>OY992521.1:22001923-24401923 GCA_963921215.1 Scoparia ambigualis | reverse complement strand
TGAAAAATATTTATCTTACGAGGCAGAACAAAGTTACGTGAGACGAGGTTTTATAAACCATAAGGCTTGTTTTTTTTGTAGGGTTAGTTTATATTTATTGAATACGTACAAAAGCAACTAACAAACTGTAATACAATACCATTCATCATACATTAGGATTTAAGATATTTTCTTATAAATTTGTAATTTTCCCTTAGAGATATTTTTTATTTATAAGGTATTTATAGGTTTTTAGTTTTTAAGTTATTTTGTTTTAGTTTATAGGTTTTTTTTCTTTCTGTTATAGTAAGAAGTAAATTATATTAATTAGGTTCTTATAAAACTATCTACGATGGTAGTTTCGATCTTGAAATTAAATTTGTACATAGCATTTACAGAAAAAAGAACTAGTGGCCCGCCTGCGATTTCGTCCGCGTTGATACCCCGTATTTCGTGACGAATTTCCAAAAAAAATCTTTCGTAAAATCCTTGTCTTTACTAACTTACAAACACATACATACATACATCTAATCACGACTATTATCCCCGAAGGGTTAGTCAGAGACTAGGCAAGACTAGGCAAACTACCATAGTACACTTTTCACCAAATAGCGACTGCACATATGCTCAGCGTGACAGGTGGTAAGCCATCGCATTACACACACAACAAAATAAAATTGGCCAAATACAAACATAACCACCACCAACCCGCAATTAGCCAGCGTGGTGGGTAATGGCCCATCCTGGTCCAGGTGGGAAGTATGCAACCGTTCTGAAGAGTTGCGTGAACATTCATTCGTGGTAATTCATTTTTATTTATATAAATTTAAATGCGCTTCAACATCTGATTATAGTGTTGTAGTTAATTCGTTATCAACAGATTATATTACAAACATGTTCACTTTCCTGCAGATAACATCTTACGGCAATGCTATTTGTTTTAGTAAGACACTAAACATGTAAACAAAAGGACTTGGTGAAGCTAAGTATAAACTGTGGCAACTCTTTTATACAGCTGGTTTTAAATAATTTTTATATTAATCTTGTATAGTATTTGTTGTGTACCTTTGTAGTAATAATTATAAATTTTATTAGTACTTAAAAATAAACAATAAAAGTTGTACCTATGCAGAAACTTTTGCACTAGGCTCGCAGGGCCTAGAATTATTAAGAAAAAAGTGACGAAATTAAAAAAAGTAAAAAAAGTAAGAGAAAAATTGTGAGATGTATGGGATAAAAGCTTCGATCAACAATACCAACAAGATATTGCGTCAAGTACAAAATCAAGGCTAAAATTCTGTCCACGTGAATAAATACTTTTTCTTTACTAACGAACTGAGACAAAAGTTATAGAACAGTTTTAAGTTCAACCTAATTACAACCATGGCACCCAGTTTTATAGACACAATTATTTTAAGTATTATCTTATACTTACGATCATTCGTCACAAACAACGAGCAAAGCAATGATTACTCCTGTCACTTAAAAATGAAAAGACGTCCATAACATTTAGTGGAGAAATCAACCATAAGGGGCAACAAATAAAATACTTTTTTCTGTTATTGCCTTGCGGGAAAATAAGAGCTCACTTCTCAAGTTGGCTGATGTTCACCGAGACATATTTTTAGCGCCGACCTGACATCTAGTTGTATTGTTGATCGAAGGATAAAAGTAATAAAACATCCAAAAAAATACTAACAATACTTACGTGAACTTCGTTACTTTGATCCCACCAGTATAACGATTTATTTAGGCATAACACTATAAAATAAAACAGTTGCCTTTGGATTTAAATTGTCGATTAAACACAACCCTGTTATCAATAAACGTTGATTAAAGTTACACTTAGGATTAAATTGACGCTGTCTCTATCTTCATCTTTAACAAAAACGAAACAGCGTCACTTTAAATTGATTGATTGATTAAACATTTGGCCATTTTTATTAATAAGACCGAATAGTTTTCCAAATATTCAATAGGTACTTAACAACTAGTACCAGACTCAACATGTCATAATTTAAACAACAAAAAAGATATCATTCTCATCATCAGCCTATAAACGTCCCACTGCTGTGCACAGGCCTCCCACATGGACAATAGCACGCGGGGATATTGGGCCATAACCCACCACGCTGGCCCAATGCGGGTTGGTGGGTTTTAACGACTGCCATCTTACGACAACAACCGGGACCAACGGCTTCACGTGCCTTCCGAAGCACGGAGGAGCTAGAGAATGTTGTTTTTAATGGTCACCCATTAGGCAACCCGGCATTGCGAAAGTTGCTTAGCGGGCAAGATCGCACGCCGGACGCGCTAGCCGCTGCGCCATCGAGCTCTTATCATTCTGCATACAAAGAAATATATATACGACACTGTCCTCTCCACGCCACCGAAATTTCCTAGCGCACCACCTAATAGCGCGGGTGGTCGCGTCCGATTGTGATTGACAGTTGCACGTCACACCACCAGTTTTGACCACAACATCACACCGCACTATCGTAACGCACGCCATCTATCACCTCTTTGCTACAAACAAAGTAACATAACTCTCCAACTAACCCAGCAATGTAACCTTCGATAACGTAACTGTAGTTCCAGTTTGAATAGTGGAAAGGTGAGCTAACTAGAGAGTATCGCAGTCCTTTCAAACACTTTGAATACTGGCCACGTCTCGCCCGGTGATGTATATGGACAGACTGACAGACGGCGAATGTATGAGAACGCGTTTGATTAAATGCTTATAATTCTTTGTTTTGGGTTATTAGTTGGAGACTTGGAGTAATGTTTATGGCGGCACGTAAACATATTAGAAGCTTCTGCTGTACATGAGTTCCTAGTAAGAGTTTTATTTATTCATTTGTATAGATACACTGACATTTACATAGTGTCTAATAAAAAAATTAGTAGTTATATAATCATTAATAGGTCAAGGATCATAAGACCGCCGGCGGTCGCGAAACAAATGTTTTTAGCTTCCATCATTTGATTTTCAATTGTCTGGTTTTACGGTGCTCAAGGGGTTAATAATTGACAAAAATCATTGAAATCAACTCTTTGCTACAATTGCTAAGTACACACATCAAAAGTGTCTAGGGATCAACATATATTTTTGCAATAACTTTTCTCCTGATTGATATTAATTAAAATTTTCTTTAAGGATTCATCAAATAAAGTGTTTTCGTTTGTCTACAGTAACGATAAACCAAGTCACCTTTGCATTAATAAAGAAATTTGCCATTTTCCTAATAAAGGGATTTTTGACATTTGAACCACTAACATTAAAGTTCGAAAAAAAGACTGAAATAACAGTTTTCTTTAAAATTTTATTGGGTAACTTAAACAATTAATAATCCGTGTTTCTACCGCGAACACTAACAACACAAGAACATCGGTTTGGCATACTCAAAATGAGTTCATCCAAATCACGCTGTGGAATGGCCGCCCATGTTCGTTGCAACAACAAAAAAAGGTCTTCTTGCGACTGGATACCCTCCATATTCGGCAGAGCTCTTCTCTGTAGCATATCCAATGCATGCTCAATCGGGTTCAAGTCTGGCGACTGAGCAGGCCAGGGCATGACATTGATGTTAGCTGCGGCGAGAGTCTGTCTTACAACTCTTGCGGTGTGCGGTCGTGCATTATCATGCATTAACTGAAATAAGGGACCGATTTGCACTTGTAGAGGAACGATGACGTCTGATACAATCGTCTCAGCATAAATTTGAGCGTTGAGGTTGCCTCTGATCCAAATTAACTCAGTTCTTCCGCCGATCCAAATACCCGCCCATACCATGATGGTTCCACCACTATAAGGATGGACTTCCTGGCAGGATTTTAATCGCTGTTGGCGTCCAGGGGTTCTCCAGTGTATACGACACTTGTATCCGGTCTCATACCAAAACGAGACTCATCAGAAAAGCACACGAAACGCCATTGTTCTTCTGCCCAATTTCTGTGTTCAAGAGCCCATTGATGTCGAATCCTACGATTGTGCATTGCTATAGGTGGTACCCTTAGCGGTCTTCGGGAATGAAGGTTCACTTCATGCAAGCGGTTTCTGACTGTTTGGTCGCTAATTAAGTTCCCTGAAGAGTGATGAAGCCTCACGGCTAACATCATGGCGGTTATTGTTGGAGCTCTTCGAGTTGTGATTTGAATGTATCGGTCTTGTCTCCGTGTGGTGCAGCGATACCGTCCTCCATGGCGCTCAGCCACGGTACCAGTGCTTCGGTAACGTGTCCAAAGTCGACTGATAACACTCTGACTTGTATTCAGAGCTAAAGCCACAGTACGTTGCCGGGAACCAGCTTCTATCATTCCCACGGCTCTGAGCATTTCTTCTCTGCTTAAATGACGTCGCCGCTCCATAATAACGTTGGTTTTAATCAGTAGTAGGGAAACAGTAGCACTAATAATGTCTTCAATGCGTTGTATGTTTTTATAGGGAAAATATTGACAGCTGATTTTCATCTTTTACTAGAAATTGATTGAAAGTTCCTGTTTCAAATTATGAAATGCACCAAAAAGGATCCATATAAATTTATAAAATCATAAATTTATTACAAAAGCTACATCTCAATCTCAAGAAATCCGCATAAAAATGCTTGATCCCTAGACACTTTTGATGTGTGTATTTGGATTTATCACACACTACGCTTGCTAAATAAGGGGTGGCAGATAGCGAACCCGGGCTAAGGCATCGAAAAATTCCGAAACACACTTTGCCTAGAATTATAATATTATTAACACCCACGTCAGTCGTCATGCAACAACAGCATTACCTTGTCTCAGATCAACGTTATCTTTATTCCATAAAGTTACTATACCTAGCGGAATATAGTAACTTTATGCTTTATTCAAACAATTGGAATACTTGGGTAACACAACATGTCCGATACAGATTACTACTCAATATTCAATAACAACATTTTTGAATGATTAAAAACAAAACTATGTGGTAATACTACCAATCTCTCTTCCCTTAAGTGTCGTAAGATGCGACTAACAGACTAAAAACTGCAAATAACATTCAACAGCATAGAGCGGCAATGGCCTTCTACCTATCACGCTGAGCATATGCTCAGCAGCATATGCTAAACTGCACACATGTGCAGTTGTAATTTGGTAAAACGTGGACTATGGCAGAGGACTGCTTCTGCGGTCCTCATTGCCTAGTCTCTGACTGACTTTTTGGTGTTAACAGTCGAAAATCTCTGTATAATAATTATAAATGTAGGTAAGGTGGGGTAAGAGGAACATAGTTTACTGATATTTTAACATTATGAGCTCCAGCCAGTAAATACACAGTTTAATTTTAATATTACTAGAAAATATGTATACCTTAGCTTCTTTCTCCCTTTAACTTCATTAACTTACTATTATATTAACATACAAATCGATTCCTTCAGTATTTACGGACAAATCTGTCAATGAAGTTGAGTCTTCAAAATGTTCCACTTACCCCAGATATGGGGAAAGAGGAACAACCTAAACTTTTCATGTTAAAACTAACCTTTTTTGATTTGACTTCACATATTTTAAATGTGATTGTCAAGTCAAATGAATTGAGAGTTAATCGCAGTAAAAATATGGTATATCGAGAAAATTAAAATTTGGGGTAAGTGGAACATATATGGTATGGTCAGAGGTGGTAAATTCGCAAACGATTTTAAAAATAAAAACAAAAGAATTAGCTTTTAATGAAATAAAATCAATTGAAGTGTATTAAAAAAAATAAGTACCTATTGCCAATGAGCACATAATACAACTAAAAATAGCAACCATAATTAAATTTTACAAACGAATCTTCTAAAATCCACAAACTTTTTAAAAACAAAATCATAAATATTAACTCTGCTTGCACTGAATAAGTTGAGTTTAGATTTAGAGATATAAATAATCATTTTAAAATTTCATTTATACTTTAAAGTGTTCATATCATTTAAGCCAGTTCATTTTTTTTAAATATTTTAATTCATGTATAGGTATTTATTTATACATATTAAATATTATTTTATCTACTTATTATATTTATTACTAATACAACTTTTTTAACAATTACCTACTAAAAATCGGTACAAAAGCAAGTAGGCTAACTTATTTTCTTAAAAACGAACGATATTTAAGAGACACCTTCGCGAGCAACGCCACGGATAAAAGCTAGTGTATTGTACATTAAAACCTTTCCAGAAAAATGAAAGTTATGCATGTGAAAGAATCACCAAAATCGGTAGGTACAGCAGTTTTTGAGTAAATCGCGAACTTTCATACGGTTT
Source organism: Scoparia ambigualis (assembly GCA_963921215.1). Lineage (NCBI taxonomy): Eukaryota > Metazoa > Arthropoda > Insecta > Lepidoptera > Crambidae > Scoparia > Scoparia ambigualis. Next base: position 24,395,669 of record OY992521.1, on the reverse strand, counting down.
TGATGTCGATTAAAAATAACCTATTATCATTAATATTTCATCGCCTGTAAAAAGGTTTGTCGCCCCTGAAACCGGGAAAGAGGAACATATGTTCCTCTTTTCCGATTATGGTAGTTTCTCTTACCCCACTTGGCATTTTTTAGGTTAAGATTTTGATCACATGCAAAAATCATTGTAAACACGTGCTACAAACAAAATTTGGTCGGAAAATAAAAGCTCCACGTGAACTTTGCCCTCTCCAACAAAAACAGCCTTCTAACAAATCGTCTTATCGTTTATTAAGGCACATATAAAATCTACCACCCACTCGTAGTTTTGTAGTTTGACAACAGATTTTTTTTTCTCTCTGTTCAACTCACTTAGATGTTTCGTAGCGCCATCTGTGTTAGAACATGAAAACTACACCCGAATTTCTGTTTTATCGACAGAGTAGGCACAGAGCTAGGCTTTATAGTTTTATGTTTACGTGATGCTGTTCCTCTTCCCCCCTCGTCCCTCTTACCCCACCTTAAAAGAATAGTTTTTCGAAAAATTATTTAAACTTTTTTAAGAGATAACGAAACGTCGAAAGAAATGTCTACCTCAGGCGGGTAACAAACCCTCGTCCTCCGCAATCCGGGCGGCTGGGTTGACCACTCTGCCACCGAGCATTGGTTAGACATAACCATATTTTTTAACGCTTTTGACTTTATAGCAACAGTGTCATATCAAACCTCTTATAATTTACATCCTTCTGAACCCAAAATATTTTCCCGCCTGACTATGATATTACTTTCAACGTTTCGTTATCTTTGAGGGTTTTGTTAACGCAAATAATCAAATAAATATTACATTCTTTTTAGATAAAAACAAAACACAGCTGCCATAAAACGTTAACAAAAGACAGTGCGGCCAAATCTGTCAAACTTCGCCCCTCCCGCCGACAGCGACTGTCAATTTGTCTAACAACGGTGCACTTCGGCACATTGTTTCAGCGGCCACTTGCTGACCCTAATGAAGTTGATTTCAATGACAACATTTTCAAATGATAAATAAAAAAAGTAACATAATAGTTTTTAGAATAATTACTTTAAAAAAATCATTTTAGATCAAAAGACAGCTGCCACAAAACGTTAAACAAAAGACGGTGCGGCCGGATCTGTCAAACCGCGGCGCCCTCCCGCCGACAGCGCGTGTCAATTTGTCTAAGAGCCGTGCACTTCGGCACATTGTTTCAGCGGCCACTTGCTGACCCTAATGAAATTGATGTCAAAGTGGTACACACGGCATGGGGCGATGCGAAACCGGTTGGAGGATAACGCTGCGGATGAATAAAAATGTGCAAACAGTTGGACTTTGTGCCAACAAATTTACTTTTGACGTAATTGATCATATTGTTTTCTGAGCTTTAAGCGAGCACTACACATTAAAATGAAACATTTTTACGGATTATCCTGATGTTTCGAACCTTTTACAGGATCTATGTTCACAGGGAGACTATACTCAATATTATCAACAATTGATCATTACTAAAATAAGTCAACTAAGTATATTATCTAAATGTACAGGAGATCTATCGTAGGAAAACGATGGCGCAATGGTTTACGCGTTCAAGCATAGAATACATAATAGTACAAGTGTTTAAGTTACAATCTTGCAAGTTATGCAACTTTTACAATGACACCGAATGCGTGACAAAAACTTCTCGTACTGCCGAGCCCTTGAAAGATCCGGCATTGTAAAATTGGCATTACTTGCAAAGTCAAAAAGTAGCTAGCTAATAAGTACAATTAGGTGATGACTCTTTTCCGTATTTATTAAACGTTTTTACCCTGTGAAATTAGTTACGCCACGACATGAGTAAGAATTATAGTAAATAAATATGCACAGTGGTACCATTTTATTTGAACATCATTAATCAATAATAAAAAATTACGACACATTTACAAACGCTAGTAACCTAGGGTATTAAAATCATAAGACAATACAGATATATCTTGTGATTTCATCTCATATATGTTCCAGATATCGAGGTATTGGCTTGGACGTGAAAAAACAAAGTTTTCCCCATGCCAATGTGAGCGGTGACGTACACATTTACCGCGTACTCTTATCTCAGGATAACAGCAGCTATATACGCTTAGATATCGACAGGTTTTTGTTTTTTTGAACCGATGTTTTTTAGTTCCAGTCCCATATAATCGAACGGATGGGTAGTACAAAATGTTACAGCTATGCAAGTTTCTTACATAGTCCGGTCGTGGGACATTAAATTCCATAAAGAAGCTTTGATAATTCTAAAACTTTTCGTTTTTCCTGAGTGTATAGATTATGTGGATTGTGAGCTACTTTTAAAAAGTTAGAAGTTTTATGACTGTGCTTTAGGTATGGTTTAGGTATTTCATAATATTTCGTGTAACGTAATGTATATAATATTAAAGTTTGAAATGTTGAGTGTTTCTTAATAAGAGTTATCTTATCTTTATGTTGTAAAAAGTTTAGAAATATATTATATGTGGAACTATGAAAATCACAAAATCACTCTTTTTGTCTTTGAATAAAATTTTAAAATTTATGAAATAATATTTAAGACTTTCAGTGGTTAGTGGTATACATGTTGAACAAAGTTTAGAAAGTTAAGTGGTGTGCTTCTTTGATAATTTCATTTTTCTTTCGTAACACACGCAATAATAAATTAAAATTGACAGAATCGCTCATACATGGCCTTTGTAATGCTATTTTATACCACACAAAAAATTAGAAACATACATACAGTGCATTTTGTTTAAATCACGAATAAAACATTTCGCTAAATACGTTTGTTTATGCGGGACGCGGGCGGCTGCGGGCGCGGCGCGGCGGTGGCGGCGGGCAGGCGCGGGGGTGGGGGCGGCGCGCGTGACGGACGGGCGAAGATAATACAAGAAGACGTTATACAGAAAAGTAAACTAAGTATGAAGTACCCAATGATACTAAGTACCTTAACCTAATTACTTTACATCTTAGCACAAACAAAACATTATTAAATGACAAGTTTTGAGTAGTTAAGTACAGATCGCGCAATTCTTCTTTCAGATAAGATTATTCCACAATCATCCGAATTGGATGAATGGGATAAAAACGTACGTAACGTAAACAATGAGTATGTAACATATTCTAATTAAAAATAAAAACTGCAAGTGATTTAGTATGCTTAACTGTTAATTTTTCATTTTGGTTAATCAATCTATTATCCTGTCATGTTCACAAATCACAATAATTTTTATTATATCATTATTATATTAGCCCTCGCTGTCCCACTGCTGGGCAAAGGCCTCCCTCCAATAATAGTAAAGTAATTTTTAAGATGTACAATAGGCTATAGAATTGCGTATCTAGCTAGGGCCATATCATACGATTAAAGTTTTTTCCACAACCCTTACATGTTTTTTTGACAATTAATCAATTAAAAACTTCAGGTAAGTATGCAAAAGTATTCCTAAATTATAGTAAGGTAGGTAAGTAGGTACTCTTATTATCACTAAATCATTCATCACTACCTACCTATTTATTATAAAACAAAGTCCCCCCGCGTCTGTATGTCTACGTAAGTACGTAGGTACCTATTTACTTAATTAAGTATTATAATTTCAATTCTACTAGTCACCTACAATTATTAAGTACCTACCTACATTATTACAATTTACAAGTACCTAACTAGGTTGGTAGAGTTACTTACTTAATGGAGTAACTGTATAAAATCGTAAGAAGTATAGGTAGGTAGTAGGTACGTTATCCGTCTGTACCTACTTCTTACCTATCATCCGTACGACCTACCTTTCACTTTCCTACTTAATTGTCCTTGCACAGGTTTACATTACATAACATACTATGTAACATACACATACGTCTTCTTTGGCACAAGTCTAAATTCCATTTCAGATTAACCCTAGTGTTTACACGTTCCGCTCAAGGTCACCAGCGCTCGAGCTCTCACGTACACGGAGTGTCACCGGTGGCGCACATCATCAGTGACGGATTAAGACTACTTGATGCCCTAAGCAATTCACGCCTGTGGGCCCTATATCCGTATGTCAACTATAATCGGTCTTTAAACCTGTACCGCCTAAAAACATTAGTTTTTTGTAAAATAATATGTTGAGATGTGACGTACCTTAGAAGTGGAGTAGGTGCGAAAACAATAAAAACCAAAGCATTATTTATTTATTAATGCTGATTAGGTATAAGTAGGAGCTCGATGGCGCAGCGGCTAACGCGTTCGGCTTGCGATCTTGCCCGCTAAGCAACTTTCGCAATGCCGGGTCGCTGGATGGGTGACCAAATTAAAAACATCTCGAGCTCCTCCGTACTTCGGAAGGCACATCAAGCCGTTGGTCCCGGTTGTTGTCGTAAGATGGCAGTCGTTAAAACCCACCAACCCGCATTGGGCCAGCGTGGTGGGTTATGGTATGGCCCAATATCCCCACGTGCTATTGTCCACGTGGGAGGCCTGTGCCCAGCAGTGGGACGTTTATAGGCGATGATGAGGTATAAGTATGATATCATATAATTTTACATACATATACATACATATAATCACGACTATTATCCCCGGGGGGTTAGTCAGGGCAATGAGGACAGCAAAATAAAGCAGTCCTCTACCATACTCCACTTTTCACAAAATAGCGACCGTAGAGATTTGCTCAGCGTGACAGGTAGTGAGCCATTCGCCGCTCTATGCTTATGGAAGTATGTGCAGTCTTTAGTCCGTTAGTCGCCATTTACGACACCCAAGGGAAGAGACGGGGTGGTAGTATTCGTTCACCGCTACGCGATACGGTTATATAATATAATTTTAAGTGTAGTAAATTTGTCATAAGCCCATATTGATTTTTAATGATGGAGAACGGGGCTTAGTACAGTACGAGTACATCTACGAATATTCAACGTTATCTGTCTATAAACACCAACTCTCAGAACAATAATTAGTTATTGTTCTGAGCACCAAATCTTCCGACTGTCTTCGTTTTCCTAACTATTTGTTGCATAGGTACACCTTACCTTTTTACTTTATTTTTCTTATTAAGACCTCCGTGGTCGAGTGGTTAGCTCGCCAGTTCCAGCGTCGCACTATCGATCTTTTAATATGCGCCACCATTATATTTTGATTGAACCAAAAATAAAACTGTATAGATTTTTGACTCCCAAGACACCGGCACTATTGTGCCGGTGTCTTAGGAGGAGGCGAACATACAATCCATCCCCAAAAAGAGGATCGCACGGATCTGGCCAACTATCGACCCATCTCTGTAACTTCTGTACTGTGCAAGGTTAATTAATTCCCAGCTCATTCACTACCTAGAGGATCACTCGCTGCTCCATGATCGCCAGTATGGGTTGAGACCAAAGCGATCAACGGGTGATCTTCTAGCGTACGTTTCTCACGCGTGGGGTGAAGCGATAGACAAGCATGGCGAATCCCTGGCAGTTAGCCTTGATATCGCCGAAGCTTTCGATAGAGTGTGGGATCGTTCCCTTCTTTCCAAGTTGCCGGCCTTCGGTGTGCCGCCCCGTTTGTGCGCCTGGGTTGCAGACTTTCTAGAAGGGCGGAGGATTCGTGTCCTTTGTGAGGGTAGTTCCTCTCCGTTCTACAAAGTCAATGCCGGAGTGCCGCAGGGTTCTGTGCTCTCACCTACTCTATTTCTTTTGCATGTTAATGACATGTTGTCCTTGGGCAATATTCATTGTTATGCGGATGACAGTACGGTGCATGAGCGGTACTTGGGACATCCTGCGGCAAAGCAAGCTGATATCATGGTGAAAAGGCAAGAACTGGTTGCCAAACTGAACCTGAATCTCGATCGTGTCTCAGAGTGGGGATCTAAAAACCTGGTCGAGTTTAATGCTAGCAAAACCCAGGTGTGTGCATTCTGGTCCAAGGTAACTCCCTTCCTTACTCCTCCCTCTCTTCAGAACTTTCCGTTACCCATTTCGGTGAACCTCAGCATTCTTGGCATGAACATCGGCCAGGAACTGAATCCAAAATGCTACATCGAGAGTGCTATTTTAACTGCCTCCCGGAAGCTGGGTATTCTCAATAAGGTGAGGCGGTTTTTCACTCCTGAGCAGCGCTGTTTGCTGTACAAAACTCAGGTGCGATCGAGTATGGAGTATTGTTCCTATCTATGGGACGGCTCCGCTAAATACCTCCTCGATGCACTTGATAGACTGCAAAGGCGAGCGGTACGGTACGCATTATTGGAGATGCTGAGGTTACAGCCTCCCTTGATTACCTCCAGCTGCGTAGAGACATTGCTTCTTTCAGTGTCTTCTACCGGAACTACTACAGAGAGTGTTCTGAAGAACTTTTTGATCTTATCCCGCCCTCTCCTTTTCTCTCCCGGACTACACGTGCTGGTCTTAGGAACCACCATCATACTGTACTATGTGACTATCAGTACTCGTACCAAAAAATTTGGCCAGTCATTTCTCTGTAAGACCATTCGGCTTTGGAATTCCTTGCCGGCGCATGTGTTTCCCAGCTCCTACAGTCCCGGGTCTTTTAAGCAGGGCGTGAAACGGCATTTATGCCGGCCGTCATGAATAGGTGCGCTCGTTATCGTGATTATTCCACGGTAGGGAGCGCTCTCATTATTTTGGACTGCATCGGCTGCTTACCATCAGGCAGGATGCAGTCACTATGACGAGTCATAACAGAAAAAAAACCTAACGAAAAAAAATTTACAGCTGCTAGGCAACAATCCACGGCGCTTTGACCTACTAAATTGAGAGATGGACTGCGCATGGTATATATATTGCAAACGGATTCGCCTCTAGAATCTTCTGCTGTATGCCATTGTAACGCCCAGACATATTTGAAGCATTGTTATAAGACTGGCCTCTGCATTTTGAAAAATCTAATCCACAATGTTCTTCAAGGTATTGAAGAGTTTGCTTTGCCAGGTCTAGGTCGGACTCCATGTCAACTTATAACGCGCGAATTTTCAAATTAATCCTAGAATTTTTTTTTGGTTTGATTTTCGTGAGAGTGAGATGTGATGCCCTAAGGACGGATTTTTTTGTGCTTCTTCTGGTGCCCTCCTAGACGTGATGCCCTAAGCAATTGCTTAATATGATTAAGGGTTAATCCGTCACTGCACATCATACGTCAAAAATAGGTCTCAAAAGGTAGTCATCAATGGTTATCATTCCAAAAGCGTTACGGTAACTTCAGGGGTGCCACAGGGTTCCATCCTTGGGCCGCTTATGTTCATTTTATATATAAATAATATAAAACAATGCTTTTAAAATTCAAAACTTCTATTGTACGCCGACGATTTAAAAGCATATAAAACTATAAAATCCATTGAGGATTGCATCGCTTTTAATTTTGTGCTGCAGGCACATACAATAAAGAGTTCGAATCAATCGACATATTTTTACATGACAGTGGTTTTAAATCTCATATCTTTAAGAAACTATTAAATGTAAATTGATAATTTATTTTGTTTTTTATTTTTGTACTTGTATTCTATGTAGGTATACTTTAGTTACTACTACAATGTTATGTGTAAAAGTTACATTATCTTATAATAATATATGGTGTATAATTTGTATTATTTCGTACTTCAGCACCCTCTAGCCTTTAGTAACAATTTCTATTACTCTGAGAATAGCGTTGTGGGTTGCATTACTGTTAATATTTATTTAAATTTATTTTAGTTACAAGTTGTAATGTAACTGTTAGCTGTTCCTAAATAAATAAATAAAGATACAAAATAAAAAAATATATTATCATTTTTATATAAATTTAATAATCTAAGCAACATTGTATTCAACATTGTTTTTTTACCCAAATAAAAAAATATATAGTGGAATTGTAAACATTTAATTGCCAAAAATATTTTGCCAAAAGTCACTAACTGTTGACACGATGCTCTCTCTTCGAAGTTCCTTCGCTCACTGACCGCGGCCGCGGCGTAAGCCTGCCTACCGACAGGCGCGTGTAGGTGAGAGAGCGGGCGCGGGATGTCGCCAAATCCTGGCTACTGGATTATTTATTATGTGCTACTGGTCACACACACCGCAAATCTGCTCCTATTCGTCATTCCGTCAAACAGTTCTAACTGGCCACAAGGAGGATATTTATGGTTTGATATGATTAAAATAAATACATTATTAATAAATAATTGGCATTTTTTATTTATTATATTGTGTTTGTCCCAAAATTTGTTGTACCACACGTTTGGCGGGTAGTGAAATTTGTTTAGGTATCCTCCTTCTTTGTGACCAGTTAGAACTGTTTGACGGGATGACGAATAGGAACAGATTCGCAGTGTGTGTAGTGTGACCAATAGCTACAAAAATTACAATGTGTCCTAATAGAAATAAATCAACTTGTGACGGGTTGACACAAATAATACGGCTTTTGGCGTGGAACTGGTCACACACCAGTTGGAACAAAATTTTGGTGTGACGAGTTGATGCCCAAATCCACCCGCCCACGTCCTGCATGCCTAATCGCGTATTTAGTGAAATATTTTATTCGTGATTTAAACAAAATGCACTGTATGTATGTTTCTATTTTTTTGTGTGGTATAAATTAGCATTACAAAGGCATGTATGAGCGATTCTGTCAATTTTAATTTATTATTGCGTGTTTACGTTTTCATCCCATTCATCCAATTCGGATGATTGTAGAATAATCTTATCTGAACGAAGAATTGCGCGATCTGTACTTAACCACCTACTCGAAACTTGTCATTTAATAGTGTTTTGTTTGTATTGATGTCAGCTAAGATGTAAAATATTTAGGTTAAGGTACTTAGTTTACTTTTCTGCAAAACGTCTTCTTGTATTATCTTCGCCCGTCACGCGCGCCGCCCCCACCCCCGCGCCTGCCCGCCGCCACCGCCCCGCGCCGCGCCTGCAGCAGGCCGCGTCCCGCATAAACAAACGTATTTAGCGAAATGTTTTATTCGTGATTTAAACAAAATGCACTGTATGTATGTTTCTAATTTTTTGTGTGGTATAAAATAGCATTACAAAGGTCATGTATGAGCGATTCTGTCAATTTTAATTGATTATTGCGTGAGTTACGAAAGAAAAGTGAAATTATCAAAGAAGCACACCACTTAACTTTCTAAACTTTGTTCAACATGTGTACCACTAACCACTGAAAGTCTTAAATATTATTTCAGAAATTTTAAAATTTTATTGAAAGACAAAAAGAGTGATTTTGTGATTTCCATAGTTCCACATATATTATGTTTCTAAACTTTTTACAACCCAAAGATAAGATAGTTCTTATTATGAAACACTCAACATTTCAAACTTTAATATTATATACATTACGTTACACGAAATATTATGAAATACCTAAACCATACCTAAAGCACAGTCATAAAACTTCTAACTTTTTAAAAATAGCTTACAATCCACCTAATCTAAACACTCAGCAAAAATGAAAAGTTTTAGAATTATCGTAAGTAATTTTTCTCCGGCTACGCGACTAACAGACCAGTTGCCTTATACATGCTTATACATTTATAATGACAAATATTGTTTGTCATACTAATCTCAAAACGGGCAAGAGCTCAGCCGTCATCACAACTGATGGTAAGTGACTATAATACCGAAGATGCGGTCATACTTAACTAATAATAAGGTTTGATTAGGCTGCGTTGACTGCCACCGCGGTATTGGTTAGACCTGGCGAAATTTTTTTTAGCTCTTGACTTTGTGTTTTTTATAGCAACAGTGTCTTAGCAAACCTCTTAGAATTTACATAGAGATCTGAACGAAAATATTTTCCCGCCTGAGGAAGACATTTTTTAAACATTTCGTTATGTTTGAGTTTATGGTATTATGGTATGTGTTTTATGCTGATATGGGCTGTGCTGGTGGCGGCTCATTGATAGAATATTACCGACCCGCCTGTTTCCTCATAAAAGGCGACTAACGGACTAAAATCTGCACGTATACATCTAGGGTTGCCACCCGTACTCTAAAATAAAGTATTGTCCTCTTTTTCATGTTGGCTTACCACTTTATAATCTACGACACCAAAGTACACTAAGATACTCTATTTACGTAAACTACAATTATTTGTTAAATGTCGCAAAGAGCAACAAAAAATACGTTTATAAAATAAATAAACACTTTTTTATTCTATGTACTTTATTTTTGTTCTAACAAAATGAAAAAAATACTTTATTCGTCCTAAAAGGTGGCAACCCTACATACATCCAACAGCATAGAGCGGCGATGGCCGCGCCACGTGTCACGCTGAGCACTGTGCAGTTGTAATTTGGTGAACTGACTTTGGCAGAGAACGGCTTCTTCGGTCCTCATTGCCTAGTCTCTGACTAACCCTTTGCGGATTTCTTTTTTATTCTTCAGCGGGTAAGCGCTTGGCCTTCATCTCACCTGATGGTAAGTGACGATAAGGCCAAAGGTGGAAGCGCGCGAACCCGGAATCCTCAACCATTGAGGAACTGGCTATCTTATCTCCAACTGTCGGAACACAACAATGGGTTAAGATATTTATTTCTCATAAAGAATTTACAATTCACTTACATGAGAGATACAAAATTATTTTAAAACACATTGAACGACACAAAAACAAAGCGATCAACAAAAAACAACAAAACACGTAGGTAGTTACAACAAAACACGTAGGTAGTTTTATTAAAACTCTGGTTCGGTTCGCTAGGAGCGGTCCGTACAGTACCTCACCCCGGCGAGTAGCCCCGACACCAAATATACGTTGAACTAACGACACTGGAAGTGGCATGAGCGTACTTTGTGATATTCAACGTTAATATTATTATTAAGTTATTCATATAATAATACAATAATAGGATCATTCCGCAATGTTTACATAAGTTTTCCAAAAGTTTTAAATTATACCTGTTTTATCATTATGTTTTTAATTAAGGGGGTTATATGTATTATTACGCCCAATTTATTATTTAGTTAATATAATATATACATATATATATATATATATATATATATATATATATCCCACAAGCAAACTTCCGTCCACTGAAGGCGAAATTACATTTAAAATGGCGTCCACCGCTATTGGACGTCCGCATACCGGACGCCACTTTTTTAATCGATGACACTTGGCGCCTCTAAGATCAAGCTAGCCGTAGAACAAAAATCGATGGAAGCCAAAAATTTATTGTAATGGCTGCAAATAAATACTGGATAGTTCCCAAAAAAATCTCAGCAGAGGTGCGGCGCTACTGTCGTGCGTATATCCACAGCCGTATTAAACGCGCTTCTTTTCTGACGTATTCATATAAATTTGGCGTCCGCTAATGCGACGTTGCCAGCTTACTCAATGTTTGGTGCCTACTAAAATACAATATCACACTAATATTATAAAGGCGAAAGTTTGTGAGTGTGTATGTTTGTTACTTCTTCACGTAAAAACTACTGAATGGATTTGAATGAAATTCGGCATACAGATAGTTTTCAACCTGGATTAACACATAAGATACTTTTTATCCCGATATTCCCACGGGAACGGGAACCACGCGGGTAAAACCGCGAGCGGCCGCTAGTTATTATCATAAATCGTAATCTATTATACTTACTTATTAAAAAATGTATTGTCATAAATGACTTTTTTTTTAAACAGGTGACATTTTAGCTTGATTGCGTAATGCTTTATCAGAAGGATAAGTTTTATCCAATGATTGAATAATCAGCCATAAAACTAATAAATAATTAATAAAAAATGTTAATGTAAAGACACCAGCAAACTATCCAAAACTGTAAAATTTCTTTAATACATTTTTAACCATATATTTAAGGCATAAAGTTCAAAGTCTATTGAAGAAAATTGGACATTTTGTGGTAGGTAGGTTGATGTGCTGGCGTGTGTACATGTTCTTTCATCATCCCACCTGTCGCATATTGTGTTCAGAATGCTCTTAGAGCTGGCGCAAACTGTGAAATAGCAATATACGGGCGCCAGATAACAATATAATAACTCCTCAACAAAGGGCCTACGCCTTTCAACTATAAAGACAATTAAGTTAGGAAGCCACTATCCGAGGCGCAATATGAATTCGTATATCGGATTGTCCGACTTGTCACATATTATGCTCAGGATGTTGTTAGAGCTGGCGTGAAATGTCAAATAGCAATATCCGATATACGGACGCCAGTCATCAATATACGGACGCCAGATGTCAATATACGGACGCCAGATGTCAATATACGGATGCCAGTTATCAATATACGGACGCCAGATAACAATAGACAGACGCACGGTAAAAAAGGGCCTAGGCCTTTCAAACTATAAGGACAATTAAGTTAGGAAGCCAGAACCCAAGGCATTTACGCAATATGAATACGTAAATCGGACTGTCCGACTAGTTTTTTTTTCTGTAAATGGGTTTGCTCTTGATCCCAATCAAGCCGATTCACGATGGAGCGAGCTAACCCAGAAGGTGTCTATTCACTCTTGCTTTGAAGATACTTAAGATAAGTACTCGGAAACACAGACGCAGGGACGGAGTTCTTCGGAGGAACTCTTTTTCTGTGCACATTATAAACGATGTTGAGTAGCGCTTTGTGCGAAATTTAGAAATATCCTCCAAGAAAGGGTGGTAGCCCGCAGTGCGTCTGGATGTGCGATGGAAGAAAGGGGATGGCGGTAAAAGCTCATGGAGTTCCAGATCTGTAAAAGACCGACAGAACGGCAACTTTGCGGCGGTGAGCTAGGGTGTGAAACTTGCTCTTCACCAGATCTTTGTCGCCAATTAGCCTCTCAACTCTGCGTTGAATTGTGTCCAGTGCAGTTAGTTGGTATTTTTTTTATATAATTCACCAACGTTTGTTTACACTGATACATTAAATTACTTAATTAAGTTTGTAATATTATTTAAGTGTAACAAACACTTCAGGTAAATACAATATGTTAGGACTCTTTCAAGTTTAGGATAATAATTTTTAAACAATAATAATCTAAAAAAGTAACAAGAAATACAAATATTCACGATAGATCGATTCGATCAGCGATAGATGTTTACTGTAGTAATCTTTGTTTTTCAAAAAATCACTCATTTCATAATTTTGAGACGCTTTACTGTCACTATCAATATACACAGATGCAAAGTACAAGTAGTATTTCGCTGAGCCGTCCCATAGGTGACTGCAATATTCCATACAAGATCGGACTTCAGCTTTAAAGAGAGTTAAAAGCTATCCCGGCGTGAAATATCACTTGACCTTATTTAGGACGCCCAGCTTTTTGACTGCAGTTTGCATCCGAAAGGTATCTCTCTACGACAGTACTGTCATCTGCATACCCAACAATTCCTGGTATCAACAGGTCATTGATGTGCAACAGGAAAAGCGTCGCAGAGAGACCCCTGAGGAACTTCGGCATCAATAGCCACTGAGTCAGAGGACCAGCCATCGATGACTACTCTGATCGATCGTTCCGTCAGAAAATCAGCTATCCAACTACAAAAGTACATATAATAATATCTACAGCGGGGACACCATACGCAGGAAGCTTGCGCAGCAGACTTGCGTGCCAGACCCTTTCAAAAGCCTTCGAGATGTCCAGTGATACGGCAAGTGCTTCGCCGTGCATCTCGAGGGCCCCACCCCAGTAGTGCGTCACATAAACTAGAAGATCCCCAGTCGAAATCCCCGGCTTCCTCGGCGGAAGCCATATTGACAGTCACTGAGGAGGTCATTAACTTATAGGTACATACCTATAAGTTAATGACCTCCTCAGCTCCTCATACCAACTTACTGGTTAGAACTCTTTCCATGACCTTACAGAGTATGGAATTGATAGCGATCGGTCGGTAGTTGCATGGGTCAGCATGAGACTTCCCTTTTAGGGTACTGGCTGCACATTGCCAAGCTTCCAGCATTTCGGTACGGTTTTTGTCTTTTTTTCTCTTGTTACATAATTATGCTCAGGATGTTTGTTAGAGCTGGCGTCAAAATGTGAAATAGCAATATATGGACGCCAGACATCAATATACGGACGCCACATGTCAATATACGGACGCCAGATAACAATATACAGACGCACGGTAGCTCCTCAACAAAGGGCCTAGGTATTTCAAACTATAAAGATAATTAAGTTAGGAAGCCAGAACCCGAGGCATTTACGCAATATGAATTTGTAAATAGGACTGTCCGACTTGTCACATATTATGCTCAAGATGTTATTAGAGCTGGCGTGAAATGTCAAATAGCAATATACGGACGCCAGATATCCAATATACGGACGCCAGACATGAATATACGGATGCCAGATGCCAACAACGGACGCCAGATATCAATATACGGGCGTACGGTAGCTCCTCAGCTTAGGGCTTGGATAGTTAGTAGAACATCATCTTTAAAGGAAAAAGAGAATATAAGTACTTATTTAGGAAATCAGAACCCAAGGAATGCAAGCAGAACCACTTACCCAAAACTGTCAATTTTCTCGAATCGATATTGACCCTTATAGCTAAATAATAAATTGTGTACTTCAGTGCAGCGGCTATTTATGATGGCCGCTGCACTTTTAATTAGATCGAGATCAAACCTTCAGGCATCACATTGATGAACCCAAAACTGATGTCAGTTTCTTTAATGAAGTTAAGAGCGTTATCGCATTTCAGTTTCCCATACAAATTTCCAAGTTGAAATTTTTAAAAACCATTAGGCCATTTTTGATGAAACTCTGCTTTAATGTTTTTATATTTTAGCGTTTTATTAACGCTTAAATATACTTAAGTAAAATTTTAAACACTGAAAAAAGACGACAACCTCAGGCGGGAATCGAACCACGCACCTTCCGCATTCCGGGCGACTGCCTTAACCACTTGGTCTGGCTTTCAAACGCCGAAATTTGTCAGTGCTTGATGCTTATGTTTTTAGTCAACATTGCTTCATCAAATCTTAGAAGTTTTCACCTCTGAGATCCGAAAGAAATATTTTAACAAATATTTGAACATTCGGTTAAGATGAAGCTGCGTTTATAGATTAATGTTTTTATGCATTAGCATGCAAAGTTTCATAAAATATGGCTTATTGGTCTTTAAAAATTTCGACTTGGAAGATTGTATGGGAAACCGAAATGTGTAAACCCTCTTAAATAAAAAAAAAACTTTGGTTAACAATTTTAAAGACATCTGTCAAATTGGAGCCAACATTACAATATTCGGTGAAAGAAAGAGATAGGTAACGCATTGCTGGCAACGTCGCTTTTACAAAATCAGGAGGACGTGAAAATGTCAGCGCATTAAGTAAATGATAATCAGTATATCCAGGAAGCCAAAAATTTATCACCATGAAATGGAGTTCATAAATGTTTGGGCATGACTGCAAGAAGAATATTGCCACAATTAAAATAATCGCAAAATAAAATATCCTATGGAGAAAGGCATCAAAAAACTAAGAAACATTCGCAGAGAGATGATCTAAATTGTAAGCTGAACTGGAGGACGTCGTAATGATGCACAGCATGCATGACGCCAAATGCGTAGCTGGATGTAAATATATATATATATATGTATATATATATGTATATATATATATATATATATATATATATTTTATATAGGCACTAAGTATTCATTTACAGACTGAAATTATAGCTATAGGTTGTTAAATAAATATGATTTTAGGAGCCTTTTAAAAGTGGTAGTTGACTTTGCATCTCTAATGTCATTTGGTAGTTTGTTATAAATTGCGACGCCTTCATTTAAAATACATTTTTTTCCATAATTAGTGCGTGCTGGGCGTAATTGTAATTCTTTTCCTAGTCTTGGTCTTAGCTTTGTTAATTGACAATGCTATATAAACATCGTTGTTATGGCGACAGACTTAGATAAGACGGTGGTAGCTAGCCAGGCGGACTTAACAGCCCTACCACCAAACAAACCGAGCACACAAGAGTTACCCCCCCCCCCCCTGGGAATCGAACCCGGGACCTCTGGGTCTGAAACCGGTGGCTTAGCCACTAGACCACGGAGGCAGTTAGAACCCTTTGCGGATAATAGTCGTGTGAGGAGCTCGATGGCGCAGCGGCTAGCGCGTTCGGCTTGCGATCTTGCCCGCTTTCGCAATGCCGCGTCGCCTGATGGGTGACCATTAAAAACATCTTGAGCTCCTCCATGCTTCGGAAGGCACGTTAAGCCGTTGATCCCGGTTGTTGTCGTAAGATGACAGTCGTTAAAACCCACCAACCCGCATTGGGCCAGCTAGGTGGGTTATGGCCCAATATCCCCACGTGCTATTGTTCACGTGGGAGGCCTGTGCCCAGCAGTGGGACGTTTATAGGCTGATTGTAATTGTAACCAATTTGTAACTTCTCAACCTGACCTTATTTAAACCTTATAATACATACACACACTCATCGCCGCCTTTACCTTAGCTTAACTTATTGATCTAATTCTTAAAACTAGTTAACCTACTTTATCTACAATCTAATGTTTGTGCCTTTGATGTTTTGTAGAGTGTGTAGTGTCTGTATGATAATGGAACCTTAACGTAAGTTAATTCTATTAATAATACCTTTCAGTCAAGCAATGATGATGATGATGAGTCGTGTGTCTAATAATGTATGTCACTGAAACACATACACGCGTTATACATCCAACAGCTAATTTAATATATAAGGTGACTGCTAGAAACCGCAAGAAACTTCAAGGGCTGGTCAGGTCAAGTGTTTTAAACATGACAAAAATGGTCTTATTGCAGACTAACGTAGGTAGATATCGCCTAGCTGACGCGAACGGGTCAACAGACTGTTCGGCCGGCCGGCCCACAGTGTTGCGGCTTCATAATAAGTAACGGACAATTTATTTGCGATGTGAGCTTACTACTTATTGCCATAAATGTATAGAATATAATTGTACCTAATAGAATTAAACTTTTTTATGTTTTAATAATTTTATGTTTTAAAATATAAAAATAAATAATAAAACTATATATTTTTATATTGTTTTTCATTTTATTTTTCCTGTGTTATTGCTTTAAAATAAATTAGATATTCAAAGACTCTAATTAAAATTCACAAAATGAATTATTTAGATAATTAAAAATGAAAAAACCACGAATTCCTTTTTTGTCATTTTTTCATGTTTAAAACACTTGACCTGACCAGCCCTTGAAGTTTCTTGCGGTTTCTAGCAGTAGCCTTGTATAATTAATAATTAAAATTAAATTCAATAATTCAATTTTAATACTTTGACATTAATTTGATTTTAATTTTAATTTATAGTTAAAGATATTTGCATGGTGTCTGTTAATAGCTGAATATGCAGATTTTATATCTTTTGCTACGAACATCTACTGTGTTACCTTATTCTTACGCAAATAAATGATATTTCTATTTCTATTTCAGCACAGGTAGAGCGGCGATGGGCCACCATCGGTCAAACGTGGACTATGGCGAGGATTGATTTTGCGGTCCTAATTGCCTAGTCTCTGACTACCCCTTAGGTGATAATAGCCGTGATTGTATGTATGTACTTATCTTCCAACGGGAAAGAGCCCGGCCTTTATCTCACCTGATGTCACTTACACTATAAAACCGGAGAATATAAAATAAGTTGTGATTATGGTATGAAAAAAAGTTATCCCCGAAGGGTTAGACAGAGACTAGGCAATGAGGAACGCAAAAGCAGTCCTCTGCCATAGTTCACTTTTCACCATGACAGCACAGTATAAATATGAGCTAAAGCTTTATACTGTGGTGACAGCGTGACAGGTGGTGAGCCCATTACCGCTCTATGCTTTTTAATGTTTGTGCAGTCTTTAGTCCTTTCGCCTTTTATGACACCCAAGCACATGAGTAAAGATTTCTTTACTCATGTGACCCAAGGGAATAGAGCGGGTGGTAGTATTCTTTCACCGTTACGCGACACGGATAAAAGAAAGGTCTACCTCAGGTGTGAATCGAACCCACGTGTAGTAAGTATTCTTTTATAAACAGTAAAATAAATGTATTAAAAACAAAATAGTACCAGGCACTATCAGTTTCGGTCATACCCAAAAGTAGGGTATTTCCTTATAGTTAATTTCGATGTGGGCTGAGTAAGGAATACTTGTGTGATGAGTAAAGAATAGAAATGGGATGAGTAAGGAAAAATGTATTAGTGGGATGAGTTCTTGTGGGATAAATAGGTACAGAACAACCCAAAAAATCTTCACCACTATCACTACCCTTGTGCTTAGTTTTATAAATAATGTTACTAACGATTTATTTTTGAAATTATTTTTTAA
This sequence comes from Scoparia ambigualis, assembly GCA_963921215.1. Classification (NCBI taxonomy): domain Eukaryota; kingdom Metazoa; phylum Arthropoda; class Insecta; order Lepidoptera; family Crambidae; genus Scoparia; species Scoparia ambigualis. Next base: position 24,377,447 of record OY992521.1, on the reverse strand, counting down.
TTTTTATGCGTAAATGTAATTTAACAACTCAATTTTTGATACCTTTTTTTTAATTTGACGACCTCCTTGGTCGTGTGGTTTGTACACCGGTTTTCATGGTGTCGCCATCTCTGAGGTCCCGGGTTCGATCCCCGGTCGGTGAATTTAGAAATTATTGTTTTTCTAAATTGTCTCGCGTCTGGGTTTTTTCTATGTTTAATAAGTACTTATGTACTTAAACATTTTATCCGTTGTCTAGTAACCATTTAACGAGTTTCTTAGAAGCTTCTCTTGGGCTAGATAATTGGTGAGATTGTAGGAAAGTTTTAATTATTTTTATTTTATTTATTATTACTATTCGCATGCTGATTGTTTCATCACGCTGTGTACACTTTAAATGGATTACTGTCTAGGCTAAGTCAAAAATTCAACTTATTATTCAAATATGTACCTATTGGCTGTAATCTGTCGGTGTACCATAAATAAATAAATAAGAAATAAATAAAGTTCCCCCAACGCTGGGATCTGTCTAACACACGGAGCAAATGAACAATGTCACATTTCGGGCCCAATGTCGTTAGTGAGTATTAACGACTGCCATCTCACCAACCGGGACCAAAGCACGCAGTTCAGAAATCAATGGGTTATTAAAATATTTATCACGACACGCCTGTGATAGTTGAAAACCTGCGAACCCTAATCCCGCAATAATGGGCCATAAAACCTCGTATCTGATACATTACTGGTTATAGACGGCGGCATCCCACATGGTTAACATCCCATTTGGTAAACCTACCCATTTTAAACAGTTTGAAAAGTAGAGTTTGATAAACAATTTTATACTTAATTGTTTCATTTGGAACGCGGCGCCACTAAACACAATGGGTATTCTATTAATTTATCACTGATCAGTGCGCTGCCGCAGTTGAAACGTTAATCCCGTCTGGTAACCAGTTTTAACCGGACTTTAATGTATGGAATTTTGGAACTATTTAAAACGAGATGCTTTACCAAATGGGAAGATTACCAGTTGGGATGTAGCCGTTATAGTGGTAGTGCTTCGTATGCGGCTTATTACACTAATAACAATAATTCCGAACGTCCACAGTTATCTAATGGAACATACTTGGTGACCGCTTATACGATCGGTAAAAGAAAACTAATAATCATGCTGAAATGTACACATTAGAATGTACGGTAATCGCACAACAGGTAAGAATTTAGCCATTTGAATGTGGTAGATTAATAACTTAGTCTTATTGTAACTTGTGTACTAAGTGTTTTTATTATGTTTGTTTAAGTATGTTATATTACAGACTTTTATAAAATAAAGTAGTAGTCTTCTCTTATTTCTTATCGAGTGGCTTACAAGGTCAATCGACCTTGCACAACCTAGTGTCCGAGTTTCTAAGTAAACCGCCTCACGGCCTCTGACGTGGTTTATATAACGGCCACCAGATGGCGACCGGGACCCCCAGTTTTTCGTGCCTTCCGAAGCACGGAATCATCTTTCTTTTCGGATAATCAGGTGATTCAAGCCTGCAATATCCTGACCAAACTAGAAACAACTAAACAAAGTATGTTTCCCGCGGGGTTCGAACCCGCGACCTCCGGGTCATAAGACAAACGCCTTAACCACTGGACCACGGAGGCAGTAGTAGTAACTAGACTATACCTTTAGGTACTGTCGCATGAGGTAAAAAGACCTCCGTGATTTCCTCAATTGAATGCGATTATTTGGTGATTATTAACCCGGAATGTCCGTCAAATAAAAAACACACTGCTCAATTGTAAAACATAAGCCGTAAAATGAAATATATTTTTTTTAAATCACGTTTATTTTGACATATTATTATGACAAAATTATCGATGAAAACCAGACCATCTTAACTTTAAAAATCATATTTTGAATTAAAAAAAATATCGTGCGTTACTGCGTTGTATTTTCTTTGCCATGTTGATTTTAACCGATCGCGAAATAGGGCAATACCAAAAAACACCTCATAAAGTTCCTAATAAAGCCAAATTTCCGAATCGCGTAAAACAGAAGCTGTAAAATAAACAATCAGAGTCCCCTAACATCTGTCGCCGAAGGACAAATTCAACCTTTTAGCGCGCAACTTCGGCGGCGAATTGTCCCAATTTACATAGTCATAAATACTTACACCCCACAAAGCGTGGGGTAAAAGTCACCCCCGGCCTTTTTTAAGATAAGAAACGTCAGGCCCTGACAGATGTCACGAGGTGTCATTGCATAGAAAAAGATTTGTTAACTCGCGTCTCGTCTTTTTATCAAGTTAGGAGTGAAAAGGTTTTTGTCGTACACACACAAAATTGAGCAGTCTTTTCCTACAATATTAGTTTGGTAGTCAACTGTCGTACGTGCTGAAATAAATAGAAGAACGAGATATATTTGCATTAAAAATCATGAGAGAAATTACAAACAGGCAACATTTAAGGCACAACTTTGAATCAAATAATAAAATAAATCCTTTTGAATCCCAGAGCATGTCCATCTGGGCTTAGACAAACATTCACACGTTAAATCGTACCCCGACTTATCTTGACGCGAACATCATTTATACTGCAGCTATCACACGCTAATCGATTTCAATTCCTACACACGTCACCGTTCAATAGGCTCACAACGTCACCGGAAATTAAGTCTTAATGCAACGTGGCAGCGTTCAAAATGATTTCCAAAAGTGTGACAGACTGGCACGCCACCGCATTCCCATATTTGCTTACCGTTAATCAAAAAACTTTTGTCAAAGAATCGTCTCAAAGTTCCCGGCGTGATTAATCGTCCACCGTGGTCGGTCCCTGCGACCCGCAAGGAAACAAACGACAAATAAAACTCGCGCTAATGATACTGCTAATCGTGCAGAATAATTGTTGCTTAAAACCATTAGCTGCGTATAAACGGTTGATACCGTTATTGCCTTTTCGGCCGTGCTGTACTCCCTTTTCGGTCGAAGTGACCTGTTTGCTCGCTCCCGGATGGCCAGATGAGCAAACACGCAACTGTCGCGACATCATCAATTATAAAGTTACCGGTTTGTGTGTAAATAGTCGCATCTTTTGGCGAAAGAAATCTGGTTTCCGCGTAACAATTCATGTAATAGTAATACCCACTAAAGGCCGAAGGCCTTATAATTTCTAATATTGAAATCAATTCATCGCTACAACTATGTTGACTATTGGTTACGATGGTTTTCTAATCCGAGTTGGTGAACTGATTACAAACCCGGGTACCTATGCATCGAAAAGTCCGAAACACAACAACCCAGGTTCTACCAAGAAAAAGGCCGAACAATTTGCCACTTAGCCACCGAGATGAGACATTCATAAAGTGTTTCTTAAATTTTATAAGAGCCAAGTTCAGTCTTATAGGACGTATAAACTGCATCCATCAAATAGTAGTTGCGATCCTTAGCCGTTTACGTCAATTACGGCCCCGCGACACGTTTCACGCTAAGTGTCACTCGGTGCTGCCTCTTTTGGGCGCCACATTCGCCCGACGAGTGCTCGACAACCGCATCGCTGCAACGCAGTCCATTACCCTTTCTTTTATTGCTCGAACCAGATAGTTCGCTTTCAAGTGGGTAGTGTTCACAAGATGTAATCTTGCAAAGTGCAGAAGGCATTTAGTATTCGCGACACCCTTGCAAAGCCGAAACGAGGCGAGTTGTCATCAAATACGCATCGCGGCCGGGGCGGGAATCAGTTTTAAAAGCCATTAGACGGGAGACAGGGGGCTGTAATTAGAATGCGTTAATATTTAACAAGTGCGGTGCAGATTAGCCCGGGCCCAGCTGCGGCTTGGCCTGACATTGCCTTTTAAAAAACGCCGTCAACGGCGCCTCGTCAAAAATTAATCACGTTAAGCGGGGCAGCGCGGTGAAAAAGAAGTTCGCTGGAGCAGGAGCTAATGCTTCTGCGATTCGGTGCTAAGCTTCAAATAATAAGGTACATACGAGATTTCAGCCATTTTGAAAGCTTTCATTTCTAGTGTCAACGGTGAGTGTCACAAAGTTACATGTGTGTGTATATTCTATTTACAGCAGTGGTCGTGTAACTTCAATCAATAATTATTGATAAATAATCATCATGATTATAAAAAAAAATTATCAAAATTATATAATACCCGCATTGTAAGATTTAGACCAAATTATTGTATTTATTCTGCCTACTTCGGCAGGGATTTAAATCTTTTGTATACCTTAAAATGAAATATACGCAATTTGATCCCGCATCTTATTTATCTTGAATAAGGCTGTAGTGGCTACATTCAACTGTAAAAGTTAATACTATTTTCTACAATAACTTTGTAAGCCAGAGCTACAGCCTTATTCAATGTAATTTCTTACCACCACACCTCTGGATCAGCAAAACATATTTTTGTTTCATCAAGCGCCTTCCCCGCCCTTATCAATGTGCTAAACTCCCACATTTCCATATTAACTTTGCGAAAAGGTACGAAAATGAAAACAGCGGCGCGGTGAAAATTCGTAAGTGTAATCCCTTCAACCCTTCCGCATTAGAATTACACTCGAAGATGGCCGGCATCTGCGGGTCGCTAATGATGGATGCATTATTAAAGCGTGGGCCGGTGAAGGGTTGGGCGGAGCATGTTCCTGATTCTTCTATAGCTTATGCAGGGATTAGCTCTTTGTAGTCAAACACTATTGAGAATTATGATAAATGTTTAAGTGATGTGTAAATGGTCTGAACTATCTATGCAAAAAAATATATAGAAGTAGTAAGACCGTAGAGGAGTCGATTACTGGATAGATGACCTAAATATTTTGGGTACCTTCGTGCTTGGGAAGGCACTTTAAACCGTTGGTCTCGGTTATTGGCAATAAAAAAAACTAAGTTTCCAGGAACTTAAGGATTTCAATAGAATTGTCTTGTAAGATTGCAACCTGAACGCGGTAGCTTTTTAAGGTCATCAAACATATGTAAGTATACAATATGTCCAGGGATGTAGTAATAAAACTTTAGGAGCAGTATCTACAATATATTTCATCGACGAAAATACTATTGAAAAGACTATTGGTTTGAGTTCTACGTCGTGTAGAGGCTCGTTTTGGTTTTTTTTTAAAGGCAAGTGTAGGGTAGCTAGTACAATAAAAACACGTTATCACACATCACATATTGTATACATACATTGCTGCTGCTGTGTCCTATACCCATCCTACTACAAAAACTCGAAATAAATAACCTTACAGACATACCTACCTCACATCCGAAATTGCTAACGTCACGCTAGCCTTTCCCACAGCAGCGTCGTCCCTATGAGAAACTAGCGAGCTAATCAGTCATACGTCACTTCCGGATATTAGCATAATGCAAAAACAACAATAGCCAAAGTTAATGGCCGGTCCACACATAACCCTGGACCCACAATGGGGATAGACAAAGGTGTTGCACCGAGGAGGTTTATTAATGCCTTAGATGTATCATCTGTGGTCCGTTAGACCGGTTCAGAGTCCATTAAAGAGTTAGCATTTCTAAAAGGATGTATCCTTGTTGGTATTGCGAGGATTTATCGTGTCACGCTGATTTCTGTTAAACTCACAATGACACTGTTTGTTATGTGTTATTAGTGCAAATGTGTGAATGTTTGTATCACGTCAAAATGGATTTCTTGGATTTTTTGCACAGTTAAATCTAATCCGAATTGACACATAATACTTCACATCCCGGGACACTGTTGGGAATAACACGTCAGACTAAATCATACGCGGGCGAAAGCTAGCTGTTATTCGTACTTTTTGCTTGGGATATCCTAAAACATTTATTATTGCATCTTAGTAAAACTAAAGCACAAAACTTAGATTGTAATTTTAAAACGATATGTACGTACGATACGTATCACGATATGTACAATAACATCCGCAGTTTTGGTTTTAAAGCAAATCTTACTTGATTTCATTCAGATTTACTACTTCTGAGCTTAAAAACAGACTAGACGTATCAAGTGTCATTATAATAGGCAATTAGACCTGTGAAAAACATACCACAGCCAATTTACACGGACCCCTCTCACCCTTCCGCTGCACCACTTAATACAAATAAAGAATATATTGGTATCAACCACACCGGTTCTGATTATACTGGTCGCGTCTAAGATAGGGTTACCTCGGTGTAAAGAAGCTATTTGTTTTCTCCCGTCACCTCTTAGTAGTTAAACAAACAATATTTAAATAGAGGCGACTTTTGTACCGTTCTCATAGGAGCCATTGTCAGTATTGTCACCTTTGTATGTTTGAATGCCATTGTTTTTTTTAACTAGAATGCCAGCTGAAATGTCCAGTAGTTTTTTGAAACGGCTCCTGCTTTGCTGGTAATTATTCATTGTCTACTTTTTTCAGGTCTATTGTTGTATAGATCTGTGGTTTTGTACGTACGGGTAGAAGCATTGCGTTATTTTATCTACTGTTAAATGAAGAAAGGCTATTAACATTTCAAGTGGTTTGATAGATAACTATTCTTTATTGATAGTAAATTAAAATAAATATCAAATTTGGAATATTAGGTAAATCATAAACTATTTTCACAGAATGGAACATCATATTATATCACTTTAACTTAATTATAACGTCAAGGTACCTTGCCTGGTGTTAGGATTCTTTCAGTATCGTTTTATTATTCGTCTGGATAGGGAACATCAAAGTATTGCATTGCGTGTTCCGGTCTGAGGTAACAGTATAAAATGACAGGGCGTAGAAGTCTAAAAACTGAAGCTTTTCGTTCAACAACACAAATCTGTTGAGAGGATACCCTTATTGATGAAATTGCCATGAGCTACTGTGGCTGCATCAAACGGAACATATACTCCTTTGCCGGCTCAGCAACATAAAATAGTCATATGTCTTTTATTGATAAAAAAGAAAAAATAAAAAAAAACAAACAAGGAGACGTAGACAGAGAATCCCTGTTTACGCCTAAAGCTTATATACCTGCCCAGTTACATATTACCATTGCTGTGTTCCAACACTGTATTAAACAATGAATATTCAGAAACATTGGTCCCAAAACCAGTGGCGTGTAAAAAATAACAAAAGCGTGATCATTACAAGTCCTTTCGTCTCCAGAATTCCCCAAATTTCTCTCGCAGCGAGCAGCGTCATACACACGTCAATCATACAGCCACACAACTGGTGCTAAAGGTCACCGATCATCGTCTTCTTCTACTAACACCACATCGGTACACTCACAACCGAACAAAACGCAATGGAATCTCACCTTTAATGTCTAACACCAACGATCGCTTTCATTCGAGCAACGACAAAGTAACTTTGGCATTCTTCACTACGTTACATCTCCCTGAGTTTTTTGCTTCTAAGCATTCATGTCATTCCGGAATAAACAAGTCCATACAAAAGGCGAGTCACTATCCCTTTTTTATTAATATCGGTGGCTGAATGGGGACAAAGGGTTTTGTACTCATTATGTGTAATCGGAGCCGTTCAGGTGTTATATTGTAGTGTAATGAGCTTAGCGGATAGTTCGCGAATGGGGCCTGCCTTTGATGCGGCTGGGATTAGTGAGGACAGTTTTTTAATTAAAGAAACCGTTGCAATTACATACTTTTATTATGGACGTCGGCGTATGGACGAGCGGATTACGCTGGTGAGGTAGAGTAGGTATTTAATAGTGTCTAATCAAACCAAAACTTTTCAGTTTCAGGTAACCGTCACTGGGTCAATATTAGCTTCAATACAAAAAAATACTCGATCCAGAAAAAATGTTGTAGCTATATTTAGTTATTAAAATTGATATTTTTGTATGTATTTCGTTTCGTAACGTTCTCATGTGGTAGGTAAGTGAATTGCAAGTTCCTATTGAATTGTATGAATCCTCTTTTATAGATGTAAGAGGCCTATGATAATAATGATGATGATTGAGTAATATTTACGGTTAAAGTCTTTACCCGCGATCGCTTTAATGCGAAAGTGAACTATTCTAGAAACCTATTTGCTCACCGACATAGGCATAAATAACTCTACAAATGTCTCACTACTGGTTGCAGACTTGTTCAGACATTTATTTATTTGTTTTCCTCCCGCTAACTGACCATCGCTAAGTTAGCTTAACTTACACAATCGCAAACGCATTAACCAACAAGTTCTTTTACAGCACGTTATCCAAAAAAAAACAAGTTTTACACATCAGCTGCAACAATCAATACACGCCGGCTTGATTAAACATTTTGATGTTTGACAATTTGAATACACAACATCGGCATTTCAAGAACGGGTCCCTTAATTTCGTCGATAAGACGAATCGGATTTACAATACTTTATTATTACTTTCTATTTAAATTTTATAATAATCGTCACTATAAAGCTTGACGGTCCCCAGAGGGAAGTGTTTACGTGTAATAAATTAGCCGGACGGACGGACGGCCGGACAGAGCAACCGGTCTCTTCAGCGCGGACATCCATTATTAACGTCCATGCGACACCGTGGTAGGGGACGCGACAGTGTGGTACCTTCTTGTACATCACGATAGATTTGATGTCTCATTAATTTGGTTTTAATACCTATCACATTTATAAACTAGATGGGTACACAATCCTTTACTAAATCGTAGCGGAAAAGTGGCAGCTTCGACATTTCGACGACCTCCTTGGTCGAGTGGTTTGTACACCGGTTTTCATGGTGTCGCCATCTCTGAGGTCCCGGGTTCGATCCCCGGTCGGGTCAATTTAGAAACTATGGTTTTTCTAAATTGTCTCGGGTCTGGGTGTTTTCTATGTATAATAAGTATGTATTTAAGTATTTTAAGTATTTTTATCCGTTGTCTAGTAACCATTTAACGAGTTTCATAAGGAAGCTTCTCTTGGGCTAGTTAATTGGTGTGAGTGTAGGAAAGTTTATTTATTTATTTATATACATTTGATGTTTAAGTATATAAGCAAAACAGCAATTTTTTAGGGAGCATTTCCTCATGTTGACTCTTGTTCGCACCATAGAATAATAACTAAAGCATAATAGAAGGAGTGCTACGACATTTGAGTGTGCACTCCGTTTGGTCACCATTCCAATTACATTTGCATGTCGCTTTTGAATTCGGTAGGTATCATAAATGGTGACCGATTTTTTTTGCTAGACATTTGACGTTTTTAGCAACTTATGTTGTCTCTTTCCTTTCAATGTTTATGGCCAGTTTGAAAAAAATAGGACAACTAATTAGTATACGAGTCTCATTTGGACTCCTTCCTTGCTTTAGTTATGGTTTAGCTATGGTTCGCAAACTACTGAACGAAATGAAAAACATATCACTGGGTGCTATTTTTGAGCAGACTTTTTGAGAGTGTTGCTTGTGCATCTTGTTTTTACCTATACGTGATCGTATAGGTAAAAACAAGATGCCCCTCAAGCCCCAAGCACCAAATATGGTCGCACCTAAAAACTCGCTATTCCGTCAGACCCCAAGCGGCCATATATTATGGCCGCGCTCTCCACTTGTCTTTGTACCGTGTTTTGATACACTTAGAGACTACTTTAGTATAAACAAGGTCGATTATTTTGGTTCTCTCGTACATTTTATGCATCGTGAACGCAAAATTTAACATGAACTGCGTTCCATTTTTTTTTATTCCATTTCTGCAAAAAAATTTTTCCATTCCCGCCAAATCGCACCTGCTGTCAAAATTTTTAGACATTTCGATTCCAAGACTGAGTGGTTAATACCGACAAAAGTAGTTGTACCAACTAGCATTGATTACTGTCCCAATGCTGGATAAAAGCCTCGGCATCGGCGTCGGCTTAAAAACATACATTTACATATAATCACGACTATTATCCCCGAAGGGTTAAGTCAGAGATTAGGCAATGGAGACAGCAAAAGCAGTCCTGTACCATAGTCCACTTTTCACCAAATAGTGACTTTACATGTGCTCAGCGTGACAGGTGGTGAGCCCATCGCCGCTCTATGCTGATGGATGTTTGTGCATCCTTCTTCTACCTTTAGTCCGTTAGTCGCCCTTTATAACACCCAAGGGAATAGAGGGGGTGGTAGTATTCTTTCACCGCTTCGCGACACGTTTAAAAAATATGTTAATTAAAAACAATAAGATTAGATACAATTGCCTAAAACATTTCGTCAAAGAGTAACTCTAAGAGGTGACAGGAGGGCCCAAGGCAACTGTCGCGTGATTGGCATTAAACGTTTCCACAAGTTTATGATGATCATTGGTGATGGTAATGATGATGTGTTTACAAGCAACCATTCAACAGCAAGATGTGACTGACGCGTGTCAGGCCATCATTGTAATGTAAATCTCAGGACAGGTGGCTGCGAAGTGACCTCGTGTGATCCACACTCGTTTTTGATAATACGAGTATGATGTAAAGATCTTGTTTGACTCATGTATCTGACCTGCTCGGATGCTGCATGCTATTTCGAGTTCATTTTAAATAACATTACCCTTATAATGGAATGAAAAGATCAGTAATATAAGAGTAGATTGAAAGATATAAAAAAGAGAGCATATTTATTTGATTGTTTATAAAGCAAAACCTTTATAAAAAGAGAACCATAAACTATTAACTAGATTTTAAAATTTGTATGTGGCATAGTTGTCAATACCAGTAATGATTGTCTTCATCGACTTAAGAGCCCGCTGTTACATCTCGACTGTGATTTTTGTGTAAAATGCCCATTTTCGCATTTCGTAGTAGGTAATTTTGCAGTTGTATTTATGGTTTTTATCAAAATTGGATAATAAATTCATTCATAATATTACAATTCTCCACTCTGCGAGAATAAGTATAAATCTCTGGTATAAACTTTGCATAATAATATTATCGTAGATAGTTCACAGTTTACAAATTGCAATTTTCGAAGTTTTTTGGTTTGGAATAAGTTTTTTTTTATACTTACTTATATAAAATCAATGATATCTAAAAATTCCGAGGACGTTACAAACTAGAGGACTATTTAAGAATAACATTATATTTTTTTATTTCATTTGTTTAGTAGTTAAATCTAGAAGCTCAAAAAAGTGCCTTCGCGCATTTTATGAAAATCTTTCTGTGCAATACCGAAGCCGTGGCGAGCATTTGGCCGATATTTTGTTTCACACATAATTTGTCATAGATACTTTTTGTTTTATAAACATTTAACATCGTGCGTTTCGGTTGGACCCTATCCATGTGTTACAGAAAGGTGTTATAAGAATTTTAAGCATCATGGACCCTGTCGGGCACTGCAATTGGAAGAGGAGAGGAGGGCGATTTATTAAGTTAAATTACTTTAATTAGGTAAAGGTTTTTATTTTTTTTATCATTTACGTACTCTAGATTGTTATAATAACATTTATTTATTAAAATTTTCTTCAAACGGTTTTCAAATATCTTGCCATTTTCTTCATTAGATATTGTGGCAGGGAGTTAGTTATAAATTTTTATAGCCATGTTGAAGGTGTGAGAAGAGCTTAATTTTAGGCGGGATGTTGGGAATAACTAATTTATTTCTGTTACGCAAACAATATTTGGATGGTACATCTTCCCGTTGTTAAAAAAATTACTGTATTTTCTTACAAATTTACAAATTTCTAGTTATATATAAGCATGGCAAAGGATGAATTTTATATTTTTGGAAGTAGGGTTTGCAACTATCAGTTTGTTTCATATTTGCTATAGAATTAAGTCATGGTTTTGAAACTAAATCAGTCATAGGTAAGAGAAACAACATCATTGTATTTAGTACAAAACATCTTAATACTTATCCATCCTTATTTGCCTTTTTCTCAAAATCCAGCAAAAAATATTTGTTACACGTGTTATTTTCCCTATCCTCATACTTACTTTATAACAACGCATCGAATTAAAACAACTTTAAACATTTAAAAAAAATCACAAAACTGTCGCGTGGATGCTATAAAGGAGCATCCCTAAATTATTAAAATACTGTAAAGAAATCTCGTTTGGCTCGTGCGTAAGATCAGATGACCCGACCCCGGGGGATGCTGACCATTACGTGTGTTTTTTTATAATCTCGTTGTGGTACATACGAGATAATTGAGTTGTCCACTTTTTAACGATTTATCATGGCCCAAATCAGGGGGAGCCGCGTGCTATATCGAGAACTTTTTAGATTTCTCCACAATTATCGTTGTTTGTTGAGTAACAGATGTCGTGAGCGTGAAATATGTCATATAATTTGTACATTTGGATTCATTTCGATTACAGGTATATACGGCATCACAAAAATGTATCGGGGTTACATGCAGGTAAGTAATGAAAACAGAACTACAGCAAGATTTAAGTATAATTCGTCAATTTTCTCTTGAAAACTTGCGACCGCGATTTCGGCTGCTTATGCGTGTCCCGATACTCCTAACATTCAGAACTCGGAAATTAACCGGTTAATAGTTATTCTTTGCACTTAATAAGATGGGCAAGCAGCGGGATTATATACCAAACACTCTGTTATATATACACTCTGTATATATCGTTTAAGTAACGCGAACACTACACAAATAAAAAATCACAATGCAGTCATCTACGTGTGTTTATTTGTTATAAATATATAAAAACTATAGATATTTCCAACGGTCCTCGTTTAAGCCGGTCCGAAACAATAAAAACTTCGCTAATCCCTTTATTGACCTTAACTGGCCCTGTCCAAAGTTGACCGCGGCGCGCTCAAATAGATTTTATGGGAACCTAAATAGTTAATAATTCATAAATTCGGACATCGCATTCGAACGGAACCCGTTGGGGCAAATCCGTCATTAATTTGTACATCGCCGCACAATGGGCGAAGTCTTCGCCCTTTCAAGATACGAACGGCCGATGGTCTTACTCGTTTAAGAATGATAAATGGCCAAAATGGACTCGCCACGTCTATTCCCACAGATATTAAAGTGCGGGACAAAAGAAGGACCCCCTGCTCCATGAGGACCCATGCTGAGGTATTGATCATATTGCGAACTCGAGTGCATTGTGCGCATGCAAATCCTGCGGGTTTTGGCGGTAAATTGGAAAACTTCGGCAGTGGACCTACTTTGATCTTCCATTGTTTTATGACGCCAATCTCTTAGCTGAGCGTACGTCATAGAAGTATGAATTGACTGGCTATAGCGGTAAAATGAGAAAGAAAGTAAGCGTTTTCAATGAGCAAGATAAACAAACCCAAATCGCTAAGATTTTATAGATGTTCGGCTATAATAATAGTATTTGTTCTATTGTTTGTGTGAGAAAATCTAGTAGGTATTAGGATGTGTGTCGTACTAATGATGATAACGTGATGAAACGCTTAAACTAATAAAAAAATTGTTTTGGACCTTTCACAATAAACATGTCAACAAGTTTTCTGTGTAAAAAACAGAAAGCTAATAAATTAGAAATTAGGTATAGATGGCATGTATTTATTTTATTTTTAAATATAAACTCCTATTCAAAAGTGCAATGAGAATTTATGCCATAAACGACACATTCCTAAACCATTATCAGATTCTGGCAACGCTGCTACCGAGATCAGGACTGTAGGTAGCAGCGTTGCCAGACGTCCTGATTATGGCGGGACGTCCCGATTTTTAAATCAAAATTAAATGTCCCGCGCGGGACTGGCTCAGTCCCGCTTTTCGGGGATAACTCAAACGTGCTTGCAGCGTGCTGAGGAAGCACGGCCGGGTAAGACAAACAAGTGTGGACTGATTTAAAATATCATATTGGAACGAAGTTCCTTATCGCGCGTTGTGAAAGGGGGCTAGACGGAAAAAAATCTTACGAAAAGTTGTCACGACACTTTTTGCTAGTAAGCTGTGCGGCAAACGTAAATCATTATTTTGTCGCTCAAGTTATCGCCTGGTTGGCGTAGTGGTTCGCGTATCGGACTCACCCGTATGAGTGCCCGTGGATCCTGAGATCAAATCCTACTACGAGTTGATTTTTTGTTCATCATAATTTTTTTATTTTTTAGTTGTATATTATTAAGAACACAGTTAAAGGTACACACACATTTAAATAAATACTTACACTTTTTTTGTTAACTTTATTTTTATTATCTACTTGTAATTTGGAACAAATCTTTTTTGATTGCCATCAGCCGCGGCGTGGCGTGTGACCGCACGACAACACAGAAAAACGATGTTTCGTAGTCCCCTCAAATCATATTTTAATATTACAATATCAGAACGTATGTATTTAGCAAGCCGTGCGTGTTCTAACCTATACGCTGTTGTGTTTACGAAGTAAAATAGAATCCCAAACATATGTTTCCTACTTCAGTTACCACAAGCCAATTATTACGAAAATTGTGCCTACTGATTAAGTTTATATAACATTATATTTGTTAATAATAAAAAAAATATTATTATAACTTAAAAAAAATAAAATTTTATTACAATTCCTTCACTAATTAATCGAAAGGAACTTCGTTCCATCCGGGTGTCCATTGACACCTCTCAAGTTTTTTTTTAATAAAAATACACTGTCATTTATGGATATTTTTGCTAGGTATCTATTGTCACTTAAACGTAAGTTTCAAAATCCCAACTTGACAAAAAAATATCCTTCAACGCTGGTAGGTAGGTACGACCTTGTTTGACTTTTAGTACAGAAAACACAACATGAAACATTAAGGAAATCTCAATGTCTATGATAAGAGCTTAATAGGTCATGGATCATGAGACCGCCGGCGGTCGCGAAACAATTGATTTTCAATTGTGTCTGGTTTTACGATCCTCAAAGGGTTAATAGTATCCTCAAATTAATAAATGCTTTTCAGTTACTTGTTATGAGGAACCACAGAAAAGAAGAACCTCTTTCTTCTGTTCTTTGCGAGGAATCCACAAAACTATTATCTAAAAACACGGAGTCCTACCAACGCTTACCAAATCTCAACTAACTTGACACCACCTTTACTACGGCCAAATTCGACCAAATTCGGCCAAAAACAAAATACTTACTGTCATTTCTTCGTGCAAGTATCAAGTTTCTCCCGTAGTTTTACTGTTTTTTGAAAGAAAGACACCAGGGTCGTTCTTCTTTTTAACCTACAATTTGATAAAACATTAGCTCTGTTTCAAAAAAAAAGATATAAAGATTCCTCGTCAATATATACATATATTCTGATAGCAGAATTTCTATTCTATCGGAAAAAGTTGTTGGCCGAGAAGTTTACCGATTTTTGTACGATTTTCAAGACCTGAAAGATGGATTCGATATAAAAAATTACACCTCCGTCACGACATCTTTTATTTTATTCTATCGGAATACTCTTCGTCATATAAGTTGTACCTTTTTAATACATTAAATAACTAAAGGAACTTTTAGAAAACATATTAAAATCATACATTTGTATTTATAAAATATGTTTTATTTATTATTTTATACCACTCTGTCACATTTTCAGCTAATATAAAGTATGTTTTTGCTATAAATCAATTTTTACTATCATTAACAAATAAATACGAATATCACAGACGGCAATATCATCAACTATTTTAAATATAAATTTTTCAATGTTGCACTAGTCATAAGAAAATATATAAACGACCAAAACAATTTTCCTACCAGGAGACAACATCGTGACAGAGTAGTAACTTATGTGACAGAGTTGTTGTTCTAGGGGATACATGGCTGCATTTTTGAATAAAACAGGTTTATTTTGCTAGAATTATTTATTTTGTTATAAATCTTTATCAGTCTTAACATTGTCATATGAAATAACATGAGATCGAACTTAGATAATTAATGAAACCACATTTGTGAACCTTTAGAATAAAAGATTCATATTTAAGCAAATAAATGACTACTCACTCGTCTTAAGTAAATAAAAAATCTAGTCTAACTTGACAACAAATTAAAATTCCCAAAACATAAAATATAATAATCATCATCAACATGCAATACGTCATTCTCCACCAACTTAAACAGTCTTTCACTACCATCGACTGTTTTTAGGAACACTACCAAGACATCGCCTTCTTCATCTTTAACGTGGCAAGAACAGAATTGTTCACAAAAACTACTTAATAAGTTATTGTTTAAGATTCCACGAGCTTCTGTAAACATTTTGTGGACAACCATTGTTCCTCCCTATCTCCCTATCTACCGACCTCAATAGATAGGGTATCGCAACTGGAACTACGGGTCCGGTTGTGTTTTCAGAGGTACTACGGGGTTCCGGTTCTAGCCCCCCGCTGGTCGTGCCTTTAACCAGGCGCCACCGGCGGGATCCGGACATGGGTTGGACTCGTAGTGGCGTGTGGTTAGCTGTAGAGCTTGGGAATGTTCGTTTGTCCTGGTATTGTGTGCCAGGACTTCCAAACTCGTGCACAGCGAGCGGGGCCTAGTAGCGGTCTCTGAGGGGCCAGAAGCGAAAAGTCCTGCGGGGAACGTGAGTTTCCCTTATAGTTGGCA
The DNA here is from genome assembly GCA_963921215.1 of Scoparia ambigualis. Lineage (NCBI taxonomy): Eukaryota > Metazoa > Arthropoda > Insecta > Lepidoptera > Crambidae > Scoparia > Scoparia ambigualis. Next base: position 24,361,079 of record OY992521.1, on the reverse strand, counting down.
GCTTTGTCCGGTGGTTTTCATTGAACATTGGTGTTGACATCTCCGGTACTAGTCTGAAGAACTAGTAGAGGCGGCCTCCTAGATGCCGTAGCCTCCGGTCCAGCCAGCCGCGTAGGACGTGGGAACTGGCTAGGCGCCCGGATGGGTTCCGAGAAGTGAGTGTGCTTACTACTCCGCTACCAAGGTGGACACTTGGGAGTCGACTTTAGAGTCGACGACCCTAGCAGTGGCAACTGCGAGTTGTGCCCTTCGTGCAACGAGAAGTGAGCGAGCTTGACAGCTCCGGTTACCTATCTGGACAATAGGCAGTGAACTACACGTGTTCACGGGGATACTCTCCTGAGACACTAGTCTTATGAGTACCGAATGAAGAGCGCGCTGCGGCGGGCACTAATTTGGCGTCAAGACCTAACGTTGGTGGTCTCCTGCGCGAGTGTTCTACTGGCGCAGGGACGTCTGGCACTTCTTGCAATAACCTAACGGTTGGTCTCGAGGTGCCAGTACAAATAAACTTAGTGAAGTAAGGAGAGGGGATGTTCCTCCCTATCTACTGATCCCTATAGATAGGGTATCGCAGCTGGAACTATGGGTCCGGCTGTGTTTCTCAGGGGTATACGGGGTTCCGGTTCATGCTCCCCGCTGGTTGTGCCTTGACCGGCGCCTCCGGCACGATCCGGACGTGGGTTGGACTCGTAGTTGCTTGTGGTTAGCTGTAGAGTTTGGGAATGTTCGTTTGTCCTGGTATTGTGTGCCAGGACTTCCAAATTCGCGCACAGCGAGCGGGGCCTAGTAGCGGTCCCTGTGGGGATAGCAGCGAAAAGTCCTGCGGGGAACGTGAGTTTCCCTTATAGTTGGCAGCTTTGTCCGGTGGTTCTCATTGGACATTGGTGTTGATATCTCCGGTACTAGTCTGGAGAACAAGAAGAGGCGGCCCCCTAGATGCAGTATAAGTAAAGGCGGCCAGAGGCCGCCTTTACTTATACTGCATCTAGGGAGATGACGTAGCCTCCGGTCCAGCCAGCCGCGTAGGACGTGGGAACTGGCTAGCCTCCCGGATGGGTTCCGAGAAGTAGGTAAGTGTGCTTACTACTCCGCGACCAAGGTGGACACTTGGGAGTTGACTTTAGAGTTGACGACCCGAGCAATGGCAACTGGGAGTTGTGTCTTTCGTGCAACGAGAAGTGAGCGAGCTTGACAGCTGAGGTTACCTCTCTGGACAATAGGCAGTGAACTTCACGTGTTCACGGGGAAACTCTCCCGAGTCACTAGCCTTATGAGTACCAAATGAAGAGCGCGCTTCGGCGGGAACTGATTTGGCGTCAAGACCTAACGCAGATGGTCTCCTGCGCGAGTAGTTTACAGGCGCAGGGACGTCTGGCATTTCTTGCATTACCTAACGGTTGGTCTCGAGATGCCAGTACAATTAAAACTTAGTGAAGTAAGGAGAGGGGATGTTCCTTTCAGGGGCACAATGTTACTTGGAGTCGTTGTTGCTACCTTTTCTACGTCTTCGTCTATGACCATGAACAGTTTGAACAACGCCGCTGTCTTAATGCTGGCTGCTGGCTGTCTTTCTCCTTTCTCGCCATGATGGTATCTGGAAATAGGAAATAAGTAATAATTACCTAAACATACGAGAAGATAGAAAAATATTTGTAATACTTTCTGTAGCAGTAATTGCCATAATAACTAGTGTATCTATTTCAGTATTTCTCAGATTCAGCTTATATAGAACATGAATATCGTTTATTTTACCCCCCCGTCACGTACTTTACCACTCCGTCACAACAAACATGTGACGGAGTTGTCAGGTGACGGAGGGGTAAAAATTTGTTGCAAAGTCGATAACATTTTGAAGTTAACATAGAATATATAAGTTACACGTTGGCAATAAAATATTTCTTATTACGTAAGAGTAGACAACGAAAAGTAACAATAATAATTATATTTTGAATCAATTACTTACGTGACGAAGCGGTAGCGGAATAAACACACGCACCTCTTATCACAGCTTTCAGGCGACTGAAGCGCTGTCTCTTGATCTCAGAGGGGAAATCGTACCAAGGGGGAAAGGGGGTTTAAACCTCCAATCGTTGGCCACAAAGACGAGCCAGCACAAACTCGTATTTCGAAGGACAACCCACGTGACAGAATTTACAAAAGAAAACATCAGGTAGTAGGAGACAAGTATTTGAGATTTTTTAAATATTTTATTAAAAGTGTTAAAAAATAATGGTTGCTATTACACGATAGGTAATATATTTAGGAGTTATAAGATATTTTAATGTTTTGGGTCGTCATATAATTGTTTCGTAATATTATGGATTATATGCAAGCCGAGGTAGCGGGAGACACTTGTGATTTGTATGAAATACACTTCTGTCACGTGGATTTACAACTCTGTAACATACTTTTTACAATGAAATTATTCAATACATATGTTATTTAATCGTGCACAGCCATTATGTATTAGTACAGTGCATGTTGATATACAATTAAGAAAAAATAATGGTAATTTCCTTGTTTTTTTTTTCACTGACTGGTGGAGACACATTTTTGTAGGTTAAAAAGAAGAACGACCCACCATTGTTTTCTCGTGAATTGCTCTAAAGAAAAAGTATAAATCTGAGTGACACTAGACATGTGCACAAAGAAATGTTAGTAGGTAAGTAATTTGTTTACAAAACATTCTTTTTTAATTAAAACTATTTTAACGGGACTTAATACTATTAATTTTTGTAAGTAAGTACATATCTACTTACTGCTTAACGTTTCGGCCGCGATGCTGCGGCCGTGGTCACAAGCGAATTCATTGCACTATGGCAATTTAAGTAAACGTGTGAGGGTGGATGAAGAAACAAATACCCGCCCGAGCCGACGACGCCGTCGCCAGTTCGCTTGTGACCACGGCCGCAGCATCGCGGCCGAAACGTCAAGCAGTAAGTAGATATGTACTTACTTACAAAAATTAATCGTGTTTAGGGGATCCTGCACGAAATTGTGAAAGTTTACGTATTTTTAACTTACTTGTACTATGCGCTAAATTAGTCAAATACATTAAAAGAACTTACGTAAGTTAGCCTGATCATTGTACAAGGTCGTGGCCTTGTTGAAATTTGAAACAAATTCTTTAAACCATAACAAACATTACATAAATCTAATGACTCCTAAAAACATTTTTTTTCGACAACTTTCTTAATTTTACGCATTAAACAATAATTCTTACATAAAAATATTATGTAAATATTTTCCATCCCCTCCCCTTCCATTCCATCCCCATCTTTAAAAAGTAAAGGAGATAGGGCAGCTTGTATGGACGTTTGGGCCATTATATTAAATTGTGTTACAGACATAACAATTACTGCATTTTGAAGGGAATGATGTTAACATTACAGACGTATCATTATTTTGCATTTACAACTCCGCAGATTAGAGTTATAGAGGATTCACGTGAGTTGCTTACCTCGATGCCTTGTTCTGCTTTTACACTCTTTCCTAGTTATTTGTGTAGTTACAAGAATTTGAAGCTTATTTTTTATTAATCTAGATCAAATTCTGTATTCAGGGGTATAATTTAACATAAAATGTCGTGAGAAAATAACTATTTAGAAAGAAAAGCCGGCAAAAAATATTCTACAATGCATGGAGCAAAGAGAATGAATGAATAGATAACAATCGTATTGACAAATGACACATTAAGACCTGACATGACATTTCAATAATCGATTTTAAAAATCGATTTAAATTACAGTTTTACTTTTCTTTTTGTATTTATTATCATGATTGTTAATTCAGATAGTCTACAAAATACAAGAACTAATGTATTGGTATATTCATTATTTTAAATTAAATACAGTTTCAATAAGTATTTGCAGTTAGACAAAAGTATATCGAATTCGATAAATCGATTTGTTACTGACTAGATGTGTGTTTACAAAGTATGTTTAAGTGTTATTTTCGAATATCCGTTTTTTTTGTTTATCTTGGTTTTGCGGAGTGTTACAGGTTTATTATTTCTGTAACGAACAACTCATTGTGGCCCAAAATTACCTATCTCCTTTTAATTTTTAACACAAGCGCGTGATGGTTTTGTACATTTCGCTGAATAAAAACATTGCTCTAATCAAATTACTAGGTCTGAAACTTCAAAGCAGAATTGTTCTAATTTTAAATATTAATATGATTGATTTTGCTTTGAAGTTCACTAAGAGACTTATGTCATAATGTGAAATAATAGTGGATTAATAACCGAAGTGTTTGTGAACGTGCATGAGTGTTGGCAAATGTAACAAAACAGTGCAACATCACTTTTCAAATTCTCTCAAGAAGTCCGTGTGAGACCTCAGTAAAGTCCCACATCTTTACTGAGGGCTCAAGGGGTTTCGGGAACATCATTTATCATTCATCATCTTAATCACCACTCATTATCATCAAGGGGGAAAAAAAGAAATAAAAATACTAAAGACTAGGCAGTATGGTCTCTGATCTTAGCCTGTTCCTTCACGGAACAAATATTTATAAAAAAAGAGACTTATGTCAGTTTTTGCGGTCGCGCGGCACCCCCTTAAGTCCCGTTAAAATAGTTTTAATGCAAAGCGATAGTTTAAAGCCTTATTATTTTTTTAATTTGCCCTTGCGATGTATAAGTCTAAACTCCTAAACAGGCGTATTGAATTGAAATATCGCGTCGCTCCGTCATTCATATGCTTATCAGCTGGTCGTATTGATAAGCATCGGAGAAGTTCCGCATAATGCCGTATAATACCGTCATTAGCTTGTGTGTCGTCTGATCATTTGTCACTCGATATGGGCTCAGATTGATCGGAATTGGATATTTGTTTAACAAATAAAATTAGAAGCCATCGATATTCTTAGGCAATGCTGTGTGCGACGTCGTTTTTTTCAAATTTATTCTACGTGGCACGTAAAGCAATTGCTTTGCCGTCCCCGGGGCCTTAATGTCACCTCTTCGAGCAATTACTTTAATCTTAGATACAAAATTCGTATGGGAACTTGCTTAATAAGATTACAGTAATAATGTCTTTTTTATTGAAATTTTGCATTCACAATGCTATAAAGAAATGGGATAAAATGTTTACTAGGAAAAACCAACCAGTCTCAGGAAGCTCGAATGGGATTCGAACCCACGACCTTTGGATTGCCGGTCCACTGCTCTAACCGCTGAGCTACCGAGACCGACTTTTTTCTAGTAAACATTTTATCCCATATCTATATAGCATTGTGAATGCAAAATAAAATTTCAAAAATAAAGATATTTATAAGTAATTACGTCTTTATCGTTTGTTAAATACTTGCAACAGTATTTCTTTCGACTGTGAGGGAAGACTTCACTCACATCACAGTGACTGTAAGTGACGTAATAGGTACCTAGTAATAATATTCTGTGGTAATGTGGCTGACAGCGTAAATCACAAACTACTAGAAAAAATTCAACGAGTCTTCTGGGGTTTCAGTAGATCAGCGGTTAGAGCAGTGGTCGTGGGTTCGAATCCCATTCGAGCTTCCTGAGACTGGTTGATTTTTATAGTAAACATTTTATCCCAAAGTAATAATGCTCTATGAGTTATGGTAAGGCATTGGGGCAGCGCGGTGGGTTATGGCCCGATCTCCCCACTGTTGTCCATGTGGGCCGGTTCCCAGCATTGGGACGTTTATTGGCTGATGATAAGTATTCTACAGCGATTGTCCTTCAGCTCACGTTGGTTGGTAAGTGACAATAAGAGCGAATAAGGCAATTCAGCCGAAATCCTGAACTATGTTACTAGCTACAATTTTTCTAACTATCACACATTCACACACAGATTCACGATAACAGTCTCAAAGGGTTAATCACAGACTAGGCAATGAGGACCGCAGAAGCAATCCACGTTCACCACGACTACATGTGCAGTTCTTTACAACTGCACATGTGCTCAGCATGATAGGTAGTGAGCCCATCGCCGCTTTATGCTGTTGGATCTAGGTAGTATGTGCAGTCTTTAGTCTTTTGGTTTCCTTTAACGACACCCAAGAGAACAGATTATGCTTTTTTTTTTTTTTTTAATGCCCCGCTATTCCTTTAATAACGAGCAGCTACCACCCAGTAATTTGTGTAAGGTGTTGTTATTAATTGGAATGCGGCGCAGTGACGCGGGTGTGACGCGCGACGGGGCGTTGTCGCACCATCATTTGTCACGGGGCGACGCGCGGCGTTGGTGGCCGGCCAGTTCGATGCACAACTCTACTCGAAAGTATTGCAGCATCGCTTAATTGCGATTAATGTTTCTTTTTATGCTGGGAGCTCGATAGCGCAGCCATCTCAAGCTCCTCCGCGCTTCGGAAGGCACGTAAAGCCGTTGGTCCCGGTTGTCTTCGAAAGATGGCAGTTGTTGAAACCTACCAACCCGCATTGGGCCAGCGTGGTGGGTATGGCCCAACCTCCCCATGTGCTGCTGTCCATGTGGTGTGGCCTATGCCCAGCAGTGGGACGTTTATAGGCTGATTATTGTTTTTAAATAGCTTTATTGGTTAGACCGCCCGCGCGGGTGTAAGCGACGGGGACCACGAGCTAGGTGTTGTCTTGTACCGTTTTATAGTGACGTTTAACGCAGATGGTAAGCGCGGGTGGTCAGCGTGACGCTGGAACCAACCTTAAACGTCATCGAGATCGACCTAGTAGAAGGAGGTGGCAAGTTCGAACTTGATGCTTATGCAAAAATTGCTTATGCAACTGTTTTTCATCAAAACATTGCGGGTTTTCTCAGCAAAAAAGAAACCTTCGAACTAACATTAGCTGAACTCAAAGATTCAAATATATATTTCGAGGTTCTTTGTTTCTCGGAATCCTTTGTAAAGTCTGGGAGTGAAAAAAATATTTATCTATCTACCTATAAACTAGTTTCATGCTATTCTAGGAAACACCAAAAAAGGGGTGGCGTATGCATACTATGTAAAAATTACTTAGAGGTAAAGGAACTAAATTTCCTACATAAACTCGCTACTGATTATGTATTCGAATGTTGTGGTATTGAACTGGTATCATGTAAATGTATAATTATTTGCGTGTACCGTATCCCAAATTCCAAACCAGAACTTTTCCTAGCCAAATTCGAGTCTATGATGAAAAAACTCAGATACAAAACAAAACACAAAATTATTATTACAGGGGACTTAAATATAGACACGTTAAAACCTACACACAATACGAACGAATTAAAAAGAATTGCCCAAAATAATATTCCTAGTGCAAAAGGTTGCATCCACAATTTAGGTCTCTCCGACCACAATACAGCTCAATCCCTCACGTTTGAGTGTTGTGGGGTCGAGAAATTGGTGTCTGAGGTTTGGTATCAATACAAACGAGATATAAGCAGCGAAAACATACAAAAATTCAAATCATGTTTACGTGCATTGTCCTGGTCTGAATCTTTATTAAAAGCAGACCTCAATACTGCATTGCAACACTGCTTTTCACAAGAACTTTAAACTATTTTATGAACTTTGTTTTCCGGTTAATAAAATAAAACACTCATCTCGCGGCAATAAGTTACCTTGGTTTACAATAGGATTAAGAAAATCTACAGTCACAAAAAGAAACTTACGTTTTCTTTATTACAGACATACTAGTAGTGACCATAGAAATAAATATCGGAGTTATACAAAACTACTAAAGAAGTGTATCGTTTGCGCCCAAAAAATAACTAATTCTAACTATATTACTAACGCTAATAATAGAGAAAAAGCGGTGTGGGATGTAATAAATGATAAAGTTGGACAAACAAATAAAAAAGATGAAATAAATGTATTAATTGATAATGGTAAGGAAATAAGAAACCCAGTTGACATTGCGAATAATTTTAATGAATATTTTATAAACTTGTCGAATATAAATAATTACAATATTGACCAGTCTTTCATAAGTATGATACAATTAAACAATTCAAGCATTTTTCTTTATCCAATTGACGCTTACGAAACTAAGAAAATAATCGGTAGCTTAAATTCTACAAACTCTACGGGTTATGACGGAATACCTACTAAAATCATTGAAATCTCAACAGTATTAAGCTATCTGATAGACCTCTCATTCAGTTGTGGTCAATTCCCAGATTGTTTAAAAACTTCAGTAGTTAAACCAATATTTAAAAAGGGAGATAAGAAAGAAATAAGCAACTACAGACCGATATCTCTAATACCTATATGGTCAAAGATCATTGAAAAAGCAATGCAGGCTAGATTGACAAGCTTTATAAAAAAAACAACATTATCAAAAACGAACAAAATGGCTTCCAAAAGGGCAAGTCCACTACTTTAGCTGCATTCTCACTAGTCGACAAAATAATTGAATATGTAGATAAGCATATTCCATTAACCGCGATCTTTTTTGACATGAGCAGGGCTTTCGATCACGTGTCTCATGAGTTGCTGCTTCTAAAATGTGAGAGATATGGCATCAGAGGCCTAGCCCTTGACTGGATCCGGTCTTATATTGGTAACAGAAGACAATGCGTTGAGGTTTCAAATTTAAATAACCAAAAACTACTTGGGTCTCATCAATCTGACATTAAAGTAACTAAATTTGGGGTCCCTCAGGGGAGTATCCTTGGACCTCTGCTCTTCCTAATCTACATCAATGATCTCCCTGATTATATAAATTACCCTTGTATTCTGTTTGCAGATGACATATCTGTAGTTATCCCATGCCTTAACATTAATAACTATAGCACAGAATTAAATAAGACTTTAAAATCAGTAATACAGTGGTTGAAACAGAACAACCTTAAAGTAAATTTAGACAAAACCAAATACATTCAATTTACTAATAAAAACGGAATCAAGAAAGATCTTTTAATTAGTCAGGACAAAACATTGTTGACAGAAACAAATGACGTTATTTTTCTGGGTTTAATACTGGACGATAAATGTACATGGGAAACGCATATTACCAAATTGTCTAGTAAAATAAACTCTTATGCATATGCCTTATGGAAATTAGGGAAAACTACAAGCAAAGAAACAGTACTTCAAGCATATTATGGTCATGTTTGTTCTATTTTAAGATACGGCATAGTATTATGGGGAAATTCATGTCATATAAATAAGGTTTTTATTGCCCAAAAGTCATGCATTCGTGCGATGTACGATGTCGACAGTTTGGTTTCATGTAGACCACTGTTTAAAGAATTAAATGTGTTAACTGTCCCTTGTTTATATATATATGAAATATGCGTTTTGTAAGAGCTCATCCAAAATTGTTTAGGTGTCTATATGATATCCCTAGTAATTACAGCCGCAGGCAACCCAATAAACTAATTTTGCCAATTATACGAACAGCCATGCGTTCTAGGAACAGTCGCTCAATGGCTGTAAGAATTTATAATAAGCTCCATAACGACATTAAAAGTCTAACATTAAATAGATTTAAACAAAAACTTAAGATATGGCTAACACAGAATTGTTTTTATAGTGTGAAGGAATATTTTGACTGTTGTTAAACCTCTAATATTTTAATTTTATTTTGACATTTAAGCGAATAATATAATATTGTATGTGATTATTAAGGTTGAAATTTTATATAATATTTAATATTAATACTTAATTGAAAATTATATTGATTTGATGTTTTTATAAATAATTAATACCTAACTTCATTATTATTACTTAATTGCATGCCCAAACTGGGTGAATGTGTCTTGCACTTATTCTTTAGATTAAGATCGCTACTGTACCGCACTCATGCATAATAAATTATTCTATTTTATTCTATTCTATTATATTCTATTCAAAGGGTTGGCCAACATAATGATGACGACCTCCTTGGTCGAGTGGTTTGTACACCGGTTTTCATGGTGTCGCCATCTCTGAGGTCCCGGGTTCGATCCCCGGTCGGGTCAATTTAGAAATTAATGTTTTCTAAATTGTCTCGGGTCTAGGTGTTTTCTATGTATAACAAGTATGTATTTAAGTATTTTAAGTATGTTTATCCGTTGTCTAGTAACCATTTCACGAGTTTCTTCGAAGCTTCTCTTGGGCTAGATAATTGGTGTGATTGTAGGAAAGATAAGATAAAGATAGATAAGCAACAGACCGCAAATATTGAAAAGTGGGTTGTAGGGCCTTTGCCCAAAAGTGGGACAATTTATGGGTATATTTTATTTACTTAATAATTTATATAAATATAGTACCTACATAAATAACTATAAATTGTATATAATAAAAATAATAAGTGGCTTTGGAGCGATTTGCAGATTTAGCCAGTGTCAAGTCAAGGACAGACGTACCAATTAAATATTATTCTAAGTACTAGTACTTATTATCATAAGTGGTGATAGAAATGATGAATAGTAAACGATGCTTTCCCCAAAATCTTTAAGTTTCAGTAAAAATGTTAGGCTTTACTGAAGTCTCACACGGACTTCTTGGGATAATTCGAAAATTGACTTTACACTGTTTTCTTTCATTTGTTTCAAACAAAATAAAACGAAACGCACGCTCACGGACACAACGGTAAACGGTAAATAATCCACCAGTATTTTACATTTTTATTCGACTATAGGTAATCAAATTTTCATTACCTATTTGATAATTTAGTTAAAACCAGTAACATATTCAAAGTTGTTTCAGGCCGTACAATATTGATCCTATTACCGTTAGGATGTTACATTTCGTGCTACCGAGTACAAAGGCGAATCGGAGATTTTATCCGGGGATTATCGTAGGTTATCGCGCATTACGCCCCCCTACCATGAAACGACTAACACAAAGACAATTCTCATTTCTAACCAATACACTGATGGTTTTACAGCGATTGCTTTGAAAATTTTTGTAACCATAGCTGTATTAGAACAGTCTAAACCGGGGGATTCGTGATTCCTCTAATTTGTAACTTACTCTTTGGCCGACAAAAGCGTGATTATGGTTACATAAAGCTATTTATAGTAAATCTTAGTCTGTATCTTTGTAGAACTGTTCGAAGATGCTCTGTCAAGAGACATAAGAGTAATGCATAAATTATTATGAGAGATTCGAGAGAGAAACGGCTACCACGTTCGAGTTGCGTTCATGAAAGCTAAGCTACTTCCGCATTATAGGGGGTACGCATCCCGAAAATTCATAAAACCTACAACTAAAATAACTACGTTTAAAACATGGAAAATCAAAACACCGAATGTATGAAATACCTATACCCGATATACCTACCGAAGCTCAATATGTCTATTTTCAAATAACCGAAAGTTCAAAATCCCGAAAGTTCCAAGTACCGACAGTTCAAAATCCCGAAAGTTTAAATCCTGAATGTTCAAAATCCCGAAGACTTATATACCTACAGTTGATATGCCAAAGTTCAAAATCCCGAAAGTTAGATTAACCGTGTGGTAGGCGTTCTGGTTTGATTTTTGTAGTAACTTTTTACAATTAACTTAAATTTCTATCCTATCACGTAACAGGAGTAGGGCAGCTAGTATTCTGTTGTCTAGTAAAAAACATAACCTCGAAATTAGGTCTTATACAATTCGGTATTTTTAATTTGCGGGATTTGAAACGTTCGATATATTGACGCTTTGACCCTTTCGGCCATATATAACTAAACAGCCGGCATTTTAAAATTCGGCATTTTAATATTCGGTGTTCCGTTCATAGGTCTTATGAAATTCAGTATTTTCAACTTTGGCATTATAATACGTACCTACCCATTATAGGTGACCATATTGAATTATCTTAAGTTTAAAGTACTTATTTACATAGTGTAACAAATGCATAATAATAATAAATAACAAATTATTCTGCGTCAAGCAAAACCTCTTAATATTTGGCATTACTTTTCAACAGCAATTTACTTTTGTTAAATAGACTTAAGTGGAAACATTAACAATCTATTAAGTACCTTTTTAACTAATAAGGCAAATCAAAAAGCACTAACATAACTTTAAACAGTTAAACTATTTGCAGCTTTTGAAAGTTAACTCAACCAAGGAGTCTTTAATCAAAAAAGTCCAAGACCAATCGAAAAACCACTCAAGAAGTTTAAAAACAATTAGCAACGATGGCCGCCTGATTAAACCCCCCACCAAATAAAAAACAAAACAATAGAGCAACATCGGGGTAAAAAAGATGAAAAAGTGTCACTGTCTGAATTTGTTCGCTGACAAAATCCATCTCAATCAATTTCGGCCCTCCCTTAGGAGTAACCCTTCTGTCCCCTGAGGTATCGCCCTCCTATAACCCAATTAATGGTGAGAGGGTAGTGTTACCCGACTAGCTCGTGTGGACCGCAAAAAATGTAAATTGAAATGTTAATTCGATACGGAGTGCGGAGCGACAGTCATGTCAAATGTAGACGGTCGCGTGATCGATATGTTTAAAACGCTGTGCGGTTACACCTTGTTCTTGCCGGCTTATACAATCACCATCATGATACATACATACACACATATATCACGCCCGCTCCCCGGAGGGGTAGGCTGAGACTGGGCAATGAGGACATTCCCTCTGCTTACCTCACTAAGTTTTATTTGTACTGGCACCTCGAGACCAACCGTAAGGTTATGCAAGAAGTGCCAGACGTCCCTGCGCCAGTAAACTACTTGCGCAGGAGACCATCTGCGTTAGGTCTTGACGCCAAATCAGTGCCCGCCGAAGCGCGCTCTTCATTCGGTACTCATAAGACTAGTGTCTCGGGAGAGTTTCCCCGTGAACACGTCTAGTGCACTGTCTATTGTCCAGATAGGTAACCGGAGCTGTCACGCTCGCTCACTTCTCGTTGCACGAAGGGCACAACTCGCATTGGCCACTGCTCGGGTCGTCGACTCTAAAGTCAACTCCCAAGTGTCCACCTTGGTCGCAGAGTAGTAAGCACACTCACTTCACAATAGTTAGGCAATGAGGACAGCAAAAGCAGTCCTCTACCATAGACCACTTTTTACCAAATTGCGACGCACATGTACTCAGCGTGATGAGCCCATCGCCGCTCTATGCTGTTGGATGTATGTGCAGTCTTTAGTCCGTTAGTCGCTATTTACGACACCCAAGAGTGGGGGTGGTAGTATTCATTCACCGCTACGCATCACGGTTAACTTTCTATTTGCTACGACCCTGACGCACATCCTTTGCTTCACTTAGGACTAGGCTTGCCAACCGTCCCGCTTCTGAGTAAATTTTGGGCCGTCCCGCCGTGACCCCTTGCGGGACGCTTTTTGCCCCGGAAATCAGTGATAATATGATGTTACGACCAGTCTGGAGCCGTTACAGCTACGTAGGGACATTGCTTCCCTTAGTGCTTTCTACCGCCTTAACCACGGTGAATGCTCTGAGGAGCTCTTTGACCTCATCCCTCCCTCTCCTTTCCTTTCCACATCGACGCGTGCAGGTCTTAGAAGCCACCCTCATACCGTGCTGACCATCAAGACACGTACCAAAAAGTTTGGACAATCGTTCCTTTGCCGAACTGCCCGTATGTAGAATGCGCTTTCCGCACACGTGTTTCCCTCCTCTTTCTCTCCCGGGTTGTTTAAGCGGGGCGTGAAAAAGCATTTATGCAGGCCGCCATAGTAGTGTGAGCGTTCGGCATAGCGTGGTAGCGCTGTGAGGAACGCTTTCACTTCTTGGGCTTCACTGGCTGCTTTTCATCAGGCAGAGTAAGGACATTATGGCGTGCCATAATAAAAAAAATATATATCTAAGTATCTATCTTATAAGTATCTATCTCCCTCAGGTTAGGCATTTGTATTGATTTTTTTATTAACTGATAAAAAAATATATGTATTTGTTTTACTAACCATTATAAATGTGGTGTGTTGTGTCCCGCGTAATATACCCAAGTCCCGGATGTCGAGCTGGGTAATCCCGGAAATGCCTTTTTGGAGTAAGCAAGCCTACTTAGGGCCCTATTTCATTAGGACACCAAGGTGGCGCAACCAGTCGCCCGCCACCAACAAAATATACACTGCTGTATGGCGGGTAGTGCACCGGGTGATCGTTGGTGGCGCTACCAGCTGTATATGGCGCAGTCATATGATAAAAACAGAGATTTGGTCAATTTCCTAAGTGATTTGATCAAATCACGACGATGTTGAAATAACAATACGATTTAATCATTTACATAAACAAATCTAGGGATTTGAACATAAAAGAACTGGTTCCGTGAAATGACAAAAAAGATTTTCTATGGTATTTTAACATCGTCTATTTGTAATTGCATGCATAATTACAATAATTAGTAAGTGTAGTAAAATTTGATCACAAAAATCATCACTAGAACATTAATTGTCCTGTAGGTCACGTGATAGCGTAGCGATTGTCTTGAATTTCGAGGTTATTTTTTTTATTAGACAACAGAAATACTAGCTGCCCTACTCCAGTAGGTCACATGTTTTTGGTCATTTCACGGAACCAGTTGGTTGGTATTTGTTCAAATCCTGGATCCCAGATTTGTTTAGGGAAATGATAAAATCGTATTGGTATTTTAACATCGTCGTGATTTGATCAAATCACTTAGGGAATTGACCAAATTCTGTTTTTATCATATCCCTGCGACATACATACTGGCTGCGCCACCATGGTGTCCTAATGAAATAGGGCCCTTACTCCTATAACGTTCTTCATACATGCACGTCAATTTAGGGTATAGCATCATCATCAGTCTATAAACGTCCCACTGCTGGGCACAGGCCTATCACATGGACAACAGCACGTGGGCAGAATGGCCCAAAGCCCACCGCGCTAGCCTAATGCGGGGTGATAGGTTTTAACGACTGTCATACTACGACAACAACTAGGACCAACTACTTTACGGTTTTTTAACTCCGCACCAGTTACCTACTTAATTATCTTCGCGCCTAGACTTCACTTTTTTTATAATAAATGGGCTTGCTCTTGGCCACATTCTTATCCGTAGGATTAAAAAGTGGCTGACGATGGAGCGAGCTTGCCCAGACGCAGCCTATTCACTCGGGCTTTAAAGATGTTGGGGCTATTTGCACTCGGGAAGACAGACACCGGCAGGGAATTCCATACCTTGGCTGTACTTATTATGAATGAAGACGAATAGCGCTTGGTGCGTATGAGTGGAATATGAACCAAGTTAGAGTGGTAACCCGCCTTACGTCTGGACTCCCGATGGTAGAAAGGGGACGGTGGAATAGGCTCGTGTATAGCTCAACAGCACACTCTCCGAAGTACAACCTGTAAAATACCGACAAGCAAACAACTGAGCGACGGTGAGCGAGACTGTGAAGCTTGGTTTTCATTAATTAAAACATCAGGTGGAGTAGAGTATTTAACCGGGCTAATTATATTTTTAAAAATATATAGAAGTATTAATAAAGGACTAAATTAAATAATGTATTCATTCCTAGAGTGCCTGACGTTTGCTATTTCTAAAGCCAAATCTCTTATCTAAAACTTTCACTCTGAAACGTTTTTTTAAACACAGAAACTGACAAATAGACTACCTAACACAGATTGACACGTATGTCTTTTTCAATATCATGACTGTAATCAACATAGATACCTAATTAATTAATTACAGTTAGTAGGGGTGCCTGGGGATCGAAGCTGATCGCGTCGTCCATCAAACCACGTAAAGTGACGCCAACTATTGCGTACACCAATTAGTGTATGTCTGTCACTAAAACACACACACGCGTTATGAGCTCAGTGTACAGTCACGAGCAAAAATATGTTAATAATTGCAACTCTTATTACAATGGAATAAGAGTCAAAGTGTATACATAGATATTGGTGCTGATTGACTGTACAACCAGAGACAATATAAAGTCAATTGTTAGTATTCTCTAGCCCTGTTATTAATAAACGTTGGTTAAAGTTACACTTAGGGTTAAATTTACACTGTAAATTTTTAGAATGTTATATTATTAATGTTATATTATTATTATTTTGTTTTTTGTATTGTAATTTTATTTTATTTTTTAAATTGATTGTACCTATGCCTTGATATATTTTTATTGTAATTTTTCAAATTTATTTATTGTTAATTTTGTTTTAATTTTGTAATATTGTTGAATTTTTTTATTAGACAACAGAAATACTAGCTTTTTTGTTATTTTTGTTTTAAATTGTTTTTTTTTTATTTTATTGTATTGTAATTATTATTGTAATCATTCACTATTTGCCCAATTTAATTTATTTAATTTATCTTATCAGACTTGAATATCATGCTGGTTACACATATCATAAACATAAACAATTATGTTAGTACTCATATTTTTTATTTGCTGTTATATCTGTTTGTGTAATAAATAAATTAATTAATTAATGTCTCTATCTGTCTTCTTTAACAAAAACGAGACAGCGTCACTTTAAACCAATGTGTAACATTTGGTCACTTACATTAATAAGACGGTTAGTGTCTTCGTTGCAGACAAGGGGCAAGACAGCCAATGATCTCCACTCATTCAGGCGTGTTACGTAGCGGCTCTTATAAGAATACACCACCCGTTCTCTTGCCTTGGGTGTCGTAAATAGCGACTAACGGACTAAAAACTGCGCATACATCCAACAGCATAGAGCGATGGGCTCATGACGCACTTGTGCAGTTGCAATTTGGTGAAACATGGACTTTGGCAGAGGACTATTTCATGGTCCTCATTGCCTAGTCTCTGACTACCCCTTTGGGGATAATAGTCGTGACTCTATCATTTATGTCACTAAAACACATACACGCGTCATACACAGCCAATGACCTCCATGCAGTTAGGTCCCACGATGTGTTTTTTCACAATAATACGTTTGTTTCACAATCCAGCAATGCATTTATAAAGTTACTAGCTTCTGCATGCGACTTCGTCCGCGTGGAATAGTTACATTGTGCTCCGCTCCTATTTGGTCTTAGAGTGATGATATATAGCCTATAGCCTTCATCGATAAATGGGCTATCTAATACTGAAAGATTTTTTTAAATCGAACCAGTAGTTCCTGAGATTAGCGCGTTCAAGCAAACAAACTCTTCAGCTTTATAATATTAGTATAGATTTAAAGAGGATGGCCGCTTGACTCGATATTCGGAGGTCCCGGGTTCAATTCCTAGGTCGCGCAAAGCGTGTGTTTGGTATTTTTTGATGCATATCCCGGGTTTGGGATCGCCCACTCGCATTTGGCAAACGTGGTGATTAAACCTGTCTTATATCCTATATCATATAACCTATATCATGGCATACTGAAAATTTAAGATTCTGATAAATAAGACTAGATACTCGTATATGACTTACGATACATTTATTGTTTTTCAATATTCCCTCGCGATTAATGCATTTTTGCATTCGCTTAAATCACTGTACAAAGCAGTTGGACCAATCTTTCTTAGGGACCTCTTCAATAGTATAATGGAACGCATTCACCGCCGATTCAAGGCTCGTAAAACTTGTGCGTCTAAGTTTGTCTTTAATTTTTGGAAACGAAAAAAAGTCTCAGGGTGTGAGGTCCTGGCTGTAACAAAATTATCAAAAACCATCTGTCAGGTTTCAAGATAAGTTTCTTTAATTATTGAAATGTGACGTCACAGAGCAAAATGTCACGTGAACAGCACGAAAAGTATAAATAAATCAATAAAGAAAAAAATATTTTTTTCTGCTTCATAAAGGTTTTCTCGAGAAAGAATATATTGTACGGGTTTTAAAATAAGCGTTTGTATGTAACTTTTTAAATATTTTTTCAAAAAATTCCAAGTAGCCAATTGTGGCGATGACTTGATTTGAATGAAGGAGGCTTTATCCCGGCAGAGGGACGTACAGCTTACAGACTGTACATTAAAATTTACCTGTGACTTGCAATAAACTTGAATTTAATTGAATCGAATTAAAGCTTAATTAATAAAGCATTACAGCGAAGTGCTACGATAAACTAAAGAAAGTACTAAACACGAATCGAGCTTACCACCCACCTCGCTGCAGTGCGGCACTAAAACTACCAAACAGCAAATAATGTGTAATTATGCGGCGCCGTAAAGTATACGCATTCAAAGCATTAAATTGAAACCAGTTTGGAGCTGCTCACAACATCGCCGGGCTGGGCGATACCATACCAATATAAACGCGAAGCAGCTAACAGTTAGCGCTCTTTATTAGATATTTACATACTACATAGATACATAATAAACGCATACAAAAAATAAAGATGACAAAAGTACACGAGGTCGCAGCCTGATGCGTCGATCCGATCCTAATATTGATATTTTATGGTCCGATCAGATTCGCACTACTTACCCTCGATACGTCAGTCTGACGCATCGCATGCCGCCGCCACCTCGTGACGGTAATAGATTATGATAGAAAGTAGAAGAAAGAAAAAAAATAGATTTATTAAAAAACACACCCATTAAGTATGATAGATAACACAAAGAGCACAGAGATACTACACTAGAGAGCAATGAATCCGGGTCACTTAAAGAAACTTATAAATCTCGGAAACTAAGAATGCTTACTTATGGAAATAAATTGTGTTTAATATACAATTAAATACTCCTTAAATAAAAGTAATAAAATTTATGAGTCACTACGTTTTATTAACAAAAAATTACATAAAGAAAAAAACTGCTAATCTCGCCCTAAAACAAAAATAGGAAACAGGACATTTTTGAACAACATTACGATTCTCTTGAATTTTAATACTTCGTACTGTACACCAAGTTTGTTATAGTCTTTCTTTTTCAAATTTGATTTTTATGGCATATATTTTGTTAGATTCCAAGATTTATAGGTTTCTTTAATAGGTTTGTTTAAGTGGCCCAGACTCAATGTTCTCGAGTGTACTTATGTAAAAGAAAGCGAAATGTTTGAAGTTAATAGGCCCTGTCTTAGCATAAGCTGCTGTGTCATCTGTGGATGTGATAGGGGACGGTGAAGGATCATCTAAGAGAGACTGTTGGGAGGTGGTGGTCACGACCATACACACATACAATACATACACATCAGGCCAGTTTCCCGGAGGGGTAGGCAGAGACCCAGCTTTCCATTGCACACTTGCATGCATGCATGCATGAATTAACCAAATTTTTTTCATTGGTTTTAACGCTTTCTCAAGGGGTTAAGTTTCGAAATATACCTATAGTAAACTTTTGGCAACATTCAAACACAACCCAACTATGGCAACAACAACCCCTCAGTATTGGAATTTAAATGTCAACAATAATGACAGTAGGTGCGCCATATTTTTTTTTAAATTGCGGATAACGTCACAATTCCCGCCTATTACAAAAAAATATTACTCGAAAATCAAACCATATTTTGTTGTTCTGTAAACAACAATATACTAACTGATATATTTCCTATCCATCAGGTATCAAAATAAAGAAATGATTGCAACAGTTTATTTGTCTTATATAGCATTTCTCTAAAAATCACTCGGAAATCGGTAACATGCTAACGGACTTTACACGCTTTATTAACGATGTATTTTATACAACTTATTATCTAAATACGATCATTATAGTCTCAATAACCATTTTCTAATAAGAATCAGTACTTACATTAGATAAATCCAATAAAAATAGCACACAAAACTCAGCGACTAATTCACTCCGACACAGAAATTGGCGCAACTGTCAACGTCGAAAATGACAGAATCGAGCACAGACTATCCGATATTTTGCGATCACGATGCATAAAATCTACCACAGAACCGAAATAATCGAGTTTGTTCATACTAAAGTAGTCTGTAAGTCTAGTCTAAACACGGTACAAAGTCAAGTGGGAGAGAGCGGTCTCATGCGACCGCTTGGGGGTTTGACGGAAAGGCGCGCACTGTCAGTGCGGTCTCATGCGACCCCCCAAGCGGTTCTAGAGGTTAAACGTATGTATATTATTTCAGCGATATTAACTGAACTAAAACAATAATTAGTACATATACTAGGTTTCTGTTTCAGTTTCATTTAAATTAAGTTATACCTTCAATAGATAGGCGTTGTGCATAGTGCCTGATAGTGCGGTGATGATAAACCCAGCCCTTATGTTCGGCTTAAATCCGAAACATGCTTTGCCCGACCCAGGTCATCAATCCAGGACATCGAAACATCGAGCCGAACGCCCAAAGAAGAAAGAATTAAAGCTATCGGATAGAGCGCTTAGAGGAGAAAACAAGAAAATTGTGCAAGCGTTATTTGTAAATGTAATCTTACAAGTTGAGTTCTAAGTAATTGTCATATTTGCAATTGAGCCGGAATCACGGAATGCCAGAAGATGCCTAAGCGAATCCCGCTCGTCAAACTAAATATTAACAAACTAAAAAAGTTGAACTTTCAAGAAAATCGTCTTACGAAAAGAACTTCACTTCCCCCAAGAAAAGAGCCTAAGAGACGGCCACGCTCAAGCTCGGAGCGTCCACAAAAAAGCCACGCTCAATAGGGCTTGATTAGCGATGATTGCGGACAAAGGGAATGCTGACCCTTCCACAGATTAATTATTCAAACTCCGTGCGCGGGAACACTTGGCTTGTTATAAAACTGTTCGCTCGAGTTTGGCTATCTGTTCAATTAGAAGTTTGTGAACGCTGGAAGTTGTGCACAAATACAGAATTAGGTAACGCTGTTTGATGTTATTTATTTTCATAATTTGAAGCATTGCGTCGCGTAACGAACGGATAGAAATTCAATGCATAGCTGTAACAAGTACGAGTATACCAAAAGCTAGATAGATGGGGCAGACCTAACTGCTTACTACGATAAAAATCACTAAAGTATTTGTTAATCTACGAGGAATGGCTTAGTATACCAAAATTCCATACAGTAGTGAAATACAAATAAGAAAAATCATTAGAATCTCATGCGAAATGAGGACTCATTCCGCACATTGTGCGATCCCCCGCCGACCACAAAGGACCCAACTCAAAGAGAAAGAAGCCCATATTAAAATGTTCCTTGAGAATAATCCCAACACAACACAATATCAAAATTTAATATCATTTTAATCTTAATTCTCCTTATTAATGTTGCCCAAGGAGGGTTCCGCAAAATCTGCACCTTAACTGTTAAGCCCCACAGACGAGTTGCAACCTTACCTTTGACCGAATAAAGATCATTTCCGAAGCTACTTTGTCCTGAGAATTCGGAGGGTTTGAAGGATTTCAGCGAAAGCAGGTAAGTTCAAAAGATAACGTTGTCTATTTCAAAATATGGCTTAATTAGGTCGAATTGAGATTTTCGGTGAAAGCTTCGGAGGCTATTAGCATGTTGCGGTGTCGTCGTAACTTTAAAGTGAAACGACTTTATTAATTACCGTAGTTCGGATAAAGAATAGGCGGCGGGTGTTAGCAAACCTAATTTAACTCTTATGTATACCTATAAGTATTATTAAATATTATGCTTTTAGTTAATGACTTCTAGGCTGGAAAGTAAAGCGTCATGCAGTTTAATTTAATTTTTAAACATTTTCGTTTTTAATGTAAAATAATGGATAACCATTATTAACCGTTCCGTTCGCTGATGTGTAGGAGTGTTGGTAAATAAACAAAAAAGTCAACATCACTTTTCAAATTCTTTCAAGAAGTCCGTGTGTGTGAAGTTCCACATGTTTACTGAATCTCAAGGGGTTTGGAGAAATATCATTTATCATTTACATACATACATATAATCACGACTACTATCCCCGAAGGATTAGTCAGCAAAAGTAGTCCTCTACCTTAGTCCACTTTTCACCAAATAGCGACTGCACATGAGCTCAGCGTGACAGGTGGTGAGCCCATCGCCACTCTTTGCTGTTGGATGTAGTATGTGCAGTCTTCCGTTAGTCGCCTTTTACGACACCCAAGGGAAGAAAGGGGATGGTAGTATTCTTTCACCGCTAAGCGTTATCATTTATAGTTACACAACATTTATCATTTTCCATTTATATTATCACTAATTTATCATTTACTAAAAAGACAATGTTGAAAAACTGTATCTTTCGTACGTGACACTGGTTGGCAAACAGAAACATTTTTTAGGAAAAAAATCGTTTGGTATTTTCAATTCAAATAAATGAAGTTCTCAGAAAATATTTAAAGTGTGTATTAATTAATCACGATAGGCATTTTTTTTAGGTAACGCCAGAAGGAATACATGCTCAGATCCGCTCGTAGAAAAAAGCTCAACCCTTTTTTCCATATCAAAAAGTTTTTTTGATAGATTTAAAATGTATTAAAGATAAACGTATACAATAAATAAGTCGTATACTAAATAAAGGTTGTTGTTATTATAACAAACGCCCCCCAACCTTTACGAGTTCTACAATCTCGTATAACCAATAACACGATCAAAAAAACGAGCCGCAACACACAACTAAATGAATCACACATACGAGCATAATTAAAATCGAGCACTACCCTCCGTCTATACAACGCTCATGTTCAAACATGGCGATGCAAAGGCCATTCTTTAATTAAAATGCGAAAAAGCGAGTGATGGATCGCGACCGGGTCAGAGATGGCGCTGTCTGTCCTGTCTAGGGTCACCATGCTTAAGGGAGTAACCGGACAGACTTATAGAACTGCCCTGCTAAGAACAAAAAGCATAAGTCCAAAATTTTGTAAAATTGAGTTTTATGCAAAATCCACAAAAGAAAAATATTTTTCTATCTAGTATTCTTCGATGACACAAAATTTGTGACATAAATTATGCTTTTTCTTTTTAACATTGCACTTGACTAGGCACTTATTCTTCTTTTTTACGAGGCAGCGACAATTAATTTTTCCTGACCAAAATGCTGCCACAACAGCAGCCTTCTGTGTAGCCTCTACTAAATCCTCTATCGTGCGTGAAGTTGAGCTTAGGGGACAGGTTAGAAAGTGTTGCATCAACTCAGGGGAGGCTCCACACTCGCATTAATTTGTTCCAATAATAAACCCCCAGCTACAAAGATTCTGCTTACAGCACTCACCATCACAAAACAGAAGAAAGAGATCAATTAGCCCGTGACGACGACCGATGCAACTCGGTCTAAACGTCTATCTGTAGGGCTTATTCTAAGGACTCGCAGTGAGTAATTTAATAATTTTTCGAGTCAATATACTTTGATAGTTTAATTGTTTAAAAAAAACGTTCTAACCAATTATTTAATTAAAACATTGCTATTTATTTGTAAAAAAAGGGCTTTATTCTGGTAACCCTGGTGTCATCGCTCACAATCCGCCGTTAATTCGGAACTTTTTGTCCCGTTCCCGCACCGCCGGCCACTCATTTTATGACTAAATGATGTTTGTTTTAAACCGTACCTGCCTACCTTGGTACACACATTTTTTTCAATAAACCCTTTGAATGGAGGACCCTATGAAGATGATGGATTACAACGCATTTGTTCTCGCCTCAACAGTTCTCTCCAACGTTAACTTCTGCCTTAATTACCTACGAATTCAATTATGATTAAGGTCGTCATCATCATTGTCATTAGCCTATAAATATTCCACTGCTGGACTTACCTCTTCCCACGTGAGTAGCAAAGTAGTATAGTAGCTTAGCAGGTTGTATATTATACAACGAGGAACTTCCCGGTAGGTCACTTTTCGGCGACACAACCGAGGAACTTCCCGGTCGGTCACCTTTCGGCGACATTTGCTTGCGCTCCATTCCGACCGTACGTACAATCACCAGCATTAAGATGTGACTATCAACGGCCTGCAAAAATATCTGATGATTGGTGGAAGGCATATATATGCCTATATTATATGCCTTCCACCAATGATCAAATATGTTTGCACTTCACATCTTAATGCTGGTGCCTGTACGTACAGAGTAGCGTGCCCGTAGCATTCCCGATAAGTGGTCAACTTCATCCATTTCATATACATCATTGTTTCATACTCGATCGTATGTAGTATGAAATTGATCCTTCTCTCTCCCCCTTCAAAATTCTTTATAGATGCTCGCCTGCTTAGCTTTATCAACCTGACTTTAATTACTTAAATATATAATAGTTATAAATTAACGCTACATTTTCGCATAAGCTAGCATTCAGTTATTTATTTATTATTTGGACAGTCAACAAAAACATATACTAATAAAAACAATGATATGGTTATATTTACAACAGTTATATAAAGTTATGCGTATGCGTAAAATCCCGTCTAAATATGTGTGTACATATGTGTGTGTTAGTATATTCCTACGCCCAGTATAATTTAACTCAATGATTGCACACACATTCAACGCATAAATTACACTTTAACATCTAACAGAAGATGCATCCCGTAACCCTGATTAAGGCGCTACTTTACCGAATGCTACCTCGCCTGTAATGTAACATTACGTTACAATAGTACCTTACTATCAACTTCCCAAACGATGTAACATCATTTTTAAACTTTTGCTACAACATCCCAAATTGTGAAGACAGTTAAGATGTTGAAGAAAGGGACGTTTTGTTTGTCGTTAGTCAATAAAAACAAAAGGCGGGACGCGGTATGGCCACCTCATGCAAACAATTTCTTTCTTTTAAATAAACGGTTTGTCGTCATTGGTTAAAGAAGCATTCGGTGAGCATCTGCCTGTAATGTTACGTATGTAACACGGGTTGGAAGCAGCCATGTAACTGTGATGTTACAAATTGTATAATTATTCATTACGTTACAGGTTGTGCGCTGTAATGCTTGATTTATTGTACTAACTCACTGAGCAAATGCTCGATTCTGAACTGTTATTTATACGATTCCGAATTTAATTGAAATCACAAAACATACTTAAGGTACTGGTAGACATGCTACTAAATAACTATGCTTATTATCATGCTTATATCAAGCGTATACGTAATAAGCATGTTAATTACTAGCAACGCTTTATCACACATACTACTAAGTAGCAATTGATCAATATTGGCATGCTTTCTATCGGTACCTTTATACTGACATTATCACAAGCACGGCAGCATTATAGCTGAATACTCCCTGTGTGATAGCACCTTTACGCGATTCTAATTTCCATAACGAATGATACACGCTCATGAAGATTAAAAGAAAATCGAATGGAAAAGCGGTCTTTACAGAGCGACGCACATAAAAGTCAATCAGCCAATACAAAGGCGATATTTACCGTGTACTCGTGTAGGGTGCGCGGTGTTTGGTTTGTTTGTGATGCGACGGAGAGCTTCGCTGAACCGATAAAACGTTTATGCTGCATTGCACAAAATATGCAAGTCGATGGTGTATTCTCTCATGTTGCTCCAACACTTTTAAAGTTCTTACTTGTTTTCGTTCTCAATTTGATTTAAGATGTGAATTAGGGTGTTTTTCTTTCAAACATTCGCTGATGTTGAGCTTCTTACCGGTTCTCTCAAAGTAGATATGGCATAGTAAAAAAGTCAATACACAGTGTTCTGTATACAGTTATAATAATCACTTTTTTTCGTATTGATCTATCCAGTTGTTGTTTTTTATGTGCTTTTCACCAAAGAGTAAAACTTTAAGCAGGTACTTAAAATAATATTTCAAAGACACGTAAAAGTCTCTTTTAATAATGATACTTAGTGTGAATATTTCATTTTCCCGTTCTGCTTAGAGAAAAGCCTAGTGGGAGCGCAAACAAACCTCTGTAACTTCGGGTCGGCGGGAGGATTCAAAAACGGCGTTATTAAAGAACCCATCACGGCACAATGCCTAGATGACAAAACTTTCACTTTGAACTCCTTCCTAATCGCAGGGAAAACTTTATTTTCTGACGAGGTTACTTGTTTCAGTACGGCATTTGCATTTGATGCACCAATAAAAGATTTTTTATTATACTGTAATTTTTTGAAATTATTGAAAAAATAACACAGGTTTTATCATTTAGCAAGTGACAATTTCAGCTATTAAGAAATGAGAACTATAAATAACATTGGTTCGTAAGACAGTAGATCTTGTAAAATTAAGCATGGGCGTTACTTTGATATATTTTTTATAGCATCAGAATGTTGTAAAATGCCGTCCCTATCATAAAACAACACTTTCTGTAACCAAGACTTTCAACACGTAGGTATCCACTTGTCCTAAATTAGTTAATTCTCAAGGTCACACTTACCTACATCAGAATTATTATTACAGAGTTTTGGTTGTCTTTAAGTTTGTTCGCAATGAAAAGTGCATTTTCATATTTAAGTTATAAAAAGCTTCGCAAAAAGACAAAGCCATGCGTAGCGTAAAAGAATCTATGCACAGCACAACCCTTACCGCGAGTGCGACGACCATCGGTGCTGTGGTTAAAAGACAAAGAGCGCGCGTTTCGCTCGCCGCCGCGCCGCCCGCCCGACGACCGAACGGGGAGGTAATGAAAAACATGGCGGCCGCGTCATTTCCCGCATTTTCCCGCGTCGCTTGTATTATATCTAGAGAAGGCATTCCATACATAAAAGGTGTTCTGCTATGCGATTCTATAAGCGAACATAGACGTTGCGGGCATGGCTGTGATCTGCTGTCTCTTTCCAATTCTATGAATTTGAAAGAGACAGTGTCATTTCTCAGCGCTGCGGCAGCCGCAGCTATCAAGGTTTTAGCTTATGCCCGATTTACACGTATTAAGTAGTTTAGTAGTTAACTAAATTTTAAATTAATTTTAAGTGATTAATTGCATGTAAACACACAATTTAGTAGATAAGTCACTTAAAATTAAGTTAAAATTTAGTTAAAGACTAAATAACTTAATACGTGTAAATCGGGCATTAGAGAATCGTACGGCTGCTAGATGACAGCTGGCAATCTTTGGGGCATAATATGCGAGGCCTTGTAGCTAGGCGTTTGCAGCCCGCAAGTCAGTGTGCAAAAACTTGCTTTGGGTCGTCTCTTGTTATAATACGTCAAAGCTTCTGGCCCGGCGCTTTGTTCCACATTTAGGATCTTTCGGGAAATGCACGGAAACCACCGCCGAATGCGGTAATGAGAAATTGTATCGAGATAATGCATTGAGCGAGCTTCATTTGTTGGTGTTAACTGAACTTTGCTTTGTTTGGTTTCCTTGCTTTGAATAGCAATTTTAGTCAATTTTGTCGCAGGAGGTCTTATCGAATTTAATAAACATCTATTTTTTGTACCAGTACCTAAATTGATTTATTGAATTTCATAATCTAAACAGTATGCTGAGCTACATTAACTTAAACTATATGCAACTGCGTATACACATTGTAACTTAATGTAATGTGTGTGTTTGTAACTTAATGTGTGTAACATATGTAGCTCAGGAATAGCTTATTAATTAAGGATGCTAACTACTAGGTTTTAGTGGGCATAATACCTCCTCCGTCAAGCTCTTCGAAGCTAGGCAAGGGAGCGGGAAAATCTCTGCACCGCCCTATGGTCTGGTAGAGAATGCCTCAGGCATTAAGTCCATCGTGTAATGTTTTGTTGCAAAAGTTTAAATAAATAAAAAAATAATAATTAGAGTGCACGCGTAAAAATCATTTTACCTAGTTAAAACACATAAGTAATTTTATATACATATGTAACTACATAGATTCGGGCTAAAATTATATAAGTGGTCTTATACAATTATTAGAACCTAACATAAAATGTAAAATAAGTAAGTAATATAAAATAAGAGAATAATTAAAGTAAAAATTGTAATAGAATATAAGATAAATAGTAAGTCAGTTGAAACAAAAGCAAGGCCTAATATAAGATAAAATAAGACAGCTAAACGAAAATTGTACTAGAAATAAGAACCCTGTATACAATAAGATCGAATAAGAATAACAAAATTGTAAAAAAGCAGAATAAAGAGAAAAATAGCGATAATACAATCAACAACTTTGTGGAAGGCGTAGTAAAAAAAACTACATAAATTCACGACCACCGCGTTGTTCACCAAATTACAACTGCAGATGTGCTCAGCGTGATAGATGGTGAGACCATTGCCACTCTATGCTGTTGTGCAGTCTTTAGTCCGTTATTCGCCTTTTACAACACCCAAGGAAAAAGAGGGGTTAGTAGTATTATTTCAGAGACACGCTAATCACACGACTTACGTACCTTGTTGAAAACACATTATGTACCTTTTTTACTAAGTAGTTTTTGCAACCGCCGAAAACATTGTTGAATGTTTATTTATTTATTTATTAGGTACACAAAACAGATAGAAATTAAAAAATAACAAAAAAGCATCACAAATTGTATAAGAGCTGAATTCCTATCTAAAACATGTGTACACAGCACGATTATTAATAAGCGTCCATATTAAAGTGTATCTAATCTAAAACTAATATTCAATTAAAAACTAATTATATACATAGAATGTAGAATAATAAAAATCAAACAAATCGAAAACTTATTCTAGATTAATGTTGACAACTATAAGAAGTTTTCTTAATAAGTGGGAGATGCCGAGCCGAGAATTTCCCGGACTTTTTTTTAAATTCATGTATTTTCATGGAAAATATGTCGATGTTGTTATGAAGCTTAGCTATAGTATTTTTTAGGTGATCCTACAAATGTATAGTTGAACATGTCATACAATCTAGTTCCCCGCAACATGTCGCTATCCTAAGCAGCTACACAATGTCGCCGATTTATCATAGCGCCGTGAAGTGGACAATGGCGAGGAGTGGCCGCAGCCGGCGCCGGCGCATTGTACTGCGCACTAGGTGTCTTGATACTTGGGAACTTGGTTGAACAGGCTAGCACAAGACCGAGGCGAATGGCATAAACAGAGAGAGGCCTGCCCAGCAGTGGGTTGCTACGGGCTGGAAATGATAATGATGATACTTAGGCAGGCTACGGATCTTTTGGCGTGTTCCCTTTGAAGCCACTACTAGAGTAAAACCGGAGTAAACATCAGAGATTGGCCGGCGGTCCCCGACCCCAGCGGCAAGTGAAGGGAGTACTTTAAAGGGAGTACTTTGTTTTTTAGTGGGTATGCCAGTCCCGAATCCCTGTCGAGGTCTTCGGGAGTGGACAGGGAGGCCGGAGCTAGGCAGAGAACCCCCCCATAACCACCCGTGCATAACAATCTCTCCATTTGCTGTGCACCTTGTAGGAAGGCCTGAGCCCAAC
The DNA here is from genome assembly GCA_963921215.1 of Scoparia ambigualis. Classification (NCBI taxonomy): domain Eukaryota; kingdom Metazoa; phylum Arthropoda; class Insecta; order Lepidoptera; family Crambidae; genus Scoparia; species Scoparia ambigualis. Next base: position 24,332,147 of record OY992521.1, on the reverse strand, counting down.
AGTGGGACGGTTATAGGCTGATATTGAAACAAAAATGTATTAGATCTAAAAAAAAATTTAGTTCTCTATGGATTCTTTAAAAGAGTTTAATGCAATGATGGATATAGACCACCGCCGCACATGGCCGCGTGCATTACTGACCCAGGAAATTCAGTTCTTATTTTCTTCAATGTCTTGTAATTTCACTGGATACAGTGCAGAATAAATTACTTTTTGATAGATTTAATGGTCTTTTACTTAAGGTATAGCATTTTTCAATTTACATAATGCGCTATGGCAAATGGGCAAGACAGTGGCATTTTAGATTGGCAATGACGTGTATAAATCAAAAATACAGTGGAATAATATTAAATATGAAAATTCCATCTCAAAGCATCAAAATCATTGCATCGGCCCAGTAGCGTTATCTCGCTAAATACTATGTTATAAAGTAACCGACAACGGCCGCGGTCAATACAAACCTTTTCATAACAAGGACATACGCCACCGCGGCCCTTAGCTTCCCACGTCCCACGGCGTCTTAGACAATGCTCCAAAATACCCCAAAATGTACCCACAACACCAAACATACCACCAACTAGGTCTCGCCTTTATTTCTCAAGTCGTAAAACTGTAAGTTGTCCATCAAAAAGTCTTCATTATTGTTGTGGCACAATGAGCTTTTGTTGTCTATGGCACCGGTAGTCCAAACACATGGTTATCTATTATTTCAAGAGTAAGGTCAAGCTTTTGGTTCGCCGCTAGATTTACTGTGGGTGACCATTTAGGTAAAGAGCGATCGGTGGTCATCTAAAGAGATTTTAAGTATCGTGGGAAGGTTCGTGTGGTTTTGTTTGCGAGTGTCGATGTCAATGTTTAGTACTTTTAGTTCCGATCTTTTGTTGTTTGACAATTGGAGCACTTTGAATTAATACGTTGTAAATAAGGTTACATAGTGCACAGTTAGCATTATTTAAATTCTTAGAACAACATTTAATGCTCTAAGTTTCAATTGCTCTAACATAAAAGCAGTTGTCCTTTAAAGCACCTGTCACAATGCAATGCAAAAGCTCGCTGGCGTAAGTTAGGTTAATCATTTGACAACATTTTCCTTTTTCAGAAGACGACAATTTATGCCACAAATAAGACAAACGTTTACAACAAACAATAAAACATAACAAGTGGCTTTAGCGGAAATATCATTTTATCTCCACTTCTATTCGCACGTAGCTACACGGACCTAGCTACCATACAGATGTGTGTAATACTGTATACAGGTGTGTAATACATAGGAGCTGTGACAGCGCCTAATTCGTCAAGACGCCGGCGGTGCTAATTGATTTCTGTTTGCCCCCATTACCATAACTTACCCCAGTACTGGCCTTATGTATGTTAGTTCTATTGTCAACATTTATTTATATTTAGAAGACGACAATTTACGCCACAAATTAAACAAACGTTTACAAGAAATAAACAAAAAATAACAAGGGGCTTTGGCGGAAACATTTTAAATGTTCTCTTTTATCTACACGTAGCTACAGTAGCTACCATACATAGGCGTGTGTATGGTAGCTACGTGTACATGTGTGTAATATACAGGAGCTGTGGCAGCACCTAATTCGCGGCGTGTAATTCGTCAATACGCCGGCCGGCAGTGCTAATTGATTCCTGTTTGCCCCCCTTTAATTGCGGTGTGCAAGAGCTCGTGAATTATTCAACGCGGCTCGGGTGCAATCGATATGCATCGGTCTCATTTGTGGACGGTACCATTCCGCTTTGGGACGTTTAAGGATGCACTGAAAATGGGTTTCAATGATGAAAAAGGAAAAGAAAATGCGATGAAATGTGAAAAGTAAATCACGTAAAACCCTAAAACGTTAATAGGTAAGTAAGTACCATCATTTTTGTGTTTCTTTCAATAATGTCAACCCTCTTTGGGTTAGCTTGATAGGTTAAAGCCTAAAACGAGCTGTGGATCTGGTAGAAGCTGATGATTGGTTATCAGTATTACCTACCACTATCAGTAACTATCGATAGTTTCAACTAAAAATCTTTAAAACACAAAGTATAGTACCTACCTACATCAAAATATCAAGTCTGTGATAAATCGACACACTACACCATCCACATCCCACTGCTATGTGTAGGATATAAATTTACATTAGTGTTTATTGCTCATTAATAAAGCCACATAAATTATATTTTATTAAATTAATTTATATTTAATAATATTTTTTTTTTCATTTAAAGATCTTTTTACATCGTTGTTAGTATTGTAATTGTCAGTTAGAGGTTACATTAGCTGTGAATTGCTTTGTTTTAGTTCAGACAAAGTTCAATGAGGACAAAAGGACGGGTTATTTAAAATACAAAAATACTTTGCCAAGCAGTAACCTCTTCGGCTCATAAGTTAAAATTGAACGCCCAAATCTTGCTGTAAGCATCCAAAACAATTGGAAAGGCTTTTTAAAAAACGCTTCGCTGTACTCTCGGGCCCCTCGAGAGCATTCGACATAAGTACCCACAAACTTATACCGAGCATTCGGAAACTAAAACTATGCCGAGGGTGGGCCAGTAAAAAAAATTGATATTTTATTGCGTCTGGGGTCCACTTTTTGGCCATATTTTATTCTGTTTTCGTCGTTCTTTGTGGTTTCTCTTTCCGCTTTTTGCTGGTGTCACATAACTTATGGCAAAGGAATACGTCCCTTACAGCCATAACATAAGAGGAAGCGTAGCTTTAATGTAGCGTTCGCAGTTTTAAAAAAGGTTGGTATTATGCATACGTGTCGTCACACGCACGGATAAGTAGTATATCATTTTCTTTGTACAAATGGTTTTCAGTATCTTTTGTAGCGGCCTAATCTAGTAAGAAAATAAACAATGGGGTCGCCGACTCGACTATTGTGCATCTCAAAGGGGGAGACTCGCAATTTGCATTTGGTTTGATAAAATTCTTCCGCGAGATGATTTTACTGGTAGTTATTTTACAGAAATAAAGACGAATGAATTTGTTTTGTCGTTTATGCGTTTTTTATCTTAGCGGGGATGCGCTTTTAAAGATAAGAATTAGGTTTGCTTTTAAATGAAACGTTATCTGAAAAACATTAATGCTATCTTATTTTTTTTAGAAAGTTTCGCTCTAAATGAGCTTAGCTGTCGTAATACTCAGTTTTCAATTGGGTCATTCAACTCTATCGTGAGAGACAATAATTTAAAAAACATAAATATCAATTCTAAAAGAAAAACTTCTAAGATTTTCTATTTACTGTCTAAATTAAAAAGAAACAGATTTTTAAAAATGTTATAAAAATCAAGAAACGTCAAGAAAAATCTTAAAAAAGCAGATGTTGAAAAACTAAACACTTTCGACAAACCACTAACACGACCTATCAACAGAAAAAAAAACAAAAATAAATCATCAACGTCGTAACAAAATTCAAATTAATGTTTTATGCACACTAAACCTTGCCCCAGCGGAGCTAACCCTTCACGCAGTCGTCCCAATAAAACGTCGGGAATCGAACCCGCGGCCGCCATAAATCAGTCATCGTAAAAGAGCCACTAATGTCATCTTACTTACAGCAAATTTCACGCATCACATGCTTAGTTAATATGTCCGAAATTGCCTGGCGATGGCGGTCCCGAACGGAATTGGAATAATCGATTTTCTTATTGGATATCGGGTGTCGTAGGCTGCGTGTCGATTCATGTTAAGGTACTCCTTTGAAATAGTTACGTGTTTCGATTCAGTTACAACTTACATTTCGAGTTTATTATTATTATAACTTAATTAATGGCTCCGCGTTTAGCATTAAGCCAATGGACATACTCCGAGATTAGTCTATACAAATTCGGCGTTTAATCTAGGTATAAGACCTTATTCCAGTTTGGACGAATCCACCCTTAATGTACCTAAGTTGAACTCTCGTCGTCGCTTTCCAAAATCATATTTTACGGTGCCTTTAAGCAGAACCAATGTTGGTAAACATTCCCCAATATCTAGAATTTACGACACGTTCAATACTTGGCACGGATCTTATGACTTAGATGTTTTCTATGATAGCCTGCCAATATATAAAACCAAAATATTGCAGTCTATGCAGCACAGCTAAAGACTTTTGCTGTTGATAACGTTTTCTTTATAATTAGAAATTAAATAATATTCTGTCAATAAAAGTTTTTCTATAATTGTAAGGTCATGTATACTAACAATGTTGTGTACGTTTGTAATAGACATAAGCATTAGTCATTTTTTTTAAACTTACTTGATCATTATATTGTTATATGTTTATGCTGTACATGCACCTTTTTCAAATAAAGAAAAAAATATCCAGGGGCCATGTTCTATTCCTAGTTCGGGCAAAGTGTGGGTTCGGACTTTTCGATGCTTTGCCCGGGTTTATGAGCCACGGACGATGTCACAGGCGCGCGAGCCGGCTAGTAAAAGGATGTTTCTCCCATTTGTATGTAAGTTAGAAAGCTATTTCTAATCTAATTTCTCGATGTAAAGTCGTACGATTTGACCGCTGGCTACAAGGGTGCAGTAGCATGGAGGGGTCCTTCAAAAATCTTGTTACTCACAAAATATTCATAGAGGCAACCCGCCCGGGGTGAATCGGCCGCGGACTAGGTTGGAGTGTATTTTCATTGGAATCATTTTAATTGCGTACCCACTTTGCCGCTTGTAGCATTGTAGGTACTTTCATAATTTTTTAATCTGGTAATCTTACATAGAAACTTTTTTTTCTTTTAGGTAATAACGGCTTCGTGCGATCAGCACATTTAGCCAGTGTCAAGTTTTTAATAGTAATTATTATTTTCTTTACTTAAGTGGATGATAATGAACGTTTAATGGTAAATGATTTTCCCCCAAACCCCTCGAGACTCAATAAAGCTGTGGGACTTTATTGAGGTCTCACACGGACTTTTGAGAGAATTTGAAAAGTGATTTGCACTGTTTTGTTTTATTTGCTAACACTCATGTACGTTCACGAACACTTAACAGTAAATAATCCACCATTTTTTCACATTAATATTCGACTAAACACAAATTATAGAAAATAAAACAAAACTGCAGAGTTCATGTTCCCGCCAAGAAGTCAGACTTATAAAAAAATTATTTCGTTTTATTTTTAATAAGAAAAACTTTTCGGTTTCAATAGTGAAGATTTGGCCATCTGCCTAGATCCCATCTTAATAAATCCTAGTCCCAACACCGAAACTAGAAAGACCAAAAGATACTTGAACTTATTTGCGTGAAACGGAATGCGGCTCATTATTAAAAGAATACTACCAACCCATCTCAAACCTAAATGTCGTAAAAGGGGACTAATGGACTAAAGATTCCAACTGCATAAATCGCTATACGCTAAGCAGGTGTGCAGTTGATATTTGTGTGTGCACGTGTGTGCACTATTTCTACTGTTTTCTATCTTCTTTGCCGAGTCCCATATTAACCCTTTGGAGATAATAGTGGTGTCGTGACCGTGAGCATGTAATATTCGTTCAACAATAATTTAACATTCCTTCCAAAACACGGAATAACTCAAAATACTTCAATTTGATCACCCATCCGATGTCCATGTATCGCAACATCGCGAGTCCTCTAACTTGCAATTGCGATATGCAATGCAAAGCGAATTTGTAAACCGCTGCACGCTGCACCATCAGCTGCAGCAACGACTAGAAACCTCTAGAACTCTAGAATCACAGAAATCCATAAAGATCGTCTTCCATCCGAAATTCGAAATTCGAATCCACAGATAATGTAACTATGCAACGTGAATGGACTATAGACCCTTGCCTACGGCAAAGTCACAGCGCCATGCGCCAGTGCCTTAACTTCTCACCCGAGAGCGTTCACCCCTGACCCCTAACTGCCGTTGGTCATCTCGAGACGTTAGCCGTCCCGCTCGCACGCGCTAAGGGGGCATGGGGCGGCGCTGCTCTAACGCGGCGCACGATTCGATCGCGGCCCGTGGATCCGGGTGTCCTCAGAATTGCACAGCTGCGCGGTACACGAATTTTATTATGTATTTTTTTTGTAATTTTTTTTAAGTTGTTATTCATTCTGACCTTAGATTAAAACATTTGTTTTAATCTAAGATTCTCACAATATAAGTAGCATTTAGTTATGTGTCTACTTCTTCTTTTGTCTCTTTATATTTATTAGTTATACATACTTACATACATATAATCATTAATATTATACCTGTCACACACACACACACACACACACACTCATTCACACACTCACACACAATACCAGTAAGTACAAAGTAAGTAAAATCTTTACCTTTTCAATAAATGTATAATGTGTTTTAATTATGTAGAATAGTTTTCTGGATGAGTACCTAAAGTAAATTTAAGAGATCCTAGAGAGGAGTAGAACCGCTTAAAACCATTGACCTCAATGCTTAAAACAAGCATTACTTCATGCTTCCTGGGTAGTTCTGGCCACAGAATAAAACTTGTCAAACAAAAGTTAACGAAATAAACCTTTTTTTTATACCTGAAGAGTTAGTCAGAGCTTAGGGAAAGAGGACTACAAAGGCAGTCCTCTGACATAGTCCACTTTTCATCAAATAGCGACTGCACATGTGCACAGCGTGACAGGTGGTGAGCCCATCGCTATAACCTATTCAAAACACAAACTTTCTCACTGATAGGCTCAAATCATTGAGGTGATGCCACAAAACAACCTTACGTGAACGTGACTATGGAAGTCCTTATATCACCAAAGTTAAATCAATTATTTTGTATTCTCATGTTTCCTCATTCAATACATATAATAACAAATTTATACCCGAAGGGTTAGTCAGAGACTAGGCAAAAGCAGTCCTCTACCATAGTCCACTTGTCATCAAATAGCGACTGCACACGTGCTCAGCGTGACAGGTGGTGAGCCCAGCGCCGCTCTATGCTGTTGGATGTATGTGCAATCTGTAGTCCGTTAGTCGCCTTTTACGACACCCAAGGGAAGAAAGGGGGTGGTTGTATTCTTTCACCGCAACGCGACACGGTTCCTCATTCAAGTCAATTATTATTGATTTGGGATAAACTTCAAATCTGATAAGTTTTGATGATTTACTTTGTAAGTATTTGCAAATCTCATATTCTTAGGTTTTGTATCATTTATTAGATATCATGTTCATAATCATTATTGCTTCTCATGTTGTACAAAAAAATGTAAAACTGGTCTTGAGACTAAATGTCGTAACATAATATACTTACATCATCCATCAGAGGTAAGACCAAAACATTTCTACTAGGGTATTATTATGTATTCTATGCTAGGGTTTGGTTTTATTAACCTGGCACATATGGCACAAACCTACTTGGCAGAAGTTTCTCTAAGAATAAAAATCATTGCCGAAATGTATGTTCGCGTCTCACTTAAGAATGGCTCGGCCGATTTGGCTGAATCCTTCTTAGGGTGGGTTCGACCAAACTGGAATAAGACTTACTCCGAGATTAGTCTATACAAATTCGGCGTTTAATCTAGGTATAAGACCTTATTCCAGTTTGATCGAATCCACCCTTAGTTGTGTTCGTAACTGTCAGCACTGCGATTCTCTAAGTTAAAGCCTTGTTAGCAGCGGCTGCCGCAGCGCTGTGAATTGACTCTGTCTTTTTCATATTCATAGAATTGGAAAGAGACAGCAGATCACAGCCATGCGCGCAGCGTCTATGTGTCGCTTAGAGAATCGCATAGCAAGACAAGGTTCATATAAATGAAAATTATTGGTAAATCGACATGGGATACGAGGGATTCATGCAGACGAAGTCGCGGACGGGTCACTAGTTTATAATAGAAACCGGTTCACGTACATTCCACAATCCGCGTGCCTTCTCATAATTGAAACTGGGAAGATGCTACAACACACGGCCCGTGCGCGCGCGCATACGCTGCGCCTCTATACTTGTATACATACACGTATATATTCGTTCGTATACGTATATACATGTATGTACATCTATAATGGAACCATATCGGCTGCATGTAAACTTAGCGAGAAGCAACCATCTTGCACTGTTACTATCGGATCGGAGCAAATGAGGTTACGATATCAAGAATTAGTACCGAATACCGAGTGTTATTGAGCTGCAACGAAGACACGTAGTCGTAAACAAATAGTAGACGACCCATGCTTTCTCACTGTTGGGTAAAAAACATAGCTACACTACTCGATAAAATTATGTTGCATGTTAGGGTTTGAGACAAAAATACCACAGACAAGCAAAAACTCCTATTAAGTATATTTACTTTTGACATATCGTGTATAGACATAACATGAGAAAACGGGTCGAGGAAATTTTCTCGTGTTGCGCATGCTAGGCCCGCTGATGTTAAGTGGAAGTGCGCAACACGAGATATATCGCGGACGAGAGACGACAAATCATTTTAAGTTATCATGTTAAGGTTTGTAGACAAAAATACCACAGTTTATGCAAAAACTACTATTAAGTCTATTTTTGACATATTATGTAGAGTTCTTAGCGCATCCATGTGTCGTTAGTGTCGATAAACATTAGAGATAAATGAATAAAACACGAGAAAACAGGTCGAGAAGAGTTCTCGTGTTGCGCATGCTAGGCCGGCAGGTTGTCAAAACTCGATAAAATTATCTTGCACATCAGGGTTTGTAGACAAAAATACCACAGACCAGCAAAAAATACTAAGTATTAAGTATGTCTACTTTTGACATATCATGTATAAACGACATAACACGAGAAAACGGGTCGAGAAAATTTTCTCGTGTTGCGCATGCTAGGCCTACTGGTGTTACGTGGAGTCTAGACGCGAGAACCACTGGTGCAGTGTAAGATACGAGTACGTAGTAATCCGTAGTATTCGTCACCGTCCTCGCCCTGCCAGAAAGTGCCTCTTCACGCCTCGTTTGAAATACAAAGAACCAAACGATGGGTATACGCTTAATCACCATTCACCACATGCCAAATGGCAGTTACCCAAAAATCAGAATCAGACACACACATTGCCTGATATAGCAATTTCACAGCCCTATTACATCCAAACGCAGTGTGGAACGAACCCCCGACCAGATGGAGCGACGATCTGCGCAGGGCGGCTGGCAGCAGCTGGATGCGGAGAGCCGAAGACCGGGCTCAGTGGCGCGCCGCGGGAGAGGCCTTTGTCCAGCAGTGGACTGCGATGGGCTGATGACGATGATGACATCTCGACTGTGATTTTTACGTAAAATGGCCAATTTTAGCGTTCTTGATCTCATAAAAAAATACATTAACAATTTTGACTCATTGAATAGTGTAGTATAGCTATTGGCTTGGTTTGTAGCGGTCTCGCTTTTTGTTAATTTTGCTTAACTTTTTAATTAAACCCAAAATTGCAGAGAAAGATTTTCATAAAATGCGCGAAGGCACTTTTTGAGCTCCTAGATGGAACTACTGTTCTAAAAAAAAAAATTGTATGTAATCTCTTATATGTCGTATAGTTCGTAGCAGCCTCGGAATTTTTAAATATCATTGATTTTATATAGAAAAAAAATCTTATTCTAAACCAAAAAACTTCGAAAATCGCATTAAGAAAACTGTGAACTATCTACGATAATATTATTGAGCAAAATTTATACCAGAATAATTGTTACTGAGGAATAAAGATTTTATAATATTATAATCCTATTTCGATTAAAACGATAAATACAACTGCAGAATTACTACAAAATTTGAAAATGGGCATTTTACGCAAAAATCACAGTCGAGATATAATAGGCCTCTTAACTCAAGCCTTCCGGATATTGGGCCCAGGGCTTTGGCCACTCGGCCTCCGAGGCGCACCTATACAAAAAGTACGGTATGCCACCATCCATCTTTCAATCTAACCATCATCCATCTTGAAACGTATCCTCACTGCTGGGCACAGATTCAAGAAATGTGGGAAGCAAAAAGCGAAAAGAAATGGGGAGATCGCGTCAAAACCCACCACGCTGGCCCAATGCGGGTTGGTGGGACTTACTGATAAAATAAACCTGTTGCTACAACAATTTTCAGTTAAAAATAAAACTATGTCGCGTAGCGGTGAAAGAATACTACCACCCCCTCTCTTCCCTTGGGTGTCGTAAAAGGCGACTAACGGAGCAAAGACTGCACATACATCCAACTGCATAGAGCGGCGATGGGCTTACCACCTGTCACGCTGAGCACAGGTGCAGTCGTTATTTGGTGAAAAGTGGACTATGGCAGAGAACTGCTTTTGCGGCCCTCATTGCCCAGTCTCTGACAAACCTTTCGTGGATAATAGTCGTGATTATATGCATATGCATGCAAATAAAACTGTAAAAGTATTCCGTACTTTGACCTAATGCTCCGTGACGTCCAAGATGTGAATGGGTGGACGATATCAAACGTGGACTGGACTTGCCTATCGTCAGTTAACAGCTACTTGATGGGATCGCGAGAAATTTTGTCAACTGACCTCCAAACTTTAAAATGAAGATGGCACCCAATGATGTTGATTAGAATATGACGAACAATAATTAAATCAAGTAAAATTTTCGGTTGCCTAGAACACTACCGAACATGTTGAGAAGAAAAACAGTACTTCCTATTGTAGAAGCATTTTTTAAATATATAATATTAATATAACACCAATAAGATAATACCAATAAGATTAGTCTGATAAGATATATTACTGATTCTTAACACGTTAAGCGCCAAGTGTATCATCCCTTGGACAGAAGCACTGCGGTGTATACCAGATGATGATACACTTGGCGCTTAACGTGTTAAAATGTCAATTAAATTTTTTTGTCAATCAATGAAACACAAAATGTGAAGGTCTGTCTGTTTTTAGAGAAACAGCAGTGAGTCAACCCATGAAATTATAACTCTTTCCTAACCTAGGTATTAAGGTGACCATTGATTAAAACTCAATGAGATTGTATGAGTTCATTCATATGAGTACTTCACTAATATTATTATAAGCTAGCGGCCTGCCCGCGACTACGTCCGCGTGGACCCCGTACCCCGCGACGAGTTTCCAAAAACATTATTTTACACAAACCTAGTCCTGACAAATACAAATACAATAAAAAAGAATTAGCCAAATAGGTGCAGCCGGTCTGAAGTGATGCGCGTACGAACATTTCGGCAATTGATTTTTATTAATATCGATATTAATGATTTCTTCCTTTTCTTAAAAGTTACTATAGTGTCCCCATGAAGTTGTTTTTTCAAAGAATCAACCTACGACACTCAACTGCTGTACCCTAAAAATTAACAAAGCCCCCCAACCAAACCTATTAAGGTGACCATTATACAAAAGTCCATGAGACAGTCCCGACATTCGGCATATAATTACGCGCGCACTCGCAAGGGTTGAAACAACGGGGGAAGGACAACAAAAGAGCTGCGTAATGATTTTTATAACACATTTGCTCGTAAAGTGGCTCTTATTACACCGATTTCAGCATCGTAATGTAGCTTATTACACACTAGTGCGGTAATGTAAAATTAGTAATAACGCACTAGTGCGGTAATGTAAAATTAGTAATAATTTGAATCTATGGACAACACAGACCACGCCCACACAGTCTACGCTTCAGCAAGAAACAACTGCACAGTCTGCACAAGTGCTTAGATGGTGAGCCTTTAGCCCGTTAGTCGCTTTTACGACACCCAAGAGAAGAGAGGTGTTGGTACCTATTATTATTATGAAGAGCCCATCACCGCTCTATGCCGTTAGATGTATATGCAGTCTTTAGTCCGTTAGTCGCCTTTTATGACACCGAAGGGAAGAAAGGGGTTGGTAGTATTATTTTGATGAGCCCATCGCCGTTCTATGCTGTTGAATGAATGTGCAGTCTTTAGTCCGTTAGTCGCCTTTTACGACACCGAAGGGAAGAGAGGGGTTGGTAGTATTATTTTGATGAGACCATCGCCGCTCTATGCTGTTGGATGTATGTGCTGTCTATAGTCCGTTAGTCGCCTTTTACGACACCCAAGGAAAGAAAGGGGTTGGTAGTGTTATTTTGATGAACCCATCGCCGTTCTATGCTGTTGAATGTATATGCAGTCTTTAGTCCGTTAGTCGCCTTTTACGACACCGAAGGGAAGAAAGGGGTTAGTAGTATTATTTTGATGAGCCCATCGCCGTTCAATGCTGTTGAATGAATGTGCAGTCTTTAGTCCGTTAGTCGCCTTTTACGACACCGAAGGGAAGAGAGGGGTTGGTAGTATTATTTTGATGAGCCCATCGCCGCTCTATGCTGTTGGCTGTATGTGCAATCTTTAGTCCGTTAGTCGCCTTTTACGAAACCCAAGAAAAGATAGGGGTTGGTAGTATTATTTTGGAGAGCCCATCGCCGCTCTGTGCTGTAGCATGTATGTGCAGTCTTTAGTCCGTTAGTCGCCTTTTACGACACCGAAGAGAAGGGAGCGGTTGGTAGTATTATTTTGATGAGCCCATCGCCGTTCTATGCTGTTGAATGTATGTGTAGTCTTTAGTCCATTAGTCGCCTTTTACGACACCGAAGGGATGGGAGGGGTTGGTAGTATTATTTTGATAAGCCCGTCGCCGCTCTATGCTGTTAGAGGTATGTGCAGTCTTTAGTCTGTTAGTCGCCTTTTACCTTGAAAGTTTAAAAATAATTATGTCTAGTTTTAGTAATGAAGAACTAAATTTACAGTCTACACCACCGGAAATAATAAGTGAAGCACAAAATGTTATTGACAGCCTATTACCATCTAAGTCTAAAGAAAAATACATGTTGGCTTACCAAAGATTTATACACTAGAAAAACAATAAAAACACGCAGTCATTTTGAGAAAATGTGTTTTCCTCGCAAATATGTTATAAAACGTCGTATGACATACGTGCGCTTTGATAATTACAGCCTCTGCTTTCTTGTAGCCCTCGCCTACGGCTCGGGCCAGCAATATCGCCTCTGCTGTAATTTTCAACTTACCGCACTAATATCATAATGTACTATTATGTGATTTTCACGCACCGGCGCTCCGCGGAGGAAGTGGTTGTTATTCTGCGGACGGCCCCATAATGGTTTTAATCATCGTAACTTTTTATTATTACGTAATAACAACACCACCGATTGTTACAAGTATAGGGTTTAATTATGACATATACGAGTAAGTGTAAATACTACTACAATTTAGTTAGTCATTGGTGTTTACCAGGCCACTCGGAAAGTTTTGCGAAAAAAAGTTTTTATCCATAAGGCACTGGCCACTTGTAATTATTTTGAAAAATTGTGTTATGTCTAAGTAAAAATACCATTGTTTGAATTTCTAATTTCCCTCCACATTTTTTAGAGAGCCCAATTAAATTATGGATCTGCGTGAAGAACATTTTTGTGCGATGATTATCTACGATTTTAAATGTGGCCATAAACCTGATTAGTCAAAAGCAACCATCAACCGTTGGCATAGCGAGTTCAAGCGCGGTCGCCTTACTTTGGGAGATGAACAAAGGAGTGGTCGTCCTACGACGGCTGTCACGGAAGAAAGTGTGCTTGCAGTAAAAAATTTAATTCAAGAAGACAGGGGAATTACATACGAAGAGATTCAGCATACGCTGCAGATTGGATCGGGAAGCGTTCACAAGATTCTATACGAGCACCTTCGCGTGAGGAGGAAAAGTTTCGCGCTGGGTGCCGCACCACCTCACCGAAGCTCAGAAGCAGGCCCGTGTGGAGTGATGCCGTGATATGATTAAAACATTTGAAGCAGGCTCGTCTTGGCGCGTTTATGACATTTTGACAGGTGACGAGTCCTGGATTTATCAATTCTATCCAGAAAGAAAGCGTCAGTCGACAGTTTGGCTGTTTCAAAACGAACCAACGCCTACGAAAAGTGAAGCGATTGAGAACCGCAGGGAAAATTTTGATCCTAGTTTCTTCACTTTGACGGGGTAACTGGTTTCAATTCTATTACGAGACCAAAGCAGCATCAACGCCGAATGGTATACCACAAAAAGCTTGCCAGAAGTTTTGTCTGCAATGAGCAACAGGCAACCGAACACCGGGCTCCGCGGGGTAACATGACAATGCGCCCGCGCACTCAGCGCTCAAAACGAGGGACTTTCCTATATAGACACCACACCGGTCAGAGTCTTGGGCCACCCTCATTACAGTCCTGATCTGGCAACGTGTGACATCTTTTTATTCCCTAAAATAAAAAATCAGCTGAAAGGGATCAGTTTTCATCGCCGCGCTAGCAGCGTTCCAGAAAGCCCTGGAAGAGGTGTCTGCGGCGGACTGGAAAAATGTTTCGAAAATTGGTTCAGACGCATGAAACTTTGTATAGAGGCTGGTGTAGAGTTCTTCGAAAAGATTTTATTTAAATATTTTATCCATAGAAGTTAGTTTCTTAGTTTCTCAAAAGTTTCTGAGTGTCCCACGTATATGCGACTTACCTATACTTAGCGCAGGTTTAATACTCCATCATTAGCTTATAAACGGTCCATTACTGGGCAAACATGGAATTGGTGATATTGGGCCACCACGCCAGCCTAATCCGGGTTAGTGCATAAAAACTGTATAACTGTACGGTATACGCGTCGTATAGTAGCAAACGTGAGGAGGGCGTTAACGGCAACATCCGGGAACAAAACGGTATAACTTGCCTTCGGAAACCTTTCAATACACAATCAACATACATAAGTACACTCACGAAATTTATCCCCGTAGGGTTAGCCAGAGACAAGGCTAAGAGGACCGCAGAAACAGTCCACTGCCATAGTAGGTAGTTCACGTTTCACGTTTTCATATGCGGTTCGGAATGGAGCGCAAGCGAATATCGCCGAAAACCGGGAACTTCTTCGAACTTACCCAAAACCGTCAAAATTTTCTCTCCAAGTGAGAATATTGTCCAATCGGTAATATTCTAGAATTTTCCTTTTAATTGAGAATATTCTCAGACAAAGGAGAATTTAAGAGAATTTAAAATTGGATAAAGATTTTCTTATTTTTAGGAAAAAAATATGTATTCTTTTAGAGGTTTTGAACAACGATGGCAGTATTGTATAAAAACAGCAACATCGTTTTTGAAGATAACGTTGCGAGTAAAAATTGATTTTATCTTTCCACCGCAATATTTTTTTATGTACCGTTTCTGTGGTCTAGTGGCTAAGAAACGGTTTCAGACCCAGAGGTCCCGAGTTTGATTCCCAGCGGGGGTTACATCTTTGTGTGCTCGGTTTGGTTGGTGGTAGGGCTGTTAAGTCCGCCTGGCTAGCTACCACCATCTTATCCAAGTCTGTCGCCATAACAACGATGTTTATTTGTTTTTTGTTGTTGTTGTGTTCCGACAGTTTGAGATAAGATAGCCAGTACCTCAGTGGTTGTGGATTCCGAGTAAAGCGCTGATTTTGAAGAATTTGAATTTTTTAGAGTTTTTAAATCTTGAAATCTTTATTAAAGCTGATAGTTTTAAAATACTGATGTGTCTATTTTATCGCTAAAATGATATATTAAACTTTGCAGGACATTTAAAAAGAAATTACGAGAATTTTCTTCGAAATATTCTCGAGAATTTTCTCGCTTAGAAGAATTTAACCTCGGGAAAGACAATAATTTAAATTTTCTATGTGAAATATTTATAAATAAAGCAGAAATACAATCGCAGTTCCATTAATTTAATAAGATTATTGAGATAGTCATCCAATTTATAAATTCTCTTAAATTATTTTCCAAAAGAATATTCTCGAGAACATAACAGCAATGTTCTCACGGGAATTTCCCATCTTATACCCAATTCATAAAAAATAAAATGTTGACGATTTTTGACCTTTTGTAGCAGGTTGACCTGTATGTAGTTACAGTTTACAAACAACTTCAAAATACAGAAGAACAAACATTAAAGAATGAAACTATACACGTTATAGAGAAAAAGAAAATCAAAATATGTATGTCAATATTAGGTAGCCTGTCAAATACCAAAAAAAAAACTGTTTTGGTTTTTATTAAAAAATTTCTTATGTCCAATATTAAATTTTTCAATAGACTTATTTATTTCTATCATAAAAAAAAACATGAATCATTGTACATTCAAAAAGTAAAAGAGTTTGGTTGGTGGTTACGGTTAGCTAGGCTTTTAAGTCTGCCTCGCTAACTAAGTATCACATTCTTGTCTAAAGTTTGGCCGCCATGTGTTCCGATCCGACAGTTTAGAGTTAAGATAGGTAGTTGAGGATTCCGTGTGAAACGCGCTTCCACCTTCGGCCTTATCGTCACTTACTTATCTTAATGTTATCTTCATCAGGTAAGATGAAGCTTACCCATAAGTAGTGGAAAAAATAAACTAGCTAGTATGCAAACCGGATCCTTTACTTTTCTATACAAGCTAACTAATAACATTGTTAATTACAAAATATTATTGCGTTTAATTATAAAACAAAAAATATAATATACCTATATCAATTCACGTTATCAATGGAAGCGCCGCCATCTATAAAGCCGGCATTGGTAGTTTTCCATAAGCACTATTTAAAACAACAACATGAGTGTTCACCATGACGACATCGTCGACAGCATAATATTTTCCCCGGTTAATTAAAAGGGAACCACTGGATAAACACACTCGCCTGATATGACACCGGGGATCAAAGTTGTTTTTAATAACTATTAACTTTTGGTTCAGCGCCATCTAACGAACTATGCTGACATTAATAAATATATGAACGCTTTGCTTTGTGGTTACCCTGTATTTTTAACCGACTTCAAAGAAAGGGGGTGGTTCTCAATTCGACTGAATGTTTTTGAGATACGAGAAATTATATTTTTGGAAAGTACAGAATTATTTATAGGAACAAAAGAGATCTTTACAATGTTTATGTTGTTGATTTTGGGTCCCCGATTTTTAAAAATAGTTGTAGTGACCATGAAAGTGTAAAATATTATTAAGTACAGAATAAATATACATAAGTAGGTACTTACTTATTATAATTTAAGTGTAACAACTTTATTGCCCGCTGGGGCTCTTACAAACACGCATTTATCTTTGTTAAATTTTGTTAAATTAAAATTAAAAAAGAAAAAGTAATCAAAAAAAATATACGTAGGTAGTTGTGATCTAAATTGCAACCATGAACCTATAATTGCAACATACAATATTATATGCACAGATAACTACCGGTACTTAGCTGTAGTCATACATAGGTAATATTATTTTTGTTATCTACTAAGGTATCTCAACTATTATTAACAGTCTACTCTATACTACCTAACAATACAAAACAGACAAAGTTATGACTAATGGCGTATAGTTATTTTTGAGTTGATAGGTACTCAATGAGTAAATTAACGTTAGTGTTTTAACGTGCAACGTGATAGTTTTACCAACTCGAAAATATACGCGGGCGTACGCTCAACAACTTATCAAAGTTTCATCGCAATGGAATATGTTTTGTAGAAACGCATACGCAAAGGTACAAACAAATAAAATGTATTATGCAGGGTGTAAATAAAACTCTTGGGTGCAGTGGGAATAGATTTTTGGATGCATGGGAACGAGCCGTTTCTGGCTAAGGTGTCAAGCCGATGTGTGGTGATAGGGAACTACGATACCTATCGATTGAACCCACAGTATGTTCAGCGATTTTTAGTAGTTTTCGAGCTATAATTTTTTTTCTTTTCTAAGTATTTTATGACGAATGACTTTATTTTTTTTAAGTAGGTACTTATCTTTTTTTGCGTAGATATTTCTGTGCACTTTTTTCTTTTACTAAGTAATCATCTTCCTGATATCGATACAAGTTACAAAAAAAATAATTTAAACTGATGTCGTAATAAAATACTTATAAGAGAAAAAAATATATAGCTCGAAAACTATCAAAAATCGGTAAACATACATGGGGATTCAATAGATAGGTATGGTAGTCCCCTATCACCACGCATCTGCTTGACACCTTACAAGAAACATCCTGTATACTGGTGGCCCGCTTGCGACTTAGTCCGCCGAATACCCCGTTTCCTGTGTCGAAGTTCCAAAAATTTGTTTGTCCTGACAATACGAACACAAAATAATCAGCTGAATCTTAGTTCTGTAGTGATGCGCGAACAAACATTTAAGGCAATTAATTTTAATTTAAATAGACACCTACCTGTCAGTGTGTCTGTCTTTCTTTGTGTCTGTCTGTGGCATCGTAGCTTCTAAACAAATAGACCGATTATCTAGACTAATATTATAAAGAGGAAACATTCGATTTAAGTAAGAATATTTGAAATATTCATTTATGGCATTATTATGTGACATTTTTTTATTTGACCTTAATTATCACAAAAATTTGCTAAATCTTTTTGACTATCACACCGGGTACTGTTTACCTTCAAGATTAATTGAACCAGATAAAAGCCAGGTTACAACTTTCACTATCACCAAGTACTCGGGCAGTACACTGGTGACGTAATTTCAAGTTGAACTAGAAACGTTATTTCGTCATTCTCCGTATCGGGGGTGTAACTCAGTGGTAGAGTGTCTGCTTCGCATGCTGAAAGTCCTGGGTTCAAATCCCAGCACCTCCAAATAGAGTTTTTGATCTTTTTGTGTCGTAATGTTATTTGTCATATTTTTTACGGAAGTTTTTTAGTAAAGTAGGTATAATTAGAAAATAAATATTTATTGTAAACGTTTTTATGTTTTGGATTTAGTTCAAGTTGAGCGGAATTAGAGGTTTTATTCACACATATCAGTGAAGTCACAGTTCCGACACAGTACCGGCACAGTGCGAAATATTCTTTCATACATTCTCTATGAACGTTGTCCTAACGAATGCGTCCGTGGTTTGCCGGTGGCGGCACTGACACTGATGAGGATGCGTTCATAGAGAATGTACTTAATAAAAAAGGACTAACGATACTGTGTCGAAGTAGTCAGAACTCGGAACTGTGACTTCACTGATATACGTGGGGCGCACTTAAAGTTTCCGGAATGAATAAGAAAAAAATACTATTAAAGGTCAAAAATGATCTATGGTTTTTCAAAATATTCTCCATTTGCGTAAATGCACTTTTTCATTCGATTAAACCAATTTTGAAAACTTTTGTGCCACTCCTCCGTGGTGACCTCAGAAACGTGTTTTTCATACTCTTCGATAGCCTCTTCTGGTGATGAAAATCGTTAACCGCGTAATTGGTTCTTAATTTTTGGGAACAGAAAAAAGTCACAAGGTGCCAGGTCGAGACTGCATGTAGGATGGCTCATAAGTTCTACGTTTTTCACCTTTAAAAATTCGTTTGTCTGTCTGGCCGTGTGGAAACTAGCATTGTCGTCGTGCAAGATGACACGGCGTTTACGGTTATGTTTACGGAGTTCGTCAATAATTTCCAGCAAACAAATGGTCGTGTACCAGTCACTATTCACGGTACGACGATTCTCTAAAGCTACAGTAGCCACGTGTCCAGTTTTATTAAAAAAGAAGCAATCATCCGCTTAGATGCACTTATCACGCGCGCCGCTTTAGTTGGTTTCGGCTCATCTTGAAAGACCCATACGCTCGATTGCTGCTTTGTTTTGGGATCGTAGCAATAAATCCATGTTTCGTCACCTGTTACTATGTCCCACAACAAATTTGACGCACCTTCGTTGAATCTGGTAAGCATGGCACTGCACCAAGTGACGCGGTCCGTTTTTTGAGCCTCGGTTAATATGTGTGGGATCCACCGCGAGCACAGCTTTCTCACACCCTAATGTTTATGTAGGATTGATTGCATTTGACTCATGCCTATGTCTAACGCATACTCATGCCTCTGTCGATGCGCGAATCTCATAGTAGGTCACATGCCTGTCTGTTTCAATCATACGGCGCACAGCATCGATGTTTTTGTTGTTCACAGCGGTGGACGGGCGACCATCGCGACATTCGTCACTGAGATTGACACGACCGCGCTTCGATTCTGCAAACCAGCTATAAATAGTGGTCTTGCATGGTGCTTCATCTCAAAAAGCAGATTGAAGCCGAGCGATGCTCTGTTGAGCTGTCAAATTACACTTAAAATCGTAGAAAATCATACTACGAAAATTTTCCCGAGTTAAATCCATGTTAATGTAGAAACGCAATTTTTAAAATGGCGCCACAGTGTAAAAGCAATTTAACAGTCAGATTAAACAAACTGCATCCAAAGAGTTCCATTTTCAAATGTTGTAATTACTTTTTAAATATTGTTTACGTAATTTAATGTACTATTATGATGTAAGTGGCGTTCAGTGGCGTGTCAGTTCCGGAAACTTTTAGTGTGACCAATGTACGTGCGTGAAGTAACCTTTAGTTGCCTAATTTTAATATATGTTTTTATAAACCAATAAAGCATCAGAATTTTAACGATAATCTACATGTTTTTTATAGCTCAGACTACCTGACGTAAACCTATTCCTCGTATTAGCTTTCTATATTATCAGGACAATTATTGTGATATTGGAGAACTTTATTCATAAATACATATTTCATACAAAAGTAAATCATCAATACTCCATGAAAAAAGAGGCCGATACCGTCCTACTCTAACTAACCGTGTGTTCGTCGAGAGTCATCTATATATCCAATGCTACACACCTTTCTGATAATACACTGCTTGGTGAGATTTAATCGTCAGCAATCAACAACTCCCTACATTCAAGGAAAGCTAGAATTCAAACCGTATTAGTATTTTAAAGTAATATGTATTAGGCTAAGTATAATATTTTTTATGCAGTATAATGCAGCAAAATTTGAGTTCTAATTTATGGCATAAAGTTATTATAATGGGCTTTAGCACAAACTGCTGACACAAAAACAACCAGTATAAGGAATGCTCGAATGGGATTCGAACCCATGACCTTTGGACTTTCCTGAGATTGGTTATTTTTTCTATTAAGTACTTAAACATTTTATCCTATATCTAAATAGCATTGTGAATGCAAAAAATTCAATAATAAAGATATTATAATATGTGATAATTACAAGGTTAGGGTTTACATAAAAGCTATTTATTAGTTCATTACACATTAAAATAAAGATAAAGATAAAATATGCTTTATTGTACACCACAGAAACATATAAAAGGACAAACATATATTATTATTACAACTGAAAAGGCTACATGTACGCGTAGTATGCCAGGTGCATGCCAGTCACTTATTATAAATTAAACAACGTACGAGCGATTGAACAAATCAGTTCGCGGCCACGTGGCGTCACAGTCACACGCTCTGCTGATTCCACTAACGGTTACGGGCTACCAATTGCATTTACAATTATTATATTTTATAATACAGCATTAAGTGAAATCGTAACTTAATTACGAGTTACGACACGGACAGAAGCTTGACTTCTCCATTGTGGAAGAACAAATGTTTCTAAGGTCTAATTTTAAACAATGCTGTGCATGTAACGGCTCATTAATACAATACTACCTCCACAGTTTAATAGACTACCACCCATATCTTTCCTTGGGTGTCGTAAAAGGCGACTAAAGGATCAAAGACTGTACATATATACGGGATGGAAAAAAAGACCGTGGTTGGAGGAAAAGTACCCTTAATATCGATGATGGCAAATTTTACTTAATGGAAACATTCCTTTATTTTCGAAAATAATTAAAACTGCATTTAAAGATTTTTGAAAAATCACCTGCTTGAGCCGGGAATCGAACCGATGAAATGTTTGAAAAAAAATCCTGTATTTTATGATGCCATCCGAAAGAGTCATTCATAAGGATCAATTTCTTTTAGCAAACATAGTATCCTTAATTAACGAAAGATCAAGATATAACGAATTCAGTCGAAGACATGTGCATAAGTAGGTACGTGAAAATGGGTCTCATTTTGAGCAATTCATAAGTTAGGGTGCTATTTTCTTTAGATAGTAAGTAAGCTTTACAACAAAAAAAATATTTTTCTTGGTCTTTCTTTAATTTATGATACAATGTTGTTTATAAGAAATTGATCCTTATGAATGACTCTTTCGGTTGGTATCATAAAATACAGGATTTTTTTTCAAACATTTCATGGGTTCGATTCCCGGCTCAAACAGATGATTTTTTCAAATATTTAAATGCAGCTTTAATTATTTTTGAAAATAAAAGAATGTTTTCTTTCAGTAAAATTTGCTATCATCAAACCGCGGTCTTTTTTTCCACCCTGTATATTGTCACACTGTTCCCTGACCCGTCTAAGATGGACAGCAGCTAAGCAGGGACATGTGATCAGATTATAAATAAAATAACTATGTGAAAGATAATAAAATAAATAATTGTAAAAGTAAAAGCACAAAAACCAGACATTAGAAAAAAAACAGAGATAGAACCAAGTAAATGAAGTAAATCTAAACAAAACAATTCTTTTAGCAAACATAGTATCTTAAATTAACGAAAGACCAAGCTACAACGAATTCAGTCGAAGACGTCTGTGCATAAGTACGTGAAAATGTGTCTCATTTTGAGCAATTCATAAGTTAGGGTACTATTTTCTTTAGATATTCTACGTAAGCTTTACAATAAATAAAATATTTTTCTTGATCTTTCTTTAATATAAGATACTATGCTGTTTAAAAGAAATTGATCCTTATGAATGACTCTTTCGGTTGGTATCATAATGTTTTTTTTTCACATTTCACATCACCGGTTTGTTTCCCGGCTCAAACAGATGATTTTTAAAAATCTTTAAATGCAGTTTCAATTATTTTTGAAAATAAAAGAATGTTTCCTTTCAGTAAGCAGGGACATGTGATCAGATTATAAATAAAATAACTATGTAAAAGAAAATAAAATATATTTGTAAAAGTAAAAACACAAAAACCAGACAATTAGAAAAATAACAGAGATTGAATTAAGTAAATCTAAATAAACAACGGTAGAACCTATAAAGTGCGTGGGCGCTATTCTTTTGCTCCTTTAAATCATGTAACATGTATGCCACAATAAAATATAACGTAAATTGAGTAGCTATACGTAAATATACTCTATTTACTATTGTAATACACACCTACACATGAAGAAACACGGAACAATCTTACTCGGAGGTGTTGCATGAGTAGAGCACGAAACCAGCTATGCGATTCTCTAAGCGACACATAGATGCTGCGCGCATGGCTGTGATCTGCTGTCTCTTTCCAATTCTATGAATATGAAAGAGACAGAGTCATTTGTCAGCGCTGCGGCAGCCGCAGCTATCAAGGCTTTAGCTTAGAGAATCGCACGGCAGGGCGAAACGTAGTTATGAGGCCTATTACATCTCGACTGTGATTTTTGTGTAAAATGCCCATTTTCGCATTTTGTTGTAATTTTGCAGTTGTATTTATCGTTTTTATCGAAATAGGATAATAAAATCATGATTAATATTACAAATTTCCACTCTGCGAGGATAAGCTGAGTTCAGACGGCCGGCGCATCGCATTTTATAGTATTTTTGCAGTTGTATTTATCGTTTTTATCGAAATAGAATAATAAATTCATTATTAAATTTTTATTCATCAGGAAGTAACGATTATTCCAATATACATTTGCTCAATAATATTATCGTAGATAGAAAAAATTAACAGTTAACTTAAAGGGATTATCGAAGTTTTTTTTTTGGTTTAGAATAAGATTTTTTTCTATGTAAAATCAATAATAAGTATCTAAAAATTCCGAGGCTGCTACGCACTATACGACTATATAAGAGATAACATTCTATTTTTTTATTTAATTTGTTCAGAACAGTAGTTCAATCTAGGAGCTCAAAAAAGTGCCTTCTCGCATTTTATGAAAATCTTTCTTAGCATTTTTGGGTTTAATTAAAAAGTTAAGCAAAATTTCAATAGCTATTTACGCAAAAATCACAGTCGAGATGTAATAGGCCTATAAGGCCATTCTAATAATCCCCAACAAAGGTGCAAAGGAAAAGAGTAGGTACTACTTAGATGTAAACACAGGGTTACCTACGTGTGGTACCGTAGGTTTACTTAATGTGTAGATTTAGTTAGTTCTTAGGTTCGTCTAAGTAATTTCTTAGTTCCCTCCTTAGCCCGCCTGAAGATAAGGAAACTAATACCAATTTATAACCTATACAACTCTGACAAAACAGCCATTCTAAAATATACGTAGGTACCTACATAGATAAAGTATAACCATAATAACTCGTCTACCCCTTCTAAGGCGAAATTCCTTTTTGTATGTTTGCAACAAACAAATAATTATTATCCTATGCAATTTTATAGATATTGCTTATGTAGGTAATCAAACAATAGACATCTGCAAAGGATATATTAAAAGAAAAATAAGTTTTAATTTTAACAAGAAAGATAACGCCACAATAGGGTTTTAAACTTACCAAAACGTTCTATGCATAATAAGCATAGAATTAATAGGTTTTCAAAAGTTTCATTACAAAAAAATGAAAAACTTGACAAATTTGCACAAAGTGCTTGCTTTTATTATTACGCATGCATGCGCGGTTGCTAGTCAACTTTTATATTCTACTGACACATTCTAAATAATAATTGTTTTTTACAAGCAAATGCTCAAAATAATTACCTATGTAAATAAACAAAAATTGAGTTATCATTTTTAATAATTAGCAATATTTATAATTAAACAGTATCTCTTACTTTAATGATCAGTTTTAACAAAACAAAAACTTGTAATTTGTTTTACTTTTTTAAGGTAAGTTGTAAGAATATAATTTTGTTCAGAAATGTAAGAATCGTGATTAAAGTTCCGCTCCATTTTTTTCATAAAACATCGGTATCTTCTGTCAAAATCGATATCACATTGCTTTCTTTTATTCAAATTATAGTATTTAGCCTTTCTATTTCATTCGTATTACAAAGTTACTATATACTTAATTTAGTTCTATGTAATAAATAACTTAAATATTATATAAAAAACTAATTAACTACAAAGTTACTAAAAGTAATACAAAAAAAAAAAAAAAAAAAGGGATACTTACAAGTAAAAAATATGCCCCAAATCGTTCCCGAGCGGCATTGTGCCCAGAAGGCTGGTCGCATTCCCTCGCTGGATGGTCAGGCTTATTCGCTGACCCAAGAATGCCCCAGCCCGCTGGTCACCCGAGGACTCAACCAAACGCTTGGCGAGATCCCGGAATAAACGGTGAGCGCTTGGCCCCCACGGTCCGAGGGTCTCAACTCCAAACGGCTCAAATATGCAGGTGTTGCTAATATCGACATATTTGCGCCGCTTGAGCGACTCTGCTGCTGCAGCAGCAGTTCCGGCCTCTATTGAGGTTTGGGGAAGGTGGGATGGGGCCAGGGTGTCGACGCAGGTTGCGTCCCACACCAAGGGCCGGCCCATCTTCCACGGAACCAGGGTCATGCCATCGGGTCTCTTGCCATCGCTTCGTAACAAGCCATTCGGTTCTAGAACGGCTGGTATAGAAGCGCTAGCAAGGGCCCGGCGGATGATGTCATTAAGGCCGGCGTGGCGGGGAATTCTCCCCGCACTTCTGCTGCAGGAAAGACCGTGATGGCCAAGCTCATTCACCATGTCACCGCATGGGCAGCGATGTGGGACATTACACGGTGCCCCCAAACGAAGTGAGGAAGCTAGGCGAAAGGTATTGTTGTCCAGGAGTGTGCAAAGATGAGGAGAAGGAAGGGTGTGGAGCCATAATCCAGATTCCCATTGGGCCACAGCAAGGAGACGGGCCTGATCTGCAGGACTAGCTAGCGTATTAAGAAGGTTATTCCGCGCTAGTCTGCAAAGCGGCTCATCCCACTGCCTTTGCGATGACGGGTTACTGGGCACGTCATCGCCACACTGGCTCTTCCACACATCTAAGGCTTCAGACACGTGGGCTGTTGGATGGTATCGCGGAGATTTCGATAGAATGCTTGTGATCAGCCCCTCCGTCTTGTGTACTGAAGCCAAAAAAGCTGGAAGAGCTACACTCGAAATTTTACGTATTCCCAGGCCTCCAAAACGGATAGGTAGGGAAGCCTGGGTCCATGCTTGACTGTCCAAAGGGATGTTTAGTACCAGAGATAATATGTTTTGAATCGAATCATCTAATTTTGATGTCAAGCTTGGGTGATTCCAAAAGGGCGAGGATCGAACGCTATATATGAATTTGGGTGCAAATAAGCAAAATTTTATTATGGTGAAAGCCATGTGAGCGTTAATTTTGATTATGCGGTCCGAAACAAAATTTAAACTGGCTAATTTATCATCAACGAAAGGGGCGAACGATTCTTCTAGGATGGGGGACCCTAGGAGGCGTAAAGATTCTTTTTTAATGATTTTGATACTTGGAGCTATGGAGTTAAACTGTTGCTTAATATTGTCACTGTCATTACATGTCTCTGGTATAAAGAGCTCGCATTTAGAAAAATTTAGTTCTAAACCGGCTTTTTGAAAATTTTGAGTTAAAGATATTAGGTCAGCCAATACGGTGTTAGCGTCGCCTCCGAGGGTTCCATCATCTAAGTACCACACATTAAATTTAGAATCTAGTTGTTTTATATACGGATGAATTGAAAGTCCAAAAATTGCTGGGCCTAGAGGATCACCTTGCTGACACCCAACTGCGGACGTGATCAAGTTATCTTTGTAGCAGATTGCTAGGTGTTCCGTAACATTGCCAAAGAAACTTAAAGGCGTCCGGGATTTGTTCCTTAACCTGTGTCAGCAAGGTACCTCTATCCACAGAGTTGAATGCATTTTTGACATCCACCTTCAGCAGAATGTCGTCAGGGTTGTTTTGTATAAAGCTCCTTACCGAGTGAATGGCGGCTTCGCATCCACCGCTCAGGCCGAAGCCTAATTGGACTGGCTGAAAGTATTCCGCTAGCTTATCGGACATATTTCTGCAGCATACCTTGGCAGCCAGTCGTCGAAGGGTGGTGCCTACGGCTATTGGGCGAATGCCGCCATCCTTTTTTTTAAGGGCACATAGATTGGCACCGTATAATATGTCAATAATTTCTTGGTTGACTTTTCCTGAAAGCATTAAATTAATAAGGGCCGTCAATTCCTTCAAAAGAGCGCCGCCGGCATCACTACATCTACCGCCAACAAGGTCTTTTAAATGTTGTGCAGTGAGTCCATCTAGGCCACCGGCGGTGCCACTTCGGAAGGAATTGACGGCTTTAAGTATGCATTCCGGTGTAGTCTGTAAGCAGGGGTCTGAAAAATCGGGAGGGTCGGGAAATGGAATATTGGGGGCTGGAGGTGGATGTTTGCTATGCAGGGCCGAAAGGGTATCTGGAGAGTCAGGGGCGATCGAATCGTCGGAGAAAAGCAGACGTGCTGCGCCTTGTATATCTCCGTCACTGATTTTATTTTCTACTAAAAGATGGATATTTTTATCTTTTTTGCCAAGTCTTGATGAATGGACTGAAGGTCGAAAATTGGGGAAAGGACAGGACGGAGAGCAGTTTTCTTTAATTTTTTGTGTCAAAGATGTATGATTTTGATCTTGTTTAACACTAAGAATTTTGTATGGGAAGACGAATAGATGCTCCCAGGCCCGGACGGAGTTTTCTTGGACAACTTTAGAAATTATATGAGAGAGAGTCTGGGCTACAGTTACGCGGGCTCCTCGTGGTATACGTTTTATTATTGGCAATGATTGTTTAAATTTGGCGAGTGTTTTCCAAAAGGGAGAGGAAATAGAGGATGGAGAAGGTGGCGAAGGAGAAGTGTTTGCGGAGGGTTGATTATCCACGTTTCTATGAACTCTACTTACGTGGATTTTCAACCCTCTTTGGCCTTTGAAAAAACGGGGCTGGGAACATCTTGGGCACTGCACTACGTTTTCCGACGATTCGTGGACGCTTGGTGGCACCGTGTTTGCACTTACATGTATGTTCATAGTAAAAATAAATAGCTAAAAAAATACATCCAAAAAGCATAACTTTGTACATTAAAATAAATAATTGTTGTAAGGTTGCTTGTTGACCGGTGACTTTTTGTTGACGTCAGTCGTGTGACGGCTGCCGCAGAGTTTTTATTGGCTGAATTAAACAAATATTGACAGGCGATGGTTTGTCATTGGCGCATATTGCGCAACTCTTTCGGTGGTTGCCTTGGTGACCGATGGCAAGATGTCAACAGTATGGTAAAATAACTGGCAGGATTCCTCGTCAAAACTTGTGTTCTGCAAGGCACAGGCGTAGGCCTTCAATGCTGCGAGTTGGCTCTCCAACAAGGAATCGCACAAGGGCTTATTTAGGGTGCCATTCCGACGGAAACCAAATTAATTAATTAAATAAAAGCACCTCTTGTAACTTGACGTTATCTGTCTTTTTTTCTTTCTTTTATTTTTTGGAATAGATTTAAATAGTGTATTTGTAAAAATTACCCAGCAATTACCCAGTTTAAGTAGGATTTTTGACAAAGTGCGCCATTGACATTCTGCGCTTTTGACTATGTGCGCTTTTGACATTCTGCGCTTTTGACAATCTGCGGTTATGACTATGTGCGCTTTTGACATTCTGTTCTTTTGACAATTTGCGATCTTTTGTCATTTTGCGCTTTTGACCTTATGCTCCTAAACGCCACAACGCGAAAACTCTTTTAAAAAAGAGAATATAGCGCGAAATAAGGCGCAAATGAAAATGAGAGGGATGAAAAATGGTTTATGGTAGAAGTGTGAATGAGACAAAATAATATTTTTTTTTCTTTTAAATAATGGCTTCGTGCGTTCTGCACATTTAGCCAGTGTCAAGTTTTTAATAGTAGATAATTATTATTTTCTTTACATTAAATGGATAATAATGAGTGATATTGAACGTTTAATGGTAAATGATTTTCCACCAAACCCCTCGAGACTCAATAAAGCTGTAGGACTTTATTGAGGTCTCACACGGACTTCTTGAGAGAATTTGAAAAGTGATGTTACACTTTTTTCTTTTATTTGCTAACACTCATGCACGTTTACGAACACATAATAGTTAAAAAAATCACCATTATTTCACATTAATATTCAACAAACACACAAATTATAGAAAATAATACAAAACTGCAGACATGACGCTTCACTTTCCCGCCAAGTTCCCACTCCGGAGACCACGAGACAACTCGGTTATTCGATTACCTGGGCCAAGCAGTTGACGACGTACAGGAGCGGTTTCCGTCTGCCGATGTGGTACTTTTGGGAGATTTTAATGACCACCATGAGACCTGGTTGGGCTCTTCCAAAACAGATCACGCAGGCCGATAACTGCCCACGCATTCGCTCTCACGCATGATCTGACTTAACTGGTTCTCCAGCCCACCAGGATTCCAGATATATCGGGTCAAGCGCCTTCAGTGCTAGACTTACTGGTGACGAGTCGACCAGCCGGGTACAGAGTGTCGATAAGTGCTCCATTGGGCACTTCTGACCATTGCCTGGTTGGTGCCACCGTACTGCGCCGTAAAAGCTCTCCCTCAGTGGAGTCTAAACGGCGTTTATGGCACTACTCGTCGGCAGATTGGGATGGTATGCGCGACTATTTTGCGTCCATCCCGTAGGGCCAGCGCTGCTTTGTGGGTAGGGACCCATCGGAAAGTGCCTCTGCTGTCGCTGACGAGACCATGTTGGGGATGGAATATTACATTCCCTACACTGATGTCGTCAGCGGAAGTAAGGCGCGGCCTTGGTTCAATCGCGAATGCGCCAAAGCTGTTGAACTTAAACAGGCGGCGTATCGCGCTTGGACCAAGGCTCGCACGCTCAACGATCGTAACATCTCTTCCCTCAAGGTAATCTTCAACAAGGCTACCAAGTCTGCAAGAGAGCTCTCTCGAGAGCGAATGCCCAGCGCGTTGCTCGCGTTGGCCAAGAGCTGTTGTCGCACCCAACGGGTAGCCGAAGTTATTGGCGACTGTCCAAAGCGGTGCAAGCCAACTTGTGCGCGCCTTCTCTGCCCCCCCCCCCCCTGCGGTACCCTGATGGCTCGTTGGCCCATCGGCCGCTAGACAAGGCTAACCTCTTAGCGAAGCTCTTTGCGGCGAATTCGCGTGTCGATGACTGCGGCGCGGAACCACCTACCATCCCTCACTGTGGTTCCTCAATGCCTGATGTCCAAATCAGACAACGTGACGCCCGTGCCGTGCTGCAGTCACTTGATGTGCGGAAGGCTAGCGGTCCTGACGGTATACCGGCAGTCGTCCTTAAAAAATGTGCTCCCGAGTTGTCTCCAGTACTGACACGCCTATACCACCTCTCGTACTCTACTGGAATTGTGTCGGAGGCTTGGAGAAAGGCGAACGTCCAGCCTGTCCCCAAAAAAGGAGATAGGTCTGACCCAGCCAACTATCGACCTATTGCTGCCACCTCTGTCCTTTGCAAGGTTTTTGAGCGAATCATAAACAGACAACTCATTCGCTACCTAGAAGATCACTCCCTGATTCATGATCGACAATACGGGTTCAGACCGAAACGATCAACGGGTGATCTCCTGGCGTTCATAACACACCTGTGGGGTGAAGCAATGGACAAGCATGGAGAAGCACTGGCTGTTAGCCTGGACATCTCCAAGGCTTTCGATCGAGTTTGGCATAGTTCGCTTCTCTCCAAGCTTTCGTCATACGGCTTGCCACCTCGCCTATGCGATTGGGTCGCCGGGTTCCTGCATGACCGCACAGCATTCGCGTACTCTGCGAAAGCAGTGCCTCACAGTCTCTGCATGTGAACGCCGGAGTGCCGCAGGGTTCTATAATATCGCCCACGTTGTTCCTTCTGCATATCAATGATATGTTATCCTTGGGTAACATTCATTGCTATGCAGACGACAGTACAGTACATCGGCGTTATTTGGGTTACCCTGCGCGGCAAAGCAGGCCGATGTAGTGGAGTCGAGACGGAAGATTGTCATTGAGCTGGACGAGGAGTTAGACCGCATTTATAAATGGAGCTCTGATAACCTGGTCCAGTTCAATGCCAAAAAAACACAGGTCTGCGCTGTCACTGCTAAAAGTCCGAATTTCTCCCCCAACCCTCCTTCCAGAGCAACCTATTACCCATCCAGACTGGTCTCAGTCTCTTAGGTATGGACATACACAGCGACCTCAACCCGAAGAGCTATATTGAGAGCATTATAACCACAGCCTCACGTAAACTTGGAATCCTGAACAAGGTGAAGCGGTTCTTCACGCCGGAGCAACGTTGTCTTTTGTATAAGACTCAGGTGCGCTCCTGCGTGGAGTATTGCTCTCATCTTTGGGACGGATCCGCCAAGTACCTACTTGCTCGAAGCTCTTGACAGGTTGCAAAGACGTGCTGTCCGTATTATCGGTAACGATGACGTTACGACCAGTCTGGAGCCGTTACAGCTACGTAGGGACATTGCTTCCATTAGTGCTTTCTACCGCCTTTACCACGGTGAATGCTCTGAGGAGCTCTTTGACCTCATCCCTCCCTCTCCTTTCCTTTCCAGATCGACGCGTGCAGGTCTTAGAAGCCACCCTCATACCGTGCTGACCATCAAGACACGTACCAAAAAGTTTGGACAATCGTTATTTTGCCGAACTGCCCGTAAGTGGAATGCGCTTCCCGCACACGTGTTTCCTTCCTCTTTTTCTCCCGGGATATTTTAGCGGGGCGTGAAAAAGCATTTATGCAGGCCGCCATAGTGAGAGTGTTCGGCATAGCGTGGTAGCGCTGTGATGAACGCTTTCACTTCTTGGGCATCACTGGCTGCGTTTCATCAGGCAGAGTGAAGCCATTATGGCGTGCCACAATAAAAAAAAAAGTCAATAATAAATATTGATGGTGACTTCTTACAAAATAATATTCAAAAGAGGTTGAAATAAAAGTAGTTCCATAGTATGAAAGGAGTAAATATAGGATAAGGTTTTATATTATTAAATAAATATGAATATTAATAAATACGTGAAATGTAAATTGTTATTGTTGAAGAGGTGACAGTGATATGATGACTTTAATAAATACATGGAAGTACGACGTTACAATATCCAACAGCATAGAGCGGCGATGAGTTCACCAGTTCACCACCTGTCACGCTGAACACGTCATGTGCAGTTGTAATTTGGTGAAACGAGGACTATAGCAGTGGACTGCTTCTGCCGTCCTAATTGCCTAGTCTTTTACTAACCATTTGGGGATGTTAGTCGTGAATCCATGTAAGTAGGCGTCAGATCAACCTACCCTAAACTGTCAAATTTCTTCAATCAATATTGATCCTTAGAACCAAACAATAAAGTTCAAAATTGATTGTAGAAATATGACAGTTTTGGGTAGGTTGATCTGACGCCGTGTATGTACCCTTAATTTTTATTCGTTTATATGAAATTAAAGGGTGAGTTCCACCCATGAAACTGAACAACTTTCCCCAAGAAACCTATGTGCAAAATTGACAAATCATTTCGAACTCCCATACAAAACTGTCCTATCAGGGAGGTTACTCTCGAACGCAAACTCAATCTTAATACAATTCCAATGCGATTGATAGTATCGATATTGGGATAAGTAAAGATAATTCCGGGACGCCATCTCTATAATAATTTGTTCAATCAATTTCCACGCAATTTAATTCCAATGTGGCGCTATGGTCGCTTACAAAAGTGCCATTTGATATTTTTTAGATTTGTGATTGGAAATTCTGTTTCAAGAGTAGCCTACCAGCTGCCGACAATAGCGTGGGAGGTCAAATTTTTTTTGTCAATTTTGCACACAGGTTTCTTGGGGAAAGTTGTTCAGTTTCATGGGTGGAACTCACCCTTAATTTATTTTAGACGAATAAAAATTAAGGGTGTATAGCTCAACTCCTGAAATATGAAAGAGTCTTTATTTGGGCCGATGAAGCCGTGCTGCCCGCTGCTTTGTTATTCCATTTGGACTGACATTTGGCGGCGATCAACCGCTCGTCTTTTATTTAGGCGTCGGCCATTGCTAATGGGGTTTACCTTTAAACTACTTATATGCGGCGATGCTCCGAATCTGTGACCTTTCCTTCGATTCAATATGAAATTGAAAGTCAATTTGGAGGTATAGTTTTAGACTTACAAAAGCCGCCGTTGACGTTTGCTTTGGTAAATATTAATAATCGGAAGTGGATAAACTATCTATATATTTCTACTGTAGACTGTTGTTATATGTAGGCTAAGCCGTTTTTTTAACGTCCTTCATTATGTACAGTAAATATATCAAAGCTTTACAGAATCTTGTAGATCGATAGATGTTTTTAAATCAACATGCAATAAAAAAAAAATTTGAGGCGTCGGTAGCCGAGTGGATAGATGCTCGGGTTGAACGCGAGAAATCTTGGCTCAATCCTCATAAACGATAGTACAGTCACCAGCAACCCCTCAGCCCCCAAAGCGGTCGCATGAGACCGCACAAACACACTTGACTTTGTACCGTGTTTTCATAGACTTACAGACTACTTTAGTATGAACAAGTTTGATTATTTCGGTTCTGTGGTACATTTAATGCATTGTGATCGCAAAATATCGCATAGTCTATGCTTGATTCTGTCAAATTTGACGTTGACAATTGCGCCAATATTTGTGTCAGAAAATTTCCACGAGTGAGTGGTTGAGATGTGACTATCGACGGCCTGCAAAAATATCAGGTTATTTGTGGAAGGCTATATATGCCTATAATACGCCTTCCACCAATGATCAGATATTTTTGCATCATCACATCTTAATGCTGGTGACTGTACTACCAATAAGTTACTCTGTCTGTGCCCATACTTCCGTTAGACTAATGACATGAACCCACTCCGACACAGTAACGGGTTAACAGGTCTATTAATAATGTGTTAATTTGTAAAACCTTTATTTAAAAAAATTACAAACATAATTCTAAGTAGAACAGATAAAGCTTACTTGGTTAACCTATTTAAAATAACAATGCTAGAACGGTAGGTTTACCTACAAAAAATCTCTTTAAATTGATAATATTCGTTAAAATATATTTTAGTTCACAAAATTGGGAAAGCTACTTTTTTACCTGGCGCAGCACAAAAGAGGTTCAGATAAGAGTTAGATGGTGGATCACCAGCGCGCCGGAAATTGGCTCTCCTCGCAATTTCCGAAAGGCAGCTCCGCCAGACTTCGGCCGGCTGCGGGATAAAAACCCATGTGGGATACCTAGAGGACCAAGATACATTTTATAACATATAACTACTGCATTGTGTGGTACAGCGGTCTCTGAAAGAATACCTACCAACCCCTCTCTTCCCTTGGGCGTCATAAAAGGCGGCTAACGGACTAAAGTAATGTTTACGTAAGTATTTGAAATTCGATTTGTCCCAAAAATATTTAAGGTAGGTAATGTAACGTTTAAAAAACCACCCACCCACCTGAGGTAGATTATTTTTCAACTTTTCGTTATATTCGAGTTAATTTGAGCAAAACACAAACGCAAGAATTACTGTCAAAAATATTTAAATATCGGATTTTTCTGGAAAATTTTACATTAAGTAGATCTTTACCCAATTACTTATAGGTACCTAAATGTAAATCTTGTACTTACCTACTTAACACTTTTTTTTCAAATTCAAGTAACGTTTGGCTTTAAAACCTCTCAAACCCCAAGCGGTCGCATGAGACCGCACCTACAAAAACACACTTGACTTTGTACCGTGTTTTCATAGACTTACAGACTACTTTATTATGAACAAGGTCGATTATTTCGGTTCTGTGGTACATTTTTTGCATTGTGATCGCAAAATATCGCACAGTCTATGCTCGATTCTGTCAAATTCGACGTTGACAGTTGAGCCAATTTTTGTGTCAGAAAATTTCCACGAGTGAGTGGTTAAGGCATTGAGTTATAAATGTACTACGGTTAAGGTCGTTATTATTTAGGGATAGTATAGATACTTAACTCTTTATTGATAATACCCCGTCAGTATAAAATAAAACGTACATAACAAGCAAGTTTTAATGTTAATTATGAGTTGAGTCGACCGTTTCATTTAAATAAATTATTATTACGATTTAATACATTCCCAGTGTCGGCACCTTAAACTTGCATAGGCAATATAATATTTTGTATCGCCACATTTTCAAATCGTAATCGTAAACAGCTTAATATTTTTGGCCACTGCTTAATCCTCCGTGCCAACGTCACACCTTAGCCACCCACGACCATCCCTCGATTCTTTCGCGTCGATCATCCGCTAGGGGGCGCCGTGATTGACAGCTAATAACCGCAAATTTCCCGCGGGACGCCACAATTTGTCCCCCAGATCTCCCGTGAGTGCAGAATCAAGCAATCTTCGAATGATCGAAGCAAGCAATAGATACATGACAGCGTCAACGTTTACATAGAGAGTCTGCACTCTGCAGTTTTGTTTGTTGAACTGTGTTTTAATTTGCCTTGAATCGTGTCTCAGCGCTCTGATTTTTGTCTGATTTTTTAGTCAAAATGTCAAAATCAGACCTTTATGACACCGTTGAAGACGTTTAAAATGATTTTATTTATTATACATTAATAGAGATACTTACATGAAATAAATAGTCTTTAAAAGCTTGAAAATCGCTTGTAGTCCGAGTGGCAAGAGCTCTCGGCCCCAATTATACAGGTCCTGCGTTGAATTTCTACGTCAAGCAAAGTGTATGCCCAGATTGCCTAGCAGCGGACTATAGTACCCAGTATTAAAACAGATCGCCGGTGAGATTAGCACCTATACTTTAATTGCAGAGTGAGCACTATGCGTCGCTGTAGTTAATAATGATAATAATATAAATAAAAACATGCTTTTTAAAAATCCATCTATCTGCTATTCACGCGATGTAGTAAATCCGTGCCACGAGCGCGCGGGAGTAGTGTATAAATATAAATGAATAGCCGTTATCTGCCGCGTTAAATATTAATGATCATCCCCATTACCTACCTCGGGAGCTTTTTACGCGACCGCCGGGCGCCACGGAGGTCTGCTCACTGGAAACGTTACGACGTTAATTCATTTACTAATTTAAAAAAAGTAAACTTCAGCCTGTTTACTGTCGAAGGGTTAGTCAGACAGAGACTAGGTAATGAGGACAGCAAAAGCAGTTCTCTACCATAGTCCACTTTTCACCAAATAGCGACTGATACATGTGCTTAACGTGACAGGTGGTGAGCCCATTGCCGCCCTATGCTGACGGATGTACTTTAGTCCGTTAGTCGCCTTTTACGACACCCAAGGGAAAAGTGGAAGTAATATTCTTTCACTACTATGCGACACGGTTATGCTGTCCTATTATGGCAATAGCCTCTATCATTGAAATCAAGTCATCGCTACAATTTTCGGCTTCCGAGATGGTTATTAAATACTAATACCAACTCTAATGTAAGTAAGTAACTTTATAATGATACAGATAAAGTTGCTTTTTTTCCCTAGGAACAGCATGTACTTGAACCCGTTCCTCTTTTTCAAACTGGATCTCAATCTACTTAGTAAAACTATTGGGTGTAGTAGCTTAGTTATTCTACAACGTTCAAGTCCGGGGTAAATACCCAGTGTTACAAAAATGTTACATTCTGGACTAAGATTAGATCTAAGTAGATGTACATTTAAAGTCAGTT
The DNA here is from genome assembly GCA_963921215.1 of Scoparia ambigualis. Classification (NCBI taxonomy): domain Eukaryota; kingdom Metazoa; phylum Arthropoda; class Insecta; order Lepidoptera; family Crambidae; genus Scoparia; species Scoparia ambigualis. The sequence goes on along the minus strand of OY992521.1, from coordinate 24,295,736 downwards.
CTCTTTCAAAAAAATTGTCTAAAATTAAGTTTATAGTGAAAGACGCGCCGGGCAAAAATATTGATCGAAAATCGCATGAGATCAACACCAAATAATAAATGTGTAACAATCATGAACCATGAATCTATACTTAAGTATGGATTAGGTGAGCCCATCGCCGCTCTACGCAGCTGGATGTATGTGCAGTCCTGAGTCCGTTAGTCGCCTTTTACGACACCCAAGGTAAGAGAGGGGATGGTAGTATTCTTTCACCGCTACGCGATACGAGAACTAAAAATGATGATTTCAACAAAGTATTTAAGTACTCCGTAACGTTTAACGATCTATTCCAGTATCAATATATCTCGGAGCACTTTCTTCTTAACACTAATCATAAGACCAGCGATTAGGTAAAAGCCTGTAAATCTTCGGAGCCCGCAATAACTTACCCGCGGTTGGGCCAGTAATTAGGGGATGCCACAAAAATTAACTGTACCATTAGGTATGTTATGCGCAACTATTATTAGGCGAAAAAATTATCTTTTGTTATCATGGTACTTTTTTTTTATTGTTTATTTTTTTTATTTAAACTTTTGCAACATATTACCTATTATTATATGGCGGACTTAATGCCTGAGGCATTCTACCAGTTCTACCAGTCAACCATAGGGTTTTTTCCAATTTTGTGCGATTAATGTGACACAGGGCAGTATAATCTATAAAAAAAATTAATATAAGTACAAATATTTACACAATTATAAAAATATAATAAAATTCAAAATTCAAAATATATTTATTCAATAAACTCAATTAATAAGTACTTTGAATCGTCCAAATATTTAACCTACCACCCATTCAGGACGTCATTTTTTAACTGTGGCAAAGAACGGGCGCAAGAAACCACAGCGCACAAAAGCAGCGACATTTACAAAAAAAAAAGATATGTCGTTACCAGGTCATAAAATACAAAATAATAATTTAAATGTAAAATATACGGTACTATAAATTAAATACATACAATTAGAAATAGCTTTTGGAGTACTTGGAGCATTTCAGTTCAGAGCCGAAAGAAAGCCAAACCTGTTTTGTTTTCTGTGTAATCTGACACTTTATAATAAGCTTTTTTATAAAGCTTTTCTTTGATATGGATTTTAAATTTATCAAGATCTCATTTCTGAATATCAATTGGTACTTTGTTGTAAAATCGTACACACAGACCCTTAAAAGAATTATTTATTTTATGAAGCCTAGTTTAAGGTACTGCTAATTTGTTCTTACTTCTAGTATTTAAATTATGAATATCACTGTTTTTTGAAAACATATCAATATTTTTATGAACATACATGAGATTTTCATAAATGTATTGTGATGCAACTGTCATTATACTTATATCCTTAAATCTCTCTCTGAGAGAGTCACCAGCCTTTAGGTTATATATTGCTCGAATAGCCCTCTTCTGCAGCACAAAGATAGTTTGAATGTCGGCAGCATTTCCCCACAGTAAAATGCCGTACGACATTACACTATGAAAGTAACTGAAATAAACTAATCTAGCTGTATCAACGTCAGTTAATTGACGGATCTTCATTACTGCATAAGCCGCAGAGCTAAGTCTATTCGACAATTTAGCTATATGTGGGCCCCACTGAAGCTTGGCATCCAAAGTGATGCCTAGAAACACAGTGGTGTCCACAGGATTCACATTCTTATCTTTAATTTGTACACTACTTATTACCTGCTTAACATTAGGCAATACAAATCTTATACATTTGGTTTATCCCTCATTTAATAGCAAGTTATTTACACTAAACCAGTGAACAATCTGTGAGACCGCATTATTCACATCGTCATAATTTGGGTGTCGTCGTTTCACTTTGAATAAAAGTGAAGTATCATCAGCAAACAATACTATCTCATGACTGGTTTTTACAAAATAAGGTAAGTCATTAACATAAACCAAAAACAAGAATGGACCAAGTATTGAACCCTGCGGAAATCTCATTTTTACCACTGATCCCGGAGACCTTCTGAATCCTGTTACTTAAGTATGAGATGAGAAGACTCAAAGAAGTATCTCTAATTCTATAGTGGTTAAGCTTCCTGACCAATGTTTCATGTAAAACACAATCAAAAGCCTTGGATAAATCACAAAATACCCACACACACCACCACCACACCCACCACACCACCACACCCACAGGATGCCCTAGCATCCTGTGAATCTTCCCAGGTATCAAATATTTGAAATAAAAGCTCAACACCGGCGTCAGTTATTGAGCGACCCCTGGTAAACAATACATACATAAACTTACACAAATATATAAATATAAATACACTACATAACTTATAAAAAGGACGTTACTGAGATGATTCTGCCATGGTTTCATTAAAAAGGAGCATGTGGACTTTCTTTTTGAAAGCCTCACGACTTGTAGCCATCCTGATTTCGAGAGGCAGCGCGTTCCAAAGGAGAATCGATTGAATTTGAAAGGAGGAATGTACAAAGCCAGAAGAATGGGAAAGACAGAGAAGAAAAAGGTTATTCGATGACCGGAGATTCCTATCATGGAAGGAGCAAAGGTACTGAAAGTGAGGAGTGACTTAAGAGAATAAGTTAAGTAAGTTTAGTAGTACCTAGAGCTGTGTATGTTGCGGCTCGTTAAATGGATACCTACTACCAATCCATATTTTCCCTTGAGTATCGTAAAAGGCGACTAACGAACTAAAGACTGCACATACATCCAACAGCATAGAGCGGCGATCGGCTCACCATCATCTGTTACGTTGAGCACATTCATGTGCAGTCGCTATTTGCTAAAAGTGGTAAAAGTAAACTATGGCAGAGGACCTTTTGCTGTCCTCCTTGCCTATGTATGTATTTATAAGTTTAGTGCTGTTTAATTGTTAAGTAAGTACGAAGTAAATTTTTTGTTACTATTTGCGAACTTCATAAATCATACATAACAGACGTTCTTGTCACAATCTTTTCTTATTTTTATTTCTTATTGTCTTAATCCAGGTTATAAACTATCTGTATGCCAAATTTCATCCAAATTCATTCAATAGTTTTTACGTGAAAGAGTAACAAACATCCATCCATACTTACAAACTTTCGCGTTTATAATATTAGTAGGATTTTTAATAATTATTATACTCCGTCCTTACTTTTTCTTTGTTTCAATAATACAGTCTACGTTCCTTTACTTATTCTTTAAAGATTTTTAAAGTTTTTTTCTAAAACTTTGTAGTCTAAAGCGTTTACCCCAATTGTAGCTTTATATGGCATTAATTGGTAAGCACGTCATTTTCCAATTAACGAAACATTTAGAAGTGGTGACCATAGAAATGAAATAAAAATATGTAGATTTGGCCTGAAGTGAAGCGTTAAGTTAAATTGTTTGATTGATATTTAAAATAAATCTTTTAAAAGAAACCAGAAATCATATCCAAAATTATATTACTTAATAATAGTTTTTTTTATTTTATCTGATCGTTAAATATTTGTAAAAATTACGAATTTTTCGGAAGTTCAAGGTGTGTTAAATAAAGATATAGTACTTAACAAAATTGCTACAAATCGGGTGACTGCTGAACTAAGTACCTACTCGGAAAACCATGTAAAGTAAAAAAAAATTGCTGAGGCCTAAGCTTTAACCCCTTTTGATAATTATTTTCATCTACAATGCTGTATTAAATCGATACTGAAAATAAACAAGAAAAAATACTGGCTCAGGTGGAATCACAACCAGAACGGAGAATGGACTAGTAAACTAGTATCAAATAGGTATATCACTTTATGGTAAGGTTATAAACAAAATGTTTATATTTTACTTACACATGAATTTATTGTGATATTTAAAACCCTTCACAGGGTCGGGCTGTGTGGTTACAAACAGGCGATGAAACGGAACGCAACTCAATTAACAATAAATATTTAAAACTAGTTTTTAATGACTTTGGTGCGGCGTTAGCCATTTTATCAAGGTATTTTAAAATAAATTATTTTTGGTTTAGGATATTCGATACCTTGCGGCTAAAAGGGCGTAACCACCAAAACACGACTTTTCAGGTGAGCCAAAAACTAAAATAAAAATTTTGTATTTGTCACAACTTTGTTGTTATTGATCATATAAATATGATTCTGACACGAAAAGTCGTTGATTTTTGTGGTGCATAATATTAAAACATAACGTTTTAAGAAATATTTATAGTTTAAAAGTTAGCTGGTAAATACGCCTCACAAAATCAAACATGTATGTCTTTTATGCCCCATAAAATGACTGCTGCGTTTGTAATGCAGGGTGTAATCACCAACTTTTAAAATTAAAATTATAGTTTTTATTGTTATGTCATTATTTTATTTAATTTTTTGGGTTTATATACTATACTATTCTATACTACTTTCGACTGTTTTTAGTAGAATAGGTAAACTTAGCAACCTTTAGTCCATCAGAGCCTTGTATTCTATGTAAAATTTATAACAAGGAAAGATTTGTATTTTGGATTTTAGTAATGACAAACAAAATTTAGGTAAAAAGAAACTAAACTTTTTCGATTGTTGTTATTGTTATTGATGTTGTTGTTATTAACAAATGCTAGAAACATAGTTTTATTGCGTTTTTACGTTACTTAATAATTAGTTATAGAAAATTTACGATTACAAAAATAAATGAAGACCTTTCATTTAATACCACTAATACGTTAGTTGCTATAATAACGCTCCATTAATTCAATCATATACCTATACTTATACACTCGCAACTGTACCTACTTTATAAGTGCAAATCGCCGGATTTTTCTTAGAAAAGTTACGATTGTTGAACATATAGAGAAAATCAAATTAAACAGTAAACAAAATAATCAAAGTTTATTTAACCTCGGGGCACTTTAGTTAGTTTAATATTCATAAATGACTTTTAGTCATTCGCATATACGCCCTACAATTTTATTTGAGAGTGTCGTTTACGTCCAACTTTTCGATGATGCCTAATAATGATTGCTTTTACGTCCAAAAATACGAAAAAGTCTACAATACATGCCTTGAAATTTGGGGTCGTATTCACCATTCTTTTCAAAATTTGAGAACTTTAAATATACATAGCGGAGAAAAAACTGAATGAGATAATGGCATTCAAAATTTATTTTTGTCAAAATGGTGGTTACGTACTTAGAGCCGCGAGGTATATTATACTAACATTTGCCTGCTACTTCATACGTGTGGACTACATTAATATCCCATAAAAACCTTTTCCCTTCCGCATTTATAATATTAGTTAGTATAACCAAGAACGATAGTATAAAGTTTGGCCATTCCGGCCGTTTGTAAGTCTATGCGCGGCCCAGGAGTCAGCGTGAGCGGTGTCACAATTCGTCACGTTCGCGTGTCCTGCAGGCGGCGGGCAATTGGCGGCGCGATTATGACAAATGACGACGACACCACTAATTAATGGAGGGAATGCGAAAGAGGCGAGTGAGACCTTTAGACTCTAAAACCATATACGCGAAACACCACCTTTACGCAAAACACCTAACTAGGAAAAAACCGCTTACGCAAAACACCAACTTTGATTTACGCAAAATCCCAACTGAGCATAACACCAACTTTTTTGTAACCGACTGGAAGAACCAAATTTCCGTTCTTAATTTGCTAGTGGTAAATGATATAATTAAAATTGAACTTTATGCTTATATTAAGTAAGTACAAATAAAAGAATACAACATTAAAATTAGCGCTTACACAAAATTGAACCGGATGTATTAATTATTAATTAATAGATTTAATATTATTAATTTTCTCAAAAAATCCAACGGCTGAATACGCCCTTCATTTAATTTCTTTAAATATTTTAAGCTTCTCAAAGCCACATTGCGCCGTTTACTCTTTTTATGGGTTTTTTGTTTTTTGACGGTAGGCAGTTCTGGCGGAGCTAGATAGCGCAGTAGGTATGTGATATTTCAATATTTAATAAGTACTCGTTACTTTATTGCATTCGGGTTAGTCCATCTAGTTATACAATATAACAGAATGGACGAAAAAAGTCTTATTTGTTATACTTACTGCTCAATAGGTGGTGGTGGTGCTGGTAATTGTTAATATTTTGCTTTAAAACTCAAAAGGTCAATCATTGGTGGGGGGCCAACAATAGTACTTACTTGTTCCCCTATAACTTATTGGATTCGAAAAAAATAATAGAGGTTTGTCCATGTAGTTAAACGTAATTTATTATGTTTTGTTTTCTGTTATGTACCCATTTTAAATTTATTTTTTGATCTCTAACAAGCAAGTATAGTTTACTTTTAATTTATTCTTCTTTAGATTAGAATTATCTTTTGATTTCAGTAATTTTAGGAGTTTGCAATGCCCTTGCAGGGCTCATGATTAGAACATAATTAGATATAAGACCTTTCTGTATCTACAACATGAGATTATTATGATTAAGCTAAACAAAAGTAAGTCACGAACCTTTGGCAATGTACATGGACCTGAGTGCTTGGTCGTTACCGCAGTGTTTCTAGGAAAGTGCATGGCAATTGATATTTCACCGGTTACTCTGCACTTGAACGTACGTTTAGTTTTAGAGTATCCATCTATCTCTTTTCATTTATGTCACCCTGGTACTTATAGTTCAAAATTACTGTCATGATTCAATTTATTATTGATGTAGTAAGTGGGCAGCACCTATACTCGTTTATTTATTTTTCCGTGAGATCGCTAAGGCGCCTATCTACCCCTTTTCATCTATGTCTCCCTGGTACTTTTAGATCAAAATGACTGTCATGATTCAATTTATTATTGACGTAGTAAGTTACTTATGCACCTAGTCCTAGTTTCTATCGACATCAATATTACGAATATTTTAATATCCTCTATTTTTTACCGTTAGTGCGCTTCGAGGAATAAAAATATAATAATTTAATTACCTATTCTGAAGCGCACCTAACGGGTGCGCTTCTGAATAGGAGCTACGCTTGGAGGAATAGTTTAGGTGCGCTTGATCTAGTGCGCTTCAAAATGGGTGCGCTTCAAGGAATACCCTGCACTTGAGCATCCCTTATTGCATTGTTAATAATGCTATACTGTAGTAGGTAGCGGTGATGCAAGTTTAACCATTTTCCTTATTACATTCATAGCAATAATCGCTTTTCTACTCTCACACCAACTAAGTTTCTAGCCCAAGTTTAGCATCTCTTGAAACTTGTTTTTATTAGTTACATAACGGATAAACCAAATTATTATACAAAAAAATACCCAGACCTGATATCAATTAAGAAAACCATTTATTTCTACATTGATTCGACCGGGAATCGAACCCGGGTCTTTAGAGATGGCGACGCCAGAACTGGCATGCTAACCATTCCACCACGGAGGACGTCGAACATTTAGGTCGAATGGTCGAAATTTGAGTCATTCAAAACCCTAGAACTAAGAACTCTAACAATAAGTTTGCATTAAACCCCGTTTAAACATTCGCAAACAGTTTGACAGTCGGCCCCTCCGTATTCGCCCCACCGGTGCAGTGGCCCTCCCGCGTCTTATCAAACACGATCCCGTTCGATTCCCGCGTAATGAAACAATTTAGCACTCCACCCGCGCCCGGGAATGATTTATGCGTTGCACCTGAAAGGGTTTCGCGTGTGTTAATCTCACGTGCTGGTGGACAAATGGTATGGCCATTTGTTAACTGGCATTGATATTACACTCATCTGCGGCACTATATAAACAAAAAGGTTACGTTTTATTACGGTTTATTTTTAAAACCCTACACGTGTGTGACCACTAGGTGGTGCTAAATGAGTGACACTGTCTAAGGGCCAGAGCAGACATACTACTTTTAGCAACGGCGATCGGCGATTTAGACGCCTTATAGAAGCTGAATGCAGCGACTGAATCGCTAAAACCCGCGATTCCGATACTGCAATGGAACGCAGAGAGTCGCCAAAACGCGATGCCAGTCGTAAGGCAGACATACTACTTTTAGCAGTGGCGATCGGCGATTAAGACGCTTTTTAAAAGCTGAATGCAGCTACTGAATCGCTAAAACGCGCGATTCCCATATTGCAATCGAACGCAGAGAGTCGCCAAAACGCGATGCCAGTCTAAAAATCGCCGATGGTCGATCCTAAAAGTATCATTGTGTGCGGCGGCTCTAAGTGATAGAGCCACGCTGCGTTGCAGCACGCATTGGGCCGGCTCGCCCGGCGTAATACCTTCCTCTCACGGAATATCGGAGTGAAACAATGGCACTCGTTGCTGTTGTGTTTCTGCGGGTGAGTGAAAGTAGCGGAGGCCCATCATAATTAACTCTAGACAAGTTGCAACCGCTCCCTGGGGGTCTATCGGCTAAAAAATATGGATATGGACATGGGCTTCATTTGACATTTGAAGCCCATATTTTGTCCTTATATGGGCATAATATGGGCTTCAAATGTCAAATGAAGCCCATATTCATATTTTTTAGCCGATAGGGTAGCAGGTTGATCGATAGCGTTTGTCAATTGTAAATTGACAGACAAGTACACAGATATTTGGTGAATGTGACACTCTTGTTCGTTCACTACCACATATCGATGGCTCCTACGTAGATAGGTAGGGTGAGGATGCCTATAATGAGATAGGCGCCAAATTTGAGATAGCAAGGTATTGGCCAACTTACTGACGGCAGCCACCTGGCGTTAGTATCGCGCGAAACGTTATCGAACACCTCCCCTTGCACACTTGTAGCCCCGCTCAGCTACCGATGCCAGTACGTGCAAATGGTGATTTATCAAAAGACAAAAAACATTTTTTTCCATCAAATCTTTACGAGGTATGTAAGAATGTTATTATTATGCTAAATATTATGTGTTTAACGCCATTGCGTCAGTATTATACTCAACTTTACGAAACAGGTACCATTATTAGTGTTTTCTGCATCAAAAACAAAACTAGGTGCTAATTTTGTTAAATTTCAGTTTTTCCCAATATGAGACACGTTGGGGTTCTTAACATGAGATATCTCATATGAGGATTTAGGCGACACGTGAATAAATTTAAATTTTTGTTTTAGATGCCTCCAATCAAAAGCAAAACTTGGGACCACAATGAATAAAAGCCTGATTATCACTTGCTTGTTTTGTTTATTGCCTACCTGCCATAATTTTGTAAACCTCATAGAACCTAATTTGAGATACATCTCACAATAGGAACCCCTAGTATCTCAGATTAAGAGACCTTTTACCCAAGTCTCAATTTCTGTCCTTTTTTATTTTATTGATCTCATGAACACATGGTATGTATAAATGATTAAATAGCAACTATTTCTTAAAACTAAAATAAATTCGCTATCCAAAACTGTGATTTCGAAAGTTCTAATTACATTTTTGGGGGTTAAGTTGCTCGCGTCCGTAGGTTTACCCTTGAGACCCTACACGTGACCCCTGGGTGGTGCTAAATGAGTGACACCAACTGAGTGGTAGAGCCACGCTGCATTGCAGCACGCATTGGGTCGGCTCGCCCGGCGTAATACCACCCCCTCACGAATTTTCGGCGTGAAACAATGGCACTCTGTGCTGTTGTGTTTCGTCCGGCGAGTGAGGGTTCCGGAGACCCTCCCCCCCCCCTCACAATTGATATGGCAGCGAACTTTAATCTAGATTTACCCCAGGGGGGTACCGATACATCCGGTGTCGGAGAATCCCCCCCTGAGCGTTCTCGCTCAGGCTGCCCTACGTATTCTGGGAAGGGCAAAAGTCCGCTCGTGCCAAGGCATGCTGCAGGCAGGAGAAAGGCAAGACAATTGGCACCCCCTCCTTCGCTTCGCGTGGACTTCTGCAATATCAGGGGAATCCACTCTAACTTGAGCGCCGTCCATTACCACCTCGAGACGGCGAAACCGGCCTTGCTCTTCCTCACCGAGACGCAGATATCCCCCCCTCCTGACATCTCGTACTTGCGCTACCCGGGATACAACCTGGAACATGCATTTATGCCACGAGCCGGTGTTTGTGCCTATGTCAGGGAGGATATGTGCGTTCGTCGCCTTGGCAATCTTGAAGATAGGGACCTCTCCATCTTATGGCTGCACGTCGACTGCGGACGTCATCCTCGCGTCTACGCGTGCCTGTATAGGTCCCACAGCGGTAACATCGGAACTGACTAACTTATCGAGACCGTCCAAACAGCGACAGACTCCCTTCTCCAACGGATCCCCTCGGCCGAGATTGTGGTATTGGGAGACTTCAATGCCCACCACGTCGAATGGCTTGGTTCACGCACAACTGACCACGCGGGTAGAGCCGTTCATGACTTCGCTTTGGCCTACAGTCTGTCCCAATTGGTAACCGAGCCAACACGGGTTCCAGATGTGGAGGGCCATGCACCTTCTTTATTGGACCTTCTGCTGACCTCGCACCCAGACGGCTATCAAGTTTCTGTTGATGCACCACTAGGCTCATCAGACCACTGTCTGATTCGCAGCACTGCGCCTCTCACAGAAACTTCAAAACCGCAACCAGCGGCTAGCCGTCGAGTCTGGCATTATAGGTCAGCGGACTGGGATGGGATGCGAAGCTTCTTTGCGTCCTACCCGTGGTGGCGAGTTTGCTTCTCGCTGGATGATCCTGATGTCGCCGCTGACTCTGTCGTTGATGTGATACTGCAGGGAATAGAACTTTTCATTCCAAACTCTGTGGTTCCCATTGGCGGCAAGTCCCAACCATGGTTTGGTCGTTCCTGCAAAATGGCGTCTCGCCAAAAGCGACAACATTACCAAGCCTGGGCTAATGCGGTATCATCAAAGGATCCAAACACCAGTGCGCTCAGAAAGAAGTACAACTTTGCCGCCAGATCCTTTAAGAAGGACATTACCAAGGCGAAGTCATCATTCATAGGTAGAATTGGCGAGAGGCTAGTGCGTCTTCCTTCGGGGACGCGTGCGTTCTGGTCTCTCGCCAAAGCTATCTTAGGGAATTTTTGTCAGCCGTCCCTACCACCATTGCACAAGACCGATGACTGCCTGGCCTATACTGCAAAGGAGAAAGCCGATCTCTTGGGCTCTCTTTTCGCATCAAACTCGACCTTGGACGATGGGGAAAACTCTCCACCAACCATACCGCATTACGCTTGTACAATGCCAAACGTTCAGTTCCTGCAAAGGTCAGTTCGTAAGGCTCTTTTTTCCCTTGATATCCATAAGGCGAGTGGGCCTGATGCAGTTCCACTCATTGTGCTTCGGACGTGTGCTCCTGAATTGGCACCAGTTCTAACGCGCCTTTTCCAGCTCTCTTTCACCACTGGCGTCGTCCCGAGCTCTTGAAAGACAGCCCTTGTCCACCCGATTCCAAAAAAAGGCGATCGCTCAGATCCGTCCAACTACAGGCCAATAGCTATTACCTCTTTACTCTCCAAAGTAATGGAGTCCATTATAAACCGCCAGCTCTTAAGGTACCTAGAAGAGAACCAGCTACTAAGTGATCGCCAGTATGGTTTTCGTCGCGGTCGATCGGCTGGTGATCTTTTAGTGTACCTTACTCACCGATGGGCGGAGGCAGTCGAGAGTAAGGGGGAGGCACTGGCAGTTAGCTTGGACGTAGCGAAAGCTTTTGACAGGGTATGGCACAGGGCTCTTCTCTCTAAACTTCCCTCATACGGGCTTCCTGAGAAATTGTGTTCATGGGTTGCCAGCTTTCTTACTGGGTGTAGCATCAGAGTCGCAGTCGACGGTTCGTGCTCCGACATGAAGCCCGTGAATGCTGGAGTCCCGCAGGGGTGTGTGTTGTCCCCTACTCTGTTTCTTCTGCATATCAATGACATGCTCCATAACAACAGCATTCATTGCTATGCAGACGACAGTACTGGGGATACGCTCTACACCGGGCGAACTAACATGTCTCTGGAAAGCGTCATCGAGAGCCGGAATAAACTTGTGACTGACACCGAGAACATGTTAAGTCATGCCTCGGATTGGGGCCGACATAACCTAGTCCGCTTTAACCCCTCCAAAACACAAGTTTGCGCATTTACCGCGAAAAAACATCCCTTCGTCGTACCTCTGAACTTTGAGGGAGCTCCCCTTGATACCAATCCGATTATTGGAATCCTTGGCGTCGATATTTCGAGTGACGTTCAGTTTCGTGGTCATTTGGAAGGTAAAGCTAAATTAGCTTCGAAAAAGCTGGGTATGCTTAATAGAGCGGGTCAGTATTTCACGCCGGCCCACCGTTTACAACTGTATAAAGCACAGGTCAGGCCGTATATGGAATACTGCTCCCATCTCTGGGCTGGAGCACCCCAATACCAACTCCTTCCATTTGACCGCATTCAACGCAGAGCTGCTCGAATTGTCGGCGACGTGGTTATTTGCAGGTCGGCTTGATCCACTGGTTCTTCGGAGAGACGTTGCGTCTCTCTGTATATTGTACCGTATATATCATGGGGAGTGTTCTGAGGAATTGTTCGGCTTGATCCCTGCCGCTAATTTCCTTCACCGCACTACACGCAATCGACTGTCATTCCATCCACATCACCTTGATGGATGGCGGTCTACTACTGTGCGATTTTCAAGAAATTTCTTGCCTCGAACTACAGTGTTGTGGAACCAGCTCTCGGCGGCGGTATTTCCGGACCGTTACGACTTAGGGATCTTCAAGAAACGAGCCTATTCCTTCCTTAAAGGCCGGCAACGCGCCTGCGATTCCTCTGGTTTTGCGGGTGTCCATGGGCGGCGGTGATTACTTTCCATCAGGTGACCCGCTTGCTCGTTTGCCTCCTTCTGCTATAAAAAAAAAAAAAATTACTTATTTTTTATGGCAAAAAATAAAAATGGTATCTCATTATCGGCATCCTTACCCTAATTGTATCTCACATTTTGGCCATTTTCATGTTTTAAAGCTATTTGAAACTAAGCAAATAGTTGCTATCAATCGTTCCAAAAACAAAAAGTATAAAATCTTGAAAAAACAAGGATTCTTTTTTACGTAAATAATGGTAAGTAATAGGTATATTCATGCCGCGTAAATTGTTGTTCTGACTGTTGCGAGGATATACGCGGGCAGGGCGCGCGCTTCCGTTCGTTTTAATTTTGTTGGGATTGTTTTAGTTTTGTTGGTATTACTTTATAAGTTTATAATAGTGAGTGATTATAATAGAAAAAACAACTCGAGACAATACTGACGCGCACAAAAAGAATTGAAAAGCATGTAGTTCGACACAGAAAGAATTTGATGTTTCTGAATTATTATCTCCAGAAGAAAATCTGTGTGCTATAATTGAAAATGACATAGAAAACAGATTGATAAGTAAGTAATTTTAATAGTTTACTTTAATTTAAATATGATTGACGCTTTATCCTGTTTTTTTTCTTATTTACATAAGACTATTGTATGTGACAGATACGATTGTGTACGTTGTTAATTGTATTAAAAATATATGGTATGTGACATTTACGATTTTCTACGTTGTTAAAAAAATTCTATATTTAATCGCTTGAACCACATACGAATAATTACGTTGTCATTGAAAGTGTGTCTACTATCGGATTTGACACATACAACTATTTACCATGCGAAATGGTCTATTGTATTACGGGAAAAAGTGATATCTTAAGTTACATTTTTTATTTGAGTATCGCTACTACCACCTGGGACTGATTTGGTAAAAATTTAAGGCCTTTCTGAACTTTTAGGAAACAGTTTTTCCGAAACACCACCACTATTGTCGACTTTACACAATGGTCAATTTCAATTGTAACACTTGAACTTAAAACTTACAGGGAAATAAAAGAAAGGATTTAGTCTCAATCATAAGTACTTATTCTTTTAGGGTTCCAAAACAATGCACTAATTCTACTTTACTTTACTTTATTAAGTATGTATGTTTGTTAACACATTAACTGCCACACAACCAGACACAATAAAGTTAAATTCTTTGTCAGTCACCGGTCACCGGTGTCTGCCATAGCGCTTTAAGTGTTAATCAACGCAATCTCTATAAAAAGAATGTATAACCTAAGCTATTTTTGTTCATTTCATTTTTTAATAAGTTTAAATAATATACTTACTTACCTGTTGTTGTACCTTAACTATGAGACAACCAACACCTCAGTTTCCCTGTGACCACGGACCCTGTAAAGGGTTCGAAACGTCAGGATAATATAAAAACTATGTAAATAGTAAATTAAACGCGAATTAATCCGTAAAAAAGTGTTTCATTTCATTGCTTTATGTCTTTTTTAATGATTATAAATTTAATAAGAATATAAATAATATTTCGTAGTTTTTTTACCATTACATAAATCAATATTAAATTATATTATATATTTTTGATTTGATAAGTTTCGTGTTACTAGATCAAATAAAGTATAAGTACTTGGAAATAGAAGTACATTTAAACAATTTCTTCTACAATAAGATTCTAAAAAAAACTATTTTTAGGTTAGTAACCATGAGATCCTATAATAAATATAAATTATTTACATGGTAAAAAATTGTATGTGCCACTTGCGTGTTAATAGAGTCACAGAATATCAACGTAAACAATCGTATGCCAAATACATGATATTATTTGCAATTACAAATCAACGTAAGTTATCGTAAGTGCCACTTAAGATTAATTATAAATATTCAATTACCGATGTTAATAATTGTAACAACGATTATTCGTTTCATTCGTTATGTACACACGGCGTCAGATCAACCTACCCTAAACTGTCAAATTTCTCTAATGAATATTGATCCTTAGAACCGAACAATAAAGTTCAAAATTGATTGTAGAAATTTGACAGTTTTGGGTAGGTTGATCTGACGCCGTGTGTACACAATACGTAAATTTCAAAGTTATTGCACTTAAATTAAAGTAATTATAAATAAAAATGTCTTTAAAATGCTCTTATATAAAATTAGCTTTTTGCACATACGATTATTTACTTAAGAGGCATCGATTTTAAAAAATTCTCCAAAATCAGTTTCATAAATATGAACCGACGCGTTTCCCCTCTTTTCATACCAAACTTTGCCATTATGCTGTCATCGACGGCCAGTAGAGAAATCAACTGTCAAACACCACCTATCACTGTCATTTAAGTTGCGTTTGTATTTTGTACGATTTTATTTTTTTATTATCACTTTATTGAAATAAAATGTTGGCACAATTAGTTACTATACTGTTCACCATTAGTATGGTAGCGCACGCGTCACTAGGATACACCGTGAACGTCGGTAGTGTGTTATTTTCCCCTGCCGACCTCCAAAAAGTTCACTGGAGCAAAACCGAAATGGGGCTCCTCAGAGCACGCAGATATTTCCAAGAACTACTCCCACCTCCTAATTTGATGGATACGACAAATGAAGCTTACATAGATACGTTGCTAAGGTATTTCAGTGATACGTATTCCACTATAAAGAAAGAATCGCCGAACGAAGAGTCCGATAGTATTATGGCAACAGCGTTCTCAGACGCTATTGGAGGCTATTTGAAGTTGTGGGTGTTGCCGATCACGAAACTTGGGTTTTACGGAGGCACAGTCTCGCAAAACAGTATAACGAAGCTTTACCAATTCCAAGAGGAGTTGAACAGATTTCTCGATACCGACGGCGTAGGCTGGCACAGCCCTGACAAATCTCTACTTCATACCATCACTGTCAGCATTGCTCCACCTCGACATATTACCAGAAGTATGAAGAATGCTTGCAAGGAATTAGCATACTACGAGAAAGATCAAAAAGGTCTAAAAATACCAATTCCGTACATAAACTGGGAAGACCAATCTAGGACAATGTTTGTACCCCTTAGAAATCATTCATTGATTCCTTTAGACTCGCCGCATTACCCGAACGCTCTATCTAAATACTATGACACTGCAAAAAATTGTATTGAGCTGGATACCGACAATCCTACTTTATCAAGTCAGTTTGATGATAAATTTCAAACATGGTTGACAACAGATGTTTTGCCTCATCTCAGCGATGACAAAGTATATCTGTCTCTGGGAAATGTTCTATCGTTGGTGAATAAGTCACATAGCAATTATAATATGTGGAGACGTCCTACATCACGCTTTGTAGGCCAGAAAATTGTGATAGGAGGAAAACCGATAGATATGACTTCAAGAAAAATGGTATTTATCATAGTAATACTGTTTCTTGAAATAGCCTGGTGCATACCAGCGCTATTCTACTTAGCGTGCACAAGAAAAAAGAAGAAAGGTTCAATTGCCAAATTTATTAATAAAATTAAAGAAAAGAAAGCCGGGTTCAAATGCAAAGAAACAAATCACGATGTTTTTCAAGGAATGTCTTATAAAAGGATGAATGCAGTAAAAAGTCGAGAAAATTTTGAAATTGACCAGATACCACGCTCTGACATTCTAGATTTTGAAAAATGTCAGAGATCAGAGTCTAAGATGTCCATCGCTATGAGCAACGCTGTCAGGATCGTCCATGAAGCTCGACAGTCACCATTAAAATCGTCTATGAAGAAGACACGAAGTTCACATATGACACTATCACAAGAAAACACTGTTTCGCTGAAGCCATTATCGCACAAGTCGAAACAAACATGTTTTTGTGACAGCAAAGTATGCACTTGTTCGAATTGTAGCCTGCCCGAAAGTTTGAACTCCGTAGATAGTTTCTACACAGAAATAGATAGAGCCACCCAACATAAAAGTAAACCTGTCACGTTTGCTGAATCTGCGACTTCTGTAACTGATATAGTGTCTAATACTACGCATACTAGGCCATCAAGTGACACTGGAATAAAAGAGGAAAACCTAAAAGTAGCAGTGGAAAATTTATCGACAGCTGAATCAGAAAAAAATTGTGTCTGTAGCAGTTGCGTAGCAGACGAGACAGACAGCCAGATCACAGTGCTCACACAAGAAGCATGCCAAACTCCATGTTGCGAAGTAACGTCTGAAAACACTATAAACGCGTACCTGCAGACGCAGCCCACACCGATCAAAGAGAACTACTTCAAAAATATTGGGCTACGGTTAGAGTCAGGGCGGCCTTTCCTCGAGATAATGATAGACAAACCGCGGCAGGCATCGATAAGTGTGGATATTGGAGGAATCTTTGATCCTTTGAAGGTTAAACGAAGTAAGATTCCTAAAAGGGTCTCTATGCCATCAACCAACACAGAAATTAGGACTGCTGACTCTTCTCCTAAAAGGGCAGTAACTACGACTAAATCTAAGAGCTTAATACCGCGACCGGTAGATGACTTGGTGATAAAGTCTAGTAAAACTAATGACAAGTCTAAAGATAACAAACTAAATGTAACATTGTAATATTAGATTATGTATTTATTAGTTATTTAAAGGTGCTAAACTTAATATAGGGTTCTTAAAATCTATAAAATGCTTTATTATTTCAATATATATTTCTTTATTTTATTCTACAACGGGTAAGCGCTTGGCCTTCATCTCACCTGATAGAAAGTGACGATAAAGCCGAAGGTGGAAGCGCGCTGCACCCGGAATACTCAACCACTGAGGAACTGGCTATCTTATCTCTAAGGCTGGTTTCACAGTCACGCATTTGACCAGCGCCGGCCACACGCGCGCGCTTACAATGACATTAGATTGTAGTTGCGTTTCATAGTCATCACGCAGTTCAAACGCGCAACTACTATGTAGTGTAGCGCGCGCGTGTGGCCGGCGCTGGTCAAACGCGTGACTGTGAAACCAGCCTTAAGGGCTTCAGTATACTAAACGCGGGACAGTAGCAGCGTTGTTTGAATGCGGGCCCGCGCAAGTTTTAATACAAGAAACTCATTGAACAGCGTTACACCAAATTTGAAACCGGGCCCGCGCTCTAAGGCTGATTTCAGAGTCACGCGTTTGATCAGCGCCGGCCACACACGCGCGTTTAGGCTAGTTTCACAGTCACGCGTTTGACCAACGCCGGTCACACGCGCGCGCTACACTACATAGTAGTTGCGCGTTTGAACTGCGTGATGACTATGAAACGCAACCAACAATCTAGTATAATTGTAAAAGCGCGCGCGTGTGGCGGGCGCTGGTCAAACGCGTGACTGTGAAACCAGCCTTACAGTTACACTAGATAGTAGTTGCGTTTCATAGTCACGCTAGTTCAATTTAAACGCGCCGTTCGTGAGACGCGAGCCGCGCGCCGCGCCGTCGGCCAGCGCCGCCGAAGCGCGCGCGGTCCGAGCTCCTCTACTGGCAGTTTAGCCTTTCAGAGTGACGCGAGTCGCACACGCTGTCGCGTACAATTAAAGTGAGTAACAATTTCATGTTCCTCCATACGGGGCGTCTGATCGACGAAGTTCGTATAGGTAAAAAGATGTTTGTGGGATGTCTCAGATGACATGTACAAGGATGGGGACGCGGAAGGTGGCGTACTTTCCAATTTGTAGAGTAATTTCAAAAGATCTGGACGAAAGGCGAAAATGTTTTAAAAACCTGTAACTATAGGTATCTTCTCGAAAATCGGAAAACGATTTTACGAAGGCGCCTCTCAGTAACCTTGTGGCATTAATCGGATCAATTTGCAATCTTCTACGACGACGTCGCTGTTGCACTCTTTTCCATAAAAATAATTAGCTAATCCTCTTAATCGGTTTCTCTCTATGATGACGATTATACACAACTGTACATTACAAAGAAACGCGCGATACTAAAACTCGTTTCACAGCCGAGCGGTCCGCCAGTCAAGCGCGCGCTGTTGAGACGCGCTGGCCAACGGCGCGTGCCGTCAGCGTTACTCTGAAATCAGCCTAACTGTTCGGCGCTGCGCCGCGCCGCACTGCAATGCAACTGCCGGACGACAAACCAGGCGGCGGCGGCGCGGGAGCGGGGCAGAAGCAGCGCAGAGTATAAGGCTGGTTTCACAGTCACGCGTTTGACCAGCGCCGGCCACACGCGCGCGTTACAATTACTAGTGTAATTGTAACGCACTAGATTGTAGTTGCGTTTCATAGTCATCACGCAGTTCAAACGCGCAACTACTATGTAGTGTAGCGCGCGCGTGTGGCCGGCGCTGGTCAAACGCGTGACTGTGAAACCAGCCTAATTATGGCGGCCATAGCATGACTTACCGGGGGCAGGGCGTTCGCATTGCAGCGCAGCGCGTCGAAAGCGGTTGACGACTGTTGTATTTTTTTACAACCGCGACATCTTGCAGCCTAATGCCTGCCTAACCCGTCATACTGAACGCAGTTTAAACGCGGTCCAGCGTAGCAACTACTTTGAAACTGCCGCTGCGCTCAGTGTGCCGACTACTGCCGACTCCCGCGCTGCTACTGACCTGCGCTGCTTCTGTCCCGCGTTTGGTGTGCTGAAGCCTTTACTGTCGGAACACAACAATGCTATAATCATCGTTGTTATGGCGACACAGGCTTAGATAAGAAGGTGGTAGCTAGCCAGGCGGACTTAACAGCTCTACCACCAACCAAACCGTGTTCACAAATATGTACCCCCCCCCCCCCCCCCCCCCCCGCTGGGAATCGAACCCGGGACCTCTGGGCCTGAGACCGGTGGCTTAGCCACTAGACCACAGATGCGGTTAATATATTTTAATAACACATCGCGAACGACATATTATAGTATAGTATAGTATAAAACGACTTCTTCGTTTATATCTATATGTATAAATGTATAAATAAAAAAATAATTGCCAGTCTAGTCTTGCCATAAATTCTGTCCCTCATAAAAAAAAATATCTAGTGTCTAGGGTCTCAAGGGTAAACCTACGGACGCGGGCAACTTTGACCCCAACAACTACTTTGAACTATTTAAAATGACCACCATTAATCTTTTACACATTTCTCCAAACGTCCTGGCCATTCATCTATTTCAAATGGTATAGAGGCGGTTGTCTTCCTTCACAAGTCTGCTTTTAACGACTCGATATTTCGATGAGGTTTAGAGCAGGCTTTTTCCTCTAAAATGTTCCATAAATAAGCAATAATCCAAAGGAATAAGATCAGTACTTGCAGGGTCCAATCTTCATAGTGACGATGAAATCCGATAAATTCACGTCTAAAGCGCTGGGTTGATTTCGCATTGTGCGCTGGTGCTAAGTCTTGTTGAAATATCCATTGTTTACCAGCAAATACGTGTCACTTAGTGACTTAGCTTAACCACCTTCTCTAAAATATCGCTCTGGTAGTTAGTAGTTCGTGTTTTCACCCCTTGTTCACAAAAATGTAGCTTTGTCAGGTCGTCGTAGGACGCTCATCACAGATGCTGGGTGGTGGCCTCTTTCGACCTTCGGAATTTTCTCAGTAGCTTCTTGGGAGCTGTATGCATACACCCTATCGTTTTGACGGTAGAACTTCTCTTCTCTCTCAAAATTTGTATTTCTTTAACACCTTGAGGATCGTAAAACCAGACACAATTGAAAATCAATTGTTTCGCGACCGCCGGCGGTCTTATGTTCCTTAACCGATTAATGTCTTTAGCGAGTTGAAAATCTCGACTGGTGGTTTCTTACATTTGTGTACTTAATGCAATCACTGCGATTCGATTCTCTGTGGTACCCCACTCCATGTTTACACAACTATGTGTTAGATCGAATTGAATAGTAAACCTACATAATATAATGATATCTAATAATAGTACTGCCGTCATATTATTTATTTTAATATACCCTCATTTAAGTTGAGACAGAACTTATGGCAAGACTAGGTATGTTCGCGCATCACTTCATGACGGCGGCACTGTACCTATTTGGCTAATTATTTTGGTTGTGTTTGTAATAATCTTCAGGACAAGGATTGTAATTTGTAATTGTAAATAATATATTTTATAATTGTAAGTATAAAATATATTTTTTTCAATTTTATTTTTTTATTTATTTATTTGTATTCAGGCAACGCAGACCCATAGATAGATAGATTCACGCTGACGAAGTCGCGGGCGGGCTGCTACTTTCTCGTAAAAAAAGTAAAATCCAACAGAATTGATTGCGAGCATTTAAAAAGCATCACATATACTATGACATACTAAGTTACAAAATACTTTGACCACAAACAAAGATACATTCCACACCGCGCCGAGCGTATAGACCCTGTACTAATCACACTGACGAATTTATTGGCTCACCGGGTGAATTACGATTTACGCCCGGGCCCCGCTGAGTTATTGCATATTTGGACCAGCTCAGGTGGCCCGGCAGCCCACTAATCTGTCATTACGCCCGTTGCCACTTAGCGGATTGAGCTCGGACCTCGGGGTGGATTCGGTGGGCCCAAATGGAAAGTAACAAACACCGCGGTACACTATAATCGCTGATACACTATTCTGTTAGCCTTACGTTAACTTAAATTTTAAGTAATAGGTACTCACTCATTAGTAGTGGATGTGTTTTGTCAGGATGTCAATAACGTTTATAAGCGTAGACAGAGACCACGTTTTTATGAAAGGCTTTGTATGTTTGCGTAATTTGTTGACTAACGTTTTGATACACAGATGTGACGTCTTTAACGTTAGTTAATTAGAAAGAAAAGTTATTTATTTAGGACAAAATAAATGATAAAAACAGTTAAAAAAAACAAAACTGACTCAACAAAATACTTTACTTATTTTGTTGAGTCGGCACAATTTTTTTTTACAAGTGTCTGTAGCTTAGCTTTCCTTCTAAAACACGTAATGGATTCTTATGAGATTTTCAATGATAGAAAGATCAATAAACGACGATTTTTTTATGTGTATATAGTTTGTAGATTTTTTTGTACAAAATGGCTGAAGTGTGACTGACGGTTTTTCTCTTAGTTAGCGTCCGCGCTATTATTAACAGCCTTACTTACATAAAAATGCTCCAAAAATGTTCACGGACAAATTGCCGAGACACTTTTAGTGCAAAGTAGTAGGTATCTTAAAAAATCACAAATCCACGAACAAAAAGCTTTCTATATAAAGAAATCTTACGTCGATGTCCTAAATGAGCTTGCAAATTAAACTATCCCGGTAACAATAAATTAAGGGGGAGAGAACGGCACAAATTTGTCCCTTAATCCCGTGTCAATCGGGGATTATCGGCTACAATTGGGAGTAATCCCACAACATTGGCCCATCTTGTCCACTATTTATTATGGGCTGGTCACCCCACTCGATTTGTCTTAAAAGTTGTAATAGATTTCGGTGATTTAGGGATAAGTAACAAAATAATTTATAAACGTGAACCGGTCACATTTAATGCCGACTCATATAGTTAGGTAACAATTTATAATGGTAGTTATATTATAAAAGACAATAAAGAAAACTTAGATATTGTTTCTTTGTGTTACTACTTAATATACTTAACGAAATTTTTTACGAAAATCCGTTGTTAGGTATGCCTCATGAAGTGTAAGGTGTTCCTCAGTGGTTGAGGATTCCGGGTGAAGCGCGCTTCCACCTTCGGCCTTATCGTCACTTACCATCAGGTGGGATGAAGGCCAAGCGCTTACCCGTCGTAAAATAAAAAATAAAAATAGGTGTATTTTCAGCATTATGTAGTTTTGTCTGTTTTTGTGCTTTATTTAATTAACCAACTAAAAACAGTGTCTAACGAGATATCAGCAGACATGTTTTTTAAATAAAAAATTTGCCTGTTCATTTAAATAAACGAAGGCAAGACTGATAGTAAGATAATATATAGGTATTATGTACCAATATTTACAATATATGTAAGAGTGTTCTATATTTCAAAAACAAAAATGTTATGGTTTTTTAAAACGTCTCTCGGCCAAACTGAGTCGTAATTATTTGTACAGTTTGTAGAAAGATTGTGAATTGTTTTTTTGCGCGTATTCTTTATAACCACAGCCGCGGCGGTTTAGTAGGAGGTGCAATTACCGTGGTTCAATCTAGATCAAATTTTATTTAGACTGCAGGAAGATGCGACAATAAAAAGAGACGTCACCATAAATGAGTGTCTCTAAAACACTGCGTGTCGGCCAAATCCCCACTGATTAGCGAAACAAATGAAATGAACGGCAAACCGGCCAACCGCGGGCCTTCCGGTGATTTATACCCGGCCCGGATTACCGGATGAGCCGATGAACTAGCTGCTTGCATAAAATAATCAAATGTTGAAAAAATGACTAGCTCAGGTGGGAATCGATCCCACCCCACGCCCTCCGCATGCCTGCTTGCATTTTTAAGCTGC
This sequence comes from Scoparia ambigualis, assembly GCA_963921215.1. NCBI lineage: Eukaryota > Metazoa > Arthropoda > Insecta > Lepidoptera > Crambidae > Scoparia > Scoparia ambigualis. The sequence continues at coordinate 24,272,666 of OY992521.1, read as the reverse complement.
TGTCAATGATAAAAGGAAAGTAAAAAATAATGTTTCTGTATCAGTGAAATCGCCGCCGCGCACCGGAAGACGCAGTGTAGGCAGGCCTGAAACAAGATGATCCGACGATGTGCAGTGCGATTCTCTAAGCTAAAGCCTTGGTAGCAGCGGCTGCCGCAGCGCTGAGAATTGACTCTGTCTCTTTCATATTCATAGAATTAATAAATAATAATAATAATAATAAACTTTCCTACACTCACACCAATTATCTAGCCCAAGAGAAACTTTGTTATGAAACTCGTTAAACGGTTACTAGACAACGGATAAACATACTTAAAATACTTAAATACATATACTTATAATACATAGAAAACACCCAGACCCGAGACAATTTGGAAAAACAAGAATTTCTAAATTGACCCGACCGGGAACCGAATCTGGAACCTCAGAGATAGCGACACCATGAAAACCGGTGTACAAACCACTCGACCAAGAAGGTCGTCAAGAAGGAATCGGAAAGACACAGAACAATTAAACAGGTCGCGGATAGCTGCAGAATAACATCTATAATCTACATTCCATTTTACACAAGCCTCTCAATTGTTCTAGATTGAAGTCACTACAGAAAAAATAGCTCCACTCCCGGTTTGTCTGAATTTAATTTAATAACCGAAAGCAAATATTATAAAAAAAAAAATAAAAAAAATTTGTATAAAAATTCTTAGTAAATCAACTTTAAAATTCCTAACCTAACCCTAACCTAACTCAAAATGGCAACCGCCGATCGACGCCAATCGCGTGACGGTCCCCCTGAACGCATTGCCACGCCTATCCTGATCTGTCAGAGGCAGGAGAAGGTTAAAGATGTGCCGACGTTCATGGAAGTGGTCGGCCATCTTTGCTTCCAGATCAGGAGGGCGGTGACTGCGGGGAAGTCCGTCATAAAGGCTCACAAGGAGCTAAAGTAGATGCGGCGAGCGAAATAGAAAATTGCCTGGAACTGCTCCCCACTTTATGCTTACCCACTGAACACCTTAGCGACCAAAGCGTAAGGGAGCTGAGTGACAAATTGGACAACGGCATGAACGCGGTCCTGAGCGTTCAAAATGAGATGGCAGCCGAAGTCCGACGCGAGGTCTCTCAGAAGGTAGATGAGCTCCTGAGACAGGGGGAGAGACTCGAGGACCTCGTGCGCCTCTTCGGCAATATGCTGATGGTTGCCCCAAAGGACCAGCAACCACATCCGCTGGCCCATAGCTCCATGTCCGAAGCCCAAACCACACCAATTGCACCCAAAACTCCAACCTACACTAGAATTGCTGCTAAGCCAGTGCCACCAACCCCACAAACCCACCCAGCCATCATAATCAATATTTTATATAAAAACCTATTTACAATATAAAATATTATAAAAACTTAACCTAGGTTGCCACCGGCAGCGGGGATAGACCCAAGCTATCGGTTGTTAGGGCTGCAGAGTGAGGAACCTCCTGACAATACGTGCCGTGTCAAGGAGTACTGCCTTTTGCATCTGACCCTTGACCCAACCTTTCAGCGAGAGCCTCTCTAGGTGTTGATCGAGGCTCTTCGCTATAAGGCCGTTTGCCGAAACGACTATCGGTACAATAATGGTTGAATCCACATCCCACATGGCGGTAACCTCGTGAGCCAAGTCAAGGTACTTACTGAGCTTGTCCTTCTCGGCTTTCACGAGGTTCTCGTCATGAGGTATGGTGATATCAACCAATATTGCTTGGCGCTGAGATCGGTCGATCACCACGATATCAGGCTTATTAGCGACAATAGTCCTGTCCGTGATGATAGAGCGATCCCAGTAGAGCGTTGCATGACCATTTTCGAGAACTGGCGCAGGTGCGTACTTATAGTACGGCACCTCTGATTCAACAAGGCCATATCGAAGAGCAAGTTGCTGGTGAATTATTCTGGCTACTTGGTTGTGTCTGTGCAAATACTCTCCGTTAGCAAGATGAGAACAACCGGAAATAATATGTCGGCGTAATTTTCCCGGACGGCGGCATGCCCGACAGATGTCGACCGTACCATCCCTCATAATATATTTCCGGTAGTTATTCGTCTTGATAACTTCATCTTCAATAGTACAGACAAAACCTTCGGTTTCCCCAAAGAGGTCACCGAAACGTAGCCAGTTCACCGAGGCAGGCAAATCTACATCAGGCCCAGTTAGAGCCCGATAGTAGCGCCCGTGTAGCACCTTGCTCTTCCATATGTCATTGCGATCGAGAGTGCTTAGCACCACTGGTTTGCGCCAGTTTTCTGTTGCCAAGGAGAGCGGCGTAAAGTGTCTATCAACTGCCACGACATCCAAATGCATCCCGCACTCACTGTTAAGGAAATAATCCCTGAGACTGCACACCTCACGGTTATGTAGGTCCTTGGCATTTAAAAAGCCGCGACCCCCACATCTCCGCGGGATGTACAGCCTCATAACAGATGAGCGCGGGTGTAACATTCTGGAAGTCGTGAGCATTTGACGGACTTTTCTATCCAAGGCGTCCAATTCGGTCTGAGTCCATCTTAGTATGCCAAAGGAGTATGTGAGTAGAGGCATAACCCAGCCATTAAAAGCACGCGTCTTATTGCCACCCGATAAAAGACTGTTAAGTACTTTTCTTAGGCGGCAAAAGAATCGCTCCCGTAATGACTGTTTTATGTCCCCATCCACAACACCCAAAGACTGTGACATACCAAGATATTTATATGTTTAAACTTCGGAGAGAGATCTGAAGTTTATCGTTTCGGAGAGTTGTAAATTGGTTGAATTTACTACTCTCCCACGCTGTACATGCATAACCGCACACTTATCCACACCAAACTCCATCTTGATGGCACTGCTAAAAGTCTCAGTAATTTTCAGCAGTTTCACCAAGTCTTGGCGGTTTGGTGCGAGTAACTTGAGGTCATCCATGTACAACAAGTGCGACATAACTTCACCCCCTCTCCGCAGTTGACAGCCTAACTTTGAATTTCTCAACAAAGTACTGAGAGAATTCAAAGCTAGGCAAAACCATAAAGGACTCAGACTGTCGCCCTGGAATATGCCACGCTCTATCCTTATAAGATCCTGCGTGGCAGAAACACTATCTCGACATCCTGGTTGACTCAAGACCGTGGTCCACTGCCGCATACATGATATCAAAAAGGATATTAAAGTTATATCAATTTTATATAACTCTAAAATCCTCACCAACCATGAATGCGGCACCGAATCATAGGCCTTCTTATAGTCAATCCAGGCTGTAGAGAGAGTCCCTCTGCCACGCCGGACCTTCTGGCATATGGTCATGTCCATGAGGAGAAGCTCCTTAGTACCACGGGACCCAACCCTACATCCATTCTGAGTCTTGTCCAAAATATTGTTTGCAACAATGTGCGCGTTAATTTTTGTTCTCAGAATGGATGTAAGGAGCTTGTATAAAGTAGGTAAGCACGTGATGGGTCTATAATTTTTCGGTTCCGTGGTACTACCTGATTTATGGAGCAGAAAAGTAACACCAGTAGTCAACAAACTTGGGAGTGAGCCGAGCTCTATGGCTTCTTGGAATTGCGTTGCCAGTAACTCGTGTGAACATCGAAACCATTTGATCCAGAAGTTGTGCAATCCGTCCGGTCCTGGGCATTTCCAATTTTGGACCGTACGGATTGCACAACTTACGTCAGCTGTACTTATATTTATAGGCTGCATGGTCTCGATAGGTTCACACGCGTCACTGACAACACTCGTCCATTCACCTTCCGTGTGCTCGACGGACACCGACCAAATGCTGCGCCAGAAATTAGTCATGGCATCAACATCTGGTAGCTGTCCGTCGCTCACACGTTGATCAGCTCCTTCCCAAAGTCTGTATACTTTTCTTTGGTCACTTTGAAAGAGGCGATTTTGTTGGTATCGGTCCACACGCACTCTGTAGCGACGTATACAGTTTGGCCACGCATAGACTTTTTGCTTCAGAAAGTCAATACGTTCCGTCACACAAGCCATATAGTTTTCCGGACGAACATCAGTCCCAACAAAGGCTTGTGTGACGAATCGCATGACGCGAGGTCGATTATTGCCATTTCTGAAGCAAATTAGCTTTGCAATGTGTGTCCTGAACTTATTAATACGCCCCTCGATCCTCAATTGCCAAGCAGGGGCAGTCCCGGTTCGCCGCGGTACTCGGTCAGAATCCTGGAATTTGACACGAGCAACGCGACACACCGTGATGGCCCCACAATAAAGGATCGAGTGGGTATCAATTAAACTTTCACTGGTTCCAAGATAAGGAACCATTAAATCGTTCATGGCACTCATTAACGCCAAATTATGTCTATTCGTGGGCAAACAAGGTATACGCGGCCTAGAGTTACGCATGTCACGATACTGTAGAATAGCATCGTTCAAAGCGCTCCTCATTTGCTCATTCGCCTGTGTACTTACATTCGTATTTGTGAAATCTTCATCGTCGTGTACCGGATCTACTCGCGCCACCAAAACCGGCGTCACGGCCGGTAATTGTGGGGCAGGGCGATCCTGCACCGAAGAAGAAGCCGCACAAATACGTTGTGACTCCAGGCGTAGCCAATCAAGTGCTGACTGATCCAGCAAGTTGTTACGCTGGATCACCCGCACTTGATCCGACAATCGTTGGGCAGACACGTCTATGGTCGGTTCAAGGGCCTGAAACAAAGACAGCATCCTAACACGATACGCAGTAAGGTTAGTTCCTCCCTCTGTTGCCCTGTAGTAGGCGCGCATGCAGTTCTCATTTATTTGTTGAGTCCATCGCATGCGGCGCACTACACCACCGGTAGCGGGGGTCGTACGCGGGGCAGATTGCCCCACTGATCCCAAGCGTGCCGGCAGCGGTGGTCGTCCACGTCGCGCAGGTCGTTGTGGCGGCGGGGACGGCGGCGATCGCCCGCTCGCGCTGCTCGACTCGTCTCTGGTGAAATCATCAGACGAGGAGCTTACGGTCGGCGGAGCAGGCGATGATGGAGGGCGTGCGCTTCGTCTCGCTTTTCTTGTTATCATTTTTTCATTTTATTGTATGTTCATGTTAATTTTTGTATGTGAAATTAAGTACGTTGACATTTCACGTCACCATTGGTCAACTTCATTTTTCTACCTAGCCTCTAGGTATTGATGTTTTGCTGGATTTAAACTGTTTGGTACTTATATTATTCGTTTTTGATTTGTTGCTGATTTCTTGTTAAATATGTTAAATTGTAGCAATTTGTCTAAAGATTTGTAACAAAATTAAATAAAATACATAAAAGAAAAAATGACGTGACATGTTGACAAGAGCTTTGTTAGTATTATTATTATTTGATTGCACCCTGAAGCCGCCGTAAGGCATGTCTCTTTGGAAAAAAGAGATAGCCTTCCGGAAGCATAAGTATGCTCCAATCAAAATTCTTCCCATCCCAAACTCTAAATTGAGTGTAGAATTTGAGCAAAAGGAGCAATGTGAGAAGATGATAGCCCGTCATAAGCAGAGCCTTAATTTTGCCGCTGAAAAGGCAAAGCAGCGACCACCACTGCTCATGCTGAAGGGAGTCTCTAAAGATGTGACCCGCGATGACCTAGAGGAGGTCCTTGTGATGCAAAATGATGTCGGCATCTCCCGCATATGTTTCCTAACAACCAACAGGAACCCGGCATTGTACAACGCGGTTGTAGAGGTGACTCCCGAGATGCGGAAGACCATCCTAGCTCTCGGGAAACTCAACGTAGACCATAGCAGGGTCCACGTTGAGGACTTCAGCCGCTTTGTGTAGTGCCATCAGTGCCTGCAGTTCGGGCACACGAAGGCCAAATGTAAGGCAGAGAGAAAGCCCTGTGCCCATTGCGCTAGCCCGGGACACCAGTTTGCTGAGTGCCCAAATAAATCCGAAAAGGCTAAATGCTATAATTGTGCAGCACACAATCAGCGCATGGGTACCAGGGTCGACTCTGGACATAACGCCACGAATGGCCGCGCGTGCCCCCGCATCAAGTCTATGGTTCTGCGTTTGCAGAACCAGACTGATTATGGAAACTAGACTTGATAAAATTCAAAATTCAAAATTGTTGTGTAATAATATTAATTAATCATTAAAACCTTAAATTAACATATTAAAACCTTAAATCAACTTATTAACTAAAATCCACTAAAATAACTTATAAAATTAAACCAAAATAACTAAAATTATTTAAAACAACTAAAACTTAACTTAAAATAAATAAATCACAAAAATTTAACTATAAAACCTCATGTAACATAACAAATATAAAACTAATAAACATCAATATAACTCAAAACATTATCTTTATAAAATTACCAAATCCACAACAAAGAACTTTTTAGACAAATTAAACATTCGACAAATTCAAATCGGCAAAAACCATAAAACTAAATCCTCTTAAATCCTTTAAATCTTAATATAATTCGAATTTCATTAAAAATCAGTAATAAAAACTACATTGAAAATTTTGAAAATTAAAATTCACTTTCTAAAATAACCTAAAATTGAAAGAACAAGTAAATTTAAACACAAACTGAAAAATAAAAACTTAGATAAATATTAACATTATATCCTAAAATTTCTTCTTTCTTCCTATTCTTATTTCCTTCTTCCTCTTAATTCTTTTAAACTTCAATTCTTAGCGCCCCGCAATTCTTTAAAAGTGGACCTTATGTCCACTTAAAATAAAACATTAGGACTTTATAGTCCACCTCAAAACTTTGGCAATAATTCTCAAACCTTTTCCAAATTTCTATACTCTATACTGAACCGCATAAAGGAAACATTTGCCCTAATAAAACATTACGACCAAGCCAAACCTCAAAAAAAAATGATAAGTAAAGATAAGGTTAAAGGTGAAACCGCACTTTGCCCAGAATCCTCTAATGAGAATATGCTGAGAGACTATCATAATTCAGAGATCGGATATTCGAATAAACATTCAACTTAAGTTAAGTTAAACGAAACACTATTAGAAGAACTTTTTGTGAAGTAGTTTAAGAGTTTTGCTGAAGGCAAAAAGGGGCGGAGAGGTAGCACAAAATTGCTAAATTTCACATAACTAGATTAACTAAATTACAGTAATTTAACAAAGTGTCAAAGCATTACTCTCTGAAGAGTTAGCGCATTTGCGCGGGTTACCCACTATAATAACCATCTCTTTTAATGAACAAAACAAAAAGCAACAGTAATGAACTGCCCTGCAAGTTCTTAATTCATGCCGTTCACCATTAAAATTAAGCGATACGATAACAGTGAAGAAGAAAAAATGAATTTACGAGCTCAGTTATCTCAAGAAAAACTCCTTAAATTAACCCGTTGACAGGGCGGCACGGTCCGTAATCACCCCTTAGTGTCCCCACGCGACGACGACTTGCCGACCATAATTTAAACAATCTCATCCCCCTGTTTGCCGAAACCCAAGATTTCGCGATACCCATTCGTAACCCCTTATCTCATTTACGAGCCATCCGGAGCCGTCGGACCGGTAAGACGGCCGCGATAATGCTCACTGCGACAAGGTAGCAAGTGCGTGTCCCTATTCTAATTGTGCCAGAGGTGTGCTATAATTAAGGAGTGTAATAAGGTCCTGAGGGAAATGATCCCGATATCGTGGCACAGATGTCGGATGAGGTATAGCCGCGATAACTGCTGTGAAATGTTGCCAGCCTATCTTTGGGAGTGGCAATGTTAATCAGTTGTACATTGTTTTCTTTAGTTCACACGGACTGAATGAAATGTCAGAATGAAAATGATAAAGGAAAAAATCAATGTATTTAGTATAACACATACAATACAATGTTATCCCAGAAGGGTTAGTCAGAGACTTAGAATATGAGGACAACAAAAGCAGTCCGCTACCATAGTCCACTTTTCACCAAATAGCGACTGCACATGTGCTCAGCGTGACAAATGGTGATCCCATCGCCGCTCTATGCTGATGGTTGTATGTGCAGTCTTTAGTCCGGTAGTCGCCTTTTACGACAACCAAGGGAAGAGAGGGGGTGGTAGTATACTTTCAGCGTAACTAGTTGTAGTTTAATACAAACACACTTACAAACACACACCACGCCCGTGTCCCGGAGGAGTAGACAGTGTCCAGAGCCAAAGCTCTCGTAGCATCGATCCTGACGCACATACCTCAGTTAAACTGATCAGTTAAAACCATTATTGAGCAGAAGGTTCTCCAAGCTAAAAGTGCTTGGTGTCATATTAACCGCTATATAAAATGCCCTAAGGGCGAAACTTCCACAGGTGCCCACTCACTGGCTTCAAACCGGCCTTCATTTCTCGATCGAAGAGCAGTGTTACCATCTCAAAAATGGCGAATCTGCTCGACACTGGCAATAAATCTGCCGCGTTTCTATCGCAACTATAAAAAGACGATTTCTTGTATGTAAGAAAATTGTAGCTAAATTTTTTAGCTACATTTTGTAGCACCTTTCATGAGAAGTATAGAAATACAATTTTCTTACATACGAGAAAAAAATACAAATACAAATACAACAAAAGTAGTTTAATACAAACACACTTACAAACACACACCACGCCCGTTTCCCGGAGGAGTAGACAGTGTCCAGAGCCAAAGCTCCCGTAGCAAACTACGATCCTGACGCACATACCACCGCACAGCACCTTTGCTTTACTTACTCTCATAACGTTTCTCATACATGTTCCTTGGTTCAGGGTACTCCTTTTGTTGATGTAATTTCTAATTATTTACAGTCACTGGGGGGTTAGGCGGTCAGCGAAAATTCCGGGCACTCGCGGCGCGGGTGTTGCGCGGTGCGGAGTCCGCGGTAATTCGTAAGCGCCATTCACATTTTTATCAAAAGGTTAATAAACATAATTATTTAGTTTTTAGGAATTCCAAAAAAGCTATGTATGTGATTATAATTTTATAGGAATTATTATTGTAAAACACGGTCGTAATGGTCGCATTTATATGAAATTTTAGAGGTCACTTTAGGATTTTTTTCTATCGAGCAAAATGTTTCCAATCATGTTTTGGAAACAGTCATCCCCTCACACATACGTCCTGTAATACATATTGAAAATTTCAGCGAATATTTTGAGTAACAGCTAATAGAAAACAGCCAATTTTTCCCGTTTTCACCGAAGTGTAAACATTGCTGTAAACACTGCTGGACTCAACTCTTTCCAAAGAGGAGCTTCAGTATTCTAATTCAGTCTTCTATCAGAGGTTCGTAAATGCTTATATATATATAGGTTGACTTACTTCACGATTGAATGATCACTCAGCTTCCTACAATCTCCATAAGTATATTAAACTAATATTTGTTTACTCACAACGTATTTGCAAGTGACACCGTTCAGAAATCGAATCTGCATTATGCTATGCACGCATCAGGGGCCCTACAGTCACTTAGAGAACAGTATTACTTTAATTTTTCTACAGTAATAACATAGTAAAATGTTTATTTTTTTTTTTTTTTTTTTATAAGGACACACAACAGGTAACAACAGTTAATAAAATAGCATAATGTTTATGTTAAACTTATAGACTAAACTATCGCCTAAAAACATGCATCCCTGACATGAATGAAATTTAAAAATGTTGATTAATATTACAAAAAGCTAAGACTTAATTAATTAAAAAAAAATACTGTATATGCCCATATAGAGTTTAAAATTACATTCAGATTCAAAAGGTTGTGGAGGCTCCTCTTGAAGACATTTGTACTTGAAGTAAACATATTAATGTCGTGATTGCTTTGAGTTAACTCGTTGTATTGGCGACACATACGAACCAAGGGGTTGTAAAAAGAGGTATTGTTGCAGTATACCTGAAGCGAGAACAATTTATTGTTACGGGTTCTATTAAAAGTGTTGAAGTTAATGATAAAAGTATTACTTGCTTTAGGAGTTGAGAGAGTAAGGAGAGAGAGAGGCCCCAGACCGTCAATGGGATGAAATCTACATAGAAAGAGGCGAATCACTTGAGGAAATAAACACATTTATCCATAATCGCGACAACCGTAAGTTTTGGTAGTCACGGCACGAACCCCATCACTGTACAAACCGAATAATCTGGTAAAGAAGCAAACAAATTACATCTGCGCGCAAACATCTCATGTTCAAGCCATTCAATTCATTGAGATCCCGATGTCAACTAACCAAATAACGAAGGAATTTTAGGTACCAACTCACCAGTCTAACTTGGACTGCAACAACACGAACACGATCCCCTCTTGCGTGTGGTTCTCAAATAAACTTCGGGACGCAGTAGACCTTCCTACGTTTGCCGGTGACAAAGTACACGTTAGGGGCCTTAAACAAATTAATCACGGAGTCCAATTTCCCGGAAAACAATGGGGTGAGCCTCGAGGAATGACAGGATTTCGCCATAGCGGTTGGGGCCACGAACACGCTGATAAATTAACTTTTGCCTACTCGGAATGAGGAGCGGAAGAAACGAAAAGTTTCAGAATAGCCCCAATGTTCACAAATGATTTTGGAACTATGCTTTGACTCTATTTATGTCTATCCACGTGATAGTGATAGATATAATCAAATCGAAAACGTTTCAGTTGATGGGTTTTTTTATCAAATGAGCAGTTCAGCTTCGTTAACTATCTGGATAATGACACCAGGAAATTGTTACATTTGGCTTTACAAAAACAAAACGGAATATGTAATGAATCACCTTTGCAATTTTAAGACAGAAGCTACACTCACTGTAATTTTAAATTCGTTAAAAAAACTTTATTACGTATGCACAATATACTACAAGCGCTACGAGTATGGAATATGAAAACTGAATAAACCTGAAAATCAGTCATTTGAAGCAAGTCACCTTTCTTTAGTGCCGTTTCTATCAGATTTGGTATCAAATTAGTAATCTACACTTACATACGTCACATGTGTAAGTGTAGGTCACGTTTTCCAGAAAGGTAGACAGAGACCACAACAACTTTTCATTTTCTACGATCCTTATACACATCTTTATTGTTATTATAGTATAGCATATAAAGATAAAGATATTTTTATTTGAAAATATGGGTACCTACATGATTGGTGGTACAGAAAAAATAAGTTGATTCAGACATATTTTACCACTAGGCATGCAAAAATATGTGAAACATAATTAAATTATTGTAAATTCGAATTAATTATTAATCAATTATTAATTGATTTTCAGTCAGGAATTCACTTACACAATCTAATAAAATTCGAAGTTTATGCTTAAATTTCAATAGAGGCAATTCCTTCCAGCACTTGGGTATTTTATAATGTCTGGAGCCATGCAATAGACACTTTTGCGCATAAGTGCTGTCTTAGCTTGAGGTCGACATAGTAGACTATTGTCGCGCCTATTCCGTGGGACTACGTCGACTAGGCGTTCAAAACGCCTTGGGTTAGACTTAACAAAGATAGCGTCTATAGTTAACACAAATACGTTTAAACATGGAACACTCCTAAACAATGTAATATATTCTTCTTCTGATATAAAACAATCGTAACACATAATATATTAAAACTATTGTCTTAAGAGGAAACACCTACGTCGAAGTGGCATGCAAAATTCTCATACAAAACACAGAAAAACGACGTATCGTAGTCCTCTGTTTACTTCTTCAGAACTGGACCAATTTTTATTACGTTTTGAGCATCGGTTAAAGAAAGAGATTTTCTATGTCTGTATGTTTTTTTTTTAAACCAGCCACTTAATGTTTCTGAATACGTCTTAAAACGGAATGATTTCGCTAAATTTTGAAGGCTCCTGGTTATTAAATAAATGACTTGATGCAAAAAAAAACAAACATACCGGAATAGAAAATCTCTTTCTTCAACTGATGCTGAAAAAGTAATAAAAATTGGTCTAGTTCTGAAGGAGGAAATGGAGGATTCCGAAACGTCGTTTTTCTATGTTTTGTATATGAGAATTTTGCATGCCACGTCGACATAGTGTCTCTTCAGAGGCTTATTACATCTCGACTGTGATTTTTGCGTAAAATGGCCAATTTTGACGTTATGGATCTCAGAAACAAAAATACATTAACAATTATGACTTATTGAATAGTGTAGAATAGCTATTGGAATAGTGCGTAGCGGCCTCGATTTTTGTAAACTTTGCTTAACTTTTTAATTAAACCCAAAATTGCAGAGAAAGATTTTTATAAAGTGCGCGAAGGCACTTTTTTGAGCTCGTCGATTGAACTACTGTTCTAAACAAGTGAAATAAAAATAAATATAATGTTAACTCTTATATAGTCGAATAGTGCGTAGCGGCCTCGGAATTTTTAGATATCATTGATTTTATTTAGGAAAAAAATCTTATTCTAAACCAAAAAACTTCGAAAATAGCTATAAGTTAACTGTGAAATTATCTCCTATATCTACAATAATGTTATTGAGCAAAATTTATACCAGAGTAATTGTTACTTCATGAGGAATAAAGATTTTATAATTTATTTATTATCCTATTTCGATAAAAATGATAAATACAACTGCAAAATTACTACAAAATGCGATGCGCCGGCCGTCCGAATTCAACTTATGCTCACAGAATGGAAATTTGTAATATTATGCACAAATTTATTATCCTATTACGATAAAAACGATAAATACAACTGCAAAATTACTACAAAATGCAAAAATGGGCATTTTACGCAAAAATCACATTCGAGATGTAATAGGCCTCTTAAGTTAGTTTACTAAACAACTCCACTCAGCCAATCAAGATGTCCCAGTCCTGACCGGCTGCATTGTTTTCTTCCAGGCAACTGTCCGCATCCGGTCAGCTGTATCTGTTGACTCGCTCTTTAATTTGCGTTTCCTGCTCAAGCCACCACGTAACGTTGGGCACAATAAGATAAGTGACACTTATCAACACGCGTCTTTTAATAGCCATTATAAGACGCTGAAAGAGTAATGCAGCTGCAACTAAATTGTGTATTCTATTGATAATTTAATTCAAATCTAAGGCTCGTATTCTAAAATCAAACTCAAAATCAAATCCATGCTTGAATACAGTTAGAAAAAGATGGCGATATATGCGATGAACAGCACCGTCCCTTTCTAACTGTACTCAAGCAGAGATTTGAGTTTGAGTTTGGTTTTAAAATAAGAGAAGAATAAGATTTTATTGGAATTCTTTATTCCAATAAAATCTTACCTCACTAAAGTGGCATCTACCTACATACATATCACGACTATTATCCCCATAGGGTTAGTCCTTTTACTCTTTACGAGGCAAAAAGGACAGCAGAAGCAGTCCACTGCCATAGCCGACATTTCAGCAAATTACAACTGTATATATGCTCAGCATAGAAGGTGGTGAACCCATCGGTGCTATATGCTTTTGGTAGTATTCTTTTAGTTAGCCGCTATACCACACGGCTAAAGTGTCATCTGTCTAACTAAACGTCCCACTGCTGGGCTCAGGCGTTCCCACATGAACAACAGCACTTGGGGAGATCGAGTCATCATAACTCTCTCTCTCATCACGGAACCTTTTTTCACACCTTTTTGAAGAGCTGCACTCTTTTTTTAAATAGTTTTAACTTCTATTGACGACCTCCTTGGTCGAGTGGTTTCTTCACTTCACTATGTTCCACTTATCTGCGGAGTCGACTCGGCACCTTGCTTTAGTGTGGCTTTGACATTCGCGCGTGCGGAGCGGCGAAAATATTTTTTTATTTCTTTCCAAAGTGTAGGTACACTTAGACGTTTACTAAAATTCAGTTGTCAATTAGTAAGTGAAATTATTGTTATTCAAGTCATTAATATGTAGTTATATCGTATTTTAAGAATAGAAAAGATATTTTTTCAATTATTGTTATTGACAATCTATTTGGGACACCATCTTGATACACACTACGTTGTCTTTGACCGATCTGGCGCTGCGGCGGCGCTGCGATGTCTATCTGTTGATTAGACGACATTTAAACGTTTAAGCGCTGCAGCGCGGCTGCAGCGAATTTTAGGTCTCACATTCCAGAATTTGAACAAATGGTTTGTATGGACGTTCTTGTCTATACTTCTAGGTCAATGGTCTACACTGGCCCAATTCGGAATAGTGGCATAAGTGCTGTTCTAGTGCAGTTCTTCAAAAAGGTGTGAAAAGGTTCCTATAACGCAAAGCGTTAATGATACCTCTGATTTTGCAACTGTCCATAATAGGCTACAGTAAACTCTTTAAATAAGTTTGCTAGCTAGTATGCTTGCTTGTCACATTAGTGGAATATATATATTTAACTTTTAATGTTATAAAGAACTAGTAAAATCCCAAAAATCGCAATCAAACCTGCACCTCAGGGAGCACACCTGGCGGAACTGCCTCCTTCCAAAGCGGTGTAACAATTAAAAAACATAACGACCGGAAGCGGCACCGCTCCGGTTGCCAGTGTTGCCACTTCCGACGCCGCTATTGGCCGCTCACCTTTGACCCCCCACCTGCGTTATGTGTCACACCCTCACACCCCCGCACATATGTATTCACATATGTGTAGCCGTAAGCGGGGGCGGTTGACTCATAGCGTATTTTTTTACACATGTCCAGTTGTCCACCCTTCGTATTATCTTATTAGTCTATGGTAGTAGCTAGCTTACTTCCTGGTTATTATTTTTATTGTTGGAAATAAAAGTTTTTATGGTAAACATATAAAAACAAATGTAGAACAAAGTGACGAATGGATTTGAATTCATCGAAATCTGATAATAATCATACAAATTCATCAGTATCTCATAAAAAATTAAACGCGGAGTTTAAATTAAACGCAGGTTAAATCCGTAAAAAGTGTTACATTTCAATGGAAAATTTTGTACGTTAGTAAACAATATGTGTGATAGAGTACACCATCCAAAGACATTAAACGATTACTTCTGAAGTGTACAAGAAAAAGCAGTTCAACCATTAAAAATTACTTACCAATAGCTAAACGCACAATACAAAAGTGTTGCCATAAATAAATAAAAAAATCTACCAACTTCGATTTTTACCAAATCTCCATAAATAGACAGCCGCAGAAGCACCATGCAGGTTGATAAAGCAGAAGTACGAGCACCACAGATACCACATCAAAGATCCCAGCAATCTATGTAAGTGGTCATAAATCAGGCAGCGCTCTTGAGAACTGATAAACAAATTAGTGCTGATAAAACTGAAACCTCGGTCGACGTCATATTTCATTACAGATAAGATAGCACCGAAATAATGAAGCTGCATAAAGACGTTTCGTTTACATTTCATAACTCTGCATTTAGATATCTGTAGATACATGTTACTGTTTTATTTTTTTATTTTCATTTAAAATTTACATTCAATGTGACTCATACAATCAATACAGTTCCTAATTAGGCATTTAAATATTTTAAAGTAAAGTAAGGCTCATAATATTCTGTCCCACCGCTGGGCAAAGACCTCCATCATTAAAATTATGTAAAAATTAACCGCCTCTGTGGTCTAGTGGCTAAACCGGTTTCAGACCCAGAGGTCCCGGGTTCGATTCCCAGCGGGGGGTACATCTTTGTGTGCTCGGTTTGGTTGGTGGTAGGGCTGTTAAGTCCGCCTGGCTAGCTACCACCATCTTACCTAAGTCTATCGCCATAACAACGATGTTTATAGCATTGTTGTGTTCTGACAGTTTGAGATAAGATAGCCAGTTCCTTAGTGGTTGAGGAGACCTTCGGCCTTATCATCACTTACCATCAGGTGAGATAAAGGCCAAGCGCTTACCCGTTGCCGAATAAAAAAAATGTCTTCGCTAGCTTAATCTTGTGATTAAGCCATTGCGTGGCCCAAACGTGGTCGCTTGCCAAATGCGGGTATGTGATTGCAAACTCGGCCTATGCATCCGAAACAAACTTTGCCCGACCTGGGCAACTGAACCCACGACCTCCATAATATATAAGGTGACTGCTAGAAACTGCAAGAAACTTCAAGGGCTGGTCAAGTGTTTTAAACGTGACAAAAATGAAAAAAAAGATTGCCGACTAACGTAGGTACTCGTACTTATCGCCCAGCTGACGCGGACGGGTCAACAGACGGGTGGGTCAACGGCCGGCCGCTGCGCGCGCGTTGTTAATAATCGTTATTTAATAGTTAATTCTTTCATTTTCTTTTTCTTATGTTATTGATTTAAAATAAATTACATACTCAAAGACTATCCAATTAAAAATCATAAAATGAATTATTTAATAAAAAATAAAAAAGCACGAATTTACTTTTTGTCATTTATGCCATGTTTAAAACACTTGACCTGACCAGCCCTTGAAGTTTCTTGCGGTTTCTAGCAGTCGCCTTATATTGGGCTGAGCGCTTTCTCTCTCGGCCACTAAAGCGTTATTAGTTGTAACTACTGAGCTACCGTCTAATTGATCGTTGTCCATTTGATCGTAAAACATTTGATTGTAAATCTTGCGCAATAATTTCAGCTGTGAAGTCGGGTGCCATAAAACTATTCCTCGCGATAGAGGGCGCATATTTCAAACAATTAGAGGGACCAATCGCAGCCAATTGGAGCCTTCGCCGCCATTATGTCGCGAGCATTTTGCCTAATTTAGACTTTTGCAATTGCTTCTAAGTATAATGTGTTCAGCTTTGCGATGACATACAAAAACTAGATGTCCAATCAGGTATTATGTACTGTTTTAATAACTTAATCGAATAAAAATTATCCAGTTTAGTAGCTGTTTCATCTTAACCGATTACCTTAATGAATGTTGTCCATTTTCTAGTTTTTATTTGACGTTGTTAAACAAATATTATAAAGAAAAATGCTTTTTCAGGTTTTTTTGACTCTTCTTAGTAGGTACAAGGTCACCGCCCTTACAGACGTAAGTTATGACTCTAAGAGTCACGAACCGATGGCATAGCCACATTCATGACATGAGTGATCGATTATTGTAGCCTTTTATTGATTGGTATCCGATAGTGAATCTTTACCTGTCTTCAATTTCCCTTCTATCGCCTTAGAAATTTCACGAAAACTCAAAATCACCGTTCTCCCCGCGATCTCTATTATGCCAACAGCACCGTCCATCTCAGCCATAACTCAATGAACAATAGGCATTCTAAACCGGCCGCGGCCGTAATGAAATTCCCGGGCGATATTGCCTGACCGGGGCGCACTTTGTCGCAGCTATTAGCTGTAGCCTAAGATTGGCCTGTTTTCGAATTCGCAGTAAAATCATGTTTATAATATCCTTTTAGAGCGAGTTATAGTTGTTCAAAGGACAATGTCCACTTTTGGGCTAGGATGACTGCCACTAATGAAAGTAGGTTTACCCTATCACAAGAATGTGTGACATAATTTTTTAAAGTATGGGAGTCAAGAGATATAAGGACTTATATACACTAGCTAACAAAAAACATAAATCAAATGAAAAATACAAAAATTGGTTTTTTAATAGTCTAACCCCATTTAACTAATGTATGACACCATCGTTTCAAGTGTTGCTGTCCAAAGATATAAGTATAAGATATATTGTTTTACATAAAACAATAACTTAGCTGGTGTATATAAGTTCATATATCTCTTGACTCCCATACTTTAAAAAATTGTGTCATACATTGTTGTGATGAGGTTAACCAAAACTTTAATTTATGACAATTTTCATTAGTGGCCGCTTAATAAAAAAAATCAGGCCCAAAGCTCCATACAAAGTGGGCATTGTCCTTTTTATTAAAAACAAGCAAGTCGGTAGGGTGAGGGTGACTGATGCTACCTACGTCTCTACGCTGCACCAGTTGTCCTGGCGCCTTAACATCAGGTGGAGAGGAATTATTTGACGGCCTTCATATAAAAGGAGCTCTTTCACTATGTTACAGCCGCAGAGAAATGATGAAAGTTTATTTTAAAGTGTATAAAAGTTTTGCATTACAGTAGTTAGTGGCCGGAGTCTCGTTTTAAGCAAAAGATTACCTGTTCCAGAGGACTCCGCTCTTCCATTTCATACATTATTTTGCATATTATAGTTAAAGTTAGGTAACTAATAATTTATGATTAACAACTAAAAAATACTTAAAATAATTTGTTACAAACTTAGAAAGAGGTTATTAAAGTAAATTGCCTGTGTGGGTGAGTGTGAGTGTGTGCGTGTGTGAGAGAGTGTGTGTGTGTGTGAGTGTGTGTGTGGGTGTGTGTGGGTATGTGTATTTATACATATCTAACAATAATATATTTAAGACAGGAAAAATATATTATTTTAAGGTATTATTTTATTTGTTGTAAAAATAGCTCTGTCATGTCATAATCAAGCGATTTTAACCATGCAAGCACCAGCTTTATAAATTCTTTATAATGTTTGGAATAAATGTCTAATTCCATAATTATTTTATTGTAAATTCTGCCCGAAAGACTATTATACTGCGAAGTAGCAAAATTTGTAGTTGTTGAAAGAACTATAGCTACATTACATTTTCTTCTACTAATTTTTTTATTTGCAACATATGGTAAATTCTTGTGCTTTTTTTAAAATTAAACGTATTATAAATAGTTTTCTTACTGAGAGTAAACCACAGTCAATATAAAGTTGGTCAGTAGGGTATCTAAAGCGTTTGAAATACATTGTTTTTATCAGCGCCCGCTGCGTGCGCTCAATTTCTATAAACTTAGTTTTTGCCGCACCTCCCCAAATAGGAATGCAGTACGTCAAAATCGATTCAACCAAGGCAATGTATAATCTATTTAAGAGATTACAATGAGATCCTCGATCCATATTAGATTTGTCATCCCTTGAGACCACATGTCTTAGTGAACGGAAGATCCATATTAATTTTCTTACTCTTCCAGCCAGTTGGTCAAGATGGGGATACCAAGATAGCCTCTGGTCCAGGACGACGCCTAAATATTTGTAGAAGGTGACTTTTTCAATAAGTGGACAAGTACAGTTGATGTTGGTGTCATTACAGTTGTGAACCTTTACACTAAAGTTGTCAGTGGGCTGATTATTGTCATAAATACTGTAACATGTGTATTTGGTTTTGGTAGTGTTTAACGATACATACGATACGAGACATTGTAAACAGTATGGTTTTACTAGGGGTCGCTCAACAACTGACGCCGGTGTTGAGCTTTTAATCCAAATATTTGATACCTGGGAGGAATCACAGTAACAACTAGTGTACAAATTAAAGATAAGAATGTGAATCCTGTGGACACCACTGTGTTTCTAGGCATCACGTTAGATGCCAAGCTTCAGTGGGGCCCACATATAGCTAAATTGTCGAATAGACTTAGCTCTGCGGCTTATGCAGTAATGAAGATCCGTCAGTTAACTGACGTTGACACATCCAGATTAGTTTATTTCAGTTACTTTCTTATTGTAATGTCGTACGGCATTTTACTGTAGGGAAATGCTGCCGACATTCAAACTATCTTTGTGCTTCAGAAGAGGGCTATTCGAGCAATCCATAACCTAAAGGCTGGCGACTCTCTCAGAGAGAGATTTAAGAATATAAATATAATGACAGTTGCATCACAATACATTTATGAAAATTTGATTTATGTTCATAAAAATACTGGAATGTTTTCAAAAAACAGTGATATTCGCAATGTAAACACTAGAAGTAAGAACAAATTAGCAGTACCTTATACTAGGCTCCATAAAATAAATAATTCTTTTAAGGGTCTGTGTGTAAGATTTTACAACAAAGTACCAAATGATATTCAGAAATTAGATCTTAATAAATTTAAAATCAAAATCAAAGAAAAGCTTTATAAAAAAGCTTATTATAAAGTGTCAGATTACACAGAAGACAAAACAGCTAGGATCTGAAATGCTCCAAGCACTCCAACAGCTATTTCTAATTGTCTTTATTTAATTGATACTACATTGTATTGTAATTTTGTATTGCATCATTTTTTTTATTTTTTAAATTCATATTTTGTATTGACCTGGTAACGACATACTCTTTTTTTTGTTTGTAAATGTCGTTGCTTTTGTGCGCTGTGGTTTCTTGCGCCCATTCTTTGCCACAGTTAAAAAATTTTGTCCTGAATGGGTGGTAGGTTAAAAAAGATTTGGACGATTCAAAATTAATTGAGTTTATTGAATAAATATATTTTGACTTGACTTGACTTGACTTGATAGTAAATTATTCTTCAACCAAATAGATATTTGAGCCATTCCTGATTCAGCACTATTTCTTTTAGTTTCCCATGAGTTACCAGAGAAGACAACAGCGGTATCATCGGCGTACGAGAAGATATTAGCATTATTGATTTTCAAGTTACACAAATCATTGATGTACATTAAGAATAAAGTAGGACCCAGTACACTGCCCTGAGGTACGCCGTATGTTACCTCCGCATTTTCACTAGCATACTGTTCCAGTTTCACTCTTTGCTTTCTATCAGAAAGATAATTTTCAAATAGAGCTAATGGCATACCCCGAATTCCAATGTTTTGCAGTTTGTTCACAAGGATAGGGACTGAAACTGTGTCAAAAGCTTTTTTGATATCCAGAAACACAGTTAGACATTTCCTCTTTTTATCAATGTGTTGTGTGTGTTCTGTTACTAAAGTGCTTAAAGCAGTTACAGCGTCTTCGGTGGATATACCTTTCCTAAAGCCATATTGTGACGGAGCCAGAATGTTATATTTAATTAAAAAATGAAGAAAGCGATTATTTAATAATTTTTTCAAATTTTTTGAAATACTCGGTAGTATAGATATGGGCCTGTAGTTATTAACATCTGTTCTATCCCCACCCTTGTGAACTGGAGTAATGATGGATTTTTAAGTGAGGCAGGGAAAACGCCTTTGTCAAAACAAAGGTTGGCAAGGTGGGTTATGATAGGAACTATATCATTTCTAATGAATTTTAAATACTTGGTAGGGACCTCATCCCAGCCTGGGGCACTATTAGATTTCAGGCTCATCAAGATACTATCAACTTCTTCACAAACTTCTTCACAAATTTAAAAGAACAAATGAGTTTAACTGTGTAGGTTGTGTATTAGTTGGATTATTGAAAGTACGTAATTGAATAGGCTGAATCTGTTGAGCAAGTTGTTTTCCAATATTTGCAAAAAAATCGTTAGCAAAGTTTGCTGATTCAGATGGTGAATTTTTGACATTTAATAATTCTGAGTTCTTTGTTTTAGTTTCACTTGTATATGTGATTTTTTTAATATTCTTCCAAAGTGATTTATTGTCCGAGACTGATTTTGAGAGTAGCTCTTTCATATTTTCGTTTCATTTTTTTTAATTAAATTATTACAATAATTTCTATATCTACAATAGGTTATTTTTAGAACTACGTTATGTGGATCTTTTTTAAAATTCTTTTGTAATTTATTTCTATTATTTATGCATCTAAGAATACCAGTGGTGATCCACGGTTTTATAATACGTTTGCTCTTTGGTATTTTAACAGTCATTGTATTACATTTAATGGATTCTGTCAGTCTTTGCAATAGAAGATCAGTTAACACGTTAGAATCATTGCAGAAAAGTAATTCGTGCAATTTTAATTTTTGTAGATAGTTCTGAGCTTTTTCAAAGTCTATTAAAGTTTTGGTCTTGTTTGGTTTATAAGAATTTTTAAATTTGGACAAGCATAAGAATGTTGTAAGGTGGTCTGTGGAAGTTGTATGCATTATTGCAATAAATGCCGAAACTTTTTTTCGATCAATTTTTAACATGAAGTGGTCCAGACATGAGAGTTCTCTAGTGGGTAATATGTGACTAGGAAGTATACTAAATTCTGAAAGCATGTTAAGATAATTAACTCTGTTCCTGTATTCCTGAGTGGGCTCTGGATCTTTTGGTCTAAGATTGATATTAATGTCTCCAGTTATTACAACATTCTTATGCTTCACGATTGCTTCAAGATGCGCACTAAGAGAATTCAAAAATATTTCAGCATTTGCGTTTGAAAGAGAGCGATATATACACAACAGTATATTGTTAAATATATCTACCTGAACACAAGAGGCATGTGATAATTTTATCTCTTTCACTTTAGCTTTTAATGACGACTTGGTGTAAACAGTAACTCCATCATTTTGATTATATTGATTAGTAGTGAAATATGAATCATAGTTAGGTATTTGTAAAATAGGCTTTCTATCATCAAGTCTACATTCGGTGAGAACTAATACATCCGGTTTAAAATTGAAGCTCGAGACAGTTATTAAAAAATCATCGAAGTTACAATATATACTACGTATATTTTGTGAGATGATAGTTAGATCATTCTGTTTTACATGTATGTGATCGACTAGATCAACAGGATCACATACAAGAGCACGAGCTATTTCTAGCTTGTCTATTTCTTCTATGTTTTGTAAGGACTCACCCATTTAACAATATACTATATACGTAAATTTTTATATGTGTCATACTATTATATGCGTTATTTTTCATAGGTGTTAAAGATAGCTTGTAATAGCGAGAGGAAGTAAATTTAAGATTATATTTATTGAAAAGTATAACGTTACCTTTCACATATTTGCTTTTTATATACGAGTATACTGTGTGTTTTTTTGTATTGTTATAAAATATGTATGTGTAAATGTAGCAAGAGTGAGTGTGTGTTATTATAAGAGTACAAATTATGGACTTAGTTGGAGTAAAGCACTGATAGAACAAAATTAAAACAGCTAAACAGATTATTAAAGTACGCAAAGACAGATTATGTAAACTCAACACAAACTTTAAAAACTGGTATTGTAAACAAGGCCTAAGTACGAGTAGTCATTGTTTTTTTAAGAGAAGCTGATGTACTTGATCTTCACTTCTAAAGATGATGATCGGCGAGTGCTTATCTTTTCTAACATAAACTTTGCTGTAGGAAGTCCAACAGAATTTATAGGCATTGGATTTGGCAAGATCCCTGGCGAGGAAGTACAGACGAGAACCTTTCTGAGTTAGATGTTCGGACAGAAAGATGGGTGTCTCTTCTTGGACTCTAAAATCTAAGTGCTCAGCACACAATTTAGTCTTATTTCTTGTGTTGAAGACCTTTGCCTTTTTCAGAAATTCAGCTTTAAAGAGCGTAGAACTAATTTCTACAACAATTGGAGTGTTTTGTTTATCAGTGTTCTTTCCACGTACTCTATAAATATCCTTAACATCCAATTTATCTATCTAACAGTCTATATTCTGTGATAAATTAATTACCATTTCAACCAGATCTTCTTTAGTTTCATTATTTTTTCTTGGCACATTTTTTAGTTCTATGTTACTTTTTCGATTTCCTTGTTGCATGTCCTCAATCTTATTTTCCAACAATATAATATACATTTTGTCTTCTTTTACTTGGTTCTCTAGTAGATCTATTTTCTTTTTAAATTCTTCATGTTGAGCCGCTAAGAACGTCACTGTGCTCTCTATGTTACTTTTCGAAAGTTGAATTTCTTTCAGAGTCGAGTTTATCTGTTGAAGCTCGTTTTTTTGTTTAGTTGCAAAAAGCGTCATCATTTTTTTCATTTCTACTCTAATATCAGCCAACTGAGTGGTGATCGAGTCATCCATATCTTCTCTACTCCTTTTGGTGCGTTATATATATAGTTAGGCGGAGTCTTTATACTAGTGTATACTAGTGCCCAACACGTTTATTTCATTATTTGACACAGATTTATCCATCATTGGGTCCATTTACAGTATTAAAAACACTTTCCGATTTTTAAGTTGAAAATTTGCTTTTCAATTGGACCAACACCTTGTTTAGAAACCGCGATCGCTACCGCTAATGAGTTATGGCAAGCAACAGATGAGTTCTATGAGCGCCTGGTAGGTACTTTGCAAAATTGTAGATGTAGCTAGTGGACGCTTATTTCGGCCTGGTCGAGCTCTGCGTTCTTGGCCCAACGGATATACGGCTTATTGGCGGAGCTCGATGGCGCAGCGGCTTGCGCGTTCGGCTTGCGATTTTGCTAGCTAAGCAACTTTCGCAATGCCGGGTCGCTAGATGGGTGACCAAATTAAAAACATCTCGAGCTCCTCCGTGCTTCGGAAGGCACGTTAGCCAGTTGGTCCGGTTGTTATCGTAAGATGACAGTCGTTAAAACCCACCAACCCGCATTGGGCCAGCGTGGTTGGTTATAGCCTAATATCCCCACGTGCTATTGTCACAGATGCTATTGTCCACGTTTAAAGGCTGATGATAATGTCTCATTCTTTTTACCCGACTTCAAAAAAAGGAGGAGGTTCTCAATTCGGTTGTATGTTTTGATAATAACACTCCTAGAGATTTTTAGAACGGAATAGAACTTTTATTGCAGCTACATGCATATTAAAGCCCTTCTTTACTTACAAATAGTTATTAGTAGTAGCAAGAGCGATGAATAATCTTATTTGTCTATGGTAGTAGTTAGTAACCTGTGACAGCGCCCACCCATTTTCGTTTCTGATTAAGTGCCTATTAAAATATTACGGCAAATATTTACGAATGCTCATTTGCAAACATGGGTGTTCGCAGTGAACAAAGGCCTATTTGTCTGACTGACGTAAACATAATTCTTTGAGATGAGAACATTAAATTCATAAGAGAGTACCTACTTAGGAGTATTTGCAACCTTCAACTAAACGGTGGTAAAATATTATCGTACGCCGACGACACTGCTCTACTTTTTTCTGCAGCAACGAAGCTCGAGGCTTATGAAAATGCAATGTTGTAAATAACATTAACTAACACTAAATGCTGATAAAACTAAATATATCACATTCTCGATGCGCAAATCAACTTCTACAACAAGAACACCTTTGTATGCTCATGATGGCTGTAATTTATACACAAACATGTCTTGCAATTGCCCTACCATTTCTAGCACTTGCAATATAAAGTATCTTGGGGTAATTATTGACGAGAATCTGTCATTCCGATATCATATTGAAGCTTTAAGTAACAGAATACGTAAGCTTATGTTTGTATTTAAAAAACTTCGTTCGATTGCAGATACCAAACTAATAATGCAAGTTTACGTGGCCTTATGTCAGTCGATACTAACTTACTGCATCACTGCATGGAGTGGTACGTATAAGTCCCTGTTATTAACTGTCGAAAGAGCCCAAAGAGCAATCCTGAAGGTGTCCACTTTCCGTCCTTATCTATATCCTACTCATCTTTTATATGAATCCTGTAAAGTTTTAACAGTTCGACAATTATTTATAAAAAGCACGATACTAAAACAGCACACGGCTCTTCCTTACAGCACTGAAATTACTAATAAAAGGAGGAAGGACATGGTTTGCACTTATCTCAAAGGTACAAAATGCGCTTTCTCATCAAGGTTCTTTATTTTCTTAGGACCCTTTCCAACAGGATTAATGCTAAGTGTTATATTTATCCGTTAAACACTAATAGCTGCAAAAAGGTTGTACAGGAAGAACTACAATAATTGACCTACGACGATACGGAGGGGTTAATGACCGTTGTTAGGTAATTTTGTTTTATTTATTTCTGTGTAAAACATATTATCTTATTTAAAAAAAATAAAATTATTTTATTCATGTTTTTATATTAGATTGTAATTTAGCGTATAAGGAACCTGTTATATTCATTTATGTTTCGATTTATATTAAACTTGACTAAGCCCACATTCGCCTGAAAAACAGGGTTTACCTAGCTCAGGCAACAGAATTAAATCTACTTTAGATTATTAGTTAAAAGCTCTTTGTAAACTATAGATGTAAGCGTATTTAAATAAAGATATTATTATATTATTTTAAACTCTTGAAATCGCACAAACAAAACAATTCAATGTCAATCAAATATCGCATGCACTTCGATGCACCGTCACATCAACAAACATGATATCATAATGCAAGCAATCGCTCTACGGAATGACTGATGCCCTATGAATACCCATCACACTGCGCCAACCATTACGGACGCTTGACAACAGTGATTACACTTACCTCATAAATTTTGAGAACCGTCAATTGTCATAATGTCACTAATCTCTTGCGAATCCGTCTCTTTCTTGCTAACCTCGATGATAAGGACAGGCGATGATCGCAATTTGTTTCTGAGAGAAGATCCTTCGCGAGAGATTTATACGCTCATTTGTATATAATGAAGGCGCCACTCATTGTGATGGAAGTCCCATTGAAGGCGACCTAACCGCACCCTAGGTGCTGTAGGGCTGTCCAAAGAGTTTCAAAAACCAACAGTGCTAGGTAACTAATGAAAAAGAGTAAGTAACGACACACTATATCATGAATAAATACCTAATGTTAAAGGTAGCACCTTATCCAGCAGTGTATGGCTTTTGTCTGAGATTAAAATAGTCATGGCAGAGTCTAAACCACCATCAACCACCAACACCATCCATCTTAAGATCGCCACGTGATGCCTTCAACAAGACCACCCCAATCGTCGATCTAGTCAACTCAAGAGGTGTCAAGAGTCAAGACGGACACGCTTGACTAGAAATTGTTTTGAGAAAATTGATAACATCGAAGTAAACAGTAGTTTAAATCGCTGCTAAAAAGCGTTTTATTTCAAATAGCGTTCCCGGTAAAATGATCTCAAGCGCCAGCCCTGTTGTAAGGCCAATTACTTAATGCCAGTATGCAGATGGCTCTCGCGTCTACACCTGCCATTGTCCGATCGCTTAATTCGAGCGCCCTCTAACACAGCCATAGGGAACTACTCATCTGAGCCAAGCGAACGGGCACAGTGAGCACTCCGCTTTATTAGCAAGCAATTTACGCTGAAAGCAAATGTTGAAAAATGAAAAGAATTTCGTTGACAACTCCTCCACTTTTGTTTGAGCGAGTTAGTTGCGGCGCTTTGTTGGAAAGAAAAACGTTTAAGAGCTTTATGTATGTAAATTCGGTTCATTTGTTTCTTTAAGATTTTTTTAGTACAAATAAAAATGTAACATAAGTATTTTATAAATAGGCTTCAGAAGGCCGGTTGTTTTTCTTTCATATGAAAAGTGAAGAAGAAGACTTGAAGAGAGCATCTGCCTTCTAGTATATCTTACATTAATTCAAATGGAAAGGAAATAGTTTCCTGGCCTCTCTAATAAAACAAGATTACACACGAACATAAAAGATAATACACTAACAATAGAATTTAAAACATTCACCTTTTTTAAGTCACACAAACATTTAGTGAGCTACAGAACCCTTCGTTTAAAATCTGTCATTTCTCCCAATCCAGTCATTCGCACATTTAAACAGATAGCCGAAACGAAGGCGTTTATTAGCATAGATAAAAAAACTCCCCAAAAAAGTCGACAAGGTACCTACCTACCTACCTCAAAGAGTCAACAACGTCTTAAAACGATTACCGAGTGTTCGGAGGTGCGAGGGGAGAGCGACACGTAAACCGCATTAGATATGTTAAATCCGGCCCTTGAAGGGCTCCGGTGGGTTTTTCTACGATATTTTTATGCGTATCGCTTACTTTCCTGATTATTGTACGGGCGCCATTTGCATTGCGCGCCGTTTGTACGCCGGGCGGGTTGACTTGATCGTTGTATATTGTCACATTTTATTCATCTAATAATTAAATTAAAAATTTAATAAAAATATTTTTCTTTGGAGAATGGGCTTATTAAAAAACATACCAACATGAATAGGGATACATTTTTTGCAATGAAAGTCTTTAGAGTTACGACTACAGAAATCATCAAAATTTCAGTATCAAAAAGTAAATCATAAACGTCTCATAGCAGAGAATAAGAATTACTTAAGGCAGTTGTTTAATTCAACGGTTTTATTCAACGACTGCCATAATTATTACAGATACCACTAAACGTACTGAATGGAAGAACACTAGATATTTTTTTTATTATTATTATTGTAATTTTGCATTCACAATGCTATAAAGATATAAGATAAAATGTTAGCCTACCAACCGCTTAAGAAGGCGAACTTGTTGGCTGACCTTATCGCGGCTAATCCGCGCATCGACGATTGTGGCGCCGCCCCACCTATCATAGCACATTGTGGGGCCACCATGCCTGATATTCGTATCAGGCAGTGTGATGTACGTGCGGTGCTGCGGTCGCTCGACGTGCGGAAGACTAGCGGGCCGGATGGTGTTCCGGAGATTGTGCTGCTCAGATGCGCGGCTGAGTTGTCTCCTGTGTTGACACGATTGTTTAGGATGTCTTACTATACCGGTATTGGGCCGGTGTCTTGGAAGGAAGCGAACATACAACCCATCCCCAAAAAAGGAGATCGCTCGGATCCAGCCAACTTTCGACCCATTGCTGTAACTTCTGTGCTGTGCAAGGTGTTTAAGCGGATAATTAACTCTCAGCTCATTTACTACTTAGAGGATCACTCGCTGCTCCATGATCGCCAGTATGGGTTTAGACCCAAGCGATCAACGGGTGATCTTCTAGCGTACGTTACTCACGCATGGGGTGAAGCGATGGACAAGCATGGCGAATCTCTGGCAGTTAGCCTTGATGTCGCCAAAGCTTTCGGTAGAGTATGGCATCGCTCCCTTCTTTTCAAATTGCCAGCCTTCAGTGTGCTGCCCCGTTTGTGGGCCTGGGTTGCAGACTTTTTAGAAGAGCGGAGGATTCGTGTCCTTTGTGAGGGTAGTTCCTCCGAGTTCTATAAAGTCAATGCCGGAGTGCCGCAGGGTTTTGTGCTCTCACCTACTCTATTTCTTCTGCATATCAATGACATGATGTCCTTGGGCAATATTCATTGTTATGCGGATGACAGTACGGTGCATGAGCAGTACATAGGACATCCTGCGGCAAAGCAAGCTAATATCGTGCTGTAAACCTGGTCGAGTTTAATGCCAGAAAAACCCAGGTTTGTTCATTCTCGTCCAAGATAACTCCCTTCCTCACTCCTCCCTCTCTTCAGAACTCTCCTTTACCCATTTCAGTGGACCTCAGCATTCTTGGCATGGACATCGGCCAGGAACTGAATCTAAAATGCTACATCGAGAGTGTTATTTTAACTGCCTCCCGTAAGTTGGGTATTCTCAATGAGGTGAGGCGGTTTTTCACTCCCGAGCAGCGCTGTTTGTTGTACAAGACTTAGGTCCGATCGAGTATGGAGTATTGTTATCAGATGTAGATGATGTAGATGGGACATCTACATCATATAGACGGCTAGATATGAGACGGCTCCGCTAAAAATGTTTACTAGAAAAAACGCCGGCAATCCAAAGGTCATGGGTTCGAATCCCATTCGAGTTTACTGAAACTGGTGATTTTTTGTAGTAAACATTTTGTCCTAAATTTAATTTTGATCGGCTTGGTAATCAGACTTAGCGACAGTTACCTTCATTGCGCTCAATACTGATATATATTCAGCTTTTAGATGCTATTACTATCAATACTGGTTGTAAACCTTCCTAAGAATGAATAAAATACATACATACATATTGGCTATCCTTACACTTGAACCTTCAAGTATGCGCAAAACCCGCCGTGTCCTGTGAGAGCCTGTGAGTGAGGTGTGTGTGCGTAAGCTTCCGGGTAGTTTGGTAAGCTTTTGTGGCGTCTAAGAAGAACATTTTGGTTACCTCGGCTGTGTCGCTAGACTTGTACCTTGTGTTGCATTTATCAAGATTCTCACTCCTAATGATTCTCTTGATAAATGAAACTGGGCACTTGTCGTAGTCCGGCTTTCTCTTGCAACCTATAGCGGCCTCCTTGGCGAGTTGGTCGGCTCTCTCATTTCCCTCCAATCCTGCGTGCGCTTTGATCCAGAACAAGTTGACATTTTTGCCCTGGTGGGATGCATTCCTAAGGTTTTTGCGCATGTTCACCGCAAGGGGATGGAGGAAAGCCACGTTTGTGACGGTCTGGAGAGCTGTCATGGAGTCGCTATAGATTCCAAAAGATACTTCTTTTCTACTAAGCAACACTTCCGAAGCCTTGTGTAGTGCAAGGAGCTCAGCTTGATACACCGTGCTGTAAGATGGCAATGCAAGCTTGATGGCCCTGGTTACGCCGGCGCTATTCCAGAAGGAGAGCGCTGCGCCAACCCTGCCATCAATCTTGCTGCCGTTGAAAGAATACTACCACCCCCTTTCTTCCCTTTCGTGTCGTAAAAGACGACTAAAGGAATATAGACTGCATATACATCCAACAGTATAGAGCGGCGATGGGCTCACTACCTGTCACGCTGAGCACATGTGCAGTCGCTGGTGGTGAAATGTGGACTATGGTAGAGGACTGCTTTTGTTGTCCTCATTGTTTAGTCTCTAACTAACCCTTCGTGGAAAAACAGATAAATAACAGCGTTTTTATTTTTATTTGCATAAAATATTTAAACAGCTTACATTTTAGGCAGAAACTGTATTTACATTTATTTATTTATTTTATAAATGGGGTAGGGTAATGTAATGTTTATTGAAGTATTGTTGCAGAGTTTTAGTTTAGTTAATATTGTTTTTACTAGAATGTTTTGATATATATGTTTTTATTGTTTTTAATTTTACCTTTTTAGAATTATTTATCATAGGCGAAGTCAGTCACAGAAAACAGCATAATATATGCTATATTATGCTGTTTTCTGTTGTTCTCTAGGTTTCCGCGGAAGATCAGCGTCAGGGCACCTTTGGTGTCTTGACTAATGCTGAGTGGATACCTTTTCTGTGTCACAATAAAATAGTTTTGTTTAAAATTGTATATTTACATGTGTGCGTGACACGAATAAATTATTTTCATTTCATTTCATTTAAATGTAACAACAACCAGAGGCGGCGTAACTTGGGAGTCGGCGCACACTGGGGCCGACGGCTTTTACTTAGTGGTCTTGGAACTGGGGGAGAACGAGAACCACAGGGTGACGAGAAGTAGTGCAGCCAAAGCGAATGGAGGAAATAAAGATGGTCTTTATGACCCTCCATTCGTGAGGCTGCACTTACTAACGGGATTGGCTTGTTCAACCTCGGAAAGACCCCAAGTAGAAATGGTTCTACGGCTAAAATTACGCGGCCGTAGTGAACGCCAACCCCCCCTCCGGTCCATGGTATACTGAACATAAAAGACACGTTAGGTCCACTAAACACAAAAGGCACATAATAGGCAAAGAAACCTAAAGGGATAGATATTTATAAAGATAGAAAATAAAATAAATTAGGACTAAATATAGAGTAAAACCACAGACATATAATAGAAGCAGACCAAACATTACAACAAAAAAGCGTGCCCATTACGCCTACAGACAAATTTCATGCACACATTTACAATAAAAGGGGCTGAACTCAGGCACGCAAGGGACCTCAAGTACCTACATCTATAGTAATGTTATACGTAAAGAGGATAATTTTATATTTTATACTTAGACATTTGAAGATACTCATTAAATTATAAAAAACACCAGTAGAATGCTATGTTATCTATCATTGAGTGCCAGGCAGGCTGTCTGTATCTGGCTGCGACGCCACCTCACTAACTTAATAGGCCTATTACATCTCGACTGTGATTTTTGCGTAAAATGGCCAATTTTGGCGTTCTTGATCCAAGAAAAAAATACATCACCAGTTTTGACTTATTGAATAATGTAGAATAGCTATTGGCATAGTTCGTAGCGGCCTCGCTTTATGTAAATTTTGCTTAACTTTTTTATGAAACCCAAAATTGATGAAGGTTTTCATAAAATACGCCAAGGCACTTTTTTGAGCTCCTAGATTGAACTACTGTTCTAAAGAAATGAAAAAAAATTAGAATGTTATCTATTATATAGTCGTATAGTGCGTAGCGGCCTCGGAATTTTTAGATATCATTGATTTTATATAGAAAAAAATCTTATTACAAACCAAAAAACTTCGAAAATCGCTTTAAGTTAACTGTGAATTTCTTCTACCTACGATATTATTGAGCAAAATTTATAGCAAAATAATTGTTACTTCTTGAGAAATAAAGATTGTATAATGAAATTGTTATCCTATTTTGATAAAAACGATAAATATAACTGCAAAATTACTACAAAATACGATGTGCCGGCCGTCCGAACTCAGCTTATTCTTGCAGAGAAGAGATTTGTAATATTAAGCATGATTTTATTATCCTATTTTGATAATAACGATAAATACAACTAAACAAGTTACTACAAAATGCAAAAATGCGCATTTTACGCAAAAATCACATTTAAGATGTAATAGATCTCTTAATAAAATGCATGAAATACTCGTAGTAGAACCGTTAGGTAAAATAAGAAAAATGAAATAAGTAATTAAAAACAACATACATACATATACTCTGCTGGTATTTTTTTAATAAAAATAAAAATTACAATAAATAATGTCACAATTTTTTAAACTAGTGATAAGACCGCCGGGTGGTCGAGTAGTCAGCGACCCTGACTGCGGGTTACTGTATATTTTGCAAGTCCCGTAAAAATGATATCCGGGATACTTTTGAGTCTGTTCAGGAAGTAATGATGAAGGTTTCTGAAAACAAATAAATTTATCATTTTCTGTATATTTCAAAGTAACAGAGTTGAGAGACTGCGCAGACTCATCTTATTCATGTTATAGCCTAGAATACTGTACAACAATATAATAATTAAGTTAACTCACTTAATGTAGTTAATACAGCACTTGAGGTACTCGGCACTGGCACTGGCTACTGGCATTGCTTTCTTACCGGACCTTTTAGTAAAGATTTAGATGAATTCTGAAAAACAAATGTAAAAAGTTATTATTTTATGCACATTTTCATACAAAAATACATCCCTACGACTACCATAGGGTTAAAGGGGTAGGATAGGGTTTTAGTTAACAATATTATAAAAATAATTTACTCATATTTAATTTATCCCTAATGAATAAATATATTGCATACTTAAATCTAATCAACCTTCAAAAATATACCTATTAAACAAAACTGGAGCCTAAATACGGCCCCTTAAAATTGTACAAGTACATGAAACGTCAAACGAGATCAGAGTTACTATATAATTGATTATTGTTACCACAAGAATCTGTCAGAAACTACTTTACGTTAAGATTTCACGAGATTTGCACTTATGACAATTATTCACTACTTCTACAATGCCGAAAGATTAATAATAATCACACAATGACTGAAAAAAACATTATGAGATTAGATGGCACAACAAAACTTACCAATGGAACGTAATTTCAGGTGTTTTTCTAAATGAAGAGTTGCCGCACAAGGGCGCACTACACTTCACCATTTTATTTTAGTACTTTTGGCTCATAAACTTTATTAGATCACAAAAAATAAGCGAAAACAATCTCCTATACGTCCTTTGTTGACAAGTCTAGGAAGACATTTGTAGCCATAGATAAAGTGTTTGTAGCTTATTTGTAGCTTGTCAAGATGGCGTTTTGCCTCACGGTCCAGTTTGTCTATGTGTGTGGAAGTGTTGCGACATTAAAAAGAAACGAGATAGTCTCATTAATTTGTGGTTAGAGAGAAAGAAGTAGAAATATTGTTTTATTCTCATCTATGTAGTTGTGAAATAATGTTTGGTCTGCTTCTATTATATGTCTGTGAGTAAAACAAAGATCACACAAGTGGCAGGATATTAATTAACTTAATTAAAAATTGAAGGGGAAATACAATACAGATATAAACATAAATAAGGATGAAATGGAAAAATAAAAATCTATAAATGTAGGTACTAATGAAAATTAAGCAAAGAAGAACGTAATTAAAAATAAATGTAACAATGTAATCCAAAGAATGTAAATTTAGA
Source organism: Scoparia ambigualis (assembly GCA_963921215.1). Lineage (NCBI taxonomy): Eukaryota > Metazoa > Arthropoda > Insecta > Lepidoptera > Crambidae > Scoparia > Scoparia ambigualis. The sequence goes on along the minus strand of OY992521.1, from coordinate 24,239,087 downwards.
CAAGATAAGAGAAACACAGATAAATGTATAAGAGACAGAAACCAAATGTTAATAAAAATAGAAAGAAAATGTATTGCAATACGAAAATATTAACAAATATATACAGTAATAAGAAATTGTTCAATAAAAGAAAAATAAATGTATTAGTACATAAGGAAAGGATGTAAAAAAAGAGAAAGAAAATGTATTGCAATACGAAAATATTAAAAAATATAAACAGTAATGAAATTGTTTAATAAAAGAAAAATAAATGTATTAGAAAATAAGAGAAAAATGTAAAACAAAAAAGAAAAACAAAGAAATGTAATAGTATAAAACTATATTGTAAAAAGAATAATATGAAAGACAAAAAAGAGAAAAAAAACATAGAAAAGAAAAAACTAGAGTGGAGCTCTTAAAGCTGCAGTTCATTAACCCCCCTGAAAAACAAAAACAAAAAGAAAACAAAACCAAAAGTCCTGCAAAGTATCAAGCGGCTAAGTCGCGCTATCCAGGTGACATTTCCTTGATCTTCCCGCGGCGCGCGAGGGGCGCCACTCCTCCCGGCTAACGTGTCAAGGAGTGCGAGTTATTCAGTTTGCATTCGGCTTTCCTCTTGTCACTCTTCATTGCGATTCTTTTACTTTCGCCAATTTGCTTTACATTAAGTGGTTGCTTCGTCTCTTGTCTTTTATTTTTGATTTTACTGGAAGAAAATCCTTTTACTTAGTGCTTTTTAGATTTCTTTTTAATCTCTAAATTTATGGTGACTTTAATAAAATATAAGGTTGGTTCTTTCTACGGATACTATTTTAATTGATTTATATATTCACATTTTGTCGCTGCGCTGCATGGATTATTGAACATTACTCTATTTTCATAAGTAAACACAAACATTTTCTAAAACTCTTATCAACCAGGTTAACAACAATAACACAATAAAATACATTTGTGTATTGCGAGCTGCGAGCGTCTCTCCTGAGTGTAATACCGTGTTTTTCACAATCCGACACCCGCAGAGATATTCACAGTCGGGTTGGCGATTTCACAACCCCCTTACCCCTTTGTGCCCGATCGGATAAGCAGCCGATTCCAAAGCTAATTTTCTTGAGGAAATCGGTGCGAGTACCTTCTTGTGCTACTTGCAGACGTTATAACGCTGTTCGGGATCAATCAGTCGGATTGTGAAAGAACTCTTTGCTATTTTCATATCTGCCAAAAGAGAAAAGTAGGGTAAGAACTCTTAAAACATGCAACTGTCATCCTCATAAACTTATATTTAAGTGTACCCACAGATGAGTAATAAAAAGAAGGACACGTGCTGCTATACTAACAAGTGAAGAAACCTTTATGCTGGTGTGTGCACACACACCCGTGTTTGACATCACAATACCTCTGTGTAAAGGAGTGCCGTAATAATTACAATAATACTGACTTACTTTATGCGCTTCACTTTTTAAGTTAGTGACGCGGAGTCCTTATTTTTTTACTCGTCTGTGACGGGACCGAACTAATACACGCTTTGTCACCGAAATTATTTTTGTATAAAATAATACCAATCACTATGAAGTCATAGTGATTGGTATTATTTTATATGTTTACTTTTTCTTTTCTATTTTAAAATTGTTTTGTTTTATAGCTAGGAATATTTGTGTCAGGCAATACCTTATCAGACGCGTTTAGAGGTAACATTGCTGACGATAATAATTATGGTTCTTCTGTTCTGTGGCGATATCTATGCGATCTGCAAACTCAAGCAATATCTTACATAAGTCTCTTACGTAGCTAGATTCTTATTAAAAGAGCAAAAGTTAATCTGTACAAAGTAAATTGATTCGCATTAAGACATCATGGCGAGGCCGCTGTTTCACCCTTTCGCAGTGCGGTTTTATCATTTTAAATCATGTCTCATCAGTGGGGGTGAGGCGCACCCCACTTAATTAATTAAGAACTTTACAACAAATACAAGCTTTCATTTGTTTGTACCAATTGTCAAGACAATGCATTGGTAGAACTCATTTATGGATTTCGAGAATGAATTAAAGAGCGAGTTTATATCTATTCACACATTATTTATTCAAACATACTTACATGCATATATCTCCGAAGGGTTAGTCAGTGACTAGACAATGAGGACCGCAATAGCAGTCATCTCCCACAGTCCACCTTTCACCAAGCAACAACTGCTAATGTGCTCAGCGTGTGGTGGTGAGCTCATCGCCGCTCCATGCTGCTGGACCCATGTGCAGGCCTTGGTCTCAGTCGCCTTTTAAGACACCCAAAAAAAAAGTTGGATCGGTAACCACCACACATCTTATTAATTTATTTATATAGATAAGTAACTTAGTCATCAAAAAGACTTTTATGCCATCCTCAAGATGGCTGCCAAGATTCATTCGTTGTAACATTGTAAGTAACGCACGAATTAAGAGTCACCAAAGTGCTTTGAGCGATTCCCCGTTTCTGGCTCGGTCGCAGACGCAGGTGCTCGTAATTACCAAGGAGAGGGTTCACGTGACGCACCCCCGAAAACACATTTTAATGTCTCAGTTATGACATCCCTATGTTGGTGGCAAGTTGGGTGACATTACCAAGAATGCCTAAAATTTTATACTGGGAACCATCTCCTCTCTTGGGTGTCGTAAAAGGCGACTAACTGACTGAAGACTGCACACAGCACCTATATCACGTTGTTTTGGTGAAACGTGGACTGTAGCAGTGTACCTACTGCTTTTGGGGTCCTCATTGCCTACGCCTAGTCTCTGATAAACCTTTGGCGATAATACATATTAAGGAGTGTACTTATCTTATGTGGTCTGTATAAAAAATACCGGTCAGAATCGTCACAAATGGAAAGTGGTGGCCAGCTGTCTACCTGTCAGGGAAACGGACGTACGTGATGTATTTAGAGTGGATTCGACCAAACTGGAATAAGGTCTTATACCTAAATTAAACGGCGAATTTGTATGGACTAATCTCGGAGTAAGTCTTATTCCAGTTTGGTCGGATCCACCCTTAGATAGATAAATACTTGGTTATTACTTTTATTGCAACAGTAGATATACATAATACACTGTGGAAAAAAAGACCGCGCTTGGAGGAATAGGACCCTTAATATTGATGATGGCTTTACTGAAAGGAAGCATTCCTTTATTTTCAAAAATAATTAAAACTGCTTTTAACGATTTTTGAAAAATCACCCGCTTGAGGCGGGAATCGAGCCGGTGCAATGTGAAAAAAAAAACCATTGTGTATTTTATGATACCAACCGAAAGAATAACTCATATATAAAGATCAATTTCTTTTAAACAGCATAGTATCTTACATTAAAGAAAGACCAAGAAAAATATTTTTTATTGAAAAGTTTACTTAGGTGCTATGAAAAGAAAATAGTTCACATAACTTATAAATTGCTGGTAGCGAATTCAGTCGAAGAATACGTCTGTGCATTCGTGAAAGTGGGTCTCATTTTGAGCAAATTCATATGTTATGTGAACTATTCCCTTTCGTAATCATTTTCGTAAATTCTTATATTCAGTGCTCAATTTTCGTAGGCTAAACTGAATAAATTATATTGAATCTTGAATATAATAAAGCCATTGCAATATTGTCCTTTTAAAGAGCATTTAGAAGTAGCACTTACATTTTGTTGGAACGTTGTTTTATGACAGTTTTCACTTCGACAATTCCGAATGAAACGACACAGAGTCATGGCGACTGCCGCCATAAATCCTTTATAGAGATTATCCTGGATTAAGGCGTACAGAACCCGGTGGCTTACACCATTAACTTTGGTGAAATCCATAATATTACAAGGTAAGTACATAATTGTTAAATAAGGTCCCTTTGCCCTATCGTAACGTTTTGTTTCCGCAACTGATTCAGATAAATTGTAGATACTGTATACACCCACGACAATATAACTCACTCCAATAATATATTATAACAACAACTGTACATGCCATTGTGACTGGCTAGCTGACTGACTGACTGACTTTCTGGCAGGCTACCTGCCTGGCAAGCTGGTTGACGCTGGCAGCTCTGGCTATCTGCCTGGCTGGGTATAGTGAACTGTGGCTACGATTTTTTGACATAGATATCCTTGTGTGTGTTGTCTTGTCTTGTCTTGTAATCGTATTATATGTTTTTTATGTTATGATGGAAAATGTCTTATGATGGGGAGGGCATTTTCCAATTTGTTTTGACGCTATAAAAGAAAGGGAGAAAGGAAATGCCCTTGCTGAGTTTCTTGCCGGTTCTCCTCAAAGGCTCCCGCCCCATAGTTAGGACTTACGAACCGATGGCATAACGACATACGTAAGTGCTAAATTATTGTAGCCTCAATTGATTAAATGATTTTGAATTCCACTCGCTCATCGTTGAGGCCTCAGCTACCAGCCCCAGTGTAATTACGCGCCACAAAAATGTCACCGCACCGACTGCGATTTTTATAGAGAGCATGCCCTTTGTCATCGGCAAAGGTCGCCGGTTCGCAGCCCGGCCAAATGTCGCGACCTTTGGGCCGTTAGTGTCCCCGCTGGGAATGCTGAAACAATTCAAAGTAATGGATGCCCTGGAAAAAACAATAATCTTTAAGAGTCCATACATAGATACTTACGTACTTATTCACTACTTTTATCCACAAAGGTTTAGTCAGAAATCAGGCAATGAGGTCCGCAAAAGCCAGTCCACTGCCACAGTCTACGTTTCACTAATTACTGCACATGTGCTCAGCGTGACAGGTGGTGAGCCCATCACCGCGTTTAAGAGTCCATTAGAGTCTAAAAGACTTTATCCTTTATCTTTTTGAAAAGCGGAGTTCAATGACGTAGCGGCTTACGCGTTCAGTTCAGTATCTTGTGAGTTCAGCAACTTTCGGAATACTGGATGGGTTACCGAATTAAATACATAGACCTTCTTCATACATCGAAATGTACTTCTAGCTACTTGGTTTAAGGCGAAGGGTACTGAGTAAACATGTATACGAGGTGACGTTAGACATGTTTCCTGGCTAAAATATAGAATGTGATGCTTCGAAATTAATATAATACGCTATAAACCATATCCTATAACTCTACCTGTAGGTTAAAAATACTTGCTGTTAGCTTTATTAGCATTCAAAACTAATTGGAAATGCTAAGCTCTGTATTTATCTTGCACAGATTTTTATTAGTTTGACAAATCCGTTCAAAGCAAAACTCGGTGTAGATATTTCTATACTTTGTACCTTTTTTCTGTAAGTTCTATTGTTACGAACAGAAATCAAAAATTAGGATTTTTAGCATAAATCTATTTTTTCCTACTAAGTTATCAGGCTAAATTGTTTACTAAAAAAAAAACAACCAGTCTCAGGAAAGCTCGAATGGGATTCGAACCCATGACCTTTGAATTGCCGGTCCACTGCTCTAACCGCTAAGCTACCAAGACCTCAGATTTTTTTCTAGTGGTTTGATTTACGCTGCAAGCCAGCGGTATTACGTCACTGTGAAGTCCACCCTCACAGTCGAAAGAATACTATTGCAAGTATTTCTTTCGACTGTGAGGCGTTTAGTTGTATAGAATGCGACATTGCCGTACTGTGCGGTGCCCGGCCTGTCGTCTTAACCTTCACCTTAAGTTGTCGTAAAAGGAAAGTCGTTAAGCCCACCAACTCCATTTCGCTAGAGTGAGGAGTTCTGGCCCCTTCTCTCCTGTGCTCTTGTGCTTGCGAAAATGTCCAAGCCCGGTCAAGAGACGGTTCTAAACTGATGATGATATTGATTTAATAAACTCTTGGACATGAACCACCAAATAGGAGTTTAAAACCAGCTTAGCAGCGTACGTTTACTTACAGTAAATAAGCATCTAGGCTGTGTAAAAACCCCACATACTTAAAAAAAAATGGCTAAAAATGTTTGATACAATATTATACGAGCAAAGAATTCTCCGTTTGTCCTAGTAACTCCTGCACATAGATACCGCAAAACAATTTTCAAAATGGATCGAGTGTTATTCGAAAATTTTAAACTGTCCAGTGGCCCCGCGCTCCTATGACGTATGGCACCCCTGAGGGTGATCAGCTCCGCAAAAGTCGGCCATCTATCACTGCACTCCCGCAAACTCTAAAACAGCTCCTAACACGTTGCAATAGAGGTGTAACTTTAAAAAACTATGTGCGAAATATCAATTGTTTGCGGACAACATGACGAATTCGCCCTGTCAAGTAGCTATGCAATTATTAATGTTGCGTAAACTGATCTAAGAGGAGGGAATGGAGAACCAACACACCGGACAATACCTACGTGGTTTGGTTGAAGTCGCGACATTACAGTAGGAAGATACATAATAATTATGAACTGGTGAAAAAAAAAATTAGTAATCTCACACTAACACTACGTGTTAATTAAATAGCACGAAACGTGAAACTTCTTGGTTGGTAGAATCGATTCACATTTAATTTTTTTTAAATTAAGACACCGATTTTTAGAACTTGAATTTCGTAGCAACGTTTTCGTAGGCATCGCTATCGTTTTCGTAGCAAAGTTGCCCTCACAATTTGAATGCTATCGCGGTGGCAACATCGCTCGCTCGCACTTGCAGCCTTAGATCGCTCGTATTTAGTTATTTACCGTAAAATTCTTATTTGCAAAAAATGCCAAAAAACCAAAAAAACAAATTCTTCTTAATTAGTCTGCGAAAAATGGGGTCGTGGTGTCAATGCGGTACCTCGATATTATGCCGGATGGCCATTTCAGTGCCTCTGATTTTCAGTTGATTTTTATCTTGTTTTTTGTGTGTGTGGAAATGGATTATGCTTTTTTATTTTAATTACTCATTTACCATTAGGTCACCAGTGTCACCACACATTAGGCATAGTGATTATTTAAAAATAATTTCTGATTCGCATTTTGCAATCTGTATTCTAGCCTTTTTGTCGGGAAAGTGATGCATCATGTCTGCAGTTTTGTTTTATTGTGTTTTGTCGACTATTCATGTGAAATAATGGTCGATTAATAACCGTTAAGTGTTCGTGAACGTGCATGAGTGTTGGCAAATAAACCAAAACCGTGCAATATCACTTTTCAAATTCACACAACTTTACTGAAATTCAAGGGGTTTGGGAGGGAATATCATTTACCATTAAACATTAATAGTTTCATTCATTGTCATGTACTCTAAAAAAAGATAATATTTAGCATTATAAGTGTTAATTGACACTGGCGAAATGTGCAGAAAGCACAAAGCCCTTACTTAAGAAAAAAATTGCGTACTCTAGAAATCAGCAATTGCAAATGCACATGTTACATTAATACTCAAACCACTGATGACACTTAATCCCCATAAAACCGCTTTACTCCAACACACAACTGACATAACGTGCAACCATTAAAATTACACAAACTACGGACCTCCAGTTAGTTTCGCATTAACCAAATAACTGTGCGTCACCCCCGCGGGGAGTCGCAACAATCATTGTAATTAGAACCGCGATAATTGTCCGGGTCGCTTCGTGCTTATCACTTTAGTACCATGTCATGCCAACTACTGCGTTTATCCATGTAGCGGCTCGCCCGCGACTTTGTCTGCGTGAACATCCCGTATCCCGTATCCTGCGACGAATTTCCGAAAAATTAATTTCACACAAACCTAGTCTTGACAATAATAATTGGCTATTTAACAGTTGTAACAATAAAATATGGAATACTAGCGGCCGCTCGCGGTTTTACCCGCGTGGTTCCCTTCCCGTGGAAATATCGGGATAAAAAGTATCCTATGTGTTAATCCAGGTTATAAACTATCTGTATGCCAAATTTCATCCAAATCCATTCAGTAGTTTTTACGTGAAAGAGTAGCAAACATCCATCCATACTTACAAACTTTCGTGTTTATAATATTAATAGGATGTTGGAAATGGTAGTTTATGATTTAACGATAATTATCCAATAGTTTTTTTTATTAAGACAATTTGTAAATACTTATTTACACAATAAATTTGCGTTTTTCACCTGTAGATTACAAGACCCGAAACACGGGCGGCCATGATTGAGCTTTGTGTGACGTCACATTTCACAAATTAAACAAAAACTATCTGTCAGGTTTCAAGATATAGTTTAGTTTATTGTGGTGTGACGTCACAGTCTAAATGTCACGTGATCAACCGTTTTCGCACGAGATTTGAAATGAATGAAGAAAAATAAAGCTTTTTCGAGGAAAAAAAAATATTGTACGGGTTATAAAATAAGCGTTAGTAAGCAATTTTTTAAATACTTGTCTGAAAACTGTCAAGTAGCCAATTAGGAACACAACAGAAAAAGTATTATACAAGTAGGTGCAGTCGTTCTGTAGTGATGCGCGTACATTTCGGCAATTAATTTTTATTAGGAATTAAAGATGTTTTAGGCACTACGGTCAAATTCGGTGAAAAATGTTTGTAAATATAATTTATATTATTGTCAAATTCTAAGTGCAATCTAGTTTCTCTTGGATTTTTACAGATGTTTTGAAAGAAAGACAACATTGTTAGCTGTTTTCTAGTGAATCTCTCTCTTAAGAAAAAGTCTAAATCCGAAATAATTGCTCAAAGAAAGGTCTATAATGTGTACAAACATTCTTTGTCTAATTATAATAGCAGGCATAGTATAAGTACGAGCGCGATCGTTGACGCGAGTTGATGTGACACGGTACTAAAGTGTTAAGCTATTTCTGAGGCCGACTGTACCGGGAGGGGGGCGTAATTCAATAACACGGTATGATGGATTGCTCGAAACGACTTCGATATTAGGTCAGCATTAAGATAATGGCGATGCCAAGTGTTATTATATGGGTAAAGACCCGTTGGGGTTGAAACCTCATTTAGGACATTTGAAAAAGAAGGTGAAAAATTTTATTGAGATTCACACAATATAATTTGGACTTTATGTGATCTGAATCTAAAGATCATGTTGGTAAAACAATTTAACATTCGTCACCAGCATTTTACTTTAAATTATGGGGCGCACGGAGGGTAGTGTATATAAGATGACTGCTAGAAACTGCAAGAAACTTCAAGGGCTGGTCAGGTCAAGTGTTTTATACATGACAAAAATGAATCCGTGTTTTTTCGTAGGTACTTATCGCCCAGCTGACGAGGGCAATGGCCAGCCGGCCGGCCGTCTGTTGACCCGTCAACGTAGGTACTTATCGCCCAGCTGACGCGGACGGGTCAACAGACGACCGTATGGTTTAAAGTAAATTATATACTCAAAGACTATCCAGTTAAAATTCACAAAATGAATTATTTCATTAAAATGAAAAAAACACGAATTCCTTTTTTGTCATTTTTGTCATGTTTAAAACACTTGACCTGACCAGCCCTTGAAGTTTCTTGCGGTTTCTAGCAGTCACCTTATATATTCTCTGACGCAGGTCTTCCCACATTATAAAGCACATGGACAGATAGGAACAACCCCACTATATTAATAAAGCAGATTTTAACTACTGGTTTTACGACAACTACCGAGATTAATCGTTTATAATGCTACTACCTATACCTTCCAAACACGTAATATCTTTTCTCTGCTCTTTTATAACAAATCTCACTTATTAATGTGCTCTCTACAAAACTGAAAAAATAATCCTATTAACCCATGCAAAAAGGCAATGCGGTTGGGATGGTTTAGTTGTGTTGGAGCAGAAGTGGTTCCTGAGTGGCGACAGCGCACCATGAAGACGCAGTGTAGGCAGGCCTCCAACAAGGTGGTACGACGATCTGGTAAGGTCGCGGGTAGCCGCTGATTGCGAGCAGCACAAGACCGGACGTGGTGGAGATTCTTGGGCGATGCCTTTTTCCAGTAGCGTTGGACATATTTTAGCTTATAATGATATGGTTGTGTAAGGATTCGTTTAACATAGCGGCGCCGGCCGACTCATAATAATCTGCGTATTGCCGGTGTCAAATCGCATCACTGAAGTAAGTTCCTTGTAGCGCTAAAAAAAAGTGTTCCACAGTGGTTGAGGATTCCTGCTGAAGCGTGCCTCTACCTTCGGCTTTATCGTCACTTAAAATCAGGTGAGGTGAAAGCCAAACGCTTAGCCGTTCTAGAATAAATAAAAAATAAAAAAGCTAAAAGCTACATTAGTCCGTGCCAGTTTTCCGCTGTGCAATGCGGTATCTAAGTAAAATTCCGGCTGTACATCCGTCGCCGCGCTGCCTGGCACGTCAATTTTTAAAACGATAGAATGTGATCGGAATTGTGATTGCGGCGGGCGGAGGGAGCGGTATTGTGCGGCCTCCGCGTGACACTAAAGGGGTTTTCGAGTGTGCTTTTCAATTTGCTAGCGGCCGAACGAACACCGCCGGCCGTGGATACTGTTCCGTACCAATTGGTTTTCACGCAAGGTTTTTTTTCAACTACCACAAACTACACTGACGTTTGAAGCAGAATAGAGCTACGAGTCCTACTAATCTAAATAAATACATAAATAAATTATACTTTATATTATAATAATTCACTTCATTATACTTTATATTATAAGCAGTGATAGGAATAGACATACTGTATTTACCTAAAATTCTTGAAGGGACATAACATGAGGCTGTTAATACCACCAAATTTGACACCGGTATTTTGTATTTACCGGTATTTCCCGAAACCCCAGATTTATTTTTCTACTCAACTAATGCGTTGGTAGTGTAGTAGTGGTTGGAAGTGTTTAAAACTATCAGTACTTCATTTGTTTATAATAGTTAAAATTGTTCTAGGTATTGTAAATTGTAAATAGACGTGAATCTATGTATGTATATATGTTTCAACACCTCCAACCACTGCTAAAGAGTAGAATAAGAAATCCCGGAGGTTTCGAGAAATACCGATATATAAGGCGTCTGCTAGAAACCGCAAGAAACTTCAAGGGTTGGTCAGGTCAAGTGACATGACAAAAATGACAAAAAGAAATTCATGCTTTTTTATTTTTCATTAAATAATTCATTTTATGAAATTTCATTTGATAGTCTTTGAGAATCTAATTTATATTAAAGCAATAACATAAGAAAAATAAAATGTAAGTATTAAATAACGATTATTTACAACGCGCGGGCAGCGGCCGTCTGTTGACCCGTCCGCGTCAGCTGGGCGATAAGTACCTACGTTAGTCTGCAATCTTTTTTTCATTTTTGCCATGTTTAAAACACTTGACCTGACCAGCCCTTGAAGTTTCTTGCGGTTTCTAGCAGTCACCTTATATGTACACAAAATACCGGTATCTTTGGTGGTATTAACAGCTCCATGTTATGTCCCGTCAAGAATTTTAGGTAAATACAGTCTGCCTATTATTCCTATCCTTAGAATAATAACGCTATAGAAACCAAGTTCGCGCGCCTATTTTGAAGCACATTAATTGGAGCCAGAAATGGCACCAAACGCCGGACCGCTCCGTAGTGTTCAATGTCACAGCGCGCCGAACGTGTCTCGCGAAAACAAAAAAAAAATGACGGTTTGTGCAGTTAAATTGTGTCACAACACATCTGAAAAACAAAAGAAGTGTAATAACATCACTTTTCACAGGTAAGCTTTCAGTATTTCATAGTATCTTGTAGTTAATTAGGTCAAAATATAAACGTACTGCAGTGTGATTCTCTAAGTTAAAGCCTCGGTAGCAGCGGGTGCCGCAGTGCTGTCTCTTTCATATTCATAGAATTGGAAAGAGACAGCAGATCATGGCCATGCGCGCACGTCACGCGTGTGTGAATCGGTTTAGTGCTTCATTTTTGACAGAGCGCTTGTATGAAGACTATCTTTCTATAGCGTTATTATTCTAAGTTCCTATCACTGATTCTATGAGACATCAATGCTCATCGAATAAATAAGGGCAACATACAATACCTATATTTTGTAAAGCTATTTTTATCATTATCCATTTATTATTCGAAGCTTTAATATTACCAATTTAACATGCTTTTTCTGCTTACCATCAGGCAGGATTTTATTTTTTATTTTATTTTCTTTATTTGGTTTTCCAACTTTGAGTGAGTACATTTGTTTTAAACTATGATACATTTTAGCAAATAAATAAGTGCTGAAAATCTCACTACTTAAAGGAGAACACAACATGCACGTGAGGCAACAGATACAATAAATAGGTATACTTAATAGAAATTAACAGATCAATAGAAATAATTAAAAGTTACATTTACATTAACTAAGTTTGTAGTTATTCCTACCCTCGCACCTTTTTTTCTCGCAAATTCATTAATTCGACATTCATTCGCTTCACTTAGATTTTCGAAATTTCAACTCGAATGCACTTCTCTGCATCATCTTTTAACACTCAGGGTCAATAATCATAGAAGCTATCTACCTAATACTTACATCACTTTTATATACGGAAATACCCGTTTTTCTACAATTCAAAAACTAAAGGGACCACCTTATGTACCTAAAGTAATACCCTAAGACAATTTTTTTAAATTTTTTCTTAAGTCTGTTTTTTTCGAAATATTTACAATTTAGTAAAAAAAACACCCCACAAATAACCCGATTTTCTTACATTTTACAAAATTCCAAGAAATGTTAACAGCCGATTTTTAAAATTCAAACGCTCACACGTGTCTCGATAAATTCCTCAACTCTTGGTACTTTTACATCTCGATCCTCCCAGAAAATCCTTGGAGCTATGGCTAAAATACGTCTCAGGCGAGTTGCATTGCATTTGATAACCATTTTCAATGGTAAAAAATGCTTATTTTTAAAAAAGTCGAGTCCCCATGACATCTCTCGTTCCCGCCATAATCAAGTTCGTGTAATATTTAAACTTTTTTTGGGCCTTTGAAAGACGCGCGAACAGGGTGCAACGGAAATGAAACGGAGCATACTCGTACATGCGAGCCCGCCCGCCCCGCTTGAATCGCGAACTATTGTCGGAAACACCGCGCGTGGAACGGAACGTGCGGAGGCACGGACTCACGGAGCTGACGGAGCGGCCATACGTGGTGAGAATCGCGCAGGATTCAAGAAAAATAGCGACGCACTCGAATTACACGGCACACACCCTGCATGCGTGCGTATCTGTCTCTAAATTATATTTAAAATAATGCGGCATTAAAACGTAACTGCGTTCGACGAAGAATAAGTCGGTTAAAACTTTATGAACTGGAATACTATTACTGTGGATGATTTTAATTATGATATATTGATTTATGTTATTGAATAAAATGTTTACTAGAAAAAAATCAACCAGTATCAGGAAGCTCGAATGGGATTGTTGAGACTGGTTGATTATTTTATTTCTAGTAAACATTTTATATAATATGTATATTGCATTGTTAATGCAAAAAATTTAATAATAAAGATATTATGTTATTGAACTAAATTTAATTATTTTCGTTACAGTAAGAAAATATACTCTAAGGCTACGACCGACTTCTGCGTAAACGTTCCGATCGACGTCTAAACGCCAGGCACAGCGTCAACTGTCAATACATCTCACGCGAACGACGACGTCTCGTTCACAACAGTAGTCCACATGTAGTCGACAAATAGTGCTCGAGTGGTAGTTGTGTAATATTAAATGGCTTTTGGCGGTGCTTGTGACACTTGAGGAAGAGGCACAAGACTACCATATACTAGGAAAAATTAGGGCAATAATGAGCCAATTATTTATGAAAAGCAGCGTGTAAAGGAGACCACAACAGTACATTTGTATAGGAACTTAGATTAAAACAAAAAGGGTTTAATCTAAGTATAGGACGCATTGTGACGCGGCGTACGGCGTGACGCTGTATGTACGCGGCCGACGGCGTTTATAGGAGACCATAGCCTTATGGTTTTTTAAAAACCAGCGGGTCTATCGGCTAAAAAATATGGATATGGACATGGGCTTCATTTGACATTTGAAGCCCATATTTTATCTTGATATGGGCATATTATGGGCTTCAAATGTCAAATGAAGCCCATGTACATATTCATATTTTTTAGTCGATAGGGTAGCTGGTCTAGCTATTATTATTACAAACAAAATTTCTGATTAAGATTCTAAATAACCATCAAACAGGTAATTAATTAACAGTTGATGTTAATGAAATCAACAGATGCATGTTGCATACATAAAGCAAAATAATAATTGTAAATGAAAGATCTACCAATCATATCACGTGGCACCCTTGAGAGATAAAGATTTATAGACAATGCAATACAATTTAATTTGTCTTCGCCTTGTGACCCAATCTCATCATGTGCTATTGTTCTGATGATAAACGGTACGTACAGATACATTAAGTCAGTTAGCAATTCCATAATGCCCAATGATTCAACTCCAATAACATACAGATATCTTGAATGAAAACATTTTCTTTTGGCTATTTATAGATAACAAAACTGGTAAAACTAGTAAACTAGCCATTTAAACTACTCATAAAATTTTAAGATTGTGATTAAATGCTACAATCGGTCTCGGTTTTAATTCAACCATTAAAAATATATATGTAAGTATTGCCATCTTTGAAACTAGTCATTTATTTCGTAACAGGAATCACACAGCGAGCTACCTTCTACAGCCGCACTATTGTTTTTCATGGGGCTCATGTCCATGCCAATAATATTGAATCGCAGTGCGAAACAGCGAAATCCTTTTACCAATTTCGCTTTGCATACTGTACTGTACGTGCCTGATTTCGAAAACCACCTCACACATGTTATGAATAACATACTTGTAGATAATATATGAAACTCCTTAAATATTTGAATATTGTAATAAACACTTTACACAGATCTATTCGTATTTAATTTTAATGTTATAAAGTAAAACGCAAATAGATGACGTGCAATGTAAACGTTTTATTTCAATATGTAGTAATCGCGTAAACTTTATAATACTCTAGACTAATGAAAAATAACTTTGGAATAATGAAGCCTCATCATTATCTTGGCATAATTAGTCACATCAGATACGGCCATAATTAACTTTAAAAAACAATGAGCAAATACCTACCTTTATACTTTTTTGTTAATTACGTGCATTAATATACAGTCCCCAGGCCAAAACGTGCAGCTAAGTTTAATGAGAAACAAGAGGGAAAATTGAAATCGCTCAGTCGCAAATGAAAAATTAAAAAATTTCCCGCCCGGAAACGGAACCGCTGCCATGTTTCTTGAGACAACGTCGCGTCGTCGTCGCCATCTTAATTACCAACAGTGGAAAACAAAAATATGGCCAAATTTTTTTGACGATATAATTTTTTTAATAGGTATTGTTTGCGAACATTAATATTTCCATGCATTTTGATGGCATTTTAATTATTAATTACCAAATAAAAATCTGATAATTACCTATATTTTTGAGATGGGTGCCACGTTTGTAAAACTGATCATTAAAATTATCAAATCGTGTCTAACACAGCAGTGTTTAGTTTTGCTGCAAATCAAGCAATGTTTTATATTAATTGACCTATGTATCCTTTTTTTTGTGTATTCTCTTATAGGGAAATATGTCTGCTCTGTCCATTTTAATCAATTTACTTGTTATTTTTAATAGAGAAACCTTAGATCACTGTGCCAATTAACTTGTAAGTCAACTTTCGTATGTGTCTTAATATGTTTACCTAATAAAAATAAAAGTAAACACGATTGAAGTGAGTGCTATAAATTTTGCAGTACCTACATAAGTGTTGAAATAATAAAAGCTGAGCGTGCCTCTATAGATGGTGCGATGTGCTCCCGTGACTTCCGGCGAGCACCGGTGACACTACACGCAACCCAGTTACGTGCTAGGGTTGGCGATTAAAGCGTAAGCTTACAAAAAACATTCAATCACATAATTATTATAAATACTAGATGCACACACAATCAACGCTCTCAAAATGTCTGAGTTAAGATAAGATAAGATAAGAAAATTTGTATTAACGCTTACACACAGATTCACACAATACAGCAATATTTTATAAAAAAAATGAAAATTGAACTTATAAACAAAATAACAACAGGATAACTATATGAAAATGATTTAAAAAAATATCATAAAACAGGTGGTTCGTGTGTGAGACCAGCCCTGTCTCAGCAATATGCTGCCACGCCTCTTAATGTTGGTCGGAGTGAGGAAGCAGCGCTGATATTCTGACAGGGCCCTAGGTAGGTGATGTTAGTTATGTGTGCGACGAAGTGCTTCTTCAAAAATTGCTATTTGGCCAAAACCTTCGATCTCATACTGTAAAAACTAGATGCATAATCAACGCTACGCTCTCAAAACGTCTAAACAAAAAGAGTAGTCACGAGCACCAATATGTATACACTTTAACTCTTTTTCCATTGTATTTAAGAGTTACAATTGTTAACATATTTTTGCTCGTGACGCAAGATGTTTTGGTACGCAATTTGTTTGGTAGTGTGCGAGCTAGGTGTCAACGTGACGAAGTGCTCCTTTAAAAATTGATGTTCTGCCAAAAATCATTTATCATTTATGTATTACATATTTATATAATAAGTAATAAATGATTTATGTTACATTATATATTATAAGTCTATATTTTCCCACTGCTGGGCAAAGGCATTTACAAAATGTTTATAAGCTCTCTCAAAGCTTCGAAAGCGACTATTCCGCTTCGAAAAATTGTGTATACTTATAGTTTTTATATGTGACCAAAGCTTATAAAGTATTTTTATCACCAAGCACAACGAGGGATATTGGTCCATAAGTTGTGTGGCTGGCCCGCCGAAAATGACAATATTTTTTGGTTATTTTCACGGGCCGTCCATTTTTCTGATCCATAGAGAAATTAGTTTCACAAACACGTCATTGGTGATCAAGATTATTATTATTTCCTGTTCGATGTGTTCTCTACTTTCTTTCGAGTTGACCCTGTCGTAGACTATGATCTTAGATTAGTCGGGAAAAGTGTTTCGGATTTTTCGATGCACACCTGAGGGCCTATATACTCGCTTTCTCCGAATCGAAAGCCGAGTTTTCGTTTTGCTATATAAAGCGGTTTCCATTCCTTCCGAAGTTTCGTTCACACAAAATAGTTTGGCAATATGATTATAATTTTTTAGAAAATTGTCTGAAATTTTTAAATAATGGAAAGCGCTATACATAGCAAACGATAATCGGCCGAAATTTTGATTCGGAGAAAGCGAGTAGGCCCGCAGGAGTTTATATGCTCACTTACCAATATTTGGTAAGCGTGGTGAATTTAGTGGAACAGTTTAAAGGCTGCACCTACATAACATTTTTATTTCAAAAAATATTCTTTATTACATGGTTACTGATATGCCAACCCTGAAGGAAAGACATCATTATTGTAATGGATGTCACGGACTCCAACTCTACAAGTGCTCTAAAAGCAGAAGTTGCGCCAACTTATCCCGCCACAAAACAAGTTCAAACCACCCTTATTTCCATAGACATAAGGTGTTTAAATCATAACTTGTAAGTTTGTTTCCAGAGGCTACACGGTGCCGCAATCGCAAAGTGCAACACATTAGCGACATCTCTTGGCGCGAGTGAGAAAATTACACCAGAATTATGACATCTGAAAGTGTAGTGAGCTTTTAGACAAGTGTCTAGTTCTCACTTGAGCTCTGGAGCATACATCCAAGGCGGTAATGACAATGTCTCCTTGTTATATACGTAATAGATAAGGCGTGTCGCCGTAATGCAGATATGGAGACCAGTAAACAGTATTTTCATAATATTATCCATAATAAATTCCATAATAGTGGTAGATTACCGCCTTTAACCGTAGTCTAGTGGTTTAGACCACCACCGGTCTAAGACCCAGAGGTCCCAGGTTAGATTCCCCGCAAGGGTACATAAATGTTTGTTGTACTAGGTTTGGTTGGTAGTAACTATAGGGCTATATAGGGCTTGTTAAGTCTGCCCGGCTAGCTACCATATCATCTTATATAAATAAATGTTTACAGCATTGTTGCGTTTCGATGGTTATGATAGCCAGTTCCTCAGTAGTTGAGGATTCCGGGTGAAGTGCCTTCCACTTTTGGTGTTTTCATCGGGTGAGAATGAAGGTCAAGTGCTCATCCGTAAATTAATAATAAAAATATATAGACTAAGAATCGTTACCTACGTAAATATTTACAATAACTCGTAGGTTAAGTTTAGAGGAGAAATAATTAATTAACTAATTAAAGTAATGGCAATATCTCTTTGTTGTGATTAAAGAACAGTTATTAAATTTTAATTATCACCTATCGTCTATTATAATAAAGTTTATTAGCACTAGGTATGTTTAGAAATACAATAATAATATAGTATTTGAAGACCTCAGTGGTCGGGTAAGCACGCTGGTTCTGGCGTCGCGCCATCTCTGAGGTCCCGCCAGGGTTCAATTCCCGGTCGAGTAAATTTAGAAAAAAACTTATTTTCAAACTTTTCTGATCTGGGTGTTTTATGTGTTTATGTATATTTATCCGTTATCCAAGTTTCACAACGAAGCTTAACTTGGGCTTGGTAATAGGTTGAGCGTATAAAATTATTTATCTATGTGAATACACATTTTTTACATAGAAGTAATAATGACATGAATTTCATTGCATAGAAGCATTGATCGATTCATTTATCATTACCTCATCATCACAGGGCTTATATCCTTATTAAAAATAGATATCATTGTGTATTATGACGACGATTATGATGAATTGATGACGACCTCTGTGCGTCGACTGGTTAGCACGCCGAGTCTCTCGTCGCGCCATTTCTGAAGTCCCAGGGTTCAATTCCAGGTCGGGCCAATTTAGAGAAAAACTTCTAATTGATTTTGGGTCTGGGTGTTTTTTCTATGTTTATGGATATTTATCCGTTATCTTACCATATTAACGAGTTTCAAAAGAATACTCATATTGGTCTAGATAATTGGTGTGAGCGTAAACAAATAAAATTAATTAAAAAAATTCATTTAATTAATTAAGTAATATTACGAGCAGCTCGATGGCGTTCGTGTTGCGTTGCGATCTTACAAGTTAGGCAACGTTTGCAATGTCGGGTCGCCTGATGGGTGTTCAAATTAATAATATCTCGATCTCCTGCCGTCCTTTGGAAAATGTGATTAACACATTGTTGCTCAATCTAAGGTCAGTCAACGTTCACCGTCAGCGTTTATGTTGATAATGGAATGTTTTTAAAGAAGCTGCTAAGTATAATTAAATTGAATAAACGAAAATGTTATTGTAAACAAAATTAAAGATAATTATAAATGTTATAATAAATGATAAAATGTTGTTAAGCTCTTTGGATGCCTCTTTTGTCGCTATGGTTGTATTGGCTGGTCATAACGGAAGCATTATGATAGTGATGATAAAGGGAACTCTCATAGGTACCTACATACATAGTAACATACAAACATATAATCACAACTTTTATCCCCGGAAGGTTAGTCAGAGACTATAGGCCATGAGGACAGCAGAAGCAGTCCTCTACCATAGTCCACTTTTCACCAAATAGCGACTGCACATGTGTTCAGCGTGACAGATAGTGAGCCCATCACCACTCTATGCTGTTGGATGTATGTGCAGTCTTTAGTCCGTTAGTCGCCTTTTACGACACCCAAGGGAAGAGTATGTGTGGTAATATTCTTTCACCGCTACTATATTGGCGGGTCATAACGGAAATGTTATGAAGGGAACTTCATCATCTCCATCATAAGGTAACAAACGTCCCTGAGCTGGGCATATCCCTTCCCACGTGGACAATATCACATGGGGACATTAAACGTTGAGATGACGGTCAAGTCCTATCTCCCTTCAAATAAAAAAAAACGAGTCAGTAATTTGTCTCGCATTGAAACAGCGCCCCCTGGCGAAAAAAGAGGTGCGTTTTAATTCACCATGAGTACTTAGTTAATAAAACTCGCATTAAAAGCTATCGGATCTAAAATATCATGTTTGGTGTATAAATACCTAATAGGGTATCTGCTCTTTTACCTTGAAACTAAACTACTATTACAAACCGCTAGTGTAAAGTAGTCCCTACAATTCATTTTTGTTATAATTTTACCTACTATTCCTTAAACTTACACTTAGATTCTTTATATGATTTTCGTATAGTTACCGATAGAATTAGCGATAAATAACATACACCACTTTGACACTACAATAATTTTCAACATAGAACTCCAATTATCCGAATTAATGGGGACCGGGACCCATTCGGATAAGCAAATATTCGGATAATCGGATTTTTTTTTAAAAAATTGCCATTGGACAGAATAAAAGCTACGTTTTGATATTGCACTATTTTTTTATTGAATTAAATGAAAGAAACATGAAATTTTCACATGTTTTAAATATAAATAAAATGTACTTATGTACAAGTTTAGAAATAAAAATCATTGTTTTTTAAACATCTCCGTCAATGTAAGCTGTTTTGCGGTCTTCAACCGTTTTCGGGCAGCCAGGTCACGCATTCGCTTGACGGTGAGCAGTTGCAAGTGGTGGTTTTGTGATTCGGATGATCGGCGATTCGGATAGTCGGAGTTCAGATAATTGGAGTTCTACTGTACTTCTAATTACATACACATAAAATAAAACAAACATCGCGCATAACTACAGTAAAATTATCCTTAATTGACTGTGCTGTGATAAGATTTTGTAAGGATGGGATTTTGTATGTGGTTTTAGCAAAAAAATGTGTAAATTGTCATAATATTACTAACAGACATTATTGAACAATAAGTCTGTTAACAAACAAGTAGCGGGCCAGCTTAAGAAAGCTGAATGGCCTTTTATCTTTACAGGTGACATGTGGAAAGACTTTCAGTCCGGCCCAGAGATGGGACGTATAAACGTCTCTATAAGCTTTAAAGGCAGACGATTAACACTATAATAAATATTTTATAGAAACAAATTAATTACGCAGCTTTTATTTCTTGTTACATTATGTATTTTAAGTTTATCTTACAATGATCCAGCCAGTGAGTCCCAACAAAGACTTGGTGCAGTTCATTTCTCTTTCTTGTCGTTCTCGTGGACTACTTGGGGCTTGAAGTCCAGCTCGAGAACGCTGCGGAGCGAGTTCACGTACAGGTCCAATCGTTGTGTCATGTAGTAACAGCGGCGATCCCTCATCTGGCGATTAAGGTTCAGATCGACGACGGAGATGAGTAGACCGTCTCTTGTTCTAGAAAGACCAGGGCACCTCACCCCATCTGGGCCGCTAAAGTAACTTGACCCGTAGAAGAGCCCGAGCTCTTTGTGAGCAGGCTTGCCGTCAGCAGATGTGAACTCGTTAGGGAATTCCTCGTAACCCACCCTGTTGATCGCAGCGGTGAAGTAGCAGTTCGTGATGGCGGCATTCCTAGCTTCGATGTTCCACATGTACTCGCTGCCTGCCTCGGCGGCAATGGTCGCTGACGGGTTGAACACAATCTCTGCTCCGTTTTGCCCGAACATCATCCAGTTCAAGACGTGGTGACGCCCGAAACAGATGTTGACAGCAATCTTGCCGTAGCGGGTCGCGAACACCGGGTGCCCAGTGTTCCCCTCCATATAGTAATTCGATTCATTGAAGTCTCCAACTCTGGGGATGTGGTTCTTGCGATGCTTACCGATCACGTTGCCAGTGTCACTGATTACTACAGCAGTGTTCCACAAAACTTCGGCGTGGTTTTCATCCCTCTCTAGGATAGACGAGACGATGACCATCGCGTACTTGATAGCCAACTCGCTCAGGAATCTGGTAGTGGGACCGTCTTCCGCTGACTCAGCGAACTCACACCACGGCTGCTTCTCGCGTGTGCAAAAAGCGAAGGGCATGTTCCACAACTCCTGGAAGCAAATGATGTTCACACCTTCCTGACCGGCTACATCGATGATCTTCTTCACTTTCTCGAAGATAGCTTTCTTTTGTTCATTGACTGGTCGGTCGGTCGGCACAGCGATTGAGTGCTGGATGACGCCGACTTTAACGATCCTCGGAGGTCTGGTCTGTTCCTTTTTCGCTAGGAAAGAATAGGCGGCGATTTCAAAGTCGCCATCTTTCGCGGCGGCGACGGAAGACTCCTTGAGTTTTACTTCATTGTGGTCTTTTCTGCCGTAGTAAATCCTGTTGAACTCATCGAGATCACGGCCGCTGAGGTTGTTGTTCACGATTGCTTCGAGGCTCTGCGTTTCGTTGTCCATGGTGGCGTGTGGTTCTTGACGGCAGCTGGCTGCGACTGGACGGACCAGTCTGACATTCAGCTTAAATAGGTGCTCTAATGGTAATTCACTGTACGTGTGGCTTGTTTACTTATCTGTGTGGTCCTGCTGGGTGGCCTTCGACCTGTAGCGATAAGTTTGAGACAATATTCGAAGTGAAAAATATTTGACTGATCAATAACAAATTGGTGTACGTGATTTTGTGCGATGTGGTAAAGCTGGTGTACATTGTAATAAAGTTTTGCTTCGCTCATTAACAAATTTTTACTACTTACGTTTTTACTACATTATAAGTAGATTTAAGAGCCATTAAATTAAAATGCAATGAAAAATTTCATTGCGCTTTTTGTTTTCTTTATTTTCATCAATCTACTGTAACCTTGGCCCCTGCAAAATATGGTTCAAAGAGTCAGAATAAACTAAAAGTATTAAGTTTAAAGTGAACATTTGCTTTTAGTATTTTTCGATTATCATTCTGTACCTTATTATGAGTGGCAGCAGAATATTCTATTACCATAAGCGTCGGCGTCGATCATTAAGACTAGGTATTGGTTATTTATTTCTGTTCTGTTGTAGATTAGGTGTCTTTTATTAAGGTATATAAGTGCTATAACGCCAACATGCACAACTGCATACTTACATCAAGCAAGTTTATTTATAGACGTTAAGAGTTGTATTAACGAGCACAGCCATGAATGTAATTAATTACGTAAATACAAATTTAAAGTTTTTTTTTTTTTTTTTTTTATGTATTAGAATAATGTTGGCAGGTTGACAGGTGACAATAACAAACCTGATAATTATTATAGATAGGTATTCATAATCATCTGCATGTACTTAAACCAATCTGTAAAAAACTATGAGTCTCACAAATCTTAAATACCTTTCCTTGTACTCTCACACTCATGTAGCTCTTAATACTTTATTGCACAAAGAAATTACATAAAAACACAGGTTACATAGGACATAAGACGTATACAAAGGTGACCGTTTTAGCTATCTCTATCGGAATCTCAAGCTTGACCTTAAAGACCTTTTTAGTGTTACGTACTTCGATAAACTACTACTGATTACCAATTAACTCCCTATACATTACACTTACTCATTCAATACTCCCAAGGCATTATACGTGCTGACGTGACGATAGATCCATTTCATCTATAAAATCCAGAAGTGGGGAAAGCTGCATAAGTTTCTACCATCCTTAGTTTTCAAGACAAGGGACCTTAATTCCCATTCGAATTTTCTATGGTGCGATTAAATTAATACAAGTGGTGACAAAAGGGCCCAAGGTTCGAATGGGAAATTACTTACTCTTTTAGTTACTTATCATCCTGATCGAATGAAAACTAAAGTGTTCTGAATTAAACTCAGAGAAACAAGAAGAATTAAATGCCAGAAGCATTGAGAGTCGTGGACTCTCGGGACGGTTCGCGGTTCGGGACCGTCGGGACCGCGGTCCCGAAAGCCACCTTGGAACTTTTCACATCGATATCCTGAAAGAATCATAATTATGTTTATTGATTACGCAGTGGTTATGTCACGTTCGAAATTAATAAAGTTTATATTGATTGTTTTTGACTTAATTTTGTCAAATGTTCGGGATCACCGGTCCTGGTCCTGATGGCCGCATCAAAAATATTTATAATTTTCAAACCGGTCCCGAAATCCCCAAAGAAAGACTATAAGAAAAGACAAGTTGTTCCTAAAAAGCATAAAAAAAAACATTTCAGCGTATTAAAGCCGGATTTTAGTAGGTATACCTAGTTCGTAGATGGAACAATATAATCATAGATATTGTTTATTGAGTATGTCTAACGCCCAAAATTAAAATAACCTATCTATAGATTTTTTAGCCTCCTAGAGTGAGACATTTGACAAAATTAAGTCAAAAACAATAAATATAAACTTTATTAATTTCGAACGTGACATAACCATTGCGTAATCAATAAACATAATTATGATTCTTTCAGGATATCGATGTGAAAAGTTCCCGTCAAGCCTTCAAGTATAAAAACGGTAACACGGGTTTGTTAAGAACGACCGGTCCATCCAACACACTATTGTAAATAGGGAAGATAAGTAACTCGTTACTAAACGTTTATCAATAATCATAGCCACGCGCTCATTTAAACACGATACGCGTCGGTTCGACTTGTCTCACTTATTTACTCCGCAAACAGGCTTACGCAACTGTTGGCGGCTCGATTAAATATTTATAAATAACCAGTCTGTTGGTATCTCAATGGAAATACAAAATGGAACAAACGTTGGACACTATCGTTAAGAAACACTTGAAGCCCGAACAATTGAAAGAGTTCAACAGAATACACTACGGAAGAGAAGATCATTGTGAATTGAAGGTCAAAGTTTCCACTAAAGCAGCATGCGAGGCAGTCAACGTTGAGGTTGCGAGCTACTACTTTTCAGCTATCAAGGAGGACATTCGTCGCCCACGAATTGTGAAAGTCGGGTTAGTCCAACATGCCATTGCCATACCTACGCATAAACCTGTCAATGAACAAAAAGCCGCCATTTTCAAAAATGTCGGTGAAATCATAAACATTGCTGCTGACGAAGGTGTCCAAATACTGTGTTTACAAGAGACTTGGTACATGCCATTCTTTTTATGTACGAGGGAGAAGGAGCGATGGGCAGAATTCGCTGAATCGGCCGCGGATGGACCGAGCACCAAGTTCATTTCTGCATTAGCCAAGAAACATAAAATGGTTATAGTTTCACCGATTCTGGAAAATCATGACGGCACGTGGTGGAACACCGCCGTAGTGATTGACGAGAACGGCCGATACATAGGGAAGCATCGTAAAAATCACCTTCCGAGCGTAGGCAGCTTCAACGAAACGACTTACTACGCCCCCGGCGATTTGGGTCATCCAGTTTTTGACACGAGATACGGAAAGGTTGCTGTCAACATCTGCTACGGCAGGCATCACGCGTTGAACTGGCTAATGTTTGGGCTGAACGGCGCTGAAATCGTTTTTAACCCTGCAGCAACAATATCCGAGTTTGGCGAGTCTTTTTGGGGCATTGAAGCCAGAAATGCCGCGGTTGCCAACGGATACTTCACCTGCAGTATCAATAGGATCGGTAAGGAAGATTTCTCTGTCAATAGAGAGGGGAAAGAAGAAGTTATATCAAGAACTTATTACGGATCGAGCTATATAACAGCGCCTAATGGATGCAGGACTCCAAGCTTGTCAAGAGAAAGAGACGGTCTGCTTATATCTGAGCTAGATCTCAATCTATGCAGGCAAGTCAAAGATCAATGGGGATTTAACATGACTTCAAGATTGGATATGTATGCCCAAGAACTGATAAATAATGCAAAAAGTAACTAATTCATTGTTTTATTAATTTTTGTATAAATTTTTATTTTCCTACATTATTTATTTATTTAGACAAACTTAGTACAACCATTACAGAAAAAAAACCTAATGCAACAGTACAAGCCGGTCCGAGGTACAAGCACTTATAAAATTTTATTTTAAGTGCAGTCGACCACAGAAGTAGCTAAGTAGCACAGACATTGAAAAAGAAGTCTAGGTCTGTGCCACAGACATATAATATATGTATGTCTGTGGTCTGTGCTAAGTACCTAGCATGTCATCCAACAGCTGCGTTCGCACAATTGGCTATTTGACAGTTGTAACAATAAAATATAAAATATGTCGGAAAAGGTAGTTTACGATTTAACGATAATTATCCAATAGTTTTCTTTTATAATATGATAATTTGTAAATATTTTATTTTTACAAAATATTTTTTTATCCTAAACACGTGTGGACAGCGATTGATTAGTGCGAGTGATTAGTAGCCTGCGTAGTAAAGTGATTAGACGCGGGTTTTATTTTTTTGCGAGTCGACTGCGAGTAGCCACGTCCCGCGCGTCCTCCCTTTCCCCTCACTCGCAGCCTGCCTGCACTACACACGTCTGGACTGGACAGCAGTGTTTAGTGATTAGTGTTTAGCGTTTGGCGTCGGAGGCTCGCTTGTTCTGCAAAATGGCGAAGTGGACCGAAGACATAACAGATCGTATTGCTTAACTGTACACTAACGAAAATATGACCGAAAATCCTTAAATAAATAAAGGTGACACAATGCAAAGCATTACAATTTTCTTTACTGTTTGATTACATGTACAAACTTTAGTTTGACTCAAGCGAGAAAAAAGGATACAGGCACAAACTACGATAAAGTGTTCCGAAACAAAGACTCTAGTCAACGAGATTTAAATAGTTTAATGTCTTTGACTCTAGTTCATAATATTCGTCTAGGGACACGAAAAAAGTATCGATACTTTGTGGTATCGAGTTCTTTCCTTTCGATATCGATACTTTTGTATTTGATACTTTGTATTCGATACTTTTACTCAATGAGTACTTTTTGGCAAGTATCGTATCGAATAAATCTTTGTTATACTGAAGACATAAAACATAGGTTTGGTTGACCTACCTACGCTGATGAAAAGACTGTATGGGCTAGATCTCTTTGCCTTTCTCAAAATGGACAAATCAACCAAAAAAACTTTCTAATCTAATCTACTTATATCATTTACTTGATCCTAGATTCAAGAATATCCATTTTCAGGATGCCAGAGCTTGTGCAAGGGCGATTTCTATGCTAAGACGATTTATTACTACCACTCCTAGTATCGCTAGTCTACCTGATAGTGATTCTTCTGTCGAAACCAATTATGACTTATGGAGTCACCATAAGAAGTTGGCTCATACGAAGCGGAACAAAAACACAGGTTCTTCATTACAGCTAGAAAAAAAGGATGAAGTGAGCCACTACCTGTCTGCACAGGTGTCACCTCTTTCAACCGATCCATTAGAACAATGGGAAGACATGTAAGTGGTTTTTCCCAAATTGTTCAAGCTCGCCCAAGAGTATTTAGCAATACCAGCATCATCGGTCCCCTCCGAACGTTTATTTTCAAAGGCAGGCTGTACAATAACAAAAATAAGAAACCGGTTAGCGCCAAACCGGCTAGATAATCTTTTATTTTTAAGTGATTGCACAGAGGAAGAGTGGGGCATTTAATAATGTTTAAAAAAATAAATAATAAACATCGTTGATTTGTCAATTTATATTTTTTATTATTGTAATAAGTATGTAGCTACCTACACAGCTGCAAGACATAAATACGACGCGCGCTCCCGCGCTTCGATGTTATATGTGTCTCGTCCGATGGCCGTCGCGCAATGGCGCCGCGAATATTTATATGCGGCGCGCATCGACAGCCACGCGACTGCCGCGAGCCGCTTCAGCCGCTGCGTCATGCCAAACGCAGTGCACCCTAGCGTTCATTTATGAACACGTAATAAACTACTTTGTATATACGCCTCTAGTTGTAACATGTAAAATTTGTATATATTAGGCTAAGTTTTCCAATAATTTCATTCCAATCTCAAGAATAGATGGTGTTATTACTCTGCAAACCTCCATCGGCTAAAGTGGTGACCCCGAACAAGTAGAACATTAAGAAGCAACCTACCTATAATCAAGATAGTCACTATGCCGAAAGCCGAAAAATCCGAGGAATCAAGCGGCTCAAGCTCCAAACCAACTACGAAAGTCTCAAGCATCGCCTTATCTATGCGTGTACCACCATTCTGGCGTGACCGACCTAGACTATGGTTCATCACGTTCGAAGCCGCAACACACGATCTGAAGAAAGGCCAAACACAACTAGCCCAACTCGTGATAGCGCAGCTCGAGAAACAAGACATCGAGCAGATCAGCGACCCACTGTACAACCCGCCAGCTGAACAATACTACACCTGATAGCGATTATTGCTACAACCACCAACGCTTTGGAAGAAAAGCAAGAAGATGCCAATCGCCGTGCTCTTTCAACAAGTCGCAACAACAACCACAGCAACATAATAACGTCGACGTTCATCATCGCCGACGTCAGCAAGCCTATCATTGGAGCCGATTTCTTATGTTACCACGACCTGCTGGTAGACCTGAAGAACAGAAGACTAGTAGATAACGTCACTAAGTTATCAATCGTCACTCCAGGCTGCTACACCGATGTACCTACAGTTCGCAGTATCGACTTAGAACAACCATACCACGACATCCTCAACGAGTTTCCCGGTATCACAAGACTCACTGCAATGAAACTTACTCCGAAGCACCACGTGAAACATTATATCGAGACCACTGGCCCGCCACTACACAGCCGAGCACGTCCGTTACCACCACACCGCTACGAGAAAGTGAAGAAAGAATTTGAGTCTATGATCGAACAAGGCCTATGCAGACCAAGCAAGAGTCCATGGTCAAGCCCAGTACACGTTGTACCAAAAAAGAATGGAGATCTCAGAATGTGTGGAGACTATTGCCGACTCAATGCAATAACGAAACCAGACTGTTATCCGATTCCACGCATCAAAGACTTTACCTACCAACTCGCCGGAAAGAAAATATTCTCAACAATTGACCTCATACGAGCGTATCAACAGCTACCTAACAAAGAAACTGACATAGAGAAGACAGCCATCATCACACCATTCGGGTTATTCGAATTTCCACGAACGTGCCCAGGTTTAAAGAACGCTGGACAGACTTTCCAACGTTTCATCCATAATGTGCTACGAGGCCTAGATTTCGTCTTCCCGTTCCTCGACGACGTACTCCTGGCTTCAGAGTCTGAACAGCAAGACCGCGATAACCTACATATCGTATTACAACGCCTAGAAGACGCCGGTGTCACTATCAACCCGTCAAAGTGCAATTTCGGCAAGAAGAAAGTCAAGTTTCTTGGTTACGAAGTATCCGCTAACGGTATCATACCACCTCAAGAAAAAGTCCAAGCAATCTCTGAATATCCAAGACCGAAGACAATACAACAACTCAGAACATTTCTTGGCATGATTAACTACTATCGCGAACATATACCTAACGCCGCATCAGTACAAGCTCCGCTCAACCAATACCTACACAACTCGAAAAAACGCGACAAGACCGAAATTCAATGGACAGACGAAGCAATCGCATTATTTGAAAACAGTAAGAAATGCCTACAAGACGCCGCGCTACTTGCACACCCGATTAACTCCGTCCCGCTCGCACTGATGTGCGACGCCTCCAATACTTGTGCAGGCGCCGTACTACAACAATATGTTAACAAAACATGGCAACCACTGGGATACTACTCGAAGAAATTCACCGCCACGCAACAAAAGTACAGTACCTACGACAGGGAATTACTTTCAATCTACATGGCAATGAAACACTTTAGAAAAATGTTCGAAGGAAGAGAACTGATTGTCTTTACCGACCACAAGCCAATTATCTACGCACTACATAAACAGTCATCCGATAGCGAAACACCACGCAGCTCAAGACAACTACTATTCATCAGCGAGTTTACAACCGACATTCGTCACATCAGTGGAAAAGACAACACAGTCGCCGATGCACTATCCCGCATCGAAACAATCACATGTCCATCAACAATAGACTACGAACAACTAGCAAGACAACAGCAAAATGATCCCGAGTTACCTGCGCTACTACAACAAACCAACCTACAAGTAAAGAAAATCAAGATACCTAACACCGATTACGACATCTACTGCGAAACATCAACATCCAACATTCGTCCGTACCTAGCACATGACTTTCGACGCACCGCATTCGACGCAGTGCACAGAGTCAGTCACCCCGGTACGCGAACAACAAGAAAGCTTCTACAACAACGCTAATTCTGGCCCGCGATGAACTCCGACATTGGAACATGGACGAAGACGTGTGTATCCTGTCAACGAGCGAAAGTACAACGACACACGCACAGCAACATATCATCATTTCCCGTGTGCGAAAGATTTCAACACCTACATATCGATATTGTCGGAGCTCTAACAACAAGCGAACACGGACATCGATACCTACTCACAATGATAGATCGCATTACGCGATGGCCCGAAGCTATACCTATTCAAGAAACAACCAGTGAAAACGTCGCAAAATATGTTTACGAAGCGTGGATAACAAGATTCGGATGCCCCCAGACAATAACTACAGATCAAGGACGTCAGTTCGAGATTCAGCTGTTTCGCGCGCTTACCCATCTACTTGGCGCCGAAAAGACAAGAACAACCGCTTACCATCCACAAAGCAACGGAATCGTCGAACGCTGGCACCGATCACTGAAAGCCGCGTTAATGTCTAGACTACACTGCAACTCTAAATGGATCGACGAAATACCTACAGTGTTAATGGGACTCCGAGCAGCAATACGAACCGACACCAACACCAGCACAGCGCAACTAACATATGGTCAAGCAATTCGTCTACCTGGTGATTTCATCACACCATCATCATCACTATCACCTGCCGCTGTCAACCAAGAGTTCGTGCAGAAGCTTCACAAATTAATCACCGCGTGCACACCAACATACCTACCGCATAGCAACAAGCGTAGTATGTTCGTGCATAACGACCTATCGACGTGCGAATCTGTATTTCTACGTATCGACGCAGTACGTAAACCACTGCAACCACCATACGAAGGCCCGTATGAAGTACTGAAACGAAGCACCAAGTTCTTAGAAATACAACTTCCTGGAAGAATCGCCACGGTGTCGATAGACAGATTGAAGCCTGCCTACACTTTGAACACCGAAGAAACAACTACGCCGGCGCCGTTACAAGACACAAGCCGTCCAGCCACGAGTAACATCTGATCTAGCAGCAGCAGTAGAACCAACGCTCAAAAGAACCCGTTCGGGCAGAAGTGTCAACACTCCCGTACACTTCGCTTGAGGGGCAGTCCTGTAGCTACCTACACAGCTGCAAGACATAAATACGACGCGCGCTCCCGCGCTTCGATGTTATATGTGTCTCTTCCGATGGCCGCCGCGCAATGGCGGGCGCCGCGCAAAGCCGATGAGCTTACAGAGCCGCCGCGAATATTTATATGCGGCGCGCATCGACAGCCACGCGACTGCCGCGAGCCGCTTCAGCCGCTGCGTCATGCCAAACGCAGTGCACCCTAGCGTTCATTTATGAACACGTAATAAACTACTTTGTATAAACGCCTCTAGTTGTAACATGTAAAATTTGTATTTATTAGGCTAAGTTTTCCAATAAATTCATTCCAATCTCAAGAATAGATGGTGTTATTACTCTGCAAACCTCCATCGGCTAAAAGTACCTACCATTTGCTTGACCAATTTGTGTGCGCATAATGCGCATTTATATAGTCATAGTCCAAGCGAGCGTCATGACATGTAGTTGTGTGCGCATTCAATGCGCATTAGGCATAGACCTAGGGATGGCGATTCTTTTTAAAAAAAATCGATTTTTAAATTGATTTGAATCGCAATCTAATAAATTGATTCACAAAAAAATCGTGTCCTAAAAGATCGATCTCTTTAAAATCAATTTATTTTAGAGTTTGAATTCACAATATTGCTTTAATTTATTAAAAAGAAGCGAAGCAAACTAAGCACACAGACATGTCGTGAGTTTTTAAGTAATTTAGCGGAAAACTATCTGTAAATCATTTTATGGTCCTTAACAAAACAGAAAAAATCGAATATCGATTTTCTATGTTGAAATATCGTTTCACTGGATCGATTCAGTACTACATATCGACCTAAAAAATCGAGTTTTTGGTCCAGTGAATTCGATTCGTCGATTAATCGATCTCAGATCGCCATCCCTAGATAGGCCCTAAAAAAGTACTCGATACCTTGAAGTATCGGTACTATTGTTTCGATACTTTTACGAGTACGACACTTTTTATTCGTTACAACTCATGAGTACAGTATCGATACTTTCTATTCGATATCGTGTCCCTATATTCGTCTACTAATGTTATCAGTAAGTTTCTCTTGTGGTTTTTCTAATATCTTACTCTCAAATAGTTTCATTATATTTTAAAAAAACACTAGTATTGTATAGTAACGCCATCTGGCGCAGACAAGGGGATTTAGTAACTCTTGTCTCATACATTTATAGATAGATGGCGTTAGAATCACTGTTTGCATAATGTGTTGATTTGTGCTCCGTACAAAGAGATTTAAATAGTTTTAATGTCTTTGGCTCCGTATGATGCCTTGAAGTAATTATGTATAAAACTGCGAGTTATATTAGGAGAAGTTTAACTGCAAATATACCAAGAGCCCAGTGCATTTAAATCAACATATAACCAGTAGATATTCTTACACAAACATCATAAAAAGAGGTTATGTTTCATAATCAAATTCGGGTTTTTTCAGCTACGGTCATCGAGGTACAATAAACTAGAGAAGACACCGCGAAGCAAGTTTGTGCGCAACTAAGGTGCAGCCGCAAGGTCCACAATCGCTTGAATCACGCGCAACGGCGCAACTACTGAGGCGTTTGCAGCTCAAGTGCGGCCGGCAGGCCGCACTTGAACGGAACACAGCAATGGTGAGCGGTGTACGTAGTAATAATAGCTCAATGGCTACGGTACGGATTTTATGTTTTTGATGACCTCCTTGGTCGAGTGGTTTCTACACCGGTTTTCATGGTGATGGCGACACCTCTGAGGTCCCGGGTTCGATCCCCGGTCGATCAATTTAGAAATTATTGCTTTTCTAAATTGTCTCGAGTCTGGGTGTTTTCTATGTATAATAAGTAGGTATGTATTTAAGTATTTTAAGTATGTTTATGCGTTGTCTAGTAACCATTTAACGAGTTTCTTCGAAGCTTCTCTTGGGCTAGATAATTGGTGTGATTGTAGGCAAGATTTATTTACTTAATTAAAAAATCCCTTATAGCACGTTAAATTAGCAATATTTTAATGCCTATTTGGTCGATGTACAAAAATCCTAAACTCGACCCCGAGCGCCATACAAAAATGCGCAATCTCCTTTAAATATTTACTAAATAATTTAAAAAAAATAATAATAATTATAATTACCTATATCTATTCCTTTACTTTCCTCCTAATTTTTTTCCCTCCCTTTTTTATTTTTTTTTCTTTATTCATTACGCGCTTAATTGACGTGCGTCTATACTTGCTTTTACAAAACACAGACTACTCGCACTACACACCTGCGCTAATCACTCGCAAGTCGCAACTAATCACCTGCACTCGCACTAATCTAAGTGAATACGGCCTTTATTTGTGCCTGCGTGATATTCGATTTCGTAAATATTTTACAACACACACACACAACACTTGTTATTGTTACGTCTTCTCATACTTAGGGTGGATTCGACCAAACTGGAATAAGACTTACTCCGAGATTAGTCTATACAAATTCGGCGTTTAATCTAGGTATAAGACCTTATTCCAGTTTGGTCGAATCCACCCTTAATAGTCTAAGATCCGAGTATAGAACGACCTTTACCGAGCCGGTTAATGGATGAAAAGTATTTTTGAAATGGGTGAAAAATCACAAAATACTTTGAATGGCTCACCTTTATAAATATTGTATCTGTAGTTTAGTTGTCAAAGAGCACTACTGAGCAGAGAGTATATAATTTAGTTCTTGTTTTGTTGCGTCTTTCTTGTCTGTGGTTTAAAAATAAATCCATAGATAATACTACTCTGCTGTCGCCGGATGATATGTCATTTTTGGTATTCGGAAATATTAATCAGAACTTTGTTACTTCAGTATAATTTTAGAGACTTAAAAAATGGTAAGTTTTCTATAATCACAAAATAACTTTTAACGCTAGTTAATCGCTCTGTTGCTTACTTTTCAATTTTGAATTGGTTATGTTAGCGTCCGAACATTACAAAGCAGATTTTGTTTTTCTAATTCAAGCTCATTAGCTCGGTTTTATACTATGTAAGTGGCTGAATTTTCATTTAAAAATATGATTTAATTGTTTTCAGTCGATCTTAGCCTACAATGGAGGCGCAGTAGTTGCAATGAAAGGGCAGGATTGTGTGGCTATAGCTACAGACAAACGTTATGGTATCCAAGCCCAGACAGTGGCTACCAACTTCCCTAAGGTATACCAGATGGGCCCCTCCTTATATGTAGGGCTGCCTGGCCTAGCAACTGACACACAAACTGTGTTCCAGAGACTGAAATTCAGGTACCTACTTCATTAAATTTACGTTTGTTGTATGCAGTGTGGTGGAGCATAATTAAGCTTGTCACAGCATTATAAGTGTTGAAAGACAGCATATGCCTTTCTACACCAAATTATAAAAATAGTTATCATGTCTATGAAGCTATTTCTAAAAAAGATTAATATAGTTTCCTTTCCCACATAGACAGCAAACAAGATCTTGATTCTCATACTTATCAAATGTATGCCTAATGCAATGTTAAGCAGAATTAAATTTGTTACTAAATATGTCACAAATACAAGCTATTCTCTATGTATATTGTTACCTATAAAATTTTCTTACTTTTATTTTAGAATGAACCTTTACGAATTAAAAGAGAACAGGATAATGAGGCCCAAGACATTCTCAGCCATGCTCTCAAACCTGCTGTACGAAAGGCGCTTTGGCCCTTATTTCATTGAGCCTGTTATTGCTGGCTTGGATCCCCTCGACAACCAGCCTTACGTTTGCAATATGGATCTGGTAAGAGGTTAAACCTTCACTATCATGTTATGAATGAATGAATATACTGAAATAGGTCAAGTATCATAAGACCGCTGGCAGTAGCGAAACAATTTATTTTCAATTGTCTGGTTTTATGGTGCTCAAAGGGTTATTGTCCATGCATTTTGTGCATACACATTCATTATGGGTATGATAAGAATAGAGAAGCATGTAAAATACAGCAATGCACCTTGCAAAATCTTTTGATGGCTTATTAAAAGCACTGCAATTACGTAATTTTTTTAGTCCTGTAAAAGCAGAATACTTATCTAAGTTAAAAACTATACTGTTTCAACTGATAAATTGAGGTCTCTATCTACTCACCCCTATAGATAGGGTTTCGCAGCTGGAACTACGAGTCCGGCTCAGGGGTACTACGGGGTTCCGGTTCACGCCCCCTGCTGGTTGTGCCTTTACCGGCGCCTCCGGCAGGATTCCGGACATGGGTTGGACTCGTAGTGGCTTGTGGTGTGCTGTAGAGCTTGGGAATGTTCGTTTGTCCTGGTATTGTGTGCCAGGACTTCCAATCTCGTGCACAACGAGCGGGGCTTACTAGCGGTCTGTCTCTGTGGGGCCAGAAGCAAAAAGTCCTGCGGAGAACGTGACTTTTCCTTTCAGTGTCCAGTGGTTCTCATTGGACATTGGTGTCAACATCTCCGTTACTAGTCTGGAGAACTAGTAGAGGCGGCCCCCTAGATGCCGTAGCCTTTGGTCCAGCTAGCCGCGTAGGACGTGGGAACTGGATAGGCTCCCGGATGGGTTCCGAGAAGTGAGTATGCTTACTACGCCGCAATCAAGGTGGACACTTGGAAGTTGACTTTAGATTTGATGACCCGAGCAGTGGCAACTGCGAGTAGTGCCCTATGTGCAACAAGAAGTGAGCGAGTTCGACAGCTCCGGTTACCTATCTGGAAAATAGGCAGTGAACTACACGTGTTCATGAAGATACTCTCCTGAGACGCTAGTCTTATGAGTACCGAATGAAGAGCTCGCTTTGGCGGGCACTGATTTGGCGTCAAGACCTAATGCAGATGGTCTCCTGAGCCAGTTGGTTTACTGGCACAGGGACGTCTAGGACCTCTTGCATAAGCTAATGGTTGGTCTCGAGGTGCCAGTACAAAATAAAATTAGTGATGTAAGGAGAGGGGATGACAATTATTATAATAAACAATAAAATTGTACCCATGTACAGACAACAGCAGGTCAACCTACCATAAAATGTCAGATTTCATCAGCAAATTATGAACTTTATTGTTTGGGGCAAATAGATCAATAGAAATTCAATTCAATTCAAATTCAATATCAAAGAGAAATTTCTCAGTTTTGAAATGGTTGACCTGATGACACTCCATACAAAGGATTACTCAAACATCAACTTTTGTTAATGGTTTATATATTTTTTCCACAGATTGGGTGTCCAAATGAGCCTGAAGACTTTGTAGTGTCTGGTACGTGCTCAGAACAGCTGTACGGTATGTGTGAAGCCCTCTGGGAGCCAAACCTCAAGCCTGATGAACTGTTTGAGACTATCTCACAGGTATATAAACCATTGTTTTGTTTCAATAAAATTAATTGTTAACCATGTCGCGTAGCAGTGAAAGATTACTACCACCCCCTCTCTTCAATTTGGTGTCATAAAAGGCGACTAACGGACTAAAGACTGCACATACATCCAACACCATAGAGCGGCGATGGGCTCACCACCTGTCATGCTGAGCACATGTGCAGTTGCTATTTGGAAAGTGGACTATGGCAAAGGACTGCTTTTGCGGTCCTCATTGCCTAGTCTCTGACTAACCCTTCGGGGATAATAGTTGTAAAAGTCACACTGTATAGGTTGTTGTTGTTTGATTGATTTTATATCTTAAGTTCTATGTCCATAATTTTGTATTTACCCTATATCAATGACACAGTGCAGTATAAAGGCTGTATCACACTGTACAGAAAAATTTCGCCCATAAATAAGTGGACTAGCAATAACAAAGCGGATTTGTTTCCATATTTTTTCACTCAGCATTTGAGGCCGTTTAGCTTATTTTTCCCCGGATCACGACTATTATCCCCGGAGGGTTAGTCAAATTAGGCAATGAGGGCCGCAACAGCAGTCCTCTGCTGTAGTCCACACCAAACTGCAACTGCTCAGCGTGTCAGGTGGTGAGCCCATCGCCGCTCTTGTTGGATGCATGTGTAGTCTTGTCTGTTAGTAGCCTTTTACGATACCCAAGGGATGAGAAGGGAATGAGAATGAGAATATTTATTTGTGAAACATAGGTATTACAATGATGTCATGAGTATTTAAGTCTCACTACATTTCCACCTTAGTTAAGGTATACAAATACAAGTTTAAAAAACTACAGTCTAAAACAATGTATTGTAGTCTAAAAGTATTAGTAATAATAAATGTCAAAATTAAGCAAAATGTCATTATTATCAATCTAAATAACTACAAAAAATAAAATAAGAAAAACATGTCTAGATGTCAAAATTAAGCAAAATGTCATTATTATCATTATTAAATAACTACAAAAAAATTAAGTAAGAAAAATAAAATAAGAATAACATGTCCAAATTATTTCAAGGATTTGTCAGCTAAAAATTCCTGTACTGAGTAATAGCTTTTATTAATAAGTAACGCTACCAAACGTTTTTTAAAAATATTGATTAGGCAAGGTCTTAAGAGTTATAGGAATCTTATTAAAGATCTTGAAGCTACTACTAACGTGTGCCGTTCTGTATTTCGGTGCGCATAAGGGGTGGTACCGAGTGACACACATTTGTTTTATTTGCCAACAGGCGCTGGTGAACGCCGCAGACCGCGATGCGATCTCCGGTTGGGGTGCTGTAGTATACATCATCGAGAAAGACAAGATCACGGAGAAACACGTCAAAACGAGGATGGATTAGGTTACGGTGTATATGGTATTATCTGAAACTTTAATAATAAAATCTTTAAAATACTACTAATTTGGTTTTATTCCATAAAAGGTTCTACAACACTCGATTTTTCAAGCTTATGCATACCTCGAAATACGTTTGTAGGGAATATTAAATTGATAAGTAGTACCACGGGTAATGTAAAATCTCCCGTGATACTACCAGACAAGACCACCGGTAGTACCACGGGTAAGTACAGCATTTTTATGGTACTGAGCTGGCAAACCAGCAATCTTTTTTTATCCACTATGGGTAAAAGCTTGGCCTTGATCTCACCTGCAGGCCTATTCTCTATCTCGTCTGACTGTGACAGTGATGAACACCCAAGGTAATCTGTCATACACTGGCTGTGTACTGTGCCAATTGCTAGTGTAAAATATAAAGCGCGCGCGCAATTATAAATTTTTTGTTACAATCTGCTAATTCAAACAATGAGCCATTTTTGTCTTTGTTTGATGTCTGTTTTGGATAGGAATATCCAGTGATTTCCTATCACACGTGGGTGAATCTGTTCTTCAGAAAGGGCATACTGTGTCTTTTTAATCGGGAAAAACTTAAGCTCCCTGTCCTCTCGAGTTTTGACGCCAATTGGTTGGTATGTTCATGACTACATGCTTTGATACTTCTCGCTGTATTTGGGAATTTCCTCCTTGACGGTGCGGATATACAGGTCCAAGTGTTTAAGCTTGTTGCTTATGAAGTAGGTATCGGATGTCAAGCATAGTACCACAGAATAACTAATAGTACTACGTACAGAAGGTTCACTCTCTAACGACTTTCACGCGAAATTGAAACTTATCGTGTGACCCGAGCGTGCATATTCCGTTAAGCAACGCTGACTCGATATCGATTTGACGTCATGACGTCACAGAGCGTAGGGTTTACGCGCGCGCGCCTCGGTGTTGGTGCTATGGCTCGCGGCAACCTTTACTACCATACGCCTAGCAGCCTGGGAGGCGCGCCAAACGAACCTACCTAAACTGTGGAGTAACACCCCCTGATAGTACGTAATGTCTTGTTCTGAAATCGTTGGAGAATCTCGATGTTGCTATTGCCAGCTGTTCCCCAGAGTTGGATACCATAAGTCCGCGCGCGCAATGTACGACGAACTTCCTTGGGAGTTCATCATTTTAACTGTCAGTCCAGTTAGAGAATAGGCCTGCTAATGTATGTAGTATAATGTGATGTGATAGACCGATCTCCCCATGTGTGGGAGGCCTGTGCCAACAGTGGGATGCTTATAGGCCGATGTTGATGACGATTAACAGTGTCAGTAACAATGTGCAGCAGTACCTACCTTAATATCTTTGGTTTGATTGTTGTGAGCCAACGTAAATAAGCTATCTGTGTCGATAACACGACGGCGACGGTGGAAGCGCGCTTCACCCGGAATGCTCAAGCACGGAGACTTATTATCTCATACTGTCGGTACACAATAATGCTATAAACATAGGCAAGTAGTTGTTATGGTGGTAGCTAGCTAAGCGGACTTAACGAGCCCTACCACCAACCAAACCAAGTAGGTACACAAAGATGTAGCTGGGAATCGAACCCGTGACCTCTGGGTCTAAGACCGAAGGCTTAGCCACGAGACCATAGAGGCGGTTGAAATCGGGCCGCATGCACGTGCTTGATGGAAAGCGGCAGCCCATGGACGCTTACGACTGCAAGGGATATTCCCAGTTGCCCCTACCGGCGTCGCCCCCACAGGGGGCAACTGGGAATTTGTAAAAAATAATGTCCCAGTTGCCACCGGTGCCTCGCTTCGAGGGGGCAACTGAAAAAAATATTTTTTAAACGTCCCAGTCTCCCCACTTGAGACGGCGCCGTAAAGTATAACTAGATATTTTTTCCGGCATTTGTTTAAATATTTAATACAACGGTTCTGAATGCCTAATGGAAAAAATAATGTCTAATGGAATATTAATAATCGCCGTCATATCCGATACGGCAACGTCTCAAGGGGGAGATTGGGATATTTAAAAAAATAATTCCCTGTTACCACCTCAAAAGGAGACACGATGGCAACTGGGACATATTTTTTTACAAATTACCAGTTGCCCCCAGTTGGGGCGATGCCAGTGGGGGCAACTGGGAATAACTGGACCCCTGAAGCTTCAGTTTGAATGCTTTTATACCTTGTAACTTCACAGAATCTATTTACCTCTGAACCGGAACAGCAATGAAGAACAATGGTGTTGAATTGTAAAATGTCTACCTTTGTTTTTTTTATTCCAAAGGTGAACTATTAAAAATGTCCGCCATAGTTCATAATAACTTTAAAATTGCCCTTAGGGGGCTCTCAATTTTATTATCATCCATCATCAAAGTATCTGAATAAAAGTTTCAGTGTCGTGATTCTTAAAAAATAATCTGAACCTCAGTGTTTTAAATGTCCACTGGTTTAGTTGCACAATAATAAAAATAATGTTATCCATAATACAATCACCAATGATACCTGAAATGTAAATTAGGATATAAAACAAATGAAACAGCACAAAATGATATTGCAGAACTTTATAAACCGAATTAAAAAATTAAGTTTCAATTTTTTCATACACATTTTTGTCTTTACAAGAGTAGGAGACTAGAGAATTAACAATTCAATCGTGTTGCTTACACGCCGAATACGTTGCGTTCGTAGCGAAGCTATCGTATTTAATAGATAATATATCCCCAACGCGGTACGTGGCATCAACCATCACCGTATAACAAGAAAATAAAACCTATACTTAGTAACATAACTAAAATAAAAAATAATATTACCAACCTAAACAATGGCAACACATATGACATAATTTGAATCATTACCATGACTAACACATTGTTCAGGAATCTACGTTGATGTATTGGTGTATGGGAAGCTCGTTGCTCCGGGAACAACCGACATTATTTAGCAGGGTACTTACTTAGAGGTGTATCACGGAATATCTAACACAGCATTAAGAGGGTTCCGGCATTTCTGTTTTCCATACGAACTTCCAATTTTAAAATTTTTAAAAACCAAACACCCAATTTTATGTAAACTTTGCATGCTAAAGTAAAATACAGGGATCTAAATAGTTTGTTAAAACCTTTTTAAAAAATGTTTATTTAGCTGATTTATTGCGATTTTAAACTTTCTTTAGTGGATTTTAATTGCAATAAGTCAGCTAAATAAACGTTATTTCAAAATGTTTTAACAAACTATTTAGATCCCCGTTTTATTAGCTTAAAATTGGTATATTGGTTTTAAATATTTCGACTTGGAAGTTTTTATGGGAAACCGAAATGCGTAAACCCTTTTAATAGGTCAAGGATCATAAGACCGCCGGCGGTCGCGAAACAATTGATTTTCATTTGTGTCTGGTTTTATGGTGCTCAAGGGGTTAACCTACAATTGAATAGGACTCGTGCATTATCACCGCGGATCCAGCAACGAGCCTCTGAATTCGAATTTCAAATAATTTTGAACTTTATATTTGTGATATAAAAATCAATATCGATTGGAGATATTTAACAGCTTTGGATAGGTTGACCTAATGGCATGTCTATTTGATATAATATAAAGTGATACACCTCAATGTGATTAGGTACCCTGCTGAATGCCTTCACAAAAGCTGATCACTCCGTAAACAAAGACAATTGACAACATAATTTACAATGTTGCATTGCGCACATTACACAATTTCAAAACAGCAATTGTCACAATAATAATTACAAACACATTAAGGATTGTAACGAGAGTGATCGAATTAATAAATCTAAAAGTAAAATTAATATCTAAAAAGTAAACAATATCTATCACAAAAATCTATTCTTTCGTAAAATACAAAGTACTTCGTTTTAAAAGAAAGAAATAGAACCCAAATACTGTTTTAACTTGCATTTAGTTACAAAAAAAAGAAAAGGACGTTCGTTGAGAGAGTCGCAACGAAACAACCGGAACTCAACAAGTCCTTTTACCTGTCAAAAAAACGAAGTCGAGACAAACAATGACTATTAAAGTATAAAATTCCCTTCAGTACCAACCCTCGGGCGGCTCTCATCAATTTCCGTAGAATAAATCACAAGACTCAATAACAATCCAAGTCTTAATTCGAAATAGAATAATAAATAACAAAATCTTACTTAGTATATTCTCTATTCTAGACAGAAACTAAGCGACCTAGGTATAGGTATATTTGCAATATGACAAACGTTTTCAAACCGGCAGGTACCGATAGCGCATGAAGTGTAACAAATCTTGCCTTTAAAACAGTCTTATTTCATTGTTAAGAGTTAAAGGTACGGTCAACATTAAAACGATCGAAACACACGTGTTGTCAAAATATATAAGTACTTAGGTAAAAAAAGGTCACGCAATTTCTTGTTTGACAGTGACAGTTAGTTTGAGTCAAACAGTTTTACATTGTCTGCTACCCTATCGGCTAAAAAATATGAATATGGACATGGGCTTCATTTGACATTTGAAGGCCATAATATGCCCATTTAAGGAGAAAATATGGGCTCCAAATGTCAAATGAAGCCCATGTCCTATTCCGTATTTTTTTAGCCGATATAGGTACCCGCTGATCTCAAAAAAGGCTTATTATTATACTTAAATGCTTTGGATTAACACTTGTTGAACCGTATTAATGCTGATTGTACTCAAGATCCAAGAGTCGCACTTTATGTTCTATTGCCAGCACATGAACTTCTGCTTGGTCGCATATTTGTGAAATTTATTAATTACTATGTAATATTGGTCTCATCGTCATTCGTGACTTACTGTAAAAAATACATTTGTTAACCTTCACAGAGATTATTATTTTAACACTACGTTTAAAGGGCGACATAACAACGTTTTTAAGATAATCGTCATACGTTAATTCTGCAAATGTACGACCAAGTAGAATGTCATTTTGTCCACACTACAATACAATATAAACATATTTTTGCGATATAATGTACTATCATTTGTATGAAGCTGTTTCACAGGCATATCTCAGTCACGTCTTCAGATATTATTGTCGTACTTCTATACCAGAACAGATGCATTGCAAACACAAAGAGAACAGACGCTACCTGTGAAACATGCCTTATTTTTCTTTATTCATTGTAGTATACAACAGTCGTAGACCTATCACTGTCACTATTAATCCGGGGAATAACATTATTACATGTCCAATTTTAACATTTGAACGCCCTAAATTTTATGATATTCAACACTTTTAATTTGTTCATACTAATCTACGCGATAGCGGAACATTATAAAAAGCTAATAACGAATTATGAAAATTATTGCAAAGTGTGCTCCAAGATTGAATATCAGTTTAATTGTGAGAGAGATGCATTCGATGTGAGACTCGCGGGCAGCGCACTCGCAACCGCCCAAATGCTGAGGTAATCCATACTTTATTGCTAGTTTATGCATAGGCACTGGGTGACGGGCGTCGGGCAGTCAGGCACAAAACTCATCTGAACATTATGTCTTTGGGCAGTCAGAAATGCACCGAACATTATTTCCACCACTAACGTTTGCGAATTCGCACGCGAAGCGAATAAACATGAGAAATACTTGAAAACGACAAACTTCCCGTTCGATTGTTTCGTGTTTACGTTTAATATCAAACTTTTAAGAAACTTTCATACTACGTTTTAACGACACGAATTTTTATTTTTATATATATTTTCCATTTTATAAATCGACGTAATTACGCTTACTCAATATTGCGAGTCCAGTCGCGTATAAATAACAATGTCGCGCGGTGCTTCCCCTAACAAGCGATCTATGAGCGTTTTCAATGATCCTACAGTTCTTTACAACTACGACACCCTGTAAATTCCATTTTGACTGCAAAGAGTAGCTGTTATCAACGCGACTGTTTCTATAATAACAATTGCAACAAGTAAGAACAAACTTCGCTTATTTTTTATTATAAGAATTAATTTTAGATTATTTTTATTTAAGTTAGATATAGAGTAGTTGATAAATAATGGCTTTATTATTATGGAAACAGTTGCGTCGTACAACTAGATCCAATGCGGCATTTTGGAAACTTATTATACGTCTATGTGATTCTAGCGGACACTAAAAATTAAAGTAAACATTCGGAGACGCGAACTTGAGCCAGAACTTTCTTTCAGTTACATTATTTTGTTAAAGTTCAAGTTGACTGGGTCTCTTAAACAGGCCAAAATGAGCGATTTCTACTAAAATCATGTTCTTTTTAATTTTCGTGATAAAATTATTGTTAGTCGTATTCATATAATAATTGAAATTTCGTATTGACATTATCACAAGACAATAATTTGAATTTATAAATAGGAAAATAATAAATTGGAATTTCCCAAAGTGACCCTTTTAAATCTGCCGGTGATTTCAATATCGTCCAACGACTCGATAGGCGGCATTAATTGAATTAGTTTAATACTTTGACGTATGTAATAAGAAAAGATTTTTTAATATCTTAGAGCGCTTACACACTGCGGCTTAATACCACGCGTCTGCAGCGATTCATACAAAAGCTAGACTCGCGCGTTTCCATCGCTGCAAAGCGCAGTGTGTCAAGGGGCCTTATTTTCTGAACAATAAGTAATTTTAGATGAAGAACTTTCCACGTATTTAAAATGAACAGTTTATACGGTTATACGGAGTGTAAATAGGAGTGTACGGAGAGTAAAGAGATTTGATCCCTATTGGCTCTAGAGTTATAAACCCCGTATAAAAAGACGCTCTTATCGACATTGCAATTACATAAAAAAGAAAATTCGTTATTGACATCTCATTATTTCTTTCCAAAATCTGTTGGGTTTTCTCACAATACTGTGTTATGAAGGGAATACTGATGAATGTGACCGAACGAGGCCACTTTTATCAGATTAGTGTCTATCAGGTTGTGACAGAGGAGCATAGTTATAGCTTTGTTCGCTTGAACTCTTCTTCTAATTACAACAT
This sequence comes from Scoparia ambigualis, assembly GCA_963921215.1. Classification (NCBI taxonomy): domain Eukaryota; kingdom Metazoa; phylum Arthropoda; class Insecta; order Lepidoptera; family Crambidae; genus Scoparia; species Scoparia ambigualis. The sequence goes on along the minus strand of OY992521.1, from coordinate 24,194,584 downwards.
TACCTTTCTATAAAATGTTAAAAAAACAATCGTGTCATGAGTGTGTATAACAAAATGTACAGTCGACATAATATTTAATATTTTCAAATTTCAGAAACTTGAAAATATTCTAGAATTGACGCGATTTCAATTATGCTTTCAGCTGCAGACAGCCTTTACAGCATCGCTAGATCTTCATACTACTGCATGTTGCAGCTAAATCAATTGACACGAATTGTATATCTCGATGTGACCTATTACATATAAGTAACGCTACTTGAGATATATTAATCGTTACAATGTGAACAAATAAAAGATACGTTCGTGCGACGCGAATTGCTAGTCCATTACGAACCGATGGCATAGCGACATTCATAAGAGCTTAATTATTTTCTAAACTGAATAAATGATATTGAATTGAATTGAAACCACTCAAATCAAGACGGCGCGTCGCAAACCAGCAGTCTCAATCTGTGGTAAAGGAAACAAGGTAACAAAGCTACAACTACCCGTCTCACTCACCGCCATAGGTGCGACAGAGAGGCCCGCTACAAGAAGCACCGGCGTGGTGTTGGCTTGACGCCTAGTTGCCCTCGATGGCCTTGGCGACGAACTCGATGAACCGCTTGCCGTACTGCTCGGGGTCGCAGGTGGAGATGCCGTCCACATTGCTGCCGTACTTCACCGTCTTGGCCGCTTTCGCCGCCTGCGACCAATCAGTGTTAATTTCAGGAAGCGATCACGCCAAATAATCTCAACCAAACCACAACTGAAACACAGTCGTTAGACGTACTTTTATAGGGGTCGGGCGCGGATTTCCTAAAGCGCAATTCGTCTGATTATCTAAATTACCAGTTTCTCACTTCGTACACATCGCAAATCGTCTTAGTCGCAAAATGTCTAAATTTTAAATAAGTATGGATTGGGCGTGGATTACCCAAAACCTAATTTTCTGAATTATATTTGTTTCATATTTCGACCTTTTTCCAGTAAAATTATGAAACCTCTTTTAAAAATCAAAGTATTTATGGGTAGAAGTTAGGGGATGCAGTACCGGTTCCCTCTCAAGAACCGGGACTGGATTTTCGGTAGTACCTACTGTACTTGGAACCGGGATTTACCGGGAAATTCGGCACTTCGGTACTTGTTTAAATGTTGCTTGCTATTAATTTATTGGGTGTAACGGGGCTCTATCTTAGACCAAACGTAGCCCAAGTCAACCTCTCGCCTCTCCTGCTCGTAGTGCATCCTGCCCAACAACGAACGATGCTCTGGCGACCGATCGATGGCGGGATAACCATCACAGCTCATGCGTAGCTTAATAAGTGCACAGACCGGTGTCGGGCAGCAGCGAACCGGTGCGATTGCCAACCTGCATGCCTAGCGTGGCAATTATGGGCTAACCCTCCAAAATGGCGACACAAAAAAAGACCACGGCCCTCAGTTCTTGGCCGCCCTGTTATTCTTGATCACGGCGGCGGTCACGGTAACGGCAGGATAGGGGTGCGAATAATCCCCGGGTTACAGAAGGCCGCCATAAACAACTGACCCTGGCAACGTATAACGGACGCACGTTACGGCTCGACGAGCACTTGGCGCAACTCCAAAAGGAACTCGAGAGGATTAGGTGACATATCCTTAGTTAAGTGAAGTCCAAAGAGGGAGGGACACTGTAACCCTTGAATCGGGTCACCTTATCAGAGTCCTCTCAGAAGTACATGTACTTCTGAGAGGGAGACCAGCTATCCCAAGGTGGTGTAGGGTTCCTGGTAAATAAAGCCCCCTGTGACAACGTTGTGGAAGTGTCGAGTGTGTCAAGCAGGGTTGCGTACCTCGTTATAACTAACTACCAAGAGGTATTGTCTTAAGGTTGTGCAGGTTTACGCACCGACCTCAACATACTCGGACGAAGAAGTGGAAGATATGTTTGGAGATATATCCAAGGCCTTACACTTCCCCACGAAGGCCCACTACAACGTTGTCATGGGGGACTTCAACGTAAAGTTAGAGTACAGAATCGCGACGAGTCAATAGTAGGATCTTATAGTTTTGGCTGTAGGAATCATAGGGGGCAGATGCTTGTCAACTTCCTCGAGCGGGAGGAACTTTTCTTGATGAATTCGTTCTTCAAGAAACACCCCCAACGGTAGTGGACATGGCGGAGCCCCGATACTAAGACATAAAATGAGATCAACTTCATCATGGCGGATAAGAAGCACATATTAAGAGAAGTCTCAGTGAACAACAGGTTTAATACCGGCAGTGACTACCGACTTGTACGAGGCTCTCTGAATATCAACTTTAAGCTTGAACGCGTTCTCTTAATGAAGTCCAGGCTCCGTCCTAATCTGCTCCAAACTATCATAGGATCTGAAACGTTCCAGTCAAACCTGGAGAACTGATCCGCTGCCGTGGAAACCAGAAATGCTGTTGACGTTGACCTGGCCCTCGAAAACGTGTCTGAAATCCTCAAGGAGGAACGGTTGAGATTTTGTGAAGTTCAGCGTAAAGGCAAGAAGTCAAAGTTTTCGGAAGAAACGCTCAGGTTCATGAAGAGACGGCGCGAAGACCCACCTGTCACTTTGTCCGAACAACGGGCCCTAAACAAGAAGATTGGCAAACTGGTACGGTTTAACCTCCGATGTTCCAATACACGCTCGATTAAACGAGCAATTGAGCAAAATCGGGGGTCCAAAGTGTTTGTCCAATCTCTTGGTAAAGCCACCTGACGAAGTTGACTACGGCCAGTGGAGCAGTCGTTGCTTCGAAGCCAGACGCTTTTCGGAAATAGAAAACTTCTATACCCAGCTATACGCCTCGCATGCATCTCTCAACCTGATCCCGAAAATAAGGATACCAGAGTCACGTTGACCCGCTACTTTACTGAAGACTTGCCAGCCTAGGCGAAATTGATATAGCTCTTGGACAGCTTAAAAACGGAAAAGCCCCTGGTGAAGACGGTGTTACATCTGAGCTCCTGAAAGCAGTCCGCTTTAACCCCTCCAAAACACAAGTTTGCGCATTTACCGCGAAAAAACATCCCTTCGTCGTACCTCTGAACTTTGAGGGAGCTCCCCTTGATACCAATCCGATTATTGAAATCCTTGGCGTCGATATTTCGAGTGACGTTCAGTTTCGTGGTCATTTGGAAGGTAAAGCTAAATTAGCTTCGAAAAAGCTGGGTGTGCTTAATAGAGCGGGTCAGTATTTCACGCCGGCCCACCGTTTACAACTGTATAAAGCACAGGTCAGGCCGCATATGGAATACTGCTCCCATCTCTGGGCTGGAGCACCCCAATACCAACTCCTTCCATTTGACCGCATTCAACGCAGAGCTGCTCGAGTTGTCGGCGACGTGGTTATTTCAGGTCGGCTCGATCCACTGGCTCTTCGGAGAGACGTTGCGTCTCTCTGTATATTGTACCGTATATATATATCATGGGGAGTGTTCTGAGGAATTGTTCGGCTTGATCCCTGCCGCTAATTTCCTTCACCGCACTACACGCAATCGACTGTCATTCCATCCACATCGCCTTGATGGATGGCGGTCTACTACTGTGCGTTTTTCAAGAAATTTCTTGCCTCGAACTACAGTGTTGTGGAACCAGCTCTCGGCGGCGGTATTTCCGGACCGTTACGACTTAGGGATCTTCAAGAAACGAGCCTATTCCTTCCTTAAAGGCCGGCAACGCGCCTGCGATTCCTCTGGTTTTGCGGGTGTCCATGGGCGGCGGTGATTACTTTCCATCAGGTGACCCGCTTGCTCGTTTACCTCCTTCTGCTTTAAAAAAAAAAAAAAAAAAAAGGCGGACAACCTGTGTTAAAGGAGCTCTAATACATCTTTAACACCATTCTCTTTGATAGAAGAACTCCAGAGGCGTGGAGTAAGAGTGTCGTCGTGTTATTCTTCAAAAAAGGAGACAAGACCCCACTGAAGAACTACCGACCCATTTCGCTCCTGAGCCACGTCTACAACCTGTTTTCAAGAGTCATCACAAGCCGCCAGGCGCGAAGACTCGACAAATTTCAGCCCCCGGAGCAAGCCGTGTTTCGAGGAGGAAATGCTATAGACCACATTTTGACAGTGCGGCAGATTATACAGAAGGCCGAAGAGTATAATAGGCCCCTGTGCCCTCTCTGTGCCTTGCATTTGTGGACTATGAGTAGGCATTTGACTCTATCGAGACCTGGGCTGTTCTTAAATCCCTGCAACGATGCCAAGTCGATTGGCAATATATCCAAGTGTTGAGGTGTCTCTAAAATGCCGCCACCATGGCCATCCAAGTACAGAAAAAGCAGACAAAGCATATCCACTTACATCGAGGTGTGAGACAGGGGGATGTGATCATGTGATATCCCCAAAATTATTCACAAATGCCTTAGAGGATATGTTTGAAACGCTAGACTGGAAAGGACGTGGCATCAACATCAACGGCGAATACATCTCACACTTGCGATTTGCAGATGACATCGTCATCATGGCTGAAACGTTGCAGGAGTTACAACACATGCTGAACGGCCTAGCTGATTCTTCTCGACGCATCGGTCTCCGGATGAACTTGGACAAAACCAAGGTTATGTTCAACGGACATGTCATCCTGGAACCGATTGCAATACAAGGCGGTGCTCTCGAAGTTGATAAGGAATATGTCTACCTCGGGCAAATTTTATAGATGGGTAGAAACAACTTCGAGAAAAATGCCAACAGAAGCTGGGCTGCATATGGGAAATTACGTCGAGTCTTTACGTCGCCAATTCCACTTAATATCGTTGGTGCTTAGGTATCAGCCTGTCAGTTAGTACTAGCCGCCGCGGCCGCCGTGCGTTGTACAGTCACGAGCACCAATATGTAAACACTTTGACTCTTATTCCATTGTATTAGGAGTCACAATTGTTTACATATTTTTGCTCGTGACTGTACTAGGTACTAACTGACAGGCCAATACCTGCCGGCGAACTGATCGTGTGTGGGGCCCTTTACCTTTTGGGGATAATAGTCGTGAACCTATGTATGTATGTATAACTTTCAAAATGTATTGGAGAAAGACAGTTTGTGTTAGGTTGAAGTGTTGGTGTCTGTATTTACACAAAAAAAGTAGCATAGTGATTGTTTTTTATATCCACAACGGGTAAGCGCTTGGCCTTCATCTCTGATGGTAAGTGACGATAAGGCCGAAGGTGGAAGCGCGCGAACCCGGAATCCTCAATCACTGAGGAACTGGCTATCTTATCTCCTAACTTAACTTAAGCTTAATTACAATCTCATTGGTGTGTGAGAGGGAAAATTATTTATTTATTATTTATAATAATAATTTTGAATGGTAATTTATTTCATAACTAATGAATGGTACTATTTGGTGTTATTAATAATAATTGATAGATAACGGTGTGTTACAAAATAATCGAATGGTAGTAAATTGGAAAATCTTTGTTTGTTACTTTGAGCCCACTTATGAATGTGTTCCAATTAGGAACAAATTAATTGATAGAATTATTCTTACCTGTTTCTTTACACCGTAATGCGTCAGCACATCAATTAGCGCGACGAAGTATATTTCTTTCTTCGGCGAACCTGTAATGAAAAATGAATTTTGTATATTAATACCAAAGTAACATTCAATGATTATTTTATTTCATCATCAGCCTATAAACGTCCCACTGCTAAGCACTGGCCTCCCACGTGGACAATAGCACGTGGGGATATTGGGCCATAACCCACCACGCTGGCCCAATGCGGGTTGGTGGGATTATTTTATTTATTTTTGTTTATTACAAGGTAGATCCCATTGGCAAATTAACCGTAATTAATATAAAACTAGTGGCATTGTTGGCGCTTAAGGCACCAACATGCGGCGGAGGGAAATGATAAAAGAGGATAGCTGGGGCTTACTTGGTTCGGGCTGGAGCTGGTTGGAGCTGAAGGCAGCTGGCGCTCTAGGCGCGGGGTCGCAGGCTTGAGGGCGGCAACACACAACACAGTTCACTCAGGGCACTGGTCGGTGGCGTTTTAGGGGTAGTTGAGCTGGTAAACAAGCGCTCTCAATGCACATACACTTAACACATGTCTGGCGTGTTCACGGGCTGATTTCTTGTGCGCGCGCGCGTGGGTTCGCCTGGAACGCTCTAAGCACACTGCGTGGGCGACCGCGCGATCCCGCGGTCTAGGAGGTTCGTCTTGTATATTTGTCACCTCGCTCTGATTGGCCGATCATTCGTTGCACATTCGTTGCACCAATATGCACTTTAATTGACCGGCGCAGTGACGGTTATCCGTTGCGCTGTGGCGCAAACAGGCATGATTGTAATTCTGTTTGTTTTTCAATCTTATTCCAAGGGGACATAAGGCACAATATTTGGTGGCAACTTATCTACAAACGAAAGGGTTGCGCACTGCGCAGGTGTGGGCTTTGGTCAGTTTAGTCGCTTGATGGGTAGTCAACTCAACCAACAATAGTAACCAAAATTTACTTTTTCACTGTTTACTTAAATATTTGACGATTATCTTTAGGTAACAATTGATCAAAAAACACATTATGTAAAAACTTTAGCAATGGTTACTAATCTTATCAACTCTAAATACCTAAGACTCATATCGCGAGGCAACCTAAGGTTAATTTGATTTGTATGGCATCCGTCCACTCACCGTCCTGGCTGGGAATGGCGTTAATGTCTAGCTTAGGTATGATGTCCTGCTAGCGCAGCGACGCATTGCCACAGTTCCGTTCCTGTTTCTTTTTTCCGCTCCAATGAAGAGGTACTGCCTAAGGCTAATTCTCACAGTCCTGGCTTAGGATGGCGTAGATGTCCAGCTCAGGTATGATGCCCTGGTAGCGCAGCAACGCATTGCCACAGCTCCGCTCCAATAAAGAGGCACTACCTAATGATAATTCGTAAAGTGGTTCTTTTCTTTTTTTTCGGCAACAAGTAAGCGCTTGGCCTTCATCTCACCTGATGGTAAGTGACGATAAGACCGAAAGGTGGAAGCGCGCTTCACCCGGATCCTCAACCACTGAGGAACTGGCTGTCTCATCTCAAACTGTCGTAACACAACAATGCCATAAACATCGTTGTTATGGCAACAGACTTAGATAAGACGGTGGTAACTAGCCAGGCGGACTTAACAGCCCTACCACCAACGGTAGCGACGCATTAACACAGCTTTGCTCATGTTTCTCGTCTCCGCTCAAATGAAGAGGCACTACCTAATGATAATTCGTGTAGAGTATGTCACTCACCGTCCTGGCTGGGGATGGCGTAGATGTCCAGCTCGGGTATGATGCCCTGGTAGCGCAGCGACGCATTGCCACAGATCCGTTCCTATTTCTTTCTCTGCTCTAGTAAAGAGGCAACCTTAGGCTAATTCGTGTAGAGTATGTCACTCACCGTCCTGGCTGGGGATGGCGTAGATGTCCAGCTCGGGTATGATGCCCTGGTAGCGCAGCGACGGCTGGCGCGCGAACCCGCGCGGGCTGTCCGGCGGCGTGTTGTAGCCCCACCTGTGCCCACAGGTTCTTACACACGACGAATACGGTACACTTTACGTCCACCGTTGCTATATTACGCAATTGGCTACTTGATAGTTTAAAAAAAATTACAAAAGCTTATTTTATACGTCTTACAATATTTTTTCTCAAAAATGCTTTATTAAAAAAAAAACATATTATTCTTCATTAATTTAAAATTTCGCGCGAAAACGGTTGGTCACGTGACATTTTGCCCTGTGACGTCACACTTCAATAAACAAACTTTTATATTGAATTCTGACAGATAGTTTTTGTTTATTTCGTGAAATGTGACGTCACACGAAGCTCAATCATGACCGCCCGTGTTTCGGGTCTTGTAATCCACAGATAAAAAATCGTAGATTTATTTATTAATAATAAAATATTTAAAAAATTATCTTAATAAAAAAATCTATTGGATAATTATCGTTAAATTATAAACTACCATATTATCCGACATATTTCATATGTTATTGTTACAACTGTCAAATAACCAATTCCCGACTCGTAACCTCACATATAAAAACTACATGCACGATCAACGCTTTTAAAATGTCAGCAGTTGCGCTAGAAGACAGTTGTAGGTATACTATTTTTTACCAATGACTAAATTACCTACATGTTTATTTATCTGTCTGTGAAGAGGGGAAAAACGCATCTTGAATTTCAGAAGAAACCGAATTTTTATTTCTAAGTTAATTCTTTATAAGAAATTGAGGTTGCTAATGCAGCTGTCTAACTTATGCAATGTGATAGAGGTGGTACTTCTAACCCGTTAAGGCTAAGTACTACATCTAAATTCATCGACAAAAAAAAAATATGGGGGGTCCTAACCGCTCCCTCTATAATTTATGACCATTTTTACTTTATGCGATATCAAAGGTTTCATACGTCGGAGAAACATGAAAAAAATGGCAAACGGTAGCTAATGACACTGGCTAACTAATAAATTAATTTGTTTCGTATGTTTAAGTTTATTTTAATAAGAAAAAAAATCATTAATTGATTATTTTGTGATTTAAAATCACTTTTTTTTAAGTCCATATTATTTTTTTTGTCGATGAATTTAGATAATAGTTCTTAGCCTTAACAGGTTAAAAGTATCACCCATATCACATTGGATACATGAGTATATGAAGTAGAAAACAATAATTAGTGACATTTGATGGAACTTATCGTTTTTGACATTGTAAGGGACTTGTGAACATTTATTTGTTAAAGAAACACACACACACACACACGTACCTTTTTCAAATGGTACTTCGTTTCTTCAGTGCCTCCTTTTAATGCAGTATGCATAAGTCACTACACAGCATTAAGACGATCCACAGAAGCGCAAGCTAGAAGTAGGGACAACCTAGCGAAAACTTCGCGGCAGGATATAATTGTACAGTTTTTCCACACAAGTGCGACTTTTTGCAATGACTCTATGTAGCGATGCAGAAGCGGCATCGGTGTCCGTGTCGGCATTTGTGTCCCGAACTCTCGAGTCGTTGTCTGTGTCCTAGTCAGTGACGTCAGCGTGTTCAGCTCACCTTTTCATAAGTCGAGTGTAACGTGTTTCAATTTTATCTATTCATAAGCTACCTAGCGACCGGTATTTGTGTCCCGAACTCTCGAGTCATTGCCTGTGTCTGTGTCCTAGTCAGTGACGTCAGCGTGTTCAGCTCACCTTTGCATAAGTCGTGTGTAACGTGTTTCAATATTATCTATTCATAAGCTACCTAGCGACCGGCCCGTATTTTCGTGAGCGGAAATACACTGACAGTTAGTCACTCAGAAATTATTTATTTGTGTAATAAAGTATTCATAATATTGCTTTCTAAGAATTACGCGAACACTGCACATTGAAATGAACACTTTTCACAGATGTAACTCGCGTTTATTAGTACACTTCAGGGTTTTGTTTTAGTCCTGACGTTTCGGAACCTTTACAGGGTACGTGATCAGAGGGAGACTGAGGTGTTGGTCGTCTGAAAGTTAAAAGTTATTTTGCAAAACCGTTCATATCATTTTTATATGAATCGGGTGCGTTTAGGTCAACGCAAAAGGAGCTCACAATATTTTGCAGTGTGTGGCGGTTAGGGCTGGGACTTGATTACCTGTAGGTATGATGGTAACCTGCAGGTGGTAAATTTCAACCAGCCTTGTGTACTATGATTTAAAATGTACAAATAAACGCGAGTTACATCCGCAAAAATTGTTTCATTTCAAGTATTCATAAGCTAACTAGCGACCGCCTTCATTTCCGTGCGAAATACCGAGAGAAATCCTAACATTTAGTTAAAGTATTTTATTACAAACTACCGATCCGCCCGCGACTTCGTCCGCGTGAACGCCCGTCCCGGTATCAAAGTCAAAGTCAAAATATATTTATTCAATAAACTCAATAAAGTACTTTGAATCGTCCAAATCTTTTTTAATCTATCCCGACGAAGTTCCACAAATTACTTTCACACAAATCTTGTCCTAACAATTACGAACACAACAAAAAAAGAATAAGAATTAGAAATAGGTGCAGCTGTTCTGAAGTGATGCGCGTACTAACAAACAATTTGGGTATTGATTTGTATTAATATAGATTAAAAAGGATGATTTTTGTGCAATCTCTAAGAAGCTCGTTGCGACATTAAACAATACCCACGTGATAGCGTCAGCCCACCTGTGCCCGTGGTGGCGGTTGTCGGTGTTGTAAGCTCAAGTCATTGTTTTCGGATTCGTTGTCAACTCATCTTTGTACATGTATTGTGTAAAGTGTTATTTATTTATGCAATAAAGATTCATAAAAATAAAGATTCATAAACTAGCGACCATCCTCATTTTCGTGAACCTGTCAGAAATCCGTCACTCAAAATAGTTTTTATTACAAGGGATTATTTTAACCCCTCAAGCCCCAAGCGTATATATTTGGTCGCACCTAAAAAACTAGCTATTCTGTCAGACCCCAAGTGGCCATACATGGCCGCGCTCTCTACTTGACTTTGTACCTTTGTGTTTTGATACACTTAGAGACTACTTTAGTATGAACAAGGTCGATTATTTCGATTCTGTGGTACATTTTATGCATCGTGAACGCAAAATTTAACACGAACTGCGTTCGTCACTTGTTTTACGGGTCATTTTGATGAGTCGGTGGAAGAGTTTCTGGAGCAGTTCCAAGCAGTAGCAGTTTATAAGAAGTGCACTAGCTCTGAGGAACGGTTATTGTTGATTTTTTTTTCCATATCCGCAAATTTAAATTCCCGCCAAATCGCACCTGCTGTCAAAAATTTTAAACGTTTCGTTGCCAAGACTGAGAGAGTAAAGATTATTTGACTCCGTCAAAATTACAACAAAGTATTCTGCCACAAAGCTCCCACCCGTTGCGCCGTAAAACAAAGTACCCACGTGACAACGTCGGCCCACCTGTCGCCGTGGTGGCGGTTGTCGGTGTCCGTGTCGGTGTCGGTGTCGGCGTTGTCCGACTCGTTGTCGGCCGCCGCGCGCGCCGCCTCCGCCTCGGCCTCGCCGCGCCCGCACTCGTGCATGCCCAGGAGGAGCGAGTAATCCATCAGGTGGAGTTTCGTGAGAAACTGAAGGACGGAATGCTTGATGAGTGATTTAGACTACCTCTTAGTCTACGCATTCCGGTTTCCCATACACAAACTTCCAAGTCGACATTTTTAAAAACCAATAAGCCAATTTTAATGAAGCTTTGCATGCTAAAGCAAAATACAGAGATCTAAATAGTTTGTTGAAAACATTTTTAAAAAAGGTTTATTCAGCTGAGTTATCTCGATTTAAAGTCCACTATAGAAAGTTTAACGCATTAACTCAGTTAATTAAACGTTTTTTAAAAATGTTTTCTTTTCAACAAACTATTTAGATCTCTTTATGTTACTTTAGCATGCAAAGGCTCATTGAAATTAGCTTAATGGTTTTTAAAAATGTCGACTTGGAAGTTTGTATTGGAAACCAAAATTCGTAAACCCTCTTAACATCAACGCGTAGGGTACTACAACCGGTCGGAGCAGCAACTCGGTGCTTGCTGTTCGAGGTCCCGAGTCATTCCCGTGGCATAAAAGTGTTTCGTTTCTTTCATTTTTATTGATGGTTGATGGATTTTTGTAGATGGGAGGTTTTTACACCCCTTTCCTCGTCGTGCTTGTCTAACTGGGCGAGGGAGATGGAAGAATGTCCCATTTAGCCGAGGTCGCCCCTGGCCTCGGAGTATGCGTAACAGCATTTTGCTACCAACCGGTGCACATATAAAAATAAAAGAAACGAAAAAATGTGCTAACTCATGTCCTAGACAGTTTCATGTTCGGATAAAATCCCTAAACATCACATGTGGGGGAGGAGGGTGTAGCGAGATAATCACGGGTATTTATTTTTTTGCTGAATGCGCATTATTTCGCGCAAGACTCACCTCAACGTCAGCGGTGAGCGTCTCCAGCAGTTTGTCCCGCGCCTGGTCGCCGATGTCGATGCGCACGCCCTGCTTGATGAAGTCGTTGTCCTTGAGCGTGGGCAGATCCTTCTCCAGCTCTTTATCAGACGCCTCGCGGTCCACGGTGGAACCCTTCAGGTCATATTTCCTACAAAGTATTTGTTGCATAAGCAAAGAACATGGGACTTACCGTACCCACCTTGTAGCACGTTGAGATTGAGACTAGTGCCATTCGAAAGGTGTTTAAAAATACTTGTATATTTTGTATGGCTACAACTCTGTAGCTCACATAATAAACAAGTTATTCGACGTTGAAAATGCCGAAAACCTTGTGAGTTCACCGCTCGCCATTCTAAGATCGCGCAATTTTTCAATTTGTTATTTGAATTTCTTATGCGCTTGAAACACTGGCAATGGCAAACAATACCTATGTAAAGATCCAATCAGCCTTTTTTGCCTTCTTATTATGACACCTGGTCCAAAATACTACGAGGTTGGTACGGGCTCCACACGAAATGTCTCATTGTTCTTTGTTAGGGTTTTGTTTTAAATATTTCATGTGTAATCTAATATCAAAAGCAGATGCCTCACTCGTCTAAGCGCATCCAAAACTTCTTTGAACGGTAGTTCGTATAATGCGCGTGCGCTGTTCTTTTTTCACAAGCGATTAGCGCACACGGCAGGGTTCGACGAACTACGAGCCGTCGAAGTTTTGGATTCGCTTTCAGAGCGAGGCATTCTGTTAGTAGAGCGCGTTCATAGATATGCGAAGCTTAGCGCATGTCCATGCTAAATACTCCACTCCATGATTTATATCGAAATAGATAAACTGAGCTACAGAGACAGCAAATTTGCCCTAGCGCTTGTTTCCAGCGTTATTTCATCAATATTTAGGGATTACACTTTGAACATTTGAAACATAATGATGTAATTTATAAGTAAGAAGACGATGACGATGATGACTCACAGATTTGTTACGCCTATTCTAGTAATGGCGGTGTGGAATAACACGCTGTGCCATTTGTAATCTTTTGTTGAGTTATTCAAATTACTTGTCAATTTTATTGTTCGAGTTGTCAGAAGGTTTATTATTGTTGTTCGGTTGTCACTGCAACGCTCGTGAAAAATATAAGACACCGGACCATAATTTGTGAAATAATTTAATTTTAAATTTATTTCTGCTGATATAGAAAAACACGTCTCGACGCGCTAGATTCGCAACGCTAGTAGCAAATTATTGTAATTGCCCCAATAACTAAGCTCCCGCGCATTGACAATGCCTTAAGAGTGTATGTCTGGAACTAATTTTGCAACTATTGGCAATATAGAATATATCGTTCGTAACAACTGAACCAACCATCTCTTTAAACAAGGAGGTTCACACAACAATTTGCGCAAACTAATCTAGGAGACCATATCAGTCAGGCCAGTGCTGCGTATAAATCAGAAATAAGGCAAGAGCTAGGGTGACGGCACCAAGAATAAGTAACTGTGATATATAAAGCGAATAGTGCTAGATATTTATATTTGTACTCTGCTTGTTTGTAACTAAGTACATGTATTGGCTGACAAGGTAAGGTATCAGCAAGTTATTAAAATTTTTCACCATCTAATATTGTAATGTGAGGAAAAGCCTAATACATTGTTTTGGACTGCATCGGCTGCTTACCATCAGGCAGGATGTGGTCACTATGACGAGTCAATATAAAAATAAAAAAATACTATTATGTGATAAGCCTAATAAAATAAAGTAATAAATAATTAATACTGAGTGATTTATACCTAATACTGTACCACATTAAAGTATTAGGTTTCACATCATAATGTAAAACCTAATACTTTAATCTGATATTATTTTTAATCGTGTTGTTTTAGAAACGAATTAAGCTCTTATACAATTTATGATCTATGTTTGTTATTTTTTAATGTCTATTTATTTCGTGTACAGTCAAAAGTAACCGAACAAAACAAGGTGGCAAAAGTAATAGTCACGTGTGTAACCGAACAAAAACAAGGTGGCAAAAGTAATAGTCACGTGTAAGTGTCTTTACATACTCATCATTTAACATTTCAGAATTACATGACATTTTTTGTGTTCATAAATTATAACTTCTCTGTAATTACCTATAGTGACGGTCATGTACTTCTAACTCAACAGCTATGTCAGACAATTCTGGTAATTTCAACCGTGACATTCATTTGAAAATTTCATATGCTAAGCTACTTTTGATGCTGACTGTACCATAATAAATAAATGAACTAATATAACAATGTTACCAACTTGTGTATGTTGAGGTGGTTGGAGAACACGTTCCTGGTGGCCACCAGGTAGTGCTCGATGCCGTCCACCGTGAGCCGGTACATGCCGAGGTACTGCGGCAGCAGCGTCTTGCCGTGCCGCTCCACTATGTACTGCGGGACGGCACACAACACTCATTGGAATTTGTTACATACACACATACAACCGAGGGAGTTCCCGGTCGACCACTTTTCTTACTTACATAATTGTATGTTTAAAAAATTTAAATTTCGACCTCCCATACTATTATTGTCGTCAGCTGATCGGACAGTTTTGTATGGGAGGTCGAAGAATAGGTTTCTTGGGAAAAGTTGTTCAGCTTGATGGGTGGAACTAACCCTTCATTTTTTTTAGACGAATAAAAATAAAGGTTGTATAGGAAATTAAGGTAGTACACTAAACTAATTATACACCGAGATTTTTCATTGGCTTTGGAGCCGAAAACGTTATAATACAAAAAAAGTGTTGTACCTATTTATGAATCAATAATCGCTTTACGGGCAAAGTAAAAAAAGTTGTAAAAGTAACTTTTTGTCAAAAACACGTAGTAACGTTCTCCTTATCTACTCGTACACCGTGACCCCTATGAACTTTCCCGGCCGGCCGCCTGCACCGGCGGCGGGGCGGGGGGTAGGCGGAGCGTTTGAAGCGGCTCGGTCATTGACCTTCGTAAGATCGTCCGGTACTAAGGGTTCTTACATTTTTATTGATATTTTTTAATGATTTTTTATGCTCATATTTTTAGTTTTACATGCTAAATAGCTTCTACTGATGATAAACATGACAGGGTTTCGGCTCCAAAACCAATGAAAAATCTCGGTGTATATTATAAACAGTTTGATTAATTTTTTGTACCACATACGAAACCATTTTGCAATACTCCATCTCTCCATCTACATGTTTTTATCAATTGGTGAAAGCCTAAGTAAACACATTATCCTGTTAATATTGATAAAAACATGCACAGCAATATGTACGACACTATCTGATAACGGCATGCAAATTGTCGGAACAGGGAATTTTGGCGAATGCCAGATTAGATAGCACCTGACTCATCCAACTTATCATTGACAAGTTATATCTCTGGGATTCTAAGTGCAAACGGTAGTGTAAGCCTTGTTTGCGGTTTAGGACACGCACACCAACCGGCACGAATTGTAACTAGTGCTCTACGAAGAAGTTTCAAAGTCAAAAAACACATTACTACGGTTTTGGAGTCAAAATCTTCGATCACTAAAACCTACACTTGAGAGCAAAACTATCGCACACCCCTGATATTTTTTTAAAGTCTTATTTTTTTAATGCAGTATATGATTGTAGACATAATTTTAGTATTTCTGCAATTTCAGTACATAATAGTACAAATTTAAGTTCAATAAATTACGACTGTGCGATATTTTTGCTCTCATGCAAGTGTAGATAAACAGTCCTATACCCACTAGACCGCAGCGGAATAGTGGCATCCAAGAGCGAGGTATCCCCCGAGGTATTATATAAAATTATTACCTGCACGTAATTAACTGTAAAAAATCACAAGAAAATAACGTTGTCCTACTCTGAAACCACACTACTAAACGAAATGAGTATCTACATCTCGCTACATGCTAATCGAAATTATCAAACTTACAGGATGGTAATGTTTAAGGAAGGAATGCATCCTCTCCACTTCCTCCGAAGTAAGGGTCTTCAGGATAAACAGGCGGTCATAGCTCTGGTAGAACTTCGCGCCGGACTTGCCCGACGAATCGTCAGGGGTCGGCTGGGACCTGGAATTAAATAATATGTATTATTTTATTATTCTCACACTTTCTTTCTCTCATAGCAAGTGGGACAAACAATATTTATTGAAATAACTCTCCTACTAAAGTTATCCGAATTAACTCAATAAATTAAATTTAAATAACAATCTATACGTGGTTTCAGCTCTCTTGTGGTAGATGATTTTTTGTTGTGTATGTTATGACGGATTTGTCATCTTCTATTGTTTCTTTTTTAACCTTTTGAGCACCACGCCATAAACGCATTCCTGTGTCCTGCACGCCAGAGCATAAAATAGACAAAAATACCTACGAAAAATATAGTGCTGCCAAGAGTCGATAAATTGGTAACACATGGCGACCTGTTTTTGTTGTTTTTATATGCAATAAATGACTACTTATAATCTGGGATGTTTAATTTATTCTTGTGCCATCTTCCACTCTTTGTATATATGTACTTAGTACATAAATAAAAGCATAGCATTGAAAATAAAATGGTGGTAAACCACAGCACTATTCTCTATAGTGATGTTCGTTGATGTTCATTGTCACGACTGGACGACAAAGGCGCAGCTGGCCATCCTATAATGCCTCTTCCATAGAGATGTACCCAAGTCGCACGTAATGTATCAATTTCGAAATCGATACCTAGAAAGACATCGATTAACCTTTTCACCGCCCCAACTATCCGTATTAATACTCTGTTGTATTTACTTATGTTACTATGTCTTACTATGTGCTTTGCTTATATTAAGTAAGTGCAGACGGCAACAGATTTTGTGAAAGGTTAAATCCTTATCTTTAAATTTCGTGTTAGTGCATCCGAATTCAGAACAGTAACGCTTTTGTTTCACCATCCTATGAACTATCCACTTGCGAAAAATAAAGTTAACGTGAAACAAACTGCGTTGCTGTGCGTGACACTCGACTAAATTGTCTCCGCGCGCGGACCGAGATTGTAGGAATATAAATCGACCGAATTATGTAGTGACACGGGCCTGCTGATACGCTATTTTAGATCTTAAATACTTATCAATATATCGTTTTTAGTCTACTCACAATACTTTTCGGAACGAGCGTAATGCCGAAAGTTAGCAAGTCGATATTTTAGACCTTAATGTTTACTCACGGTTACTTACCTATTTTTTTTGAAGGATTGATTATGTTGAATGGTTTTAGAGATTTATTTCTGTAAAGAATATTACGCTATTATATTATAAGCTATATTATTATGTACTTTAACTATCGTTGAAATATAAAAATATACCAAACACATTGAGAATTATCCGTTTGCGTGATCTCGAGATGATACCTAAACATCTTTATAGTGATTTCGTCCTTTTTTTCGCAACCGTTACGAACTAAAATTGCGGCTCGCCTTAGAAAAACCTTTGTTATGATTTATAAGTTGATATTGATTATTTTAAACTCGAAAACAAAAACTTTAAAAATGTAGGTAATTAGCGGAGTGTAATACGTAATTTAGAAACACACTATCTCGATGCACATTAGCACGACAAATTGCGACCAACCAAATCTCGATGCACAAAATCGCGACAAACCAAATCTCGATGCCATCTATCTAAACATGATGATATCTATCTATATAAGCAAAACTGAGAAGGTACCTACTTGGTATTAACCATGGGATATAAAAAACATACATAGAAAATGTCAATTTTAACCGGTGCAAAACAGTACAAAAATATTTTTATAAATAAAAACAAACATATTTTAGTAAACAATACTTATAATATAATATATATTATATTTTAATATAATATTATTGTGATTCATTTTTTATTTATTATTAAATTACAAAGCTAACTTTCTAGTTAGCTTTGTAATTAAACTACAATTAAATTATATCACCGTGCACACGTGTTGTATGCATATGATCCATAGTAGATGACGGTACCTACCGATACCCTAAGTAAAAATAAAACTAATCTACCCGCAATAGTTATGTTGCCGCAAAATAGCTAATGCCATAAAGAGACACGATGACGCAGTGGATGACGTTCTGTTTACAGTCACAAAAGTCAAGCAAATTTGCGCAGGTCGAGTAATTGATGGGTGACCAGTCAGCGACCTCGGCGAACATTGCTTAACTTTCGCGATCGAAAACCTCGAGATTTTATGAACCTACGGTCACCCATCCCTTTGGCGACCTCGGCGAACATTGCTTAACTTTCGCGATCGAAAACCTCGTGATTTTATGAACCTACGGTCACCCACCCTCTTGGCGACCTCGGCGAACATTGCTTAACTTTCACGATCGATAACCTCGTGATTTTATGAACCTACGTTCACCCGTCCTCTTGGCGACCTCGGCGAACATTACTTAACTTTCACAATCGAAAACTCGAGATTTCTATGTACCTACGAGTGATGTATAGTGTAAAAATAGATAAAAATTGTATAAGCATCTTTCATTTATTCGCATAAAACGATTACAAACAAAATTTCTATGTTGTGTCGCGATTTCGTGCGTCAATATTACGTATTACACTCTAATTAGCGAAATAACCTAGGCTTACAAGAGTTCCAAGGAGTTATTTTGTTTCGAATATTAGTTATAATTACTTACATTACATACAATTAAACAAAATGTAATAAAACAATTGTTAACATAAATAATAATATATTTAAAGTCTAGTATAATATAAGTATAATAACAGAAATAAAGTTTAATTTATTAAGAATTTGCATACACTTACTTACCTCTTAATCTCAATAACTGAATCAGATTCCGAAAATTCGTCGTCATCATCGACGCCTTCCAAAATGCGAAGAAGTTCAATTGAATCGCTCATGTTGCACTGCACTACGTTCCTCACTATGCGCTTATGACGTCATCAGGCTATCGTCTATCCGTGACCACGGCGCCCAGAGAACTGATTATTGATGACGCGCTAGGGATGCGCCAGAGTTGCCATATTGGATTTATTAGGTGAAGTTGAGTTGACGATTCTTTATTCATGTAGCTGAGCCACGGTACGCTATGGTAGTGTTAGTTTTCTTACATTTGTTTTTATTATAATAGCAATAATAATAAAATAAAATAACACGTTTTAGTTGAATTTTGAATAAGTAATTAACGATAAAACTACCTTCTGCAGTACAGCACTAGCGGTCAAGACTAGACGACATTGGCGTGTTGGACATAGTATTTGATTAGATAAAAATCCATGTTTTATAGTTCAATATTTCTCAGTTCTTATGGCTATAAGAGACTTGTTTTTATACTCATATGTTGCAGGGATATTCTTTATTGCCGAATGTAGAAAAAAAAATACCAGTAATAGTTTTTCAACACATTTATTTAATATTTTTGTAAGCCGGGTTTTTTGTCAACTATAGAGGTCGTTGGCACACAGGGCCCGCAAGTGCTGGTCATATATAGACGACTTTGGCGCTCAAAAGGTTAAACCTAACATAGTACTTATTACACTTACAGCCTTTTATATAATTACAAATCGTTAATTTTCATAATTTACTATACCAAAGCTCTTTAAACGGATCTACTTAACTACGATATTATTTTATTCTGACTGTTGAAGCCCTCTCCTTTGGGTTTGAAAAGAACTTGGAATAAGACGAATTAGGAACATGTCAAATCTAGAACAAATCTGAAGATTTACTTCTATTAAAATGTCAGCCATCTTGTTGATTGAAATCCATTCACAAAAATCTTTGTGTTATTAAGTGCTGTGACTTTGTGCATGTGCTGAAAGTAATAGGTACTTATAGTAACTTGCATTGTATTGACATTTACAACATTGAAATAGCAAAACCCAGGTGTTTATCAGGTAAATTTCCAATAAGTGGTATTAAAATACAAATTGCGAGCCGTGTAAGCGATATCTGCATCATAAATCACCTTGTCGAAGTTAATTACACAGTAACATGTATTGTCACGATTTCAGTTTTTATCGGCTTTAAAATGTGCTAACTTTCGTAGTTTGTTTTACTACTTTTTACAAGGTTCGTGATCAGGGGGTGGATCCATATTTATGTTCAATACCATAATCTTTTTGGTGCGCCTCTTTAGCAGGATTCCCTACGCCATATCGAAACACTATTTACAGAAGCACGTTACCCAAATGACGTTTCACTTACATTCGTTTTGCGGAATATTTGTATAAGGGGAGGTATTTCGAGCGCTTCCCTCTCGTTCTCTCGACGGTACAACGGTAAGGGACGGGTATAACAGCAAAACGGCGCGAATAATCGCGTTTTATATTTTAAAAAATTGATAGAAGTAATAAATAAAAAACCATCGGTTATAATAACTCAAGTTATTTACGAGCTTCATTTTGGTAAATGACTCATAATATCAAATCACTTATTTTAAGAATAAAACCTGGAAAAGAAGATAAAATGACACAAAAATATGTAACTTTGTGAATTTATTCTATCGAGCCAACTTTATAAAATCGTGTTTCCATCGGGTGTATTTCACAGAATAAAGCATTATATGGCAAATTATATGATACAATATATCTTAATTTTCGCAGATTTTAATTTTATTGTTTACTACTTCAAAAAGTAATTCTAAGAACGTATTATTTTAATTTTTTACTAACACCTAGCCTTAATGAATATTCATTATATCGAGCGCTTATTAGCCCGATGGTTCATTACCTCGAAAATTTGTACTCGACTAGATTGGTCGACGTTTGCTTAGTAATTCTATTATTTATGAAAATTTTCCCATTAATTCTACGACTGGTACAAGTATTTTCTTTTCATTCATCCCGGTCAGTCGCCATCGAGCTATTTATTCGTATCATTCTTCACACAGTATGCAACCGACGGGAAAAACTATTACGAAGTTGATGTATAAAGTGATTAAATTTTACATAACGCATAGGTACAGACAACAGCATGTCAGACATTTTGGACATAGTACCGCCCTTATGTCGGCAAAGCTCTAATATCGAACTGCAAGTGTTTTTTCCCTGGTCGTGCTAATGTGCTTACAATTTCTTAGTCTTTAGTATGCATTATATAAATATTATGTAAAAAAATAGTGTATTGCTTTATTACATATAAATTATGTTAACATATAAATTCGTTTCTAATAACTCCTTAAAAATTTTAGGACAATCCTTTTGCTTAAGTATTTTGGCAGGCGTCGTATTTTCTTAAACATTCCTACAATAAGGAAAATTAAAATTTTAAAGAGTCAAGTCAGAAAATCTCATTCTAAAACATACAGAACGTTTTACTGTTTTGACTCGGTTAATTTATTGCATTTTTAATCATTATTATTGCCGATAATAATAAAGTATAATTGATTTAAAAAGATAAGGCATTATAAAACTAAGGCACCAAGTTAGTAATAGTTTTTTTTAATGAAAAGAAAATACTTGTACCAGTCGTAGAATCTGTGGGAAAATATTCATAATTGACAGAATTGCTAAGCAAAACATCGACCAATCAACCAATCTAGTCGAGTATACATTTTCGAGGTAATGAACCATCGGGCTAATAACCGCTCGGTATAATGAACATTATATTAAACAAATATTCCCTAAAACGATATGTAAGTGAAACGTCATTTGGGTAACGTGCTTCTGTAAATAGTGTTTCGATATGGCTTAGGGAACCCCTTTAGCATGGTTTTGAATACGGCCTAAATAAATAATTCAGTAAATTTATTGAAACATGTAAGTACCTATGTAAGATTTTCATAGAAATACTAAAGAGTTCGAATGGCAAACCAGGAGTAGGTACTTACTCCACAAAGACTAAAATCACAAAAATATATTGTGATTTAAAATGTCAACTGCTTACCAAGAAGATCGTGGTGTTTGAGTAAATCACGACCACCTACAATTTAGATTTTCATAGAAATACTAAAGAGTTCGAATGGCCAACAAGGAGTACCTAAGTAGGTACTTACTCCACATTGACTAAAATCTTAGCACATGGCTAACCCCTAAAAATATTGTAATTTATAATGTCAAATACTATATAAAGTTCATGGCTTTTGAGTAAATCATTTTAGAATTTAGATTGTATTGTGAGCTAGATCAGCTCTTGACAGTACCTATAGTAAAGTTACAGAGCCGACACGATAAAAGTACCTATAAGCTAGTTTGAATCAGCTATAGTTAATGACGACTATTATCCCCGAAGGGTTAGTCAGAAACTAGGCAATAAGGAGCGCAAAAGCAGTCCTCTGCCATAGTCCACTTTTCACCAAATAGCGACTGCACAATTGCACATGTGCTAGACCGATAGCCGCCTTTTACGACACCCGGAAGAGAGGGGATGGTATTTTTCTTAAGTCTTTAAAATAATCTTTCGTTACCAGCAATTACATTAGTCATTCATTATTGTAATCTACTGTAGTTGGCAACCAACACTGTCCAGCTAATTTTAGAACTATTATTTTATTCAAAACTTGTATAGATTCTTTCCTGGCGTGAGATCGAGACCTACTATATTGACGTTGCTAAATCTGTAATTATGACAATAGCTCCACTTTTAGCTTGCATATTCAATGAATGCATTGACTGTGGTGTTTTTTCTGACCTCATGAAATATAGTAAAATAATTCCATTATTTAAATCAGGTAGCACTTCTGACCCCTATAATTTTAGACCTATTTCTGTGCTACCCACATTTAGTAAAATTTTTGAAAAGTTAATGCTAGACCAAATGCAAATTCATTTTTATAAAAATAAACTTTTACATTGTAAACAATATGGTTTTACTAGGGGTCGCTCTACAACTGACGCCGGTGTTGAGCTTTTAATCCAAATATTTGATACCTGGGAGGAATCACAGGATGCCCTAGGGGTATTTTGTGATTTATCCAAGGCTTTTGATTGTGTTTTACATGAAACTTTGGTCAGGAAGCTTAACCACTATGGAATTAGGGATGCTTCTTTGAGCCTTCTAATCTCATACTTGAGTAACAGGATTCAAAAGGTCGACATTAACGGTAAAAGATCTCCGGGATCAGTGGTTAAAATGGGAGTTCCGCAGGGTTCAATACTTGGTCCATTCTTGTTTTTGGTTTATATTAATGACTTACCTTATTTTGTAAAAGACAGTCATGAGATAGTATTGTTTGCTGATGATACTTCACTTTTATTAAAAGTGAAACGACGACACCCAAATTATGACGATGTGAATAATGCGGTCTCAAAGATTGTTCACTGGTTTAGTGTTAATAACTTGCTATTAAACGAGGGAAAAACCAAATGTGTAAAATTTGTATTGCCTAATGTTAAGCAGGTAATAACTAGTGTACAAATTAAAGATAAGAATGTGAATCCTGTGGACACCACTGTATTTCTAGGCATCACGCTGGATGCCAAGCTTCAGTGGGGCCCACATATAGCTAAATTGTCTAATAGACTTAGCTGTGCGGCTTATGCAGTAATGAAGATCCGTCAGTTAACTGACGTTGATACAGCTAGATTAGTTTATTTCAGTTACTTTCATAGTGTAATGTCGTACGCCAGTTTACTGTGGGGAAATGCTGCCGACATTCAAACTATCTTTGTGCTGCAGAAGAGGGCTATTCGAGCAATATATAACCTACAGGCTGGTGACTCTCTCAGAGAGAGATTTAAGGATATAAGTATAATGATAGTTGCATCACAATATATTTTTGAAAATTTTGTGTATGTTCATAAAAATATTGAAATGTTTTCAAAAAACAGTGATATTCACAAATTCAATACTAGAAGTAAGAACAAATTAGCAGTGCCTTATACTAGGCTCCATAAAATAAATAATTCTTTTAAGGGTCTGTGTGTACGATTATACAACAAAGTACCAAATGATATTTAGAAATTAGATCTTGATAAATTTAAAATCAAAATCAAAGAAAAGCTTTATAAAAAAGCTTATTATAAAGTGTCGGATTATACAGAAGACAAAACAGCTTGGGTCTGAAATGCTCCAAGTACCTACTCCAACAGCTATTTCTAATTGCCTATAATTAATTTATATAGAGCACCATATTTAATTAAACTATTTACATTAAAATTCATATTTTGTATTTTGTGACCTGGTAACGACATATAATATATATATTTTTTGTAAATGTCGTTGCTTCTGTGCGCTGTGGTTTCTTGCGCCCGTTCTTTGCCACAGTTAAAAAATGATGTCCTGAATGCGTGGTAGGTAAAAAATATTTGGACGTTTCAAAGTACTTATTAATTGAGTTTATTGAATAAATATATATTTTGACTATTGACTATTGAATTAATTTCATTTCGTAAAATTTCGTTTTTAACAGTAAGTACATACGTAAAAAATTAAAATATTTTTGAAACATTTATAGTAATACATTTACATTATTATAGTAATACATTTACATTATTATAGTAATACATTTCGTAGTGATAGTAATACATTTCGTAGTGATAGTAATACATTTCGTAGTGATATCTTAATCTTAGTCACAGCACAAGCTGCTCCGACATGCGTTTTTATTACACTTTAATTTAAGTAAATTCTAAATCAAAAAAGCGCTCAAGCACAATTAAATCCGCGGCAACCTCATTAGCCTTACGATTAATTAAAATCAACTATTTTGGAATTCTTGGTATTCAATTACCTACTTCAAATTTTTATTGACAATTTAATGTTATTTGATTTTTAATAGTAAAACCCATTTTATTGAAGATAAGAAACTTCACAGAAATATTATCAACGGTCATATTACAAATACAGAAGGCCTAGAACTAGAAGTTATAGTCAGGCATATTATAGAAGAAGCGGAAAAGCCAAGATCAACCATACTTATGGATTATCTTATTACACGTATATAATCCCACACACATTTTTTTATGAATTACGTTTTTTTTTGTATTTCACTTTGAAACGCCTCAGTGGCCGTGTGGTGAAGCGATTGGCTCGATATCCGCAGGTTTCGGGTTCAATCACCAGCCCCTGTATCGGCTAAAAAATATGAATATGGACATGGGCTTCCTTTGACATTTGAAGCCCATAATATGCCCATATAAGGACAAAATATGGGCTTCAAATGTCAAATGAAGCCCATGTCCATATCTATATTTTTTAGCCGATAGACCCGCTGGTCGCGCAGTGTGTTTTCTGTTTTTTCGATGCATAGCCCGGGTTTTGTGATCACCAACCCGTATTTGGAGGACTTTGCCCAGCAGTGGGATAGTAAACGGGCTGTACTTTACACAAAATAAAGAATTTCATTTATAGTTCGATTTAGCTTAGTTAATTTGTAGTGCAAATGTATAGAATCAACATTGATGACCATTAATACGGGTCTTTTTTTAAAACCCGGCATCGCTCTCTCACATTTTGGCTGGCAACATAGTGTAAAAATAGATTCAAATATCAATTAAGCAGTAAACTTGTTAGAGAGAAATCAATAAGGGACTTATTTAAGAATGATATAGTTAAATGTTGTGTCTACGTCACACAAACGCCATTTTGAATTTGAGCAAAAGAAAAGCCGAAAGTAAACCTTCCGTGCAGTCCAAGCATAGTTTTCAATCTTTTTCTAGATACTACGGAAGCAAAGCTTGCACCCATTTATTTAGATATTTTGATTTTTGACAATTTTATTTAGTAATTTAATAAATCGTAAAAATTAAAATTTGTATAATATTACAAGTTTAAGTAGAGTAACTTTGACTTACGAATTTAACTATTGTGTTTATACTTACTCAATACTTTGCTATACAGGTGCACCGAGGCAAAAAGTGCATATTCAGCCTTTCCCGTGTATGTGTGTAAAGGTGTATAAAATAAACAAAAAAAATTAAACAGGAAAGATGGACATACATAGACAAGACAGAGTGGGCATGAAGATCAAACGCGTACAAAGGTTAAGGAATCACGGGTCACGGACACTCAATCAGGAACTAGGAGCGCAGCGTTGCTTCATTTCATTAATCATCACAATCATAAAATTTTATTGGGAGAACTGCCTTTAGTAACGAGCTCGTTACCGAGACACATCTATATTATGACAGGGCCGTAGCCACCCCTGACGCTGCAGCGCGCTGGGAACACAAATATAATGGTGCCATTTCCCTCGTTAAAAGGTTTTTCGATCACTTAGGCGGATTTTATAGTAACACTTGCAGTATGAGCGGCAATATAAAATCTGCCTTTATTGGGGCCCCACACCCCCTTAGCTACGGCCCTGATCGGCCAATGAAAAGAGTAAGGACACAAACAAATACAAAGGAAAGTGTCACACCTCACGCGGAAAACACTCCACTCGTTATGATAGGAGTCACGCATTGACCGTTTCATGGAGCAGATAAACATGGTGATGACTTCGATGTGATTTTGTGAGCTACGTTAATTATTAATGATCGCCGTGTCAGTTGAAAAGGCACACTACATACTGTTAATTGGAAAAAAAATTAAAACTTGAAAAGAAAAATCGTACAGCTTCGTAGTAAAACGTCCGCTGACCTCAGGCGTTTGATCGTCAGGCCGCGTTTGACGAATTCGCTCGCGTCGTGGAATATGCTCTCTTGGTGGGTTTCGTTTTTCATGTAGGCAACGCCGGTGGGGACGGTTGCGGAGCGGCGCAGCTTACTGCAAAACCTCTTCTGGGCCCTCGAGCAGAGGTAGTTATCGGGTTTGCTAAACCTAGGAACCACAGGACGGGAGGTGGGATCGAGGATGCCAATCCAAAAATATGAGGGTATTAAAAAATAAACATAAATAAATATGCGTACATAAATAGAAAGACGAAAAGAAGGTATCGGGTGCCGATATTTAAAGAAAAATCAATTGTAATGGTAGTACATTTTCAATGTTAGGATATTACCGAAATGAATGCCTTACCTTGTCAGTGATTCTTTGTAGTCTATGTCGTCAATTCCAAACCTCTCACGTAGGTTCCGGAACACCAATGGACAATATTCCTTCACCTTGAAATGGGATGGCATGTTTTCTCTGAAATTACATTTATGCTATTGATGCTGTCTGTTGTATAAAATAAACACAAAAAAACGCAACAACATCATTACAGTGGCTCCATAATAACTACTATTTTATAATTATTGTCTTTTGATATTAGGAGATAATATAACCAGTTCATCAATGGTTCAAAATTCTGGGTTAAGTGTGCTTCCTCTTTATTAAGATTCTTATGATGACGGTAAGATGCTGATGATTTTAATTCCACAAAAAAGAAGCATCTAGCCTTTATCTCACTTGATGGTAAGTGATGACAAGGCCAAAATAAAAGCAGACTTACCCTTAAATTTTCAATCATTGATAGTTAGTAGTTAGGAGAACTTAGACTGAAGTAAGCCAAACTCATATTGCCTTAGGAAATACTTTAAGAATTATTCAAGTGTGTGTTCTTTACTTAAATACCATAGTGTAAGCATCTAGCAAGTATTTAAACTTATCACGATAATATATTTTTGAAATGTTGACCTTACTTGTTAAACAAATGGTTGTCAACTTTGAGCTTGGAGTAAGCTCTGAAGTCATCTGGAAGTAGCATGACCGGTATAGTGACATGACTTAGTTCGTTAATCTGAAAAAAACGGAGAAGTAAGTAAACAGTATACTTTTTATTGTATAAGTTTGTTCACACACAGGGGAGTAAGGGGAGAACGGTAACAACATCTTATCCGGCCCAAATGTCATCCTCAACTGCTCGCGTCGGTGGTTCGTATGAAGAGCCGAAGGCGACGGTCGCAAGCCGTTGCGGTGCTTCCTGCTTAGATAACTGACGGGGCTCTGACGACCGAGCAATGGCCGTATAACCATACACTTGACTGGGCCCCCGGTTGGAAGAGGCTGCAGCGGCCTAGGGGCTTAAATAACCCCTAAAATGTCTGGTGCAGAAAGTAACGGGAGACTACTGCACTATTATCCCAAGAAAACCACATGATAAATAAGTTACCAAACCAAGACAGAAGTGTGATGTCCTGCCATCCGACTGATGCTCGGCGCCATTGTAATTCCGGGTACTTGACTGCGGACCACCAGACAGGAAGTGGCTATTCTACTGGTCAAGGTGCGGGCGTAAAGAAAACCCCATTACGTAAATATCTTCGCATGGAGACTTGGAATGATAGAGGTCTTTCAAAATCTGGTAAGCTTAACATTGTGGAGAAGGAAATGGACAGGTGTAACATTGACATCTTGGGGCTTAGTGCAGTGCATCGATGGAGAAATGGTCATTTTACCTCTAATAATGGCAATATTGTATATTATAAATAGTGCCAGTTATAATGGAGTAGCTTTTATTGCACCAACATTCATGCACGTTATAATAAATAAATAAATAACGGATAAACATACATAAATACTAATAAACATCCATAACTAGGTCACAAACAGTCGTGCTCATCACACAAACATTTGTTCCTACCGGGATTCCAACCTGGGACCATGGGTTTCGCAGTCAGGGTCGGTGACACAGCCACTTAACGGTTTTGCCAAGGTCATAGATTGGGAAACTGTTAAATTCTACTTTTTCTCGCAAAAATAAGACTTAAAGGTGTAGGAGGGTGAAATTTGTATAAAACTTTTTATGGCGCCGGTCCTCCGATTTGCTTCTAATTTTGCAGAAATATTGTTTATAACAAAATAGAATATAGTCTACTAAGAACGAATTTTTCAATCCTCGGATAAAACTTATGTCTGATAAAAAATTACGTGGCAAATCTAAAATGTAACTTTTAAAAAAAAGACATGATATGACAAATACATTTTTAAAATGTATGTAACTATAATACTTTAACCACCAAATAAGTTATATCTGACCTTTGAAAAACCGGCCATTACATATTTATTTTTCATATTTATATTGACAAAACATATCTTAACAAGTTTTCATATAAAAGTTAGTATCAAGTAAGAAGAATTATTTTATTAATTTATTAACATTGTTATATTATATTATACATCAAGTACGAAAACAGTCCATCGATATCAATATCGACTCCTACCACATTACTCATTCGAATACATTTGAAATGATGAGTTACGTATCACTAGTTCGACCTTCAAAATATCCAATCACAGCCAGAGTTACACCTCCGCTCCTCACTGAATTTTGCGGATTGCATATTTTAGTAAAACTCGCTGAAAGTGATGTCTATGGGCTAAGTGGTCTGTGTTCTTTACACTACTTTTCTGTCTTAATAAAAATAGATAAAAATTATAAACTAAAATATTGTGTTGGGAGTGAAGGGAACCCCTTTTCTTTAGCATTCTTTAACAATAATTATGAAAGATAGAGAGCTTCAAACCTAAACTTTAATTAATTTAATCATTATTTATTTTATTTGTAATAATGCAAATAGGTATATTGTCTATGAATAACATAAAATAAGGTTATATAACGTGAACTCAAAAAAAAAATTACATAATATAAATATGTAAACATACAGAAAATGTGTATACATTAATTTTAGGCCTCAACCCCTTAGTGGCTGTCCCCAGAATATGGAACAGAGCGTATTTATTTACATTTTTGCATCATTTGATGTTGCTAGATTTTTTTTTTTTAATTTGCATCATTAAATTGAGGTCAATAAATGTATTTTGAATCAAATGCAATGATAATATTCAAGAAATAACTAGTCAACTACAGTTAAGTACATGATTACTCCACATTTGTTTTGCATAATTATATTATTACGATTATATGCAGAGAAGCTCAAAAGATCATCAACAATCAATCAACTCAGATCAAAAGAAAAGCTATGCTATTATTTCATAAAAGTTCTCTTTGTTCTTATTGGAACACTTGAGTTCTGAAGTGTTTCATAAAGATTATTAATAAAGTATTAGCTCACTCTAGCTACACTTTGACCAAGAATTTACCTAGGTTTAAAATTTTTAAGGAAAAAATTTATTTCTTAGCTCTGACAAGGAAGACTCTTTGACCAAGAATTTACCTAGATTTAAAATTTTTAAGGAAAAAGATTTTTTTCTTAGCTCTGACAAGGAAGGCTTTAAATAAATTTTATAGATTTTTACACTAAGTAATTTAATCTTTTTGAAGTTTTACGTCTTTACCATATTGTAACCACCACAAAAATCCGGTCTCTAGCGAAGGAAATGACAAGTAATGTAAACTAAATGCCTTCTGAAATCCCATTATGCCACTGACATGGTTATTTTATTAGCATAGTTTAGCGTAATGGAAAATAGTAACGCAATTACCGTGTGATTGACACCCCACATAAAAACGGAGAGTAATGGTTCATTAGCTCGGAACAATTTCACTTTTTGATGTTTTACACGTATGTGTTTCTTCTTCAATTTGCTCAAGCCCGTACTCGGAACGGACATTTTGGATTATTTGTTTACAACTTCTCAAAGAAAATTTACACGACCACTCGGCACGATTTTTAACATAGAATCTTAATTATAACCATTTTCATTCGACGGAAATGTTATTGAGACGAAAGTAATAATCGAATTGGATTTTTTTAAAGAAACTAGACAGACACCCACATCACATCCCATCAACAGAGCAATCAAAAAACCACAATCCACAGATTACCACAATCAAACGGTGTTTTTTTGTTTTCATCTGCTTTTTAAAGAGTGCTAAGAGATCTAGAACATAAAGCCGAATAATAGAAGTCAGCTATAGTTCACGAAATAGTGTGCGATGTTTATGATGGTGGGGTTCCATGGCGATAGTAAATAACGACTGCGACTGCGTCTCTTTATGTGATGTTGTATAATGGGCGATTTTCCGAGATCAAAAAAAAAAAGAAATTGGTTCGTAAATGACTTCATAGATGGCGCTTAGCATAGATTAGTATGGCGCATGGTAAAAGGCGGGTTCATGAAGAGCACGTGTATGGCTGCGTAATATTTATTCTATTCCAAAATAGAAATAGGTTCTGGATGTCCTGAATATAAATAGGTAAGGATTTACTATTTTTTTATTCTTTTGGTAGACAAGTAAAAGTGTAGAATTTATTACAGCCCTTAGGTAGGTACGACTGGTGGCCGGCTTTTATAAAACGACATCTATCGGGTGTTTTTGAACTAATTTTTACTTTTTAATTTGGGCTGTCAGAAAATCGCCCATTACAGTGACTACATTGTGACTAACTTATTATCTAAACCTTACAAGACTATTTATACAATAATACTACGTAGATGTTGGAGGGAGGATGCCGTGTTATATCTTTATCGGATCTACACAAGTTTAGGAATGCGCTTACAAACTCTTTAACCAATACGTGAAGATAACAAATTATGTGGCGACGCAGGCCGCCACAGTACTCCCCCTTTATAAAAGGGAATGAAAAAAACCATCAGGTCTTCAGCTTGGAGATGCCAGTGGTGCTCTAATCCACGTTAAGTCGTAATGAGCGTGCTCAAGTCTTCGTTGACAATACGAGCGTTCTCCAGTCTACGTGACTCGAGACGAGCGTGTGCTACCATGTCTGGGGTGAGTCGAGACGCGTGGAGCACGACGGTACTTTTTTGACCGTCGAGTGATGCCGAGGATCCAGGAAGCGTTACGTTGCTGCGATGGTACCTTGAGGCTAGATGGCTTGCTGAATGCTGCTAATGAGAGCTGTTTCCTTGTATTCTTCGATATATGAATAAAATACTTATTATATACCTTTTGAAAACGACCGATTGCACGAAAAATTTTTATAAGATAAGATAAGATAACAATTAAATTTTAAATGACCTAAGTACAACTTTAGATAACATTTAATCTTACAATAGACACGTTAATAATAAATTGAACTATTAGACTTAACAATTAGAAATAATAATTAAAAAAAAAATAGAATTGACTAAGGTTAAACATTACATAGAGATAAAACATGTTGCATTCAATATACCTACTTAATATAAGGAAATAAGTGCCTAGCCAAAAAAAATATAATTAAAATTGACTAAAATCGTATTGTTACATTAGTTACCCTAACATGGTTCATTTTTGTGCTTATTTATTCTACTGTAACATCTTATTGCACAATCAAAATATTTTGAACTTGTCGAATATCTTCATTTTGAGTAGAACTTCATTATAGCTTCATATTTATCCTCAGACTGGCGTATTCCTTGGCTCTTTGTCAGATAACCGGAGAAATCAATTCGCACTGGAGGTAGCTAGTAGCATTTAAGTAAATTACTCTTTATCCGTAATTGTCATATAAAATATAATAATAAAACAATCGACTGGTAAAATAATACTTTTAAAATATCTCTTCCCGTAAGTATAGATAACCACTTTGTCAGTCGGTAAAAGTGAGGCGGTTATGCGGGTTAATACTCGTGGCATACATACGAGTATATGCTTATTTTCCTTAGTTTCATTTTTCATTATCGTGATGAATAAGTGACAATTGTGTTCTTTCTGCCGTGATCTTGAACTTGCGCAAGCGTAGAGCAAACGGCGAAAAGTGCTGCGTCGAAAACTCTTGAGCGTTCGCTGCGCGCCGCACAATTTATAACATAATGTGTACAGTTATGAAATCGTAAGTATATTCTATTTCGCATTGTTTTTCTGGGTACCTTATTTTTTTGCCTTGGTCGATGAAACGGTCTTGATACGCTGTGCCGGAAAGGAAGCCAAAGTTGTGAGTTGTAAAAGCCAAGAATGATGTTAAATGACGCAGTCGCAGCTTGGTGTGGCTCGGTGTAGTGAAAATCTTGTTGTGTTCGTTGCTGAATAGAATGTTGCTGCCATGATTGATGTAAATATTCCAAATGACTCACGTGTTCTTTTCGGGGTACTCCGCTGGAAGGTTGCTTGTTGCTTGAGCGGGGTCACCAGTGTTCCGTCGGGCGTAGTGTGCGATGTTTATGATGGTGGGGTTCCATGGCGATAGTAAATAACAACTGCGTCTCTTTATGTGATGTTGTATATTTACAGTGACTACATTGTGACTAACTTATTATCTAAACCTTACAAGACAATTTATACAATAATACTACGTAGATGTTGGAGGAAGGATGCCGTGTTATATCTTTATCGAATCTACACGCGTTTAGGAATGCGCTTACAAACTCTTTAAAGATAATAAATTATGTGGCGCCGCAGGCCGCCACATAATTTAAGAAAAAAAAATTTGATCCATTTGCTGGAAAAAACGCTATTAATTTTATATCTTTATTATCTAGATATGAGCTTTTATAGATATAAAAAATACCGCACTGTACGTATATTAATATATACGAACTTGGCTTTTTCATTAATCACGTTGTATGTAGGTTAACCTCGGCCAAACAGCTACTCGCTGTAGGCCAACCAGCTACCCGCACGCTAAAAACGTAGCTACCCTCCGTTCTATTCATAATTAAGCCTTATTATGATAACTGGTAACTCTGCATTAGTTCCTAAACCTATTAACATCCTTCCCCATACGTAAAACATTGTAAGAATAAAAATATTATTTTTTTATAAAAAAATATTATTATTTTTTCTAGGAAAATATAAAAAAATATATAATGAAAACACATATTTTATTCTAATAAAGCATAACTTAAGCATCAAAAAACACGTTATAACAGAAATCAGCTCATAACACTATATGTCTGTGGCTCATAATACTATCAACACGATAATAAATCGTCAAATCCGATTTCTAAATACCTTCAAAAACAACCCTATGTTTCAAACGACAATATGGTGTTTTTTTCCCATAGGACGACACCAAGAGATACTTGAACCATGGAGCCTAGTTCATGGTGATTCCACACGTGTGCGGCATGTTACTAACAAAAACCAAACAAAGGAGTATAGAGGCGAAATATGAGACCCTTTTTTTATTTTACTTCCGGCCGGAAGTCCGGCTCAATTGAGCCAGTACACAGACTACGGTTAGAAATGTTGTGGCTCAATTAAGCCACTACACAGACGAGAGGTTAAGTGAAGATAGCGGTTTGTGTGTAATGGTGTGTAATGGGCGATTTTCCGAAATCAAAAAAAAAAAAGAAATTGGTTCGTAAATGACTTCATAGATGGCGCTTAGCATAGATTAGTATGGCGCTTAGTAAAAGGCGGGTTCATGAAGAGCACGTGTATGGCTGCGTAATATTTATTCTATTCCAAAATAGAAATAGGTTCTGGATGTTCTGAATATAAATAGGTAAGTAAATACTATTTTTTTATTCTTTTGGTAGACAAGTTAAAGTGTAGAATTTATTACAGCCCATAAGTAGCCCAGCTTTCATAAAACGACATCTATCAAGTGTTTTTGAACTAATTTTTACTTTTTAATTTGGGCTGTCAGAAAATCGCCCATTGAGAAAACGTGTGTGTGGAATTTGTTAGAGACAGTGGCAACACTGCTTGCGTGGTTTACAACAAACGTCCACACAGCGGACCGCCAGATGGATCGCAGCATGTAGTTATTCAACGCGCGCCCGCAAACCAAAGTTGTGGAAAGGTCAAACGAAATTTCGTTGCAAACAAATAACTGTCCACACTGTTGTAAACCGCTGTTGAAAACTTCGGTTTACAACAGTCTGGTACAAGCTCTATGCATGTGCCACACGCACAGACCACTTATCCCATAGACTCCGCATACGAGGGTAACGTCACTCATACTACTTATGCAATCCATTGCCTAAGTAAGTGACACGCCCCCCAACCTAGATTCAGTCATAGTTTGACAGCGCCGCGGCACGCTAAAATACAAAAATATATTAATAATATAAATATGCCGTATTGCGCTGTTAAATTGTGTGGAAAGTGAAGCAAAACTTCTAGCTTACAAAAAGATAATATTTCATTTCATGGGTAAGTACAATTTTATGGCGTAAAAGGATAAATTTTAAATTGGTGTAAAAATTCAATTATAAATTAAGAAAAATGCACGCGTTGATGTCTTTTAAAAAGTCCCTTTCATTCTGTTGTAAATGCATAAAGCATCTCCTTCTCTGTTTTGGTGAGTGTTGCCCAAGTTAGAACCTACAACTTGACGATAAATTTGTTACAAATATCGATAAATTTTTATTAAGTTTAGAACTTTGTTATACCATTATGACATTATTCGGTTATGAGAACAAAAACAAATTCGCTGGTGTATTTTGGTAAATTCAAAAATAACAAAAAGAAGCTTTCACGTAAAATGTAATGTTGACTTTAGCAATTTCTAGCAAAATATCATTTCTATACCTCGAGTTTTCGTAACCAAACGGAAGGTTTAGTGTATATGTACTAAAAATAAAGATTTTTAGGTTGTTATTGGCATTGTATAATCAGTTTTAGTTGGTTTAAAATTATTATTATCTTTTTATCAAAATATTCAATGCTGACTTTTTCTTTTAACTTCTTTATTTTAATTTATTATTTAAAGATAACTAACTTTTGTTGTAAAAGGTTTCCAAAATGCCTAAACTTGAAAATAAAATGGATAGAAGCTACAAGCAAATATAGCGTTATATGCTCACGACATTTTGCCGCGGATAGCTATCAACTAATGAAAAAGCGGCGACTGTTGTTTAGTAATGCTGAACCCACGCTTATGCTTCCAAATGTGGTGTGTAATTATGTTCAATTTTCTAAGTAACTAACTATGAAGTACTTACAACTTTCATTATACTTGTTGTTGCAGGATTTTACTTAAAATTATCAAAAAATACCAACGACTTCAGATATGCATATCTCCGATAGTTCTCTCTCCAATAATAAAACTATAAAACATCAAGCAATTAACCAACCAAGTACAAATACCGATATGTTAGAGATATGTTTTACATTTAGCAGTCCAAGATACAAGCGTCTTAATCGTTAAACTTATCCGTCTGATAAAATATTACGCGACCAATCTAAAAATGTCTTGTAAAACAATGAATGACATGATATTATGACAAAACATTTTCAAAATGGTTGTATTAACTCTAACCACCAAATAAGTTTTGCCTGACCTTTGAAAAACCGGCCATTACATATTTATTTTTTTAAACTACTCCGAAACTGATTATGGCAAACAGATTGATTGACAAAATATAATACCTATCGATATAAAAGTTAGTACCTATTAAATAAGAAGAATTGTTTTATTAACTTATTAACACCGTTATATTAATCAACAAGTACGAAAAAATTCCATCGATATCAATATCGACTCCTACCACATTACTAATTCGAATGCATTTGATAATGGTGTGTTACGTGTCACTAGTTTGTCCTTTAAATATCCAATCAAAGCCAGAGTTACACCCCCGCACCCCGCTGAATTTTTACGATTGCATCTTTTAGTAAAACTCGCTGAAAGCGACGTCTATGGGTTTGGTCTGTGGCCACACGGTTGTGAATCAGTGTTTTAACAGGCGTGACCTTGGTGGGAAAGGGGCGGTCCTTGCTTGTTGCCATCCATGTAGACTGCAGATTTAATCCAAGTTAATAACAATTTTAATTTAATCTGTATAATTTAATTAAATGTAAGTAATCAATGTGATTTAATTTAATTTAAACTGTTTATTAATTCTGTTCCATGAATGTGTACCCTTTAGGTGGCAATTGTACAAATGCTGGAAATTTTTAAATAATATTGTTTTGTACATTTTACTGTTGGTGTTCCAATAAATAAATAAATAAATAAATAAATAGGTAAATTATATTATGACCTTTATCGTCCTTAGTGGACGGGCGCCTCTTTCCCACCAAGGTCACGCCTGTTGGAACACTGATTCACAACCGTGTGGCACATGCCTAAAAATGCTTTAAGCTTGTACCAGACTGACATGACGTGACCGTCATGTTTGATTTGACAGCTAGCGGCTGTACAACTGTCATTTTGTTGACAAATATTGCCAGATATAATGAATTACAGATTAAAAAATTAAATAAGTATACAAGTTATGGGCTGCGTTCCGTGGCTTCACTCGAATGTACTCGAGCGCACTCCGGCGCGCGCTCTACCCGTTCCGTGGCTTGGTGAAATTTTACTCTGACGGCTGTCAGAGCGTAGTTTCATCCGTTCTGTGGCTTAGAGCGCAGCAACCAAACAACCATCAAATCGGATGGTTGTTTTTCACTCTGACAGCTATTTGACGTTTATATCATTGTTAAAGTGTCAAATTTTACAATTTATGTCAAAACGTCTCGAAAAATTCGGCCTGTTTGTTTCGTATTGTTTTACTTTTTAATAATTATGTTTAAATATTGTATAAAAGTGGGAAAAATGTAGACAAAAGAAGAGTTTTCTATCGTTATGGACAGGAATACTTCAGAAGAGGTTATAAAAACAACTCGATCGTTCCGTGGCTCAGTTGCAACTCAAACGAGTTAAACTATAACCAAACAACTACACCCAGAACGACGGAACGCACTCATGCATAAAACGCCGGGTCTCCTTTAGGGTTGCCGTATTCTAATTCTAAAATTGTCGGATTTTTTGGAAAATCTTAGTTCACAAAAATTAACGTGCGTATACTACTAATATTATAAAGTACTAATTTTATTTTTCACTATACAAGTTGTGAATAGTATCAAGTACCTCTGATTCTGTCACATTTAGTTCGTACTGTTATTTATCTTTAATTTTACGAATCATTTCGTTTGGCACTTGCAGTTGTGTACAATTTTATTACCGTGATTACGGATTGCTTGTCTGGCTAGAAGAGTTTCATTAATTGGCTACTTGACAGTTTTCGAAAAAGTATTAAAAAAATTACAAACGCTTATTTTATACCCCGTACAATATTTTCTTTCTTGAAAAAACCTATATTTAACAGAAAAAAAACATATTTTTTCTTTATTGATTTCAAATTTCGTGCGAGAACGGTTGGTCATGTGTTACGTGACATTTTGCTCTGTGACATCACATTTCAATAAATATAGAAACTGAACTTGAAACCTTGGCGAAATCTATCAAGAAAACGACATTGAATAAAGAAGAAGAAGAAGAAGAACTTGAAACCTGACAGATAGTTTTTGATATTTTGTAAAATGTGACGACATGAAACTCAATCATAGCCGCTCCTAGCCGCCCGTGTTTCGCTCAGAACAATAACTAAGGCAGTGTTTCGGGTCTTGTAATCCACAGATAAAAAAATCGCTTTATTTTGTAAAAATAAAATATTTACAAATTATCAATAAAAAAAAACTATTGGATAATTATCGTTAAATCATAAACTATCATTGCCGACATATTTTATATTTTATTGTTACAACTGTCAAATAGCAAATTGGTGGTTATCTCTCGTTTTCATATTATTTACTTCACTGTAGATACGTTCGCAGTCTGCGTTCGAGTGTGGCAAACATAATACATATAAAGCAAAAGATGCTAATGTTTTAGTTCTGTTCCATCACGGAATTTATCCAAAACTCATAGGTTTTCTGTAAGTTAATTTCATATTATGATGGTAAGTAATTTGTTTACCACTGGTAGCATTCTTCTTTCATCCGTATATTACCGTATATTTTAATATGGTAATTAAATAGCTGCCGTATGCCGTATTTTTGCCGTTATTTTTACACATTGCGGCCTCTCTCTCTGTTGGCTCCTTTGAATGAAACTACAGGTTGCGGAGTGCGGCCTCTGAGGGCCTAGTTAACTGGCAAATGCTCGACCGTTGACAGCGACAAAAACGCTCATCAAATTCGCTACGATATCGATAAGCTAAGGGATAAGAACATACAGGCTTGTCTTAGTAATTTTTTGTTTGATGATAATCTAACGCATAAGTAAGATTAATAAATGGGAAGTAACCACACTGATCACCGAACCTTTTGAGTTTTAGTGAATTGAATGTCACTTATTTGATGACGAGTGACTGACCTACCCTCAGAACAATAGCATATTGTTCTGAGGACCTAGGTACTATAATATGACATTGATATGAGACCAAACCCATTTTTCAGCATAAGATATAAATAAATAAAGACTGAAGTAACAAGCAAACGCTTACTGCCAAGAATTTCTTCTAAATACAACTTGACGTCTGTATTGAAATAAGTGATAACAACTAAATGTTACAAACCGCGCGAACATTTAAACAGTTTGATATAAGATGCGAGTACCCACTAGGTACAGTGATTAAAATGTTTGCATCTTGTATGAGTACATCGCCTAAAGTATTGGCGTATGGCGTAGCGGCTAATGCATTCGGGTTTAATTGTCTAACTACAACACCTATCACATTACTTGTGTAATTGATTATTAAAAACATTTCAAATAACTACATTGTTTTGCTAGTTAGCATAAAACTAATTTTAAAATATGCAAACTAGCGAAGCAATGTACTCCTACTTGAAAGGTAATGCTATAGGTTCAACTTATGCAAAAAGCCCCCGCCCGCGCCGCCCCGGTTTGTGGTCTTGCCAGTTACGTAACTTTTACATTACCGAGTTAAAGGATGGGTAACCAAATAAAAAGCGTCTCGAGCTCCTCCGTGTTTCGGAAGGCACGTAACAAATGAACACGAATGCACTGCGGTTGTATTGGCCCAGGGCGTAGCCTGTTATAGCCCAGTCTCCCTTAGTGCTGTCGTTTATGTGGGAAGGCCTGTGCCCAACACGGCAGGACGTTCATAGGATGACGATGATGACAACATCGCATTAATATAGAATTGCTTCATTGTTACTTATTTATAGCGGTAGGTACCAAAAATAATTGAAAATAAAAGTCAAGTCATTTATTAAATATACGCCTTCACAGACAAAATGACATGATCGTGGTTTCTACGCGACAAATTAAAATATTTATTTATTTTACATTATTTATTTCATTGCCATTAATTATGAGTTGGTTGATAATGTTTAGAAATAAAATATAGGATTATTTACATATTTACCAAATATAATTTAAAAACAATTAATTTTATATATTAAGTACCTTAGTATGTTGATAATGAATCAAGAACAACTTCAATAGCTTAATGTTATCACTAGTACAAATTGATATACTTAAACATTTTCTATAGGTAGGTACCTACTGCAAGTAAAATTGAATATCAAGTAAAAAAATAACGTTATTGTTGTATTTCTTAATATATTCTTATTTCTTTACCTAACTCTCTCAAAGTTAAAGTTTATTAAATATAAGGCTTCACTTTCTCTTATTGACATTAAAACTATATATAACCATAAAAATAAATGCCAATTGTATGAAGGTACTGTTTTTTTAGTATTCAAAAATCAAAAAAATCAAAATCAATATATCTTTATTCATAAGAATAAGCATTTTGAATCGTCTAAATTTTTTTTTTTATGGGTGTATGAATAGGCATAGGAAAAACCCATTCAGGAAGTCTTTTAGCTGTGAAGAAGAACGGGCACAAGAAACTCCACAGCTTTAAATTAATATAGAAGTAACGACATTTACAAAACAACATGTCGTTACCAAATTATATAATCAATTATAAAGATAATGGATTAAGAAAAAAATAATGTAAATATATTATTATAACCAGGCTGTTTTATCTTCTAAATATTCCTTGACTGTGTAATAACCTTTCCTAAGTAAACAAGATTTTACATGATTCTTAAACTAATCTTTAGGTAAATCTAGAATAGTACTTGGTATTTTATTATAATAGTGTATACCTTGCCCTAAGAAAGAGCCGAGAACCTTTTGTAACCTAAACAGTGGCATTACTAGTTTTGACTTATTTCTAGTATTGAAATTGTGTACATCACCGTGTTTAGAAAAAGTGTTAATATTGCAACGCACAAAAACTATACAATTATAAATATACTGCGATGCAACATCAACATCAACAACAACAGCTTCGATCAACAATACCAACTAGATAACGCGGCACATACAAAATCAAAGCTAAATTCTGTCCACGTAAATAAATACTTTTCAAAGCAATAAATTACTCCTGTCGCTTAAAAAAGAAAAGACTTCAATAATATTTAGTGGTGAAATCAACCTTAAGCGGCAACAAATAACGAACTTTTTCCTGTTATGCCTTGCGAGAAAATAAGAGCTCACTTCCCAAGTGCGCTCCTATTTACCGAGACACATTTTTAGCGCCAACCTGACATCTAGTTGTATTGTTGATCGAAGACCTAAGTAAATCTTTTTAATAAAGTACAATAAACTTAGAACTAAATTAACTTTATAAGTACCTACTTAATTTTTACCCATCAAACCAAATTACTATTCTAAGTGTTAAATATATTTATGGCACACTGTTCCTTTTTGTAGAATAAAAATGTTGTCAACGAAGGTACTCTTTTTTAGTACTTACCTAAGTAAATCTTTTTAAATAAAGCACAATAAACTTAGAACTAAATAACTTTATACTTAATTTTTCCCCATCATATTAAAAAAAATTACTATTTTATGGGTTAAATATATTGGCATAGACTGCTCCTTTTTGTAGAATAAAAACGTTGTCAACATTAGAGCTACACAAAATAAAATCATGTAAATAACTAAATTCAACTATGCTAAGGCCATGTTCAATGCAGTTTCATTGTTGTATATGACATGGTGGTACACACCCCTCCTTTCTTTTGAGCCTGATGCAGCATTAAATATTGGTGTTATTATCATTAACCATGCTTTTTGAAGGTATCCAGAATCTCCTAAGTACTTAGAACAAATATACTTACATATGTAAAGAAAATTGTCATAGATAAAAAGTTAGTAGGTAAGGTAAGTACCTATCTATTATACAAAATAGCTTAATATTGTTTTTACCAAATAACCATGTTTGTTCACCATTCTGAGGAAGTCCATCCACCAAATTATGAGGTAATATTTAAGATTTTTGAATCGTCGTCTCAAATCTGCAAAACCACATAAAATAGTTTTATCTTAATGTCAATACTCTATAATCTAGCAATTTTCTGCTTTTCCTGGTAAATCCCGATATAATAATAGGCACAATACCTACCTTTATTATGTAAGTAATAATTTATTTATCAAAACTTACCGTTTGAACATAAGGACTGATATCTTTTCCTATTAAAAAAGATGCTTGTCTGTATAAGATTTATCAGCTTTAAGGGTACAGTCAATACACCTTACTACACTTAGAGCGTTGGTTTAATGCTCTAAGCTACTACACCTGGCAAATTAAATCTTCCTTGGAACCTGTAAAACAAATAGGCAATCTAAGTTATAAATTGATAAATGGACACTAAGGGTAGTAGGTAAATTTAATATTTGTACAGAAAGTCCCTTACTGTTGTCTTATTCTTGACCTTTCTTGTCATGTTAAAAGGTAAGTACGTAGGTGGATTTATTTGGCCAAAATGTTTGTATAGTTGAGAGTCTCCACAAATTGTCATGCAGCTACTTGCTCTTCGTTGCGAAAAATGTTGCATGGATCACAATTATTTGGTCACTCACGTCGCAAAAACGATATTAACACGCAATTCGCGGCAGACCTTTCGAACTCCGAGAACTATTCACAAGTACAACAAACTCGGGATTTCGTTAATTTGCTCCAAGCAACGTCGGGAAACATTTCTTCCTTAGCGCCTGAGCACCATTCTTTGATTATTGCAGTCCACAATAGCCCTAAAAAGAGCAATAAATAAACAAAACTTTCAACACAACACAACTATTCCTTCATCAGTTGATCAAACAATCGCCATTTTGTGTGACGATTAGCGTTAATTTTTATCTTTAAGGTTTGAGTGATCGCTAGCATAGCGATTTTTGGCTTGTCAAAGCTGACAATTAGGTCTATTTTAGCGTAAATTTTACGACGTAGGTAATTTTGCTTATGTCAATCCCATACATTCTGTTTATCGTAGCGTTAATTTCGTAGCGTTTAATTTGTTTGCCAGTTGACTAGGCAATCTGTTTCGGCTCCTTTGAATTGAAACCACAGACGTATGATACGTCTGTGGTTGAAACTACCGAAAGTGCGTGGGGTGTTTTATTTTACTTTTTAACCGAAATGTCTTTTGATATTTTTGTTGAAAACTAGCGTTTAAGGTTTTTTTATATAAATAGTTTATTTATGTTGTTGAAATTATCCTCAAAATATGTGTAGGTGATAAAATGTGTCCCTAACATTTATTTGATTTTCAAGGATGAATTTACGGAAATT
This sequence comes from Scoparia ambigualis, assembly GCA_963921215.1. Taxonomy (NCBI): domain Eukaryota; kingdom Metazoa; phylum Arthropoda; class Insecta; order Lepidoptera; family Crambidae; genus Scoparia; species Scoparia ambigualis. Next base: position 24,151,666 of record OY992521.1, on the reverse strand, counting down.
ATTAATTATTATTATTGTAACCTATATTAGAAAGACACAGATTTCATCAATTAATGAAGAAAAATTATTCTTAATAAATATTAAAGAAGTTTCTGGTCCAATTCTAGATGGTTCATGCTCGTTTCTGTTAAATTAATCACAGACAAATTAATGTAGTTTTTCACATGACACTGTGAAAATAAATAAAGCAAACAGTTCTTGCAGCTTCAACGTCAATTATTTGTTAAAATAAAAAAAGAATAATTTTTCCGAGATCAAAAAAAAAAATTGGTTCGTAAATGACTTCATAGATGGCGCTTAGCATAGTAATAATAATAATAATAATAATAATAAGTATATTTATTTGTCAAAAAACATAGACAAAAAGGTCTGTGGCTCAGTGTTTGCAGGAAACCCACAAACCCTGTTATTCTGCCACAGCACATAGATTAGTATGGCGCATGGTAAAAGGCGAGTTCATGAAGAGCACGTGTATGGCTGCGTAATATTTATTCTATTCCAAAATAGAAATAGGTTCTGGATGTCCTGAATATAAATAGGTAAGTAAATACTATTTTTTTATTCTTTTGGTAGACAAGTAAAAGTGTAGAATTTATTACAGCCCTTAGGTAGGTACGGCTTTCATAAAACGACATCTATCGAGTGTTTTTGAACTAATTTTTACTTTTTAATTTGGGCTGTCAGAAAATCGCCCATTACAGCAGAATCGAATGCATGTGATTTCATCAGGTCTTTTTACCGCCGGAACAGTTAAATTCTACTGCCTGTAGATATCTCTTAAGCACTCACATTGTCATAGGGTCTATATTGGATCGCCGAATTTTTTGTGCTCCTAATTGTCAATGGCACACAAACCATACGCCTTAATTTTTTTCGCACAATTTTACTTTTCCTAAATGTGTTAAGCCTATTTTTACTTCGCCTAACTCTTTATCGCCGAATTTAGACTTCCCGAATGCGACATTAGGCGGGACCATTCATAATCCCTACTATTTACAATTAATAAATTGTAATTCGCACAAAGTTTAAACGCACAAGAGTATAACGCCTAATCATTTTTATATGGCAAAATAACTTTGCAAGTTACTTGCAAACAAGCATGCACGCAACCAGCCATACAGCATGCATGATGCAAGCACAAGTCTAACCTGGGGTCCAAGTCTGCTAATGTACGGATGGCATAATTGAATCGCATTTGGATCGCATTGTAATTGTTTGACACATTTGGTATTCTCTTACTCATTTAAAAATACCAAATGTGTCAAACAATTAGGTACAATGCGATCCAATTGCGATTCAATTATGCCATTCGTAAATTAGCAGACTTGGGCCCCTGGTTAGGTTGCATGCTGTTTATGTATGGTTACCTTCATGCACCATGCCCTGCTGCGCTTTGCGATTGTCTTAAATTTCTATCATGTCACGTGACCAACAGGAGTAGGGCAGCTAGTATTTCTGTCGGGTGTGTAATGTTTGTTAAAAATACTTATGGTCTAACGTTCAGATAATATAATATCTTATCATATAATTTCATTTGACTTAATATTAAAAACATTTAATATAATTTTAGATTCTATAATTTCATTTGATATAATATAAATTTGATATAATAATCTTATCATATAAAACATTATTCATGTAATAAACAAGCAGCATGCAAGCAAGTAAGCAGCATTCAAGCAAGCAAGCAGCATGCAAGCATGCAAGCAGCATGCAAGCAAGCAAGCAGCATGCAAGCAAGCATGCAGCATTTAAGCAAGAATGCAGCATGCGAGCCATAATGCAGCATGCAAGCAGGCATGCAGGATGCAGGCAGTCATGCAGCATGCAGGCAGGTATGCAACATGCAAGCGGGCATGCAGCATGCAACAGGCATGGTTTCTGTCACGGCTCCGGCGCTGCGGAACTCCGGCGGTCCCACGCGAGCTGAGGAGCAGCTGCTTCTCAGCTCGCGGGCCGCCTTGCCCCTCCGCGCCTACGCGGGCTTAAATTACACTCTAGCGTAGGGCAGACAAGTCTACGTGGAGTCGGTTTTGCCGCGATTCGTTTCTGTCACTGAATTTTTAGCACAACCTCAACGAAAACCCAACGTATTAACTTTTTAAGACAATATTTGAAATCGATTTAGGGTTAAATGCTATTTTTATTTATAAGCAAAAATTATGTCAAATGATGATATAGAATATGATTATTCTACCAATATAGCTTTATAGAAAAAGTTGTTAGAGAATATGAGTATTATATCAAATGAATAATATACGTACTTAATGTTGTTATAGAAAGTGTATTTAGAACAGGTAAAAATTATATCCAATGAATGTTATGTTCTTTGAAATAAGTTCATTTGTCATTATATGAATTGATACGCACCCATTTCTGTCGTCTAATAAAAAATAAAAAAAAATTAAAGTTTGAACTTAAGTACTTAATTATAGTAATAAATTAGGGCTTTCAACACTAAAGCGTAATCTTCGTAATGCCGAAAGAATGTTATGCTGATACATTTTAGTGCATTTAATGTTAGGAATTCTAAAATTAGGGTTAAAACCTCGGACCAAATATTTGGTCCGAGGTTAAAACGAAGACAACTGTTAGGCTAGTGGGCGATTTTCTGACAGCCCAAATTAAAAAATAAAAATTAGTTCAAAAATACTCGATAGATGGCGTTTTATAAAAGCCGACCCGTTCCTACCTATAGTAATAAAATCTACACTTTTACTTGTCTATCAAAAACATATAAAAATAGTACTTACAAATTTTTATTCAGGATCTCCAGAACCTATTTCTATTTTGGAATGGAATAAATATACGTGTTCTTCATGGACCCGCCTTTTACTAAGCGCCATACTAATCTATGCTAAGCGCCATCTATGAAGTCATTTACGAACCAATTTCTTTTTTTTTTTGGATTTCGGAAAATCGCCCAATTGTGCGTTAAAAGTTGAAGCCAACATAGTTCGGCTATATCAAATTGGAACCAAAAATTTTATTCGAACCGAAGGGCACCCTTGTCATAATCATCATCATAGCGATCAAATGTCTATTTCCAGATTTTTCAGCCAGCTTTCTGCGTCAGCGGTGAAGTTGTTCAGCACGGCGATGCCTCCGGGAAAACAGCGAAGTGGGCATTCATTCACAACGTGAGAAAGAGTTTGGTCAGTTGCTCCACAGTCGCAATTTGGTGACTCCCTTAGACCCCATTTGTGAAGGTGGTGATTTGTTCTCCCGAGGTTGGTTCTGAGCCGGTTTAACCGGGTCCACGATTTTCTGTTGGAATTAAAACCGGGTTGCTTTTTTGAAGGGTCAATGACTAGACCTGCATTTGTACCCTCGAATAAGCCCCATTCCGATTACCACGCTTCATTTACGGAGCTCTTGTGTTTGGTGCACTTATCAGTCCAAATAGGTGACCTTGATCGCAATCGATCAGGAGGCAAATCATCCAATGTGTTTCTAATAGGCATGACACCGGAACGGTTTTGCTGAGAGCATTTCTCCCATTCTCTAGCAGTTGCCTAGTGTCTACGTAGCGCGGGCGGAAATATGTGATCCAAGACGGAGAGCCATGGAAGGAGTGTCGACTTTATCACTCCCGTGATCAAACGCATGGCCTCGTGCAGCTGAGTATCAACCTTGTGCACGTGTGCGCTGCGACTCCATACAAGCGCACAATACTCAGCTGTTGAGTACACGAGTGCCAAAGCGGATGTCCGGAGAACCGTTGCGGAAGCTCCCCAGCTTGTGCCAGCCAGCCTTCGGATGATGTTTATCCTCGATTTTAACTTCTGCTTGACGTTTTCCAGATGGTGTTTAAATGTCAGAGAACGGTCTAGTGTTACACCGAGATATTTGGGTGTTAAATTGTGTTTTAGTTGTTCACCGCGGAAGGTAACATTTATTAGGTATCAGGTATTTCTTTCGAATGTGAGGGTAGATAGACTTTACAGTGACGTAATACCGCTGGCTTGCAGCGTAAATCAAACAACTAGAAAAAATTTAACGAGTTGTCTGGGGTCTCGGTAGTTCAGCGGTTAGAGCAGTGGACCGGCAATTCAAAGGTCATGGGTTCGAATCCCATTCGAGCTTCCTGACTGAGACTGGTTGATTTTTTTCTAGTAAACCTTTTATTATAAATCTATATAGCATTGTGAATGCAAAATTTCAACAATAAAGATATTTATAAGCAATTACGTCTTTATCGATTGTTAAATACTTGCAATAGTATTTCTTTAGAATGTGAGGGTAGACTTTACAGTGACGTAATACCGCTGGCTTGCAGCGTAAATCAAACTACTAGGAAAAATTCAACGAGTCTTCTGGGGTCTCGGTAGCTCAGCGGTTAGGGCAGTGGACCGGCAATCCAAAGGTCGTGGGTTCGGATCCCACTCGAGCTTCCTGAGACTAGTTGATTTTTTTTTCTAGTAAACATTTTATTATAAACCTATATATAGCATTGTAAATGCAAAATTTCAACAATAAAGATATTTATAAGCAATTACATCTTTATCGATTGTTAAATACTTGCAATAGTATTTCTTTCGAATGTGAGGGTAGATTTTACAGTGAAGTAATACCGCTGGCTTGCAGTGTAAATCAAACTACTAGGAAAAATTCAACGAGTCTTCTGGGGTCTCGGTAGCTAGGCGGTTAGAGTAGTGGACTGGCAATCTAAAGGTCGTGGATTCGAATCCCACTCGGGCTTATTCCTGAGACTGGTTGATTTTTTTTTCTAGTAAACATTTCATCATAAATATTTAGCTTCCTATTGGCAAGGCAGTTGGTGAGGTGAAAGGATGATATTTCAGTTTTGCTTAGGTTTGGTAGCAGGCGCCACTGGGTGTAATAGTCTCCTGTTGTGTTGAGGTCTTCAGTCAGCACCAATTCTCCTTCCTCGAACCTCCGCGACTGATAAGCCAGTCCAGGTCGTAGGCATACGCAAAGGAGAACCGGCACTTTCCATACAAAAAATGCTTAATTTGTATACAATAGAATTTGGTCATAAAGTAAAGCTAATATTATTTGCTACCTAAACCAAGTTTTGTCTTATTTTTATCGAATCGAGGATAAGAGTTATTTAATTATCAATATTTTTTAATATGGAAACACTAAGTCTTAAAAAAACAGACATGTTACTTTAAAAATGTCTAACGTGGCTGCATAAGCCATAATTCTTTTGCTTTTAAAAAAGGGATATGTCAACAATGCCGTCACGTCACGTTTGATTTGACAGCTAGCGGCTGTCATTTGTCAACAACTGTCAATTGTTGACAGATATTGCCAGTTAAATAATGAATTACAGATAAAAAAATTAAAAAAGTATACAACTTAAGCATAAAACGCCGGGTCTCCTTTAAAGTATTTCGTTGCTGGCATATCTCAGGTGTAAACATTGAACAGTAGTGGCGCCAGTAGCAACCCCTGTGGAAGTCCGTTCTTGAGAAGGCGATATTGGCTGCACTTCTCTCCAAGATGCACTTTTATGATCCGGGGGCCAAGTAAAGCCTTGGTGAGCCGTATAGTCGTGCAACAGGGGATAATATCGCTGATTTTGCATAGCAGTGCGTCCGACCACACAATATCGTAAGCTGCGCTTAGATCGACGAGAGCTACTAATGTCTTTAAGCCTCGTTGATAACCAGCCTCAATAAAGGAGGTCAGAGTAAGAACTTGGTCTGCGTAACTTCTATTTCCCCTGAAGCCAGCCTGTTCTGGTGGGATAACAGCGTCTACTGTTTAGTATATTCTATTGTACAGTATTGACTCCAATATTTTGTACGTGACAGAGAGGAGGGAAATTGGTCTGTAACTAGACGCTTCAAGATTCAAGATTCAAGATTCAATATCATTTATTCAGGTTAGGCCATGTTTTGGTTACAGCACTTATGAATGTCATTTATATTGAGTAAATTGACTTTTTATACACAATTGGTAGGTACCTTATATACCTAACCTACAACGATAGTGCATTGAATTTGTCTACTTCTCTCATCAAACTAGTTAAATCATTATCATATTATGATTAATTGTCTATAAATATTACAAGTACCTGTTTACTGTACTTGTTTACTTACCTTACAGGGTTCTTGGGAAATATGTAAAAGGTTACACCATTATCTTTAAATTTCGTGTTAGTGCATCTGAATGCAGAACAGTAACGTTTTTGTATCACCATCCTGTGAACTTTCCACTTGCGAAAGTAAAATAATCGGTCGCGTCCTGCATACTGCATGCGCCCTGTGAAATGTCCACCCGGGGGGAACGAGCCTGTAGGTGAATAAGTCGACCGAATTACGGAGTGTCACCCCCCTGTTTTAACTGCGAATAATTTGTCTGATTTTGCGCTCTTTGTTATATCCTGCATTCGATTGGCAATTTGGTTAGAGCTAATAGAAGGTGACTGTTTTTGAGGTATTGGAGCGCTGCCTAGTTGCCGCAGTACGTTCCAGCTCTTCTTACTTGAGTGTGTAAAATCTATACTGCCAACACACGATTCCCATTTTGCTTTCCGCGAAGTGTCTAAAAGACTCAAGAACTTTCTGGCCAGCTTCAGGATCGTTTGTAGACAGGTACTCCTCGTAAGCTTTCTCAGTAACTAACCGGGCGCGTACACTTTGCGGTAGCCTCTCGGGATGGTGCGTTTTGCTGTGGCTAAAAACAGCTTCTACGAAACGATCATACTGTTTGACTGATGGTTTTATAAATCTTACGGTTTCGTCCAGTTTTGCTGTGAACTTACTCCAGTCAGCCTTTGCAAAGTTCCAACGTGGCCTTGGAGTGCGTTCCGTCGTTCTGGGTGTAGTTGTTTGGTTAAAGTTTAACTCGTTTGAGTTGCAACTGAGCCACGGAACGATCGAGTTGTTTTTATAACCTCTTCTGAAGTATTCCTGTCCAAAACGAGAGAAAACTCTTCTTTTGTCTACATTTTTTCCACTTTTATACAATATTTACCCAAATTATTAAAAAGTAAAACAATACGAAACAAACAGGCCGAATTTTTCGAGACGTTTTGACATAAATTGTAAAATTTGACACTTTAACAATGATATAAACGTCACTATTTGACGTTTATCAGAGTGAAAAACAACCATCTGATTTGATGGTTGTTTGGTTGCTGCGCTCTGAGCCACAGAACGGATGAAAATACGCTCTGACAGCCGTCAGAGTAAAATTTCACCAAGCCACGGAACGGGTAGAGCGCGCGCCGGAGTGCGCTCGAGTGCACTCGAGTGAAGCCACGGAACGCAGCCTTGGAGTGGATTTCATTAATGGGATTTGAATTCCTACGGTAATAAGCGCTGGTCTGTGTTGGCTGCGGGGGAAACTTTTAAGTATCTGTTTACTGGGAGCACATTGCCATTGGCATCTTGTGACGCAAAGCACAGATCTGGATTTGAATTAGTTTTTCATCTGGCGGATCTAAATGAGCTTTTCCCTTTTGGATCAAAAAATATATTATTCCTTTCTGACCAGGCTTGTAGTTCTTCGCCTTTTAGGGTCGTTTTTGGTGTGCCCCCATGCCGTATGGTGATGGTGACTATTAAAATCTCCCAGAAATACAATAGGATGTGTTATATTTGGCAAATCAGAGCCTGTTACTTTTGTGGCAGGAGGTTTGTATACAGAAACCAAATTTAGTGTACCGATATGTGCAACTATTTTAATATTGTTGTTAACTATTACGTTTGAGACGTTGCAGTTTCTGAGTGAGCATGTCTGATAGACTGCAGAACTATAAATAGATGAGAGTGTGTAGCCTATTAACTTAAATCCCTCGATATAGGCTCTTTGGGATAAGTCACTGTCCAGTTCTATGTGGTGTTCTTGGACGCATAATGTCAATGCCATGGTCATGGGCGAGGTACTCTAGCCAGGTATTCACATTTAGATTGAGATGAGCCTTCTATGTTTATTTGCATAATACGGACCATGGGTCCGAGTGTTCTCGTCGTAGAGTCCTGATGCGGACGGGTGTTTAGGTAGTCCTGAAAAGGACTGTTTTCTTGATCCGTGATGGAAGCGCAGGGGGATAGCACCGGGAGATTCACGTGGAACAGTCCGGTGAGCCAGTTGACAGTCAAGAACGTTTAGCCGACCGAAGTCGTTGCCCAGGGTGAACCGCGAGGAGGTAGTTCTAGACCAATTCCCACCCCGACACAACCAACAAAACTGTCTTAATTAAATAACAGTTTTGTTGGTTGTTCTACACCTTATAGAAAGAGACTAACTACTACTCTTTATGCCTCTCACTTGGCTTGATTTTACGTTCATAGGGCGCAGTCCAGTTGTATAATGTTATAGAGTTCTTCATGTACTACTTAAATCAGGACCAAGCACTGTCAAATTGACATATTGCTAAAATACACCTTATTTCTAAAACAGTAATACTCAATATCGGCTACCAATACGAATAGTCGGAAACAAGTCAAATTAAAGGTCACATGCCAGGCTTTTTAGCCCTTTCTTTTATTTGCCAACCTATAAAATAAAGCTGTTGGTAGTAAATAAGAGTTTGCAGTTATAATCAATTGATCGAACTGGGGATTGAACCCGAGACCTCCGAGTGAACACCATGGCTGCCAGAACAGTCTAAACCGTGCTAAACACTCGACTGGTGGATTATTTTCTGTTAAGTGTTCGTGAACGTGCATGAGTGTTAGCAAATAAAACAAAACAGTGCAACATCACTTTTCAAATTCCCTCAAGAAGTCCGTGTGATACCTCAATAAAGTCCCACAGCTTTATTGAGTCTCGAGGGGTTCGGGGAAAAATCATTAACCATTACAAGTTCATAAACACTCATTATCATCCATTTATTGTAAAGAAAATAATAATTATTAAAACTATTAAAAACTTGACACTGGCTAAATGTGCTGATCGCACAAAGCCATCATATAAGAGGAAAAAAACTGACAATTGACATTTGACATTGACTGACTGACACAGAAGGAGACGGAGAGCAGACTGAGCAGAGTCATGTTATGGCCCCAGTACACAGTGGCGTGTGATGGGCCATGCTTGGCCATGCACAAGCACAACTGTAGACAACGATGGGCCACAATCACTTGGCGTTCACACATAGGCGCATGGCTCATTGCTGCCTGGACGTATTACCGACAATATGTGCCTCGTCAGCCTACTGTTAATGCCACGCAAATAAGATCAAATATGAATGGGCGATTTTCTGACAGCCCAAATTAAAAAGTAAAAATTAGTTCAAAAACACTCGATAGATGTCGTTTTATGAAAGCTGGGCTACTTATGGGCTGTAATAAATTTTACACTTTTACTTGTCTACCAAAAGAATAAAAAAAATAGTATTTACTTACCTATTTATATTCAGGACATCCAGAACCTATTTCTATTTTGGAATAGAATAAATATTACGCAGCCATACACGTGCTCTTCATGAACCCGCCTTTTACTAAGCGCCATACTAATCTATGCTAAGCGCCATCTATGAAGTCATTTACGAACCAATTTCTTTTTTTTTTGATCTCGGAAAATCGCCCATTACATTCACCAAAATCGAATCTGCAGTAGTAGTGCCAATGATGTATAATTTAATTAGTTTATAATTCGTCGACATAAAAACAAGTAATAGCTTATTAAAATATATTGCAATTTATTTATTTGTTATAAATAGTACACTTTGTTTATATGGCGATATAATGCTTTTGTATGTATATTTTCCTTTTAAAAATGCCTCCATAATACCATAAAATACCCAAATGGCTTGTGAATTTCTTCTTCTCCCATACTCCCCTAGAGATGCCAGACTCCACTGTGTACTGGGGCCTTTACGTCCATGGACGGAGGGAGGAGACCAAAAATTAGGAGCTATAAAAACTGTCACAATCAAGCACATCAATCAAAGTATACCTTTGTACCGTAGCATCTCTACTTAGTCTGTGCTTTGTACTAAACTGAAAGAGACGGCACCGGCGACTACGGGTGGTCATTTTATTATTTCTAATTAAATTCGATATAAGTACACTAAAAATAAGCAAGTAAATTATTACCTACTCTAAAGTAGAAAGAATAATTAAAGAACCTAACAATTCCTGATAGTACATCAAAATGGTTGTTCCTAGCCCATTTGTGTATTGGGCCCAAACGGAAAAAGTTATATCATTGAAGATCGATTTGAAGAGTGTTGACAAACCAAATGTAAAAGTTCAGGAAGACAAAGTAAAATTTTCAGCAGAAGGTATTGGAGGACATGGTCGGACAAACTATGAGTTTATATTGGATTTTTTCTCGCCCGTAAAAACCGTAAGAAGTTTCTTTGAACTACTTTTCCAAAATTTTTTCGGTACTTATGTTTAAATAATACTGTAATGGTAAGGATTGTTTAAATACTTACTCAAAAATAAGTTGAGTAACTTAAAACTTAGTTTGGATAAAATGTTGAAAAAAGAATGATTCTAAACTGTTTACATTTTATATACCTACACATTCCTATACATTGAACTTCGCCCTTTGTGAAAAAGATTGAATGCCTGCTGATTAAGCGGTTGAGTGTAGCCAAAGGTGCCCTATGGAAAAAAAAAAAATTTCATCAAAAAATTTACCCGTTACTAACACTAAGTACCTATATAGGCTATGCCCGAAATAAATGATTTTTAATTTAATTTAATTTAGGTCAATAAAGTTTATTTGTAAACCCAGAAAATTGAGACTTGAGTTGAGTATTGGCATCATTATCTTCATTAATTAATGTCATGTAAGTACCTACACAAGATCTGTCTGATGCATAGTTTTTGATCAAATTAAGTTTGAAGTTTAATAATTTTTTTGTTATTGTTATTCAAATTTATTTAATGAATTAATAAAATTATATAGAAATAAAATTAAATAAATTTAAATTTATTTAAATTGGTAATATGATGTTTTTCGTACAACGCGATGCTTAGGTAGTTTTAGATAAATTATTTATCTAAAACTACCTATGCATTGCGTTGTACGAAAAACATCATATTACCAAAGTTGTTAGTAATCATGTCCTTGACTCAATAAGCATAAAAAAAGGTAGAAGGGCATAGTGTTTCTGCTCCTATCGCTACAATAGTACAGTAAAGGTCAAAAAGACTTAGCCAGATTTTCGGTTAGGGTGTCGCAATGGGGGTGCAGGACTTAGAAATTTTTTGAGCAAAAATACACTAACTTTTTTTGGTTTGTTTTAATATTGTCATAAATTATAAACATCCAATACAAAAAACGTCCAATAATAAAAATGTCCAATATGAAAAATGTCCAATAATAAAAATGTCCAATACGAAAAATTACCAAATTTTAAAAACGTCCAATTCTAAAAACGTTTTAAAATAAAATTGATCAAACTTCAACTTAAAATTGAAAAACATCCATTTTTAAAAATGCCTATTACGAAAAACGTCCATTTCGAAAAATGAAGAGATTTACTAGTAGCTTTTTGAAGCTAAGCAGATTATTATTTAGTGAGAGGTGTAATACTTTTCCGTTTGTAAAATAAAACTAAATATATAAAAAATAACATTTATTAGTTGGGATTTTTTCTTACAAAATATGAACAACAACTGCTAAAGCCAAATGGAAAGTTTTGAGGGAAGCGTTTGCCAAGAGGCACACAAAACAACACATGGATAATACAAAAGATAATGGATAAACATATTCTTGGTTTAGAAAAAAGTATAAACCTCTTTTTATAAAGCCTCAGTGGTCGAGTGGTCAAGCACTCAGCTCGAAATCCGGAGGTGCCAGGGTAAATTCTCAGGTCGGGCAAAGTGCGATTTTGGATTTTTTGACGCATAGCCCATGTTAGTTATCACCAACCCGCATTTGCAGTGAGACCGTATACTGGCTGCATTTTGCTTTTTTGTATTAACTTTTATCTAATATTTAACTTATCACTTAAACTTAAAAAATTCAAAAATGATAAATTTTAACACACACGCACACACATACACCCTTCTTTTTGCGTCCGGTTACTAAAAGAAAGTAAAAATATAAAGAAAGAAAGTCTGGATAATTATTATTTAAATTTTTTTGTTGTTTTTAATATTTGATTATTTTATTTTTACTTCCAATGTTTGTAAAATGATCATGTGGACTATGGTAGAGGACTGCTTTTGCTGTCCTCATTGCCTAGTCTCTGACTAACCCTTCGGGGACAATAGTCGTTGTTACATGCATGTATGTATGTATTTTTAAATTAGGGAATTTTTATTTTAGGGCATTTTTATTATAAGACATTTTTATTTTGGACATTTTTATTATTGGACATTTTTATTTTTGGTAATTTTTGTTTTTGGTCAATTTTATTTTTGGACTTTTTTATTTTTGGACAATTTTATTTTTGGACCTTTTTATTTTTTAACATTTTTATGGACATTTTTATTTTTGGACAATGTTAGTTTTTGGACATTATTATGATTTGAACATTAGTATTGCAAACCATTTTTATTCACAAACTGACAAAAAACATTGCTATCAAAAAGAGATACATAAATTTCAAAGTTTCTCACAACACGTGTTCTTTTAGCAAGAACACGTGTTGTGGGACTCCATTTTATTTTAATCTACCTACCATACAATACTAAAATTGTACTTTAAAATTATACACCACTTGAAGTTGGCTTAATGCTAAACGCAAAGCCATTAATTAAGTTATAATAATAATAGAAAAATTTCCAATCATAAGTTTTAAAAAATTGTGAAAAAAAGACAAAGTTTTTATTGATTTTTATTTTTACACATTTTGCGTTATGTGCTTTCAGCGTAAGTACATTTTGCGTACTGTACATTTCGCGTACTGTACTATCAACAAAACCAATGCAGTACCATTTTCAAAAAAATTTGCTTGCAGAAGATGACCATAGTTCGTTCAGCCCTTTGTTTAACGTTGACCAATGACGACAAACCGTTTATTTTAAAGAAAGAAAGTGTTGGCATACCCCGTTCCGCCTTTTGTTTTCATTGATTAGCGACAAACAAAAGGTCCCTTTTTTAACATCTTGACTGTCTTCACAATTTTATGATTTTTGAGTTAATAGAGGGATGTTGTGGCAAAAGTTTAAAAAGGATGTTGGGACAGGACAAATGCAAATGAAAATAGCCCTAAAGGTGGTATACGGCAGATTTTGTTGATAGTACATTTGTCATGATCTAGATTTTACGTATATGTACATTTTGACCAGTATTGGCTGATTTAAATCAAACTTATTTAAATCATGATTTAAATTAGGTGTTTTTTTTAATAAAAATCATTGATTTAAATCAATTTAAAATGTTATATTATCTTTAATGAAAATAACAATAAATAAATATACTTAATAGTTACTAACAGTAAAATACTGTATAGGGCTATAAATAATAGTAAGTATATTTGGGTTTGTCACATAAAAAAATCACAGTAAATAAAATAAATAAATAAAAATCAAAAAAACATGATTTTTTAAAAATAAATCGTTTTTTTTGTAAAATCTTGATTTTTCAAACCCTGATTTTAACTGTTTGCACATTTAAGGTACCGGTTGGTAGCCGACTCCACGCAGCAGCAGCAGCAGCAGCAGACGACGTGTCGTCGGCGACACTACTGGTTTCTATGTATTTCTATTAAACTTCCCTCCGTACCTAGCGACACGAAGCTAGCGACGCGTCGTGAAGCGGCAGATGACCGACACTGTCGTCCGACCGCAGATAAGTAGTGCCGCTGACGCCGGAGCAACGACACTTCAAGCGAGTTTCTTTTCAAAATGAATTTTTCCGATTCCGAAGAAGATAAACTCATAAAATCTTTCATATCGCTTTTTAAATGTTTGTTGATCAGTATTGAATAAGTTACCTCACTTGCTCTGCATTTCAGCATAGGACGTGTGGCTTTTCGTCTTTTTCTGTATAACAAAAACAAGTCATCGTCGTCTTCTTCTTCTTCTTCTAATAAATTATATTAAAATTGCAATCTCTGTTCTTTAACACGTTAGACATCTTGTTTCACGGAACACTAGGAACCAACTGGATACCGTCTGCTGTAATATTGCCGTCTGCAGTCGGGTTCGAAATCATGACTGCAGCGACATGACGCAACGACGTGTCGTGGCGACATGACGCGACGACACGTCGTCTGAAGTCGACTACCAACTGGTACCTTAAGCGTGCAGTTAGCATTTTGCGTGTTGTACTAATGTACCAATTGTAAAAATGTAATTGTAAAAATTGGCTTTTTTTCGCTTGGTTCCACGTTGTGTCGCTAAAGGGGTGCAAGACTTAGAAAAAGTTCGTCGGATTAAAATGTATGGCTGCCCTACTCTTGTAGGTCACGTGATCGGTTAGAAATTTAAGACAATCGCGAAGCGCAGCGTAGCGATTATCTTGAATTTCGAGGTATTTTTTTTTTATTAGGCAACAGAAAACTAGCTCCATACAAAAATTAGAATAATAAATAAATAAAAAATCTGTCTTTTTTTTCACAATTTTTTAAAACTTTATTTTGGAAATTTTTCTCTCTTTTTGATAAGGTTAACAATCAAACATATTTCAATAAATTACAGAATGCAGAAGAAGATAACCCAATTGTAGTAAAGGTTCTTGACAACAGAGTGGATGTTGTGATACAGAAGGAGAAGCCAGTGTGGTGGCCACGCCTGACTGCACAACCACAGAAACCTGCCTGGCTCAAGGTATATTATTACTCTATCTTTAGAGGAATATGTTCCTGTTGGACTACTAACTAAATTGGATTTATAATACCTATCTTGTAAATGATTTTTATCGTTATGGGTTATGACTGTACCAATAACGATAATAAAACACTTTGCTATGTTCCATGGACAAATTACTCCTAGCATGGACAAACTGGATATAACATGGTCAAATTGATAATGGAAATTTTCCCACCTGATAATACCTCCCATTGGTAGTTTTTTAATGTCTGCGACATTAACTACCCGCGAGTTTATTGCTGTATTAGTATTAAAAATATTACCTTATAATACAAGGTTACTTTTATGACTCAGATAAACTTCGACTTGTGGAAGTCTGAAGACGCACACGACAGTGACGAAGAGCAACGTGACGTAATGAGGGATTATCCAGGCATGTATGACAAACTACAAAAGGAAGAAATGGGTTATAGGACTGGTGAGTACTTCAAACTATTTATATTACAAGCATATTGAGTGTCTACTTCACCGTATGTCAGAGTTTTGGAACGAAGACACAACCTTTTACGGCACGGCAAACTAAGCCAAAGATGGTGTGTCAAGTTCGATACATAACAAAACAAGTTATTATATCGCCTCTGTGGTCTAGTGCTTATATTCCCAGCATGGGGTTGGCTATAACATCTATTCTAGTAGCATTGTTGTGTTCCGACTGTAAGAAATAAGATAACCAGTTCCTTAGTAGTTGAGGAATCACGTTAAAGGAGATCTTTCCTCTTCCCATACAACTACGGCCACTCATGTACCTAAGATTCAAAGGTACCAAAATGTAGGAAAAATATCGTACATTCCAGAAATATATGTATTATATTTTTTATTATAATTGTACCACCTAAAAATATCATTAGAAAGGTTTGACGGCTTGCAACATTGGATTTATTTAACTGGCAAGCATAACTCTCTCGCTGTCGGGTGCGTTTCGTTAGCTTGCTTATGGGCCAACTAATTATTAGATAAAAGCCTTAGAGTAACTTATTTTAACATAAACATAACCTGTTTTTAGCAAAAACATGATAAATAGTAACAAAAATAAGTGTTTTTAACTGTTTTGATTTATTTTGTGCGTTTGATTATTTGAGAGTGACAAATATTAGTAGACCGACTATGTGAAGAAAACCATATAATTTAAACTAGGTTTTGCATCATTAATTATCCATTGTGAGATATTATATAAAATAACTTAATTAATGGCTTCGCGTTTAGCATTAAGCCAATTTCAAGTGGTAAGTAAATACTTATTTTTAAAGTACATTTAGATTTGTACAGTAGATTGAAATAAAATGGAGTCTCACAACACGTGTTGTTGCTAAAAGGACAAGGAAGAAACACCAACATTGTGAGTTTAGATCTCAAAAAATATTTTTTTTCATCCACAAACTGTCACCACCACAAAAAACCAGTAAGTATGACAGTTGGTTGTCACTGTCATATTTTCGCCCTTTATTTGCACGTTTCGTTTCATGTTTACGATTTCTTAAACCATATTATGTGACTTTTTATTTTCCAAAAAAATACTAGTTGCGGCGTGTTTTATAGAAAAATGATATCATCAGAGGCTTCTGCCTAATTATTAGGATATTTTAAAGTAAAGTGTACCTCGGTACATTTTGAGCCGAAATGGAAAGGTCTCCTTTCGTCGACATTTATTGTAGCGAAGCATAGACACAAATGTCAATTAACAGTTTTTTTAACAAGGTTACCATAAAGTTTTGCCTAAACTTATGAAAATGTTGCCCAATTTGCGGTAAGTAGATTTACATAAAAAAATATTAGTTTAGGAGCATAAGGTCAAAAGCGTAAAATGACAAACGATCGCAAATTGTCAAAAGAGCAGAATGTCAAAAGCGCACATAGTCAAAAGCGCAGAATGTCAAAGGCGCACATTGTCAAAAATCCTAAACTGGATAATTGCTTGGCTTTGTTATTAAATATCTAAACGTCGTTATTTTTGGTCAGTCAGACTCGCAATAGGAAATGAAATACTAATTTAATATTTTTAAGAAACATATTTATTTTTAATGTAAATTAAAAATAAATCAACATAGATAGAAAAATAACAAATGCACTATTTAAATCACTTCCAAAAAATAAGCAATGTGATATCGATTTTGACAGAAGATACCGATGTTATTTGAAATAAATGGAGCGGAACTTAAGAGGGTTTACGCAGTTCGTTTTCACATACGAGGGGCGTTCAAAATATTCTCGGTATTGATACGTTACAACCTCTTTTATATATATATTTGTTACTGGCCGCTAAGATTCATCCATTGACATTAAAAAAAAGTAAAATTGGAACCGAGATGTTCTTTTGTTTTTCTGCAATTGCCGAACAAACATGAACACCATGAGCGAATTAACAATTTTAACGAAATTAGAGCACCGATCCGTCATAAAATTCTTGACAAAACAGGGTAAAAATCAAAAAACCATAAAAGAGGAAATGGATTGTGTTTACCGTGAGTCTGCTCCTTCTTTATCTACTATTCAAAAATGGTCAAGCGAATTTAAGCGTGGAAGGGAGAGTATTGAAGATGACCCTAGACCTGGCTGGCCTGTAGTGGCTACCTCACAAGAAAATATTGATAAAGTGGAAAAACTTATATTGGAAGACGGCCGAGTGAAGGTAAAATCTATAGCTCAAGTAACCAATCTCTCTATTGGTACCGTACATGACATTATACATG
This sequence comes from Scoparia ambigualis, assembly GCA_963921215.1. NCBI lineage: Eukaryota > Metazoa > Arthropoda > Insecta > Lepidoptera > Crambidae > Scoparia > Scoparia ambigualis. The sequence continues at coordinate 24,134,280 of OY992521.1, read as the reverse complement.
ACCATCTTAATATGTCAAAAGTAAGTGCAAGATGGGTTCCGCGAATGCTGACGCTTCTTCAAAAGGATATGCGTGTGGCTTGCTGTTCAGATTTTATCGACCTGTGTGGTGAAAATCCCGATGAGGTGCTGCAAAAAATAGTTACTGGAGATGAAACCTGGGTTCATCATTATGACCCAGAGAGCAAACAGGAGTCCATGCAGTGGCACATTAAGGGTTCAGCTCATCCCAAGAAGTTCAAGGTAATCCCGTCAGCTGGCAAGGTCATGGCCACAATATTTTGGGATTGTGAAGGAGTTTTGCTTATCGATTATAAAGAAAAAGGTGTAAATATCACAGGGCAGTACTACGCTAACGTTATACGTCAATTAAGAGATGCGATCAAAGAAAAGAGGCGAGGAAAGTTAACCAAAGGTGTTCTGCTTCTGCATGACAACGCCCCTGTCCATACTGCTCATATTGCCAAGGCAGCTATTGTTGAATGTGGGTTTGAAACTGTTACTCATCCACCCTATAGTCCGGACTTAGCCCCAAGCGACTTCTTTTTGTTCCCCAATCTTAAAAAGGATCTGCGTGGAAATAAATTTTCTGACGATGAAGCGTTGAAGACGGCCGTGGAGGAGCATTTTTACACCAAAGATAAAAAATATTTTTATGAGGGATTAAAAAAAATAATTGATCGATCTTATAAGTGTATGAACATAGGGGGGGAGTATATTGAAAAATAAAAATATCAAACTTTTCGTACTTGTTTGTTTTTATCCACATACCGAGAATATTTTGAACGCCCCTCGTACATACGTCCAAGTCGAAATTTTTAAAAACCAATAAGCCAATTTTGATGAAACTTTGCTTGCTAAAGTAAAACACAGGGGCCTAAATAGTTTGTTGAAAACATTTAAAAATAATCGTTTATTTGGCTGAGTTATTGTGATTTATAGTCCACTATAGAAAGTTTAAAATCGAAATAACTCAGTTAAATAATCGTTTTTTTAAAAATGTTTTTAACAAACTATTTAGATCCCTGTGTTTTACTTTAGCATGCAAAGTTCCATCAAAATTGGCTCATTGGTTTTTAAAAATTTCTACTTGGGAAAATTTGTATGGGAAACCGAAATGCGTAAACCGTAAACTGCGAAATGTAAGAATCGTGATTAAGAAATCACAATTCTTACATTTCTGAACAAAATTATATTCTTACAACTTACCTTGAAAAAGTAAAACAAATTACATAGTTTTTGTTTTGTTAAAACTGATCATTAAAGTAGGAGACACTGTTTAATTATAAATATTGCCGATTATTAAAAATGATAACTCAATTTTTGTTTATTTACATAATTAGCTTGTAAATTTTTTTGCTGGTAAAAACAAATATTATTTAGATGTGTCAGTAGAATATAAAAGTTGACTTTTGCTATAGTTTACATTAAAAATAAATATGTTTCCTAAAAATATTAAATTAGTATTTCATTTCCTATTGCGAGTCTGACTGAACAAAAATAACGACGTTTAGATATTTAACAAAGCCAAGCAATTACCCAGTTTAAGTAGGATTTTTGACAATGTGCGCCATTGACATTCTGCGCTTTTGACTATGTGCGCTTTTGACATTCTGCGCTTTTGACTATGTGCGCTTTTGACATTCTGCTCTTTTGACAATTTGCGATCGTTTGTCATTTTACGCTTTTGACCTTATGCTCCTAAATAAAAATAGTTTTGTGCACCGTTTGGCCCGAATAGCCCCTCAATTCCTAAATAGCCCCACTTTACGGTAACAAAATTCATCAATATGTACGGGGCGCCGCCGTTGCTTATGAGCAGTGGACTGTGTTGTATGTTGGCGTTGTGGTACGACGGCGCTGCACTATGGAAAATATAGGTCAGTTTCGGATCAAAAATCTATAACTTCGTGAATTTTTATCATATCGTGATGAAATTTGGTACACATATGCAGTGATGTGTGTAAATTTAAATGATATGGAGTTTATAGTGATTTCTCATTATATGTTTAAATGTAAATAGCGTAAAGAGGCAAAAAATGGGATTAGCACAAAAAAAGTGATAAATTATTTATTTAAAGTGAAATACAAAGTTATAATTATTATAAAAATTAAAACTAACATTAACCATAAAGAACAAGTCATGTCAATAAAAAATAATAATAAAATAATATCTTTAAATTTATCGCTTTCGTCTACTAACTTATATTTTTTGACATCTACTCTATAATGTGGGTCATTTTTCACTTAACACATTAAAGGACAATGGCGAAAATGGACCTGACTATGGGCACAAATCAATTATATTCTAAAAAATAAGCTGTTATTAGTTAATTTTAAAAATACAAATAATATACTTCAAGAACTTTCTAGTTTTAGAGAAATTAATGAATGCGTATAAATAAAAAATATGAATGGGAAAACTTAATCATAGCTTTTGAACGGTTTTGACCATAGACAATAGATCTTAACGACGATGTCAAGTTCCATTCACGCGTAGGTCTACAATTTCACGTGCTTGCATGTACTTACACTCGTCGAAAAAAAGATTATAGTATTCTACTTAGACAAAAATGCATTTAAGTATTTTTAGAACAGTATTAAATTGCTGATAATGATACAATAAGTAAACGAAATAAAAACCAAATAAGCGTTAGGGGCTTGATTCTTTGACTTGCGTGTAAAGGAACGTCACTGTTAAAATTGAATGACAGATGTTATTCATTGTTTTTTTTGCAGTCGATCTTTGCGTTTGCTCCGATGCTCCGATACGTACCTACTGTGCGCGATAATTTATTAACATTTCACCGGCTAGTAATGATTTAATATTATTCGCCTTGGGAACTGGTCTGAGTCATTCAACATACTTGAAATGTACAATTTCTTTTGATTGTCGGCGTTCCTTAATGATTCGACAAGATGTGCTTCTGTGTTTTCACCTATAGCCCGTAGTCCCTGCACGTAGGCTTTATTGATGTGCTCAAAGCCATATTCTGCGAGTAGAAGAGTATTTTTCCTCTTCTTGGTAGATTCTGAGGAGTCTAAATAAGCCACGCATGGTCTTCTTCGTTGGCCAGAAGTTGATGGTGTAGAATATTGATCTGAGTCCGTTAAATTCACCGAATAACCTGTGTCCAACCAAGTATTATTCTTCTCTAAAAAGGTTTCTTTTTCCCGAGATGCCAGGGCCCAGCGCTTATTAAACGTTGGAAGAATGTGCCTTTGTATGTCTCTTATTATAAAACATATGTCGTTTTCAGAAACATTTAATTTTTCCAGTAAAACTTTGGACAATGATTCCACGGTTCTATCTCCCTCGATATAGGGAAGTATGATATGTCGTTTGGTACAGTTGAAGGAAGACATTTTATAACTATAATACACAATCTGCGGTAATTACAGTCGTAAATGAACTTTGCTTCACTTGAAGTTACACTGAACTGAATGGCTGGAATAAATTTTTACCTCCCTTTATATAATCTTATTTATGAATAGTTAGACTATGATATGAACTAATACAAAAAGTAGCGGATGGGGAGACGTGGGTAACAGTCATAACTTCCAATGAAAATATTTTTTTGTGAAAAATTTGGTATGTTCCTTTTTAAGTACTTTCTCAAAATTTTCAAAATAAAATGAAAATTATAAAGCTGTTTCGTAAAGCTGGATGCAAGCAGCACAAGACCGGTCGTAGTGGAGATTCTTGGGGGAGGCCTTTGTCCAGCAGTGGACGTCTTCTGGCTGATGATGATGATGATGATGTAAAGTACATACAATTACCTTCCTAAAAATTTCACAATATTGTTTTGAAACATGAACACGCAAAGACTTGAGTTTGGCACCTCTGTTTCAATGTACTTCTGACTATGAAAAATAATATTATTTTGCGTACTAAGTAACAAAATCATATTGAATATTATAACTTGACTATTTGAGTATCAATTTAAATCAAAATACCACCCAGATAATGATATTCGTAAAAAATGATATGCTCTTGTTCTATCATTTTCCATAGTGCGCTGGTACGGGGTGCTGGGTTGGAAGAAAACGCTGGGTTCAGTTGCAAGGTCGTCCCAGGGAGCGTCTTCCATCTTTCTCGTTAACTTCTTGCGACGATAGTCGTAATTGATCGATTGTTGTAGCGTCGAGATTCTTTTCGGTGATGGCTTGATGTGTAGCAGGTCGATGGTGCCCCGTGCGCCGATCTCGTTGGTGAGGCTGCTGTCGATAAGAGTCACCGTCGCGTCGACCTGTCGTCTAGAAACGCCCTTGTTTCTATCTCTCCCGCCGGTACAGCCACCCGAACCGGCAATATCTTCCGGAACGACTTCGATTTTCTATTTGACCAGGTAGTAGTGACGGTCTCAGGTTCGATTCTCGCTTCGGCTTCTTTTTGCTGGTTGTGCAGCAGCTTGTGATGTGTTCCTTGGCACCCGTCGACATCGCAGCGTCAAGTGCGGCAGCTTTGCGTCTTGTTGCGGTAGCGAAGACATCTGAAGCAGAGTCGGTGTTGCTTCGCTAGGTCCCACCTTTGATCGGTGACCGCTTGCGTAAACTTCTTACAGTGTGTTGTGTTCTTTCTCATCGCAAATGATACATCTTCGTTTCGGCGGGGTGACAGGGGTGCGGCTTGTTCGCTCTTCGTATGATCGTCTGTCTTTGTCCCGCGCGGTTTGTGTTCGTTTTATGCGTCGGTCTCGCTGCGTCGTAAATCTATCTTGTGTTTTGTCGACTATCTCAGGATCGGCGTAAATGACGCAGCCCTCCGCGGCCTCTTCTAGAAAGTTTGCGATCGATGTTAGCGGTGGTTCGTCTTCGGGTGCCTTTACTTTGTGTACGTAGGTACCATGCGAGTTGTAGCGACTCCGGCATCTTCTTAATGACTGCTCTTGCGATTTCGTAGTTGTATAAGAAGTATAGTTTCTTCAATGCGTGAAGGGCAGTCATGGCGTTCTTGACTCGATTGGACAGCATGCAGATGTCTTTTGGAGCGTTGCTGGACTTCAAGATGGCTCGTAGGCGTTCGAGTTCGGCGATGGCGAGGTTCTCAGCTCTTCCAAAAGTAGATTCTAGCATCTTCATGATGTCTCCCGATGTGCTGTCTTCGTTGACCAGTACGTTGCAGACGGCTTCCTTTGCTCGTCCTTGGAGACATCTTCGTAATCTTTGCTTTGTTCTCAATATTTGTAAGAAGTCGCGCTGTTTTCTGTTTTAGGCGGTGTGAAATGCTAGCCAGTCTTGATACGCGCCGCTGAAGGTAGGTAGCTCGGCTGCGTGAGGTCGTATGTTGTGTCTTGCCATTGCGGTGATGGCTTCGGTGAGCACAGCGAGCTCCGATTTCGTTGCTTGTGGTGGCGGCGGGTACGGCGTTGATAACCGCAGACTTGGTTGTGAGGGGTTCCATTCTTATTTCTTCTTCAGCCCTTTCGTAGCGACGGTGGGCACGGCGGTGGCGGGCGCATCGGCGGGTTAGGCGCGGTGGGTGCGGGGTGCGCAGCTGGCGCAGACTCGTTCAGCCAAAACTTGATTCCTTCCCTTAATTCAGCTGGATCGGCTTCGCTGATATGAAACGTCTCGTCTTCGTCTCGTGCGCTTCGGTCTTCGACTAATTGTAGTCTGGCGGCCTTCTTCTCGGCGATTTGGAGCTTCAATTGAATTATCTCTTCTTTTACGGCCAAACGTTCGAAATGTACTTGCGCACGAGACTTCTTGCTTCATAGGACGCCGCGGTGGCGGCAGCGGCGGGTGAGATAGGCGCGGGCGAGGCGACTTACGGTATCGGTGATACGACTACGTCGACTGTGGGTACGACGGTGGAGCTCGACGTGCCGTCGGTGGTTGTCGCGTTCGTCCCGGAGCTAGACTCTTCTGTGGTCGCCGCTCGTGATGAACGAATCGACTTCTCTTCATGCTTCCCTCCTCCGCTGATTGATTTTGTGACTGGCATCTTGTGATCGATGTTCTTCTTATCCGGCTCGTAATGGACCAATGTACGGGGCGCCGCGCCGGCGCCGTTGCTTATGAGCATCGACTGTGTTGTACGTTGGCGTTGTGGTACGACGGCGCTGGTACCGGGATGCTGGGTTGGAAGAAAACGCTGGGTTCAGTAGCAAGGTCGTCAGGCGGGGATTCCAGAGAGCGTCTTCGTTTGCTTCTTGTAGTTAGCGTCTTGGATCGTATGAAAGAGAAAGTTATCTGTACAGTCAGTCAGTCAGTGAAATTCTTCAGCCCTTGGTCTGGTTCGGGCGTCGAGGCTATATAGACCTCCCTGCCCGGGCTTCTTCTCGGCGGCTGGTGTCGCCGAATCACGGTGGGTGCACGACAGTGTGACATTTTAATTTTTTTGGTTTATTGTTTTTTTTTTTTGTTTTCCCTTGTATTTTTTTTGTACGTTTTTTTTAAATTCTTTTTTGTATGTTTATTTTTATTTTTTTCCACTACTGTCGTGCCGCGGGGCCGTAGCCCCCGTAGGACGTGCTGCCTTTCCTTCCCCTGCGCAGTCCTCGGCGCGGCTAACCCCCCGGGTGAGACGGCGTTGGCCGAGGCCCGGTGAGCCGCCAGCGAGCGGACCGCGGCTTAGGGGGCATGAGTCGGTTGGGCAGCGGGTCAAGTTTACTTAGTCCGGGCGCGGTAGAATTCGCACCCGGATTCGTGGTGGTGATGGAAGTGGCGGCGTTGTAGTCGCCGCAGGTTGGGCCGACGTCGCAAGCGCTGTTGCGGGCGGCATCGGCGTCTTTGTTGTAGATGGCTGGAGGCATTGCGACGGCGGTGTTGCCGTCGGTGTAAGCGTCGGCTGCCGCGGTTAGTATGGACCGCGGCAGGCGCCGCGCCGTGTGCGGGAAGGCGCAATTCGTTTGACCGCCCTCTAGTACCGCTGTTTGGCGGAGCTCCGTAAGGCATTAAATACGGCAATCTGTGAGTGCAAGATTTAAAGCCACCCTATTTCATGGTTTGCGATCATATCGCAGACGACGTCAAGCATCCTGGTTATGTAGAGCAGGGCGCTCTCGACGTCGTCCGCGAATGCGGGGTGCGCCGTGGGATGGGTGGTCGAGTGTGGCGATGCTGGTGGCTCGTCCAGGCGCCTTGGCTGCGCGCCGGGGGCGCTACAGAGCGCTCGGGTGACGCCACATAGTGCGCCGGCAGCGCTTCGTAGCGCGGGGGTGACACCTCTAATAGCACCGAGAGGTCGGACGTGGGGGCCTCGGATGGCGAGAGGCGAGGCCGGCGCATCTACGTGCGCGCTTGGCTCTGCTGGGAAAATGCCTAGCGGGCGGGCGTCCGTCTCTTGGCCTGGGCGTAGTCGTGGGCGCGGCTGCGGGGGGGTGCGTTGGGGGAGAGGATGGAGGGGCGCCTCCGCGGCCGCCTACGGGAGGGCGGTGGCAGGGGCGGGCGTACAGGCCGCTGTCGGGCCTTGTCCGCGGCGGCGGCCTCGCCGTCGGCGACGTCTCGCTTTGGGGGGCGCGCCGTGGTCAGTCGGCAGGTTGGCCGGGGGGGCCAAGTTGCTCCCTCGCAGGCCTCCGGCATGGTGGCGGTAGACGGGACAGGCGGTGCAGCATTGCGCGCCTGTGTCGGTTTAGAGGAGTAAGGGGGAGGGATTTTCATACCCCTCTTCCTGGCGGCCTTTTTAAAGGCCGAGCAGCGGCGGTCGTTGGCCGGGTGAGCCTTCGCGTAGTTCGCGCACATTGGCGGCTCATCTCTGTGGCGCGGGCAGTCTCGTGCCAGATGCTCGCCCCGCACCTTAGGCAGGCGGTCTGGCGGTGGCAGTTCGCCGATGCGTGACCGAACTGCTTGCATCGGTGGCACTGAGGGGGGCCGGGCCGTCCTCTCCATGCTTCTATGACCACTCCTTGTATATACAGGAGCTCGGTCACCGCATACAAGCGGGAGAGCTGTTGGTAGGCTTGCTAACTCCAAAAAAGGCATTTCCGGGATTACCCAGCTCGACATCCGGGACTTGGGTATATTATGCAGGACACAACACACCACATATAAAAGTAAAAATATACTTACATGTACATTTCTTAACATTTAATAAAAAAATGGAGAAGATGGAGAAGGAGATGGCGGGACGAGCTAGACTCCTACTGCAAAGACTGGCCATCAAGAGCGCTTAATCGCGAAGATTGGAAAAAGGGAAGGGAGGCCTTTGCCCTGCAACACGACCATGGCTGAAATAATGATAATACGAGGGGCGTTTAAAATATTCTCGGTATTGATACGTTACAACCTCTTTTATATATATATTTGTTACTGGCCGCTAAGATTCATCCATTGACATTAAAAAAAAGTAAAATTGGAACCGAGATGTTCTTTTGTTTTTCTGCAATTGCCGAACAAACATGAACACCATGAGCGAATTAACAATTTTAACGAAATTAGAGCACCGATCCGTCATAAAATTCTTGACAAAACAGGGTAAAAATCAAAAAACCATAAAAGAGGAAATGGATTGTGTTTACCGTGAGTCTGCTCCTTCTTTATCTACTATTCAAAAATGGTCAAGCGAATTTAAGCGTGGAAGGGAGAGTATTGAAGATGACCCTAGACCTGGCCGGCCTGTAGTGGCTACCTCACAAGAAAATATTGATAAAGTGGAAAAACTTATATTGGAAGACGGCCGAGTGAAGGTAAAATCTATAGCTCAAGTAACCAATCTCTCTATTGGTACCGTACATGACATTATACATGACCATCTTAATATGTCAAAAGTAAGTGCAAGATGGGTTCCGCGAATGCTGACGCTTCTTCAAAAGGATATGCGTGTGGCTTGCTGTTCAGATTTTATCGACCTGTGTGGTGAAAATCCCGATGAGGTGCTGCAAAAAATAGTTACTGGAGATGAAACCTGGGTTCATCATTATGACCCAGAGAGCAAACAGGAGTCCATGCAGTGGCACATTAAGGGTTCAGCTCATCCCAAGAAGTTCAAGGTAATCCCGTCAGCTGGCAAGGTCATGGCCACAATATTTTGGGATTGTGAAGGAGTTTTGCTTATCGATTATAAAGAAAAAGGTGTAAATATCACAGGGCAGTACTACGCTAACGTTATACGTCAATTAAGAGATGCGATCAAAGAAAAGAGGCGAGGAAAGTTAACCAAAGGTGTTCTGCTTCTGCATGACAACGCCCCTGTCCATACTGCTCATATTGCCAAGGCAGCTATTGTTGAATGTGGGTTTGAAACTGTTACTCATCCACCCTATAGTCCGGACTTAGCCCCAAGCGACTTCTTTTTGTTCCCCAATCTTAAAAAGGATCTGCGTGGAAATAAATTTTCTGACGATGAAGCGTTGAAGACGGCCGTGGAGGAGCATTTTTACACCAAAATAAAAAATATTTTTATGAGGGATTAAAAAAAATAATTGATCGATCTTATAAGTGTATGAACATAGGGGGGGAGTATATTGAAAAATAAAAATATCAAACTTTTCGTACTTGTTTGTTTTTATCCACATACCGAGAATATTTTGAACGCCCCTCGTATAGTAAAAAAATCAATACAAATGCCTAACCCGAGCGTAGTTTTCGTACGAGATAGATACTTACCTATAGCGTCCCGCAAGGGGACACGGCGGGACGGCCTAAAATTGACCCAGAAGCGGGACGTCCCGGAAAATCCGAGACGGTTGGCAAACCTAGCTGTTGGTAAAGGTGGTCCAACTGCAAGAAGAAGAGGCAGCCGGAGCGGTCCTGACGGGGCGGGACGTGTCGAACATGGGCCACGGGGAAGCCCTCCTTCTCTGGGGCCTCTTGGATCTCCTTGGTCGGAGTGTGCGCAGGTAGCCCTCTTATTGCAACCTTGCAGGGGTATGAGTAGCTGTGTCGATGTGTAGACGCCGCCCATGCGTCTACTGTAGCAGTTAAAACTTAAGAAAACTTTCCTACAATCACACCATTTATCTAGCCCAAGAGAAGCTTCGAAGAAACTCGTTAAATGGTTACTAGACAGACGGATAAACATACTTAAAGTACTTAAATACATACTTATTATACATAGAAAACACCCAGACCCGAGACAATTTAGAAAAACATAATTTCTAAATTGACCCGACCGGGGATCGAACCCGGGACCTCAGAGATGGCGACACCATGAAAACCGGTGTACAAACCACTTGACCAAGGAGTTCCATCTGATGCTGGGGTCGTCTGCTGACTCCTACGTCAGATGGGCTTGGATCGTCCGGAACGGGGCAAGAATCTGATCCCGCTTTGGAAGGGGCGGGCATTGGGGGGATAGCCCAGTTTGAATGTTAGTTCTCTAAAGTGGGCCGTCCAGTTGGGCAAATTCTCTGTGGGACGGGGCGAGGCGGGAGCTGACACTACGTCGGCGTATGACGCCGAGTAGCGCGCCCCTCGGCGCGGCCGACTCGTGTATCGACAACGCTTCGCGACACCGCCGGTGCCACGTGGCCGTTTCTGCTGACAACGCTTTTACGCCAGTTGCAATAATTATTTAATTTCATTATTTCGTCATTCTGCGTATCTAGCATCGATCAGACTTAGCCATAGCAACTTTATTGTAATTTCTATCAAATAAAGTTTAGTTCAATAAAATAATTTTGGTTTTTGTTTGGGTCCTCTGGTTGTGGCCTTCGTAATTTGTGATTGTACGATATTGTCAACAATGTATTTTTTTTATGCTAACACATGCTTGACAACTTAATTTCTTTTGCAGAGGAAAGGATAAAGGTGTATCTCTTATTATACAATCTGTTCCAATGCATCGGATACGCGTACATCTTGTGCGTGATGGGTGTGCGCTACGCTAAGCTGGAGTATGATTCGGTGAAAGACACTTATGAGCATGTCGGACCGGCCATGAACTTTCTGCAACTCATACAGTTCCTTGAAGTGATGCATCCCATGTTTGGCTATACAAAGGTAAATTTTTCTATTCAACTAACACGTACATACATAGTTTCACAACTATTATCCCCAAAGGGTTAGTCGGGACTAGGCAATGAGCAACACAGAAAGTCCTCTGCTATAGTCCACCTTTCACCAAATTACAACTGCACATGTGCGTGATAGGTGGTAGTCCATCGCCGTTCTATGCTGTTGGATGTATGTGCAGTCTTTAGTCCGTTAGTCGCCTTTTACGACACCCAATGGAAAAGATGGGTTGGTAGTAGTTTGTTAGTATCCTGTTAAGGCGGGTACAGACTGCTGTAAAGTAACATGCAATGTAACATGAAAGGAGCATTTCAAAAAAAAATTATGTGCATTGCCGAGCATGTACTACACGCATCTGTTTCCGGCATGCGCGCGGCGAGCATAGCTCAGTCTGCAGTGTTTTCTTTCTCCATTGTTCGCGCGCGTTCCGCAGGTACAGAGTAGGGCATGCATTTCGGAATTCCGAAATTTCGTTATAGAACAATTAAAAAAATAATTAAACTCTAAACCGCAAATAATCCCGAGCCGTATTAGTGAAAATTGCGTTTTTAAGATAAATACATATCTATACATATCTATATCTAAATTTGAAACAACTTAAGTCAAATGGATGGACGCCAAACATATATCCCATTCACGATCACTCTAATTTTCTTTCATTTACGTGTTTGACAGGGCCGAAAGTCGTTTGATATGAGTTCAAAATGGATGTGGGTTCGGGCATTCACGAGCAACCGCGGCGCGACGCCACGGCCCAGTGTGGTGGATTTTGGCGCGAATGGAAATCCAGAGTGTTACATCAGTCCGAACGGGTTTCACACTCATGATCAAACTTTCACTCACGCCATTTGACGCGATGGCGCGACCGTGTATGCCAACCTTTAGTAATTTTACTTATACTATAAACAAAACACGGTTGCGCTTTCGTGATATTCTCAAGGGGGTTAGGTACTGCCTAGTAGCCCTATGGCATTCGTTGCAAGCGCACGTAATTTTTTATTTGTGTTTGCGGTCTCAAATTCCGCGCGCGATCGATTGTGTACAAGAAAAATTCAATGGAATGAAATTGAAACCTGGGTGAGTATTTCATGTTATTGGTATCTTATTAATGAAAAAAATATATTATTTTATACAAATTAGGTTCCAATCATTTAATTAATTTTTACACTGTTTCTTATAGACAATGAGTTACAAAGACTTAGAACGGCGAATATCTCGCATGCTAGAGGAGGTGGGATCAGGAAATGAAGACTATGACGATGTTCTAAACGAAGAGGATAACCCGATTCAACACCCGGCAATACAGGAAGAGCGTATTCAATCGGACAGTGAACTCGGTGGCAGCGATGATAATAACGTGCCTTTGTCATGATATTCTCAATTTTTGAACCAGCAAGAGGGTAAGCATATTGGAAAAGACGGTACTATTTGGAGTGAAAGTGCACCTATTTCTGCCAGATCTAGAACTGCCAATATAATTAGAGAACAAGTACCCAAAGTATGCTAGAGAAACTTTGTTCGCAGTGTAGGTTTTGGTGCAGAAATGTAGAGACATGCAGCAAGACGTCTTTCTATGTTTCATTGATTATGAGAAGGCGTTCGATAGAGTACAACACAGTCGTCTAATCAAGCTTCTTAACGACATCGCACTAGAGGAGAGAGACATCCGCATTAAACAAATTCTGTACTGGAGCCAACGCGCTACTGTCAGGATTGAAGGTGAAGAGTCCAAAGAAATTGTTCATCGGGACGCGGCGACGCGGGAGTGCGGCAGTTCTGAATTTTGTCGCCGACCCTTTTCAACATTTACTCGGAGGTGATCTTGGCGGAAGCTGAAGAAGACCTGAACTGTGGCATAAATGGTCGTCTCATCAACAAGTTGAGGTATGCCGATGACACTGTTCTCATAGCATCTACAGAAGAAATCGTCAATCGCGTGAACGAGTGTATATAGCGTAAGGGCTGGGCTTCGAATGAATGTCACCAGGACAAAGTTTATGGTCATCTCCAACAATCCCAATATCCAACCTAGCATATTTGTGGCGGGCCAAAAACTGGAACAGGTGACCAAATATGAGTACCTGGGCACCTGGCTTACACAGAACTGGGAGTAGAACTCAAAACACGCATCGAAATTACCCGCAGTGCCTTTGGAAAAATGAGAAAGGTACTTTCCAACCGAAATCTTATCTGGATCGGGGCGAAATGTGACTACAGATAATTGGTAGGTACTCTTTTGCCAGTTGACCGCAACTCTTTTGACTGAACACAATTTGACATCAATAGGTACTTTGAGAAAAAATAAGACCCAAATACCACCTTCTTTTAGTGTTATAAAAGTACGTGAAGTAAAATCATGTCTGTTTGGATTCCAAAACAACATGATATTAGTGTCATACATACCAAAAAAGGTAATAATGTTTTGTTGTTCTCTCTGCTTGTTGTAAAGTCGATAAATCATCAGGAAAACCTGATATTATACTTGATTACAAGGCTACAGAATCTGGAGACGACATAGTGGACAAACTTGGCAGAAACACGAGATGGTGGCCCATGGTTTTATTTTATACTGTGATCAATATAGCAGCCGTGAATGCACAAGTGATATTTGAACACAATAATGAAAAAACTGTCGTAAGACGAAAGTTTATTGAAGAAATTTCTTATTCATTCATGGAAAGGCAATTGAGAAACAGATATACTTCTTCCATTGTTTCTCAAACAATCAAACTGAGAATCAAAGAAATCCTGAAATGAAATACGTGTTACAGGTCGCTGTAACTATTGTGAATAAAAAAGAACCGTAAGACAAAATACAGCTGTATCAAATGTGGAAAACACATGTGTCTAGAACATGTGACTATTATATGCCGAGAATGTGTGTCTCCAGCAGATACCATGTATACTGATGAAGAGTAGTTTGTCGCAGTATTTACTCACAAGTTGTTGGAAGTATTTTATTTTGTTTTTCTTTTTTATTTCGTTAGAATAAGATGTAACACCGTTGTGAAGACGGTGTTACATCTGAGCTCCTGAAAGCAGGAGGTAAACCTGTGTTAAAGGAGCTCCAATATATCTTTAACACCGTTCTCTTTGATGGGAGAACTCCGGAGGCGTGGAGTAGGAGTGTCGTCGTGTTATTTTTCAAAAAAGGAGACAAAACCCTTCTGAAGAACTACCGACCCATTTCGCTCCTGAGCCACGTCTACAAGCTGTTTTCAAGAGTCATCACAAACCGCCTTGCGCGAAGACTCGACGAATTTCAGCCCTCGGAGCAGGCCGGGTTTCGTGGAGGATACGGCACCATAGACCACATTTTGACAGTGCGGCAGATTATACAGAAGGCCGAAGAGTATAATCGGCCCCTGTGCCTTGCATTTGTGGACTATGAGAAGGCATTTGACTCTATCGAGACCTGGGCTGTTCTCAAATCCCTGCAACGATGCCAAGTCGATTGGCGGTATATCCAAGTGTTGAGGTGTCTCTACAATGCCGCCACCATGGCCGTCCAAGTACAGAACCAGCAGACAAAACATATCCACTTACATCGAGGTGTGAGACAGGGGGATGTGATATCCCCAAAACTATTCACAAATGCCTTAGAGGATATGTTTGAAACGCTGGACTGGAAAGGACGTGGCATCAACATCAACGGCGAATACATCTCACACTTGCGATTTGCAGACGACATCGTCATCATGGCCGAAACGTTGCAGGAGCTACAACACATGCTTAACGGCCTAGCTGATTCTTCTCGACGCATCGGTCTGCGGATGAACCTGGACAAAACCAATGTTATGTTCAACGAACGTGTCGTCCCGGAACCGATTGCAATACAAGGCAGTGCTCTCGAAGTTGTTAAAGAATACGTCTACGAGGGTCAAACTGAAAATTCTTAGAAAATCAAAAACCGAGCCAACTAGTAAGTTTTAAGGTTCATTATATCTTTTCAAAATAGTGTCCGTTTACATCAATACATCGCTGCATCCGGTGAAACCACTGAGAAAAGCAATTTGCCCACTCCTCCTTAGGGGTCTCTTCAACGGCCTTTTGAAACGCAGCCACTGCTTCCTCGGCGTCCATAAAACGTTTTCCTCGAAGTTTTTCTTTTGTTTTTAGGAATAAATAAAAATCGCAAGGTGCGAGGTCAGGGCTATACGGCGGGTGACCTAGTAATTCCACGTCTGACGAGGTCAAATAGTCGATTGTTTGCCTGGCGGTGTGCGACGAGGCGTTGTCGTGGTGAAGGAGGATCCTACTGCGAGGGCGTTTCTCCCAAACTTTTTCCAAGACAAGTGGCAAACAATTGTTGGTGTACCATTTGGCAGTTATAGTTTTTTGATCTTCTAAAACAATTGTTGCGTAATGACCTGTAGTCGCGTAGCCGGACAAAAATTACTTACGATAATTCTAAAACTTTTCGTTTTTGCTGAGTGGATAGAGTATGTGGATTGTGAGCTATTTTTAAAAAGTTAGAAGTTTTATGACTGTGCTTTAGGTATGGTTTAGGTATTTCATAATATTTCGTGTAACGTAATGTATATAATATTAAAGTTTGATATGTTGAGTGTTTCATAATAAGAACTATCTTATCTTTGTGTTGTAAAAAGTTTAGAAACATAATATATGTGGAACTATGAAAATCACAAAATCACTCTTTTTGTCTTTGAATAAAATTTTAAAATTTATGAAATAATATTTAAGACTTTCAGTGGTTAGTGGTACACATGTTGAACAAAGTTTAGAAAGTTAAGTGGTGTGCTTCTTTGATCATTTCATTTTTCCTTCGTAGCACACGCAATAAAAAATTAAAATTGACAGAATCGCTCATACATGTCCTTTGTAATACTACTTTATACCACACAAAAAATTAGAAACATACATACAGTGCATTTTGTTTAAATCACGAATAAAATATTTCGCTAACGTACGTTTCTTTATGCGGACGCGGGCGGTTGCGGGCCGTGCGGGCGCGGCGCGGCGGTGGCGGCGGGCAGGCGCGGGGGTGGGGGCATACCTACCTACACTCTATATGAATGATAATCCAATCGTCACGTCAGACGAGTGGATACATGGCGAACATAATACAAGAAGACGTAATGCAGAAAAAGTAAACTAAGTACCTTAACCTACTTACTTTACATCTTATGATATCAATAAAAACATTATTAAATGACTAGTTTTCAGTAGTTAGTACTTACAGATCGCGCAATTCTTCTTTCAGATAAGATTATTCTACAATCATCCGAAATTATTCTTTCAGATAAGATTATTCTACAATCATCCGAATTGGATGAATGGGATGAAAACGTAAACACGCAATAATAAATTAAAATTTACAGAATCGCTCATCATGGCCTTTGTAATGCTATTTTATACCACACAAAAAATAGAAACATACATACAGTGCATTTTGTTTTAACACGAATAAAATATTTCACCAAGGGGGGATTCTACCAAACTGGAATAAGGTCTTATACCTAGATTAAACGCCGAATTTGTATTGACTAATCTCGGAGTAAGTCTTATTCCAGTTTGGTCGAATCCACCCTAAATACGCGATTGGGCATGCAGGACGTGGGCAGGTGGATTTGGGCATCAACTCGTTACACCAAAATTTTGTTCTAACTGGTCACACCGCTAAAAGCAGTATTATTTGTTTCAACCCGTCACAAGTTGATTTATTTCTATTAGGACACATTGTAATTTTTGTAGCTATTGCAGCTACTTACTTTATTACTGCTCTTTAATGATTTCTTGCAGTAAGCCGACGTTATTATCTTATTTGCCCCTGCCCCTTATCTGTGCATAATACCATAGAATACTTACATAATAGTACAAGTACAGAAGATTCACTCCGCAAAGTCATTTAAATAAATAGCGACTCTTGCTAAGACACAATAAAATGCAATTCAGGTCGCACACCGCTCCCTTATCTACAGTTAAATTCACCTAGAAGTTGCCTCTCTTTCTATCGCGTACTCTTATCTCTTCTAATGACTTTTGGGTTGTCTTCTTTTAAGTAATAATTAATCTGAATACTTACTTAATTTACAACAAGTTATGGTGTTTATAATGTGTACTTAAAAGTGAACAAATTACCATTTCAAATAATCCTAGGCTAGGTATGTCAGTACAGTCAACGCCACATCAGACTACCTAAACGGTAATATAATATATATTACTGTGCTACCTATACATGTTTATTTGCACCACCAGTGACACTCCGTGTACGTGAGAGCTCGAGCGCTGGTGACCTTGAGCAGAACGTATAAACACTAGCGTTTAATACCGAAATGGAATTTAGACTTTTGCCAAAGAAGACGTATGTATAATTATGTTACATAGTATGTTATGAAACGTAAAGTAGTATTAGCAGTTACTCCATTAAGTAAGTAACTACTACGGCTTGCAGTCCTGGTACTGTGGAGAAAAAAGGATTCCCGGTACTGCGCTTACTATGGTACCGGGAAAACCGGAAATTTCCGGTACTTTTTGGTACTGAATTTTTAACCCAGATGTAACTAACGTTTGATTAATGGATCAATGAGCAAATCAAAATATTACACAAAATTTTTACAATAAAAAAATTGTTTTGCTAATTGCTATACTAGCTGTGGCATCACTTTATCGAATGGAATTGGCTAGAGGTCATTCGAGTTGAATGTTTTAAATTTAAGAGAGTCTATATACAATAGATTTTTATCATGAGTGTTTTAAGGTGAGTAAAAAATATAAATTCGTCCAAACCGAGACCGTTCAAACGGCGACAGACCCTTCTCCAACGGATGCCCTCGGCCGAGATTGTGGTATTGGGAGACTGCAATGTCCACCACGTCGAATGGCTTGGTTCACTCAAAACTGACCACGCGGGTAGAGTCGTTCATGACTTCGCTTTGGCCTACAGTCTGTCCCAATTGGTAACAGAGCCTACGTGGATTCCAGATGTGGAGGGCCATGCACCTTTTTTATTGGACCTTCTGCTGACCTCTC
The DNA here is from genome assembly GCA_963921215.1 of Scoparia ambigualis. NCBI lineage: Eukaryota > Metazoa > Arthropoda > Insecta > Lepidoptera > Crambidae > Scoparia > Scoparia ambigualis. The sequence goes on along the minus strand of OY992521.1, from coordinate 24,116,392 downwards.
ACCCAGACGGCTATCAAGTTTCTATTGATGCACCACTAGGCTCATCAGACCACTGTCTGATTCGTAGCACTGTGCCTTTCACAGAAATTTTAAAAACGTCGAGTCTGGCATTATAGGTCAGCGGACTGGGATGCGATGGGAGTTTCTTTGCGTCCTACTACGAGTTTGCTTCTCACTGGATGATCTTGATGTCGCCGCCGACTTTATCGTTGATGTGATACTGCAGGGAATGAAACTTTTTAATCCAAACTCTGTAGTTCCCATTGGCGGCAGGTCTCAACCATGGTTTGGTCGTTGCTGCAAAATGGTGTCTCGCCAAAAGTGACAACATTACATGGCCTGGGCTAATGCGGTGTCATCAAAGGATCCAAACACCAGTGCGCTCAGGAAGAGGTACAACTTTGCCGCCAGGTCCTTTAAGAAGGACATTGCCAAGGCGAAGTCATCATTCATAAGTGGAATTGGCGAGAGGCTAGTGCGTCTTCCTTCGGGTACGCGTGCGTTCCGGTCTCTCGCCAAAGCTATCTTAGGGAATTTTTGTCAGCCGTCCCTACCACCATTGCACAAGACCGATGACTGCCTCACCCATATTGCAAAGGAGAAAGCCGATCTCTTGGGCACTCTTTTTGCATCAAACTCGCCTTGGACGATGGGAAAAACTCTCCACCAACCATACAGCATTGCGCTTGTTCAATGCCAAACGTCCGGTTCCTACAAAGGTCAGTTCGTAAGGCTCTTTTTTCCTTGATATCCATAAGTCGAGTGGGCCTGGTGCAGTTCCTCCCATGAGTTGGCGCTGGTTCTAACGCGCGTTTTCCGGCTCTCTTACACTACTGGCGTTGTCCCGAGCTCTTGAAAGACAGCCCTTGTCCACCCGATTCTCGAAAAAAATCGATCGCTCAGATCCGTCCAACTACAGGCCAATAGCCATCACCTCTTTGCTCTCCAAAGTAATCCCAACAAGTCCCACAGGGGTGTGTGTTAGCCCATTCTCTGTTTCTTCTGCATATCAATGACATGTTGCATAACAACAGCATTCATTGCTACGCGATTGTCAGTAAGGGAGTAACGCTCTACACTGGACGAGCTAATATTTCTCGGGAAAGCGTCATCGAGAGCCGGAATAAACTTGTGACTGACACCAAGAACATGTTAAGTCATGTCTTGAATTGGGGCCGACATAACTTAGTCCACTGTAACCACTCCAAAACACAAGTTTGCGCATTTACCGCGAAAAAACATCCCTTCCTCGTACCTCTGAACTTTTGAGGGAGCTCTCCCTTGATACCAATCCGACTATTGGAATCCTTGTCGTCGATGTTTCGAGTGACGTTCAGTTTCGAGGTCATTTGGAAGGTAAAGCTAAATTAGCAAACAAAAAAGAAATTATTTAAATGGAATTATCAAATCATTGGAGTGCGATGACGATGAAACCGTACGGTGTAGGGTACGGGTACATTAGTTACAGTTTTTTCCCCAGAAAAAGTACCGGTGACGTAACGGTTGAGAACTGTGGAGACAAAAATTTGGTAACGCTACGAAATTTGTATGGTTTTCAACTAAGAGCATTAGCCGAGGTTACCGGTAACGACTACCGCAAACGTGGAGCCTAATATTGGCGTAATTTGAAGTTATAACAAAAGTACCAAAAGTACCGAATTTCCCGGGAAACAAATTCTCAGTACCGGTACTGCGTAAAAAGTCAATTTCCCGGGAAATACCAGGAATTCCTGGGAGCAAGCCCTAGTAACTACCAACCTAGATAAGTACTTGTAAATTGTAATAATATCGGTAGGTACTTAATAATTGCAGGTGACTAGTAGAATTGATATTATAATACTTAATTAAGTAAATAGGTACCTACGTACTTATGTAGACATACAGACGCAGGGGGACTGTGTTTTATAATTAGTAGGTACCTAGGTAGCGATGAATGATTTAGTGATAATAAGAGTACCTACTTACCATACTATAATTTAGGAAATAATTTTGCATACTTACCTGAAGCTCTTAATTGATTAATTGTCAAAAAAACACGTAAGGGTTGTGGAAAAAACTTTAATCGTATGATGTGGCCCTAGCTAGATACGCAATTCTATAGCCTATTGTAATCATGCATCTTAAAAATTACTTTCCTATTATTGTGATTTGTGAACATGACAGGATGATAGATTGATTAACCAAAATGAAAAATAAACAGATACGTACTTAATCATTTGCAGTTTTTATTTTTAATTAAGAATATGTTACATACTCATCCGTTTACGTTACGTACGTTTTCATCCCATTCATCCAATTCGGATAATTGTAGAATAATCTTATCTGTAAGAAGAATTGCGCGATCTGTACTTAACTACCTACTCAAAACTTGTCATTTAATAATGTTTTGTTGTCAGCTAAGATGTAAAGTAAGTAGGCAGGTACTTAGTTTACTTTCCTGCATTAAGTCTTCTTGTATTATGTTCGCCTTGTATCCACTATTCAACTCGTCTGACGTGACGAGTGGATTATCAGTCATATAGAGTGTAGGTAGGTATGCCCCCACCCCCGCGCCTGCCCGCCGCCACCGCAGCGCCGCGCCCGCAGCCGCCCGCGTCCGCATAAAGAAACGTACGTTAGCGAAATATTTTATTCGTGATTTAAACAAAATGCACTGTATGTATATTTCTAATTTTTTGTGTGGTATAAAATAGTATTACAAAGGACATGTATGAGCGATTCTGTCAATTTTAATTTATTATTGCGTGTGTTACGAAAGAAAAATGAAATGATCAAAGAAGCACACCACTTAACTTTCTAAACTTTGTTCAACATGTATACCACTAACCACTGAAAGTCTTAAATATTATTTCATAAATTTTAAAATTTTATTTAACGACAAAAAGAGTGATTTTGTGATTTTCATAGTTCCACATATATTATGTTTCTAAACTTTTTACAACACAAAGATAAGATAGTTCTTATTATAAAACACTCAACATTTCAAACTTTAATATTATATATACATTACTTTACACGAAATATTATGAAATACCTAAACCATACCTAAAGCACAGTCATAAAAGTTCTAACTTTTTAAAAGTAGCTCACAATCCACATACTCTATCCACTCAGCAAAAACGAAAAGTTTTAGAATTATCAAAACTTCTTTATGGAATTTAATGTCCCACGACCGGACTACTGTCTTTCCGAAGAACGAAGCCACCATCTTTTTTCCCACGCTTCGACCTCTCTTCACTTTAGTTGGCAACTCATCGGAAGGAAACATCCACTGAGCAGACTGTCTCTTGGTTTCGGAATCATAACAGTAAATCCAGCTTTCGTCACCCGTAACTATGTCGAACACAGCATTCGAGTCACCTCCGTTAAATCTTTGAAGCATTTCACGGCACCAATCAACACGACGGAGTTTTTGGGCCTCGGTCAAATTGTGAGGTATCCACCGGGCGAAAAGCTTCCTGACAGCTAAATGTTCGTGGAGAATTTTGTGCACTTGACTCATACCGATGCCTAGCTTGCCCGAACCTGCTGATAGGTCACTCGTTTGTCAGTCTCTATCATACGCCGCAAAACACTGATGTTATCTTCAGTCGTCGCCGTAGAAGGCCGTCCCTCACGCAGATCATCGGTGAGATTAGTGCGACCACGCTTAAATTCATTGAACCAGTTGTAGACAGTGGCACGAGATGGGGCTTCATCATGAAAGGCCAATCGAAGTCTATCGTAACTTTCTTGTTTACTTAATTGACATCGGAAGTCATAGAAAATCATTGCACGTAAATTTTCCCGGCTTAGATTCATGCTGACGTCACACAGGCAATTTTCAATTTGCCGCCAAATCGAAGACAAATGACAAACTAATGAAATTTAAACTGAATAATATTGACAAAGAGTTCCATTTACAAAATTCAAACTTTATTTTTATCTATATTGTTTACAAGTGGCCAGTTAAATACTTTCAGTGTCACCCTCGTATCTCGGGCAAATTTTACAGATGGGTAGAAACAACTTCGAGAAAGAGGCCAACAGAAGGATACAGCTGGGCTGGGCTGCATATGGGAAACTGCGTCGGGTCTTTACGTCGCCAATTCCGCAATGTCTAAAGACGAAAGTCTTCAATCAGTGCGTCCTACTGTGATATAGTGAATTACACTATCAGCACGTACTCAATAGTACGTGATAATTAAGGTCTTCCTGATTGACAAGGCGCCCTTCCTCTAGTCACGTATAGATGTGATGTTAATTAGTATTTAAGATGATACACTAGAGGATAAAGATTATTGATTCAACGCAAGACATTGTTTCATTTCGGGTCTCCGTCCCAACGCCATTACATGGCGACCGTGACATGGTGTTTCAAGTCCGCGCCGCGAAATCGCTAGTTGAAGTCTACAAAATATCAGGAAAATAGTGCTACACGGGCCTACAAGAAGGACGAAGGAAATAAGAAGAAAAACTGTAAGCCAAAATTGTTTAACTATGGGAAACCCACAATCTAAAGACAATATTATTGTCAGTCAATCACCAACTCAATCGGCGGCAGCATCAACTCCCTTGGCCGTTGGGATGCAACTTTCAGAGATCTTTTTACTGACCATCGTCGTTGTACTAGCGGGCTATATAGTACTTAGGCTGCTACGTTACTTCAACGCACGACTATTAGAAGAGGTAGAACGCAGAGCGGTTCGACGGGCAATTGGACCAGCACAGAACGTGTAAGCCAGCACGAATTAATATAACTATGCTACCAAGAATCTATGTGTGTGTGTGAGTGATTTTTTTTTTTTTCTAAAGTGTGTTCATGGCAAACCTGTCAGAACTCTTGAGTGAGCTTAAGGCTATTAGAGACTCTATTATTAAATTAAGTAAGGACAAACGTTATTCCGCTCAGGGGCAGAATAAGTTTTTAAGAGCAAAGGAAATTAAAAATATTTTTGAACAAATATCTGCAGACTTATGTAAAAAAGGGATAGATGCTGTAGAATTACAAATAACAAAAGCAATATCGTCAAAGTTTTTATGTAATTTTGAGGAAATCGAGTCACTCGTTAACCCGCATCATTCAGAAACGATCACAACCATGGCCACGTTCGATCTAAAAGTCGCGCTCACGCTCCTCCCAGTAGTAGATTGCGACGAAACGCAAATTAACCAACTAATAGACGGAATAGAGTATTATAGTAGTACCCTTAGAAACGAGGACCAGCCTCTGTTAATCAATTTTGTTTTAAAAACTCGTCTTTCTAGCAGTGCTAAAACAAAAATTAATAAGTCTTATGTGTCTGTGGCAGACCTAATAAAAGATATAAAAAATGTTTTAATTCCGATTAAATCATACACAGCCATTTTAGACCGAATGCTACGATGTAGGCAAGGAAACAAGACCATAGAAGTGTTTGGTAGTGAAATCGAAAAAATGTCCAACGATTTAAGTACAGCACAGGCTAATGGAGACGAGTCGGCATATAATTTATTAAAGCCGATTAATGAAAAAATGGCTATCAAGCGTTTCGCTGACGGCCTAAACAATGCTCGTACAAGCATTATAGTTACGTCTAGGTCCGTAAGCACAGTTAGGCAGGCAATAACTATAGCCTTAGAACAAGAAGACTCGGTAGTGAAACCACCAATAAACAATTATGTTAACTATGTTTCGAACCAGCGATTTGAAAAGATAAATAAAAACTATCATCAACAATATAATAAGTCACGTAACAACAACGCGACGAGTCAGCAAGGTCGGGGTCGTGCCTACTATAACTCGAATAGGTTTCAGGGTCAGCGCAACACCAGGTTTACGTCACCTCATAATAAACGTAGGAATGTACATTTCTTAGTTGACTCAGCAGAACAGTCTAATGACGAGAACGAAAGTGAACGTCAGAGTATACGTCAGAACGAACATCATAGCGATGATTTTTTTCGTTCTGAATAGCGCTGAGGTAGATATTTGTAGTTATGGTAGTGGTAATTACGTTTGTTTTACTTGTAGTCAAACTCAAATTTCTCTATTAGTAGACACAGGAGCAAGCATTTCAATTTTAAAGTTAGATTGGTTAAATAAACTCCGTAGCGTGTCCCGCGACGCAAAGCTAGTAAGGGATGAAATTAAGATTAAAGGAGTATGTGGGGATTTAGTATCAATAGGTTATGTTTATCTAGACTTATGTGTTAACAATTATAATTTTAGGCATAAGTTTTATGTGTTTAGCAACTTCCACTGTAAAAATGATGGAATTTTAGGAGAAGATTTTTTATTAAAATATAGTTGTAAAATTAACTATGAAAATAAGCTGGTTACATTACAGGATAAGATAAGTCTAGAATTACGCTTAGGTAAAAACATAATAACGACTATTCCAGGGAGATGTGAGGTCGTAAAATATGTTTCGTCAGAGATAAAGGGCGAATGTGTCATTTTAGCGGAGGAAGTTATTGCAGGCGTATTTGTAGCAGGCGCCGTGGTAGTAGGAGACGGGAAAAAGATTCCGGTGCGATTTTTAAACACACGGGAAGAAGATGTAAAATTAAATAACTTTAGCCCGAAAATTAGAAAATACTCGGATTATTTCGTATGCTCTTTTGATACGGAAAACGGAAAATCTGTCGAGAGGGTTAAACAACTATTCGATTTTCTTAAATTAAAAACATATCTTGGTGATGAAGAGAGACGGTCTATTGAGAAAATATGTGCAAAATATGCAGATATCTTTCATATGCCGGGTGATAAGCTATCCGTTACAAACTTATACGAGTACAACATTAAACTGCAATATGACGCGTCTCCTGTTTATGTCAAACCGTATAGAATACCGCACGCTCAGAAGGCTGAGTTAATAAAACAGGTAGGTAAATTGTTAGAAGAAGATATTATCGAAGAGTGTACCAGCGAATGGTCTTCTCCATTATTATTACTTCCGAAAAAAGCTGACAGTAGCGGTGAAAAAAAGTGGAGAATCGTAATAGATTATAGACTTTTAAATAAAAAAATAGTAGACGAAAAGTTCCCGTTACCAAATATACAAGAAATTATTGACTCACTTTCGGGATGCTTATACTATTCTCATTTAGACCTCAGTTCTAGTTATTACCAGCTAGGGTTATCACCAGAATGTAGGAAATTCACTTCTTTTACAGCTGATAAGCAATATCAACTGAAAAGATTACCTATGGGTCTCAAAACGAGTCCTAGCGTATTTTCTAAACTTATGTCTATGGCTCTATCGGGTTTAAATTACGAGATATGTTTTCTATATCTCGATGACGTAATAGTTTTCGGGAAAAGCCTATCGCAGCATAATACAAATTTAATGAGTGTATTTGAGAGGTTTAGGTCAGTTAATTTAAAACTAAACCCTTGTAAGTGCGAATTTATGAGGAAAGAAATTAATTATTTAGGGCATGTTATTACGCCAAACGGGGTGTTGCCAGACAACAGTAAAATCGAGGTCTTGGAAAAGTTCCCAGTACCTAAAAATGTAAATGAGATTCGTCGTTTTGTGGCTTTTGCGAACTTTTATAGAAAATTCATAAAAAACTTTGCCACAATAGTGTACCCACTAAACCGTCTTTGTAAGAAACATGTCGAGTTTCAGTGGACGGAAGAATGTGACGTGGCATTTCAGACCTTAAAAAAGTCACTTAGTTCATTTCCTGTCTTAGATTATCCAGATTTTGGAAAAGATAATGTTTTCCGGTTGCAAACCGATGCGTCAGGGGTAGCCTTGGGGGCTGTATTATCAAATGGAAATAATAAGCCCGTAGCTTATGCAAGCAGACAATTAAACAGTTCAGAAATAAACTACCCAACCATTCATAAAGAGTTATTAGGGGTAGTGTGGGCTATAAAACATTTTCGACCATATTTATACGGACGAAAATTTAAAATATTAACAGATCATAGACCATTGGTTCATTTATTTAGCATAAAAGATCCTAGTAGCCGTTTAACTAAGTTTAGACTTTGTTTAGAAGAATATGATTTCGATATTGAATACATAAAAGGTTCCGAAAATGTAACGGCAGATGCCTTATCGAGAGTCATTATAACATCAGACGAGTTAAAAAATCTAAATTCAAATTTTTTGGGGGTATTAACCCGTTCAATGAAAAGAACCATGGAGCAAAATAATGAACCCGCTACCTCTGGAAGTAGCAGGGTTGAGCCCCCTGTTGATCATAGGCAACCAAGAGTGGTAGATATTATGCAGAAATCACAAAATGATGTAAGGTTAGATATTTGTTCGTATGAAAACTTCGTGAAGTTGAGGAAAAAGAAAAGATACGTCTCACAGACGGGTGATATGTTATTTAGTGACTCTACTATTTACATAAATCAGGAATCTCTACTAACGGAGGCGCGCCGAGACGCAACGATAGGAGAACTGAGTGCATTATGTAAAAAATATAATATTGTAGAAGTCGTTGTGATTAAAAATGGGTTTAATAAAAAGTTTATTAAAATTTTGACCCAAACTTTCATGAAACATAAAGAATTACCGCGGTTATGTATTATTAATAACCAAGTTGAACATGTTACAAATAAAGACTTGATACGTGTTATACTAAATGATTATCATTTATTGCCGACAAGTGGTCATGTAGGCATAAATAAAATGACTAAGAATATTCGAAAAAAATATTTTTGGAGTAATATGCAAAAAGACATAACTGAATATGTGACTCGCTGTAAAGATTGCCAAAAGCAGAAATTTTGTAATAAAAATAATAAAGAGAAAATGGTAATAACCACTACAGCATCTACTTCTTTTGAAAAATTATATTTAGATATTGTGGGGCCGTTGGAGGTCGATAATTTGGGTAATAAATACATATTAACAATACAATGCGAATTGACAAAGTTTGTAGAAGCTTACCCAATACTTGATAAGTCAGCTGAAACTGTTGCTAGGGTTTTTACTGAAAATTTTATTTTACGATATGGTACTCCCAGGGTTATTGCGACTGACTGTGGAACGGAATTTATTAATTCCACGTTAGAAACAGTATGTAAATTGCTAAATATTGATAAGTTAAATTCAACACCCTATCATCATGAGAGTATAGGTTCGCTAGAAATATGGTTCGCTGGATACCATATTGGTGCTTTGCTTATAATAATTCTGTAAATACTAGTACCAAATACTCCCCTTATGAACTAGTTTTTGGGAAAACATGTAACGTACCTAGTAATTTAGTTAGTAAAGTTGATCCCTTATATGTATACGACAATTATCCATCGGAATTAAAATTTAGATTGCAAAAAGCTCATAATGATGCCAGGAACAACTTATTAATATCAAAACAAAGTAGAAAAACTAATTATGATTTAGATTGTAAGGAAGTACACTACAAAAAAGGTGATCTACTCTTGTATAAGAATGAAAATTATAATAAATTGAATGACTTGTATTTAGGTCCATTTGAAGTTTTAGAAGAGCTAGGTACTAATGTAAAAATATTAAAGAATAATAAAGAATATATAGTTCATAAGAATAGGACTAAGATATTTAGAAAATAAGAGTTTACTTTTCAGGGAAGGGATGCCTAGCCTTTTCAGGGGAGGTGTGATATAGTGAATTACACTATCAGCACGTACTCAATAGTACGTGATAATTAAGGTCTTCCTGATTGACAAGGCGCCCTTCCTCTAGTCACGTATAGATGTGATGTTAATTAGTATTTAAGATGATACACTAGAGGATAAAGATTATTGATTCAACGCAAGACATTGTTTCATTTCGGGTCTCCGTCCCAACGCCATTACATGTCATTACACTACCCGTCATGACTTACGGAACCGAAACGTGGACACTGACGGTAGGGCTGGTTCACAAGTTTAAAGTCGCTCAGCGGGCTATGGAAAGGGCTATGCTCGGTGTTTCTCTGAGGGATCGTATTCGAAACGAGGTGATCCGGCAGAGAACCAAGGTAATCGACGTAGCCCACCGGATTAGCAAGCTGAAGTGGCAGTGGGCCGGCCATATCAGTCGCAGAACCGATGACCGTTGGGGTAGACGAGTTTTGGAGTGGAGACCGCGTATCGGCAAGCGTAGCGTAGGACGCCCTCGGACAAGGTGGAGCGACGATCTTCGCAAGGTGGCTGGCAAGAGCTGGATGAGAGTGGCCGCGGATCGTGCTCAGTGGCATGTTCTTGGAGAGGCCTATGTCCAGCAGTGGACGAGTTTAGGCTGATGATGATGATGATGATGATTTCGTTAGAATTAGGATAGAACGTTGAACGTCATAAAAAAATATAATGTGATATTGTAGTCCCTATAACATGGCAGTGGTGGTACCTTCATACAAGCCGAAAAGCCCGGCTTGCCCTAACAAAAACTCAATATCACTACTGGTAAAACGCAATTATTAAAATCACTTAATATTTTTTACCATTGTTAATTTTCCTTCATCAGCATGATTTATGTATTTCGCAAACTATTAAAAGTCATCTAGGGCATTAATTATAATAGGTCTATGTAAAAAACTCTTTGGATTGTTGGTTGCTTCCATTCTAATAATTAAGTAATAATTAATAAATTAAGTGTAGAGGCCTACATATCGACTGTGATTCCCGCGCAAAATGCCCATTTTCGCATTTTGTAGTAATTTTCCAGTTGTATTTATCGTTTTTATCGAAATAGGATAATAAATGCATGCGTAATATTACGAATCTCCACTCTGCGAGAATAAGCTGAGTTCGGACGGCCGGCGCATCGCATTTTGTTGTAATTTTGTACTTAGTTGTATTTATAGTTTTCATGAAAATAAGATAATAAATTGAAATGAAATTTAATTCAATTCAATCCAGGAGCTCAAAAAAGTGCCCTCGCGCAATTTATGAAAATCTTTCTCTGCAATTTTGAGTTTAAATAACAGTTAAGCGAAATTTACAAAAAGCGAGGCCTATGACGATTTGAGTAAAAAATGTGGCTAGTGTCACAAATGGGCACCAACATTGTACCTAGGTAGCAAGATTAGGAACTTCAGGTTTCGTGGCTTGCCCCAATCTGAAGCCCTAGGCACGCCACTGTAATATGGTACAACTGATTATTGTGTTGATTGATCTCTAAGATAAATAAAGTATGTCCATCAATAATTAAGGCTAAGAAAGAAAATTTTATTTTGTTTTGTTATTATGTTGATTTATAACGTTGTTTTGTGTCATATATGTAAAACTTGGAGTTTTTATAGACCTTTTAACTTGTGAAGTAAAAATTAAAAAAATTATTACTAAATAACGATTATTTTTATTATTTATACAGACAAAAGACTTCTTTTTATTATGTGTTACAATTTCATAAAATATTCATTAGTTTTCTGAAACCAGACACATAAATTTGTGGAATCATACACAAAACGCGACTGCTAGTCCGGGTGCCGCAGAGGAGGGTGCATAAAAAATACTCTTATTTTTTTACACAAACTGACGAAAATCTTTGCTATTAAAAAGAGATAAAAATTTCCAAAAAAAAGTTTCAAAAATAATGTGAAAAAAAGACTGAATTGTTTTTTTTATTTTTTTTTAAATAAAAACCTCGAATTTCGAGACTTAAATTTTTAACCTATCACGTGTCCTACAGGACTAGGGCAGTATACATTTTAATTCCCCTTAGCGACACAACGTGGAACCAAGCAAAAAATTTTACAAGTCCAAACTCCATACATAATTCGCAAATTTTTATAAGTGTCGGGTACATTATCAGCCGTCCACAAAAAAATTTCTCTAATTTTTTCACAATTTTTGGAAATTTTTCTATCTCTTTTTGATAGCAATGTTTTTCGTCAGTTTGTGAAAAAAAAGTTTGTGTATTTTTGGCTTCGGCTGATAATGTACAACACGCAAAATGCTAACTGCACGCTTAGTGTGCAAACAGTCAAAATGTACATACGCAAATCTACATCATGACAAATGTACAGTACGCGAAATGTACAGTACGCGAAATGTACAGTACGCAAAATGTACTTACGCTGAAAGCACATAACGCAAAATGTGTAAAAAGAAATTACACATTTTGCGTATTGTTTAGCCGACACCTTAAAATATTTGCGATATTTTTGTTGAGGTTACAAAGTCAAATTATTTATTCAATATAAACCTTAACATACACTTTTTGACGTCAATACTGTTCAAAAAACGGTTACCTTACTTGTAGTTAAGACTTAACAACTAATCTAACTAACTAATCTGCTCTACCTACCGATAGAAATGTAAGGTGATCGCGAAGCGGAGCGCAGCTACAGGGGGGGGGGGGGGGGGGGGCACAATTCCGTTAGATTTTAGCTACGACGCCAACGCACCGTTTTCGAAATATTTGTGTTTTTATAAAAAGTTACCTTGACATTTTAAGTCCTGAACCCCCTTTGCGAGTTTTGCGACACAACGTGGAACCAAGCGAACAATTTTACAAGTCCAAACTCCATACAAAAATATCGCAAATTTTTATAAGTCAGCTAAACAATTCGCGAAATGTGTAAATTTCTTTTTACACATTTTGCGTTATGTGCTTTCAGCGTAAGTACATTTTGCGTACTGTACATTTGTCAGACATTTGTCATGATGTAGATTTTTCGTATGTACTATCAACAAAATCAAGTCAAGTGTTTCAAACATGACAAAAATGACAAAAAAAAAATTCGTGTTTTTTTTTAAATTTTTAATTAATTAATTCATTTTGTATATTTTAATTAGATGGTCTTTGAGTATCTAATTTATTTTAAACCAATAACATAAGAAAAATAAAATTAAAAACAATTAAAAATAACGATTATTTACAACGAACGGCTGGCCGGCCGACAGTTGACCCGTAAGCGTTGTCAGCTGGGCGATAAGTACCTACGTTAGTCTGCAATCACGAGACCCCATTTATTTTCCTTTAATTGAAATGTGCGTAAGTATAAGGTGCAGTTAAGTCCAACGCCACTTTTTAACTGTAACTAAGGTAAGTGTTATGATGTATGAACGTAATTTCAATTCAATCCTAGTAAATATCTATCACACCACACATTATGAGAAGTTACAATTATCTTTCCTTACAAATGAAAGATCAATGGGTAGTTGGGTAGTTATCTAATATCGCGTCCGCACGCTAAGCACTTGCCGCTAACTCCAAACCAAATGACCAGATGACCTTTCATGTCCTCGACAACTAAACAGCCTAAAGCATTGTGATAAGTTACCTATGTTATGTTGTTGTTATTCAAGCGGTTATTTTACTATTCAGTCTTACTTATTTATTTACACTAAATTAAGTCAAACTAATGTCTCGCATGAAAGGCAACGTTAATACCTAAAAAGCTGCGTAATTAATAGGTGTCGGTAGGTACTGTAGAACTCGTAAAAGGTTGGGGGGCGTTTGTTATTGAATAACAACAACCTTTATTTAGTATACGAGTTCATTTATTGTATACTTTTATATACATTTACAATTACATATTTACAATATAAAATTATCATGGTCAAGTCTCCCCATGTTGGCACTTCAAATCGATCTCTTCTAATCCCGGTTTGACATCTTGTCATTTCAAATTATGTTTTTAATAAATTACTATAAAGTAAAACCAGCCAGCGCCCTAACATGGTATAAACTCTACATTCCTCCCGACCTGGGGAAAAATAAAAATTTTTTAACAAAAAAAAATTTTTTTCCATCTTTTTTTTTTACATTTCTACCCATTTCTAAACATTTCTAAACATCTTAGCAGAAACGGGAAAAAAAATACATACAAGAATGATTCAACCTAAACCCGACTTGGATTTAGCTATTCGAAGAATTAAACTTCGAAGAACTTGGCACATATAAACCCGTCAAAACTATATACCTATTTCGAATCATCCTCTAAATCACTAACTAACACGACTCACAAACATCACCCTTAACCAAAATTCCATAAAACTTTATCAATCTGCATGTTAAAATATTTCATGTTAATGCAGAGAAAAATTCCAACTTTCTAAGGGTGTGATAGTCGTTCTTAAACTTAAGCTTTATAGCAAGACTCAAAGCAGATACTATCAACTTATCAATAGGAAAAAATATTCTACACCATTATATTTAAAACTCTCATGAATTCAAGAGGCTCAAGTACAAGGTAAGAAATAGAATCCCCAAAAACATGTCAACTATCCCACGTTATGACTTGATACTCAACAATACAATATTCCCTCATAATCTATAGAATTAGGGAATTATTGATTAAACTTTAAGGCAAAAGATAATCCCTCTATTTCCAATCCATTACTTAGGTAGAACTTCTACTAAGTAATTCCGAATGCTTATGAGAATAGTCACTCTATTCTACACCAGAAATTGCTTATCGTGAGAGAAATTTATTAACTCACTACAAACTACTAAAATAACAAACTATTAATTAACCCTAAACTACTATTACACTACTTCTATAAATCAAATAACCTACAACATCATACTCCTCCATACTACTAACTCCTTAACCCTTCATAAACTAATTCACTAAATACTCAGCCCTTTATCTGCATACTACATACTGCTAATTCCTATACCTTCACCAACTATGCTATAATACTCAATCTTTAACCCTCAATAATAACAAACCATTTACAAACCAGATACTAACCCTATATCCCATCACTTATGTGTGTGAAACCCAAATCAGGAATCCATGACAAATAGCTTATTGCCTAATCATGTTACACCAAATAATAGAATTAGTCGACTAGATCTACCAATCTAATTCTACTTAACCCTTACATCTCATTACCTTCCTCAAATATTTACTTTACCAGCATTCAACATTACAAATACGTTAATAAACCTATCTCACGCTTTTTAACAATATTTTCCTTATATCAAACTACTCTTTAAGGTATGTCTTGTATTTGACCCTCTTTTTCAAACATCAATTGCTCCCTGCCATCATTAGATTACCTAAAATACGTTATTCTTATTTCTCACGTACATATGAAACATTAAGACACATATTAGTAAATAACAATGACAACATATAACTTAAAATTAACCTACTAAAGCCTTCCCTTTTTACACAAACTTATGATAATTTACAAACATACATACACAACAATGTCTACAAACACACATCATCGTGACATGAAATGCTTTAGGCGATTTGTATGAAAAACGAACTTTACAAGCCACCAACATTAGACCTCCTATCGCTCAATGATTCTATATGCCATTGATAAAGACGTGCCAGTTTCGTACATCTGCCAATAACTCACCTTGGAACATAATAAAACTAAATCATTGACGTTAAAGAATACCGGTCTAACTCTTACGTAGTGCCTTCGTAAATGATCTACTCATACGACCTACCTATTCTATCGAATTTTCGTTTTAGGATAACCCGTTCCTAAATCTACATTGATTACAAAACGTTTTTCCTCCACCGGCAAGGAAAATTCACCACTATTTGGTGCCTTCAAGAAATATACGTAATCATTGTTACGCAATTTCTGAAAATCAATAAAGTCAACAATTGATTGATGCCTGTCACTTGTTGACACATCAATGTTTTTCTTTTCCGCGCCCGGCTCGGAACTTTCTAAAACAATTGCCTGATTTAGAACATTCGATGACCTATCTGACTTTTGTTCTAACTTCAAACATTCTAAACCAATTGTTTGACATGGAACATTCGATGACTTATCTAACTTTTGTCTAACAAGTGAACTCGATTTTTCCGAATCCTGTCTTGCAACAATAGCGGCTTTACCTATTTCGCTCGATACATTTGGCTGAACTAAATGAATATCTCCTAACTTTTGTCTAACAATCGAACTCGATCTTTGCGAATCCTGTCTTGCAACAAAAGCGGATTCATCTTTTTGGCTCAACACATTTTGCTGAACAGAATGAATATTTCCTAACTTTTGTCTAACAATCGAACATCTTTCAGAGTCCTGTCTTGCAACAAAAGCGGATTCATCTTTTTGGCCCAACACATTTGGTTGAACAAAATGAATTTTTCCTTGGGAAAAAGACACACAATTGTTATAAAAATCAATACACATTTTATTCTTTATTAAGAAATCCTGACCTAAAACTACACTACACTTTAAGTCTGCTATAATTATAAATTCTTGTTTAAATAAAAAATCGCTCAAAGAAAACATTATATCGCATTTTCCAACTACTTTTAACCTACTACCATTACTCGCACTAATACATCTATTTTCTACATCTCTACATTTTACTCCTATCTCATCCGCGGCAACTTGACTGATGCAGGAAACCGTGGCACCTGTGTCTACAAGAGCTACAGAATTAATCTCATTTGTAGAAAATACTAATAATGGCAATAACGCAGAAGAAGGTCTAACCTGTTGACTAGCTTCATCCATCGCTTGCAATTTCACGTCAGATGTGTGCGCTTGCAAAAGACCAGACGACATCTCAAAAACATCACCGTCGCGACAATTGGCCTTCTTTATTGTCGGCGCGGTGGAAAACCCGGCTGCGACTGCGTTTTCCTAAAATTAGAACGTAAATTATAGCTATTTGAAGGTGCAGGTCCTGGTACAACGCGGCATTCATCTTGCACTTTCGTCGTCATTGGCGGACCAAATGGAGTGGGCGTACTATGATCACCTCCCCCACCAACAAACTTATGAACGAACGCAGCAGGATTCTGCGCTAAGTTCATCTGCTCTTCACGTGCTTGTGGATACACCTTCTCCAATTGCAAAATAACCTCCCTGAGGTCTCTTTTACACGCATAGTGAGATCTTTTACACGCATAGTGAGAATATGCTAGTTTATTCTTGAAGTAAGGCTTTAATCCCTTCAAAAATTGCGTAATGAACGTGGAATCCTTGGTTATGTTTGCTTTGCTAGCCAACTCCGATAAATTATAAAAATACTCGCTCAGGCCTTTCTGGTCCTGTTTCGCACTATAAAACAATTCGGAGTAATCACACACTTCAAATTCTTCCCTCAATTTATCCACCACTTCTTCAAAGCTTTTACATGAAGATTTTATTGATCGGAAATAGTGAAGTGCAGACCCTTTTAAATATGCTGGCAACAACAATAACTGATCCTCAGAGCTAGTGCACTTCTTATAAACTGCTACTGCTTGGAACTGCTCCAGAAACTCTTCCACCGACTCATCAAAATGACCCGTAAAACAAGTGACAACGCGATCCATTTTGCTTAAAAAAAATCCTTTTCTTTCAGGTATAGGTTATCTTAATTTCTTTTCTATTCTTCATTCTTCAACACTTAGCTTTTTCACCATTCTTTTCAGTGCTTTCGTGCCACCTGAAAAACGGAAACTGCGACTCCACCATTATAGAACTCGTAAAGGTTGGGGGGCGTTTGTTTTAATAACAACAACCTTTATTTAGTATACGAGTTCATTTATTGTATACTTTTATATACATTTACAATTACATATTTACAATATAAAAATAACATGGTCAAGTCTACCCATGTTGGCACTTCAGATCGATCTCCTCAATTCCCGTTTTGACATCTTGTCAATTCAAATTATGTTTTTAATACATTACTATAAAGTAAAACCAGCCAGCGCCCTAACATGGTATAAACTCTACAGTACTTACTTACATGGTGTTAGAAGCATTCCAGTTTATTACATCAGCGAACAGGAAAGGTGATACGCTTCCCATCACACCTCACAGGCTTTGGACTGTCAAACTAACGTAATATTACATAAAAATTAAACCTTCGCCAAAATAACGTAAATAAAATAAAATTTATTAAAGGACGAACTAAAATAACTCTTGTGATCGGCACATTATTATTACACTTATTTAACGTGTTTAAAAGAACACCACCTGTTCTACTTACAAGTCTAATACGACTTAACACCCATTTGTTACACAAAACATTAATTTGTTACTGAACTGATTACTTTATTCACGGTAGCCTATTCATAATAATACTAATCCTTTACTAATTAACTCATACTAGTTATTAGTTTAATCACCCACACACAAATGCACCTCACAATCTCACATACACTCCAAAACTTTCCCGAGGAAACTGCACACACCTGCTGCGCTGCGCTGCGCAAGAGACTCAAGTGAGTTCAGTGACTCGACTCAGCACAGCAGTGCCACAGTGCGATTCTCTAAAGGTGGCCACTGACGATCAGTTTTTCCCATCAGTTGAACTGACGTCAGTTCAAAATTTAATCGTGAATGTCGAATCGTCACTCCAGAGTTTTAACTGAGGGCGCGACACGGAATAGCCGCCGCGTCGCGCCAAACTGACCGTGAGTGTGTGATCGTCACTCCAATCGGGTCAGTTCGAATTTCTCCAATGAATATATTGATCCTTAGCACCAAACAATAAAGTTCAAAATTGATTGTTTCGCGTCAGTTCGAACTTCTCCAATGAATATTGATCCTTAGTGCCAAACACTAAATTTCAAAATTGACTGTACCGGCCGGTCGAGACTGACGAGCCGGCGTGACGCCAGTGAGTGGGGAAATCTGTTTGGCGTAAAACCATTTGTAGTGACGCCACAGTTTTACGCCTGGACTGACGCGCAAAACTGATCGTCAGTGGCCAGCTTAAAGGTGGCCACTGACGATCAGTTTTTCCCATCAGTTGAACTGACGTCAGTTCAAAATTTAATCGTGAATGTCGAATCGTCACTCCAGAGTTTTAACTGAGGGCGCGACACGGAATAGCCGCCGCGTCGCGCCAAACTGACCGTGAGTGTGTGATCGTCACTCCAATCGGGTCAGTTCGAATTTCTCCAATGAATATATTGATCCTTAGCACCAAACAATAAAGTTCAAAATTGATTGTTTCGCGTCAGTTCGAACTTCTCCAATGAATATTGATCCTTAGTGCCAAACACTAAATTTCAAAATTGACTGTACCGGCCGGTCGAGACTGACGAGCCGGCGTGACGCCAGTGAGTGGGGAAATCTGTTTGGCGTAAAACCATTTGTAGTGACGCCACAGTTTTACGCCTGGACTGACGCGCAAAACTGATCGTCAGTGGCCAGCTTTAGTTAAAGCCGTAACGTTGGTACACCGCCTGCCGCAGCGATAAGAATTTACTCTGTCTCTTTCATATTCATAGAATTGGAAAGAGACAGCAGATCGTCTACGTGTCGCTCGCTTGCGCATCTTGCATCTTTGATTTTATTCGGCAGTCAACTTATGCATTCTGTCTGGTGCATTCGCGTCGCGTGTGCGTAAAAATGCCTAAAGCACGCCGAATTAGTGTAATAATAATTATGTGCCGAACACAAAAGTTGTTCTAGTTTATCCTTTAGCACAGGTTTTTACTTTTATTTAATCATTATTACATTAGTTTGACAGTGGGAAGCTTATCACCTTTCCTGTGCGCTAATGTAATAAACTGGAATGCTCTATAACACCACGTAAGTACCTGCCTACCTATCAATTACGCAGCAGTTTAGGTATCAACGTTGCCTTTAATGCGATACATTAGTTTAACTTAATTTAGTGTAAGTAGGCAAGACTGAATAGTGAAATAACGCTTGACTAACAATAACACAAAATAGGTAATAGGTACATACTTATTTTAGTTTAGTTGTCGTAGACATGAAAGGTCATCGTTCGGTCGTTGGTCGTACCTTAGATAACTACCTACATTTGATCTTTCATTTGTAAGGAAAGGTAGCTGTACCTATCTTCTCATAATGTGTGATAGATTTTTTTTTGTAAGACGTAGGGTAGGATTGAGTTGAATTTACGCTCATACATAACACTTATCATAATTACAGTTAAAATGTGGCCATAACTTGATGCAATCGATAGTCGTTGGACTTAACAGCACCTTATACCTACGCACATTTCAATTAAAGGAAAATAAATGGGGTCTCATGATTGCAGACTAACGTAAAACGTAGGTACTTAACGCCCAGCTGACGACGCGGACGTGTCAACCGACGGCCTCCCGGCAGTTCGTTGAACTTCGTTGCCCGCGCGTTGTAAATAATCGTTATTTTTAATTGCTTTTCATTTTATTTTTCTTTTGTTATTGCTTTAAAATAAATAAGATACTCAAAGACAATCTAATTAAAATTTACAGAATGAATTATTTAATAAAAAATTAAAAAAACACGAATTTCATTTTTGTCATGTTTAAAACACTTGACCTGACCAGCCCTAGAAGTTTTTTGCGGTTTCTAGCAGTCACCTTATATTAATAAAAATCAATTGCAAAAATGTTTGTACGCGCATCACTTCAGAACGGCTGCACCAATTTGGCTAATTCTTTTTTGTTGTATTTGTAATTGTCGGGACAAGGTTTGTATAAAAATGAACATTTTTGGAAATTCGTCACGGGGTAAGGGGTTCACGCGGACAAAGTCGCGGGCAGGCGGTCATTCACGATCAACAAATCATAAATAAGCAACGCTTGATACATAGATATAAGTTGGAGTGGGTCTCATTCACCCTCGACTACAAATTTTGTGATTTATAACAGTTATCACTAGATTTATAGTCGAAGTAAGAATCACCGCTACAAACCAGCCTTCATATAAAAAATCCGCATCCAAATCTAGGATATTTAGGAGCTACGGTGCCAAAGACAGACACACCAACCTCAGGACCCCCTTTTTTGGCCTCCCTTGGTTTACTGTTATTAAATATCCTACCTATTTTATTTTAGGTCGTCGTCTATTAATGAACTCCATAGTTATTCGAATCTCAATTCCTTTGGTAATAAAAATAATATTTTACCATTCACTGTGCTCGACTGTACCACACGTAATTTTTGTATGTAGAAGTTTGCTATCAAATTTAATGACTTTCTAGTGTAAAAGTCAAATAACAATTACACTCTTAGAGGGTACTATTTCCGGTACTATTTATTGAGATAGAAATGAGAGCCATTGCTGGTTCTGTTTTCGCGCAACGAGGTGAGTACGCTAGGCGTAGAACCTACGCCTAGCGTACTCACCAAACTATGTCTATAACTTTTTAACTATAAAGGTACTATTTATTTCCTTTGGACACTATTTGGTACTATTTGGGTACAGTTTTTTGACATACTAATTAAAGTTGTAGCTTGCTCAGATTTTCCAAACTGAGGTGAGTACGCTAGGCGTAACCTACGCCTAGCATACTCACCAAACTATGTCTATAACTTTTGAACCATAAGGGTACTATTTATTTCCTTTGGGCACTATTTGGTACTATTTGGGCACAGTTTTTTGGCATTCTTGAAATAACAGAATTCCATGGTGAGTACGCCAGGCGTAGGTACACAGAAGATTAATGCCCCTGTAGTTTTTACAGTCAATCAGTGAACCTTTCCCCTTGTTTAGCTCGGCTGTCCCAAAAATAAACACAGTAAAGGACAATTACTCAAAATCAAGATTTTGACACCATGCTACTAACACAGTAATTCCCTACAATATGCAAAGATCCTTGTTCAAAAGGAGGCCGTAGTTTCGGAATTACAAAATCACAAAACACAGTAAGGGCACGGACTGACACAAGATTCCCATAACAAAATCACAGTTAGGGACAGCTACCAATATGAAACACAGTAATTCGCATGACTTACTGTGTTTTTTGTTAGTAATTGACACTTGCTGGGTTTTTTATTTGGGGATTATAATTGACAAAAGAACATTACAACCACGTTTTTCACGGCAAGGCACACGCGCATCGTCATTCAACATGAGATTTTGTGTTTCATATTTGGCGGGAAACTGCAGAGTGCGCGCCGTTTATTGGAGAAGGGTGTGGGGTGTCGAGGGATGAAGATAGCAAGCGTCTGCCGGTCATCACTTCGGCATAAGAGCGCGTTTTAAACCTGTGGTGTGAACCGAATACAATTGTGAAGCGGTCTCGCAGATTGTTTTTTTATCTTTTTATAATATTATAAGTCGAAGTAGAAATATTTTAGAAGCTGCCTTGCGTGTAGGTGTTAACCGAAATGCAGATAATGGATCTCCATAAAAACATCTGTTTTTAAAGATTACACACCTATAATTATTTTTATTTCTTCTTTGGGTTATTTGTTACACGTTAACCAATTCATAGTAAAATTAGATTTTAAACTTTCGTTTCTATTATACATAATATATTGTTAATAACGAGACTCAAATGCGATATTTGCTCACCCGAAGTAAGACATAAGTACTTACTTCGGGCGGGGTTATAAGATATAATTCTTCTGCCACCCTCAAATTGTCCCTTTTTTATTATGTACTACATAATAAATACCTATAGCTTTTGATTTTCGTTATTCTAAGTGTTATCTTAATTGAACTGTTTGGCGGATTGGTTGGGATACTAATTCTCTTCTGCGCAGAGATCTCGGGTTCGATTCCCGTAAAAGACAAATTAATATTTGATTGCATGAACATGTCTATTTGTCTTGGTCTAGGTGTAAGTTTGCTGTGTTAATTAGGTATACTTAGGTATTTAAAAAATATTTAAGTATGTTTATCCGTTATTTAGTACCCATAACACAAGTTAGTAAGGTATCTTGCTGTGTTTTTTTTTGGTATGTTGGTTTTTATAAGGTCAAAATAACCATTTGAAATTTAGTAAGTCGCATAAAACATGCACACGTACATTAAATTGAATTCTTTATACTCATAAACATAGGCAATAATCTTCACTATGACATACAATAGTTACTTTGGTGCAATATTATGTAATAACGGACGGCTGGCCAAAAATTTGTTTTTTGGCTCTACTGTAAAAAAGGTGTTTTGTCCCTTACTGTGTTAGTTTTTGGGACAGCCGAGCTGCACAATAAGCCTTGCACCAATCTCTTGGCTTGGGCAAAAGTTGAATAGACGGTACAGCTGAGGTTGATACGACGCCATGTACAGCCTTCAGCATCTCAACTGACACCCTATCATATCCTGCAGCCTTTCCTGCCTTAATATTTCATCTTTTATCACAGTACATTTATATCTGAAGTAGGCAGTAGTAGTATTTGCCTCCTTCCTCTCAAAGAAATCTTGGTTCATTCCATTTTATCTTTAATATACATTATTCACCATTCATTAAACTTCCAGTCTGGTCTCTGGCAGAGCTAAAGTTGAAGCTTTAAGACTTACCTCTAGCCAAACGAACAAATTTACAGAAAACCTTAATGTTAGTTCAGAAATCCTTCGACAACCTTTTATCCATCTTTCTGATCATCTTTCTTCCTTTTCACTAATTATTTAACTAGCCTTTTCAAACTCATTCTTAGCTGCATCCACCCCTATAAACGTAGCTTTCTGGTTATCTGGTTAGCTCAACCACTATTATTTATAATGCATTATCATTGTCATTGTTTATTCAGTTCTTTAAAAAAAACATAATAAAATAACTGCATGATATGCAAACATATTTTTGCCTCAAGCATGCAGGTATGGTGGTATTTTCTGATCGTTAAATCAGCCCTTAAGATACCAAATAATTCTGTATTTTAAGGTACCTACTAATTATTAATTAAAATTTTTACTTTGTTTTATACAGGCTGTACCAGAAATCGAAGTCAAGCCTGGGGGGCTTGGGGCAAAAAAAATGGGCAATAGGCCAAGTTGTGTTAGTTAGTGTAAGTTAGAGTAAGTTATTAGAAAACTTTGAAAAAAAATGTTGGTCATGTACTTCTCAAATTATGATCATTGAAAATATATCCTAAAAATTTACACCCTGTGATGATCTGTCAAGTCCTGTGACTACAAATATTAACGTTTCGTCAGTTTAATTTCTGTGATGTATGTTACCATGAATAACCCTGTAAATTACAGTTAAAAGTTAAAGCGTATCTGCCTCAGTTTTAAATGAAATATTAGATTTGTGCCCAACATTGATTCAAAATAATTACACCAACCAACTTTAACAGACTATACTTTAAGACATGACCAAGATTTTTTTTCATATATTTCTAATAATTAACACGACTTGGCCTATTGCCCATTTCTGGCTTGACTTTGATTTCTGGGACACCCTGAATAATTATAACCTCTTCTTTTTAAATAAAAACTATTACTCTTAAAAGTAAGTACTTACCTATTTATTTACTACACTGAAAACGTGCTTAATTTTCGGTCTGAGAAACCGTGTTTATTTATGTGTAATGCTTTGGCGCGCGTGTATACGAAGGTTAACCCTTATTAGTGCAATGGTATATATATTACCACCATATTTTGAACTTTATGCAATTGAGATAAGATCGAAAACCAATAAAAAATTTAAACAGGCTGTGCCCGTTTAAGGGTTAAGAAATAATCGTGTATTTACTACTATGACGCAATTTAAGCTTCTGGCTCCGTGTTTCAAATATGATGGTAAAAATTTTGTTTTTTTTTCCAAAATTCCTAAACTGAAAATTTCGGAAAATGCTTAAGAAACTAACTCCAGTTTCATAAGCAATTTCCGAAACTGAAATCAAACGAAAGTGCACGCCCTAGTACAGACACACACAACCCGCCCACACTGGCGCTCTGCGCATTGCACCCTGCGCCCCCATTCGTGTTCGGCGAAAAAACCGACAAAGGAGGTCACTAATAGTCCACACATCTTTGGCCATGTTTGTACCTTGAGGTACACTCGGCGTCAGATCGACCTACCCTAAACTGTCAAATTTCTCCAATCAATATTGATCCTTAGACCCCAAACAATAAAGTTCAAAATATATTGTAGAAATATGACAGTTTTGGGTAGGTTGATTTGACGCCGTGTGTAATACAAGTAGATACCAAAATTTTGCGAAAAATTCGAGGATTCCGAAAAACGTCATTTCGCTTTTATATTTAGATAAAACTAGATAATAAATTAATAAAGTTGTTAATTACTTGTAACACATTTTTATCATGTGGTTACAAAATGTTTTATTTGCTGTTAATTATTGATACCTAATGTATCTTAATGTAACTTATCGTTCATTTCTATCAATACATAATTTAATGGGCGTGAAATAATAATAAAAAAGAATAATATTAAATTCAGCAAATAATTGTGTCTCTCTGCTAGTAACAAAACGCTACAAAATGTCAAAATACAACAAAATGTCATTCCGTTCGTTTCGGCGTTTCGGGGTGCTTCGTTGTTTTCGTTTGCAATTCGTATTTTTATCTAATAACTTGGCTATTCCCAGTGTTATTCCTAGTTATTCCTAGTGTCCCAGTGTTCCTCGGTACATTAACTGGCCAGATTTTAGTGACTTCCTTTCGGATCGCGGCGCGCACGAGTTGAAATGCTCTGTTCGTGCGCGCAAGGCGTCCACACTATGGGAATTCTGTTACATTGCAACAATGTGGACGGCAATTTTTTTCATTGCGTGTTACATTTCGTAAGTCTGTACCCGCCTTTAGTAAGCTGCTATACCACATGGCTTGATAAATTTAAAATTAAAAAAAGTAGCCTATAACCGTCATCAGGGCCCCAAAGTGTAGGTACCTATTGGTTAGTTTTATCATGAAAATTGAAATATCGGCCCTAAGTTGTATTGTCCTACTGATATATTTTTTCCACCTTCTTTCCATCCAGGGCAGCGCTCTAACTGCCTTCCTGCAAGTGAGCGGGCGTGCGTTCGTGATTTTCTTTAACATTGAAGCCGAGCCGCGAATGCAGACCAAGCCGGTAGTATTTTACCTCTTCATAGTGTGGAGCACCATCGAGCTGGTCAGGTGAGTGCGGATCGGCAGAAACTTACATACATACACTTTTAGGCTGGTTTCACAGTCACGCGTGTGATCAGCGCCGGCCACACGCGCGCTACACTGCATAGTCGTTGCGCGTTTGAACTGCGTGCGTGACTATGAAACGCAACTACTATCTAGTGTAATTGTAACCGCGCGCGTGTGGCCGGCGCTGGACAAACGCGTGACTGTGAAATCAGCCTTAAACTTTCGCGTTCCATTATAATTAATATGGTGTGTCGGTTGAAACGTGTCGGGTATGAAAAGGTATGCGTATAGGATGACTTTAATAAGTACTTAGTTGGCGTTAATCCCCGTCTAAATGTTAGTAACTTACCATGCCCAATGGTTAGTCGGACACTGCCATAACAACATATCAACTGCACATGTGCTCAGCGTGACAGGTGGTGAGCCCATCGCCGCTTTATGCTGTTGGATGTATAAGCAGTTTTCAGTCCGCTACACCGTCTGTCCACCTAACACTTGCCATCAGATGTAATATAAAGGTCGGACCGCATTAGAGCAGCGCGGCGTGCTATATCGCACTAGCGTCGCTGTCGTCAAAATATTCTTTTGGAGGCAACAATGCTGCGACGCGCAGCGACGCTTACTGCAGCGCTGCCCTATTGGGACATACACCATTTAAAATGACTAAAAGAATATTTTGATGCGTCGTGTCCTGCTGTGCAGCGTCGCGCCGCGCCGCTCAAATGCGGTCCGACCTTAATGCCCGCCTTCCACTAAGAGCGGAGCGGGCTCCGTACAGACTCCGTTTAACCCTTTCGAAGGCAAAGGCCAGTAAATATTGAACCTTATGCTCTTGGAATACGATTATAAGCAATTAAAAATTTCGACTGTACTGCCCGTGAAAGAGTTAACTCGCAACGGCAATCTTCATAGAGGTGCTTCCACTGGGAACTGGGAAACTTCTATGAAGATTGCCGTTGCGAGTTAAACGGAGTCCGTACGGAGCCCGCTCTGCTCTTTAGTGGAAGGTGGGCATACAGCAACAAAGCATTTTTCAACTCCTTTCAAGAAATTTTTAATCTTTTGACTGCGCCGAGCTGAATCGGCCTAACCTGCACCTCCAGCGCCGAAACTCTTTTTGCATAATTTTTCGCTCGATATCGTAGTGATTTCAATGTGCTTAATATAACTACAATATCGATGCGAATGACTATGTGTATTTTACTGACAAACAAAATTAAATCTCGGCGCGGGCGTCTGGATAAAAATCGTAAATGACGCTTTATATCTTCGCTGGCGGTCAAAGAGTTAAACACAGTTTATGTATCTTCAGGTACCCATTCTACATCAGCCAGCTGTACAAGAAAGACATCGGTATACTGTCGTGGCTACGCTACACAATCTGGATCCCGCTGTATCCATTAGGCTTTTTATGCGAGTCTGTGGTCATACTGCGCAACATACCGTATTTCGAAGAAACACAGAAGTTTACATACTCGTTGCCCAACAAATGGAACTTCGCCTTCCATATGCCCACGTTCCTGAAATTGTACCCCCTAATATTGTCTACATCAGGACTGTTCTTAATGAAACACATGTACAAATTGAGGACCGCCAAGCTAAAACCAAAGATTGTTATAAAGAAATGTAAATAAAGTTGAATATTGTAGTAATTATTTTTAAGGTTTATAAAGGTATAGTCGCACTATCATCTTTGTTGTTTGTGCATACTTTATGTACGAGGTTTAGGGGCTACGGTTGATTGTGAGTTGAATCTTTCCAAAGTGAGAAACCATTAATCAAACATACAAGTTGATAATTACCGTTTTCTTCTGAAAAACGTTCCAAGGGTTATAGTCAAACCGAGTGAGAGAATTTGCTAATCACGTTTTACTAACCAAAAAGGCATTGTCAAAAGTTCATAAAAAGGAATTGCTAAGTATTATTATTTATAAAATTTTTTTTTATTTATTATCATTAACCATCATTAATTTATTAACCATGATTGGCATCACTAAATAAGATTAAGATGTTTGAGCGAAATGGTTAAAGACTATTTCCAAAAAAATGTAACAAACACATTCTGTCAAGAATTTGCATTATAAAATTTTCAATTTCATTTTCACTTTTGTTAATTCAAAGTTAATTCTTTTGTTAAGGGGGTGCCGCGCGATCGCAAAAAAGTCTCTTATTGAACTTCAAAACAAAATCAATCATATTTATATTTATAATTAGATCAATTCTGCTTTGAAGTTTCAGACCTAGTAATTAGAGCAATGTTTTTATTCTGCGAAATGTGCAAAACCATCACGCGCTTGTGTTAAAAAATAATATTTGCTTTTTAAAGAAGGGGGGTGCCCTGCAGAATATCAGTACAAATATTTTCATGTAAGAATTATTGTTTCATGCGTAAAATTAAGAAAGTTATCGAAGAAATATGTTTTTAGGAGTCATTAGATTTATGTGTTATTTGTTATTGTTTAAAGAATTTATTTCAAATTTCAACAAGACCATGTGCAATCCAACTTGTGCAATGATCAGGCTAACTTACATAAGTTCTTTTAATGTATTTAACTAATTCAGCGCATAGTACAAGTGACTTAAAAATACGTAAAATTTTACAATTTCGTACAGGACC
Source organism: Scoparia ambigualis (assembly GCA_963921215.1). Lineage (NCBI taxonomy): Eukaryota > Metazoa > Arthropoda > Insecta > Lepidoptera > Crambidae > Scoparia > Scoparia ambigualis. The sequence goes on along the minus strand of OY992521.1, from coordinate 24,088,181 downwards.
CCCTTAGGCGTGCTCTCTTTCTACTACTTATAATAACGTATGTTGTAAAGTGTAATTATATGAGTACATAAAAAAGATATCATAAACGTAATTTCACATGTAATTGTAATTTAACAACACACTTATTTACTTTGAATTGTAATTGTTCGGCACAAACCAGACATAATGGAAATATCATTTGTTTCCAACTCTAAAATGGTGGTTCTGCCAAACAAGGGATTAAGTAAGAGTCACAACTGTCTAATTAATCGCAAATAGCGAAATAAGTTTCTAAGTTGGAACTTCTAGGCCCTGCAATTAATATGTAAGTCAAAGATGTTGACTTAATTACATGCAACTGTAATGCCAATAACTATAGTTCACTACTGAGGGTATGAAAAGTGCAATACTATTTTTTGGGTTGGGTACACTAAGACGGATGAAGTTAATTATGTATGTGGGGAATTTTATTTATCTTTTACATAAAACAATAAAACATTTTTGTTTAAGCCATGTTTTCTTTCCCAAATTCGTATCAATGCATAGTTGCGATCTTTAAGTTTGCCTCTCTTTTTCATTCCAAAGGAGTCATAGCTTACATGTTAACTGACCCCAATTTTACATTTAGGTAATACCTTTATTATTTACATACTAGAATAGCTAGTAGGTAGTCTTCTGCCAGGCATGTAAAGTGAGAAATGAAAATTGCATAAGTACCTAATTAAAATATGAACTTTGGATTACCTAGGTATTCTATGCCTTGTTTTCTTTTAAAAACAATCTTTTTAAAATATAATTACCTAATATAATAGCGTAGTCTTCTGCCAGGCATGTAAAATGAGAAATGAAAAGTGCATATATAATTAAAATATGAACTTTGTCTGACCTATTCTATGCGTTGTTTCCTTTTAAAAAACAAATAGTTTTTCAATAACCGTGACCCCAGCGGGATAACCCCTTCAGATCAGCTTCAAGTTTCGCCATGATTTAGTTGATATTATGTTTAAAGGACCATGGGAAGAAAGACGTCTCCACCATCCAACAGATTTGAAATTACTGTTATTTGAAGGGTCTAGTAGGATAGTTATTTTTTTACTATGGCGACGTTCTTCAAAAATACGAGGGATTTAGGTTTTAAAAACTATATTGTTTTTATATACCTATTTTATTTTATTTTTTTAATAAAATAAGATTGCAAAAGCAGACCAGCCTCCACAGGCGGCACCCGTTCACGAGTATGACATGTGAATCAGCCATTGCTTCGCTCAACCATGTTTTAGGTAACGTAATGACCCGACGCACATGCCACCACCGCAGAGACACTGAGAGAGCATGACCCACTCGAGCAACTCCAACTAAAGCAAGAAAACAAAAGTTTTTTTATAATTATAAATAAACCCAATACTTTTTGCAACTAGCACAGCTACCTACTTTAGGCTTCTTTGGGTCCCAATGAACAAATTGACACGTATTCCATGACTGTTGTAGGGTGGGGACAGGGTTCATACAAAATCCCCCATGGTCCTTTGTTAGCAAATATCAAAATTTGTTGACCAATAGTTATCGAGATATCCCATGGCTGGGGCCACGCTCGTCAAAATTATTTCACCTAAAACGAGCAGGAACGAGACGCGCTACTTGTCGATTTTCTTCGAAAGAGCAGTATTTCTCAAATCGGTGGTGAATTAAATTTCGTTTTGTAAACAGATTTACCACAATTATTGAACGTATTATTCCTTCCTGAACCTATTATTAGCAACGGGATGGGACCAAATCACGTTGATTGGTTCTCGAGTTATATTGATTACAAATAAGAGATCGCACCGAATTGAGATTTTCGCATATTTTTACAAGCTTTTATTAACTTGCAATGTTATGTCTGAATTTTGAATTTTGTAACTCAGTTTTGATCCACTTCCCGGTCACCGATTGAGCTGAAATTTTGCATACATGTGTAAATCACGTGACAATGCAATATTATGATGACATGGTGCTGATCTGATGATGGAGCTGGAAGGTGGTCATTGGAACACTCAATGAAACAACACAACCTCATTGAGTTTGGGCTCGTTTGAATCGTCTTGACGAGTAGTTTGTCTTTCAATGGTAACCAGGGTCTGATAATGGAGTTGGAAGGTGGTCATAGGAACTCTAATGAAACGACGCAACCCCATCGAGTTTCGGCTCGTTTCATTCGTCTTGACGAGTAAATTGTTTTTAGATGGTTACCAGGGTCTTTTTTGATGGAAATTGATGATGGAGCTGGAAGGTGGTCCTAGGAACTCAGTAAAGAAACGACGCAACTCCATCGAGTCTTGGCTGGTTTGATTCGTCTTGACGAGTACTTTGGTTTTAGATGGTAATCAGGAACTGATGATGGAGCTAAAAGATGGCCATAGGAACTCAGTAATTAAACGATATTACCCCATCGAGTATGGGCTCGTTTGATTCGTCTTGATGAGTAGGTACCTACTTTGGTGCTAGATGATAACCAGAGTCTGATGATGGAGCTCGAAGGTGGCCATAGGAACTCAGTAATTAGCGTCACAACACACAACCGCGTCGAGTTTAATTCGTCCTAATAAGTGGACCGTTTTTGATGGGTAGTGAGGTGGATGGTGGTGGTTTGGTGGGCGTGAATATAGTATACACGTTCAGTGAGATGACAGTTGAAAAACGTGTCCAGGGATAACTAAAAAGTAAAAAATCTTTTTAAAAAACAAGCAAAGAAAAAAATTTTACTTTAAAACTTTTACTATCAGCTTATAACGTCGTTACACAATTCAAGTAGGTATATAAATAAAAGGTTGTCGCGAGATTTACTATAGTACTATAGGTATAGTTATGTGTAAATAAAGGGCATAATAAAGAAAATTATGAAAAAATACTTAAGTATTTCAGAAAATTACAGGGGTGTTCCCTGTAAAATAACAATGGCCACTTATGAGTGAAAATGTGCAAAACAAATTATGTCTATCTAAAGAGTTTTCTTGCACTTTTTGCAACCCCGGAAAGACCCGGGACTGTAGGAGCTGGGAAACACATGCGCCAGCAAAATTCCAAAGCCGAATGGTCTATTACAGAGGAACGACTTACCAAATTTTTTTGGTACGAGTACTGATAGTCTGTACAGTATGATGGTGTTCCTAAGACCAGCACGTGTAGTCCGGGAGAGGAAAGGAGAGGGCGGGATAAGATCAAAAAGTTCTTCAGAACACTCTCCGTAGTAATTCTGGTAGAAGACACTGAGAGAAGCAATGTCTCTACGCAGCTGGAGGTCCTCAAAGGAGCCTGTAACCTCGGCATCTCCAATAATGCGTACCGCTCGCCTTTGCAGTCTATCAAGTGCATCGAGGAGGTATTTAGCGGAGCCTTCCCATAGATGGGAACAATACTCCATACTCGATCGCACCTGAGTTTTGTACCTACAGCAAACAGTGCTGCTCGGGAGTGAAAAACCGCCTCATATTATTGAAAATACCCAACTTCCGGGAGGCAGTTAAAATAGCACTCTCGATGTAGCATTTCGGATTCAGTTCCTGACCGATGTCCATGCCAAGAATGATGAGGTTCACCGAAATGGGTAACTGAGAGTTCTGAAGAGAGGGAGGAGTAAGGAATGGACCTTGGACGAGAATGCACAGACCTGGGTTTTGCTAGCATTAAACTCGACCAGGTTTTTAGATACCCACTTAGAGACACGATCGAGAGTCAGGTTCAGTTTGGCAACCAGTTCTTGCCTTTTCACCATGATATCGGCTTGCTTTGCCGCAGGATGTCCCAAGTACCGCTCATGCACCGTACCGTCATCCGCATAACAATGAATATTGCCCAAGGACAACATGTCATTAATATGCAGAAGAAATAGAGTAGGTGAGAGCACAGAACCCTGCGGCACTCCGGCATTGACTTTGTAAAACGCGGAGGAACTACCTTCACAAAGGACACAAATCCTCCGCCCTTCTAGAAAGTCTGCAACCCAGGCGCATAAACGGGGCGGCACACCGAAGGCCGGCACCTTGGAAAGAAGGGAACGATGCCACACTCTATCGAAAGCTTTGGCGATATCAAGGCTAACTGCCAGGGATTCGCCATGCTTGTCCATCGCTTCACCCCACGCGTGAGAAACGTACGCTAGAAGATCACCCGTTGATCGCTTTGGTCTGAACCCATACTGGCGATCATGGAGCAGCGAGTGATCCTCTAGGTAGTGAATGAGCTGGGAATTAATTATCCGCTCAAACACCTTGCACAACACAGAAGTTACAGCGATGGGTTGATAGTTGGCCGGATCCGAGCGATCCCCTTTTTTTGGGATGGGTTGTATGATCGCCTCCTTCCAAGACACCGGCACAATACCAGTATCGTAAGACTCCCTAAACAATCGTGTCAATACAGGAGACAACTCAGCCGCGCATCTGAGCAGCACAATCGCCTATGCAACACTATCTGATCGTATCGTCAATAGTTGATGAAGAAGGCCACAATGAAGAAGAACACAATTGCATTAATCAATTTCCAATCACAAATCTAAAAAATGTGAAATGGCACTTTAGTAAGCGACAATAGCGCCACATTGGAATTAAATTGCGTGGAAATTGATTGAACAAATTATTATCGAGATGGCGTTCTGGAATTATCTTTACTTATCCCAATATCGATACATATTAATCGCATTGGAATGGTATTAAGATTGAGTTTGCGTTCAAGAGTAACCCCCCAGATTGTCTTTGTACTTGATGGCGGTAAACCTTGTCTATATAGCGTTCAAATAGTAACTGATCCATGGGCTCTTCTTTGGTGATTACATGTAGTCGCCATGCGCTTGATATGGCCATGTCAACCATATACTCGTAAGTACCTAAACCAAACCCACCACCACTTTTTGCCATGGATGCCAAATCTGTACAACGGTATCAATTGGTCCATTATGTCCTCTCCCCCTTGACCCTTATTGTATTTTGGAACAGATGTGGTTATTTCATCATCATCATCATCATCAGCCTATAAACGTCCCACTGCTGGGCACAGGCCTCCCACGTGAACCATAGCACGTGGGGATATTGGGCCATAACCCACCACGCGGGCCGAATGCGGGTTGGTGGGTTTTAATGACTGCCATCTTCTGACAACAACCGGGACCAATGGCTTAAGAGGCCTATTACATCTCGATTGTGATTTTTGCGTAAAATGCCCATTTTCGCATTTTGTTGTAATTTTGCAGTTGTACTTATCGTTTTTATCGAAATAGGATAATAAAATCATGCTTTATATTACAAATGTCCACTCTGTGAGGATAAGCTTAGTTCGGACGGCTGGCGCATCGCATTTTGAAGTATTTTTGCAGTTGTAGGTACTTACCCAAGTAGCATATCAAGCTGTATAAAAGCTGTATTTGAACTTATTTTTATACTTACAGCTGCATATTGAGGCTGTTAAAAGGCTGTATAAGCGATTATACAGACCTTATTAGCTCAAAAAGGGCCCATATTATAAAACTTTTCGCGTTAGTATAGTTGTATAGTAGATGTAGAAGCAAAGCAGAAGCTGTTTAGTAGCTGTTTGTTTAAGAGATGTTATTCGGTGTAAGGAAAAGCAACTACACTTCAAATAATATTTTATAAATATAAAAGTTTAAAATATTAGTTATAATTATGAAAATAAAAGAGAAATATGTGGTACAAGAATAATACAATAATTATGATACATAATGTTTATATTTCAAAGTGCAATCCCAAAAAATGATAAATTTTAGAAATCTGATGGTGTTAATTGGTAAAACAAAGTGCAAATACAAATTTATTGTCAATGTGTGGTTGGTTATTGGCAATATTTTAACGCGCCAGTAAAACTATAAAATAAATATAAAGAAGGTTATTAAACACGAGTAAGTAAGTGTTTGTTTTTAAGGTTATAATATAAATTATATTTAAAATAATAGATTGTAGGATATCTTTTATCATTCGTTCTAAAATTGGCGACATTTTGTTATACAGCTTAGACTATATTTGGAGGGTACTAAAGTCTTACTAGCTGTACTACGGCGGATATGAGTTGCATAATACACCTCTTAGTTTTTAACCAGCTTTATTAGTGTTTTTTTTTATTATTTAGGCTGTATATGAGATCTGGGTAGATAAATTATAATTCTGTTTAGAGATCCGTGTAAGAATTGATTATCCCTGAGTTTTATTTTAAAAATTGAATCATGAACTGTACCTAATTGAATTTAAAGTAGGTCATTAAAAATTAAAATATAATACCTAATTTATTCTACGATTGGTTCCAGATTGTTAATCAACAAGAGAAATCATTAACTTCACCTACTGCTACAATATCCACACAGATACTTCCAGAAGTGACAACTGCTGAAAAATATGTTATTCAATATATAGACGAGTGCGAGCTGGCAATAATTTCTGTCGACCTCCATCGTAATAAGTTTGAAGCTCAAACCCCTTTTCAAACCCAGAATATCACTGAAGTAAATCAGATTGAAAATTATCTAAAATTAATTTTAGATAATCAAAATAATATATTAGACAAACAATAAATGTTCTTGCCGACAATCAAAATAACATTTAATCAAATATAACACCTTATTGCAACAGATACTTTCTTTTTCTCATTTTCTATATATATCCCGTTTTTAATTAAGTGTTCCATTTCGTACACAAAATCATCTTAATATTGGTAATTTGTTTTGGTTTTCCAACACCTAAATAAATTCCAATTACAAACGGCTCAATGTCTGGTCTTTCAAATATAGTGGACAAAATTGGCCAAAAAACTCTTTATTTTAGCTTCTAAATATTGGGAGACCATCAAAGTTGAAATTTAAAGTAATTTTAGTTGGAACATCGATCCAAGTCTCTACGATTTTTTTAAAGATTTTTTGAGGCTATTATGTCAGTATTCACCTTGTTCAATCGTTTTGATTGTTTGATAGTACCTAAAATAGTTCTAGCGTCATGTGGCGCTAAATCGTTTAGAGCTATTTGAGATATATATTTCTTTCTGTAGCCCATTCTTTTATTCACTGGCAAAACAACATATTTTTTGAATATTCGTCATCATCATTATTACGTCGTTAATCAGGTTCCAAAGTTTTAACTAAATTCAAACATTCGACACCATTTATTGTTTTTCCTACAGAACCTTCGTTAGAAGTCGATGGAATTGGCGCTTAACTGTGGGTTGTCAAATTTAAAAAAATATTTTCTTCCCCAATTAATAATTTCTGTCATTTGGTTTATTTTTATTTCGTTATTAACCGACGTAAAAAAAGGAGGAGGTTCTCAAGTCGTCTGTCGTCTATCTTTTCTCTTTATCCACATTATAAATGCGAGCTTCAGCAAACACTATGATGCAATCGTGACGACTCTGCCAGTAAAGTAGGCTAAAGCTGTACTATTGATGTAGTTTATTTTTTAAGTTTTAAAGCACTCTTGTAGACAGTTGTTATAAAACCACTGTATTCACAAGAGTGCCTAATTACGCCTTAAGATTAAGTTTTATAATGGAGGTTGCGTACACCATTTTACAGAAGCAAGTATCGAGTGATACCATAATAACGCTTAGTTCAGTAGTAAGTAAGTGATCACATACAAAAACCAGCCTCTATACAGCTTTAACGGTAAAGCTAGCTTAAAGTGTCACAACACTCTTATAGTTCTATAGCAGAGTTTTGATTTTCTGTTTTAAAACCTTAAGCTTCCGCGGATCCCTTAATACTAATTTTATACAGCTTGAGCTGTATAATACTCAAATATATCTCTCATAAATATAAAATAATCTTTTGACACTCTTGTACGTCTTTTAAGGGTACTTAAGTTCTAAATGAGCTGGTAAATTAATGTTGTAAACGCTGTGTGCTGCTTGGGTATTGAATATAAAATCTTTATTCATCATGAAGTAACGATTATTCTGGTATACATTTTGCTCAATAATATCGTAGATAGGAGAAATTATCGCCCAGCTGACGGGGGCAGCGGCCGGCCGGCTTGCATGCTGTTGACCCGTTAACGTAGGTACTTATCGCCCAGCTGACGCGGACGGGTCAACAGACGGCCTTATGCTTTAAAATTAAATTAGATACTCAAAGACTATCCAATTAAAATTCACAAAATGAATTATGTATTTCATTAAAAATGAAAAAAAAACAGGAAGTCCTATTTTGTCATTTTTGCCATGTTTAAAAAAACACTTGACCTGACCAGCCCTTGAAGTGTCTTCCGGTTTCTAGCAGTCACCTTATATAAACACAATGATAACTAAAATTCCGTGAGCGCTACGCACTATTACGACTATTTATATGAGAGATAACATTATTTTTTTTTTATTTCATTTGTACAGTACAGTAGTTCAATCTAGGAGCTCAAAAAAGTGTCTTCGCGCATTTTATGAAAATCTTTCTCTGCAATTTTGGGTTTAATTAAAAAGCTAAGCAAAAGGACCATGGGAAGAAACGTCCCCCACCATCCAACAGATTTAAAATTAGTGTCATTTGAAGGGTCTAGTAGGATAGATATTTTTTTACTATTGCGACATTCTTTAAATACGTGGGATTTAGGTTATAAAAAATTATTAATTTAATTAATTTTTTTTTCCAATAAAATAAGATTGCAAGAGCAGACCAGCCTCCACAGGCGGCACCTGTTCACGACTCACGAGTATGACATGTGAATTAGCCATCGCTTCGCTCTACCATGTTTTAGGAAACGTAACGAACCGACGCACGTGCCACCACCGCAGAGACTTTGAGAGAGCATGACACACTCGAGCAACACTAACTAAAGCAAGAAAACAATAAAAAAGTTTTTTTTATTATAAATAAACCTAATACTTTTTGCAACTAACACATGTACTTTAGGCTTCTTTGGGTCCCAATAAACAAATTGACACGTATCCCATTACTGTTGAGCGTGGGGACGGGGTTCATACAAAATCCCCCATGGTCCTTTACAAAAAGCGAGGCCGCTACGGACTATTCTAATAGCAATTCTACACTATTCTATAAGTCAAGATTGTTAATGTATTTTTGTTTCTGAGATCTATTACGCCAAAATTGGCCATTTTACGCAAAAAGCACAGTCGAGATGTAATGGGCCTCTTAACGTGCCTGTTAACGTTCCGAAGCACTGAGGAGCTCAAGATGATGAGCGAAGAATTCGTCACCCATCAGGCGATCCAGCATTGCGAAAGTTGCTTAGCGGGCAAGATCGCAAGCCGAATGCGCTAGCCGCTGCGCCATCGAGCTCTTCGGTGGTATCTTCATTTCAGATTTTTGTTATTTTTCTGGGCACCATCTCTTCACAGTTCTTATCATTCCATAGGAGTAATGATTCGTTGTCATCGTGCAAATAGACATGGTGCAGCTATAGACTCTTCAATCTGTACTTATGTATTGACCGTTATTCTTGACCTCTTAGCAGATAATGGCTCGTCATCTCTGATATCTTCAGTTTCGTAAAGAGAACCAACATAGCGAACAAAGACCGAGAAATATTACCAAGAACATCTTTTGGTAAGCTTGATGGGAGTGGGAGTAATGTCATCGTCAAAACCCTCTTTTTCGTCAGTTACAACACTGGTCTCAGGTGAATGATGGCTAAATCACACTCCATCTCGTCGTCACTATCCACTGTGATTGAATTTACGGATTCTTCCAGCACACGATAATTAATAGTAGTAGCACTAAAACGTCGCTTACGCTTCATATTGTTTTCCTGTAAAAAGTGGCAATATTTACTACACTTGTATAGCCATTGTACCCGAATTGGCACAGTTATATTTGGAATAGTACAAATTGCAATGAAGTAGGTATATATCGCTATAAATATTTGTAAGTATTGCGTAAGTAATTTACTTAATTTAAAAAAAGATAAATGTACTTAGTTAAATCGAAATAAAATTTAGATGCACTCTCTAATAATTATGAAAGTATACTTACGTCCAAACTACTTATAATAGTCAAATTCAATCGACTATTACTGAAAGATTACTGACAAAACAAAATAAAATTCGTTTGTAAAATTCAGCAGTGTAGTCCCAAAACTAACTGGATATAGGTAAATAATCTCAATTCATTTTTTACTTCAACATCTCCTATTGACGTCTATTGCAAGACTGAAACTTTGCATCGTCTTTTTGATTTACTAACACCTGATTTTTTCCCGTTTGTCTTAAATCAATTTACGGAGAAAGAACAATACTCACCATAAGCTCTAGCGCTGTAGTGAATGAGCTGAGAATTAATTATCCGCACAAACACCTTGCACAGCACATAAGTTACAGCGATGCAAATAAAACAGTCCTATATTTTTTCTACGCCAAATCACAGTATAATAAAAAGTCTCAGTCTTAAAAACTAATAATAGACTAATATTTTTTCATGCAAAATCAACAATTTACTTTTACCTAAGTACCTACTTACTGGAAAATTTTGATTTATTTGACGACATTGATAAGAACCGAAAGAACCGAAAAAACCGGGTAATACAATTTTAAGAACCGGTTCTTTGAAGATTACAAGAACCGGGTAAAACCGGGTCTTTTCGAAACCGGGTAGAACCGGGTTAACTAATTCATAGTAAAATGAAATTTTAAACTTTCGTTTCTATTAAAATATTGATAATAACGAGGCTCAAACGCGATATTTGTCTCAATTGTCCCTTTTTTATTATGTACTAGGTACATATTAAATACCTATAGCTTTTGATTTCCGTTATTCTCAGTGTTATCTTAATTGACCTGTTTTTACCGCGTGTTTTGGTTCTGATTTGTCAAGCAATGCAAAAGTAATAATTAGTCAAGTCCCAATTTTGTTTCGATTTGCCAAGCCTTATTTTTGTTTCAACTGGTCAAGCCAACAAAAAGTTCTGAATTGTCAAATGCTAAAAAATTACCTAAAAAAAACTATTTTAACCACTCAAGCCCCAAGCGGCCAAATATGAACGTACCTAAAAAACTCGCTATTCCGTCAGACCCCAAGCGGCCATATATGGCCGCGCTCACCACTTGACTTTGTACCGTGTTTTGATACACTTATAGACTACTTTAGTATGAACAAGGTCGATTATTTCGGTTCTGTGGTACATTTTATGCATTGCGAAAGCTAAATTTAACATGAAGTGCGTTCGATTTGTTTTTCCATTTCCGGAAATTATTTTTTTTCCGTTCCCGCCAAATGGCACCTGCTGTCAAAATTTTTAGACATTTCGATTCTAAGACTGAGAGGTTAAACCCCTCGCTGCATAATAATAACGTAAATAAATAAGTAAAAGATATAATATCCTGAAAACTGTTTATTTATAAACAATTTGTTGTACTATATCAGAAAACTAACAAACAAGATTTGCTACAGAACTTACACTGACAATTATTAAACGCACTTGTTTACTACCTACCCACTTAGTAAAAATGCATTCAACCGCAACAAGGAAAATAAACTTACCCACATGTAAATTAATCATGCATGACACTAATGTGAAATAATCTTACCATTATTTTAATGGGAATATGAATACACACCTATGGAAATAAACCTTCAAATAAACTAATAATTGGTCCATAAAAAAAAATTGACTACTTATTCAGAACTTTTTATTGGCTTGACCAGTTGAAACAAACATAAGGCTTGGCAAATCGAAACAAAATTGGGACTTGACTTATTATTACTTTTGCATTGCTTGACAAATCAGAACCAAAACACGCGGTAAAAACACACTTGACCAATTGGAACTTTCTTTCTGCTTGACGAATTAGTTCCTAAATCATAAACAGAGGCAATAATCTTCTTTATGACATACCTACAATAGTTACTTTGGTGCAATATAACGTATAACGTACCTACGTACGGCTGGCAAAAAATATGTTTTTTGGCTCTACTGTAAAAAATGTGTTTTGTCCCTTACTGTGTTATTATTTGGGACAGCCGAGTGGCTCGAATGTGCTGTGCTAGAAAAAGAAAGAGCTTTAAGTCTGTCCCCTTCATCAATCGGAAGCGTTTGGTACCCGATCATGCACGAACTACTTAGTTACTGTTAGTGAGCTGCTCCGGCCGTCCGGCAACATGGGGATGGTTATGTATGATGCGTTTTTGTTTATGATCCTGTCAAAATTTATTTAAATTAAGTACTTAATTAATTTTTTTCTTAACTCTTACAAGTTTTTTAGAGACTTATATTTTGTCGAAGAGTGGGTCTAATCTAATTTGTATTCACTGATATTTTAAGGCTCTCAGTTTTACTGTTGGTTTCTACCTATATAGTGTGATTTAAATCAAAAATGGCGACAAGGTCAATAGTGGCTCGTTTCGGAAAAGTAAGTACACAGTGGCTCGCAACCCAAGTAACACAAGAAAGCATTTTAAGAAACGAATAGTAAATTTATGTACAACTTAAGGCCCGTATAAACTCTTACACTCTTATCGAGCATCTTAAGGCCTCATATTGGCATCTCAATACCTTTATAAAAAAAAAAAAAAAAAAAAAGTTTATTTCGTTAACCTTTCTTTAACAATTTTATTATGTGGCCAGAACTACCCAGGAAGCATGAAGTAATGCTTGTTTTGGGCGGTTCTGCTCCTCCCTAGGATCTCTTATATTTATTTTAGGTACTTAACTAGATAACTATTTTACTTAATTACAAGTACAAACATTAATGAAAAGGTAAAGATTAAAATTTAAGAACTGGTATGAGTCAGGTAACACAAACTCAGTCATACATATAAATGTATGAGTGTGTTAGCGTGTGTATATGAGTGTGTTTGTTTTAAGTACTATACGAGGACGTGGGCCTGAATACACAAGGCACATCCGAGGACGTTTTCAATCCGAGGACTTTTTCGTGGGTCCTCGGTTTGACTTGACTACGCCATCGTACTCTACGTGCGATTGTGAACCTTCCTGTATACTTAATAAGAAAAAGTCAAGGAATCCTCGGATTGGTCTTGAAAATTTCGGTTCACACACCGACAGAGTGTGAACACTAGGCGGCGCCACTATCGATTTGTACACACTCGCTATACACTCGACTCATGTTTGTTGTACTGTGTGAGGACTTATGTGTAAATTTTACACTCAAGACCTCGTATTGGTGTCAGTACCTGACAGTGTGTATTTAGGTCCTCATATGGATACATTTTCACGTCGTGATCAAAGAGTGTTGTTTTTCCGTCTTTGTTTTGTAAGAACGTAAGCAAAGTAAGTATTTTTACAAGCTTTTATTTAGTTTCACCTGTCCGTTTGCAAATTAAATTTCATCCACTTCCCGGTTACCGATAGAGCTGAAATTTTGCATACATGTGTAAATTGCGTGACAATGCAATATTATGATGACATGGTGCTGATCTGAAGATGGAGCTGGAAAGTGGTCATAGGAACTTTGCAAAGAAACGACACAATCTCATCGAGTTTGGGCTCGTTTGAATCGTCTTGACGAGTAGTTTGTCTTTCAATGGTAACCACGGTCTGATGATGGACCTGGAAGGTGGTCATAGGAACTCTGTAATGAAACGACGCAACCCCATCGAGTTTCGGCTCGTTTCATTCGTCTTGATGAGTACTTGCTTTTTAGATTGTTACCAGGGCCTGATCTGATGATGGAGCTGGAAGATGGTCATAGGAACTCAGTAAAGAAACGACGCAACCTCATCGAGTCTCGGCTCGTTTGATTCGTCTTGACGAGTACTTTTGTACTAGATGGTAACCAGGGTCTGATGATAGAGCTGGAAGATGGCCATAGCAACTCAGTAAATAAACAACATAACCCCATCGAGTATGGGCTCGTTTGAATTGTCTTGACGAGTACTTTTGTGCTAGTATAAGTTTAATACTAACTAATAATAGGTAATGTACCTATCTCACGATATGGGATTATTGTGACGTAGACGAATATTGTTAATTATCGTTAAAGATTGCAATGTAGGTACTTATACAATGATATTTTTCTTATCAGGTTTAAAGTATTATTTTATAAAAAGAATTTTTTTTTTAATTTTAAACCGTTTTATTTAGCTTGCACTGTTTATTTCTATGGGTCAAATCCAGTAATTAAAATTAGACCCACTTCCTGTTGACGGATTGATCTGAAATTTGGTACGCACCTTTAGTTCTAATAAGAATATAATTTAATTCATTTGGTATTATTGTAAATCCAAGATGGCCGCCGCTACAAAATGGCGGATTACATATTTTATCACTACATCCTCAATAGGGGTATCAAATGAAAGGGCTTGATTAGTAGAACAGAGTTCTCTATGAAATAAAATGAGAATCCAATACGGCCGCCAAAACAATAGCAGGTTCATTTTTCTTATGACAACCCCTTCAATATTGGTATTAAATAAAAAGTCTTGCCTAGTAGAATAGATTACACTATGAAAAAAATTAAAATCCAATTTGGCCGCCAACAAAATGGCAGGCAAATTTTTTCTTCACTACCCCTTCAATATGGGTATGAAATGAAAGGGCTTAAGTAATAGAATACTGTTTAAAAGTTTTGATATATTTTTAAATCTAAGATGGCCGCCGGAAAGCCAGATTTCATATTTGTTTCAATATAAGTGATGGATATCAAATGAAAGGGCAAGTTGAATGAATTAAAAAGAATGAGAAGTATGATATACTTTTCATTCTTTTTAAATCGTAATAACAAAATTAAAATAAAAAATAAAGATTAAAATGATGTAGACAATGTACTAAAAGCTAAAACATAATTCTGTAGGTCTTAGGTACCAGTCATCAAACTACTCTCCTCATCAATCTCGAACATTGATCAGACAAAAAAATAAAATCGTTGGGCGTGTGAAATTTCTATCAAGTGAACGATTTTTTTTTGTCTGATCAACGCCCTAGAATGCCCTAGATTGATGAGGAGAGTGGTGTGATGACTGGTACCTAGGAGGACCTACCGAATACTTTTTTAGCTTTTCGTACATTGTCAACATCATTTTAATCTTTATTTTTAATAATAATTTCAAAAATTTCTTTACTATTTTTTTTTAAATAGACGATCATAACTTTTAGTTCAATCTTCATTATTGACGAACGCTCTAGTCGAGTGGCTCGCACGCCGGCGGACTCTTATGTCGCCAACTCTGAGGTCCCAGGTTCGATTCCAGGCTGGGTCAATGCAGAATCAGAGCAATGTATGTGATGTTGTCTAATATTTTTAATGGACTTCTGAAAGGAGTAGGTTATCAATTCTGTTGTATATACTATGTTTCTTTAATGTATTTTCAGGTTACACTGATTTGGATGATTTTCTTTGTATCGATAGGTTTTAATCGTTACATTTAAAATATGGTGAAGATATGATGAAGACCCTTGGCGACAGGCGACAAAACTCCTCAATGACGAATGATCAAGTTGTGATTGGTTATTGTATTAAATACAAAGAAAGTAGCTGGTACCTATGAGTAGACAAGGGATCACAGACTTCGTAGATACCTTATGGAACTCCTTAATAACCGACGTACATATATTGTGATTATTTTGTTGAGTACCAAGAAAAGTAGCTGATTAGGTAACTATCAACGAGCTAAGTATCCCAGACTTCATAGATACCATATGGAACTCCTCAATGACCGACAGTACACATATTATGATTGGTTATCATGTTGACTACGAGGAGAAGTAGCTGGTTAGTTAACTATCAATGAGCAAAGGATCCCAGACTTCACAGATACCATATGGAACTCCTCAATCACCAACAGTACACATATTGTGATTAGTTATCATGTTAAGTTCGAAGAGAACTAGCTAATTAAGTAACTATCAATGAGCAAAAGATCCGAGACTTCACAGATACCATATGGAACTCCTCAATCACCAACAGTACATATATTGTGATTGATTATTATGTTGAGTACGAAGAAAAGTAGCTGCTTATATAACTATCAATTCGCAAAGGATCACAGACTTCAGAGATACCCTATAGAACTCCTCAAAGACCAATAGTACACATATTGTGATTGATTATTATGTTGAGTACGAAGAAAAGTAGCTGCTTATGTAACTATCGATGCGCAAAGGATCACAGACTTCAGAGATACCCTATAGAACTCCACAAAAACCAACAGTACACATATTTTAATTGGTTATTATGTTGAATACAAAGAAAAGTAGCTGGTTAGGTAACTATCAACGAGCAAAGGATCCCAGACATCAGAGATAGCATATGGAACTCCTCAATGACCGACAGTAGACATATTTGGATTTATTATTATGTTAAGTACGAAAAAAAGTAGCTGGTTAGGTAACTATCAATGAGCAAAAGATCCCAGACTTCACAGATACCATATGGAACTCCTCAATCACCAACAGTACACATATTGTGATTAGTTATGATGTTAAGTTCGAAGAGAACTAGCTAATTAAGTAACTATCACTGAGCAAAAGATCCGAGACTTCACAGATACCATATGGAACTCCTCAATCACCAACAGTACATATATTGTGATTGATTATTATGTTGAGTACGAAGAAAAGTAGCTGCTTATATAACTATCAATTCGCAAAGGATCACAGACTTCAGAGATACCCTATAGAACTCCTCAAAGACCAATAGTACACATATTGTGATTGATTATTATGTTGAGTACGAAGAAAAGTAGCTGCTTATGTAACTATCGATGCGCAAAGGATCACAGACTTCAGAGATACCCTATAGAACTCCACAAAAACCAACAGTACACATATTTTAATTGGTTATTATGTTGAATACAAAGAAAAGTAGCTGGTTAGGTAACTATCAACGAGCAAAGGATCCCAGACATCAGAGATAGCATATGGAACTCCTCAATGACCGACAGTAGACATATTTGGATTTATTATTATGTTAAGTACGAAAAAAAGTAGCTGGTTAGGTAACTATCAATGAGCAAAGGATCCCAGACTTCACAGATACCATATGGAACTCCTCAATCACCAACAGTACACATATTGTGATTAGTTATGATGTTAAGTTCGAAGAGAACTAGCTAATTAAGTAACTATCAATGAGCAAAAGATCCGAGACTTCACAGATACCATATGGAACTCCTCAATCACAAACAGTACATATATTGTGATTAATTATTATGTTGAGTACGAAGAAAAGTAGCTGCTTATATAACTATCAATTCGCAAAGGATCACAGACTTCAGAGATACCCTATAGAACTCCTCAAAGACCAATAGTACACATATTGTGATTGATTATTATGTTGAGTACGAAGAAAAGTAGCTGCTTATGTAACTATCGATGCGCAAAGGATCACAGACTTCAGAGATACCCTATAGAACTCCACAAAAACCAACAGTACACATATTTTAATTGGTTATTATGTTGAATACAAAGAAAAGTAGCTGGTTAGGTAACTATCAATGAGCAAAGGATCCCAGACTTCACAGATACCATATGGAACTCCTCAATCACCAACAGTACACATATTGTGATTAGTTATGATGTTAAGTTCGAAGAGAACTAGCTAATTAAGTAACTATCAATGAGCAAAAGATCCGAGACTTCACAGATACCATATGGAACTCCTCAATCACCAACAGTACATATATTGTGATTGATTATTATGTTGAGTACGAAGAAAAGTAGCTGCTTATATAACTATCAATTCGCAAAGGATCACAGACTTCAGAGATACCCTATAGAACTCCTCAAAGACCAATAGTACACATATTGTGATTGATTATTATGTTGAGTACAAAGAAAAGTAGCTGGTTAGGAAACTATCAATGAGCAAAGGATCCCAGACTTCACAGATACCATATGGAACTCCTCAATCACCAACAGTACATTTATTGTGATTAGTTATCATGTTAAGTTCGAAGAGAAGTAGCTAATTAAGTAACTATCAATGAGGAAAAGATCCCAGACTTCACAGATACCATATGGAACTCCTCAATCACCAGCAGTACACATATTGTGATTGATTATTATGTTGAGTACGAAGAAAAGTAGCTGCTTATGTAACTATCGATGCGCAAAGGATCACAGACTTCAGAGATACCCTATAGAACTCCTCAAAGACCAACAGTACACATATTATAATTGGTTATTATATTGAATACAAAGAAAAGTAGCTGGTTAGGTAACATTCAACGAGCAAAGGATCCCTGACATCAGAGATAGCATATGGAACTCCTCAATGACCGACTGTACCCATATTGTGATGATTATTATGTTGAGTACGAAGAAAAGTAGCTAGTTTTCGTACCTATCATTGGACAAAAGATTATAAAGTCTTAGTCAAAATATGTTTATTTAATAAATTCAATTAATAATTACTTTAAATCGTATAAACCTTTTTAACCTACCACCAATTCAGGACATCATTTTTTAACTGTTTCAAAGAACGGGCGCAAAAAACCATAGCGCACAGAAGTAACGACATTTACAAAAAAAATGTCGTTACCAGGTCATAAAATACATTACATACTCATCATATACCAGGTCATATAATATTTATATAGATACAAAATACAATAAGTATATAATAGACTTCAATGGTAACTTATGGAACCAAATAATTAGCTATTGTACAAAATATATAACAACGTCGGTGGTTAGTAGTAGTAGTGGACTACCTAGCCGTAGTCAACTAACAATCACTACGACGAAAGCATATTCATAAGTTCGCAATGTAGAAAACAACAATGCTAATAACATAGTCGTCATGGCGACATACTTAGATAAGATGGTAGCGGTAAAACTGGTCGTAGAATGTCATAGCCTGTCATAAAAAATTTCAACATTTTTAGTAATTTTAACCGCCTCTGTGATCTAGCGGTAAGACCTTAAACCATGAGGTCCCAGGTTCGATTCCCAGCGGGGGTACTAACTGTGCTCGGTTTGGTTAGTGGTAGGTGTGGCGGCCTGCGTCGCCACATAATTTATTATCCTCACGTATGGTTAAAGAGTTTGTAAGCGCATTCCTAAACGCGTGTAGATCCGATAAAGATAAGACGGCATCCTCCCTCCAACATCTACGTAGTATAAATCGTCTTGTATGTTTTAGAGACAATAAGTAAGTTACAATGTAGTCACTATAAATATACAACAGCACATGAAGAGACGCAGTCGTTATTAACCATCACCAAGGGACCTTCCATCATCACAACCTCCTATAACTCGCCAGACGGAACAGTAGGCCTTGTTCTAAGTCCGCCTGGCTATAGCTGCCACCAACTTATTTTAGAATGTCGCGTCGCCGTAACAACAATGTTATCAGCAGTTCGAGGTAAGATAGCCAGTTCCTTAGTGGTTAAGGATACCGGGAATAACGCGATTTCACATGCCTTATCATCACTTAACATAAATCAGGTCCGGTCAAGTAAAGAGCTTATGTACATCAGGGCCACATCGAATGTTAATTACAAAATAAATGTTCTCGAATGGTACTTAAAACATGTTATGTTTACACATTAGTGGTCCTCGCTTTGTACATGCGGGACTCGGAAAAACGTCCTCATATTGTTTCTGTACAGTCAAACACACGGTCCTCGAATTGTATTGGATTCAAGAGAAAGTGTGTGAAAATGAGTCCCCGGATTGCCATCTGTAGTCAGGCGATTGGGTCCTCGAAAGGTACACACAGACGTCCTCGGAAAGATGTCTCCACAAGCGTTGGCAGTGTATAATAAGTCCACGCATTGGTCAAGAAAAGTCAATAAATAAAATGCTGCAATAACGTTACACAAATAGACCTGATCATTAACAAAGTGTTTTCTGTTTCTTTCTATCGTTTTAAAGTAACAATACAAGGTCATTAACATGGTTTTTGAGAGAGTCCTCGGATGGGTCATATAAAACCATAGTCCTCGAAAGGCCGTCTGTACAAACAGGTGTGTGTGTGTACGTGTGTATGAGTGTGTGTGTGTGTGAGTGTATGCGCGTATGTGTGGGGGTGTGTGTGTGAGTATACTAAGCGTGTGTGTATAATAGCCCAATGTGTACTAGCCCTACGATATTATATCTTGGGATCAGTAAGTAACTGCTAGTACACTGGTTAGGGGGACTATAGAGCTCTATATTATGACTTTTAAAACCTACTATCTCTCTAATAATGTGCATGATTTAGCACCTATCAGCAGACTTCTAGCCCTTCATTGTAATATCTTGGGATCGGTAAGTACCACTAGAGTCAATTATACTGCCTAAGATTCATATTTAAATAACAAATCCTCAACGTCACAGTACCCAAGCGCCTCGAGTCCCCGCACTAATGTTTTTTTACATTCATAGAACTTAAGGTTATGTATGATGCTTTACACTGTATAACGGTTGGATAATGGCATATCAAAATGCTTTTGTAAAGCCTTTAGTTGTAGTGCAGCAAATCTATACGCAGCTATACAGATTTTAGCTGTATTAAGTGCTTTTGGATATACAATAGCATTCTTAAATAATAGATAAATGCTTAAGGCTGCTTAATGGCATAAAGCTGTACCATTATAATGCCCCTTAAATCCATTGTACAGCTTTGAGCTGTTTTTAAGTCGTAAGCAAAAGCCTAGTACTTTTGAATAGCATAAACGTAAATCAATGTAATGCTTGCGTTTTTAATAATCAACTGAGTTTTGTTGTACAGCTGACAGCTCTTTAATCAAATACACGTGACTTATTGAAATGCCATACGCATTACAATAAGTCACACACGCCACCTACTACTGCTGGCGGCATTAATTAGATTTTTTAAAGGCTCACCGGGCTGCTATAGACTGACGCCATTTTATTTTATAACCTAAGATATTATCATTCGAAACTATTTATAAAAGCAATAAACCTATAAAACAAGGATAAAACTAATTTAATGTAGTGCCCAACCAATACAATTATGTTAATTATGCAAAATACGTTCTATACTAAAAATTCACAATTGGTTTGGTTATTCCACACATATCTATAAAAAACATTTTAGATCAAAACCACAAAATATCGGCATCGTTTACTTAATTAATAAATATTCTATTTGTAATCTTAATTTACCTAGGTACATTATGTATACTTCGTTTACTTAATTCACCTGCGGTTATTCACCTAGGTATAGAAAAAAGAAAAAAAAATAGAATAAGTATAGAATATTTAATTCACCTGGGTGCATTAACGCGTGCGAATTAAGTAAGCGAAGTATACATGATGTACCTAGGTGAATTAAGATTACAAATAGAATATTTAATTCACCTGGGTGCATTAACGCAGGTGAATTAAGTAAACGACGGGCGTCAAAATTTTTAATGAAACTTTTAAAGACATTTACAGTAAACTACATTGCGCATTCATATTTGATGCCATGAAATAACAAAGAGTCAAAAAGTAACACAGTATTATAAATTTTGTTTTTACAATCAAGCGTTTTGACATGTCTTCGTCCATTATTATAATGCGAGCCAAACTAGTTTAAATACAACGTCGATGTAATATAAACATTTGTACCGTGGTGTTAGAGATGTTTTTGCAATGATGTAGGGTTTATTAAGTTCGAACTGTGAATACTTAAATAGTTCGTCTAATGCTTCTGTAATACGATTAGCAACTTCATTGACCATAATAATGCTTCTTTAATGCCATTGTTAGTTTAGGAAGGAAGGTTCCTTGAGCACAATAATGCTAATATAATGCCTCTGTAATGCAATTAAACAACTATTTGCAGACCTGTATAGGGTCTAAAGCCGTATAATTTGTGCCCAAATAAGCATTACAGTAGCCGTATACACGTTTGTAATGCTACTATACAACAAAATCAAAATGCCGTAACGATACAGTAATCTAGTGCTGTAATGCGGCTCCCAACTAGCAAAATTTCCTCTTACACACATCCCAAGAGTATAATTTTACCAGTCTTATGGTACTCCGATAGATATAAGTGTGGATTTGGGCACACTTAATATGTCTATTTACCCTTCAATATATCTTAAAATGGTCTCGAGAAGTGTATTTTCAATCTTACAAAATTCTTGTTGATGCTTTAATAATACCAAACAGACTTACAAATGATTTACAAAGGCATTCTTTATGGGCATTTACCCTTATAATGCACTTACTAATGCTGTTATAAGTGTGATATTACTTGTAGTGCTCTTTGCGAGCTTTTAGTAAGACATGTAATCAGATGTAATCACAGTCCACCGAAAGGATTGCCAAGTGCTAGTGAAACTTTTCTGAATAATAAGAAGAGTATTAAAAACGTAAGTATTATGTACTGTCCTGTTTAATTCACTTTCCTACAAAATGTGTAAGTATAATTTCATTTTTATTACTCATTACTAACTGTTATTTAATTGCGAAGTCGATTTTATCGAGTATTTTGAAATAACAATCACAATATTTTTACGGGCCATTTCAACAATGTATCTTTAATAATAAAAATTATTATTAAAAATGAAAAATATGGAAATGTCGCCATTATCAACAATCATGCCTTATAGTGGCTTTAACAGAACCAATATAAGTGCATTACCATTACTTAAGGTTTACACCGCACTTCTAAAATCAAATTCAACCACATTTTTAATCCACGCGGCTATTGCTCATAACTATTAGGGTTCCTTATTAAAGTAAAAGTAGGCTAAAAGACAAACAGGGAAGTTCCTGGTCGACCACCTTTTGACTTTTTTGCAATGCATTAGAATTCTAATTGCAATTATCTAAGTTTCTAAGACATTTGACGTGCTAGTACTCTTTACTATCTTTTACAATAGTCACTTCTAAGATCGAGTGATCTTACAAAATGCGTTCATAAAAATTTAATAAGAATCAAGGGTAATTAGGCTTATAAAGTGCGCATATAATACTACTGTTCTTACAAATGTTTTATAAAGTATGATTATATACATCTTTAAGAATAAATTATAAGTAACAGACGATATCTAACAAAACACTTAGTAAAGTCACTTCTAAGATTGAGTGGTCTTTCAAAGTGCATGTATAAGTGTTAATTAAGACTCAAGGGCAATGAGGCTTATAAAGGGCGTGTATAATACTATTGCTCTAATAAACATTACATAAAGTTTGCTTATATACGTCTGTAAGAATAAGTTATAAGTGTAACAGCCGATATCTAATAAAATACTTTGATAAGTCACTTTTAAGATTAAGTGGACTTACATAGTGCATGTATAAGTGTTAATTAAGAATTAGGCTTACAGAGTGCGTTTATAACACTACTGGTCTTATTGATGTCATTTCTCGTTTTCTTATATACTTCTAAAAGTATTTTTTACAAGTATATATGCTCTTATAGCTTAAATAGACTTATGATATGCTATTATTAGAGTCTCTTCTTAATCAGAACGTATATAAAATTTATTTAAGGACATAGCTCTTAAAAGCTTTCGTTTCTAAGGGTATTTTGCTAGCTGGGCTGTTATACTGCTTTGATGTGTTACTTGGGAAGCCACGAGTACTATGTGAAATGCCTTACAATAAAATAAATAAGTATATTAAAATTGTAGAATGCCGCGACGTACCTAGTAGATCACCATCATCAGTGCCACGGAAAATTGGAAACCATACAAGGGCTGCTATTTATGTATCCGGAACTGGCCGTTACAGAACAATATTAAGTAATATAGAATTTAAATAAAAGCTTGTAAAAATAGAACTCTTTGGCTGAAGAATCCAATTTTTTTCATGTAGCTGTCATTTGTTAATCCTTTGTGGCGGCGTAACTTTGAACATTGCGTGTCTTTAACACCATGGATATAACTCGTGAAAATCGTGCTATGATTTATTACGATTTTCGACGAGGGCTAACTTAAAAACAGTGCATCGATCAACTCACTTCGACTTTGGGGACGAAGCACCATCGAAAACTACTGTGTATCACTGGTTTAGCGATTTTAATCGTGGGCGGACTGTGCTCACGGACGAATTTAAAGAAGGTCGCCCTAAATCAGTTGTTGTACCTACCTCAAAATATTGATGCTGTGCGGAAACTAATTATGCAAGATCATCATGTTACTTAACGCGAGATAGAGGCGTCTCTGGGCATTAGTTTGACGTGTATATATAAAATATTACACGAACATTTAGCTGTAAAAAAATTTGTTCAGGTTGGATTCCGCACAACTTGAGAATTGACCAAAAACGGACTCGTGACGATTGGTGTAAAAAAAATGTTAAAAAACTATAATCAGGGTGCGTCAAAAGCTGTCTATAATATCTACACAGGTGATGAATCTTGGATTAAACAACATTAAACGGTTTGGGTGTTTGAAGGTGAGCCGAATCCAACAAAAGTCATTCGTTCAAAAAGCACTTTGAAACATGTTTGAAGGAAATGGTCGCTTGTTTTTTTTGTATAAATGGACATGTGGCTACCGTGCCACTAGAGAATCGTAAAACGGTTAATTCTGAATGGTACACGACCATTTGTTTGCCACAAGTCTTGGAAGACAACCGACAACGCAGAATCCTTCATCATGACAATGTTAGCTGCCACACATCGGGCGAAACAACTCGGTATTTGGAAGATGATCAAAAGATCGAATTAACAGGTCATCCGCCGTACAGCCCCGACTTGGTCCCCAACGACTTCTATTTATTCGCAACCTTGAATAAAAAATTACGTGGTCAGCGTTTTTCGAGCCGTGAAGTGATGAGGCTGTTGATGCGTTCAAAATGCACGTTTTTGAGGTATCTCCAATTCGAATGGAAAAAGTGCTATGAAAATTGGTTCCAACTTATGCAAAAGTGCATCGATCATCGTGGCGAATATTTTAAAAAGCAATAAAACTATAATTAATGCTTTATGTTTGTTACACTTTGTTATTCCGGAAACATAAATAGCAGCCCTAATCGATATTGATTCTTCTTTGTGACAAAGTTTTGAAATGTACCTATTGAAGAATTTTGACATTTTGTTTGGCAGGTTGAAGTTCTACATCCAACAGCATAGAGCGGCGATGGGCTCACCCTCAGAACATTATTTAAGGCTCATCTCACCACCTGTCACGCTGAGTACGGCAGAATAAATAAAGAATGGACTGAACTTAATCAGGAATGGTACTTATGTCTATCAAAAAAGCTTCGAAGACTACCGGAGTTCCATTTACAATACCGAAATTATAATAAAACTGACTCTTTAGAAAATCAACGACTGGAACCAAATTATTCAGTAAATAAAGTATTTACTTCCAAACAAGAGCAATCTCATAAAAGATTATTATAGCCATTGTGTCCTTTTGTTTTGTTCCTACGTAGGTAGCCACTGTGTAATATTGGAGCCACTGTTTACTAGGGGCACAGTCTTACTGCTAGGGGGTACTAGCCACTACTGTGTACAGGTTTTGCAATACACAGTGGCTCGATTCCAGTATTTAAAAAAATGGATATCTCTTTTTCGGTAAGTAAAAGTAATAGCAAATCTATTTACTACGTTTGAAAGTTTAATAATGAACTATGAACTGCTTTGTGTTTGCTACAAATATTTTAATAATTTATATTTTTCAAGCAACAGCCTGATGAAAAAAATCCTATCCACTGTTCCGTCCCTGACCCTACTTAAGAATTATGAGTTATCTAGGTACCTATTTGCAAGTCAATAATGAACAAGTTAAACAAAGTCTTCAGTTTTAAATTTTTAGCTTTGTTATTCTAACAAACATAGGTACAGAATAGGTACCACTAGGTTGTTGTTTATTATGAACAATATACGTATTCAAAACTTGTTATTTCAAGTCGTCAGTTGTCGCTTTTTAGTTTGAGAATGACTTACATGGGCTCAACCCTTGGCTCAACCTTAGGTACGACAAGCAACACCAAATATTTAGTTATTTTTTTTTGTGAGTAGGTGTACCTACTAAACAGGTATTAATTTACCAAAATATGGTAGATGCGGAGTGCATTATTTTATTATTTTTTAAGAAACACTTAATTTACCGTAAATCTCCTGTTTTTGTTTTATAATTCGAGTTGGCATTAGATACGAGTACCTACCCTCGTTGTGGGGAAACTGATACTGTGGGAGGGGGAGGGGGGGGGGGGGGGGGGCTCAGAGGGTCTTACTGAAACCCCTGATATCGATTTTGGTTGCCGGCGAGGTAGGTACCTAAGTTTTTTTTCAATTATTTTATTTTTGAGTAAAACGAAACGAAAAATAACACACAAAAAGTTAAGAAAAACGTGAAATAAAACGTTTCCTGTCAAAAATGACGTCAAATGTCATTATAGAAACGTTAATGAGTTAATTACGTAGTAATTAAACCTTTACCTAATCTGTGGTCACGCCGCCATTTTTTTATGTTGTGTTGTGTGTGCGTGTCATTTGGTTGCTTATAAATTAATGTGTGAAATATCATGCTTTTTATTTTTCATTAAAATTCATGGTGCTGCGCCCCCCGCCATGAAAAAAGTATAAAGGTTAGGTTAGTATTTTGACCAGAAACGCGCGAGCCCAGCAAGCGGAGCGAGCGTGCTCTGACAGCGGCCGGCGAAGCGCCAGAAACGACGTTTTTGTACGTGCTACGTTTTTTTACATACCTACTCCCCCCTTTTCCCCCTTTCCCCAGAAAACCTCTATCGAGGGTACTTATTTATAATAGTTAGGTACTCTAAAATTCTCTCATTATCGATATTGCATGTCCATACAGCCGTTTCATTATTTTTATTTTCTTTGTTTTGCATTAGAAAACGGAGACAATGTAAGAAAACAAATTAAAACGATACAACTTGTGGTGGAACTTGAACTCGATTCTTCGTCGATGCATAAAAATGTTTAGTGTGTTAACTGACGAAAAAAGTTATGTGAAATAGAACGTACTTACATAATGGACATTAGACCACGCCATTAGTCACGTTATTTTTTAACAGACAACAGAATTACTTCTTTGGTAGAAGGGGGAAGGAGGCACCCCTTCTCTTCGTTACTAAGGGGAAAAGGTCTAAACATTTAATTTTCTGATAAAATAAAACTATATTTATTTGAATCCCTAGGTTAGTGCATTGTTACCCTAGGGGTGAAAGTAGCTTACAATCCCGAGACGGGGATTGGCGCTCGAGCGTAGCGAGGCGAGGGCTCCAATAGTTCGAGGGACTAAATAAGTCTTTCGCCCGAGGTAAACACTATGCTTTTCATTATTACGAATACAATACAAGGAAAGTAACTAAAACTAAAAACATGAATTAGCTTTAAAAAGTGATTGAATTTAATTTTACCTTATACCTACTTTAAATAAATATTTCAAAAAAGTTGTTGATTTACGTAGAACAAGCAGCCGCTCGCGGTTTCACCCGCGTGGTTCCCGTTCCCGTAGGAATATCGGGATAAAAAGTATCCTATGTGTTAATCCAGGTTATAAACTATCTGTATGCCGAATTTCATCGAAATCCATTCAGTAGTTTTTACGTGAAAGAGTAACAAACATCTATCCATACGTTCACGTAGGAATATCGGGATAAAAAGTATCCGATGTGTTAATCCAGGTTATAAACTATCTGTATGCCGAATTTCATCTAAATCCATTCAGAAGTTTTTACGTGAAAGAGTAACAAATATCCATACATTCTTACAAACATTCCCGTTTATAATATTAGTAGAATAGGATAAATCAACAACTTTTTTGAGATATTTATTTAAAGTTTATGGTAAAATTAGTAATCGTTTGAATCTATGGACAACACAGACCACGCCCACACAGTCCACGCTTCAGCAAGAAACAACTGCACAGTCTGCACATGTGCTTAGGTGGTGAGCCTTTAGCCCGTTAGTCGTTAGTCGCTTTTACGACACCCAAGGGACGAAAGGGGTTGGTTCTATTATATTGATGAGCCCATCGTCACTCTATGCTGTTGGATGTATGTGCAGTCTTTAGTCCGTTAGTCTCCTTTTACGACACCGAAGGGAAGGGAGGGGTTGTTAGTATTATTTTAATGAACCCATCGCCGCTCTATGCTGTTGGATGTATGTGCAGTCTTTAGTCCGCTAGTAGCGTTTAGTCCACTCCCGTCCCCTCGACCCCCAATAAATAATGTGTCCACTGGACCCCTAATAACTACAGTGTATTCTAGACCCTCGGGGGTCGAAAGTAGATATTATTTTCCAGCTAAATTTAAGTTTCTTCTCGACCCCAATACAGTTGCGATAATACCTAAATGAAAAAAATTTCTACCTCAGGTGGAAATTGAACCCACGTCCTTCGCACGACGACGTGTGGTCATGTTTCTTTATCTTCAAGTTTATTTGAGCGTTTTAACGCAAATACTTAATCAAATATTAAATAATACTTAATAATATCAAATAAAGAGTTTTATTTTATTTTATGTAGTGTATTACTTTTTGTTCATTTTTAGCTATTTTTAATCGACTTTAAAAAAGGAGGAGGTTCTCAATTCGTCGGGAGCTTTTTTTATGTATGTTCCCTGATTTGTCAAAGACGGTTGAACCGAATACAATAATTTTTTTTTGTTTGAAATGATGTTCTATCTTATTGGTCGAATTTTCATCAGGTCATGATCTGACAGGATCCTAGAAAATTAAGGGAAATCTTTGAATATTATTGGACTAGTTACCTAAAGCGATTTAGGTATTAAGTATTTGCAATAAACTGGGCATTTGACTTCGGAAAGCATCATTTAGTTAAGTGGAACTGATAATGAAGACCACAGACGGCCACCGGAATTACGAAATAATCAAAATCTCTTTGGAAATAATAAATATTTTAGGTGTTTGCCATACGATTACAATCTCTAATATCGATACCTAAAATGTCAAATGTCATAAAGGACATTTTGGCGAAAATGAGTTATTAATGCAGCCTTAACCCTTATTTTGAGCTCTATCTATTGGTATAATTAAGGTTCACCTATGTAATTTATTGAGCGAGAATGTAAGGTTGAAATTATGCGATTTTTACATTTTATGAATTAAACACAAAGTCGTGTAGAGTAAGTAAACTTAAAGTTCTTATAGGTTACTTTAAATTCTCTCAAATGGTCTTTAAAACCTACATTTAGGTACATTTTTAATGTCGCACTTACTGTGCTTAAAGGACACGTAGTTAACTACATCGATACCTAAAATGTCAAATGTCTTAAAGGACAACAGGAGAGCAGGAAAACGAAATGTATAGAAAAATTTACGTAACTTTTTGATTTTTGAAACTATCGATTCGGGGTAAAGGTTATTCTTTGTAATTTTTCGAGCTGAATCGATTCAGGGCCCCAATTCTCATTTTTCGAGATGTAGTCTCGAATCGAGTTTTGATTTCGATCTCTATCTCGATAATCGACATTTTGTTCACGAATCTCCTATTCTCAGCGCTAATCGAAATAGGCTTCGAGTTTATTTTTTGATAAATATTGCCATTCTTTTTAATGCAATCAACTCGGGATGCGTTCCGTTTGACACGTTTCATCCGGTTTTAAACCGGTTGCAACTATGTACCTCAAATATTTTTACTGTAAAGGTATTTAAATGTATTGAACTTGCTTTTTAATGAAAGAAGTAAATTTTTAATAAATATCGATAAATCATTATATTTAATGTGTTAAAGGTTGTGATCAAATTTAATTACCTTAAACAACTTGTATTGTTTATAACGTGACGTATCGTCGATAAATTGTATGTTTTTTGTTTGTGGTTGTGTGCTTGTTTGGTGACGAAACGATCATTTTAGTTTTCACAAGACACACACAATGTCACAATGTCAACAAAAAAATACCCAACGCCACAGCAGAAGCAGCTTCTTCTACAAATGTTGGAAGCCGATATACAGTTAGGGAGTGGAAAGTTTTCTTCCACCTTTTGAGAAGAAGAAGAAGAAGAGAGCGAGCTCTCTCAATATTTTAAATCACTTCCACGACAAAATTGGAAATTAACTCCTCCATATCCACCGTAATTTCGCCGCTATTTGACGTTTCATTAGCTTCTCGTAGTCGAAATTACGTCTCGACCACTGCCGACCACTCGAAGCAATTCGAGCGGCTCTCGTTCGAGAAATGTCGAGTTCGAGATGTTCAGAATAACTAAATTGGATTACCACTCAATAAAGTTCGAATTCGAATCAAACTCGAAGTCGATTAGCGCTGAGAATAGGAGATTCGTGAACAAAATGTTAATAACGAGATTTTATGGTCGAGATAGAGATCGAAATCAAAACTCGATCCAAGACTACATCTCGAAAAATGAGAATTGGCCTCCAGATCGTTTAATTTGACCTAAATAGCATAGTTTTCGATATAGATGTAACTTTAAGACTTTATATAGATGTGACTTTAAGAATCTCAAGACTGCATTAAACAAGTTCATAGGTACCTATTTCTGGTGGCTGGGGATTTCAATTCTCAGCATTTCGGCTGTTTTGTTGTTGTTGTAACTGTATAAGTAACTGTGTATGTATGTGAAACGCCAAATAAATGCTTACTTTACTTTACTATTAAAAGACTTCTTAATTATCCTTTAAGTTGTAATTTCACCTTTCTAATAAAAATGTCATAATTATTTAAGATACCATTAACCTTAGTACTTACCTATTTTTTTATTGGGTACAGTAAGTACTTGTTGATTGTCAGAATTCATTTTATAGTAGATTATGCACCAAGGGGATAAAGTATTGAATCCCGAGCGAAACGAAGTATTCTAGCGTTAACTCCCGACGAGCAAAGCGAGGGAGTTATGACAAGAATCCTGAGTGCAGCGTGGGATTCAAGGTCGCCCAAGACGAAAGCACCTTTATCCCCGAGGAGAATACTCTACTTTTCACACTATCTACGAGGCAATAAAAAGCAATAGTAAAACAATAGTATTTACAACAATAATAGTATAACTATATAATAGTATAAATAAATACATATAACGGCTCTTGCTAGTCGGCATTTCTATGTCCGTAGTTCTTTTCTGTACCTACAACAAAATTAACAAAATATTGGATGTCTATAGTAGTTCTTTACGAGAATGCAAACTAAAAATAAAAGGTTGGTTGCAAAAACTGTCTTATGATGAAACTGAGGAATTTTTAATGAAACCTAATATTATCCCTGTCCAATGTGACCTAGCTACACACACACGCACACGCACACACATATACTGACACACACACACACACACACACACCCTCTAACACAAACCCACTCACACACACACACACGCACACACACCTTTATATTTTTAATTTTTATGTTTACCTAGTTGGAAATTTTATTATTTTTCAAATTGTACTTCCTTTATTTTAATTGGTTATTTTTAAGTACATGAATTGTTTCCTCTTTCTTTTCTTGTCATGCATAATCTTGGAAACAGTTGTTTGGCATTTTTATATCAGTGTCCATTAAGTCTGAGGGAAGGCGTTAGCGTCTGTCATACAGTTTTTTAATAAACTAGCACAGGCGTTATCGTTCAACCGTATCTTGCTATGTTTATTCCCATAAAATGTCATTTTAAATAAGTTAAGATACTATGCTTGTATAGAAATGAATAAAGAAAGATTATTATTATTATTATTCTCTTTATTCAAACTATACCTTAAGAAATTTTTTTTACAATATTTTATATAAAAAAACATATTTACAATACAAAATATTATAAAAAACTTAACCTAGGTTGCCACCGGCAGCGGGGATTGACCCAAGCTATCGGTGGTTAGGGCTGCAGAGTGAGGAACCTCCTCACAATACGTGCCGTGTCAAGGAGTACTGCCTTCTGTATCTGACCCTTGACCCAACCTTTTAGCGAGAGCCTCTCTAGATGTTGATCGAGGCTCTTAGCTATAAGAACATGTGCTGAAAGGACTATCGGTACAATAATGGTTGAATCCACATCCCACATGGCGGCAACCTCGTGAGCCAAGTCAAGGTACTTACTGAGCTTGTCCTTCTCGGCTTTCACGAGGTTCTCGTCATGAGGTATGGTGATATCAACCAATATTGCTCGGCGCTGAGATCGGTCGATCACCACGATATCAGGCTTATTAGCGACAATTCCTATACGTGATGATAGAGCGATCCCAGTAGAGAGTTGCATGACCAATTTCGAGAACTGGCGCAGGTGCGTACTTATAGTACGGCACCTCTGATTCAACAAGGTCATATTGAAGAGCAAGTTGCTGGTGAATTATTATGGCTACTTGGTATATTATTATTATTATTATAGTGTTATACAAGGAGCTAAAATGACCCAAACGGACTAAAGACTGCACATACATCAAACAGCATAGAGCGGCGATGGGCTCATAAAAATAATACTACCAATCCCTCTCTTCCCTTCAGTGTCGTAAAGGGCGACTAAAGGACTATATAAATACTGCACATACATCCAACAGCATAGAGCGGCGATGGGCTCATCAAAATAATACTACCAACCCCTCCCTTCCCTTGGGTGTCGTAAAAGGCGACTAACGGACTAAAGACTGCACATACATCCAAAAGCATAGAACGGCAATGGGCTTATTAAAATAACACAACCAACCCCTCTCTTCCCTTGGGTGTCGTAAAAGCGACTAACGGGCTAAAGACTGCACATACATCCAACACCACAGAGCAGCGATAGGCTCATCAAAATAATACTACCAACCCTTATTCGTCCCTTGGGTGTCGTAAAAGGCGACTGACGGACTAAAGACTGCACATACATCCAACAGCATAGAGCGGCGATGGGTTCATCAAAATAATAGAACAACCCCTCTCTTCCTTTTGGTGTCGTAAAATGCGACTAACGGACTAAATACTGCACATACATCCAATCGCATAGAGCGGCGATAGGCTCATCAAAATAATACTACCAACCCCTAGCTTCTTTCAGTTCGTAAAAGGCGACTAACGGACTAAATAAATACTGCACATACATTCAACAGCATAGAGCACCTTTTGTCCGTGCGGTGACGGAGAAAGAATACCAATCGCCGCCCCTCTCTCCGTCCGGTGGGTGTCGTAAGAAGCGACTAACGGACTCTTTCGAGCGATGATCTGCTCCACTGGTGGTAGGGCTTGACCCGTCTGGTTGGTGACCACCGTACGCATGGTGTAAAACCCGTCAAGTGACTGCTTGTCGGTCGCGTTTCGGGATCAGCCAGCGTATAACCAGAGCTCGAGAGGATGATGCTGCGATGTATTTGGTCTGTGGAGGCTTCCGTCAAACCAGTGCCAGGAGGACTTCGTTAACCTGCCGACCAGGGAGACCCGTAGAAACGGTTGTCCCGCTGGCCGCCCGTGGCACAGTACAGGGGCCCAAGCGAGCCTAACCAGCTCGTGAGGCTGCCTCACCATGCCACGCATAATCTCGGGGTGGTCCGTCGTGCCGGTTGGTGACCAGAAGGTGGGGTCCCGGCGGCCATTCCCGGGGGGGTTCGGGGGCCCTTCCGTTCGGCAGGTTAATAATACTCGTCTGTGGGCAAATTCCTGGGGAAACAGGCCACCACACTTTGACCATTCGCATCGCGACATCATTTTCTCGTTTCACGCCTCTCTCTTTCCACTCCTAAAATTACAGCGCCTAACAACAAAACTGGTACTACAGCGGTGCACACCCCCACCAAAACCTTACAGTTTGAGGTGGAGTTAGCTAACATCCGCGGACTCCATGCAAACCTCAATGCCGTCCACTACCATCTTGAGACGGCACGGCCAGCAATGTTGTTCCTGACGGAGACGCAAATAATCCGCCCAGCTGACACCACCTACCTGAACTATCCCGGCTTTGTGCTTGAAGAATCCTTCAAAGCCAAAGCCGGAGTTTGCTTATTCGTTCGGGCGGATGTTTGCTGTCGCCGTCTGCGCTGTCTGGAGGACCCTTCCTTCTCCCTCCTAGTGGTACACGTCGACTTAGGCTCTCATTGCCGTGTCTACGTCTGCGTCTACCGATCCCATAACGGCGACATGGAGACAACTCGACTAATTGAACATCTTAGTCGGGTAGCAGATGATGCGCAGGAGCGGTTTCCATCGGCGGAACTGGTGTTTTTGGGGGACTTCAACGCCCACCACGAGTTGTGGTTAGGTTCCTCCAAAACAGACCATGCTGGTAGAACTGCCCACGCATTCGCTCTCACGCATGACCTGACGCAACTGGTGAACCAGCCCACCAGGATCCCAGACATGGTTGGCCATGCGCCCTCCTTACTCGACCTTCTGCTGACGAGTCGCCCAGCTGGATACCGGGTGGAGATTCGAGCTCCTTTAGGTTCCTCGGATCACTGCTTGATATCCAGCACAGTGCCCTTGGCATCACGCCCGCCAACAGCGGTTTCGAAACGCCGGATTTGGCACTACGCGTCGGCAGACTGGGACGGGATGCGGGAGTATTTTGCATCCATCCCTTGGAGGCAGCGCTGCTTTAGTGGGAAGGACCCGACCGCTAGCGCCACTGCCGTTGCTGATGAGATAGTATTAGGAATGGAATACTATATTCCACACTCCTATGTCATCAGCAAAGGCAGACGCAACCGCTGGTTCAATCGCGAGTGTGCCAGCGCTGTTGAGAGCAAACAGACGGCATACCGCGCTTGGATCAGAGGTAAAGCTCATAGGGCTCCCGAAACTCGCTCGCTAAAAGCAGCCTATAATAATGCCACCAAGTCGTGTAAGAGGGCCTACATTAGAGCGGATGCCCAGTGCGTTGCACGAGTAGGCCAAGAACTCCTGACGCATCCTTGACGGAACTTTAGCTCACAAGCCGCAGGAAAAGGTCGATCTCCTGGCCAAACTCTTTGCGGCTAACTCCCGGATCGATGACTGTGATGCACAGCCACCCTCAATTCCTCACTGTGGCCACACAATGTCTGATATTAAAATCAGGCAGTGTGATGTCCGTGCGGAAATGCAGTCAATCGATGTCCGGAAAGCTAACGGTCCTGATGGCATCCCAGCAATAGTCCTGAAAATGTGTGCAGCGGAGTTGTCCCCTGTGTTAACGCGTCTGTACCGTCTCTCGCTCTCTTCGGGTTGTGTGCCGGAATCTTGGAGAGAAGCTAATGTGCAACCGATCCCTAAAAAAGGAGATCGGTCAGATCCGACTAATTACCGCCCTATAGCCGTAACTTCAGTGTTGTGTAAGATCCTAGAACGAATATTGAACAAACAGCTTATTCGATACCTAGAAGATCACTCCCTAATTCACGATCGTCAATATGGGTTTCGGCCAAAACGGTCAACGGGTGATCTTCTAGCGTACGTCACACATCTCTGGGGTGAGGCTATTGACAAGCGTGGCGAGTCACTGGCAGTTAGCCTTGACATAGCCAAGGCTTTTGATCGGGTCTGGCACAAAGCTCTTCTCTCCAAGCTCCCGGCATACGGTTTGCCCGCTCAGTTCTGTACCTGGATTGCCAGCTTCCTGCATGAGCGTAGAATCCGTGTCCTTTCGGATGGATGCGCTTCGCGGTTCATGTCAGTGAACACTGGTGTTCCTCAAGGCTCCGTTCTATCCCCCACGCTGTTCCTTCTGCAAATCAATGACATGCTTCCTCTTGGAAACATTCATTGCTATGCAGATGATAGCACAGTGCATGGGGGATATAACGGGCACCCAACGGCTGGGCGGGTAGACACCGAAATGAAGCGAGCAAATCTTGTCATTGAGCTCGATCGGGTGTTGGACCTCATTTCTAAATGGGGCTCCGATAATCTGGTGGAGTTCAATGCCAAGAAAACACAGGTGTGCGCGTTCACAGCGAAAAAGTCGCCATTCCTTCCCCTTCCCTCTCTTCAGGGTACATCTCTAGGCCTGCAGAGCAGTATTAACATGCTCGGTATGGATATCCGCTGCGATCTGAACCAAAAGGACTACATCGAAACCGTGATTAAAAATGCCTCACGTAAACTCGGTGTCCTGAACAAGGTGCGGCGATTCTTCACGCCTGATCAGTTGTGTCTATTATACAAGACACAGGTGCGGCCTTGCGTGGAGTATTGCTCTCACCTTTGGGACGGCTCCGCAAAGTACCTTCTCGATGCCTTGGACAGATTGCAGCGCCGCGCTGTGCGCATTATCGGCAATGCAGAGGTCACTAAAACTCTCGAGCCTTTGCAACTGCGTAGAGATATTGCGTCACTCAGCGTCTTTTACCGTTTATACCATGGCGAGTGCTCTGAAGAACTCTTTGACCTCATCCCTCCTTCTTCCTTCCTCCATAGGAGTACGCGTGCTGCTCTCCGGAGTCACCAATTTACAGTCTCTAACATTCCATCACGCACAAAGAAATTTGGTGACTCGTTTCTTTGCCGCACTTCCAAAAGATGGAATAGTCTACCAGCACACGTATTCCCTCCTACCTATGACATAGGGTCCTTCAAACGAGGCGTGAAGAAGCAATTTGTGGGCCGGCAGAGTGAGGATGACTGATGCTACGTCTCTTACGCTGCACCAGTTGTCCTCGCGCCTGGACCTCATTTCCACTTAACATCAGGTGGAGTGGGGTAATTTGCCGGGCTTAGTATAAAAAAAAAAAGCAGCGACGGTCTCATCAAAATAATACTACCAACCCCTCCCTTTCTTTGAGTGTCGTAAAAGGCGACTAACGGTCTAAAGACTGCACATACATCCAACAGTATATAGCGGCGATGGACTCATCAAAATAATACTACCAACCCCTCTCTTTCCATCGGTATCGTAAAAGGCGACTAATGGACTTAAGACTGCACACACATCCAACAGCATAGAGCGGCGATGAGTTAATTAAAATAATACTACCAACCCCTCTCTTCACTTTGGTTTGGTAAAAGGCGCCTACGGACTAAAGACTGCACATCAACCGCATAGAGTGGCGATGGGCTCATTAAAACAATACAACCAACCCCTATCTTCTCTTCGGTTTCGTAAAAGGCGACTAATGGACTAAATAAATTCTGCACATACATTCAACAGCATAGAGCGGCGATGGGCTAATCAAAATAATACTACCAACCCCTCCCTTCCCTTGGGTGTCGTAAAAGGCGACTAACGGACTAAAGACTGCACATACATCCAGCAGCATAGAGCGGCGATGGGCTCATCAAAATAATACTACCAACCTCTCCCTTCTCTTGGGTGTCGTAAAAGCGACTAACGGGCTAATAACTGCACATACATCCAACAGCATAAAGCGGCGATGGGCTCATCAAAATATTACTACCAACCCTCTCTTCCCTTGGGTGTCGTAAAAGCGATTAACGGGCTAAAGACTGCACATACATCCAACAGCATAGAGCGGTGATGGGCTCATCAAAATAATACTACTAACCCCTTTTCGTCCCTTGAGTGTCGTGATCGTGAAAGGCGTATACGGACTAAAGACTTCACACCAGTGTTGCCAGATCAAATTTAAAAAAATCCGTAGGGCTACGCTCAAAAGTCCGTAGATTGTCTTTACAAAAATCCGTAGTACTACAGACATTTTTTTGGCTTAAAAACCTGACTATTTTTAAGAGATGGACTTACCTGAAACCTAATTCCTCTGTAAAGAAATTGTTTAACTGAAAAAAGCAGAGAAAAAAGAAAGGAAAAGGAAATTTCATATATTTATTGGTCACTGCCATCGACGTCACTATCCTTAAGATTCTCCTGTGTAACATTTTTACATGATACATCCGCAGTTGTCCGTCAGTCAGTGCTGCCGAACAAGTTTGGTTGGTCGGACCAACCAAACCAATAGTTCATTCCGTTTTACGTTAGTCGCTCGCTACTCAAATAAAGTCAAACTAATCTTTGGACAGGGGACACAGGTATTGTATTATTGCAGACGATAAAAAAAACGAAACGCAGGTCACAGTCAAGTTTTTTAGAGTTATGTTTCGTTTTATGCAAAAATATTTTATTTATTTTGAATCTTCATACTATTGTTTGGGTAGATGAAATTGAACAAAATATCCGTAGATTTGCGACTAAAATCCGTATGTCTGTAGACAAGACCTAAAGTCCGTAGATCTACGGACAAATCCGTAGGTCTGGCAACGCCGCTTCACACCTACCTACTACCTATATCTCGGACCAAATATCACAATGGGCGATTTTCCGAGATAAAAAAAAAAAAAGAAATTGGTTCGTAAATGACTTCATAGATGGCGCTTAGCATAGATTAGTATGGCGTTTAGTAAAAGGCGGGTTCACGAAGAGCACGTGTATGGCTGCGTAATATTTATTCTATTCCAAAATAGAAATAGGTTCTGGATGTCCTGAATATAAATAGGTAAGTAAATACTATTTTTTAATTCTTTTGGTAGACAAGTAAAAGTGTAGAATTTATTACAGCCCATAAGTAACCCAGCTTTCATAAAACGACATCTATCGAGTGTTTTTGAACTAATTTTTACTTTTTAATTTGGGCTGTCAGAAAATCGCCCATTGGTCCGAGACCTATATAGTAAATTTGTTCGTATGCGATTTCTATTTATGTTCCAAATTCAAATCACACTAATGACCAGCGGGTCATAGTATAGTTTTTTTTTCTCTTAAATAATGGCTTCGTGTGTTCAGCACATTTAGCCAGTGTCAAGTTTTTAATAGTAATTGTTATTTTCTTTACATTAAGTATTAAGATAATGAGTGATAATGAACGTTTAATGGTAAATAATTTTCCCCCAAACCCCTCGAGACTCAATAAAGCTGTGGGACTTTATTGAGGTCTCACACGGACTTCTTGAGAGAATTTGAAAAGTGATGTTGCACTGTTTTGTTTTATTTGCCAACACTCATGCACGTTCACGAGCACTTAGCAGTAAATAATCCACTATTTTTTCACATTAATATTCGACAAAACATAAATTATAGAAAATATTACAAAGCTGCAGACATGACGCTTCACTTTCCCGCCAAGAAGTCGCATAATGAAGTTCAGTACCTACAATATTAATGCCCTGCTAGACCTCAGGTCTTTAATGACTTGTTTGCATGACATATAATTGATGATTAAACGAACTTACCTGTAAGTGAAGTTCTATCATAATTATACGAAGCGCCTCGTCCGAAGAGATTATATTATTGTTACATGTAGTACCGCATATTATGTGGCCAATCGTGCACTAGTTTAGAGTATTTGTTTGTAATTTTTATAATGTGGGTAGTCATTTTGCGACGTGGTGACCGCCATTACGCTCCTTCGTCATGTAGTTTAGAGTAAGATCCTGAAATCATTGATATACATTTCCTAAGAGATTAGTAACGGGATCGTTAGGGCGGGTGGGTTGTTACTAATCTCTTCGGACGAGGCGCTTCGTATAATTATGATAGAACTTCACTTACAGGTAAGTTCGTTTAATCATCAATTATACTTTGCGCCTCGTCCTTCGAGATTATATTATTGTTACATGTAGACTTTGAGAGTATGTGACGGAAATTGTATCAATGATACCACCTCCGTATTAAATAATAATAAAATATATACTCATATACTTATGTATATATATTTAGTATATTTTTTTTGCAACTTAATGTATTTACTCATCTTGATCTTAATTTAACATTGTTTCATCAACTCCTTTAATACGATGAAATAACAAATCACTTAACGTTTAAAATAACGAATTTGTTATATTTGTTAAACTTATTGTACTTCTCATAAATAAAGAACATGAATGTCTACTCTGTGCACTTAAACCTTTTTTTTTTTTTTAATCCTTATTTAAGGAGCTTTATCAGACTTGACAATGTCACTCCGTAGTATTTTTCAAGTATAGCTTACCTACATACACTTACGAGGGGCGTTCAAAATATTCTCGGTATTGATACGTTACAACCTCTTTTAAATATATATTTGTTACTGGCCGCTAAGATTCATCCATTGACATTAAAAAAAAAGTAAAATTGGAACCGAGATGTTCTTTTGTTTTTCTGCAATTGCCGAACAAACATGAACACCATGAGCGAATTAACAATTTTAACGAAATTAGAGCACCGATCCGTCATAAAATTCTTGACAAAACAGGGTAAAAATCAAAAAACCATAAAAGAGGAAATGGATTGTGTTTACCGTGAGTCTGCTCCTTCTTTATCTACTATTCAAAAATGGTCAAGCGAATTTAAGCGTGGAAGGGAGAGTATTGAAGATGACCCTAGACCTGGCCGGCCTGTAGTGGCTACCTCACAAGAAAATATTGATAAAGTGGAAAAACTTATATTGGAAGACGGCCGAGTGAAGGTAAAATCTATAGCTCAAGTAACCAATCTCTCTATTGGTACCGTACATGACATTATACATGACCATCTTAATATGTCAAAAGTAAGAGCAAGATGGGTTCCGCGAATGCTGACGCTTCTTCAAAAGGATATGCGTGTGGCTTGCTGTTCAGATTTTATCGACCTGTGTGGTGAAAATCCCGATGAGGTGCTGCAAAAAATAGTTACTGGAGATGAAACCTGGGTTCATCATTATGACCCAGAGAGCAAACAGGAGTCCATGCAGTGGCACATTAAGGGTTCAGCTCATCCCAAGAAGTTCAAGGTAATCCCGTCAGCTGGCAAGGTCATGGCCACAATATTTTGGGATTGTGAAGG
Source organism: Scoparia ambigualis (assembly GCA_963921215.1). NCBI lineage: Eukaryota > Metazoa > Arthropoda > Insecta > Lepidoptera > Crambidae > Scoparia > Scoparia ambigualis. Next base: position 24,047,807 of record OY992521.1, on the reverse strand, counting down.
AGTTTTGCTTATCGATTATAAAGAAAAAGGTGTAAATATCACAGGGCAGTACTACGCTAACGTTATACGTCAATTAAGAGATGCGATCAAAGAAAAGAGGCGAGGAAAGTTAACCAAAGGTGTTCTGCTTCTGCATGACAACGCCCCTGTCCATACTGCTCATATTGCCAAGGCAGCTATTGTTGAATGTGGGTTTGAAACTGTTACTCATCCACCCTATAGTCCGGACTTAGCCCCAAGCGACTTCTTTTTGTTCCCCAATCTTAAAAAGGATCTGCGTGGAAATAAATTTTCTGACGATGAAGCGTTGAAGACGGCCGTGGAGGAGCATTTTTACACCAAAGATAAAAAATATTTTTATGAGGGATTAAAAAAAATAATTGATCGATCTTATAAGTGTATGAACATAGGGGGGGAGTATATTGAAAAATAAAAATATCAAACTTTTCGTACTTGTTTGTTTTTATCCACATACCGAGAATATTTTGAACGCCCCTCGTATTTATAAACTTGCAAATACAATTTGTAAAGTGCTATGGCAGCATCCGACATAGGTGCCGACAAAGCACTATTCATCTCCCCAACGTTGTAAGTGCCACTGTTACCCTGGCGTAGCCGGGTACGCATTTCTTCATTTCGGCCACACTCCATCAAGACATGATATACGTCGTCCAATACGTCACATTCCTCGCAATTAGGGGATGATGTTATGCCCAACAGTGCTGTAAACTTCCTTGATGGGATGTGTCCGGTCCGAAATCTCAAAGCAGTTACAACATTCGGTCTGTTTAAGGAGCAGTTATCAATCCACGACTTTGTTAGGGCCTCGTGTTGAATAGTCTTGTACCAGATACCCTTTTCCAGCGACCTTCTATCGAAATATTCTTTCCAAAGATTGTGGCAATGGCTTTTAACATAATTTAAGCAATCCGCGTAGTAAGGTTTTGTGTCTAACAAGATTCCATCACTACAAGCATTCCTGGCTATGATATCTACCATTTCGTTTCCGGCAATACCGATATGCGATGGTATCCACTGTAAATTAACTTTTTTGGATTGGTGGCCTAATGTTAAGATTTGTTTTATTTTTGTGTATGCTATCGGTGTTCCTCGAAAAGTCGAGATACAACGAGCTACATGTTGAAGAGCACTTTTGGAGTCTGTAAGAATCACAAATTTGTCATGGTTGATAGAAACTATATAAGACAACGCCTCACTTATAGCTACAAGTTCCACATACATAATACACGACTTTATATTAATTTGAAAAGAGATATGAGCATCTTGTTGCGGGTCAAAAAAAGCTGCTCCAGCAACACTTCCCTCTCTAGATCCATCTGTGTATATCTCGTAAAATCCGGAATACTGTTCTTTTAAAAACTTGTAACATAATTCTCTCATGTCAGGTGCTTTATACTGATGTTTAGGCTTATTTATAGTACTTATGTGTTCCTGTATACATGCAGACATGTCTAAATAAGTCATCCAAAATTGGAGAGTAAACATTTCTAAATTTTTACTTGTATGTATGGGTATTTCTTTAAGTTTCTCATGAATTGATAATAACCTAGGTTTATTTTTTCTATTCCAAGCATTAATAAGCAACAGTAGTTTATCTAGTAAATCAATCATTATGTTACTGCTATTTAATGATTTACTTTTTAACCAGTGTTTACCGGCTAAGTAGTTTCTACGTATGTTCAAAGGAAACAGACACAGTTCGTTGTTCATGGCATGTATGGGAGTAGTTTTGATAAAACCGCCTATAACCCGCATTGCTTAATTTTGTACTTTCTCCAGTTTATATAGATTAGTGTCATTACTATCTCCAAATAAAAAACTCGCGTAATCCATTCGACTTCTCACTATGGCAATGTATACCCTCCTTATGTGTTTTGGATGAAGTCCCCAATGTGAACTTGCTAGTACTTTCAGCACATTCAGGTATTTAGTTGCCTTTTCAGTGACTTCGTTAATGTGTTTAGCCCATCTGAGTGACCGGTCTAGCCACAACCCCAGGTACTTAACATTTGGGACTTCTTCCAAAACAGAATTATTGATTTTTAGAACAAAATTTTGTCGGTTACGGCCTTTTTTAAACAAACATACTTTTGTTTTTGACGTTGATATTTCAAGCCCTAGTTCGGAAAGTAATTTTGTAATTTGGTACAATGCGCCTTGTAATTGGTTACTAGCTTCAATAGCATTTTTTTTTCTGACATAAATGACGAAATCATCGGCGTACTGAGAAATATTGACGTCCTCACTATTAATAATTTAAAAAGTAAAGGCTTTGGCTACATTAAAAAGTAAAGGCGACAAAGGGTCCCCTTGAGCTAGTCCCCGTTCCGTTACACGAATTAGATGGGAATTATTCACCTTAATTTGGAGATGTCTTTCACGGAGAAACTGCCACAAATAATAGCATATTTTACGTCCAACTCCCAGATTGTCTAATTTCTTTAATAATTGTATAATATCAATGTTATTATATGCATTATCGATATCAATAAAGCAACCTAATGTTATGCAATTTTGACAAAATCCAATTTGTATATCAATTACTTATCTACTTAAATTATCTAAACAAGATCTACATTTTCTAAAACCTAGAGTGCTTTCAGAGAACATCTCATTTTTTTTTAAGTACCATTCCAAACGCTTTTGGATAATTGAGTGGAATATTTTGCACAAACACGATATTAAAGAGATTGGTCTAAGTGATGTAGGTGCTTGGGGGTCTCTTCCAGGTTTTGGGATGGGTACTATGCTAATATGTCGCCATTGTTCTGGTACAAATCCTAATGAATAACATGAGTTATACAAGTTCAACAGGATTATCATCGCGTTTTTTGGGAGAAACTTTATCATTGAAAAGGATATTTCATCTAAACCGGGAGCCGTGTCCGAATTTTTAATACTTTTATATAGCTCTGGTAGCGTTATCTGTGTACCTAGTGTAGTATTTTGCGAGTTGAATATGGGTTGTGGGCGCGCTAAGTAATCGGGGCATAAATTTTGTAGAAGAGAATTTGCCATTCCTTCATCGACATACTTCCTAGGTGATTTGTTTCCCTTTATCCATTTCATCTTTTGCCACAGTTCACTAGCGGAGGCCGACTCATCTATTGACGAACAAAAAGAGGTCCATGACTCCGTCCGAGATTTAAATAATACACGTTGCGCCTCACTTATCTTCTTTTTTAATATTTCTAAATTTTGTGGTGTAGGATTTCTTCTAAAGTTACCTAGTGCTAGCCGTCGGGATGCTATTGACTTCGACAATTCTTGATTCCAATAAGGTTTAGACCGAAACTTTGTCAGCGGCTTTTTCGAGTAAATCGCAAAATATGTTGTATGCTATTTGTATATCATTAGGAGTTGAGAAGTTACTACATAATTCTTCAACATAAGTGGTAAAACCTTTCCAATCAGCTCGTTTTAAATTTCTTTTCTTATGAAATTGGGGGGTTGCCGAAATAGATGTCGAAATTTTTATTATAAGGTGATCGCTACCTAATGATTCTTTAGTAACTACCCAATTAAAGTCCAAGGATATATCTGACGTGACCATTGTTACATCGGGGGACGATGCCCTCAAACGGCCATCAACGAGTTGTACACGCGTCTGGTTGCCATCATTTAGGATTACGTAGTTAAAGTCCACAATTGAGTCCAATATCTGAGATCCTCTGAGGTCAGTTCTATGGGACCAATTTGTGTGATGGCCATTGAAGTCTCCTAACATAAAAGTTTTTTTTCTTTCGTAAGACAATAAACGGTCCCACGTCATTTTATTTGTGCGCGATTCGGGGGGGCAGTAAACGGCAATAACGTTTTCAATTTGGTCGCAATTATATAATTTGAAGTGAACAAGTTCGAGTTCAGGGATCATATCTCTTAACTGCACCTGCTGTGCTTGAATAGATTTGTGGGTTAGAACTGCTACCCCCCCCCCCCCCCATAAGGGACGTCCCTATCCTGTCGAAAAATATTGTAGTCACGGATTCTTACCTGGGTATCTGGTTCAAGCCATGTTTCACTGATCGCAGCTATATGTATGTTTTCTTGACATAATAACTGCTCCAATTCAATAATTTTAGGTTTTAAACTACGCGAGTTCCACTGTATAATATTAACTTTACTAACTGTTTTTCGGACACTATCCATTATTAAAAAATAGAAATGAACCTATATTGGCCGCGCTTGGTATAAAGTCTGATAAAAGATTAGTCAACCAATTAATTGCCATTTTTAGAATTAACTTAAACGTTTCAAAAATAATGTCTTTTTTGTCCGTAATTATGTTTCTTAATTTTTCTATCAGTTCTTGAAATGCTGAATTCTTCTTTTTGCTTCTTCTCGCAGAAGACGCCTGTAGGGTCTCCTCTGGGGCTTCTTCGCTGCCAACCGAACCTTCCGAATTTGATACATCAATGTCTGCAACAACGTTTTTCGATAGGTAAAAAGGCTGCTTCTTTTTCCTTTTCTTTTTGTTTCTCTGCTGAGAAATCTGTTGAGGGGTTCTTGTTAACATTTCAGCATATGACGGTGTATTAATTGGATTTTCTAGTAAGGTACTGTCGTCATAATTTTGTGTAGGTATTGTTTCTGTAGTACAGTTTTCTTCCAGTCTGTAGGGAGGCGACGGGGGCACATAGATAGTTAAAGCTTTTTGGTAGGTGCAATTAAATTCAGACATAAGTTCTCTTAGACGTTTCTCTTTTTTATATATTAGGCATGTTTTGGATAAGGCCATGTGTTGTCCGGAGCAATTGCTAGATTTAAACACATTTTTTTCACAATTTGCATGGTTTTCACCACACTTTGGACAAATTATTTTAAAGGACGGGCACATCTTTGCTGAATGTCCAAAACGCCAGCATTTAGAGCATTGCGTAACAGGGAACACATAAGGATCAACTTTAATCCGTAAATTAATTAAACAGATATGGGCTGGCAACATCGGTCCTTTAAAACAAAATTTTACAGTTTCGCTCGGTGACCATCCATCCTGGCTTTTCCTATTAAGTCGTTTTGCTGAAATAATCTCCTTATCTGATAATATATTTTGTAGCAATTCTTCTTCCGATAGCTCACAGTCAATGTCTTTAATAGTTCCGTAAGAAAAACCTACTTCCCAAGTTTTTTGTCTACGACACCCAAGATCATTAAATCCCGGCGATGAAATAAACTTTTCCGCGCTTATTTCATTTTCAAATGTAATTACTAATTTATATGGGTTTATATATTTTACTTTCTTTATATTATTAATATCATTTTGTTTTAATAACCGAGCTAACGCAAACTGCTTCGGTAATTTTTCTTTGGTCGTAACACAAATTTGAATAGACATTTCTCTCGTTGTAGTGTTTTCTACCCTAGGCTTTCTTTTTGAATTTCTCGTGACATTTGTCCAGATTTCTTCGCTATCCTCTTTTCTTGTGCGTTTACTTATTTCTCTTTGTTCAGTCATTCTCGTTTCAAACTGTTGTGTATGGTCCTCGATAAATATTTGTTCATCTAATGCTGTAAAATTATCCCCATGATTTGTTGCGTTGTCGTCATTGTCAATCCGCTCAGACGACATTAGACATAAGATTCATATTGCACTAACGTTAGTGGCTAGGTATATTAGCCTACGGCGGCGCGCGACGCGAAGGCACGGGCCTTAGGCAAAACTGGTTGCTTGTTTACTACAGTAGCACAATAGACGCGTTCGAATCGCACGGAGTGTGATTTATCACTGCATTTAAACCTTCTAATAATTGGTTATTGAATGAGCTAAGGATACATCTTTAGCTTGGTGTGTCGTTGATGTTGATGTGGTGTGGTGTGTGATCATCACAATATTATTTAGAATGATTATAATAAATACAGGATTGCATCGCCGCCGACGCTTACTTGTCCTGTGCCACATGAGTAAATTCATGTGCCTGTGCTGTGCGCCGAGGACACGGACGTGTCGATCCCGGACTCACTTGATGTCAAGTTTAATGTCTTTGCTTGATGTAGTTGTTTTATCCAGCGGTTAAGGGTTGCGTGCCGACTGCATTGTGCGGCTTTTTATACCTACAGTACAGTTGGGTGGGTGCTACCAGGGTAATGCTACGCACTCGCGCCGCGCATCACGACATGAATCAGAAACAAACACAGCATAATTTATTTTTTTTATGGCTAAGTCTAAGTCTCATGCTTATTGTAATGTAGACGGCTGTCAAAATAGTGTAACTTAAGTAACTAATAGCATAAAAAATAGTTTTATCTTTTTTCAAATAACCGACGGTTAAGAGAGAAAGGTAAATATTATGTGTCTACCTACTTCTTGTTTGTATTGTAATACCCAAGTAACACAAGAAAGCATTTTAAGAAACGAATAGTGGATTTATGTACAACTTAAGGCCCGTATAAACTCTTATATAAGTTCACCGAGCATCTTAAGGCCTCATATTGGCATATCAAAATCTTTATGATGCTTTACACTGTATAACGGTTGGTTAATGGCATATCAAAATGCTTTTGTAAAGCCTTTAGTTTTAGCGCAGCAAACCTTAACACCGCTTTACAGCTTTTAGCTGTAATTAGTGCATTTGGATATACAAAAGCATTCTTAAATAATAGATCAATGCTTAAGGCTGCTTAAAGGCATAAAGTTGTACTTTATAATGCCCATTAAAGTCATTGTACAGCTTTGAGCTTGTTTAAGTGCCTTTTGTTGTATAATAGCACTTTTAAGTGGTAAGCAAAAGCCTAGTACATTAGAAAAGCATAAACGTGAATCAATGTAATGCTTGCATTTTTAATGATCAACTGAGTTCTGTTGTACAGCTAACACTCTTTAATTAACTACACGTGACTAATTGTAATGCTTATGGCTGTTTAAATTTCATTTACATTCGATAACTAGCGATGTGATTTATAATAACCTTTATTATATTACCTACGTGTGTAAGTATAACTATTTTAAAGGCTAATAACAAAATTACTTGACTTGCAAATTCATTGTCGTGTATCAGCATGCATTACATTCATTACAGGTAAAAATAAGTGCAGCACAAAATGTTGAAAAAATATTTTAAAATAAGAGTAAGAACTGGTGGAATGAGGCGAAAAATATTAAAGGAACATGCAAGAATTATGCAGGTTCCTTTCATGTCTACAAATCCGATCTCAGACAATACCTACACCACAATAAAATGATTCGAGCGAAGACTGCTGTGAAGCGAGTTGTAGCGATATTATAGAAGGTTCCGTAGGACGAGTAAGACCTGTCAACATTGGAAATATACACAACATGGAATCATCGTGTGTTGAAAAATATTTTATTGTGAATAATAGGAATTTTCAACTAAGTCGTGTTTATTCCTGTCCGCTTGATGCTGAAAGTGTAAGACCTGAGAGCTCTGACGAAAGTGAAGATGACAGTGATATTGATAAATATGTAAAATATTCTTCATTTCGTAAAAATAGGGGACTTTTGGCACCGCGCAAAAATCTTGCGTCCGTGCCCCCAGCGCCGCGCCTATTTTTAAGGCCTATTCACACCTGAGCGGTATTCCACTCAAGTCAATCTAGCCACGGAACTTTATACTAAATACCTGAGCGAAACCCGTGCGGCAACCGCGCGGTAAAGTAAATGCCGTGCCGTGCCGCTGTGGGTAAAGGTATACCTTTACCCACAGCGGCAGCGAATACCGCTCAGGTTTGATTTTTCGCTCGATTCCCTAGTGATATGCCATATATGCATTCAAAGGGCAATCGATAATTAATATTTCAGAGAGCAAAATGATGTTTTACTTTTTAATTCACAAAAGGTGTTGATAAAAAACTGGAAATCGTCCATATTTAACGTAAGGACAGGAAGTCATCTTCACTCGTTTTAATATATTGGACAAGAATGTTCTCGGTTTGTATGCCCTTGTCTTTTTTGGTGGGACTGCTTTGATGTTGCTTCTTTTTTTTGCCATTCAAAAGAGATTTAGAACTTGAGCCGTCGTCGTCTTCCTGGCTGTTTTCGATTGCTTCTGCATAGTTTTCAGTAGTCATGGTGACACACGCAGATACTTAAAATGAATTAGAAATACTTAAACATCATAGGTACGAGAAATTACTGTCATTAAAAAACAAATTTCAAGAAATTGTGGGTACCTATTAATTATTGTTATCGATTGGTACATTAATTTATACATTGCTAGATTTTTAATAATCACTGACATTCCTACGCCACGGACTCGTAAAGGCGTCCGCTTATGACGTCACAAGTTATATATTGTAACGTGCTAATAAATAAAACAATAAAAAGTAGCCTATGTCCTTTCTTAAGATCTAATTTATATTTGTGCCAAATTTCATCAAAATCGGTTCACTGGTTTAAGCAATGACCTTTTATAGATTTAAGCATGAAAGCGTAACAGATAGACAAGTTACTTTCGCATTTTAAATATGTATTAGTAGGTATTTTATCGTGGCCGCTTATTTTTTTTACTAGATGTACTAGCAGAATTAATTATAATAAAATTATATTACGCAGCTTCATTCTTTGCGATTTAAGCTTACATGTTGTAGTGGCGCCCCCAAGCGTCACCCTTGCACGGACGTTTAAAGTTTTTTTTTTTGTCTATGATATCATTGCTATGGTATCACTAAAAATAAAAAAAGGTAAACGTCAAATCTGCCCGCTATCCCTGACCGTGTCGCTAGCTCATTACGTGTTTCCGTGCCGAACCCTTCGCACGTCTTCGGAGCTCGGCCTACATTACACCTACCTACACCTACATTAGAAGAAAAAGTCTGCTCTCAACATGGGTAAGAAAAGAAGAAGGGAAAAAAGCGAAGATGTAATTTCCAAAAAGATACGCAAATATGAAGATAAATTAAAGAAGTATAGGCGAGGAGTGATTTATTCATCTGAGTCTGAGGACGAATCTAACAGTAAGTTAAAACTTTACATTACACAAGTAACATTTTTCGTTACATTTTACAAGAACTCAATTCAAAATGGCGGCAATAAGAATCAAAGTTAATTAAAGTACTTTATTGGCTTTTTGTGATGCGAACAACTAATATCAGGGTTGTATCCGTCACGTTTTTACAGAATGCGCATTTGCCATAATCAGGGCTCTTGTCATTCTTCCTAAAATTATTAAGATGTGAATAGCTACACAAATTAAGGCTATATCCGTCTCTTTTTTGTTTCTAAGAACTATTCGTTCTTGCAGGTCCTCGTCAGGCTAGTGCTTGTGATCCTTCAATGGAGGAGGTCCGTGCGTGTTCATCCGACGATATTTACGTTCTGCCGCCGCCGCTATCACCGTCACCACCCCCGGAGGTGCCACCTGTTCCGTCCGCTCCTGCGCCGGCGATGATGTCACCCGCGCCTCCGCTCCCGTCTAGCGACGCCACCGACGCAAACATCACGGGTGAGGTGGATTTGGATGACGAGATTCTTCAACTCCTCGGTGAGGCACCCGAGCCAGAAACTATTATGGGCGCTCCAGTTCACAGGGATATAGCGGCTAGGTGGCACGATATCTTAAAGAAGGGCCTTCATAAAGAAAGTAAGGAAAAGATTTTTAAAGATTACCTGATTCCTGCGAACTGTGAGCTTCTCGTCCCTCCCTTGTTGAATCCAGAGGCTAAAGCAGCTTTAACGGAAAGCTTTGTAAAACGGGATGCATCAATGGTTTCTAGACAAAGGCATTTAAGTATTGCTATTGCTGCACTTACTCACATATTAGATAAAATTATTTCTAATAAAGATTCACAGAAACAAGAGATATTAAAACCTATTAGCGACGCATGCCGTATATTGTGTGACATGCATCATTACGAGACTGAAACACGAAAGAAATTTGTTGTTTCTTCTACAAACGCTGGATTAAAGGATGCACTAACTAATGCCGTTACAGACAAATTCCCTTTTGGCGAAAATATGTCTGAGAAACTCAAGACTGCTAAGACGGTGCAAAGATCGGGAGAGGATCTCAAAAACGTCCAAAGAATGCAAAACCAAAAAGTACCTACATATTACAAAAACCGGGAAAACTACAAAACCCTACACCAGAAGAGGCCGGATGTAGGGAGAGCACCGACAGGCCCGCGTCAACAATGGCCTTACCAACGCGGCCGCATGAGCAACCGCCCGTCATACTCGCCGCCGCCGCCGCCGACGCCACCACCGCCACCGCCACCGCCACCCCCGCCGCCAGCACGTCGAGCGGGCCGCCGTTAGATGAGGTAACTTACGCAAGCCGACTTAGTAATTTTTATGATAAGTGGACTAACATCACGAACGACAGAACAATATTGTCGTGGATAAGAGGTTACTCAATATCTTTCAAAGGGCAACCATCACAGACTGATTTTCCGTCCACGTATCCGAAAACGGATAGTGAACGTGTAAATTTTAAAATCTCGATTGAAAAATTATTAAAAATCAAGGCTATTCAGAAATGTAATAATGACGCAAATCAATTCCTTTCATCAGTGTTTTTGGTACCTAAATGTAACGGGGAAAAAAGGTTTATTTTAAATTTAAAGAAATTTAATAAGTTTGTTAGTGTCCAACATTTTAAAATGGAGGACTACAGAACTGCTTCTAAACTAATAAGTGAAAATTGTTTTATGGCTTCAGTTGACTTAAAAGATGCTTACTTTTTAATTAATGTAAATGAGTCCCATCGTAGGTATTTACGGTTTAAATATAGTGATCATACTTATGAATTTACGTGTCTCCCGTTTGGGTTATGTACAGCACCTTACGTTTTCACGAAGTTGTTAAAACCAGTGATTGAATGCCTAAGAAACAGACATAACATCCTATGCGTAATATATTTAGATGACGTCATCACCTTTGGTCAAACATACAGGGAATGTAAAAACAATGTAAAGATTATCGTGAATTTATTTCAATATTTAGGCTTTATTATTAACAAGAAAAAGAGTAGTTTAATACCTTCGACAAGCTGTAAATTTCTAGGCTTTATTTTTAACTCAACTGATATGATTTTAGAACTACCCGCAGAAAAAAGAGAGAAAATCAAACATTATTTACAACATTTTATCAATATCAATAAATGTAATTTACATGATTTTACAAGATTTGTTGGACTATTAGTATCAGCTTGTCCTGCTTTGGAATATTCCTGGTTATATACCAAACGATTTGAATATCTAAAATATAAGTATTTATTAAATAACCCTAGTTACAACCAATCTATTACACTAACTGATAAAATAAAATCTGATATGACTTGGTGGCTGATCAATATAAATAAAGGTTTTTGTAAATTCAAGTTAAATGTATTTAAGATAGAAATATATTCAGACGCGTCTCGTACAGGCTGGGGAGCATTTTGTAATGGACAAAAGACTTACGGTTTTTGGACCGAAAATGAAACTAAATTACACATTAATGAGTTAGAACTTAAAGCTGCTTTTTTGGCCTTAAAGTCTTTACAAAAACTTTATTAGATTGCGACATTTTACTCCGTATTGATAACACCACTGCTATATCCTGTATTAATAGAATGGGCAGTGTACAATATCAACACTTAAATGATGTTTCCAGGGAAATATGGCAGTGGTGTGAAAGTAAGAGAATAAATATATTTGCTTCTTATATAAATACAAAAGATAATTGCGAAGCAGATACTTTATCACGAAAGCGATTTTCTGATACCGAATGGGAGCTTGCCAATTATGCGTTTCAGGAAATTAAGCAATACTTTGGTGATTTTGTAATTGACTTATTTGCAAGCCGTTCCAATGCAAAGTGTATTACATTTGTAACTTGGCAAAGGGACCCTAATGCATGGGCAACTGATGCCTTTACTATATCCTGGAAAAACATTTACTTTTATGCTTTCCCACCATTTGCCTTGATATTAAAAATGTTAAGAAAAATTATGACTGATGAGGCAGTAGGGGTAGTAGTTGTTCCCTACTGGCCAACGCAACCGTGGTTTCCACTGTTTAAAAGGCTAGTTCGCTCTCACTGTATCATATTCGAGCCAAACATTAATTTATTGAAATCACCTTTCAGAATTCCCCATCATCTTCATCGGACACTCCGCCTACTTGCCGCGAGACTGTCAGGAAGATCTACCTAAATATGGGATTGGCTGATCAGTCAGTGGAAATTATATTAAATGCCCTTTCAAAGAACACATATAACAGTACGATAGTGCTTTACGATGTTGGATAAAGTTCTGTAGAAACCACGGTTATGATTGTTATAAAGCCTCTGTAGCTATAATTATTCAATTCTTCACTGAAATGTTTCACAAGGGTGCGAAATATGGTACATTAAATTCATATAAGTCTGCGCTAAGTTTGATATTTGATAAAATAGTAGCTGATTACCGAATTAAGAAATTCATGAGAGGAGTTTTTAGGATGAGACCTACTCAACCCAAATATAATATCAGCTGGGATTCTAATGTAGTGTTATCTTACCTTTCAAGCCAATGGCCTAATGAGAATCTCAACCTAGAAATTTTTACCAAAAAAACTGCAACTTTGTTAGCTCTTGTCACCGCACACAGGGTTCAAACACTAGCATTAATAAAATTACCAAATATTAATTTACAGAATCCTAACGAAATTATTATTTTTATACCAGATATCATTAAGACTTCAAGACCAAATTCGCATCAACCTGTTCTTAAAATACCACATTATTATGAAAATCTAAGTATTTGTCCGGCTACATGTATTAAAGAGTACATAAATAAAACAAATTCTTTACGTACATCCGAAATTCAACTCTTTATTAGTTACAAAAAACCGTTTCGTAAGATTTGTACACAAAGTTTAAGTTCTTGGATTAAAGACACTCTTCACAAAAGTGGCGTTGATACTTCACTTTTCGGCGCCCATAGCACCCGCCATGCGGCCACGACGACAGCTAACAAAATTGGGGTTAATATAGAGGTTATAAGAAAGACCGCAGGCTGGAGTAGCACTTCAGGAACCTATGCAAAGTTCTATAATAAAGAAACTGTTGATTGTGATTTTGCGCGATCTTTGTTGTCAAATCATTCTGTAAGTAGGCACATAAGTAATACCTAAACATATATTTAAGTCTATTGAGTGATTTTGGCCAATTGAATAAATTTGATTAACTATGAAAATAAATGACTGGCATTTATGATGTATTTTACATTTGTATCTCTCAACATCCTACAACATGTAAGCTTAAATCGCAAAGAATGAAGCTGCGAAATATAATTATGGGTCAAACGAACTTACCATAGTGAAGTTCGATCCAAATTATATGAGCAGCTTCATTCGACGCGATTTATAATAACCCTCCCTCAACTTAACATTTCCCTTACCCGAATAAATTTTAAACAAATATAAAATATAAGGTAGGTTCGACTGTAAACTCTAAACAAAATGAGCTAGCGTTAGCGATGCGCGATTATGAATGATACTAACTGAATCATTCGATTATTACATTCATTCGAATAATTCGAATGACTTCTAAAATGTATTACTTACTAATTACTAATCAGTACTAATCGGGTGCTAATCAATCAGTAGTGTAGTAGGAATCAACCACTAACGAATACAGAATTTTGCAACTGACTGAATGGTCATTCATTGATAATGAATGATACTGTAAGTAACTAATTTAGTAAAGAAGACCCGTGGTTTATTACGAAACTAAATACATTAGCTCTGCAACGCTATTTTCAAAAATTTCATTCATTTTACCTACAGCTAGTAATATTATTCTGTTCCTACAGAACAGTTGCTGGGGTGGTGTAAAAGCAAGTAACTAACTTCTTTTTCTAATTAGGTACTCATTTTGATCCCCTCTCGCTGTGTGTAATACACTGGTCGCCATTTCCGATTAAAGCAGACCTCTCTTAGTAACCGCTATAAGCCTTATGCTGTGGCGTTAAAGTACATTTTAGCTTTCTTTCTTTCAATATCAATAATCGTTCGATTTTATTACTAATTAGTAATACTTATTCGATTATTAAAATTAGTATATTACTAATCTGGTATTCGATTTTTGAGATTAGTATTAGTAGTCAATTCGATTAATGAAATTAGTCATAATCGCGCATCGCTAGCTAGCGTAGCGACACGGTCAGAGATAGCGGGCAGATTTGACGTTTAGCTTTTTTTTATTTTTAGTGATACCATAGCAATGATATCATAGACAAAAAAAAAACTATAAACGTCCGTGCAAGGGTGACGCTTGGGGGCGCCACTACAACATGTAAGCTTAAATCGCGTCGAATGAAGCTGCTCATATAATTTGGATCGAACTTCACTATGGTAAGTTCGTTTGACCCATAATTATTACATGATTCACTAGTTACTTCTGTATCGAAGAAACACAATATATTCAGGAAGTAATTATGTATGATTAGCGCGAATAGAATAGTTAATTTAATTTATTAACCGCCAATTTCGTTACTATTCGCGTTGACTACTTAAATAAAAAAGTTTTCGTTTTTAATTTCACGGTGGTTTATTTAGTAATTCACCGTCCTATACTGGTCAGGTCAATATATTAAGTAAGTAAGTAAGTATGTATGTTTTTTAATTTTATCTACTCTCACGTAGTAACTTCTCTCTAGCAAGTTCCGAACTGTTAATGTTACTGCATTCTATCAGGAAGTGTAATACAAATTACTTTGCACTGAATTTTAAGCATGGACATATTTCTAAGTAATATGTCCACGCTTTTAAGCAACTTATTGCACAAAAAATATCCCAATGGGTCGACCTGCTGCTGCACCTCTGCAGGCCCCATTAGGATTAGAAGCAACTCAAATCGGTGATAGAATGAATTCTAATTCTAATTCCGGCCCGCGCCGACATTTGTATAATACTTATTTGAAAAAAGAGCATCACGAAAACAAGCATCCTAGAGCTGGTAGGATTTCAAATTGTTTAATTCGATTAAAAACTAAGGTAAACAATCAAGTCGTCATTTCATTGGTACTGCAAAAAATGTAAGTACTTATATGTTTTCCTATCTAGCACTTTAAACACGTAACGTAACGTATTCGTACAGATAATAAAAAGTTAACTAATATTTAAATTAAACTGAAGAATTTGTGATCTATACAAATAAATATCAATCGCCACGAATGTATGTTCGAGCATCACTTTAGAACGCACCTGTGGCTGTGTCATGGTGGCTAATACCTACTTATTTCTTTTTTTTCTGTGTGTGTTTGTTATTGTCAAAGTATTTGAGACATTTTTTGAAAATTTGCCATCGGTCACGCGGGCCAAGTCGCTGGTGAGCCGCTAGTTCATTAAACATAAAATTGTTTTTTACAATGTAAGAAACTAAAGGTGCCTATTATTTTAGCTAGCTTTCTTTCTAGATAGCTTTCTTTCTAGCTCGCTTTCTTTCTAGCGTTGCGTACAAGGATCTGCGTGACCAATCTTTTATTTATTCTTTTAATATATCTATCTATATTACGAGTTTATCGATTAGTTTTCAATTTATCCTATGAAGTGAAGTATTTGTGCTATTAGGAACTATGTACCTACATATTATTATATGTACTTACATTGCAAGTTCAGAAAAAAAATGGAATGTAAAGTGTTGATTGTTTTAACCTGCTTTAGAAGTTTTTATTAAGTGCATGCATATAATTTTCATTTAACTGTTGTTAAACTTAACAAAAGTAAATAGCAATATTGTCTGCAATCTATTATGTAGGCCACGGTAAGTGCCAGTAATTTAATGAGAGATTTCATAGTTCCTTTGTCAAACGATAACTCTACCTACTACTGACATAAGTGGTGGTGGTAATTTGTGTTCCATGTGTAGCTATAGGTACTTTAATAATGTAGCTGTCGAAGATAAAACACGCCTATATAGAATCTCTGTATTCTATCGTCCTTGGATGTAGGTCCTAATAGAAGTGCAAGGAGTACTAAATATTGATATATTTCGCGCCCTGTTAAATAGTCCAGTAAAAAAATTTGTTTGACAGTAGGAACGGGCACCAATGAACATATTAGTGAACTTTTTTTTTTTTTAAATTGTTTGGTCTTTGCCAAACCTACACCTACAACAGACGCGTTCATATGTTGAAACTGGAAACGTAAAAAAAATTGAGGCTGTTGTAGTTGTTGTCTTGAAGAATAGGTAGGTCAAGATTAAGTGAGACGTAGGGAAATGTAAGATACCTTCAAATCGACCTTACTTTAATTTTTTTAAATTAAAATGATTATTCTGCGAGAACTTTCAAAATTCCCGAGAAAGGAAGGAAAGCATAAAGGCGTATTAGCCTTGAATACTGGAAGTATGAAGGCGTCAACAGCAGCTGCATTATGATCTCTATGGCACGGGATGTAGCAGGCTTCACACTATTTATTGATGCGAATTGCAAAAAGATCCAGCTCAGGGGACCTAAATAACAATGAGTTAGGTTTTAGTTGATAATAATGATAATAATATTGTAAGGTGAATGTTATTTAAAGAAAAATAAGGGCTACATTTATAACTTAGTAATTATAATTGTAAAAAAACGATGATATCTTTCTAAGCTAAGCTTTACAAAGCTTAAGTTTAAAAAGCGGTGTCGCAGATAACAACGTCCGCCCCCAAAAAAGCAGAAAGGGTAGACAATAGAATAAGACATTTACAAGCAATAACAATAACCAATTTAAACACTAATGAATAAATTGTATTTAGTTGAAGTAGGCAACTGCAGTTGATCTATCTACACGCAACAGAATCTGGCAGTCTGACAGGTCTAATGCGAAACATTTTGAGAAAAAAAAAGAATAATAACAAAATATTATTGTTTAAAATAGCTGATGTGCTTTTTTCGCTTTTTGTTTGAGGAACTTCCACTAGTCTCCCTGTCCAGATAAGCTGCCCCTAATCGTTGAGAGACATTTTCGAAAGTCGTCATTTCATATGCGACTCACTGATATCCACCATTGCAAAGCCATCCGCAGTGATCTGGGGATATTTTTGGTGAAGTATTCTATTGCAAGGCAAGCTGAAACCGGTAATCCCCTTAATAAATTTCATAGTAGTGCGGGATGTTGTCGTAGACTAAATGATTAAATTTTTAAAACATCATGTTTTTAGAGTAACCACTTTAATCAGTCTTGTCACGCTGTAGACACGCTGTAGTCACGCTGTCACGCTTGTTAGCTGTAGGTCCAGGCGGCTGCAGCGCGCGGCGGGCGGCTGGCGCAGCCACGGCCTCGCTGAGTGCACTGGCGGCGGCAGGGCTGCACGTGCTCTCGGCGCAATATTAAGATTACGCACTTAATGAAACGATCAACGATCACTCCTGAAAGTAATGTTTAGGAAACCTTACCGGTACCCTACACAATGCCTGTATAATGAAGTGGAGGTCATGACTGTGAGGCAGCTTTTTATAATCCAAACCACACTAAGACAACACAAACTTTTATACTTTCGACAATCACAACAAAACAACAGCCGCAGAATGCCCAAGATATGCCAGTCCAGTAGACATAATACCGCCTTCTTTCGACGACATACACTCTTTCTCACTAAACACCTGTACAATAAACTAAACCCAATCTTAAACATCTATCCAAAAACGTCACACGAATGTAAAACAACTTTAAGGAACTATCTGCAGAAGCTAACTTACCATGAGACTGAATCATTGATGACCTAACTCCCAGTTACTTTACTTACATATGTGAACACAAACACACACAATCTTAATCTAAATTTACCACCTCCTCGAATTCTAAATACAAGTAGAAGCAATATGCAATATATATATATAATATAGCAATAGCAATATAGGGTTTGGATGGGAAACCTGGAGTCCTGAAATTCAGGTATATCCTAGTTTAGGCTCCAGTCCCCCCAAATATTATATGTGCTTGCCAGGTCACTTATCTATTAGACTACTTTAGTTAAGTTTAGAATTAGTAAGTGCATGTAATATTCTTGGTGGAAAATAAAACATTATTATTATTAATTATCATCGCAACGAATTAAATCAATAAGAATACGCTGTTTTTTATACAATTTTTTTCATAGTTAATTAAAATTTAATGGAACTAGGTACTAATTTTGCGCATCTTGGATAACCAACTAATGTTGTTTAGGTTAGAAGGCTAACCGTCACGTTTCAAATGCTGTGAAAAAACCCCCAAGGCAGATTCATACTTATCCTATTCCACAGATTACCGAAATTCTAGATCAACTAGGCAACAGTAAATACTTCTCTACGCTTGACCTAGCTTCCGGCTTTCATCAAATTCCTGTCAATAATGCCGAAAAAACTGCCTTTAGTGTACCTCAAGGGCATTTCCAGTTCAAGCGTATGCCATTCGGCTTAAAGACCGCGCCTTCTACATTTCAACGGTTAATGAATACCGCCCTATCTGGCCTACAAGGCATCCGCTGCTTCGTGTATCTAGATGATATCGTTTCCTATTCATTTGATCTAAAAACTATGATCCTAAATCTAACTTCTATATTCCAGAGACTTCGTCAATTCAACCTTAAACTGCAACCTGACAAATGCGAATTTCTTAGGCGTGAGGTCGCTTATCTCGGTCACACCATATCTTCTGACGGAGTCAAACCTAATCCCGACAAGATTAAAGCTGTTCAAAGCTTCCCGACTCCTAAGTCAGCAAAGGATATTAAATCCTTCCTTGGCCTTGTCTCATACTATCGCCGATTCATTCCTGATTTCTCTAAAGTTGCCAAACCTCTAACCTTACTTCTGAAAAAGGACACTAATTTTAACTAGGAAAACCAACAACAGGTTGCCTTCGATATTCTAAAACAAAATTTAACTACTGCACCTGTTCTTTGCTATCCCTGTATGGTCGAAAATTCCAAATTATCACAGATCATCGACCACTAAAGTGGCTCTTCAATCACAAAGATCCGAGTAGTAAAATGCAACGATGGCGATTAAAACTTGAAGAATATGAATACGAAATCCTTTATAGAAAAGGAAGACTTAACTCCACCGCGGACGCTCTTTCCCGTCATCCTGTAAACCCTGTCATTCCAAACCAACCTGAAAAAGGAAATTCTAATTACGATTCTACAGACGCTAATAACGAGGGTAGACCCCGTCCATTTAGTCCTATGACACTTGATGATTTAGGTGTCACTATTCCTACAACACCTGACTATGACAGCAGTAGCCTGCCTTGTATAGATCTGTTAGATGATACCGATGAATTCCCATTCAACTATAGCCTCACTGATCCTACTAGAGTCGATAAAATAAAATTTCCTAAGTCTAATGACCCTTTAGCATCTACAAATCCGGAAACTCACCTGAGCCAACTCCTTCAACTTCAACCAGAGACCCTGCTATACCTACTACTCCAAACTCTGAAACCCAAGACCACTTACCTGAACAACCTCCACTGCATCACAAAAATTTGCAAGATCCACTGAGTCCTGAAAACTTACCTTTACAAAATCCAACTCAAGATCCTAACTCACCAACGCAAGCACGCGACTCTCTTCCATCTTCCAGCCCCTGATGATACTTACACCAATGACGAATACTCTAAATTCATAAAAGAAATCAATGACAAAAAGAACCAATTTAATACTACCATCATCGAACATAACCAATCCTTAACTAAAACTCAATGTAAAAATATTATCATTCCCATTTCTTTAGATCTAGATGAATCAAATCCGTTCTTGCCAGGATTTCTAGAAAGATAACAGATGAACTTCGTTACAAAGATAAACAATTGTATTCCTTCGAAAAAGCACAAACAGTTGCTAACAAACATATCTATCTTATATTTACAAAGGTGCATTATTTTGATGAATGCACTTATCCAGAAATCTATCAAACCCTTAAAAACATTAAAACGCATCTGATGACAACTGGAGAAAATATCTCAGAAATTGCCATTTCAGATATTAGAAATCCATTCGAAAAGCTATCGTTTGCCACATTATATAACATACTAGTATACGTCTTTCACAACACAAATATACAAGTAAATATATATCATGATAATATCCAATTTCCAACTCTTAGTGAAATAAAGAAAATCCTAAAAGATAATCACGATCTCCCATATGCAGGGCATTTAGGTTGTAACAGAATGCTTAACCGTATCAAAAAAAATTCTACTGGAAGGGCATGAAAGGTGACGTTGAAAATTACATCAAAGCATGTCCTTCATGCCAAGAGAACAAAGCCCTCAGACGACTCAATCGCGCACCAATGCAAATAACTACTACCTCTACCAGTCCTTTTCAAAGAGTAGCATTAGATATTGTTGGACCTTTACCTGAATCCGGCCCTGCCAAATTAAAATATATCATGACAAATGAAACATATCATGCAGCCTATCCTCTACGCAGTGTCTCGTCAGAAGAGACCACCGATTGCCTCGTGCACTTTATTTCCCTGTTCGGTATCCCTCAGACTATTCTCACCGACCAAGATACCAACTTCACAGCTGATCTATTTAAAAAAACCTGTAGCTTCCTGAAAATCAAACAGCTGTGGTCCATTCCTTATCATCCGCAAACCCAAGTAGCCCTCGAAAGGAGCCACTCCACTCTCAAGGAATATCTTAAGTCCTACGTCAATGAGAATCAAGACGACTGGGCCCGATATGTATACACTTCGATCCTAGCCTATAACACAGCTATACATAGCACTACAAACTTTTCACCATACGAACTATTGTTCGGACATAAATCTTTTATTCCCGATTCTTTATACAGCCAAGACCTTACCACATATCCTGACTACGTCAGAATGCTCCAACATCGCCTTAAACTATCCTGGGAAAAAGCATTCCAAAATATACAGCATTCAAAGCAAAGGTCAAAAACCTATTACGATACAAGAACTCAACCCATTCGATACAAAGTCGGTGATTACGTTTACCTGAAAAATTACCTAAGGCTCCGGAAAGCGCTTTCTCCTATTTGGAAAGGTCCCTACAAAATCCTCTCTGTTCACGGTAACAATACCGTAACATTATTAATAAATAGACGCCACGTAAGACACCACTTTGATGAAATCAAGTTAGCGGGTGTTGTCCCTAGTAATCCATAAAATATTATAGTCCAATATATATAACATAAGAAAACTTTTAGAGGATATCTAAAAACTCATTTGTAAATAAATTAACAACAATAGTAGTTTAGAAATTATTTAGGGATATAAATATAGATAGATATAGAGATATATATGATCACATCATATTCATATATTAAAATAAAATATATAGGTATATAATATAACTGTAATTGTTAAGCGTTAGTAATATAGAAAATAGCATGTAGATAAGCAAGTATCATAAAGCAAAGTAGATATTATAAATGAACTTATCTTAATTACTTTCAGCATCTTACCCAGGATCCACTGTCAACAGGAATACGTGAAACAGATCAAATCAAGCCCTGGATTATACTTTGATTATCTTGGAAAACTTAAAATTAAAAATGGTCAGTTAGACGTTTTAATACCAATAGACATCGCACACCTAAAACCTCACGTGGAAAACATAAAATCTGCCTTAAGCAATACCGTAAAATTGTGTTTACAAACCCAAACAGTTGAATCCTCGGAATGTCATAACGTACTGGAACCTCTGATAATAATGTTTAATAGTACTATTCAAAAATACATCTCCATCTCGCACCTGCTTGATAATATAAACAGACGTAATGCAATAATAGGAGAAATTGGCTCCGCGTTTAAATATATATTTGGTACATTAGATGAAGCAGATGGCATTAGATATATGAAGCTATAGAAGCTGTAGAAAACGATCAGAAAAAATTAGCTACTTTATTGAAACAAAATATTCTAGTAACTACTTCCGTAATATCAGCATTTAATAATACCTTAACCAAAGTAAAAAGTAATGAAGCTAAATTGAATGATGCTATCGACAGACTCTCAATTGGTTTGAAGAATGTGTCGATACAAACTGATGAGCTATTGATACAATCATATCAAAATCAGATTTTAAATAGTCTAGAAACTGCAATATTAGCAGTATCTTGTAACTTCTCGCCCTAACCTATCTTCTTAAACCTTATAATACATACACACATCATCACCGCCTTTACCTTAGCTTAACTAATTATCTAATTCTTAAAACTATTTAATCTAATTTATCTACAATCTAATGGTTGTGTCTGGAGGTTTTGTAGAGTGCGTAGTGTTTGTATGATAATGGATCCTTAGCATAGCTTAATTCTATTTGCGGTGAATTTCAGTCAAGCAATGTAATATTATAATAAATACTATTTTGGCCAGATCGTCTAGTGAACCCTCCGTTGTTAACCGCATTTAAGTAACTCAAGTTCTTTTCGTGAAAGTTTAGTAATTGGCTTAACCCTGTGTTAACTTATTTTTTCCTGACCTAATTTCCTATCCGTCAATAACTAATATCTTAGATATGTGTAGCCTAGCAATGACTCCGTCTGAACTGTGACCTAAATCCTTCACAGCAGCTGCGGGGAAGATTTGTTAACCACTCAAAGATAATCAGATGATAGCTTAGCTTGCAGGTATTATTTATTTATTAACAATAGCATGATACATAAAAGGTCTTGTGCAATTTATGAGCCCCACCGCCGCTCCATAGCGTACTATACATCTCATTGTTTAGTTATAGTTCCGTCACATTGGCGTTAACATTAATTAGCCTGTGGCTTTAATTCTTTAAACTGAGAATTTACATCTCTCCTCAAAACTTAATTTCATCTTACATTATAAACTATGTGTTAGCATTTAAATTCTTATTATACCACTTAAATCAATAGAGTTTATCTCAAGGCTTGCTATCATCCAAATATCCTTTTCACATTAAGAACTTAATTATTCAATGCAATAACTTATATCTTATGATATCACTTATCGAACAGAGGTGGGAAGCCAGCATTCAACAGGACCTACTTATTTCTCTGATTATTGTGTCTAAAGATATTACAATGTAACATTAACTGACTGTCCTTTTGTCTTATTAGAAAATTAATATTCAGTTCTATAAAGGGTGGATAATTTATTCAAAGCCCACTTCAGGCAGTGGCTAAAATAGAATGCTATTAATACAGGTAAAATTACTTTTATTTACTCTTAGTATTTATTATACAGGTCTTATAAAGTACCAATATAACTACATTGGATTGGCTGCATTGGTAGATTATCACATCTTAAGTTTATTAAAGGATGTTTGATTTATTCAATATCCTACTCATTTAGGAAGTGAACTCAAAAAGAATACTATCATTTGAAGTACAATTACTTTGGTTTACTCTTAGTGTTCATTATACAGATCTAATAAAGTACCAATATAACTACATTGTATGGGCTGCATTGGCAGATTATCACATCTTAAGTTTATTAAAAGATGTTTGATTTATTCAAAATCCTTAACTTTTAGGAAGTGAACTTAAGTTGATTATTTTCCATTAATTTCTACCCCTGTCTCTCAGACTGAGTGATTATTTAATAGCCTACTAAATCATAGTTAGTATATTTTTAGTAGGTAGTAAATCAGGTAATTATACCTGTTGTTTTTTTTTTATACTAAGCCCGGTAAATGACCCCACTCCACCTGATGTTAAGTGGAAATGAGGTCCAGGCGCGAGGACAACTGGTGCAGCGTAAGAGACGTAGCATCAGTCACCCTCACTCTGCCGGCCCACAAAGTGCTTCTTCACGCCTCGTTTGAAGGAACCTATGTCATAGATAGGAGGAAATACGTGTACTGGTAGACTATTCCATCTTTTGGAAGTGCGGCAATGAAACGAGTCACCAAATTTATTTGTGCGAGATGAAATGTTAGAGACTGTGAATTGGTGACTCCGCAGAGCAGCACGCGTACTCCTATGGAGGAAGGGAGAAGGAGGGATGAGGTCAAAGAGTTCTTCAGAGCACTCGCCATGGTATAAACGGTAAAAGACGCTGAGTGACGCAATATCTCTACGCAATTGCAAAGGCTCGAGAGTTTTAGTGACCTCTGCATTGCCGATAATGCGCACAGCGCGGCGCTGCAATCTGTCCAAGGCATCGAGAAGGTACTTTGCGGAGCCGTCCCGAAGGTGAGAGCAATACTCCACGCAAGACCGCACCTGTGTCTTGTATAATAGACACAACTGATCAGGCGTGAAGAATCGCCGCACCTTGTTCAGGACACCGAGTTTACGTGAGGCATTTTTAATCACGGTTTCGATGTAGTCCTTTTGGTTCAGATCGCAGCGGATATCCATACCGAGCATGTTAATACTGCTCTGCAGGCCTAGAGATGTACCCTGAAGAGAGGGAAGGGGAAGGAATGGCGACTTTTTCGCTGTGAACGCGCACACCTGTGTTTTCTTGGCATTGAACTCCACCAGATTATCGGAGCCCCATTTAGAAATGAGGTCCAACACCCGATCGAGCTCAATGACAAGATTTGCTCGCTTCATTTCGGTGTCTACCCGCCCAGCCGTTGGGTGCCCGTTATATCCCCCATGCACTGTGCTATCATCTGCATAGCAATGAATGTTTCCAAGAGGAAGCATGTCATTGATATGCAGAAGGAACAGCGTGGGGGATAGAACGGAGCCTTGAGGAACACCAGCGTTCACTGACATGAACCGCGAAGCGCATCCATCCGAAAGGACACGGATTCTACGCTCATGCAGAAAGCTGGCAATCCAGGTACAGAACTGAGCGGGCAAACCGTATGCCGGGAGCTTGGAGAGAAGAGTTTTGTGCCAGACCCGATCAAAAGCTTTGGTTATGTCAAGGCTAACTGCCAGTGACTCGCCACGCTTGTCAATAGCCTCACCCCAGAGATGTGACGTACGCTAGAAGATCACCCGTTGACCGTTTTGGCCGAAACCCATATTGACGATCGTGAATTAGGGAGTGATCTTCTAGGTATCGAATAAGCTGTTTGTTCAATATTCGTTCTAGGATCTTACACAACACTGAAGTTACGGCTATAGGGCGGTAATTAGTCGGATCTGACCGATCTCCTTTTTTAGGGATCGGTTGCACATTAGCTTCTCTCCAAGATTCCGGCACACAACCCGAAGAGAGCGAGAGACGGTACAGACGCGTTAACACAGGGGACAACTCCGCTGCACACATTTTCAGGACTATTGCTGGGATGCCATCACGACCGTTAGCTTTCCGGACATCGATTGACTGCATTTCCGCACGGACATCACACTGCCTGATTTTAATATCAGACATTGTGTGGCCACAGTGAGGAATCGAGGGTGGCTGTGCATCACAGTCATCGATCCGGGAGTTAGCCGCAAAGAGTTTGGTCAGGAGATCGACCTTTTCCTGCGGCTTGTGAGCTAAAGTTTCGTCAAGACATCTCAGTGGTGGCAGCGAGGGTTGGCAGAAGTTGGATTGCACGGCTTTGGCCAGACGCCAGTAGCTACGGCTGCCCGTAGGATGCGTCAGGAGTTCTTGGCCTACTCGTGCAACGTGCTGGGCATCCGCTCTAATGTAGGTCCTCTTACACGACTTGGTGGCATTATTATAGGCTGCTTTTAGCGAGCGAGTTTCGGGAGCCCCATGAGCTTTACCTCTGATCCAAGCGCGGTATGCCGTCTGTTTGCTCTCAACAGCGCTGGCACACTCGCGATTGAACCAGCGGTTGCGTCTGCCTTTGCTGATGATATAGGAGTGTGGAATATAGTATTCCATTCCTAATACTATCTCATCAGCAACGGCAGTGGCACTAGCGTTCGGGTCCTTCCCACTAAAGCAGCGCTGCCTCCAAGGGACGGATGCAAAATACTCCCGCATACCGTCCCAGTCGGCCGACGCGTAGTGCCAAATCTGGCGTTTCGAAACCGCTGTTGGCGGGCGCGATGCCAAGGGCACTGTGCTGGATATCAAGCAGTGATCCGAGGAACCTAAAGGAGCTCGAATCTCCACCCGGTATCCAGCTGGGCGACTCGTCAGCAGAAGGTCGAGTAAGGAGGGCGCATGGCCAACTATGTCTGGGATCCTGGTGGGCTGGTTCACCAGTTGCGTCAGGTCATGCGTGAGAGCGAATGCGTGGGCAGTTCTACCAGCATGGTCTGTTTTGGAGGAACCTAACCACAACTCATGGTGGGCGTTGAAGTCCCCCAAAAACACCAGTTCCGCCGATGGATGCGCTCCTGCGCATCATCTGCTACCCGACTAAGATGTTCAATTAGTCGAGTTGTCTCCATGTCGCCGTTATGGGATCGGTAGACGCAGACGTAGACACGGCAACGAGAGCCTAAGTCGTCGTGTACCACTAGGAGGGAGAAGGAAGGGTCCTCCAACAGCGCAGACGGCGACAGCAAACATCCGCCCGAACGAATAAGCAAACTCCGGCTTTGGCTTTGAAGGATTCTTCAAGCACAAAGCCGGGATAGTTCAGGTAGGTGGTGTCAGCTAGGCGGATTATTTGCGTCTCCGTCAGGAACAACATTGCTGGCAGTGCCGTCTCCGCCGAGTCCGCGGATGTTAGCGCACTCCACCTCAAACGGTAAGGTTGTGGTGGGGGTGTGCACCGCTGTAGAACCAGTTTTGTTGTTAGGCGCTGTCATTTTAGGAGTGGAAAGAGAGAGGCGTGAATCGAGAAAATGATGCCGCGATGCGAATGGTCAAAGTGTGGTGGCCTGTTTCCCCAGGAATTTGCCCACAGACGAGTATTATTAACCTGCCGAACGGAAGGGCCCCCGAACCCCCCCGGGAATGGCCGCCGGGACCCCACCTTCCGGTCACCAACCGGCACGACGGACCACCCCGAGATTATGCGTGGCATGGTGAGGCAGCCTCACGAGCTGGTTAGGCTCGCTTGGGCCCCTGTACTGTGCCACAGGCGGCCAGCGGGACAACCGTTTCTACGGGTCTCCCTGGTCGGCAGGTTAACGAAGTCCTCCTGGCACTGGTTTGACGGAAGCCTCCACAGACCAAATACATCGCAGCATCATCCTCTCGAGCTCTGGTTATACGCTGGCTGATACCGAAACGCGACCGACAAGCAGTCACTTGACGGGTTTTACACCATGCGTACGGTGGTCACCAACCAGACGGGTCAAGCCCTACCACCAGTGGAGCAGATCATCGCTCGAAAGAGTCCGTTAGTCGCTTCTTACGACACATACCGGACGGAGAGAGGGGCGGCGATTGGTATTCTTTCTCCGTCACCGCACGGATAAAAATAATTAAATCAATTATATTTAGTAAAAAATAAGCAAATTTAGCAAAAATATGTTAATAATTAAATCAGTTTTATTTAGGAGTTATCCTTTACTCACTTTAATAGGTATAAAGCAGACTGTACTAGGTATTAGTCTGATTGATTTAGATTGTTCCCATCAAATATTTCTATGTTTCATATTATTAGAAGTAAGTACATAACTTATAAGGTCTTTGACCATTAAGGTGAATTCAAATGGTATAAGTAGACTGTATTATCAGGCTAATTAGTAGGTTGTTATCAATCAATTATTTCTATGTTTCATAATAGTAGGAGCTCACAGCTTGTAAGGTCTTTTCCCATTAACGTGGATTCGCAGCTTCAACGAATTAACCTAGGTTCTAAACTGGTTTTAATTGTTTAGTATCAGCTCATATTTTACCAATAGGTATCGGATGTATATTTATAATACTTTGAAGAGTGTAGCTATATAAGGCCGTATCGTACCCCAGGGAAAGCTAAAAATGCCTGTTTGGTCATTTCAGTATTAGAAATCACACATCACAATACAGCTATGCTTATTTGCTATAACTTTTAGTATTTATCTTGTAATAGGAAACCAGTCTAGACTTTTAGGTACTCCAAAGTAATGATGGTACGATATTACCACACTTCTGCTAATTATTTAAAATGAATAGTTAATTGTTAACAACTTTAGGAAAACAATTAGAATTTTATTGGCCTACGGTAACAGATTACTTGCCTAGATAGGTCCCTTCAGCGCTCCTAACCCACGTCACTTCATCGTAATTTCTATTTAGCACCGTAACTTAATTATCCCTACCTTACTAGTTTGAATTAATCCAGCCTGGCCCCGCGGCCCACGTACCTAGATTATGTACGCACAGCGTGCATACACCTCTTGCTGTCCCCACTTCCTAATAACAATTATATAGAAACGCCTAACTATAGATTCCTACAGCCTACCTCACTTGAAATACCTATATTTTGTCGAACTAACAGTCCCTACTTGTATACCTTGCAATCTAGGCCCAAGCCACATTTAACTTAATTTCGTGGTGAGTTGTGTGAGTCGCATTGCCCCTGAAAGCAACTGACCCCTAAGCTGACTATCCGTCGGGCCAGGAATACCCAGTGTGTCAACCTAACACTACCCTGTGTGTAAGAAGACGGGACGGTCTTTGACCGGGATATGCGTGCCCGTCTCCAGCTAATTGGTGTCTGACCTATCTTCAATTTTCACTAGGGAGACAACTCTCTCTCCCCCGTTACTCTCGAAGATAGTGTATTATTTAGCGTTGTAATAGATAACGCCGGCATTATTAAATACAGTAAAATGCCTCCAGACCGAAGTCCGTTGAAATCATATAAGTTTTGTTGCCACCGTTACGCGTATCTGCTAATATGATCCAGAATACTTCATTCTGTTAACAATTCGAGTTGCGATAACAAGAATTTTACTTTAATAATCACTTCTATTTCACAACCAATGTTAGTTAATATCGCAGCTCGAATATCACTTAGCGCGCTAAAATGGCTCGGACGCTTGTTTTCACGTATGAGTTCGTTACCGCCACTCGTAAATCGGATCGCGCCTCCGACGTCCTACAATTTAATGCCGCGCTAATTTTTCTCTTTTCCCCAAGCATCTTAACTTTCGCGCCACGCGCCCTCAACATCCCTCCCCACGATTCCGCTTTTCTTCCCTTCAACCAATCGCTAGCTGTTTAGCCAATGCGCCTCGCCTTCACGTCTCTTATCATTTGTTATATGCGAACTTCGTGTTGTGCCACGTGGAGATAACATCTTCCTCCTCCCTCTATCTTTTTCCCAACCTCTCGCTCGCTCACTGCCGCCGTCCATCCAACCAAATCTCGTTAGATAGCCAATATTACATGTTTGAACATCTAGATGGAGCCTTCCATCAACAATTCCTTCTCAATAACCACCCACTTAAGCCAATAATTCTGTATTATGTGAAATTATAAAAAGTTCCGTATTCCGACCATAGGTGGCGCCTCCCTGTCGCAAGGGACACGTTAGCCAACCCCATCATTCTAATCCATTGCCAACCTAACAATCCTACGCGAAGCTCAAGTAAATAACGCACGCTAGACGGCGCCTATGTCGCAAGGGGTATACGGAGCAGTCCCCGCGAAATTCAAAATAATGATAAGGCCCTAGTACATTGACACCTTCTTACTACCTTTAACGTAAAGCCATTTGTCCACATGACCATTATTTTTAACTAGTTTATTTTTCCCTTTTCATGCTTATTATATAAATGGTGCTACGCATTAATATTAATTTTAGTGCTACTTCCATACATTCCTTACTAACGGACGGATACCACTCATTCTGTACCGTTACAATCTCTACAAGTGGAAGATATAGTAGATGCCATACTGTTTGATAACCAAAATGTATTACATCCATTTATATTAAGCCCGCAACAACTTTACCTTGAACTTACCAATAGTTATAGACACTTACCTGATAATTCGAAATTACCAGTAATATTAGATTTTAGTACTATTCATTTTGTTTTAAATATATCTAAGCTAATTTGTTATTATGTAAATAAGAAAATTGTATTCGTATTACAAATTCCTTTAGTTTCCCCTGATGAATTCATGTTATATCATAACATTGCATTACCTACACCGCATTATTTTAATAAGCCTAACACCTTTTCTTTAACCTTACTAGATTCCAAGTTTATTGCAATGACCAAAGACAAACTCCATTTTTGTAATTTAGATAGTATTGAAGATTGTAAAACCATTACTTCCAGCAATGATATATGTGATGTAACCAATGTATATGCAACCGATGCTAAACCCACTTGCGCTAGTAAATTAATGTCAAGAATAGTAAATAAGATCCCAATACAATGTAAAACTAATTTTATATATGGAAAAGTAGATATTTGGAAACCGATAAGTAATAACAGATGGATTTATATACAAACAGAACCAAACAAAATATCTATTGATTGTATAAGTAATAAATTGTATGAAAATAGTATTATGGGGACTGGCATAATTACCATTCCCAGAGGTTGTATTGCATATTGTAGGAGTACGACACTTTTACCTAAAAATAATGTTATTAATATTACTTCACCCATTCAAATCACAGATTTCAATCTTATTAATGATGCTTGCTGTAATATAAGTAAATTTAATATGAAAATAAATAATGTGGCTCCTGTTGAACTAACCAATATAGATTTGGATAATTTAGATTTACAAAAGAGAATTTTGATAGACGCTACTTCCGAGATTGATAAAATCAATGATAAACCACTTATAATTCAATATGGGACACATTATTCCATTTTAGTACTTGTTATAAGTTTTATTGTAATTTCTTGTATTTTTTATAAATTTTATAAATATATTACTGACAGTCGCTCGCGCTTTAACATATTTAGAACTAAACATTTATTAGCTAATTCAGATAATTTACAATCAGATATACAAAGTTCAAACTCGGAATCTATCCCACTACCAACCATTAAATCTAGAATTAAAGACTCACCGCCGTACTCAGAGACGCCAATTAAGTTTAATGACAATTAAATGTCTTTCCTTCTCTATTTATCACTATACATACGAAAGTGACAGCAAGAGACTTAATTGTCATTAAAACTTAATTGACGTCTCTGAGTACGGCGGTTAGATAACTTACAACCAGACATACAAAGTTCAAACTCTGAGACTATTCCATTACCAATCATTAGATCTAGAATTAAGTACAGAAACTTCTTTTTTTCTCCAAGAAGTTTCCTTTTTAAAGGGGGAGGTGTTACATCCCTATAATGTTAGTATATATGCTTACAGCCCTAACTTACTGCTGCATCAGCATATTGCTATCCAGCCAGACGCGCCCGCTTCTCGAGCGCGCCAGTCTTATTCCAACCTCCGCGACGGCTGCCGATTTCATTCAAATCATTTTAATATTAGTTTTATTTCTATTTCCTTTTTTTTTTAAACCCTAATCGCGAGACTCGTTCTAACAGTTCGATTCGTTTCATGTGTACGTCATACTGTGAGGACCAAACTTGGCTGCAGTATTCCAGACCCGAGCGGACCAATGACTGGAACAAGAGAATTCTCGTTGATGGTCTTTTGAAGTCTTTTGCATTACGTATCACTAATCCTAGCATTTGGAAGCTTTTTCTGGCAATGTGGTTTATGTGTTCGTGGAAACTCAGCTTGCGTGGAAACGCAACAAAAGAAACAAGATTAGTTATTGCAGATCGAGATGATAGGAACCCTGGCTGCTGAGATGAGATTAATTGTTTAATATGCCAGGATATGACGGGGCGCAACGATTCGAATACCTTACCAAATACAGGTAAGATAGATATAACTCTATAATTTTTAACCAACGTGGCATCACCAGATGTGAAAACTGGAACAACTCTAGCTTCCTTCCAGGCTGATGGAAAAATGCCTGAGGTTAAAGACTAATTAAAGATGATGGATAGAGGCAGAGATATTGCTTTAGAGCATTCAACTACTGGAAAAGGGGAAACCCATCAGGCCCAGCACCCTTGTTCCGGACCAAGCTCTTGAGAGTTTTCAACCTCTCGTCTGGTGAAAACTGTATATTTGCGAGGTAGTTAGAGGTGAGCATGGTGTTGTCAGCTGTAGTATGTGAATTAGGGCAATTACTATATACTGATGAAAAAAAGGAGGCAAAAAGATCGCATATTGTGTCCCCGCCACTTGCCTTGCTGTCACCGAGACTCATGGACGAAGGATAACTATTACTATTCCGCTTCTTATTCTTCAAAAAACTCCTAAACAGTTTCGGGTTATCGGACAAAGATTGCTCTATATCGGTAATATACTCGAGATAGCAAGTTTCGGTCAGTTTTTAGCACCTTTTTTTGATGGCATGCAAGGCAAGTTCGTCTAATGGGTTTTTGTATTTACGATACTTTATTCGGATCTTATATTTTTCATGTAGTAGACGGACATGTTCTTTAGAATACCAGATCGGAGACTTCTTTAATACCGGTTTACTTTTAGGAACATGCTTAGAGATGGAGAGTCTCACTAACCTATAAAACCTATCAACCATATCGTCAACCGAACAACAAGAGGACAACTCACTCTCCCAAGAGATAAACGACAAATCCGACATTATGTTGTCGAAATCCGCTTTGCGGAAATTATATCTGTTGGTAGTGATGTTCGGTGACAAACGTGGCAATCCGAGGCAAGAAATATTACATTCTAGTGGCGGGTGGTAAAGGTCAAGACTACTTAAAGGAGAACTGCTGCGCACTACGTCTGTGACTGTAAAATTAGAGAGAATAAGATCTAATATCTTGCCTTTGTCTTTTTTAACGTTGTTAAACTGAGTGAGATTATTCAAGGCGATGAAGTCTAGTAACTTGTTATCGAGTGAAGACTTCCCGGCACAGTTCAAATGGGAAGCAGTGTTCCAGTTAATATTGCTCATATTGAAGTCTCCCAGAACCAAACACTTTGAATGTCATTCTAGTATACGACTAATATGATCGAGACATGTTTTTGCACGGGCGGAGGGAAATAGACTGCGCATAGTAACACTTTTTCCATTGTACCATTCCCCCCGCGAGTTTCCAATTCAACCCACGAATCTTCACAAAATGAGGTAACCTGCGAGAACAGATACGCCTAGACACAGCAATTAGTACCCCGCCACCGGACTTGCCTTTATGAAAACCGCTAGTTTCTCTATCGCGTCTGTATACAAGGTAGTGGTCACTGAATAACTCCATATCAAAATTTGTACTATTTAACCAAGTCTCGCAAAGGACTATTATGTCGAAATCAGAACTCAAAACATTTTTATAGAAATTAGTGGTCTTCGTACGAAGACCCGTAACATTCTGGAAATAAACATTTAAATTCGCGTATTTTAAGCCTAAATAATTATACACTAAATTAAAGTCAATAATTTCTTAACTATCAGCACTGCCGCATTCCGCACAAGAATATATTCGGATGTGTTCGTTCTACGCATGTTAATGCGGCCACCCCGGACCCACACATGCTTGTATTTAAGTTCCTTAGCACGAGTAGAGTGACTGGAAAGAATGGCGGCAAATTCAAAAATTCTTTGGGTGTCAACACTCATTATACTTTGACAAAACGACGTTGATAATTGTATTTTTTTTATTAAACTCTAGATCAACCAAACACATAATTTGTAGTATCTATCAATAAATAAGAATAAATCTTAAGAATAATTGAAGACGCATTTTGTAAAAATGAAAATACCATAATTAATACTAACCGACCTACAAAGTAGAATAGAATAATTTTATTTGTTGGAAAATGGGTCTGTCATTGACGATATTGTTTCCAAACATTGCGTTTCACTAGATAAAACTCCTTTTGTTCAAGTGATGTAATATTCTTAACAATCTCTTTAGTTTTTAGTTTTGGCTCACTAGTACTTGAAGTGTCTGTACGATAAACAAGAATTGGTTGGAGAGTCAACTTAGGTTATTAATTTTGAATGAAAGGAAAAGTAAGTAAGTATACAAAATTAACCTAGAATTGTTTACGATTGTAGTATGTAGTTTTTCAGAGTAAAATGTAAAATAATAGACGAGAACAATAAAAGAAGGTACGTTAAGTATCAAAGTGATAAATCCAAGTACACAAAACTAAACACAATAGTTTGACAGCTTAAAAATGTTGCCATAATAAAACTTTTGAAAATAGACCGCGTCACGTTTCGTTGGTCAGACTCTACGAGCCGCTGCATGGAGAACTTATTCTCTGGCGATAATTTTTTGACCGCATACACTGCCTTCTTATCTGCTCCAAATCCCAGGTGTCCTGTATTCAGTCTTTCTTGGGGGAAGTTACGACACCAACGCTAATTTGGATTCATATTGGGTAAACTAAATGGTATTGAGTGTTGTATTTTTTCACTCAATATCCACGCAATATGAATCCATATTAGCTCTGGTGTCGTAACTTAGGAGTACGAAAAATCACAATACCAATCCGATCCAATAGTGATCGGCTTCAAGAGTAAGGGGCCTGATCTGTGGATCGCATTCCCTTCCTAAATCCCGCTTGCACATCCCAAATACTCTGATCAGTTTCATGCATAACCCTTTCAATCAATATAATATGCCACCCACCTAAATCAAAAAAACTACTAGCTAAACAAAGACTATGCCAAAGAAGACGATATGCAGAAATAAAGAACGATCCTAAATTACTAGCTGTAGAGAAGAAAAAGGAGACAGTAGTACTTAAAAAAGATAGCAGAAAGTAATACAGGAAAATCTCCTCGCGATATTAAAGAGCAACGCAAAAAGTGGAAAGAAAATTCTAAAAGGTAAAAAATTTTAATTGCTTGCTAATACAATTTAATAAAAGCTGAAAAAAAGCATCTTGATTGAAATATTATACAGAATAACATACAGACGAGATAGAAATAATTTTCTGTTAGACCTAAATAATTAAAATTGTAATATTCTTTTTGTATGAACCAAATAAAACTAAAATGGATAAGTACGTTGTTTTTTTTCTATCGTGTTTTACCACCGACATAGCCAAGAAGGGGTAACTGACTGAATACTGACTGAACACTAGAAGTAAGAACAAATTAGCAGTACCTTATACTAGGCTCCATAAAATAAATAATTCTTTTAAGGGTCTGTGTGTTGTCTGTGTGTAAGATTTTACAACAAAGTACCAAATGATATTCAGAAATTAGATCTTAATAAATTTAAAGTCAAAATCAAAGAAAAGCTTTATAAAAAAAATTATTATAAAGTGTCAGATTACACAGAAGACAAAACAGCTTGGATCTGAAATGCTCCAAGCACTCCAACAACTATTTCTAATTGTCTTTATTTAATTGATACTACATTGTATTGTAATTTTGTATTGCATCATTTTTTATATTTTTTAAATTCATATTTTGTATTGACCTGGTAACGACATACTCTTTTTTTTGTTTGTAAATGTCGTTGCTTTTGTGCGCTGTGGTTTCTTGCGCCCATTCTTTGCCACAGTTAAAAAATTATGTCCTGAATGGGTGGTAGGTTAAAAAAGATTTGGACGATTCAAAGTACTTATTAATTGAGTTTATTGAATAAATATATTTTGACTTTGACTTTGACTTTGAATACCACGTCAT
This sequence comes from Scoparia ambigualis, assembly GCA_963921215.1. NCBI lineage: Eukaryota > Metazoa > Arthropoda > Insecta > Lepidoptera > Crambidae > Scoparia > Scoparia ambigualis. The sequence continues at coordinate 24,012,491 of OY992521.1, read as the reverse complement.
AATGAACAAATTTTACTACGGAACCAATGCTGGGAACTCGATAAAATATCGACATCTTCATACAAATTGCAAAATACTAGTATGAAATCGTCGTTTTGATGATTGAGTTCCCTGCATTGTTTCAATAGTAAAAGTTGTTCATTTCGACAGGCTGAGGCACCCCTTCACGGATTATGTCGATGATAATTATACCTACATCTGGTATAAAACAAATCAAAATTCATCAGTTTATCATTATTCTCAACAAATTGTCACTATCCTTACATTGAAAATCATTTTTCTCACATTTTATCATTATCCTTAACTGTTTTTACTAACGTAGGATAAGAATTCAATGTTACTAACACTATATGGGCTATGCCCAAAATAAGTGATTTTTAATTTAACTTAATTTAATTTAATTTAACAACAGTTTTTAAAAAAACATCATTATTCCTTATAATTTTTGATTATTTGAAGTAACTCTAATTAGTATCTTATTATCTTAACTTGCCTACTTAACTTTTAAAAAAATCTTAGCGAAGCACGCAGGTTTTTAAGAATCCACAAATTTTGATCAAAAAAAATAAGTTTTGGAGATTTACCCTGCCCTCAGTAGGTACACCCTAGAAAGATAATCTTATTTTAACCTACGGTAAAGATAATCATACGTCTTAAAGACGTACTGAATTTTCAGAGTTCATACTTGACTTATTATCATATTTAAGCAATTCAAATGTAATTATTTAGTTGCTTTAGGATGTTGTGCTATAAATAAAACCGAAATAATATAGACAAATAAGCTATAATTAAACAAATAACGAAATTTGGTAAATCGTCTAACAAATCAACTAATAACTAACATGTCTTCTTTGGATGTCAAAATATGTTAACTTAAAAATCATAATCACATTTTTTTTATCTATTATTAAATTGTTACTCATAATCACTTTTTTAACATAGTTATAATCATATTTTTTACACTATATCCCAATTAGGTACAGCGCAGGCATAAGTCGTTTCTGTGTTCGCCGCAAATCGTCTTGTTACACTTGTAGCAAGTCGTTTTCGACGTCCTTCTTATTTTGGATAGGCAGTATATGCGCAATAACGTCTTTTTTTAACGACAGGTTCCTCATTTTAAATTATGGTGGGGTTGTTTGACAGAAACTCTTGAATATTAGTTTATACATGTCGTTTGAGCGTAGTAGCTGCCAACGTGCCAACCCCGTTTTTCCATTCAAGGTAATAAGAGTTCAGTATATAGATTCTTCATGTAGTTCTTTCGGCTAATTGGCTTTTTGTTCTTGGAAGTAACATTATGACAATATATTACATAGGAATTCACCAATGCTATTTTCATCAGGTAGACTAGCAATGTTTATTCTTCCCTCGAAGTATAAGCAGAGTTGGAATAATTTATGCGTGAGTCTTAAGTAGGTATACTTTTTCGTTTGTGTTTGTTTTTATCGTAGCATATTTCCAGATGTCGTATCCATTATATAATCACCAACTTCGTCTTCATCGTAGCGCGTCATCAAGACATCTTCTGTTTCGCTGTCGCTGTCTGAAGGTATATTGTTATCATCACTGCCCTCTAATACTGTCATAATCTGACTATAATAAAGGGCAGTGCATCTAGCCATCTTTGTTTCATACCAAAATTATCTAAAACAACGTAAAAATATTAATAAAACGTAAATAAACAACTATGTTAGTAATTCCAAAAGTCACGCAAAAGGTTATCATACTTCATACAGACGTACGTGATCTGCATATCTCCACAAACATTGTACTTACCACAGTAAAACAGCTGTCTTGCGAAAGCTCTGCCCGGCGACTTAGTTGGTTATGACGGACAGAGCGCTGTGTCGCGAAACAAAAAAGAGAGAGCAATGCTTTTGTTTTCGGTACGTCGAAACGACGTAGATTATCTTTCTAGGGTTAAAAACCATCCTGCCATTGATCGTTAACATTTTATGTAAAAGCCATCTCACTAAAACGAATACAGAATGTCTTTTAATAGCTAACAGTAACCCAGTAGATGTGTTTTATTTGACATGCTATATTATAAAATAGTTAATAAATCAACTACAAATTTAGAAAAGCTTTTTTTATAGCACAATAAACATTAAAATTGTTTGAACATACCTAGTATTATTTAACAATAAATTCTATATAAATAAAGTTTAAAATATTATGTAATAAAGTTATTTATTATGTAACACTTAAGTAATACTCGTAGATATGTAATAATAAACGGTGAACAATTTCAACAGCTTCAGGGCATCATTATTTATAATAATTATTCTTAGCAAAAATATAAAAAAAATATCTCTAAACTAGTAACTTTCTTTCAAAAAAGACATGAACACACAACCGATCAAGCAACACAAATCAGTAAAATTGCTTAAAACACCAAATGTTGGACTTTCGACTGATCTAAGTAGGTTGGCCCGTTGGCATGTATACAATAACATACATGATATAAATTTTCCAGAATCCTACGTCGAAAGGGTACAAAGTAAAAAATAATACTGCTAAAATGTCAAAACCCCACGAAACTTCATACGAGCATTGTAACATCTACAAAAACATTCACGTGCCTCTTTATCTTTACACAATCTCTAGCAAAATAAAACGATTTAACTACGTAAACTTTGTATTAACGGGACGATTCCAAAACAAACCCTACAGAATATCTTAGTTTGCCAACATCTGAAAGTGCGAAAGACAAACTTCCCGAAACAGATGAAACGGAAGAAGTGAAAGTGGAAATAAAAAAAAAGTGTTTAAGTAGGTATAGTTAAGAATAAGCCTATTGTATACATGCCTTAGAGAATTAATTTAATGCTCTAAGATACATGCCATGCAACGAGTCAACCTACCCAAATCAGTCGCTGGTCCATAATTTGGTCATAGTGTTAAAAAAAATTACTGATTTGTGTAGCTTGATCGGTTGTGTTGTCACGTCTAACTATTTTGAAAGAAAATTCCTACTTTACTAGTTTAGAGATATTTTTTTTTATATTTTTACTAATTAAATGAAATGAAATGAAATTATTTATTCACACAAAACAGAATACATTTTGGTTGGTGGTCATTTTATAATTTTAAACGTCCGTTTTGCCCACAGACGTATACTTCTTATTATAGGTACGTCTGTGGTTTTGCCAAACGCAGGGCATGTGAATTTAAACTAAAATTAAAATAAACTGATAAATTATTGTAATAATGACATTTTCATAACTTCGTAATCAATTCAATTAAAAAATATTATAAAAATATTGCTTTCTAGTCAATTTCAATTTTTGTATTAAAATATTCTTCCGTGGTATCAAAACATTTTACTTTTAGCCACGCTTGTAATTTTCTTTTTAACATAGGCAAACTAAGCTCCTTCACTGACTGTGGTAGCTTATTATAAATTTTTATGCAGTTTGGATAACAGTTCCTTTTAAAATATTGTGTACCTATGCATATTGGGCAACTTCAGTTTGCCATCATGGTGTCTCACTAATCTGCAGGTATCCGTATTTTTAAATTGAAAAAGCAGAGAATGCGCCTTAAAAAAGGTACAACATTCTAATATATGTATACATAGAAGCAAGTGTAAGAAGATTCAGTTTGGGAAATAACTGTCTACATGTTGTTATTGGCGGGCGTCTCATATAGCTCGGATGCATTGTTTCTGCGATATAGAAGCTTTGTTTACGCCAACCGCAACGACCAATGGCGGCCGTCTATACGCCAGCCTATGAGAGGCGCGGCGGTCCGCCGCGGCGAAGCGCGCGCCGCGCCGCCCGCGCCGCGGCGCCGACAGTGTGTTACCAAGCCTTAAAGTGAACCCACGCGTCCCGCGCCTACGAACTCAGCCCAAACCGCTCTCGCGCCCCTGCGCGACCTTATGTGACCAGTGGTTCAAGTGAAGTGTGAAGTGAGTGACGAAGTGTGCTACCCGCGACCTCCGCACGTGCCTATCGCCCTTGCCTATTCGCCCGGGTCTACCGCGACCATAATTCGGACCAGATCAACCGGGTACCCCAGGTAAGTCCTTTCCCGCCTCCCTCCTTATAACGTCGCATGTTACTGCGCCTCACGCAGTAACATATTTGAGCCGGATACCACATCTCAGTAAAACAGTCTACTAATTTAAATCCTACCCGCTACATTTAATATTTTCGCCTTGACTCGTGCCACGCCTAAACACCTACACACATACACAATGCAAGCGCAAGCCGGGCCCAGCTCAAATACGCCTTACTGCCCCTACTGCAGGGAAAGGGGGCACAAATTAACAACGTGCGCTCGCTATAATGCCCAGCCCACACAGGGCCGGTGGGATTTCATCCAGACGCGCGAGCGGTGCCAGGGGTCCGCACTACGAACATGAATGCAAGTCGGTGAAGGGTTGTAGGGTGTGTGGGCGCGTCGAGCACCACACGTCTCTTCACCGACCGGACGACACGACTTTGCAGTGCCAGCCACAGTCGGCGGCGCAGTGGCTCCCGCCCCACCTAAGGGAGACCCCAAGGCAGCGACCCAGCGACAGCCCGCTGCATGCGTCCGAGCACGCGAAGCAGCCGCATGGGTCGCAGCAGTAGCACAACAGCCCGTACGTACACAATCAGCACACTCACACGTACACCACACATTTAGCCCATACAAACTCGTACCACACACTCACGCCTTTGCGCTTAACGCCCTCCGCGCTTTGCGCCTCCGCGCCTGTATGGTGCCTGCCTTCAGCTCACGCCTTTGCGCTTTGCGCCCCTGCGCATTGCGCCTCCGCGCCTATATGGTGCCTGCCTTCAGCTCACGCCTTTGCGCTTTGCGCCCCTGCGCATAGCGTCTCCGCGCCTATATGGTGCCTGCCTTCAGCTCTCATACAACCACACACGTGCATTCCTCTTAGCTCATCATGTACACACCCACACACTAACTCAACACAGCACGAATCGAGGCTGTATTTAGCTACAGACCTCTCTGCTCTAGTCTCATTTACTTCCTTCCCGACCCCCCCCCCCCCCCAATCCTACCCCCTGGGGCCCGGAAGATGTTTGCGCCAACCGCAACGACCAATGGCGGCCATCTATACGCCAGCCAATGAGAGGCGCGGCGGTCCGCCGCGGCGAAGCGCGCGCCGCGCCGCCCGCGCCGCGGCGCCGACAGTGTGTTACCAAGCCTTAAAGTGAACCCACGCGTCCCGCGCCTACGAACTCAGCCCAAACCGCTCTCGCGCCCCTGCGCGACCTTATGTGACCAGTGGTTCGAGTGAAGTGTGAAGTGAGTGACGAAGTGTGCTACCCGCGACCTCCGCTCGTGCCTATCGCTCTTGCCTATTCGCCCAGGCCTACCGCGACCATAATTCAGGCCAGATCAACCGGGTACCCCAGGTAAGTCCTTTCCCGCCTCCCTCCTTATAACGCCGCATGTTACTGCGCCTCACGCAGTAACAAGCTTTATTTAAGTCTGTCGAGTTTCCCCACAGGAGTACACCAGATTGGATGCGAGTGCGACATATCCGTGATAGGCCATTAAAGCTACGTTTTGGTTTACTTGGACATTTAATCTCCACAATGCATAAGCAAATCTAATCCTGTTACAATTTTTTTTTAATGTGATATTTCCATGAGCATTGATTGTCGATCTCTATTCCTAAAAAAGTAAGTGACTTTGATTCCGTTATAGGCTCATTATTTATTAGCACAGTTAAATTATTTGATTTAGGTTTGATATTAAAAAATAATATTAAAGAATAATTATTCTAAATAAAGATGCCTTATAGCTGTTGCAATTGTTAATCGTTTATTATTACGCAACCATTAAGTGTACACTTAATAACTTTATTACTAAATATTTTAACCATTATTAATATAAAATTTATTGTTAAATAATACTAGGTATGTTCAAATAATTTTAATGTTTATTGTGCTAGGTATAGAAAAAGCTTTTCTAAATTTGTAGTTGATTAACTAATTTATAGTATACTTAGGTAGCATGTCAAATAAAACACATCTACTTCTAAAAGACATTCTGCCTTCGAATTTTTTAACAATGATATGGCTTTTACATGAAATGTTATCGATCAATGGCAGGATGGTTTTTAAGTAGGTACCTACTGAGGACATTACCCAGTTCGAACTACCTACATGCATAGTCATTCTGATTGTCACAAAACTTGTTTTCTAATTGTAAGTATAATGAATGTGATTATCAATGTCTTGCTCAAGTAATTAATTAGTTTGTTTTAAATATTTAAATAATTAATTATGAATGCCATAAATCTACACAATCAAAAAATAGGTTCCTTATTGAACTGTTCAATGATTTTAAGATGAATTCTGGCAAGCAACAAGTACTTACTGGACCCAAAATAAAGAGAAAAAAAACTAAGGTTACTGGTGTCTTAAAAAAAATTTAAAAAGTATCTTAAATAATTATGACTTTTTTATCAGGCGAAATTACAGCTTAAAGGACAAATTAAAATTCGTTCGATATTAAGAAGTCCTTTATGACCTATGAACTTGTTAATGCACTCTTTAACGGCATAGCTGACAATTATTTTATAAAACCTTTGGGTTCAAGTACAAGGTAATGGAAATGAGGTTCTTAAAGGACGTCGATATCGAAAACTATGCTATTTAGGTCAAATTAAACGGTCTGTATCGATTCAGCTTGAAAAATTACAAAGAATGACCTTTACCCCGAATCGATAGTTTCAAAAATCAAAAAGTGAAATTTTTCTATCCATTTCGTTTTCCTGCTCTCCTGAAAAGTCATGATTGGTCCTTTAAGACATTTGACATTTTAGGATATAGTTGCTAAGCAATTGATGTTCGCCACAATTTGCATCATGGAGAAGTAGAGCTAAATGGTAACCATCCAGAGAGTATAAAGGCAACCATCAAGTATAAAGGCAGAGGCAGGGTATATTTCTAGGCTTGGCTGGCATGGATACCGGTATACCGAAATACCGGTACTTATACCGATGTTTTTTTTATACCGGTATTTGAACGAGTTGTGTTTTCTTCGTCCGATTTTCCAACAAACGCGATCTGCCTGATTGATGGAATTGACCAGCGCCTATGTTTTGGTTTATATCTAAATAATTACTTTTTACGATACCTTCATTTTCAATTTGATTTGGTTTTAACAATACGTTCGTATCCATAGTAGTTATATGCTGAGACTAAGAGAGATATTAAAAATTTTTGTTACATGTTTTCTTATCATTAGAGTGTATAATACCTATTTGATTGTGACATCGTGCCAATGCAACAATATAAATAATTATTAGATCAAATAACACATTTTCTTTAGTATTCTTAATTGCCTATACTTTAATAACTCATTTTGTGGCTTCTAGGGAGTTGATAAATAGTTTGAGTGTTTCTGCCATGTAGCGTAGAAAACTGCTTTAATCACTCTCCGCAAACGAGACTTACTAATCGTTTTTGGAATCATTTAAACAGTAACTAAATTCAAACCGGTATCAATACCGGTATGAATATCATCCCGGTATTCCATGCCCTTCTTGGCACCGACTTCAAAAGTATGTAAGTTTAGTTTAAAGTTATCTGTAGGGATTAAATTTAGTTATTCAAGACAACACTATTATTTAGTTATTTTTATTTGTGTTATATTTTTGAAGTTGATTCTTAATTTTATTTTATATTTTTTGATATTTTAGGTCTTGTATACCATTAGTTTATTAAGAAGTCTAATTTAAACCTTTGCTAGGAGTCGCCTGTATTGCGAAATTTCCTAACTTCAAATCCTAGCTGAGGGCTAAATGAGACTTGTTGAAATTAAAGTATTCTATAATATTGCTCGTTTATAATTTTTTTATACTTATCAAATTCCTGCCTTTATTCTTTTTTGCTTCTATTCTGTACCTTACTATACTAAAATATTAAATTTAGGTACTTACCGAACTAGGGGTTGAAAGTGGACAAGGTATGTCTATCCTTAGTATGAAAATTCAGTCTCGCCCCCTGGGGGTCGAGTGTGAACTATGTTTGAGTGTTGAGAGTAAACAAATGAACAAATCTTTTTTTAGGGGTCGAGGGGACGAGAATGGACTAAACGGTTAGTAGCCTTTTACGACACCCAAAGGAAGAAAAGGGTTGGTAGTATTATTTTGATGAACCCATCGCCGCTATATGCTGTTGGATGTACGTGCAGGCTTTAGTCGGTTAGTCGCCTTTTACGACACCCAAGGGAAGAGATGGGTTGTTAGTATTACATAACTACATTTTACGATACCCAAAAGAGGAGATTGTTAGTATTATTTTAATAATAAGTCACAACCACACATGACAGTAGCTGTCAGAAAAACGATTTTCCCTAGGGCGGAAAAGTATTACTTTCCACCCGCTCTTCAGGAAACTTCAGACCTACTTTCCGAGTACCTATGAGGAATGAAATAGGTAGTACATTGTTACCCTAGGAGTGAAAGTAGCTTATTAATTCCCGAGACAGGGTTTGGCACCCGAGCGTAGCGAGGGCGCCAATAGTTCGAGGGACTAAAGGGGGTATCCTCAGTACTGTCGTCCGAATAGCAATGAATGCTGTTGTTTTGCAACACGTCATTGATATGAAGAAGAAACAGAGTAGGGAACAACACACACCCCTGCGGGACTCCAGCGTTCACGGGCTTCATGTCAGAGCACGAACCGTCGACTACGACTTTGATGCTACACCCAGAAAGAAAGCTGGCGACCCACGAACACAATTTCTTACGAAGACCGTACGATGGAAGTTTAGAGAGAAAAGCCCTGTGTTATACCCTGTCAAAAGCTTTCGCTACGTCCAAGCTAACCACCAGTGCCCCCCCCCCCCCCTTTACTCTCGACTGCCTCTGCCCATCGGTGAGTAAGGTACACTAAATTATCACCAGCCGAACGACCGCGACGAAAACCATACTGGCGAACACTAAGTAGCTGATTTTCTTCTAGGTACATTAAGAGCTGGCGGTTTGTAATGGCCTCCATTACTTTGGAGAGCAAAGAGGTGATGGCTGTTGGCCTGTAGTTGGACAGATCTGAGCGATCGCCTTTTTTACGAATCGGGTGGACAAAGGGCTGTCTTCCAGGAACTCGGAACAACACCAGTACCGAACCGGCGGCGCCAACTCAGGAGCACACTTCCGAAGCACAATGGCGGTAACTGCATCAGGCCCACTAGACTTATGGATATCAAGGGAAAAAAGAGCCTTACGAACTGACCTTTGCAGGAACCAAACATTGGCATTGAACAAGCGCAATGCGGTATGTTCGGTGGATCCATTTTCCGCATCGTCTAAGGTCGAGTTTGATGCGAAAAGAGTGCCCAAGAGATCGGCTTTCTTAATGCAGTATGCGCCTTTCATTCATCATCAGGCATTTATCGGTCTTGTACAATGGTGGTAGGGACGGCTAACAAAAATTCCCTAAGATAGCTTTAACGAGAGACCAGAACGCACGCCGAAGGAAGACGCACTAGCCTCTCACCACTCACACCAATTATCTAGCCCAAGAGAAGCTTCGTTATGAAACTCGTTAAATGGTTACTAGACAACGGATAAACATACTTAAAATACTTAAATACATACTTATAATACATAGAAAACTCCGAGACAATTTAGAAAAACAATAATTTCTAAATTGACCCGACCGGGGATGGAACCCGGGACCTCAGAGATGGCGACACCATGAAAACCACTCGACCAAGGAGGTCGTCAAATAATGACTTCGCTTTGGCAATGTCCTTTTTAAAGGACCTGGCGGCAAAGTTGTAGGTACCTCTTTCTGAGCACACTGATGTTTTGGTCCTTTGATGGTCAGGCTTGGTAATGTTGTCTTTTTGTGAGACGCCATTTTGTAGCAGCGACCAAACCATGGAGCAACCTGCCGCCAATGGGAACCACAGAGTTTGGAATGAAAAGTTCCGTTCCATGTAGTATCACATCAACGACAGAGTCAGCGGCGACATCATCCAGCGAGAAGCAAACTCGCCTCCACGGGTATGACACAAAAAAACTTCGCATCCCATCCCAGTCCGAAGACCTATAATGCCAGACTCGACGGCTGGCTGCTGGTTGCGATTTTAAAGTTTCTGTGAGAGGCAGTGCTACGAATCAGACAGTGGTCTGATGAGCCTAGTGGTGCATCAACAGAAACTTGATAGCCGTCTGGGTACGAGGTCAGCTGAAGATTCAATATGCAAGGCGCATAGCCCTCCACATCTGGAACCCGCGTATGCTCGGTTTCCAGTTGAGACAGACTGTAGGCCAAAGCGAAGTCATGAATGGCTCTACCCGCGTGGTCAGTTGTGCGTGAACCAAGCGATTTAACGTGGTGGGCATTGAAGTCTCGCAATACCACAATCTCGGCAGAGGGGATCCGTTGGAGAAGGGAGTCTGTCGCCGTTTGGACGCTCTCGATGAGTTGGTCAGTTCCATTGTTACCGCTGGGGGACCTATACAGGCACGCGTAGACGCGAGGATGGCGTCCGCAGTCGACGTGTAGCCATAAGATGGAGAGGTCCCTATCTTCAAGATTGCCGAGGCGACGGACGCACATATCCTCCCTGACGTAGGCACAAACACTAGTATATGATCCTATATACAGCTTGTATCAAGGGGGGCCGGCCATATTTCACGTACCTAATCAGTTACTTTTAGTGAGCTGATACACATTAAAACATTTCTTGATATCTTGGGCATTGTGAAAGTACTAGGTTTACAGCAGCGAATCGGCGCGCAAATTTCGTTGTGAGCAGACGTATCGTAGTTGGTCACGTAATAATTCAATATTAATTTTTAACTATTCTGGAGCCCCGGGTTTCGCCCCTACAGAACTCAGAAATCCACCACGCCGTTTCTGAAGACTCCAACATTCACGAATATAGAATTCAAATAACGAAAAGTTGCTGCGCACCGTGGGTTCGATCTCCGGACCTTTCACGTGAGTAGCGAACCTTTACTCGCTCGGCTACGGTGGCTTGACGCGGCGCGGCCGAAAGTATCGTTCGTATCGCCCGCCCGTCGTGAATCACCACCGCTACCACTGTACGCTGCGATTAACGAGCGACTTGTTGTTAATTTGACTGTTAGCGATGGCAAGCGAAACGATTGTATGTGCCGGCTGCATTGAAACTATCAGCTCCATGCAATATCTGGTATGCTGTAAATGTGCGCGCACTTATGACTTAAAGTGTGCTAATGTATCGGAGGAGCGCTTCTTAAATACCCTGACGGGTAAAAAAGAACCTTATGGAAATGCCAAGAGTGTGTGTGTAGGGAACCTAAGTGTGGCAATGTGAATACCCCCGTTGGGGCAGCACACAGCTCAGCAGCGCGAGGTCCCATACCGCCGCGCACCCGAATGAGCCCCCTACAGATTGCGGATGACTCTTTGGTGTCTGAAGGTGCCAATCCGAGTGAGGCTTCTTTTATATTAACATCCAAACTTGGTGAAACGCTTATAGGAGGAGACTACGTAAACACCAAGTGTAGGCAACAGTTGTCAAGTCAGGATTCCACAATTGTGAACGAGATTTCCTGTATTGAAGATAGCATTTGTCTTGCTAACATAAGAGCAGTTATGCGTGAGGAGCTTCAGCATTCTATTGATGAACGCCTTACAGATGTAATTAGCAAAATAGTGGAAGAGCGTGTTGCTGTTGTTGTTGAATCGGCAGTAGCTGCTCGTCTAGCGTTAATTGAAAAGCAAATTGCGGGTCTGCAACATAGTCAAAATCTAGAGGCATGCGCTGGACCTAATCCAGTAGCTGTTAAGGTTCCCGTTGTGAGCGGTGTCAAGATGCCAAGAAAGTCCACTTTAAAACAGCCTGCGTACTTAAAACAGGTTTCATTGCATGGGAGCTCTGCTGGAACGTCTAGTTCGACCAAAGACCAACAGCTTGTATCTTTGCCTGAGCATGAACATCCTATGGATCCTATAGATTCGTCCAATGGTGGTTGGATTGAAAATAATAAAAAACGTCGATCACCTGTGGGAGTGATACGTGGCACTGCTGCCCCCGGAGTTTCGCAGCTTGAAGCATCCGAGCAAAAGAAGTTCTTGCATTTATAATATGTCAAATTAGGCACTACTGAAGATCAAGTACATAACCATCTGACATCTTTGTGCGGCTCTGATGCATGTACAACCGAAGCATTGAAGGCCCGCGGTCATTATGCATCATTCAAGCTCGGGGTCCCACCGAAGTCGGCTAACAAAATTTTGTCACCAGAAAACTGGCCTGAAGGTATCTGCATAAAACCTTGGAGGCAGAAGTTTCGTTCAAGCACCCAGAATTTTCCCAAAAGATGCCACAAGGAAAAAGCATAGAGACCCAAAAGTTATTGATTTATACTATCAAAACGTTCGAGGTTTAAAAAGCAAAACTACAGCATTTTTTAATAATGTGTCCAGCTCTTGTCCATCTGACTTTATTGCCTTGACTGAAACATTTTTAAACAGCTCAGTAAGTGACTCTGAACTTTTTCCTTCAGGTTTTGTGGTGGTCCGTAAAGACCGCAAGGGGGATGTTGGTTGGGGAGGGGTTCTCTTAGCAGTGCGAGACCACTATTTTGTACAATTGGTTAATGATATAGCCGGCTTGAGCGATGACAAGGAGCTACTGTTTGTTATAGTTGTTGGTTTATTTACGACCTAGTTCTACAGAAAGACAGTATCTTGATGACTTAGCTTGCCTTGAGAACGCTGTTTGTCAATATACGTCTCTAGATATTGTTATTATTGGAGATTTTAATCTCAATTCTTGCAATATGAGTCTTAAAAATGAATTTGATTGTTTTATTGAATTTTGTAACTTGATTCAATGCAATGGGGTCAGTAATGGGCGTGGAGGTCTTTTGGATTTAGTGTTAACAAATATCAAAGATGATACAGTATGCGTAAGTGAAAGTTTTGAGCCGCTCGTGCCGATCGATGCTTACCATCCTGCGTTGGCAATAGCTTTATCCAGGCCTTGTGGATCTTTTCCTAATCACCAACGACTATCTCAATTCGACATTAACGCCCTTGACAGGTTGGATATCCCTAGTTGGAATTTTAAATAAGCTGATTTTTATGGTTTATATTCAGCGATTCCTAATGTAGATTGTACTGACGTATTCAATGAAGGTTGTGTAAATATAGCTGTAGCTTTATTTTATTCTAAATTAAATTCAATTATTAGTGAATATGTTCCTTTAAAAAGATAAAACTTTAATAATAATAAAAGAGCAAATTATAGTTATCCTATTTGGTTTACTTCGGAAATCATTCGTTGTATTGAAACTAAATATTTTCATCTTAAACGCTATAAGGCAAATAGGCTCGAATGTAATCGTGAGATGTTTAAATACTATAGGACCAAGGTTAAAGATTTAATAGACGTTGCTTATAACCAGTATCTGCAATCTATTGAACGTGATATTCACCATAATCCTTCCAAATTCTGGGCCCATATCAAGAATAAGCGTAAGAGCACAATGCAACCACGTGAATACACATATAACGGTACAAGTGTAGCGGGTCAAGAAGCCGCTTTTGCTTTCGCGAACTATTTCAGTTCTGTATTTTTAAGCGATGTCCCTCAACTAGACGTTCAAGCTGCTGAGTGTGCGGCTCATTCTCATCCTTTAACTGCAACATGTGTAAAACTTGACCGAGTCACTGTTTCTGATATACGCAAAGCTGTTAAAAGACTCAAACCTTTTTCAGCCGTCGGTCCTGATGGCATACCAGTATTTTTAGTCAAAGACTGCCTTAGTGCAATAGAATTTCCCCTTCTATATATCTACAATTTGTGCTTGCAAAGTTGCGTATATCCCACTAAATGGAAAGTAACAAGTGTAACTCCGGTCCCTAAGAGTGGCTCTTCAGCAGACGTAACTTGTCAGAGGCCTATTGCCGTGCTATGTACCTTTGCAAAAGTTTTCGAAACCATCATTACTATAAGCATTACGAACCAAACTAGCCATCTTATTGATGACTCGTAACATGGATTTCGTAAGGCCCGCTCCACTATTACGAATCAGATTGTGTTTGTGGACTACGTCACGACTCAGATGGACATGGGCTACCAAGTTGACGCTGCCTATTTCGACCTAAGGAAAGCGTTCGACGTGGTTGATAACGATGTTCTTCTCACTAAGCTTTCTTGACTTGGTTTCTCTCCCAGGCTCCTTAAATTTCTTGCGGACTATTTACGAAACCGTAGGCAATATGTCAAATTGGGCAGTTACGTTTCGGATGACTACTACACGAGGTCTGGTGTTAGTCAAGGGTCGATTTTGGGGCCTACCCTGTTCACGATAATGATTAACGATCTTCCGACCGTGCTGAGCACTGTTAAATGTTTAATGTTTGCTGATGACATGAAGTTATTTCACAGAATAGGTAACATCTCAGACTGTATAGACTTCCAGCGTGATATTGATGCAGTTTTGCAATGGGTGATGACGAACAATTTGAACTTTAATGTCTCAAAATGTAAAACGGTCACCTATTCTAGGTCCCCGACACCTATTACTTATGAGTATACTTTGGATAAAAATGTCTTAGGGAAAGTTGACACAATTCGAGATCTTGGTGTTATAATGGACAGTCAGCTTAGCTTCCGTGAGCATATCGAGACCATTTGTAAGAAAGCAAACAAGATCCTTGGGTTTATTTGTAGGTCCGCTGCTCAGTTTTGTAATTTGGGCGTCGCTGTTATGCTTTATAATGCATACGTTCGCAGTGTGCTGGAATTTGGTGCAATTATCTGGGATCCTAGAACAAAGAAGTATACTCTCATGGTTGAAAGAGTACAGAGAAAGTTTACTAGGTACCTTTATAAAAGATCCTTTGGTTACTACCCCTTCCTTTTCCCGTCATTATTTGTAACAGGCATGGTAGGCCTTGTAACTTTAGAAGTCAGGCGTAAACTCTTGCTTGCAATGCATTATTGTTTTTTTGCTGCGAAATAAGGTGGACAACCCCACAGTGCTAAATTCTATTGGCTACTACGTTCCGCAGAATTATGTGCGTGTTGGTCTACGTCGTCGGCACGACCTGTTAGCACTACCTTCTGCTTTGCGCACGCGGCATGCTCGTAATGCGCCCACTCCTAGGGCTATAGCTCTTATTAACCAGTTCTTGCAATGTGTCCAAGACGCCGACATCCATGCTGGTCTATTAGTTGCATTTATTGGAAATTGTTTTTTTGTATAGGTAAATTGCCCAATGTGAATGTTTTGGTTTAGCTGTAAGTCCACATTGTATGCTGAATAAATAAATAAATAAATAAATAAATAAATAAATACCTTACATACTTTTGAAAATAATACTTGTTTATCGACATTAATGACAACATTATCAATCAGCTGGTTGGAGTAATGAACTCTGTGTAGTGTTACCTTAAGTTCACTTCCTTTGCCCCTGCTGTAAACCTAGTATTTTTGCGCCTATTGTGCTGACTCCGCCCACTTTCAACTATTTATTTTTGATAAAGTTTTAAGGGTTCCGTGTTGTTATTTTTTTTACTAAGAACATAAGTTACGACTACCTACTTTTATTAGTGAGAAAAGAAAATTGAGACGTTCATTTAGTCAATTATTCTCTGTTCCTATCACCAGGTCAGGTTAGAAATGTGTTAATTATCAGGCAAGTACTTTTGACGGTTAATTACTATGGAGGTACGAATCCAAAACATTTATGATTTTGAGAAAATTAAATGTGAATGTAAAGAGTCGTCTGAGTATTATTCATGAATTGAAAGGCTTGTTAGACGAAACGCACTGAGAAATGTCTTACTTCGCATAGCATTTGTACTTTGCTTCGACCGCGATTCTCTAAGCGACACATAGACGCTGCTGCGCGCATGGCTGTTACCTGCTGTCTCTTTCCAATTCTAAGAATATGAAAGAGGCAGAGTCAATTCTCAGCGCTGCGGCAGCCGCTACTACCAAGGCTTTAACTTAGAGAATCGCACTGCTGAACAATAACTAAAGCATTATTGTTCTAAGGCTTATACAAGTAAATGTTTGTGAATACGGGTTTCAGCACTGTACTAAACTCACCCGTTTACACGCAGTTAAAATAACAAAACAGAAAAATCTGTCATCATGTGAGTTTTCATTGTAACTTTTATGTCGGCTCTAAGAAAATAATATTGTTAGAAATATGAACAGTGATAAAGAAATGACTTAACTAATATAAAAATATAGCTGGTTTGGGTAACTTACGTGTAATTATCGAACCCTAAAAAGTACTAGGAGCCACTCCTGATATGGGCTGAGTCACAAGAAAGCGTGCGCGTGCGTCTTTTTTCTTAATGGGTTCTGTCATAGTGATGGGTTTTTATCCGGATAAATACTCAAAATGGATAAATACTCATAAATATCCGTTTTTACTCGAGTATTTATCCAAAAAAACTGATAAATATTTTATGAACCCTTTTCTTTACAAATCATTTAAATTTTAAATTAAAATATAGGTATTTTGTTAATATAAACAAAATAACTGCTATTGAGTTTTTTAATTCCATAAAATGAGCGATAAACAAAAATACTTCGTCAAAATTATTCAGCAAGTTTGAACTCAACTGAACGGGTTGGGTTTTTACCATTTGTATGCAATGAATTATAGATTGTGGTTTAACATTTGAAAGGTAATTGTATAAGCTTTCAAAAATATTTAAAAATTAATAAAATTTTCTACCTAAATATAAGGATTGTTGCAAAAGGTTGAAGTTGTGGATGTCTAAATGAATACTGTGTATTTTATCCCCTCCTCAATACATTGTATTACCCCCCTGGCCCAAATGACTGCCTGTAAACGATATCTATTCTTTTCGATTTCGTTTCTCATTGACCGAATGAGTTTTCTGACAGAATCTTGTGGAATTTTCTGCCACTTTTCGACCAAAGCAGTTTTCAGATTTTCTATCGTCGCCGAAGCTGGAAATCTTCCTCGTACCTATCTTTTCAGCTCGTCCCACACGTGTTCAATAGGATTCAAGTCAGGACTGTGGGCTGGCCAGTCTAAGGTGGAAATCCCGACTTCTTCCAGGTACAGTCTAGTCATTGCAGCGGTGTGGCAGCGGGCGTTATCGTGCATTAGCAGGAAATGTTCGCCTATAAACCGGCGAACGGGAGCACATGGTCTAGCAGAAGGTCGTTGATGTATCTTTCAGCAGTTAGGCCCCTTCCCCGACCACTAACAGGTACGAATACCAGCTCCGTTTTTTCTTCTATAGAAATCCCCAACATATCATACTGGACCCGCCCCCGTATGCCACTGTTTCCGCCAAACTGCATTGTGTAAATCGCTCTCCCGGTCTTCTATAGACTCTCTGTCAACGGTCGCTACCATGCAGGCACATTCTTGTTTCGTCCGAGAACAGGATTCGACTCCATTGTTATATAATATCCGATATCCCTATCTAAGTGATCGCGAGCAAACTGAAACCGGCCTTTCGGTGGGCTGGAGACAATTTGGACCCCATAGCTGGCTTTCTTGGAGTCAAATTCGCTCTTTAAGTCTTCGCCTCACTCCATTCGCTAACAGCCCTCTCTCGAACTTCTCTGAGCTGCCGTTGGACGTCCACGCCGCGCCGGTTAGGTGTCGATTTCGGAGAGAAGTGGTAACAATGAATCGGTCATCTCTCACCGAAGTGCAACGCTGTCTTCCAGATCCTGGTCTCCTGACAAAGTTGCTAGTCTCTCTGAACCTTCTGTACACCTTCAAGACACAAGGTCAAGGATGAAGCGGTCGAGCAATAATTAAGCTGAGACAACCCTTGCCGGATTAAGATGACGATTTGAGCGGCTTCTGCAGGTGTGGTTTCCATTTTCTTTTAGATTCAGTGTTCCCAGTGACGTGAAATATTGGACTGATGACCAATTTTCAGGGATGCTCACTTTTTATAGTGGACCACGACGCGAAGCGACGACGCGGGACGAGGG
Source organism: Scoparia ambigualis (assembly GCA_963921215.1). Classification (NCBI taxonomy): domain Eukaryota; kingdom Metazoa; phylum Arthropoda; class Insecta; order Lepidoptera; family Crambidae; genus Scoparia; species Scoparia ambigualis. The sequence continues at coordinate 23,994,565 of OY992521.1, read as the reverse complement.
AACCCGAGCTCTAGATTGCGCGGCGAAGCCGGCAAATGATTGTAACCAAACCGAATACCTATACTTTTATCACTCTCGCGGATGTGTGCGCAACGTGTGCAAGAGTAAGAAAGCCTAATTATTTCAAGGACTCGACTCAGTTCCACTAGAAACACTATTACCACAGCTATTACCGTGACTTGATAGGTATAGCGCAACCGTGCTAAAACTACAGTAAAATTTTTAATAACATAGTATTCGGACACATAATAGCAGTGTTTCTAGGCATCACGTTAGATGCCATGCTTCAGTGGGCCCACATATAGCTAAATTGTCGAATAGACTTAGCTCTGCGGCTTATGCAGTAATGAAGATCCGTCAGTTAACTGACGTTGATACATCTAGATTAGTTTATTTCAGTTACTTTCATAGTGTAATGTCGTACGGCATTTTACTGTGGGGAAATGCTGCCGACATTCAAACTATCTTTGTGCTTCAGAAGAGGGCTATTCGAGCAATCTATAACCTAAAGGCTGGCGACTCTCTCAGAGAGAGATTTAAGAATATAAATACACACATCAAAAGTGTCTAGGGATCAAGCATTTTTATGCGGATTTCTTGAGATTGAGATGTGGCTTTGTAATAAATTTATGATTTTATAAATTTATATGGATCCTTTTTGGTGCATTTCATAATTTGAAACAGGAACTTTCAATCAATTTCTAGTAAAAGATGAAAATCAGCTGTCAATATTTTCCCTATAAAAACATACAACGCATTGAAGACATTATTAGTGCTACTGTTTCCCTACTACTGATTAAAACCAACGTTATTATGGAGCGGCGACGTCATTTAAGCAGGGAAGAAATGCTCAGAGCCGTGGGAATGATAGAAGCTGGTTCCCGGCAACGTACTGTGGCTTTAGCTCTGAATACAAGTCAGAGTGTTATCAGTCGACTTTGGACACATTACCGAAGCACTGGTACCGTGGCTGAGCGCCATGGAGGACGGTATCGCTGCACCACACGGAGACAAGACCGATACATTCAAATCACAACTCGAAGAGCTCCAACAATAACCGCCATGATGTTAGCCGTGAGGCTTCATCACTCTTTAGGGAACTTAATTAGCGACCAAACAGTCAGAAACCGCTTGCATGAAGTGAACCTTCATTCCCGAAGACCGCTAAGGGTACCACCTATAGCAATGCACAATCGTAGGATTCGATATCAATGGGCTCTTGAACACAGAAATTGGGCAGAAGAACAATGGCGTTTCGTGTGCTTTTCTGATGAGTCTCGTTTTGGTATGAGACCGGATACAAGACGTATACGACACTGGAGAACCCCTGGACGCCAACAGCGATTAAAATCCTGCCAGGAAGTCCATCCTTATAGTGGTGGAACCATCATGGTATGGGCGGGTATTTGGATCGGCGGAAGAACTGAGTTGGTTTGGATCAGAGGCAACCTCAACGCTCAAATTTATGCTGAGACGATTGTATCAGACGTCATCGTTCCTCTACAAGTGCAAATCGGTCCCTTATTTCAGTTAATGCATGATAATGCACGACCGCACACCGCAAGAGTTGTAAGACAGACTCTCGCCGCAGCTAACATCAATGTCATGCCCTGGCCTGCTCAGTCGCCAGACTTGAACCCGATTGAGCATGCATGGGATATGCTACAGAGAAGAGCTCTGCCGAATATGGAGGGTATCCAGTCGCAAGAAGACCTTTTTTTGTTGTTGCAACGAACATGGGCGGCCATTCCACAGCGTGATTTGGATGAACTCATTTTGAGTATGCCAAACCGATGTTCTTGTGTTGTTATTGTTCGCGGTAGAAACACGGATTATTAATTGTTTAAGTTACCCAATAAAATTTTAAAGAAAACTGTTATTTCAGTCTTTTTTTCGAACTTTAATGTTAGTGGTTCAAATGTCAAAAATCCCTTTATTAGGAAAATGGCAAATTTCTTTATTAATGCAAAGGTGACTTGGTTTATCGTTACTGTAGACAAACGAAAACACTTTATTTGATGAATCCTTAAAGAAAATTTTAATTAATATCAATCAGGAGAAAAGTTATTGCAAAAATATATGTTGATCCCTAGACACTTTTGATGTGTGTATAATGACAGTTGCATCACAATACATTTATGAAAATTTGATTTATGTTCATAAAAATACTGGAATGTTGTCAAAAAACAGTGATATTCACAATGTAAACACTAGAAGTAAGAACAAATTAGCAGTACCTTATACTAGGCTCCATAAAATAAATAATTCTTTTAGGGGTCTGTGTGTAAGATTTTACAACAAAGTACCAAATGATTTTCAGAAATTAGATCTTAATAAATTTAAAATCAGAATCAAAGAAAAGCTTTATAAAAAAGCTTATTATAAAGTGTCGGATTACACAGAAGACAAAACAGCTTGGATCTGAAATGCTTCAAGCACTCCAACACCTATTTCTAATTGTCTTTATTTAATTGATACTAGGTACATTGTATTGTAATTTTGTATTGCATAATTTTTTTTATTTTTTAAATTCATATTTTGTATTGACCTGGTAACGGCATAGTTACTCTTTTTTTGTTTGTAAATGTCGTTGCTTTTGTGCGCTGTGGTTTCTTGCGCCTATTCTTTGCCACAGTTAAAAAATTATGTCCTGAATGGGTGGTAGGTTAAAAAAGATTTGGACGATTCAAATTACTTACTAATTGAGTTTATTGAATAAATATATTTTGACTTTGACTTTGACTTTGATAGGTACTAATCATTCGTCGAATGTAGTCCTGGAGGGCGATCGCGCTAATTAATCTCAACCAAACTACAACTGAACCTCAGCCGTTATATAGTGCTATCGCGTTTGACACACGCGATGAACAAAAACCCCCTAGAAAAACAAAAGTTGTGCGTGGATACCGCTAAAAAGATATTTATCCGTGATTTTGAGTAAATATCAGATAAAAATGGATAAAAACGAGTATTTATCCATTTTTGATAAATTTCCGAGTATTTACTCTTTGGATATTTATCCACTGCCCATCACTAGTTCTGTCTGTAATAGCTCATTTTATTTTTCTAACCGCTTTAGTTGACCCGGTATAAAAGTAAGCATTCCTGAAATCCTAACTATTTAAATGAAATATTATTTAAACTAAGTTTAAGTATGTTGTGTCACACAAAGTTTTAATACTTAACCCATTCGTTTTTGTTTACAATAATAATGATAATAAGAATAATATTATTTAAACATCTGTGACATAAGTACCAAATATAACTTACGTGTGATGGAAGATTTTATCACTAATTGACTAAATTAATAGCAATAAACCAAAAAATAATACCAACATTGTGCCAGTGTGTGTGGTGTTTCGCAGCGCTTAAGCCAGTTTACATTTTGGAAGTATTCTGTGACATCGGTACTATTAGGTTTGTATTCTGTGACTTCGGAAAGTGTAAGTAGACAGTATAAGTGTTACCTACTAGTCTAAAATCATTGCAAGTTACTGAACTGCACTGAAAAAATTTGAACACCTCGGACGGGAATCGAACCACGCCAACCAACCAACAACCAAAAACACCATTCTCCACAGTCCAATCCAGAGTCCAGACTCATCTGTCAAGTAGTTAAAATTCAGCCGCCCGTCTTTTTTCTTAAAATTACATCTTCGTCACGAGTATTCAGTATTTTAACAGAAATTTTCCGATTTACACACCGCGTTATGGTATTGTAACCGCAAAGACTATGGACCTGGAAAAGCCCTAACTAGAAGACGTTTAACCAGATTGACTTCATTTTAACAAATAAGAAATACGTGATTCAGGATGTGGATGTGGTTAACCAAGTTGGAGCCGGAAGCGACCACCGAATAGTGAGAGCAAAACTCTGCCTCAACTTGAGACTAGAAAGACAAAAGCTTGTTGCCACGTCTTGCCCTCATTTACAAAACGACGTATTTCTTAGAGTACAACAAGAATACTACGAGAATGCACTGAAGAAGCGCCTTACTTCTAACGAGAACTGGAACGTGCATCAAATCAATAAACAACTAGTTGACACCATCACTGATGAAGTACAAGAAATAAGACCGAAACGAAAAGTCGCACATCCGATCTTCTCGACACAAACGCAGCTATTATTGGATGAAAGAACCGATCTATTAAGGAAGTCTGACCATGGGAAAGCGACGACAATCGGCAAACTCATTCGGAAAGCCGCAAAGAAGGACTTAAGGAAAAGAAAGCATACGATTGTTTTGGATACTATTAAAAAACATCGTGGACCTAAGGTATTCAGAAAACAACTAAAGCGGGGTAACGATCAGGTACATAAGCTCAGTACAGACGATGGAATAACCACAGACAGGAATAGAATATTGAGAGAGTTGAGAATTTCTATGGAAAGTTATATAGCTCAACTATCCCAGAACCATCGGAAAGTGATTCAGATCCTAGAGCCAGGCTAAAAAGACACAGGACCGAAGACCTTCCTGAAATTAGCCAGTATGAAATTATAACCGCTCTAAAGTCCATGAAAATTGGCAAATCTCCCGGGGAAGATAAAATATTGATCGAGTACCTCAAACACGGCGGCAAGCCAATATTGCAACAGCTCCAAATCCTCTTCAACAAAGCACTATTTGAAGGAACCACTTCCAAAAACGTGGAAAACCGCTGTTGTTACATTGCTTCACAAGAAGGGTGACGCAGCAAATAACTATCGACCTATTTCGCTGCTAAGTCATATCTATAAGCTGTTCACCAAAATTTTGACATTGCGCCTTACACACAGACTCGACTCAGCCCAACCGGCGGAACAAGCAGGCTTTCGTAGCGGGTTCTCGACGCTAGATCACATCCACACCGTAAGACAGGTTATAGAGAAGTGTAACGAGTACAACCAGCGCCCTCGTAGTAGCTTTCGTCGATTACGAGAAGCTTTCAATAGCGTTGAACATTGGGCTGTACTACACTCCCTGAAGAGAAGCCTTGTAGACACGAGGTATGTGGACCTTCTACGTGAAATCTACAGTGAAGCTACATTGCAAGTGAAGCTGCATGAACTAACAAGGCATATCCCTGTGAGGAGAGGTTTATGGCAGGGCGACACTATATTTCCTAAATTATTTACCGCCTGTCTAGAAGACGTATTTAAGCTCCTCGACTGGGCTGATAGGGGAATAAACATAAATGGTGAGCATCTCAGCCACCTCCGCTTTGCCGACGACATTATTGTATTCGCCGAAAGTGCTGACGAACTCCAAAGTATGATGGAAGAACTTTATCTGGTCTTGATAAGTGTTGGTCTACTTATGAACACCTCAAAAACAAAAATCATATGCAAGGACTCCATCGTGGATGGCATCATGGTTAATGGTAAAAAGATAGAGCGGGTCGACGAATATGTCTACTTGGGGCAACTGGTTACGCTTGGAAAGGACGGACAGGCAAGAGAAATTCAGCGCCGCATCGGACTCAGTTGGGGGGCGTTCGGTAAGCTGCCTGAAATTTTCAAGTGTAAGGAAGTGCCCCTCTCTCTAAAACGAAGGGCATATGAGCAGTGTATTCAGCCGGCAATGGTCTACGGGGCAGAAACTTGGACCCTTACACAACAACATATCCAAAAGCTGCATCAGGCCCACTCGCCTTATGGATATTAAGGGAAAAAAAGAGCCTTACGAACTGACCTTTGCAGTAACTGAACGTTTGGCATTGTACAAGCGCAATGCGGTATGGTTGGTGGAGAGTTTTCCCCATCTTCCAAAGTCGAGTTTGATGCGAAAAGAGAGCCCAAGAGATCGGCTTTCTCCTTTGCAGTATAGGCCAGGCAGTCATCGGTCTTGTGCAATGGTGGTAGGGACGGCTGACAAAAATTCCCTAAGATAGCTTTGGCGAGTGACCAGAACGAACGCGTCCCCGAAGGAAGACGCACTATATACGAGGGGTGATCCAAAAGTAATGATAATCAGTTATTTCTAGTGCACACAAAAATACAAAAAAAATATCAGTCACTTGCTCAGTTACCCACTAGTTCAGGAAAAAAAATCATATAAATAGGCCACGATTCCCGGGAGCTACATTCATTTGAATACGAACTGTCAAGGAGTGAACATCAAAATGGAAAAACACGAAATCAGAGCTGTCATTAAATACCTCTGCTTGCACGCTGGGCTAAGGAGTTTAAGCTGGGAAGAACATCGACGGAAGATGAACACCGCGAAGGACGCCCATCGACGTCCCTCACTGAAGAAAATGTGAAAAAAGTTGAAGAAATTGTATTGGAAGATCGAAGAGTGACTATCAGGCATGTAGCTGAGGTCACAGGGATCTCATATGCAGTGGCGGTACCTTCATACAAGCCGAAAAGCCCGGCTTGCCCTAACAAAAACTCAATATCACTACTGGTAAAACGCAATTATTAAAATCACTTAATATTTTTTACCATTGTTAATTTTCTTTCATCAGCATTCAAATTATCAATTTTATAAGTTTCTCATAAAACAAATCGCATAAAGCTGCTTATAAATCGTGCGACGCTTTACATCTCTCTCGCACAAGTTGGCTTGCAACCGGGCTTCGGATTTGAAGTATATCCGCTCTCTTCTAACTTTAACAAAATTGCTACTCTATAAACATAATACTGCGTAAGTATGTATAGATTCTATGAGAAATTCATACTCTTCGTCAAAGCCAGCTTGCGTTATGAAGTTCGCAAGTAAGGCCTTCTCCAAATCAGGATTTATTTCTACCGAATCATGTGCAACTTAAACGCGGGCGAACCAATCAGAGGCGACCGACGACAGCTCGAGCTCGGGCGAACCAATCAGAGGCGAGCGTTAATACGCGATTGTGCTGTGCAGCAGCCACAGGCAGCAGCCAGCTATTTTTTATTCTTTGTTATTGTCACACTTCACTATGTTTGAGGGATTGTTTTTAAGTAACAAGTGTTTTCGTAATTTGTGATAAAAAAATGTGTTCCGAGTTCAGTTCGTCGTTTTATTGGTCTCTGTGACGAACTTAGATGTGTTGGGCATGTGATGTGTTGCAAACAAATGTGTACTTAAGCGTGTTGATGATTGGCATACGAAAGGCAGAGGTAAATAAATTCTTTGAACATCACACATGATTTATGTATTTCGCAAACTATTAAAAGTCATCTAGGGCATTAATTATAATAGATCTATGTAAAAAACTCTTTGGATTGTTGGTTGCTTCCATTCAAATAATTAAGTAATAATCAATAAATTAAGTGTAGAGGCCTACATATCGACTGTGATTCCCGCGCAAAATGCCCATTTTCGCATTTTGTAGTAATTTTCCAGTTGTATTTATCGTTTTTATCGAAATAGAATAATAAATGCATGCTTAATATTACGAATCTCCACTCTGCGAGAATAAGCTGAATTCGGACGGCCGGCGCATCGCATTTTGTTGTAATTTTGTACTTAGTTGTATTTATAGTTTTCATCGAAATAGGATAATAAATTCATCATAACATTTTTATTCCTCATGAAGTAACAATTATTCTGGTATAAATTTTACTCAATAATATTATCGTAGATAAGAGAAATTCACAGTTAACTTAACGCGATTTTCGAAGTTTTTTTGGTTTTGTTTCATTTTTTTATTTCATTTGTTTAGAACAGTAGTTCAATCCAGGAGCTCATAAAAGTGCCCTCGCGCAATTTATGAAAATCTTTCTCTACAATTTTGAGTTTAAATAAAAATTAAGCGAAATTTACAAAAAGTGAGGCCGCTACGTACTATGCCTATAGCTATTCTACACTATTCAATAAGTAAATACTGTTAATGTATTTTTGTTTCTGAGATAAAGAACGCCAAATTGGCCTAAATAAAATTCTCAAAAATCACATACAAGATGTAATAGAAGGTAATAGCCTGTTTTTTTACCAACGACAAGAGCGTTTGGAATGCCACGGCCTATGACGATTTGAGTAAAAAATGTGGCTAGTGCTTAGATTAAAACAAAAATAATCTAAGGGCTAGTGTCACAAATGGGCACTAACATTGTACCTAGGTAGCAAGATTAGGAACTTCAGGTTTCGTGGCTTGCCCCAATCTGAAGCCCTAGGCACGCCACTGCTCATATGGCAGCATTTAAAGAATCCTTGCGAACGAATTGCATATGAGAAAGGTCTCCGCGCGTTGGGTACCAAAAATGTTAAACGACGAGCAAAAGAAGAAACGAGTCGACATGTCAAGAGCAAATCTTGAAAAGTTCCAGGCAGACAAGGATAATTTTTTGTCACGTTTTGTGACCATGGACGAGACCTGGATCCACCATTTTGATCCTGAAACAAAACAACAATCGATGACATGGAAACGATCCGATGAACCGACGCCGAAGAAATTCAAAGTGTCAAGCTCAGCAGGGAAGGTTATGGCGTCTGTTTTTGGGATGCTGAAGGAATAATCATGGTGGACTACTTGGAAAAGGGGGCCACTATTACAGGCTCCTACTATGCAGAACAAATAAGAAAATTGCGGGAGGCTATTAAGGAGAAAAGGCGAGGCAAACTGCGGGCTGGAGTGCTGTTCCATCAAGACAACGCACCGGTTCACAAAGCTGCAATTGCCATGGCTGCCATTCAGGAAGCGGGCTTGGAGCTGGTGGAACACCCCCCCTATTCACCAGATCTAGCCCCCAGTGACTTCTATCTCTTTCCACGACTCAAGGAACACCTCCGAGGCAAGAAATTTGACGATGATAGCGACGTGATGGCCGCGGTTAAGGACTTTTTTCAGAGTCAAGATAAAGATTTTTTTCTAAGGGAATTTTAGGTTTAGAAAAGAGATGGACTAAATGTATAGACTTGCTAGGAGACTATGCTGAGAAATGAATTTATTTTTTTATTTTATTCATTGTGTTTATTATTGATTATCATTACTTTTGGATCACCCCTCGTGGCCTCTCGCCGATTCTACCTATGAATGATGACTTCGCCTTGGCAATGTCCTTCTTAAAGGATTTGGCGGCAAAGTTGTACTTCTTTCTGAGCGCGCTGGTGTTTAGATCCTTTGATGACACCGCATTAGCCCAGGCTTGGTAATGTTGTCGCACAGACCACTTATCCCATAGACGTCGCTTTCAGGGATAAGTGGTCTGTGTGTTGTCGCTTTTGGCGAGACGCCATTTTGCAGCAACGATTAAACCATGGTTGGGACTTGCCGCCAATGGGAACCACAGAGTTTGGAATGAAAAGTTCCATTACCTGCAGTATCACATCAACGACAGAGTCAGCGGCGACATCAGGATCATCCAGCGAGAAGCATACTCGCCACCACGGGTAGGACGCAAAGAAACTTCGCATCCCATCCCAGTCCGCTGACCTATAATGCCAGACTCGACGGCTAGCCGCTGGTTGCGGTTTTGAAGTTAATTATTATTTTAATTTAATGTCCATTACATTATTTTATTGTCAGCAAATAATGTTCATTGAATTGAAAATTCTGTTAGCTAAGCTTGTGTTATAAATATCACGCAGCCACAATGCTCATCCATTCTTAAGATCGCAGCTGCGTTGAACAGATCAAGTATCAAACGCTAACTAAAATAATATCGGATACTCGAGTGAGACTATAAGCACACATGTAAATGGGTGAGTTTAATGAATATATAGTATTAAGTAATATTTGAATGTCGATGTCAAGTAATGGATGAATAGTGTTGTTTCGATGGTGGAATTGAGGGCCCTGGATCTCTTGTGATCCAGGATCCTCAATTTTAACCTACTACTATGACTTTGTAATTCAGAGGCAAAGGTTTGTATAAGCTAAACAAAAACTGTATTCGTTGTATAATAAACTCGTTCTTGCTTGTTTTAGGTCAAATAATTTTGACGATAGCGGGATACCTTTTAACATGGGATATCTCGATAACAATTGGTCAACAAAATTTAATATTTGCTAGCATATTTAAACATAATATCAACTAAATCATGGCGAAATTTGCCGATGCCGATCTGAAGGGGTTATCCCGCTGGGGTCACAGACATGTTTTACAAGATTTAGGAGGATAGTTTCATTACCTTTATATCCAATTATTTGAATTATTTCTTAAATAAAAACACTGGAACAAGCTAAAGGCTGCTATTTATTGTAAACCATTTTAATAAACCTTTAAATATTACGCTCATTCAGATTTTGCAATCATAATTTGTCATCCTTTGGTTTGTAGCAACACAGGGAAATGTATCTATCCTTTTAGCAGTCTGGTAACACCTATCAAATTGTTTTAATCTTGAGACGCTGATCATTGAGATAAGTATCTCTAAAGCTGGGATGCTTAAGAGCGCAGTTTCAGGTATGCCCTTCTGTACCACTCACGAGGATCACAGTGGGCGTAGTATTCATGGAAGATGGGTTCAACCAGAGTATCAGGTGGCAAGTTCTTGTAAACACGCTCACCATAGTAGGTACCAACCTGAAATAGTTTATAATATTAGTTAGTAAGTTAGACGATGTCGCCGCAGGCCCAGAAGAAAATGGCGGGACAAGCTAGACTGCTATCGGAAGGACTGGCAAGTTACAGCCCTAAACCGTGAAGAGTTAGGGAGGGTAGGGAGGCCTTTGCCCAGCAGTGGAACAAGCCGGGCTGAATACTGCACGTATTGTGAGGTTCCTCACTCTGCAGCCCTAACCACCGATAGCTTGGGTGTATCCCCGCTGCCGGTGGCAACCTAGGTTAAGTTTTCTATAATATTTTATATTGTAAATAATATATGTTTTTTATATAAAATATCATAAAAAAAAATTAAGATATATGTTAGATAAAGAGAATAATAATAATAAGTAAATAATTTTGATTTTTCATATTTACTTACTTATTTATTCATTTATTTCTTAATATAGTAAACATACAGCTTTTTCAACATATAATGACAAGGTAAGTAACAGTGCTTACGCCAATATACAGTTTCCATTTATCTGTAGCAGACTAACAAGATGCAATATAAAACAACTATGGAAACTAATCAATGGAAATTTTCAAAGACTAAGGCTCGTATTCTAAAACCAAACTCACTCAAATCTCTGCTTGAGTACAGTTAAAAAGGGATGGTGCTATTCATCGCATATATCGCCATCCCTTACTAACTGTATTCAAGCATGGAATTGATTTTGAGTTTGGTTTTAGAATACGAGCCTAAGAGCAGTTTTTAATTCAAAGTTATAAAATTTCGACCGAAACAAAATATGGAATCTACAGAAAATGTAGATTAGTTTGATGAACAAGAAAAAAATTCTAAGATTTTCACAGTAAGCTTGAAAGCGTTGCATTGTTTTTACAAAGTGTCTACTCTGCCACCAGTGGTTATTTAATAAAAAAATTATGTACTGCCGCAGGTCACGTGATAGGTTATTTTTTTATTGGACAACAGAAATACTAGCTTCCCAACTCGTGTATGTTATTGTTGTCTAATAAAAAAAATAACCTCGAAATTACAAAATACATATTCCAATGACAGATAAGTTGTGGCAGAATAACTTTTTAAGTTAGTCTGCCGATAAAGAACTATTTCACTATGCTACCATAATGTATATTTAAAATTAAACTTTATTAGCTTGCGTTAAGGAACAAATTGGAATACCGTCAAACGTGGCAACTTGACCTTCCATGGTCAAACTCAAACTTAAAATGTATTTATTCAATAAACTCAATTAGTAAGTACTTCGAACCGTCCAAATTTTTAACCTACCACCCATTCAGGACATAATTTTTTTAACTGTGGCAAAGAACGGGCGCAAGAAACCACAGCGCACAGGAGCAACGACATTTACAAAAAAAAAAAGAAGATATGTCGTTACCAGATCATAAAATACAAAATAATAATTTGAATGTAAAATATACGGTACTAAAAATTAATTATATACAATTAGAAATAGCTTTTGGAGTACTTGGAGCATTTCAGTTCAGAGCCAAGCATTTTTATAAAGCTTTTCTTTGCTAAGGATTTTAAATTTATCAAGATCTAATTTCTGAATATCAATTGGTACTTTGTTGTTAAATCGCACACACAGACCCTTAAAAAAATTATTTATTTTATGAAGCCTAGTATAAGGTACTGCATTACACTATGAAAGTAACTGAAATAAACTAATCTAGCTGTATCAACGTCAGTTAATTGACGGATCTTCATTACTGCATAAGCCGAAGAGCTAAGTCTATTCGACAATTTAGCTATCCCACTGAAGCTTGGCATCCAATCCAGGATTCACATTCTTATCTTTAATTTGTACACTAGTTATTACCTGCTTAACATTAGGCAATACAAATCTTATACATTTGGTTTTTCCCTTATTTAATAGCAAGTTATTTACACTAAACCAGTGAACAATATGTGAGACCGCATTATTCACATTGTCATAATTTGGGTGTCGTCGTTTCACTTTGAATAAAAGTGAAGTATCATCAGCAAACAATACTATCTCATGACTGTTTTTTACAAAATAAGGTAAGTCATTAATAAGTCAAAGTCAAATTATTTATTCAATGTAAACCTTTACATGCACTTATTGACGTCAATACTAATAATAATAAAAAAACAGTTAACTAACTTATAGTTAAGACTTAACAACTAATCTAACGAGCTATAGTCTGTGCCAGATAAATGCGCATCGCTACCCCAGTACCACTGCACGCCGAAACAGAATCGCGTCGAACCGAAATATAAGCCGTGGTCATAGAATTGTGTAAACATACGCATCCTGGTACGAGAAAAAAATAGCGGGCAAGTGTCTCTCCCCTAGCGACACAAACGGCTAAAATTTATAGGTAATTTATCGTTTTTTTGGGATGAAAGGTGAAAAATGATAAATCATAATGAATTGTTAACTTAAGTTATTACTTAATAGAATAAAATTAAATATGACCTCCAATTATCGTATTGATATTGTGGTAAGTAATAGAAATTGGAGAGTTTTTGAAGTAAAATAAAGTAACGGCTGAAATGAGTTTTGGAAAACATTAATACCTAACCAGTAAGGTTGACATTTTTAATCATTCAAATATATTTTTTTATAAAAACTTAAGCATAAAAAAACGTCAAAAATTAACAAGCATAAATTTGTGTGTTTTAAAATTGTTTCGTTTTTCGTCTTGGTACAAGCACAGAATAACTAATATTACTACCGTACAGAAATTTCTCCTCCAACGACTCCCACGCGAAACCAAAACCCATCGCGTGACCCGAGCGTTCACACTCCGATAAGCACAGCCGACCCGATATCGATTAGACGTCCGTCAGGAGCGCAGGGTTTACGCGCGCGCGTAGGAATTACAAGTTAAGGCTAGATAGATCGCGCTTTGAGTTTTTTCAAACCATCTGAGACAGAAAATAATAGTATAAATTCTGGAAAAAAAAGTATGTATTAGTTAAGGATCCAATCTATTCAAAGTCTCATTCAGTTACAAGATCCAATGAACTACACTCGATAGAAAAAAAAAATATAAACCAAAAACAAGAATGGACCAAGTATTGAACCCTGCGGAACTCCCATTGTAACCACTGATCCCGGAGATCTTTTACCGTTAATGTCGACCTTCTGAATCCTGTTACTTAAATATGAGATGAGAAGACTCAAAGAAGTATCTCTAATTCCATCGTGGTTAAGCTTCCTGACCAATGTTTCATGTAAAACACAATCGAAAGCCTTGGATAAATCACAAAATACCCCTAGGCATCAAATATTTGAAATTAAAGCTCAACACTGGCGTCAGTTGTTGAGCGACCCCTGGTAAAACCATACTGTTTAGAATGTAAAAGTTTATTTCTATAAAAATGAATTTGAATTTGGACTAGCATCAACTTTTCAAAAATTTTACTAAATGTGGGTAACTAGCAAAGAAATAGGTCTAAAATTAGTTGGTTCAGAAGTGCTACCTGATTTAAATAATGGAATTATTTTACTATGTTTCATTAGGTCAGGAAAAACACCACAGTCAATGCATTCATTAAATATGCAAGCTAAAACTGGAGCTATTGTCATAATTACTGATTTAGCGACGTCCACGGAATTACCCCACAGATCAGTGGTCTTCTTTTTATTGAGAGTGTTAATATATCTGCAGTGCAAATTTTTTTTAAACTAAAATTAAACAACAACTTGCTTGCTTGGTCAACCTAGCTTACCTTTAGTGACAAATAAATAAATTTGGTAGGATTCAAAACAGGTAGCAATTTTAAATAAATTGTAATAGATTATATTGATTATCAACATTATTGTTTTTTTTTTCTGCTTTTTTTATTATTTTGACTCGTCATAGTGACTGCATCTTGACTTGATGGTAAGCAGCCGATGCAGTCCAAAATAATGAAAGTGCTCCCCACCGTGCAATAAGTATGGTAACGAGAGCACCCATTCATGACGGCCTGCATAAAAGGCAATTCACGCCCCGCTTAAAAGACCCGGGACTGTAGGAGCCGGGAAACACATGCGCCGGCAAAGAAAACCAAAGCCGAATGGTCTTACAGAGGAACGACTTGCCCAATTTTTTGGTACGAGTACTGATAGTCTGTACAGTATGATGGTGGTTCCTAAGACCAGCACGTGTAGTCCGGGAGAGGAAAGGAGAGGGCGGGATAAGATCAAAAAGTTCTTCAGAACACTCTCTGTAGTAATCTCGGTGGAAGACACTGAGAGAAGCAATGTCTCTACGCAGCTCTGCTGGAGGTCCTCAAGGGAGGCTGTAACCTCAGCATCTCCAATAAGAGTACCGCTCGCCTATGCTGTCTATCCAGTGCATCGAGGAGGTATTTAGCGAAGCCGTCCCATAGATGGGAACAATACTTCAAACTCGGTCGCACCGCACCTGAGTCTACCTAATAATTAACCGGTTTTAGGCCAACGAACAGAAATATTTGCTTTGGTTTGGTCAAGTTACTTTTGACAGTTCCGTGGCATCTTGCCCTATGCTTAAGGTTGATACAAAAATTGTATAACATTAAATCTTTTAATTGATTACATAAGATTTCAAATACAGTTAGGCAAAAAAAAAAGTATTTGTCATGTTCTTGCTACCTACCTATTGAATAATTTGTATGAAAATCATTATGAATCCAGTGGCAACTTACCCGAGTTCTCTTGGTGTTGCCAGTTATTTTACTGTACAATAATTTTTGGGTTTGTCTTTTTAAAATGAGTAAAAATATAGTAACTAGACCTAAAGTGAGACATTATATGCACGAGTCTATGAAAACTAGCATAGAGGTCAAGTTGCCAAAATTGTGGAAACTTGACCTCTGTTGTGTTTTTCTGTTTAGGATGCCAAATTTAGGGTATATTGAAGAAACTCTTGTTGAAAACGAAAAGTCAAAATATTATTCTGTTTTAAAGTTACACTATAAAATGTAATAATATGTGGTCAAGTTGCCACGTTTGACGGTACCTAATAACTTACGGCAGAATAACATTATTTCTTAACTTACCACTAGTGGCAGTACATGAATTTTTAATTAATAACCACAGGTGGCAGGCTAGACACTTCCTTGTTTATACATATTGCCAAAATAGACCTAGAGAAATTAGGTAAAGTTGGCATCACCTCCCATCCAGGTACATCCTTCATCAGCTCGGCCTCCGCGTCACGGTTCCGGCGCAGTTGTTTCAAGTATTCCCTGTCCCTCTCAGCCAGCAGCATCGGGTAAATGGCCATTTTGGCCGACCGCATCTCAATTTCATTTCGTTTAATCTGCTTGTAATTCAGGTGGTACAAGTATATTGCTCCCACGGTCATGCCGATGTATCCAGCAAACATAGCATATCCTACAACAAAGAAATAAGTGTTATTAAATATAAATTCTACCCACTTTTAATATCACAAGGATTTTACACAATCTATGTTCTTGCATAGTCAATTAGTCAACTAAGCTAAGACTAAACAAACAATGAAAATCTGCAGAAATGGCATTAATAGCTGATAGTACAGCTAATAAAAACCTTTGCATTAGCTTTAGCTACAGTAAAAAATAACAATAAAATAACTACTTAACCTAAAAGGTTACATAATAAATAATTAATAGTAGGTACGTATATAAAATTGTATATTGAAATGAATATTTTACGTACCGCTGAAATATTGTTTGGCTGGTATTCTTTTGTAAGGAATCGGCTTATAGCCCCCCGGAGGGGGCAAATCTTGTTTTCTCACAACCTGACAAGCATCAGCCATTTTTTGGCCAGACCAGACTGACTGACTGACTTTACATTGACTTGACACTTGACACTGTCAAGTGTCAAGTCAATTGACAGTCTTGCTTTTTTTTTAATATTTGTTCCGTGAAGGAACAGGCTCAGATCAGAGACCATACTGCCTAGTCATTAGTATTTTTATTTCTTTTTTTCCCCCTCGATGACAATGAGTGGTGATTAAGATGATGAATGATAAATGATGTTCCCGAAACCCCTTGAGCCCTCAGTAAAGATGTTATGTGGGACTTCACTGAGGTCTCACACGGACTTCTTGAGAGAATTTGAAAAGTAATGTTGCACTATTTTGTTACATTTGCCAACACTCGTGCACGTTCACTAACACTTAACGGTTAATAATCCACTATTATTTTAGATTAATGTTCGGAAACACGAATTTTAGAAAATAAAACAAAACTGCAGACATGACGCTTCACTTTCCCGCCAAGAAGTCCTGACAGTCTTGCTTGAAACACTGAGTTGACATTGACAGTGAGTGAGTGACACTGTGCGGGCTGATGGGCTGCGTTCCGTGGCTTCACTCGAGTGCACTCGAGCGCAGTCCGGCGCGCGCTTTACCCGTTCCGTGGCTTGGTGAAATTTTACTCTGACGGCTGTCAGAGCGTAGTTTCATCCGTTCTGTGGCTCAGAGCGCAGCAACCAAACAACCATCAAATCGGATGGTTGTTTTTCACTCTGACAGCTATTTGACGTATATGTCATTGTTATAGTGTCAAATTTTGCAATTTATGTCAAAACGTCTCGAAAAATTCGGACTGTTTGTTTTGTATTGTTTTACTTTTTAATAATTAGGTTTAAATATTGTTTAAAAGTGGAAAAAATGTAGACAAAAGGAGAGTTTTCTCTCGTTTTTGACAGGAATACTTCAGAAGAGGTTATAAAAACAACTCGAACGTTCCGTGGCTCAGTTGCAACTCAAACGAGTTAAACTTTAACCAAACAACTACACCCAGAACGACGGAACGCACTCCGGGCTGCGTTCCGTCGCTTCATGCGTAGCATCTCTACTAAGTCTGTAGTCGCTTCGCTCGAGTGCACTCGAGCGCACTCTGGCGCGCGCTCTCTCTGAACAATATTGTTGTATATTGTTCTGAGCGCGCTCTAACCGTTCCGTGGCTTGGTGAAATTTTACTCTGATGGCTGTCAGAGCGTAGTTTCATCCGTTCTGTGGCTCAGAGCGCAGCAACCAAACAACCATCAAATTGGATGGTTATTTTTCACTCTGACAGCTATTTGACGTTTATATCATTGTTAAAAATGTCAAAGTTTGCAATTTATGTCAAAACGTCTTGGAAAATTCCGCTTGTTGTTTCGTATTGTTTTACTTTTTAATAATTTTGTTAAATATGGCATAAAAGTGGAAAAAATGGAGACAAAAGAAGAATTTTCTCTCGTTTTGGACAGGAATACTTTAGAAGAGGTTATAAAAACAACTCGATCGTTCCGTGGCTCGGTTGCAACTCAAACGGGGTAAACTTTAACCAAACAACTACACCCAAAACGACGGAACGCACTCCTGGAACTCATAGATTTTTTTTTTGATAATTTGTTTCTAGACCATGGATACTTTTCACTTTCACTACTGTCCTTCAGTCGTAATAATAGTTCATTTATTATGCTTTTATGATGAAAATGAGTGATGTTATTAAGCTAAATGATATTCTCCCAAATCCCTTGAGTACCAGTAAAGATATGAGACTTTGCTGAGATCTCACACGGACTTCTTGAGAGAATTTGAAAAGTGATATTTCACTGTTTTGTTTTATTTGCCAACACTCATGCACGTTCACGAACACTTAACTGTTAATAATCCACCATTATTTCACATTAATATTCGACAAAACACAAATTTTATAAAATAAGACAAAACTACACACATGATGAGGCTTCATTTTACCGCCAAGAAGTCCAATGAAATCATTGAGCTTTAGGGTGTTACTTGGGGGCCCAAGTCTGCTAATTTACGAATGGCATAGTTGAATCGCAATTGGATCGCATTGTAATTGTTTGACACATTTGGTATTCTTAAATGAGTAAGAGAATACCAAATGTGTCAAACAATGGGCGGTTTTCTGACAGCCCAAATTAAAAAGTAAAAATTAGTTCAAAAACACCCGATAGATGTCGTTTTATAAAAGCCGGCCACCAGCAGTACCTACCTAAGGGCTGTAATAAATTCTACACTTTTACTTGTCTACCAAAAGAATAAATAAATAGTAAGTCCTTACCTATTTATATTCAGGACATCCAGAACCTATTTCTATTTTTGAATTGAATAAATATTACGCAGCCATACACGTGCTCTTCATGAACCCGCCTTATACCATGCGCCATACTAATCTATGCTAAGCGCCATCTAAGAAGTCATTTACGAACCAATTTCTTTTTATTTTTGATCTTGAAAAATCGCCCATTACAATGCGATCTAATGGGCGATTTTTTGACAGCCCAAATTAAAAAATAAAAATTTGTTCAAAAATACTCGATAGATGGCGTTTTATGAAAGCCGACCCGTTCCTACCTAAGGGCTGTAATAAATTCTACACTTTTGCTTGTCTATCAAAAACATAAAAAAATAGTACTTACTTACAAATTTTTATTCAGGATCTCCAGGAGCTATTTCTATTTTGGAATGGAATAAATATTACGTAGCCAGACGTGTTTTTCATGGACTCGCCTTTTACTAAGCGCCATAATAATCTATGCTAAGCGCCATCTATGAAGTCATTTACGAACCAATTTCTGTTTTTTTTTTGGATCTCGGAAAATCACCCATTGCGATTCAATTAAGCCATTCGTAAATTAGCAGACTTGGGCCCAGACCAATCGATCGATCGTAGATCGAAGTTGATCGACTGGTCTGGTAGCATTAATCGATCGACGGATACCGTTTGACTAACCAACCGATCGACGACGGTCGGTCGACGTTGATCGATATAAAAAAAAAAAAAAAAAAAAGTTTATTTAACAACAATAACATAAAAGACAAAGCGCTTTCAAATTACAAATGAAATTTGTACATGCTAAGGTTGTGTCGATAAACGCTTCTAATTTAATCTGGTTACAGAGATCTCTACCAAGGCTAGGCCTGTCTTGTAGACAATCTATTGTCACAAGTTGTCAGAGTCTGTTTACGCGACTTTCGTCAGACAACAGTACAATTAAAATTAAACTTGACTAAACTTAATAAGAAAATGAGAGTAAACAAAAATACAAGATAAAAATAATAGTAAATTATTATGAAAGGACGTATGTGTTTGTTTGTGTGTGAGTGTGTGTGCGTGTGTGTGTGCGTGTGTGTGTGGTGTGTGGGTGGGGGTGTGTGTGTGTGTGTGTGTGTGTGTGTGTGCGAACCAATAGTGCTATCGTTTTGCCTAGTTATCCTGTATAGCCCTGTGTTATCTTTGTGCTCTTAATAGTTTTTCTAGGTCGTCTTAAGAAAGTGTACTAATCCATTTAGAGACTATTTTCTTTATCTCGTGTGGTGCGCAATTTTTAACATCACAGTGCGTTTGGACCTTATTGTAGATGAATGGATGAAGGAATTTGCTGTACTTTCTTGCGAAGTCACTTTTAATTGAGGGGATATCTTGAAAACACGTTTATTGAGCATTTCTTTATAGTCAACTGATTTGATGACGGAGCAGTGAGTCAGCAACACTACCCTTAGCACAAAAAGACCACGAACTGTTAGGAATCCACTTTCCTTATATAATATGTTGGTAGGGTACCTAATAGGTTTCTTAAATATGACTTTAATGACGGAACGCTGTGCCCTTTCCAGGAATATCATATTACTAGAAGTTGCACCACCCCATGTAGTAATGCAGTAAGTGATTATTGACTGACAGAGAGCGGTATAAAGCACTTTAAGCAGATTAATATCTGCGGCAGTTCGTAAATTCTTAAAAATGTAAATCAGTTTACGGACCCTTTTGGCAGTTGCATCAATGTGTGCTTTAAACGATAGCGATACCACATATGTGTGGTAGCTTTAATCGATCGATGGATACCGTTCGTCTAACCCATCGATCAACGTTGATCGATTAACCTCGGCTATATTCCATCAGTTTCTTTAGAAATTTATGCAGAAGAGGACTCGTTGTTCTTGGCCAGTACGATGTTGCACGTACTATTATTACGGAGACGCAAACGCAGAAGAATCTGCGGCCGTTTTTTAAAGCCAAAGATCGCTTATTTTAAACAGCGGTTTTAGTTTTGTTTAGTTTTTGCGTAGCGATTGTCATGAATTTTGAGGTTATTTTTTTATTAGACAACAGAAAACTAGCTCCATTCAAAAATATCGGGGGGGAGGGGGGGATGGAGAGGGTACGGTAATGGTAACTTAGTAGAATTTTTGTATTTTTTCCTAAAAATAACCTAATTAAATATCCTTTTTTTTTTTTAGACTGGAGGAAATGCATTAGGCATACCCGGGGCCCGCACGTGGGGGTCCGCCCGGGTTATGTGGGACTCTCCCCCCAACTCCCGCTCCCCCGTCCAGGCCCTGCGGCCTCGGCGGGGGTTCGGGAGGAAGGGGGCATACCCACTAAAACCTCCAGTGCTCTCCAGCAGGACCCGGGGGAAAGTCGGCACGGGACCAGCACTAGGCAATCTGCCGCGCCGACTCTCTAGGCCATTGGTTCGTGGGAACCCCCGAACCGAATGCACCCCTTGTGCAACGAGGCCCCTTGAGGCCGCCCTCTCGGGATTCGACTCGACAGCTCCTCAGCTGTCGAAGTCGAAGACTGCCTCGCTGCTGCTGGAGAGGCGGCTCCGCGCTCGGGTGGTGCTAAGAGCGCTAGCCGCATCGTCAAACTCGTCACCATCGCTCGGCCCGGTATCTCTCTCGCGAGAGACATGGGGGCCTAGGATGGGAGAGTATGCCTCGATGTCGGGTCGAGATTGTGGGGCTGGAGTCACGCGTGGGGTCGCAGCCTCCGCCATTTCCACCACTTCGGCTATGGCCGCTGGTTGCGGCTCCCTCGGCGCGTCGGCTTGGACGTCATGGGAAGCGCGATCTCTCACCCTCTTCAGGGGAGGATCACACCTCCGGCTTCCCATGACGTGGCCATGAGCTCTGCCCGCGTCCTCACACACGGCGCACACCGGCACCGCGACCGCACACGCCGCCGCCTTATGGCCGGATAGGCCACAGCGGAAGCATAGCCCGCTTCTGTCGATGCGTGACTCGCACCGATCCCGCGTGTGCCCGACGCCCATGCAGCGGAAGCAGCGCAATGGGCGTCGGTCCAGGACAGTCACCAC
Source organism: Scoparia ambigualis (assembly GCA_963921215.1). Lineage (NCBI taxonomy): Eukaryota > Metazoa > Arthropoda > Insecta > Lepidoptera > Crambidae > Scoparia > Scoparia ambigualis. The sequence goes on along the minus strand of OY992521.1, from coordinate 23,973,082 downwards.
CGCCGTTGTCCACAGAAGTGGCATCCTCCGCTGCCGGCTCAACGCCCTGGCGGCCACAATTGGGCAGCGCCGAAAACGTGCCGTTGGGGCCAGATCGCAACACCCCAATCTTCACCCTCTCCTGGGGGCAGCCCCCCTCCTGGACACGGCCTCCGCGATGTCCTGGGCCGTGACGGTGTCGTCAAAGTCCGAGACGCGAATATCCGCGCACTTCTCGGGCCTGACGACAGTCACCACGTCCTCTACCTCGGTTCTCAGCCGCTCGGTAAACCTGTCGGCTACCTCCACGCTGTCCGCCCTGGGGATTTCAAAAAGGCGGGCTCCATTCTGCGCAGTGCGCGTTCGGAGCCCGGGCCTTATCCCGACCTCTTCGGGCGCGATCGTCTCGCGGGCCTGTTTGATGACGGCGGCGTACGTCACGCCGCAGTCTTCCGCCTCTGGTGTGTGTCTGATGACCACGGCCGCTGAGCCGGGTCGTCTGAGGCTCATCTTTCGTCGCCCTTTCGCCTGAGCGGGGTTAGGGGGCCCTCGATGGGGGTCGTGCGCGGGGGCGGTCCACGTCGTCCTCGTCCTCTCCGCCAGCGGCGGGGCGCCGTCGTCCCTACCCCATCCCGGGCAGGGGGAACCGGGGCCCAGCTGGTGGTCTGCTGGGTGGGTGTGGTTGGAGGGCTGGCGCATGGGTTGCCAGTCTTCTTTGCGGTGCGGGGGGCACGCGGCGGTGTCCACCCTGGTGCTGACGTCGGGAGAGGGGGAACTCCTCCCTGCCAACTCTCCCTCGCTCTGCCACCGAAGGCGGCCGTACCCGCTGGGGCTGGGTATTGTTGAGCCTCATCTCAAACCCATCTAGTCTGGCGTTTAGCGCCGCGACGGTGTTGGCGAAGGCTGACTGCATCTCCCTAAGGACGCTAGTCAGCTCTGTCAAGTCAGGGTAAGGGGGAGCTGCGGGGGCCGCCTCCCTCCGAGGCGGCGATGCCCTCTTGCTCGCTTCCCTTCAAAGCGACTCAACCTCTGCCCGGAGGGAGTCTGCTTCCTTCTGGAGACGGAGGTGCCTGCTCTCCAGGGTTTGTTTTTGCCTCGGCGTGGTGGGCGCAGGGTCCGCAGGCCAAGCCACCCCGGCATCAAGTGCATCTCTGCGGTCCGTCTCCCTCTGCATTTCCGCAACTCGTGCGGCGGCCTTTCCCACTGCCCGCTCCCGGATGCGACGAACGACCTCGTCGTATTTCCGGGTCTCCTCCTCGAGCTCGGCGTCCAGTCGAGCGTCGAGACGTCTAAGGTCCTCCCTTCGGAATTCCTTCCTGCCTGCTCCAGACACATAAGGCGCTGAGCGCACACCAGCTGAACCACGACCTCTGCGCGCGGTTCCGATCTACGGCGCATTTGAGGCCGAAGATCCATCCTTCGACGCGTCGTCTGAGTAGACGACCTTCGTCCGCGACCTCTTCCGGCTGTCGCCGCCGCTCGGTTTTCCACCGAAACTCGAGCCGATCGCAACGAACGTTGCACCCTCGGCTGGGGGTTGTTGGCCGCTGCTTACGACAGCGGCCGGGGTTTTTGAATTTTGACTCTGCATTGGGGTCCCACGAGTATGAGCACAATAAATCCGTCACCCTGCGCAGAGGCCTCATGCGCAGGGAACCCTCATACTGCCGGTGGCGGGTGGTTCCGGCAGGATTGGCGGGTTTTCTCCCGGGTTTGGCCGGCCGGCAAAGGCAAGCCCTCGCTCCCCTCCCTGAACAGCTACCCCACAGACGCCTCGAGTGGGGATGTTTGCTGCCCAGTTCAGGGCTACGACGCTCAGGGGCTGGCGTGAGGCCCCTGGTACACCGCTTTCGCGGTGCTCCCCTCCCCCCGTGCGACCTGATAACCCTTAAGGGGCGGCCGTCTTTTGAAGCGACACCCAGAAGGGGTGCCGGCAAAACTCCACTCAAAGCCGCTCAAGAGTGAGCGGCGAGCGTGCGGCCCAGAGTGGGCACGCACGTGGAGATCCCCGCCGCAGGTCCGAGTGACCCGCTATGCGGTCCAGAAGGGACGCGCTTTGAAGGGGGTGCGGGGCCCAGAAGGGGCACCGCCTACTTTATTCGACGCCCAGAAGGGGCGCCAGGGATTAGCGTAAAGCCCCTTGTCCCACGCTGAACGTGGGCCGAGAGGCCTTACCCCAGGGTGCACCACGAGGAGGTTCCCAAATTTGCACCCCAATTAAATATCCTAACATAACCTCAAAATAAAAATATATTGAAAACTATGCATTTCCGTACTTTGGCTCCTCTCCCCCACCCCTTCTCCCCTTTTTCGGTGTTGCTTAATCTAAAGTGATTCCCAAGGGGTTCGGGGAACATCATTTAGCATTTAAACGTTCATATTATCATCACTCATTATCATCAACTTTATATAATCAATGAACTCTATTATTACAACTAGTATCTATGGGCACGAAATAAATTTATAAAAAAAAAAGTGAAGCGGCCGGCGCATCTAATTAAACAGCTCGATCTAACACCAAATCCATTCTACCGGTCGATTGTCGATCGACATCGATCGATTGGTCTGGTAGAAACTATCGATCGACGTCGACTAATCCATTTCAACGTCGATCGATGTCGTCGATCGACGATCGATCGATAGGTCTGGTAGACACTATCGATCGACGTCGACTAATCCATTCTACCATCGATCGATGCCGTCGATTGATGATCGATCGATTGGTCTGGTAACGATCGATCGATAGGTCTGGTAACACCCTACTGGACTGCACTCTTCAATTTACTACTATTACTTTTACACTCTACTACATTACATTAAAGTAGGTTATTCTCTGTTCTACATAAAAGTAGTTTTTTTTTAAATTTATTTCATGACCAGGGTGCGTTCCGTCGTTCTGGATGTAGTTGTTTGGTTAAAGTTTAACTCGTTTGAGTTGCAACTGAGCCACGGAACGATCGAGTTGTTTTTATAACCTCTTCTGAAGTATTCCTGTCCAAAACGAGAGAAAACTCTTCTTTTGTCTAATTTTTTTTCACTTTTATGCAATATTTAAACCTAATTATTAAAAAGTAAAACAATACGAAACAAACAGGCCGAATTTTTCGAGATGTTTTGACATAAATTGCAAAATTTGACACTATAACAATGATATAAACGTCAAATAGCTGCCAGAGTGAAAAACAACCATCCGATTTGATGGTTGTTTGGTTGCTGCGCTCTGAGCCACAAAACAGAGGGCCTAGTCAATTGGCAAACAAATTAAACGCTACGAAATCTTCGCTACGATAAACCGAATGTATGGGATTGACATAAGCAAAAGTTACCTACGACGTAAAATTTACGCTAAAATAGACCTAATTGACAGTTTGACAAGCCAAGAATCGCTAATCTAGCGATCACTCAAACATTGAAGATAAAAATTCACACACACACCAGTCTTCACAAACCTTAAAGTAAACTCCAACCTCGCTACCGTAACTCCCCCGTGGCAACTTGTAGCAGCATTGGAAAAAATGGATTTGTGTCTAGGCGCCATAACACACGGTCTACTGCAGCAAAGGAAAGTTTTTCAAGACATTTATGCCAGGGCACCGTTAGAAATAAAAGCGCACACAAGCAAACACTATTTAAAGGAGGAATCCTCTTTTCGATGCACTTCTGATGCGCTGCTACAATATACATGTGGAAAGAGGGCAGAAATTATACAACAGCGCCGTAACGCCTATAAGCCCTTGAATAAAACTCTAAACGACTTATTACAGTCTATACCACCTTCGAGAAGTCACCTGTTTGCCGAACCACAACTAAGCGAGTTTGTGAAGGAGCAAGGCGGAATACATAAGCTTTTTCCAGGAAAATTTCGGCCCAAAACCAAAAGTTACCGTCCAGGAACAAAAGATAAGAAACCAAATGATTCTTTCAAGCGGCCAACTTTTAGAACCCCCGAAAAAGGCCGGGCTTTTTACCCAACTAAACGAAATAACCCGCAATCATCGTCAGGGAGGCCAAAAAGAGGCAGAAAGTATTAAATTTAAAGCGGGACAGGTAAGCTCATATTTACATATCTGGAAAGCACTTGGTGCCTCAGAAAGCATTTTATCTATATTGGCTGGGTATAGAATACCCTTTACTTCATCTCCACCTTTGTCTAAGCTAAATAACCAAAGTTGCTTAAGATTTAAGGCCAAAGATTCTCCCGAAATGAATGATGCTTTGGAAAAAATGTTACAGTGTGGAGCGATTGAAGAGTGTACATCCCAATCAGGGTTCTTATCGCATGTGTTCTTAAGGAAAAAGTTGGACGGTTCGAACAGACTAATTTTTAACTTAAAGCTTTTGAACAATTTTCTAAATCCACCTAAATTTCGATTGTTGAATCATTTCAGAATCCCGTTGTGCCAGAACAACCTAGACTATGTGATAAAGATAGATTTATCACAGGCTTACTTTCACATTCCGTTTGTTGACTCTCATCGCAGATTCCTTGCATTAGCTTACAAAGATTCTATTTATCAAATGACATGCTTACCTTTTGGTTTAGCCACGGCGCCGTACATTTTTGCAAAAATTACTAATTGGGTGGCAAATTCTTTCAGGGAAAAGGGTATCCGGCTGATAGTTTACTTAGACGATTTTCTTCTAATTTATTCAGATCAACGGACCCTTCATCAACAAGGACAATTCGTCGTAAAACAGCTGCAAAAGATGGGTTGGAACATCAACTTTCAAAAATCGATTTTACTACCAACAAGGAAAATAGAATATTTAGGAATAATTTGGGACACCGAGTCCAACATCAAACATCTTCCGAAGCCAAAAATCGAAAAAATCACTACCCTAATAAAAGACACTCTCAGACACCGTCGGTGGACATGGTGGGAAGCAAAAGTCCTGCTCGGAAACATCAACTTCGCAGCCTTTACAGTTCCGTACGGAAGGCTGCACTGCAGGGAGATACAAGTCGCCTCGAAAAGTCTTCCAATGGCAAATCAAAACCAAAAACATCTGCTACCAGGTACCGTAACGCAGGAACTAGTGTGGTGGTTGCAGAACGTTGCTCAGGCCTCGCCTATCCACATAGCAGGACCCTCAAGTTTCATAACCACAGATGCAGCGGGTCAAGGCTGGGGTGCCACAGTGAACAACACACAATTGAGCGGACTATGGGCCAATCATCAAATTGCATGGCACAGCAACCAGAAGGAGTTATGGTCTGTCTTAAAGGCGCTAAAAGCATGCGCACCGGAGTTAGAATATCAAACAGTAATGTTACAAACCGACAACAAATCTGTTGTTGCGTACATAATGAAACAAGGGGGGACGAAGTCATAGATGTTGCTTCGAACAACAACGCAGATCATGAACCTGGCAAGTCATTACCGGATAAACCTGATTGCACGATATATTCCCGGAAAATACAACCTCACGGCAGACAGCCTTTCGAGATCCCTAGAAGTGCCAGAATGGACGTTAAGCAAAGAAACTCAAAAGTGGATATTCAAAAAATGGGGCACTCCGTCTGTAGACATATTTGCAAGCGCACGCTCTGCCATAGTAGACGCTTATGTCAGCGAGGATGCTCGAGATCCGGGCTGCATTTTTGTCGATGCGTTCAGTCGACCTTGGAACTTCAACCGAGGTTGGCTATTCCCTCCTCCTGCTCTAGTGCCACGAGTACTACGTCACTTGGTGAAGAGTTCCGGAACTTATTTTCTAGTAGCCCCAAAATGGGAGAGAACGTTCTGGATTGCCGAGCTAAAGCAGCGAGCCCTAGAACCGCCGTTGACAGTCCCCAACCTAGACAATCACTTAATAGACCTGAAAACGGGGAGACCTCCCCCAGCCGTACAAAATCTGCTTTTGCAGGTCTGGAGAGTTCGGGCTGGAGCCATCTTGTGAATAATTGGTCAGCCGAGAATAAAACCCTGCTGGATTCTTCATGGCGAAAGTCAACATTAAAGACCTACGGACCGGCTTGGACACGGTGGCGATTGTGGGCAATGAACAATGCTAACGCTGTGGATGACCCTACCCCACAAGATATAGCTCAATATTTGTGTTTCCTTCACAAAGAGGAGGAGTTGGCACCAAAGACGGTGGCGCTTCACAAATCCGTGGTCACCACATTTTCAAACCCAGTGAATTCAGCAGCCCTTAGCAGCCACCCACTGGTAAAACAGACGCTTAAAGCGATTCTCAATACGCAACCCCCACCGAGGAAACCTCAGACCTGGGATGTGGGCCAACTTATTGAGTATTTAGGGACTTACAGTATAGATAATGACAGTATATTTCAAGTCTCTCGCCACGTTGCAGCTCTTCTTTTGCTATCGTCAGGCCGCAGGGTCCATGACCTAACGTTGTTAGATATAAGTCCGGAATCATTTGAACCTCATAATGATAACATTATCCTTTGGCCTAAGTTTGGGTCTAAAACGGACTCAACCAACTTTCGCCAATCAGGGTGGAAATTAATTGCAGATGACGATGAAAGGCTAAATATAGTATTTTGGATAAGAAAATTAATCTCAATCTCAGAGGGTAGGCGATCAGCCAATAAATCCATCTCGAGCCTATTTATTACTACTAAAGGAGTTGTGAAGGGTGCATCACGCTCCGTCATTGCAGGTTGGGTTCGGACATTACTTAAAGAAGCCCAGATTAATGACTCTCCCGGAAGCTTTAGAGCAGCAGTTAATTTAAATATCTGGTCAAACCAAAACTTTAATATTGAGGAAGTATTAAAAAGGGGAAATTGGAAAAGTAGAGACACTTTTCTTAAATATTATTTTAAAGAAATTCCTGCTATCCATTCCAACGGGGCTGCCAATCTTAGTCAATCATTCATACCATTGTGATTTAATGATAAGTTTAGTATTCATAATATGATTAAGTAGTTATATTAAGTTTAATTTGTAAAATAAGTGAAATTTAAGAGACTGACATAACTATTTGTAAAACTGATCGAAGATTATTTTGTCAAATACAATTATTTATTTTTTTCTGTAATAATTGATTGTGTTATTACTCTTTTACTATCCTACAACATGACCTTCGCACAGTACGTCCAGCCATCGCCGTCAGATTATAAACACTTCTCATAGGTGGATCAAGCGAAGGCTCGAACACCTAAATAGCCACGTTTTCCCCCCGAAGGGTAGAAAACGTATATTTAGGTTTCAGCCGTAGCTTGATTCACCAAAATTTACCGATCTTGACGGCAAAATGAGTACTGACAAAATGGCCGACAGTCGATGGCGACGGAAGTCATGCACGCAACGCCACCTACCGCACAATGGGCGCACAAGCATAAGCAAGGTAGAATGGGTAGGAAACACACTGCAAATACGTGAAATTCTAAGGGGTAATCTCATAGGTGGATCAAGCTACGGCTGAAACCTAAATATACGTTTTCTACCCTTCGGGGAGAAAACGTGGCTATTATTATATTGGGACTTACCAGGAAATGTCAGTGTTGTTAAAATTGCTAGAATAAAGAGTATTGACATAAAGATAAAACTATTTTATGTGGTTTTGCAGATTTGAGACGACGATTCAAAAATCTTAAATGTTACCTCATAATTTGGAGGATGGACTTCCTCAGAATGGTGAACAAACATGGTTATTTGGTAAAAAACAATATCAAGCAATTTGTATAATACATAGGTACTTACCTACTAACTTTTTATCTATGACAATTTTCTATAAGTAAGTATATTGTTCTAATTTCTTAGGAGATTCTGGATACCTTCAAAAAGCATGGTTAATGATAATAACAACAATATTTAATGCTGCATCAGACTCACAAGAAAGGAGGGGTGTACCACATGTCATATCCAACAATGAAACTGCATTGAACATGGCTTTGGCATCGTTGAATTTAGTTATTTATATGATTTTTTTTTTGTGGAGCTCTAATGTTGACAACGTTTTTATTCTACAAAAAGGAGCAGTCTGTGCCATAAATATATTTATCCATAAAATAGTAATTTGGTTTATTTGATGAGGAAAAATTAAGTATAAAGTTAATTTAGTTCTAAGTTTATTGTGCTTTATTTAAAAAGATTTACTTATGTACAAAAAAACAGTACCTTCGTTGACAACATTTTTATTTTAAGAAAAGGAACAGTGTGCCATAAATATATTTAACCCATAAAATAGTGATTTGGTTTATATGATGGGGAAAAATTAAGTATAAAGTTAATTTAGTTCTAAGTTTATTGTACCTTATTAAAAAGATTTACTTAGGTAGGTACTAAAAAACAGTACCTTCTTATACACACAATTGGCATTTATTTTTATACACATATAGTTTTAATGTCAATAAGAGAAAGTGAAGCCTCATATTTAATAAACTTTGACTTTGAGAGAGTTAGGTAAGGAAATAAGAATATATTAAGAAATACAACATTAATGTTATTTTTTACTTAATATTTAATTTTACTTGCAGTAGGTACATATAGAAAATGTTTAAGTACCTACTTATATCAATTTCTACTAGTCATAACATTAAGCTATTGAAGTTGTACTTGATTCATTATCAACATAGAAAGGTAATTATATGTATAAACTTGCATTATATTATCCGATTATTAAATCTGGTGGATTCTATTGTGTTTGTTATAATTTTGAACAACAATGAAACTGCATTAAACATGGCTTAAAGTTGTACTTGATTCATTATCAACATACTAGGGTAATTATATAAAATTAATTGTTTTAAAATTATTTTTGGTAAACATATAAATAATCCTATGTTTTATTTCGAAACATTATCAACCAACTCATAATGAATGGCAGTGAAATAAATAATGTAAAATAAATAAATATTTTAACTTGTCGCGTAGAGACCACGATCATGTCATTGTGTCTGTGAAGGCGTATATTTAATAAATGATTTGACTTTTAATTTCAATTATTTTCGGTACCTACCGCTATAAATAAGTAACAATGAAACAATCCTTTAGTAAGGCGATGTTGTCTTCATCGTCATCCTATGAACGTCCTGAACGTTCCCACATGAACGACAGCACTAAGGCAGACTGGGCTATAAGCCCTGAGCCAATACAACCGCAGTGTGCTTTACGTGCCTTCCGAAGCACGGAGGAGCTCGAGACGCTTTTTATTTGGTTACCCATCCTTTAGCTCGGTAATGTGAAAGTTGCGTAACTAACTGGCAAGATTACAAACCGGTGCGGCGCGGGCGGGGACTTTTTGCATTAGTTGAACCTCTAGCATTACCTTTCAAGTAACAGTAAGTACATTGCTTCGCTAGTTTGCATATTTTAAAATTAGCTTTAATTTAACCAGCAAAACCATGTACTTGGAATGTTTTTTATTTTATTTTATTTAGGACAATAATCAATTAGAAAAGTAATGTGATAGGTGTTGTAGTTAGACAACTAAACCCGAAAGCCTTAGCCGCTCATACAAGATGCAAACGTTTTAATCACTACCTAGTGAGTACTCGCATCTAAGATCAAACTGTTTAAATGTTCGCGCGGTTTGTAACATTTAGTGTTATCACTTATTTCATTACAGACGGACGTCAAGTTGTTAATATTTAAGAAATTCTTGGCAGCAAGCGTTTGCTTGTGGTCTTCAGTCTTAATTTATTTATATTATAAGCTGAAAAATTGGTTTGGTCTCATATCAATATCATATTATGGTAGGTAAGTCACTCGTCATCATTTTAAGTACTTATTTACAAACGTGCTTGCCTGGCGAACTGCCGGCGAAAAAAGCGATTGATTCATTTTTCAAATTGTCTCAAGGAGTCTACCCGAATTTCTTAGTAAAGTGACATTCAATTCACTAAAACTCAAAAGAATCGGTGTGGTTACTACCTATTTATTAATCTTACATAAGCGTTACATTTTCATCAAACAAAAAATACTAAGACAAGCCTGTATGTTCTATATCCCTTAGCTTATCGATATCGATGTAGCCTAGCGAATTTGATGAGCGATTTTGACGCTGTCACCGGTCGAGCGTTTGCCAGGCCCTCAGATGAAACTACGCTCTGACAGCCGTCATAGTAAAATTACACCATGCCACGGAACGGGTAGAGCGAGCGCGCGCCGGAGTGCGCTCGAGTGTACTCGAGTGAAGCCACGGAACGCAGCCCATGTCTAGTCCTAGTCCTTTAGTCGTAATATTAGAGTTCATTGATTATGCTTATATTGATGATAATGTATTAATGACTGATGATAATATGAACGATTTATGCTAAATGAAATTCCCCCAAACCCCTTGAGTTCCAGTAAAAATGTGGGACTTTACTGAATCTTGCACGGACTTCTTGAGAGAATTTGAAAAGTGATGTTGGACTGTTTTGTTTTATTTGCCAACACTCATGCACGTTCACAAACACATAACAGTAAATAATCCACCATTATTTCACTTTAATGTTTGACAAAACACAAAAAATAGAAAATTTTGCACCACGATAATGCAATATAATGCGCCTTCGCACAAGGCCATCATTGTGTACGAATTTTTGGCCAAAAATTGCCAAAAACTCAACAAATACCATCAAGCAACCACTTTATTCACCAGATATGGCTCCAGCCAAAGACTCCAGCCGACTTCTTTCTTTTTCCTAAACTCAAATTACCACTTCGTGGCACCCGTTTTCATTCGGTAGAAGACAAAGGAGAATTCGCGGCGAGAACGAACTCAATTCCGGAAAAAGCGTTTAAAAATGTTTTGATGATTGGATTATTCGTTGGCGTAAGTGTATCGTTTCTGAAGGAGCATACTTCGAAGGCGATAAAATAAATTTGGATGAATAACTAACATTTTGTGTATTATTGATCTTTTCCCGGTACTTTCTTGACAGAGTAGTACAGTGCCACAAGCGGCACTGAGGGCCTAGTCAATTGGCAAACAAATTAAACGCTACGAAATCTTCGCTACGATAAACCGAATGTATGGGATTGACATAAGCAAAAGTTACCTACGACGTATAATTTACGCTAAAATAGACCTAATTGACAGTTTGACAAGCCAAGAATCGCTAATCTAGCGATCACTCAAACATTGAAGATAAAAATTCACACAAAATGGCGATTGTTTGATCAGCTGATGAAGGAATAGTTGTGTTGTGTTGAAAGTTTTGTTTAAAATGCTCTTTTTAGGGCTATTGTGGACTGCGATAATCAAGTGCTCAGGCGCTAAGGAAGAAATGTTTCCCTACGTTACTTGGAGCAAATTAACGAAATCGAGTTTGTTGTACTTGTGAATAGTTCTCGGAGTTCTCGTTTACGAACTTTCAAATATCTAACTAAGGTCTGCCGGGAATTGCGTGCTGATATAGTTGTTGCGATGTGAGTGACCAAATAAATGTGTGTCATGCAACATTTTCCGCAACGAAGAGCAAGTCGCTGCATAACAATTTGTAGGGGCTCTCAAACCATACAAACATTTGGGCCAAATAAATCCACCTAAGTACCTTTAATCATGACAAGAAAGGTCAAGAATAAGACAACAGTAAGGGACTTTTTGTATAAATATTGAATGTAACCTATCCATAATGTCCATTTATCAATTTATAACTTAGATTGCTTATTTGTTTTACAGGTTCCAATGAAGATTTAATTTGCCAGGTAGCTTAGAGTATTAAACCAAGGCTCTAAGTGTAGTAAGGTGTACCTATTGACTATACCCTATAAATCTTAAACAGACAAGCATCTTTCTTAATAGGAAAAGATATCAGTCCTTACGTTCAAACGGTAAGTTTTAATAAATAAATTATTACTTACATAATAAAGGTAAGTATTATGCCTATTATTATATTGGGATTTACCAGGAAATGTCAGTTTTGTTAAAATTGCTAGAATAAAGAGTATTGACATAAAGATAAAACTATTTTATGTGGTTTTGCAGATTGAGACGACGATTCAAAAATCTTAAATGTTACCTCATAATTTGGAGGATGGACTTCCTCAGAATGGTGAACAAACATGGTTATTTGGTGAAAAACAATATCAAGCAATTTTGTATAATACATAGGTACTTACCTACAATGATATTATAATAAAAAGAGGTGGATAGGTTATGTCAGTACTAATGTGATGTCAAAAATGGACCAAAGCGTTACGATGTTAACCATCCCATGAATTTTATTAGTCTTAATTGTGCTGTTTCTACAGTGTTGTATTACACAGGACGGCAATTTAAAACTAATTTACGGAAACGAATATACGCAAACTAACACTGTCAACCACAGACCGCTGTCAACGCTTTCCTGAGACTAAGCTAAGGTATGCCAATTAGCACAGTTTTCTGTTGCCAGTTTTTGGCACATGTAACGCATCTACCTCTTTTTATTGTAACATCATTGCTTACCTACTAACTTTTTATCTATGACAATTTTCTATAAGTAAGTATATTGTTCTAATTTCTTAGGAGATTCTGGATACCTTCAAAAAGCATGGTTAATGATAATAACAACAATATTTAATCAGACTCACAAGAAAGGAGGGGTGTGTACCACATGTCATATCCAACAATGAAACTGCATTGAACATGGCTTTGGCATCGTTGAATTTAGTTATTTATATGATTTTTTTTTGTGGAGCTCTAATGTTGACAACGTTTTTATTCTACAAAAAGGAGCAGTCTGTGCCATAAATATATTTATCCATAAAATAGTAATTTGGTTTATTTGATGAGGAAAAATTAAGTATAAAGTTAATTTAGTTCTAAGTTTATTGTGCTTTATTAAAAAGATTTACTTAGGTAGGTACTAAAAAACAGTACCTTCTTATACACACAATTGGCATTTATTTTTATACACATATAGTTTTAATGTCAATAAGAGAAAGTGAAGCCTCATATTTAATAAACTTTGACTTTGAGAGAGTTAGGTAAGGAAATAAGAATATATTAAGAAATACAACATTAATGTTATTTTTTACTTGATATTTAATTTTACTTGCAGTAGGTACCTATAGAAAATGTTTAAGTACCTACTTATATCAATTTCTACTAGTCATAACATTAAGCTATTGAAGTTGTACTTGATTCATTATCAACATACAAAGGTAATTATATGTATAAACTTGCATTATTATTATCCGATTATTAAATCTGGTGGGTTCTATTGTGTTTGTTAAAATATTGTTTTTTCTTTAAATAGGTGGCTTGTTATACATATAATACAAATTAAGTTCCATATCTAGCATACTCTGTAATAGTTTAGTTATTATCAATTTGGCGATTGTGAAGTAATCGATTGTAATTGTTGCTTGAGTTTGTAATGTTACTATCACATTTTTATTTGTGTGAATCTGTAAATGGTTTGCTGTTTCACATTTTCAGTGTTATACTTTTTATAGAACTGTCGATTCACCTGTGAATATAAAATAAATCAATAAAATTAATTGTTTTTAAATTATTTTTGGTAAATATATACTACCTACTAACTTTTTATGTATGACAATTTTCTCTAAGTAAGTATATAGTTCCAATTTCTTAGGAGATTCTGGATACCTTCAAAAAGCATGGTTAATCATAATAACACCAATATTTAATGCTGCATCAGGCTCACAATAAAGAAGGGATGTGTACTTACTACATGTCGTATCCAACAATGAAACTGCATTAAACATGGCTTAAAGTTGTACTTGATTCATTATCAACATACTAGGGTAATTTTATAAAATTAATTGTTTTAAAATTATTTTTGGTAAACATATAAATAATCCTATGTTTTATTTCGAAACATTATCAACCAACTCATAATGAATGGCAGTGAAATAAATAATGTAAAATAAATAAATATTTTAACTTGTCGCGTAGAGACCACGATCATGTCATTGTGTCTGTGAAGGCGTATATTTAATAAATGATTTGACTTTTAATTTCAATTATTTTCGGTACCTACCGCTATAAATAAGTAACAATGAAACAATCCTATATTAAGGCGATGTTGTCTTCATCGTCATCCTATGAACGTCCTGAACGTTCCCACATGAACGACAGCACTAAGGCAGACTGGGCTATAACAGGCTTAAGCCCTGGGCCAATACAACCGCAGTGTGCTTAACGTGCCTTCCGAAGCACGGAGGAGCTCGAGACGCTTTTTATTTGGTTACCCATTCTTTAGCTCGGTAATGTGAAAGTTGCGTAACTAACTGGCAAGATCACAAACCGGTGCGGCGCGGGCGGGGACTTTTTGCATTAGTTGAACCTCTAGCATTACCTTTCAAGTAACAGTAAGTACATTGCTTCGCTAGTTTGCATATTTTAAAATTAGTTTTAATTTAACTAGCAAAACCATGTACTTGGAATGTTTTTTATTTTATTTTATTTAGGACAATAATCAATTAGAAAAGTAATGTGATAGGTGTTGTAGTTAGACAACTAAACCCGAAAGCCTTAGCCGCTACGCCATAGAGTTACTTTAGGCGATGTACTCATACAAGATGCAAACGTTTTAATCACTACCTAGTGGGTACTCGCATCTAAGATCAAACTGTTTAAATGTTCGCGCGGTTTGTAACATTTAGTGTTATCACTTATTTCATTACAGACTGACGTCAAGTTGTTAATATTTGAGAAATTCTTGGCAGCAAGCGTTTGCTTGTGGTCTTCAGTCTTAATTTATTTATATTATAAGCTGAAAAATGGGTTTGGTCTCATAGCAATATCATATTATGGTAGGTAAGTCACTCGTCATCATTATAAGTACTTATTTACAAACGTGCTTGTCTGGCGAACTTCCGGCGAAAAAAGCGATTGATTCATTTTTCAAATTGTCTCAAGGAGTCTACCCGAATTTCTTAGTAAAGTGACATTCAATTCACTAAAACTCAAAAGGATCGGTGTGGTTACTACCTATTTATTAATCTTACTTTAAGCGTTACATTATCATCAAACAAAAAAATACTAAGACAAACCTGTATGTTCTATATCCCTTAGCTTATCGATATCGATGTAGCCTAGCGAATTTTATGAGCGATTTTGACGCTGTCACCGGTCGAGCGTTTGCCAGTTGACTAGGCCCTCTGTATCTCAATAGGTTCGGGAACCGTAAGTTTTGCGGTATAATAGTGACGCTGCTTAATCTGCAGTCAAGTTTTTTATTAGACAACAGAAATGCTAGCTGCCCTACTCCTGTAAGTCACGTGTTAGGTTATTTTTTTATTAGTCAACAGAAATCTAACTCCATTCAAAAATATCTTTTGAATAATAAGTATATCTTCTGAACATTATGGCAAATAAAAAATATGTTACGGTTCCCGAACCGATTGAGATACAATGCCGCTTGTAGCACTCTATACACTTTGTACTAAGGCTGGCCTCACACAGCCGGAATCGCTTTCTGAATTAAGAATCTGAATTCAGATTCTGAATTCAGAAAGGCCGGAATACCATACAATATCAGTATGCTCCACACACATGCTGATTTTTTCAGAATCTGAATTTCTCAGATCGATCTGGAAGAATGAGCTGACGAGCGTCCGGAATTCCGTGTCTGAATATTTAAGATTCTGAATTCAGAACGCGCGTATTCCCATACATTTTATATGGAGCGGCCTCAGACCAAATAAAAAGTATAGACAGAACTCTGCGAACAGCGTAGTGAGGCCGGTCAAACTACGCCTTGCCGTGTACACACACGATTACACGCACACACGTACAACGAAACTACGCCCTAGCTTGTCAGTCTAGACTGCGGCTCGTGGAAGCAACACGTTTTGAAAAATCATAAATATAACTGTCAAAATGCCGAATTGTGTTGTAAAAGGGTGTAAGAATCAATGTTCAAAAGATAAAACGCGGGATAGAATCACATTTCACACTTAAGTAATTTGGAAACCAATATTTTTCATTAAATCGAAATAAAATGTTGACGATAATGCTTGAAACAGAAGTGTTGCCATTATGAAGTGTTTTTATTTACCCTATTATTGGGTAATGTGACACGCAACGTAACGTTACTCGTTTCTTGTAATTCTTATCAATAAATTTTAAAAAACGACGAGGTAGGTACTCAATTCACCGTCGGTGCGTACGGTCCATGTTTTTAACGACGACGATGATACAGATTTTTAATGTTTATGAATACGCAACGCGATATCTTCGCCGTTGGTGAACTAATTAAGTATATGATTTTTTTTCGTTAAATAAATTATTATCTTAAGGGTGGTCTCGTCCCATAATCATGTTATCAAAATTGGTTCAGTATATTTGTAGATTGAAAAAATGTACCATTTTATTCTTTCCCATTGCATTGAAGTCGGTTGTTTTTAACGTGTTTCCATTATATCCATATTAATATGTATTAATTAATATTGT
The DNA here is from genome assembly GCA_963921215.1 of Scoparia ambigualis. Classification (NCBI taxonomy): domain Eukaryota; kingdom Metazoa; phylum Arthropoda; class Insecta; order Lepidoptera; family Crambidae; genus Scoparia; species Scoparia ambigualis. The sequence goes on along the minus strand of OY992521.1, from coordinate 23,956,795 downwards.
AAAGGTGAATTTCTACCTGTATTACCTATTCACGCTTAATAATATGTATATGTGTGTACATACCGCTTTACATATTTTTTTTAGATTTCCGGATCGAGACCAAAACTTAAAACAGAAATGGATAGCCGACCCGTCATTTGTCAAAGTCGAAAACCACTATCATGACAATCAACTTCCCGGAGCGTAGTTTGTTCAGCACATTTTAGTTGCAGTATTAACACATTTTCTAAACATGGTGATGTAATGCCACTGTTTGTTGTTTTGTAACCTACAAAAGGTTCTCGGCTCTTTCTTGGGGCAAGGTATACATACACTATTACAATAAAATACCAAGTACTGTACTATATTTACCTATATATAAGTTTAACAATCATGTAAAATCTTGTTTACTTAACCCTAGAGTACTAATATAAATTTACCACACTTTAATACTAATGATCGCTTGGGAGGCTACTTTTTAAATAAAACCAATTTATCACATTAGTGGTTTATTATTTTTGTATAAAAATCACATTAATTAACAGGTGAAATTCTACCTTTTTAGAAACTAAACTCTAAATTCTTCTTTAAAATCAACATTAGGCTTAAAATAAGACTTAAAACTTACAGGTATGAACATTTTTTCTTATAACATAACAGTCTTTGAACAGTCTGGTAAAAAAAAAATATATGTATATTTCTATTTTTTTGGCATCAATATTACTATTCAAGATATAAACTTTATATGGAACTAAATCTAACTTTTGGTAACATCACAATTTTGTCTACAAACTAATTTGAGTCAGCCTTTCAACTTACCATTAATACTAATGATCGCCTCCCAGGCGATGCAGTAGCTTATATTTTGAAAATGAAGCGTCCGCGCCGGGCCCGCGTTCGCTGACGTCTGCGGCGCGGTGTATACCGAATTGGCGCGAGAGCTCAATACGACTCGCGCGCGCGTTTTTTAAATAACCGGAAAAAACTAACCGCGTGCGGCCTGTCAGGCGATGATTAGTATTCTAGGGTTAAGAAAGGTTATTAAACAGTAAAGGAATATTTAGAAGACAAAACAGTAAGACGTTGTTCAGTTTATTTTAAATTAGGAATGCCTGTTTTTTTAATAGATATTCTTTTGTATGTTGTTGTGTTGTCTAATTGTCTTGTAGTCGTACTAAATGTTCTTTTTTATCTTGTAGTGGAAAATGTCCCTCTATGATAGGGAGGGCATTGTTCAATTTGTATTGATGCTGTAAAAGAAAGGGAGAAAAGAAATGAGGGAGGCTCCCTCCCCATAGTTAGACTTACGAACCGATGGCATAGCGACATTCATAAGTGCTCAATTATTGTAGCCTAAATTGAATAAATAATTTTGATAATTTGGATAAATAATAACAAATTTTATTTCTGTAACACTTTTTCCATTTTCTTTCTCCCATCGCCACCACTTTTTATCGACAGCTCAAGTCGGAATAGATCACTTTTATTTATAACATATGATAACGTTATTAATTGATAACGTTTAAAATAACGTTGCTAATTTTTAACGTTATGTTTGTGCTTTTGTGGTAATTGAATTTATTATGGCAACACCGTTTAAAACACACATGTTTAAAAAAGTGGCCTCACTTCGCTGTTCGCAGAGTTCTGTCTATACTTTTTATTTGGTCTGAGGGAGCGGCACACACATGCTGGAATTCAGATTCTGAATTATTTCAGTGTTGCCATTTTTAGTAGGATCCTGCTTTTTTAGCATTTTTAAAAGTAAATTTTAGATATTTAGTTTGTATGTTATCTTATTGATACCTTGCTTTAATAGTGTTTAATTTTCGATGTACTTCAATTCTCAAAAATTATAAAGGTAAATATAGCAGTTTGGTGCATTTTTATAAACAACGCTTAGCAGTTTTAGCAGGATTTACCATAAATTTTTATTTTTATATTTTATTCTTATAAAATTTGATAGCAATATAAGCTTCTATTGAAACTCGTTAATATGGTTAAACTAGATAATGGATAAATATACATAAACATAGAAAAACACCCAGACCCGAAATCAATTAAGAAAATCAGTTTTCTCTAAATTGACTCGCCGACCGGGAATTGAACCCGGGAACTCAGAGATGGTGCGACGCCAGGCCCGGCGCGCTAACCACTTGACCACGGAGGACGTCAATTGGTAGGAACAGCGAAAAAAAAATGGTAACCCTGGTTGAAACAGCAAGCGGTTAACATCTCGGAGACGTTTGCTTAGGCCGGGAGTCACAAGACTACTGATCAATCTGAATTTTTAAGAATGTGTGAGTCAAGGTGCCGGAATTCAGAATCTTTAATTCAGATTCTTAATTCAGCAAGCCATTCCGGCTGTGTGAGGCCAGCCTAAGATGCCGTAATTTTACGGCATCGTAATCGATCGTACTATGTTGGCGCTTGTGGTACTCTATACACTGCCTACACTTTATTTTTTTTTATTTATTTACTAGGATGCCGATAGGATGATGATTTTTTTTATTTATTTACTAGGATGATAGACGGCTCCCTTAAAGCATTCAGTTGGTTGTATATGCTCTAAGACGGCTCCGCTAAATACCTCCTCGATGCACTTGATAGACTGCAAAGGCGAGCGGTACGCATTATTGGAGATGCTGAGGTTACAGCCTCCCTTGAGGACCTCCAGCTGCGTAGAGACATTGCTTCTCTCAGTGTCTTCAATTACTACGGAGAGTGTTCTGAAGAAATTTTTGATCTTATCCCGCCTTCTCCTTTCCTCTCCCAGACTACACGTGCTGGTCTTAGGAACCACCATCATACTGTACAGACTATCAGTAGGTACTCGTACCAAAAAATTTGGCAAGTCAATCCTCTGTAAGACCATTCGGCTTTGGAATTCTTTGCCGGCGCATGTGTTTCCCAGCTCCTACAGTCCCGGGTCTTTTAAGCGGGGCGTGAAACTGCATTTATGCAGGCCGTCATGAATGGGTGCGCTCGTTATCGTGCTTATTTCACGGTGGGGAGCGCTCTCATTATTTTGGACTGCATCGGCTGCTTACCATCAGGCAGGATGCAGTCACTATGACGAGTCATAATAGAAAAAAAAAAGACGTAATTACGGCATCGTAACCGATTGTACTAGAATGCCGCTTGTAGCCCTCTATCCACAGCCATTTTTTAACGCTCAGTGCTGCCATTTTTCATTTCTAGATTCCGTTCCGTTACCACCGAACACAATGATAAGTTACTGAGCTTTAGAGCATTCAATCTAAGTACTGAGCACTTGAAATTAGCTAATTAACACTGACACGATGTTTTTTCAAAATACATCGATACATCGAGTAACTCAATAGCTTTTCAATACATCCGTTGGAACCGATGTAACATATCGTATTGTAAACATCGAGTGAATTCGATACATCGATGTATATCGAATTGACTCCATTCAAAGAGTAGGTATAATTACCTCAGAACAATAAATAATTACTCCATTTGACTCATCTCAATGACGACCAGAGATTATTTTTGTGGCTTACGTTGTTGCTAAAAATTGAATTTTCTTCCCTAGACCTCAGAACAATAGTTATTGTTCAGAACAAGGTAGACGCCTTTTGACTCATCTCCATGACGACCATTTTAATGGGATTATTTTGTTGACATACGTTGTTGTTAGAAATTGAATTTTCTTACTTAGACGCCTTTTATATCAATTTTGCTATAAAAATAATGGACGGCTACACTCTTGATGAAGGAGTACAAGCAGACCTTCCAGAGCCGGATGGAGAAGAAAACCAATTGAAAATAAGACCTCTGGAGCGCGTAAAGCTCCATCCTAAAGTTCCAATTGAAAAATCAGCGTATGGGAAAGGGAAAAACTTTAGTAGAGATTGGATATTACAAGATGGTCGTGTGGATCCAGGGAAAGGAAGTGAAATGCGCGATAGTTACAAAATCCCCAAAAAACCCCAACATGCTGAAGGTAAATTGCAGCACTGTTATTAAACATCTCATTACTACTAATGAAAAAGACCCACGTACGTGCCTTTGTTGCCCAAGTAGGTATGTTATAAAAAATAGTTTATATAAAAAACCCCCGACACAAAAAAAAACTCTAAAAAGTAAAAAAATAAAATTTCTCTCTCAGCCTTCTAACTTTATTAGTTATCCTATTACTTAATATTCTTAAGATGAGCATTGCCGCGTCGGGGGACCGCTAAGAAACGACACTTTTAATCGACACTTTAATCGACTTCTCTCCAATTCATTAATTTAGAAAAGTGTTGATGTCTTTTTCATAAACCTAGTATAATTTTTATTTTTTATAAGTATAACAAGATATAACCCATACTTTATCATTATTATTTTTATTTGTATTCTGATTTAATTTTATTTACTTAGCGGCATGAACCGTAGGCGTAATTCTACTATTATTTCCGTGCCTGGCGTGAAGAACTTGATAACTCGACTTACACGATTTTTTTATCGTCGCAATGGCTTCCTACGCTACGGGCTACGGCATTGGTTTTGAAGGGAAAAAATTGACAACTCGATATCTACGTTACTTTTAGTATCCATATTTTGCGTATTTTATTTATCAAAACAAGATTTAATAAACATTGATTTAACTGGTTTGAGCACTAAAGCATGGGGAATTAGTTGATAAGTCTCTGGTAGATAGTATGTTGATAAGTCCTTACAAAATAAGCAGATTTTACGAGAATATCTACGTAAAATAATTTGAAAGATCACATAAAATTATCTATAAATCAAGCTATAAAGATGAGTTCAAGATGAAAACGGTTTTTGGGGAAAATGTCAAACTTTAAAATCGCTGGCTGTAAAATTGCCATTTTGGACTTATAAAGTTCTTAACGCCATGTACGATATAGGTTCATGCATTGATAAAGCTCAATGGGTTCATGCTTAGCGGTCCCCGATGTGGCGACGCTCACTTTAAAAATATTAATAGGTAGGTAGGTTGTTTTAGAAAGCCGAAAGAGAAATTTTATTTTTTTACTTTTTAGAGTTTTTTTTGTCGGGGGTTTTTAAGTTTTTTTAATTTCATTTCATTCTTTTTAAATTACTTGCGAATTCAAAGAATATCTAATAATAAACTAAATACACTTCCTATACGTATTAAAATTGCGTTTAGTATTCATTTGATACAAGTAAGTACTCAAAACGAACACGACAATCTGCTAAGTATTATTTTTTTTAAGAGTCTGCTGGATATCCTGGCTGCAGCATCCGCTCATCGTGTTGCCATCATTGAAGTATGTAGAATAGAATCAAATACTGATCAAAAGAGTCCAAACACGATATAATCTGCTACTATTTTTTTAAGAGTAGGTACTTACTAGTGTGCTGGATATATACTGGCTGCAGCATCAGCTCAGCATGTTGCCACCATTGCATTGTATGTAGAATGAAATACTGATCAAAACAAATCCAAACACGACATATCTGCTAGGTAATATTTTATCAAAAGTTTAGGGTGGGGTGGGGTGGCATCAATGAGCCAGGAAAGATTTGGAGTGCTATTATTTTTGAATCCCTGTACACGACAGAAATGTTATGTACATCAACGGTATGGAAATTGAACTAACTACCTACTCAGTTTTGTTCCAAAATTATCCTGAAATAATTCAATAACATTTTTTTTAAATATGAGAATTGGCTTATTGTGTACACCCAGGGGCACACAATGGACATAGGGGGTGGTACACAATGGTTTGGGAAGCACACAATCAGCCAGGCATGTATGTATTGTTATCTTTATATAGGTATATTTTAAAAGGAGAATGGGCAAAAATATATTAACTTTGGTCCACCTACTCAGCACTGACGCCATCTATGCTAATAAAAAGATTACATGTTAAAATAAACTAATAACGATTAGCGTAAAAGTACTAGGGGCTGGCAGAATTTAGAAAAATAAACAAAAATAAAAAATCCTTGATTTAGTACTTAATTATAATTGCGGTATCACATGATGCTAGTATCCACAATAACATTATTCAGAAGCAGCTGGCGAAACCTTCATGATAGCGAGCCCAGCACAAGTACCTACCACAAGATTGATATGACCTGTGCACATGACCCAATTGTGCGACGTCCAGTCAAACACGCGCAATACCTAATAGTATTTGAAAGAGTCTCTTCCTTCAATTCCTCTGTTTATTAGCACGTACTTAAGTGTAAAATGCTTTGCTCTTGTATGACGTGATTGTATCCGTCCTCTCTGTAAAATACTTCCGTGTTCCACTTCAATATTGTATTTTTAAGTAAGTACCTAATATCACTGATTTCATTTTCTCTGTATAATTCAATAATATTTATTCCATCGTTTAAATGTTCAGCACAGTAAGTATGTTCCCATTCCCAGAGCAATTGCGTGCGAATGAAGACAAAGCAAGCGCGGCGCGGCGCGGGGAGGGAAGCTAGCAGCTAGATGGGGGCTGCCACAGATATAGATTTAGGGGCTGCGCTTGCGTTACGAATTTAATCCCTACACTACTCCTTGCCCTTTCTTTCACAAAACCCTGTCTTAGTATGAACAGTAAATGTAAAGTCTGCTCTAAAAATATAACGAAGGAGAAACTACACTTTGCAATTATTTTTGACATTTTTACAAAGAACCCCTTAAGCTACACATTTGCGGTCACACAAACAATTTAAGTATGATGATGAGATGTTCTTTTCATTGATGTATGGCTTGTTGGTGTTGAGTAGGTAGACTAACTTGCCCATTCTCCTTTACGAGAAAAACAATATTTATATTAAAGTTATTTATTGCAATCGTTTGAGGTCTATATTATGTTTTTACTATTAAGTTTGGCTAACAGTAACATAAAAAATCTTGTCTTAAAATTTTTCATAATATATAAAAAAAATTAACATGACCTTGGATAACAAAATACTTATAAGTGATCGAAGGGGTTCTGCGTCATTATCTTGATCGACTGAAGTAACTGGTGGAGACCCGCCGATGCCTTCAGCAGTGCAATTCTCTAAGTTAAAGCCTTGGTAGCAGCGGCTGCCGCAGCGCTGAGAATTGATTCTGTCTCTTTCATATTCATAGAATTGGAAAGATACAGCAGATCACAGCCATGCGCGCAGCGTCTATCTGTCGCTTAGAGAATCGCATAGCTGCGTCTGTGTCATCGTTATCTTCAGCGGCAGGTCTGTCTGTTACACAGCTTCGCAGAAAGTCTAAAAAGAAAACTTGTCAGCACATTCGACTATGTAGGTAAGCGTGGATGGTCAGCTCCTGTTCGTGGGCGAAAACCCTGTTTACTGAATAATTTGGCTCCAATCACTGGATTTCACCTTTCTTAATTTTTTTTACGTATCTTTGTAGCGTTTGACATGGAATTGCCCATTCTTTGGCCGCTCTTCGAATACTATGTTGACAATTGACATGAAGGTCTATGGCGCGTTACATTTGGGCAGCGGTGGTACTTCCTCTTTTACTAACGTTCTTCGGGATCGACCCATTCTGTAACTTTACAACATGTAGGTAGTTAAATGCAAATGTATTTGAATTATGTTCTACGTGCATTTAGTATTTTTTGAGTAGCAGTATACAATAGGTAAGGTACGAGTGGGTTACCATTTAGTAATTTGAAAAGTCCTGACAGAAAGCCTGACATTTCCATAAAAGTCCGGACTTTTTAGTCAAAATATGGAAACATTACCTAGGTGCTCACTTTTTATATTTTGTTTTTAGATAAATGGAAAGTTAACTAATAGACTTATTTGATATTACTTAATATGTAGTTTTGTTGCATATTCCAAAATCCGGACAAATTAAAGAGCCGGATAAAGTCTGAACTAGAGTCTAAAAAACCGGACATGTCCGGACTAATCCGGACGGATAGTAACCCTAGGTACGAGAAAACCATTGAGCTATATATTACTAATAGTAGCAGCGTTGGTTGCGCCACCCATGAAGTGAACCTATTTAATGGCGCCACCACCATAGAAAACATTTACCGTGTGAAATATTGAGATTTCTTACACGCAAAAAATTAAAAACTAAAAAGATACGTCTACTTACATTTACAGGCATTCGCAAGAGAATGCTCACCGATTTCTTCTGGGAACAAATGCTGGATGAAGTGATTGAGGAGCTGGCTACTTCGCAGCCGGTCTCTGAATATTGCACCGAGTACGACGCCAACTACATACGGGACGAATTCGAACCTCGCAACTTGGAGGTGACGGCAGACAAGAATGTAAGTTTCTCTCAAGAGACAGTAGAACTTGTCACGTCAATAAATATTACCTAACACACAACTAAGGCTTCACTCTAAGCGCATCCGAAACTTCGTTAGCCCGTTATTGCTGCTGTTATTTTCATAAGCGATGGCACGGTACATACACACACAACAGTGTAACGAATTACGGTCCAATCCAACGAAGCTTAGGTTAGCTATTATTGCTGTAAGCCTTGAATGAGACAAGCTGGTGTCTATATCCATTTTCATATGCGATTGGCGCGGTACATACACACACAGCATACAACGATTACGGTCCAACGAAGCTTAGGTCAGCTTATTATTAAGTGCTGTAAGCCTTGAATAAGACAAGCTGGTATCTATATCCATCTAGAGTCTAGAGGTTACCTATCTATGTTTGAAACTTTCCTGTACAAATTTCAATTGTTTGAAAACGGTATGACGAAGTTTTAAATACCAGATTGTTGCTTGATTACATAATTTTGTTATTCTATAAACTTATCATACTTAGGTATACTAACGTTTAATTTTCCAGAAAAACAGGTTACCCCATCTAGATCATAGAAATTCTTCAAAGTCGTATGCACCTCTCAGTCACTAAGGACTCAATGAAGATCGTGAATGACGAAAAATCGTTGGTTCCGACCCCAGCTGAGGCTGCTTCTAAATTGCCATTTTATTTTCAATACGAATGCCTCTAAGGTTTTCTAATGTCTGCTAGCTTTTGAATAAAATATCTCCAAAGCCTTACCACCATTCTTGATGATTGACAGATGCACCTCAAGTATCCATTATACGGCACGGGGTCCAGTGCTATTACGTATTACAGCGAAACTATGAAGAAAACGGGTCCAGTAAGTTAACACCATTAAAGTTTACTTGTAGTAGGTACCTAATCATCATCAGCCTATAACGTCCCACTGCTGGGTACAGGCCTTCCCACGAGGACAACAGCTCATGAGAAGAATGGGCCCTAACCCACCATGCTTTTATGGGTTTTAACCATTTCCTTGAAAACAACCGGGATCGACGGTAACGACGGATTTACGTGTGTCCTGCCTGAAGCACGGCGGAGCTAGAGAAGTTTTTTTTTAATTTGTACATCCATCCACCCAAAAAACTCCGCTTGTTCCACCTATCCATACCAGGCTATCTCCACTGGTAGGACAAGTGGAATTTTTTTTCAACCTACTGGTAATGAGATAGGTGGAAAAAAATCCATGGATGGATATCCATATGGATATATGCGAGTTATTTTTCCATTATTCCCTACTAGTTGGGCCAAGTGGAGGAGGAGTGGTTATCTATCCCCTATTCCATCTAGCCCTACTGCCACATCCCTCCTGGCAGACAAATGTGGATTTTTCCCCTTTTTCTAGGGTGTAGGGATATTTTTCCACTTATCCCTCCTAGGACGCAATTCCGTAGGTCCATCTGGCAAGATCACTAACCGAACGCCTAATACTGCGCCCATCGAGCTCTTTCTGCTTAGCTTTTCTGACATTATTTTTGTTTTTTTTTAATTTCCTACTTTTTTTCTTTAAGGGCGAAATATTGGAGAAATTTCGAAGATGCCAATATTTCACGAAACCTATGGAAGAAAGGCTGGACAACGGATGGGTTTTGTGAATCTTCGCATACGATTTACGCAGTCTACAGTTTTGATATTTTATTAAAATACATAATTTATGAATGCATTATGCAATTAACTAATTTATTGTAACAAACTACCTTTGCTTATATTCTGAATAAAAGATTGACAAGTTACAGAAAGCCTTTTTATTTAAAAACATTATGTTAGTAAAGACGCAATATGCTAACTTTTTTGTACGCATTCATAATCCTTAACCACAATGAAAGCATGGGTGCTACAAGCCCAAGTGACAGGAAAATGAATTCTGAAATAAACAAAACAATTAACTACTGCTACTAGACTAAAATACTTTGCCAAGTGCGAACAAAGCTGAACAGGTTCATTGTCCAAAAAAATATAACAGTTACTCAATTGTTCCGGCCCATATGAGGGCTGCGGGACCGTGAACCGGAATACACCATTTTCACCATTCAAAGAAAGAAAACTCCAAGATCTTGAAAAATTAAATAAAAAATCTAAAGCTAAGACCTTACAGTGTAGGTTAGGTAACAAATGAAGCTATAATGTTTTATGACTTTATTACGTTACAAGTTAAAATAACAAATCGAAGCAGCGCCATCTAGTACGAACATAGTATATAACCAATAACTTGCATGCAACTAGACAGGACCTCGTATAAGTACTCTGTGACAGGACCGCAATCGCACTGAACCTAGTGGCGCAACAACCTTCTAAAAGGTTTAGAATAGTAAATCGTCGTCGTCCCAATTGTGGGGGTAGCACACCGGCTTGAAGTCGCCGGTGGAGTCGGTGCCGGAGGACAGCGCCGAGCACGGGTACATGATGCTGGTGAAGCACTCCAGCGAGCGGATGTGCGACGTCGACGGGTAGCTGGATAGGTCTGAGCGGACAAAACGCATATCAAAAGCATATCACATCAAACTTTACAGTGTTTTATTGGTTTAGTTTGAAATCAAGCACTTTTTACGGTTGAAAGTCGCGTTTAATAGATTTTGTATGACGTTTCGAACCCTTTACAGGGTACGTGGTCACAGGGAGAGTCTCCCTTTGACCACTGAATACCTACAACTATGTAATGTAGTTTATAACACATTTGCTCGTAAAGTGGCTCTTATTACACCGATTTCAGCATCGTAATGTAGCTTATTACACACTAGTGCGGTAATGTAAAATTAGTAATAATTTGCATCTATGGACAACACAGACCACGCCCACACAGTCCACGCTTCAGCAAGAAACAACTGCACAGTCTGCACACGAGCTTAGATGGTGAGCCTTTAGCCCGTTAGTCCCTTTTACGACACCCAAGAAAAGAGAGGGGTTGGTACCTATTATTATTTTGAAGAGCCAATCACCTATCGCTCTATGCTGTTAGATGTATGTGCAGTCTTTAGTCCGTTAGTCGCCTTTTACGACACCGAAGTGAAAGGAGGGGTTTGGTAGTATTATATAGATGAGCCCATCGCCGTTCTATGCTGTTGAATGTATGTGCAGTCTTTAGTCCGTTAGTCGCCTTTTACGACACCGAAGGGAAGGAAGGGGTTGGCAGTATTATTTAGATGAGCCCATTGCCGTTCTATGCTGTTGAATGAATGTGCAGTCTTTAGTCCGTTAGTCGCCTTTTACGACACCGAAGGAAAGAGAGGGGTTGGTAGTATTATTTTGATGAGCCCATCGCCGCTCTATGCTGTTGGATGTATGTGCAGTCTTTAGTCCGTTAGTCGCCTTTTACGACACCCAAGGGAAGAAAGGGGTTGGTAGTATTATTTTTATGAGCCCATCGCCGCTCTATGCTGTAGGATGTATGTGCAGTCTTTAGTCCGTTAGTCGCCATTTACGACACCCAAGGGGTTTGATGGAAAGACTTCCTACCTTTCACATACCTATATTTTGTCGATTCAAACAGCGGCTTCTTGTTCAATAATTACTTTAAAAGTTTAAAAATAAATATGTCTAGTTTTAGTAATGTAGAACTAAAGTTCAGTCTACACCACCGGAAATAATAAGTGAAGCACAAAATGTTATTGACAGCCTATTACCATCTAAGCCCAAAGAAAAATATGTTGGCTTACCAAAAATTATGCACTCGAAAAACAACAAAAACACGCAGTCATTTTCAGAAAATGTGTTTTCCTCGCAAATATGTTATAAAAAACGTCGTATGACATACGTGCGCTTTGATAATTACAGCCTCTGCTTTCTTGTAGCCCTCGCCTACGACTCGGGCTAGCAATATCGCCTCTGCTGTAATTTTCAACTTACCGCACTTATATCATAATGTACTATTATTTAGTAGACAAATTAAACGCGAGTTTCATCCTTAAAAAGTGTCTAATTTGATAATGTTTGCGTAAACCTTAGATAACAGTAGGTATGAATTATAGTTTGTACAATGAGGGCTCTAGGTGGACCGACGATGGTAAAAGTTGCGGGTAGCCGCTGGATGCTAGCACACAATTAAGCTACAGCACAAGACCGGGTTGTGGTGGAGATTCATGGGAAGCCTTTGTCCAGTCCAGGAGTGGTTATGATAATTAAATGAGTCGAAATGGATAAAATGCGACGCTGCTTAATATGTTATTTACATAGTATGCTTTGCTTGGCCAACTTTTTTTTTGTTAGAAAGACGGCAATAGTATCCGGCGAGCGAGATGCCTATGCCCCTATGTGATTCGTTGCAGACTTTTAAATTCTACTACGAATTGCTCTTAGATATCTGATGGGGGTTGAAGACAGTCGCGTGCGCAGGTTTATAATTCAGACCCTACATGCGACCCCTAAATGAGTGGCATACTTAGAGCCACGCTGCGTTGCTGCACGATGGGTCCGGCTCGCCCAGCGCGGCGTATATCAACCTCTCACGGAATATCGGCTTGGTCCAGTGAGTGAAAGTACCGGAAGTAGTAGAGGAGTAGTACATAGATATCTATCTATGTACTACTACTACTACTACTACTGTAGATAGATATATAGTTAGACAACACTTTAATTGCAACACCACAAAGATTTACATAGAACTTAATAAAAACAATAATTAGCGATTTAAAAAAAAAACTATAAGGGAAAACAAAACGATTAAAAATACAGTTACAATTTGGCGGTCTTATCGCTCTAAGCGATCTCTTACAGACAACCAGTATAAATAGTATTTATTTATTCAGATAGTAGTAAGTACCTCAAAGGTCCTACGTCGAGACTCAATAAAGCTGTGGGACTTTATTGAGATTTCGCACGGACTTCTTGAGAGAATTTGAAAACAAGTGTTTTTGCACAGTTTTGTTTTTGAAAAGTGATGTTGCACTGTTTTGTTTCATTTGCTAACACTCATGCGCGTTCACGAACATTTTAATCGTTCACGTTATCACGTAAAAAAATGTGCTAAAATGAGACTGAACCGTGGAATGAGACAGTGCTAAAAATATACCCGATTCGCTGTTGTCCTCACTGCTGCTGACGGCCCGAGCAGAGCCGACCGCCTTCGACCGTATTTTCTTCGCTTTCACCATTTTCAGTCGATGAAATTCCTCCCTCTCCTGGTTCAAAATTTAATTTATTATAATAGGTAAACACTATTTATATCTACTGCAAAAAAGTGCGTGGAACTACATAACTACTTACAAAGAACAAAATCCATATTATATAGGTAGGTACTTATTAGGTACGTAGGTACCTAAATTAAGCAAAGAAAGTAGGTAAGTAAGTAGGTACCTATCGGCGGTAGCTCCACCAATGTCTCCATTTCCGACTGGTAGAGTGAATCAGTTACCAATCTCGGCTCAAAAGCAGCTTAGAGCTTCTTAACTTTTATGTAAGAACTAACTATCACTACTACGTACTCTTTCATCCATTTCCATTAAAATGTAAGTTTCAGTGTTGCGTAGTTTTGGCAAAATTACTTTTTCTATGCCATTCACTTTCCTATGAAAAATATATTAGTATAATGCCACAATAAGCTGCTGGAAGCAAATTACGATCTAATGGTTTTTAAAAAAGAAGCACGTTGCACTGGGTTATTCCCCGAGGATCATGTCCCGAAGGATCACGATTTGTTTTTACCTTCATGAACTTAATCAATACTATTTTTAGCTTATAAGAACCGTCAGCAGAAAAAGTGGTCAATCAAATTTTATACAAAGTTATATTGAAAAAAATAAAAGTCTGCTACTGTAATCACAGGTTGATTTATTACCACAATATTTCTTTTTGCGATACAAAAAATACAATTGGTACTTTTTAAGAGGCCTATTAAATCTCGACTGCGATTTTTGCGTAAAATGGCCAACTTTGGCGTTCTTGATCTCAGAAACAAAAATACATTAACAGTTTTAACTTATTGAATAGTGTAGAATAGCTATTGGAATAGTTCGTGGCGGCCTTGCTTTTTGTAAATTTTGCTTAAAAACCCAAAATTGTAGAAAAAGATTTTCATAAAATGCGCAAGGGCACTTTTTTGAGCTCCTAGATTGTACAAATGTTCTAAACAAATGAAATAAAAAAAATTAATGTTATCTCTTATGTAGTCGTATAGTGCGTAGCGGCCTCGGAATTTTTAGATTTGATTTTACATAGAAAAAAAATCTTATTCTAAACAATATAAAAAACAATAATAAAAAAACTTCGAAAATAGCTTAAAGTTAACTGTGAATAATTTTTATCTACGATAATATTATTGAGTAAAAATACCAGAATAATTTGTTACTTCATGAGGAATATGATTTTATAATGAATTCATTATCCTTTTTAGATAAAAACGATAAATACAACTGCAAAATTACTACAAAATGCAAAAATGGGCATTTTACACAAAAATCACATTTGAGATAATAATAGGCTTCTTAATCAAGTCATTTCGATTTGTTAGATTATTCAGTTAGCAGCTAATTTTAGAGTCGCATTTCTTATCGAAAGCTTTATTTATGCTCCTATAATTTATTATTAGACGAATTTTGCGATCTCCTTTTTTAGTTGCAGTAAATTTTAGAGTAGGTAGCATTTTTAGCGAAAGCTTTTTTTAATACATTATTTAAAAAAAGGGGTCGGGGTCCTGCGGCCCCCTTCCGTTATTTGTCAAAAGTCTAACCTAACCTAACCGACAGAACTATAGTTTTGCATTCTTAACTTTTTCTGTATAGCAGGAGGCCTCAGGTTTTGTTAACGGTACTAGTTAAACACAACAGAAAAAATAACAAGAGTAAATGTAATCACATTTATCGCATTCGTGATCCTCCGGGATAGGATCCTCGGAGAATGTGATCCTCGGGGAATATAACCCGTTGGACTGGACTAGGTAAGTATATTAGGATTGGACTTTGGATTGGATGGGACTAAAGCAATATCACAAAGTCGTGGAATCACTTATAGAATAATTACACGATTAAGCTAAAGTAATTAACACAAACTTTTACTAACAAGGGCAAGCCCATGGTCTGCAATGCAAAGCAACTCGTTTAGTCACTTCCCAGCATTACCTACCTACCCCAATGAAGCAAGCACATAAAATAATGTAGTTTAGGCAATCACCATACCTGAGAGTAGACCTAATCGCTTCGTCCAGCAATATACAAGTGTTCCTCAAGGACGCAAACTTGATTAGAATATAAACGGCCTCTCTAAAGGCCTTTTTCGCCTCGCTAGTGCGGTGGCCGCCGGCCCCGAGGCCTGCGTACCGAAGCGCGTCGCTCGCCGTCGCGTCTTCCACTGCCTGGAGACACACTGTGGCCACACCGGATATATTCTCTGGAATACGTTGAACTCGGACTTGTGCCTGACACGGAAGAGAAGATTTATAGACTGTCGAGCGTACACAGAGCTTTAATTTAATAGTTTCTCAAGCCTACGGCCTTCATTAAACACGACTGTATCGCGACACTTGCGATTGTATCGATACCAATGTGCCTTAGATCATTCTAAGCAATGTGCATTTGTGGCAACGCAACTGTACGTTTGTATCAATGCAACTGAGCGTTTGTATCGATGCAGACCCAGTGCGCTACAATACAGATGCGCCGCAAAAAGTCACACTCATGAGTAAAGTAGACAGATAACTGCTGCAAAGGGCCTACAAACTTGGTATCTTGTTCGCACTAGGCGATTGATTATTTTAAAATTAGCTTTAAATAAGCAAAGTAGAGAAGCAATGTATAGCTACTCGACCAAATTACAAACTTGTTTCTCTGAGTTACAAACAGGTGCGAACCAGGCAATGGTCACCCTAATAGCATTTGCCGTTGGCTTACATTCGCCAACTGTCGGCAGATGGTTAGTTTACTTGAAAACATAAATTCAAAAGAGGCCCATAGGTTATAACTTGCGCAATTTAACCAACGGATAGCCTACCACAGGCCTGATGTTATTTTATTACAGTTGGGCAATTATTGTAGGGATAAAAGATAAGACAACACCATTGCGCCAACAAAAAAAAACTTTATCTATTACCAGGCATCTTGCACTCCGTCATACCTACCGCGAAAAGCACCTACAGCGGGCGACAACTCGGAATTGTAAATCAGTCAGGGACTCAAAGCCCCAGCGCGCTTTCGAGCACACGCACAGCCCACGTCACTTTTCATACACCACGACTATTATCCCAATGGGATTAGTCAGATACCTTCTACGCAATGAGGACCGTAAAAGCAGTCCACACAGTCCACGTTTCACCAAATATCAACTGCACATGTGCTCAGCGTGATAGGTGGTGAGCCTATTGCCGCGCCATGCTGTTAGATATACGAGCAGTCTTCAGTCCGTTTGTCGCCTTTTACGACACACAAGATAAGAGATGGGTTGGTATTCACCATCAAAAGAAATACCAACCCATTCTTATCTTGGCTCAAGCCCGTCGCCGCTTTATGCTGTTGGATGTACGAGAAGTCTCAGTCCGTTAGTGGCCTATTACAACACTCAAGAGAAAACAATCTTTGGAGAATAGGCAAGAGATGGGTTGGTAGGTAGTAGGTATTCTTTTGTTAGTATACTTATGATAAAGAGCAAAGAGATAAGATGGCAGTATTCTTTTGATAATGAGCCAACAGATGTGCTAGTACGTACCAAGAGATGGTTTGGTAGTAAGTATACTTTTGATAATGAGCCTGATACAGCTCTTGACCTTTACCTGCCCAATATTCTCGAGGACCATCGCGTTTGACTCTCCGTTAGTAAACTTGACCGCGGCAAGGGAAATATAGGCCTCTCTCAGCGTGTGGCCTAAAACGGCCTGCGTGGAGGCCAGCTCGGCGGTGGCCTGCCGCCCGCGCAGCCTCAAGGCCTCGGCCTTGCGCCGCAACAGCTGGAAGCCTCGGTTCACTTGCTCCTGCCGATGTTTTATCTCGCGAAGCATGAAAAGAGAGGCTGTTACGGGGTAACGGTTTTCGGAGTTCATTGGTGCGAGTTGAAAATGCACAGATGAATATTATTGTTTGATAAACGTGTCGTTTTCTGCAAGATTGCATGTGAAGTTAAAAGTCAAATTGGTAATGACATTTAGTGAGTAGCTTTTTAATTTGACTTTTGTTAGAAGCATACGTCATATTTGTTTATGGTGTGGCGACCATTTGTTTATGTAGGTACCTAGGTAATTTGTGTTAAGTAATTTGATCGTTTGTATTTGATTGCTTCTATCATTATGCTAAAAAATCAACAAAAAAACAAAACTTTTTCATAATTAAAATCTATTTATATTCTCTTAATTTACTTTACTTTCTACATTTCATAAATGTATATCATTAAAGCAGTCTCTTTTATCCCTAACTCGATACTAGACAATATAAATCTACGATTACATTACAGCATTATAACTGAACTACTGTGATTCTTCTCATCATTATTGGGCATCATCTACATCGATGATGTTATAAAGGTCTCAACTGTCCTGCCAGTAGTTGTAGTTCCCTGAGGGCGGGGGCACCGGCATCGGGGGCCCGGCGGGGGGCGCAGCGCCCGCGGCGTAAGGGGAGCCCTGGGGTGATCCGTACCGGGGCCTGAACCAAGGCCTACTCGTGTACTGGTACTGGTTGTTAGCGTACGCCGCCAAGTTCTGCCCCGTCGCATTGGGGTATGGGTTCTGGGAGTTCTGATTCGGTGGATACGTAACATTCGGCATATTAGAGGGATTCGTGTTAGGATACGACTGGTTTGGAGCTGGCGTTGTGGAAGGTGAAAAGGTTTGAGTGTTATTTTGTGCGTTGGGCGTCGCCGCTGCGCCGTAGCTTTGACTCGTCTGGTTGGAGCCGTTGCTGTTAGGATTGTAGTTCGGAGGCGGCTGTGTGGTCGACGTTTGGGTGACGTTGTACGATGACTGGTTGCTGCCGTTCGATGGCGCGTAGTTTGGCGGCGTCGCTGCCTGGTTGGTAGGCGTGTAACCGGTCGCTTGACTAGCTGAACCGTCCGCTGTGAAGTTTTGCTGCGGATTCTGTGCTGCCCCTGTTAATGTGTAGTTTTCCTGTGACGAGGATGTTATGTAATTGGTCTGGCTTGTAGTGCCGTTCGTCGGTTCCGTGTCACTGGACGCGTTGGACTGCCCGTTGCCATTACCAGCAGTCGGATTGGTTGTCTGCTGGTTGGGTAAAGAGTATTGCACATTCGGATTAGTCGGCACCGTCATTGCACCAGAATTCGTCTGCATCATATACTGAGTCGGCATGCCAGCGTACTGGCTAGTAGGTGTGACGTAAGAATTCTGCTGCACTATTTGGTGAACGGGAGGAGGTTGCGACACTGATATACTTTGAGTTTGATTCGTCATCGGCGAGGAAGGGGCCGCTTGCACGATCGGGATCGCTCCTGAGACTGCCAAATTCTGGTTCAACTGTTGACCTGCTAATGCCGCGTTCAACTGCTGCGCTGACAACTGCGTATTTAAATTAATACCGGCTGGCATGTATTGAGAGTTCGGTTGCATGTTCATAGACATCAGCGGCATATTATATTGCATTCCAGCAGGCATTCCTAGCTGATTCGGCTGCATGACGGTAACATTTTGTCCATGTTGCAGCACCTGTTGTCCGATTAGTCCTGGCGGCAGCCCTCCTTGGACGAGGTTCTGATTGGTCGGGATCATGTAGACCTGGCTGTTGTGCTGTCCTAACATGGTGGGCATTTGGCTGATGTTCAAAGGGTTCTGGAGCACCGTCATGCCTTGGGGCACTGTGATCATTTGCAAGTTCTGCGCAGTACTCTGCACTTTGTTGGCGGTTAGGTCTTGTTTTTGACCGTCTTTGCTGGACTGGATCTGAATGGCGTTTCGGTCGATCTGTCTTATGTACATGCCGCTGCCGTCTTGTGTGACGCCGGATGCTGATACGCTGTGAAACAAGAAATAGTATTTTACAAATAAACAATTTAACTTAATATAATATCATCGTTGAAGTGAAACATTTCAAACTGGTCTACTTGAATTGATTACAACAAAATATGTCAATCATAGGTATAACATATGTATAGCATGACAATAAACGCTAGAAGATCCATATAAAGTGTTTAATATAGTGTTCACGTAAACTTTCTAAAATATTAGATAAACTTTTACTAGAAGACTCAACAGTGGAGTCATGAAAATATACCTGTTCCAAACTTTTTGACCAAAGTTATAGGGTAAAGCTGTTTTTTTCATTATTTCAGAATTAATACCATAATACCTTAGAGAGAAGAAACTATATTTAAAGTGCTTGTAGTAATTAGCAAAATAAGGGGGTTAATTTTGGGTCTTTCAAACGAGGCGTGAAGACGCACTTTGTGGGCAGGCGGGGTGAAGGAGACTGATGCTACGTCTCTTACGCTGCACCGGTTGTCTCGCGCCTGGACTCCACTTAACATCATGTGGATTGGAGTCTTTTGCCGGGCTTCTTATAAAAAGAGTCTGTGTTGTTGTTTCAATACTCACTTCGTTTGCTGCCCCGAAGACACATGAATGATGGTTCCATGAGCTGGATTGATCTTCATTCCCATGCTAACCACGGTGTTGTCTCTAGCTGCGGGTGATTAACGACGTTAATACAATATATTTAGAGCATTGTATCGCAGTGCAAGTTACGCAAATTGGAAGATTATTTACAGGTTTTAGATAAAAGCTATGGTCTGTACTGCTGCCAATACCTGGTCGCCAAAACAACATTTAATAAAGTTACTATCAGCTTGAAGTTTTTCAGCTTTTCAGGAACTGGTGACCTAAACGAAAACTTATTATAATGCCTCCTACAGCCATATCCTATAAACATAGATTTAAAATGGGCATGCGTCCTCCTTTCGCTTATCAGCATCCCTTGGAATCCTGCATACCGAATACTGCATATTGTTGTGAACTAAAATAATATTAAAAAATATATCTCATGTCTCCTCCGTCTGCCGCTGAAAGTAATTTGTTGTTAATAGGTCGATAATACTGTTCGGTGGATTGACTCTTGACGCTGTTATAATAAAACGCGGATAAAGTGAAAAATAAATAAATCTCATTAAAAATATTTTGATTACTTACGCAAGAATAAAAAATTCGCATCTCATCTAGAATAGTTTACGCAAAGAAGCTATATTTACGCATAATAATATGCATGATTTATAATTGATTTCCTGTTTTTATCAAGATTTAAGTACTCACTTGGTACAAAGTGTAAAAGCGCAAAGAGTTTTGTAAAAATGCCGTCAGAAGAGAGCTTCACCAAATTATGAATTTATATCTAACTAGGTATACTATGTGTTGCTGAGCGCAAAACTAGAGAACGGTTCGATCGATTTGACCGATTCTTTTTTTGTTGTAATTGTAATGGTCAAGAAAAGGCATAAAAATTTGGAAATTTGTCACGGGATACGGGCTGTTCACGTGGCCGAAGCCGCAAGCGGGCTGCTAGTTTAAAATACAGATGAGTAGAAGCATCTCCATTTACTCGCTTAGTGCATGCGCTAAAGTCTAACAAATGTGTATAATTTTCCCCACGGCCACGCAAGAACTATTAGTTATGTAATCTGTGCCCACGCTCCGCTGTGTTCACTTCCGATATATTTCTCTATAGAAGAAACTACATCGAAGAAAGTACAAAAAGTTTTTATGATCATCAATTTTACGAATTTATTAATCATCCAAATAGGTACCTAATTAGATAATTATATTTATCTTTATCTAGACTCAATTAAATGCGAATAGACTTTGTAGAATACGATGACCAAAAAACTTTAATTTTCTATACATTCCTAACGAAAAAATTACGCTATATATCTTTACGCTAATATGTACAGTAAACAATAAACTACGCACGCGCATGGCAAATAGAAAAGTAATTAAAAGTATGATTCACTTTTTCTTCAATTAAACTGACATGCAGTTGCGCTTTTATAAAGTTAACTTTTCTATCGAAAATGTTTGTGTATGAGTGTTTGTTAAGAAGGTAACTAATTTATTAATTGTTGTATGAATCATATAAAGGACGTCATTCGCCTTATATGGGCCTTTGGGCTTGATATGAACTGTTAAATTTCCACTTGTATATCACAAAATATTATAGATTATAGGCTATAGAAACGATCTACAAATGTTTTTAGTACCTACCCAGATTCACTGAAAAAGAGAAAATGATGTAAAACTTACTCTTTTAAAACAATGAAATAGCAATGAAAAATGTCAAAATGGAATAGTTTTTGCTTAAAGATGTTCCTAATTGTATTGATTAGGGATATTTATATTTTTATAATAATAGGTAGTAGGTACCTGCTACTGTAGTACTAGTTGACTGTACTCAGTCAGCGCTCTTACTCTTGAAACCGATCGCTATTGGATCGGATTGGTATTGTGAATTTTCGTATTTTTAAGTTACGACACCAGCGCTAATTTGGATTCATATTGGATGAACTAAATGGCATTGAGTTTTGTATTTTTTTCACTTAATATCCACGCAATACGAATCCATATTAGCTCTGGTGTTGTAACTTAGGAGTACGAAAATTCACAATACCAATCCGATCCAATAGCGATCGGTTTCAAGAGTAAAGGGGCTGGCCTGGGTGAGAATCCGCACGTGTACTTGAAACAGTATCAGATACATTGCGTGCTACACCTTTAGGTGGGTACCCAGCTTTATGTCTTCTCTGATGCACCCATAGCGTACTTATTGGATGAGCCCAGATCGGCATACGTCTTCATAACGTATTTTCTGCATTATGCATTTATACAATAAAAGAAATAAACGATGATAATTATCAGGGGTCGATAAGAATATCGATACTTTATCGATTTTGAAGACACTTGCATCCCTAGTCAGACCACTGATTCAACATGTTCACTTAGTTGTCTGTGACAGATTCTGATGACAACACCACATTTTTTCATTTTGAGTTCCATAGAATAATTATAACAAAAAGTGTAAAAACAACCGTGCCGTGTATCGTAAAATAAAAACTTTTTAACAATACGATGCCCCATTTACCCTTTTTATGCTATTTTGAATAATTTCGAATCAAAATAGAATAAAATACAACGCGGTGGAGTCAGAAGCAGTGTTGCCAGATCCGTAGGTCAAAACTATCCTAGATTTACTGCAAAATTATCGTGTTTTTATCGCATTCAAAAAGACAGAATTTATACGACTGGGCACTCCAAATATGGTAACATCCAACGAGCGAGCTAAAAAAAAAAAAAAAGCTCATCACCTAGAAAAAGGACTGACTGTGGTACCTTAAATTTCGTTATTTCCAAACTGTGACTGAACGACTGATGCTAAACCAGGTTTGTCACAAAATTATCGTAGAACTGACATAAAATATCGTGGAAAGTCGACGAATTATACAAATTATCGTGCGATACTTAATTATTATTTTTTATCGCATGCCCCTCCAAATTATCGTGGATCTACGATAATTATCGCACGTCTGGCAACGCTGGTCAGAAGTGCTAGTGTCCAAAGCCGACAGCAAAAACAATAAGACCGTTTGTGCGTTTGAGACTATTAGTCAAGTTTAATACTTTCTAAACCTTGTTTTTTATTAAAAAAATTTGATACTCCAAAAAAGGCATTAATATTATTTATTTAATACTAGATGACCCGGTGAACTTCGTATCACTTACATTATATTTGTAAAAAATATGGTAAAAACGTACTAAATTTTTGGTCAGCACATTTAGCCACTGTCAAGTTAATAAGTAATTGCTAAAGTAGATGATAATGGGTGATAATTTAGAACCCCTTGAGACTCAATAAAGCTGTGGGACTTAATTGAGATCTCCTACACGGACTTCTTGAGAGAATCTGAAAGTGATGTTGCACGGTTTTGTTTAATTTGCCAAAACTCATGCACGTTCACGTACACAACAGTTAATAATCCGCGATTATTACATATTAATATCCGACGAAACACAAATTAAAGAAAATAAAACAAAACTGCAGACATGGCGCTACACTTTCCCGCCAAGAAGTGTACTTTTACACTTTTTTTATTTCTGAAACAGAACTGTTTTGTATTTCAACCAAACAGACCAAAGAGACAACCAGACGGACCTCATACTACAGCTATGAAACTGACAAATTTCTGAACGCACCTATAAATATTTGACAACCAAGTGACAATATAAGTTCTCACGCACTGACAAATTGTTAGATAGATAGATAGATAATACTTTTATTGTAACATAATAACACAAACATTTACAACATTTACACATCTTTTTTTTAATAGATTTTATTAACCGGCTTGAAATTTATTTATTTATTTTCTTTTCTCGACAACCAACTGTGACTTTTAGACTTTTTTTTATTTCTGAAACAGAAATGTTTTGTATTCCAACAAAACAGACCAAAGAGATCGTACCTCATACTACAGCTGTTATGAAACAGACAAACTTCTGAACGCACCTATAAATATTTGACAACCAAGTGTCAATTTTCTATTTATAAAAAGACAAAAGACACCAAATGTTTCACAGCTAGGAACATTTTGTATTGGAAAATTAAATTGACGTTTTTAGTATTTTCCGTTACTTATTATTTTTGTTTCGCACCGTTTATTATAGCTTCCCTGGCTTCCACAAATATTTCAAAATCGAAATTAGCCAAATCGGTTCAGCCTGTTCGAGTTTTAGCGAGACTAAAGCACAGCTATTTATTTTTATATATATAGATTTAATATATATTAATATTACATATTTCATAAATTCGTTTTCTCCCAAAAACGCTGTTCAGAGCTAAGCCCATAGAGAATGATGTCCTTTTAGTCTTTCCGATGTTCAAAGAACGTAGCGTAGGCAAGGGCTCTAGGTAAGAGGAAATTAAACTTTACGCATATGCTTTTAGAGTCGCTTTGTTAAAATATGATATCTGAAACCAAATAATAAAAAATCTATTCCAAACTGTCTCATAAACTGCTACAGACCTGTAAAAAATAAGACATGCCATGCAATCTAAAATTATTTCGTGTCGTGTTACGCTTTATGTAGTACCAAATAATATGTTAGTACAATAAAATAGCGAACTACATTGACAACGACTTATTAAAAGCGAATTCGATGTATATAATATATGTTTTATGCACTTTACGCATTAAAAATGAGACTAACTCCAAATAAAGATTTTACAATAAGCAAAATTTTATATTAATATAAAAATACGCGACACTATACTACCGACATAAAAAAAATGTAACAGTTACAGGATTTAGACGCAATTTTTATTAAATATCTTGAAAATTCTGTGTCGATTTAAACGATAAATTGATATCTTCAAACAAGATTACAACTTATTTCGTTACTCTTAAAATAGCTAAAAGACCATTATAGTCAAGAGAACTAAATTCCAATTTAATTTATTGTATGACGCTATTAAATTAAAATTATTAGTATCTTTAAACATTGGTTCCGCATTACGCATTGCAATATAAAAGTTAGAATACAACGTCAACTAGTAACTGAGACCAACTTATCAGGTTTCATAAGTTTCAATTGTCATGATTCATTGAAGCTTCAAAGTTCAAAACAATTATTATATTTCATACCTACCTGTATAATTGCATTTTACCAAAGGAGATTGACCATTTTTGTATGGACGTTGGACCAAGAGTGCTGCCCAACATTGAATCATAGTGCATAATGTTCCTTAGACTAATATTAGTATGTAACCCAAAGCGCTTCAGAATCTATATGAGGAGTATTGAGAAAAGAAGTCTTTTGTATAGGTTTTACTTTAACGAAAAATAATAACAAACGTATTATTTTAAAATAAAAGACAGTATGTATTATAAACAATGGATTTTATTAATAGAACAACACTTAGTTAAGTATAGTCATTTAATCTATCAATCATATAAAGCCATAAGATTAGTTTTTAGGTACAATATAACCCCCTGGATGTTTTTTTAAATTTTTTTTGTTATATGTCTTCATGTAAGGAAAGAAATAAAAGTATTCCCATGCTTGGGCAGCATTTGGTCCAAAATGGTCAATCTCCATTTAAGAAAAGGCTAGCAAATGTGATTAATCGACATAAACCTATATTGTTATATTTCGTCTCTCAAATGGTGGCATTGTAAAATCAGATGAGTTGGTCGCAGTCACAAATATAATTGCACGGCGTCTTCAATATACCTGCGGCTGTTGTCCAGCTTCGGGCGTCCCTAGTCGAGCTCTTGTCCTGGCTCACATGCGACCTGCGACATCACACGGTTACAATTCACACACACGTGGTACAACAATATAAGTAATTCATAGTATAATACAAAAAAAAATCTTCTAAAATCTCTTGCTGAAACACTCCATCTTCAGTTTGAATGAAGCATGCACTTTGCGAAAAAACAGGTCCCTGTGTGACGGCAACTGTAGTAAAGTTTCATCACCATTTGACTTTTAATTTTTAGCCTAAATATTTTAGTTTACCAATGTCTGTCCCTAATTTACAAATCAGAAAGTGATCATTAGAGTGATTATAAAAATAAAATGACGATAAAACTTTGTTACACTTAAATAATAAATGGATGATACAATTTCTTCTTCTCAATTAAATCTTCAAATGTATGTTGAAATCCCCTCAGCAACATCACTGACTTTACAGGAATAACAAAACTTGTGTTAACGCTAATTGCTTCAGACATAATGCCAAAGAGATAAAAAAATTTGAGAAGTTTGTTATTTAGTAGGCAGGACACATTGCTAAGCAGGACGGCGACTGATCGAAAAAACCGGTGACGGAGTAACGGCCGAGACACGAGGCGGCTTCGAGGCAGACCACCTGTCAGATGTTTAGACGATTCAGAAACCGGAAGGCAGAGGATGGGCTCGCGCAGGATCAGCTAAATCGGCGTGTCAAAGAGAAGTTTTATACCACGCAGTGAGTGACTACTGGCTGACACGTTGATGATCAAAGAATTAAGAAAAAGATTTAAAAATATTAAGTTGATGAAACATATTTTTAATTCTTTTTACGGATGACTGGTCTGAAAAAGAGATTTTTATTAGTATCTTATTTATAAAGTAGAATTACTGAATTTACACTAATATTCTAGGAACTTACCCAGCCGGAGCGATGGGCCTGAGTTGTAGCTGACTCGGTGTACCATCAGATAATCGTTTCTGTCCTCTAGATTCTTGATTTGACACACTTTTTGTGGGTGTTGATGAGTTTTGTAATTGTGATGACTAGAAATACAATATAAATAACATTACTACGTGTTTTGTTAAGCTTAAAAATTATAACACAGCTAAAATTGATTAGCTTAGCCTGTAAATAAAAAAGGACGAAACAAAAACCACTCATGATGAAGAAATTAATCTTGTGCACAAAATGTGAGGAATAAAGCAGTTTGAGGAAATAATATAAATTTTTATGAAGAAACAATAACTGTCACCAGGGCATGGCATAATAATGACAACACAACACCACATAAAAGGATTATTAAAAGCAAAGACAATGATGATTATCTAAACTAACTCTAAGTTAGGGTAAAACATAGAGTAACTAATATCAAATGTTTTAAAATAATGGGTTTAATGCTGCATCTGGATTTTAAGTTGAGGTTAGCATAGCCGCAAGGGGTGAAGACAAGAAAATTATAATAAAGAAAACTGAACAGTGACAGAGTATGTAGTTCTAAGTGATGCTCACTGTAATTATCTGTGGTGACGATGCTTGTCCAGTTGATATTATATTTATAAGAGAACCACTGCTCACTATTGGCTGAGGACATTATAAAATTATAGTAGTAGCTAAAATAAAGAAATCACAGTTTGGGCTAATCACACCTGACATTGAGGTCATAAATAGAAAAAACTTGAATCCTTTACAAAAAAAATCTAGAGCTTATGAAGTTGTAATTATTTGATTTAAAGTTTATTTTTCCAGGAAAATAAATGCTGTGAAGATTAAAAACATAAAATTTATAACCAGTTCAACAATGGGAAAATATAATTTAATAAATTAACAAAACTATGAATGCTTACAGTAATAATGTCAAAGAAAAGAACTATTACTTTTTTATAATGACAACAATACTAGAAGAAAATTATGTTTATTGCATGGTTAACGTTATTTACCTTTTGGTTAAGCTGCATTATAGTGCCAGTCTGTAGTTGCTGAAACTGAGCTGCAGACAGCGGCAATGATGTTTGGGGAAGGCCTCCCGCTGGGGCAATCTGTAAGAGTAATTTTTTTTTTAGTTTATTTATCACATATAAAAACATTAAATGAAATTGGTGTATAAGCACTAAAAAAAACCAATGACGTTTATGGCAAAGATAGATAAACACTTTATTGCACATACACAAGAAACAGTTACACATGACACTATCTTAATTGGCTGTTTTTGTATTGTTTGTTGGCATTATTGTCCTTTATAAAAATAAACTTCTGTAAACCTAAACCTAATTTTAAAGCCCAAGAGATGGTCAATCCAACAAGTGTATCATTATTCCAGTTAAGTGCGCCATATAACGTATAATTTATAATTTGTGGGGACCTATTAAGTGATATTACTAGTATGGTTACAATCACATATTTTAGTGTACACTTAGCAATAGATAAACCATATTTAGCACCAATGTAAGTCCCCATAGACAGGAGTACCTAGTTTGGGGACTACTAGTTAAAAGTAATGTAAGTATGTAACTCTTTTATTTAACACGCTCAGTGCGATACAAGGCTGAAAGGCCTTATGCATAAACTTGCAGTCAGTGCGGAGCAATATACAGCGTTCTCCTTCTGGTGCGACGGTTGTAACTTAAAGAGTTTTCGATGAGTGATAAGGACAAATATACATTTGAGATCGTCTTTGGAACGGCTGCTCATTTTTGTAATAATATTTATGTCAGGTCTTTGGACCTTGTACCGCACTGGAGGATTAGTATTGCCATTCCTTGCGGATACAAGGCCCAAAGACCTCATGTGAAGCAAAAAGCCTATCAGCCTTATAACGCACTGACTGATGAGTCAAATTAAAACAATGTTGTGTTGACAGCCTTTGTGGATTAACGTGCAGTGCAAGTGAGTGAAAAAATCAATTACCGTGATATTGATAATTTGTTACTACCTACTTATATACAATAGAAATGCATAGAATAAATAAACGTTGTCGAAAAATGTTACATTTATCTTTAAAAAAAAATGAAGAAAAAGTGGAAGATGACGCTCAAAATAATAACTTGAATAACAGTGCCAGTTCGCAAGAAAAATGCCAAATCAAAATCCTTCAGGATATTATTGTTAACCCCGCATCTACAAGCAGTAACGCTGATTTTCAAGAACCTTACTGCAGTTCAACTCTACGTAGTAGCTCAATGCGAGTAAGTAAAAATATTTTCTTATTTAGCACTATTTAAATATGCCTCTCTCAATTATTTTATTTTAATAAAGTAAATGTTTTTGTAAAATGGCAAAAATCTCACATTTTCATGGTTAATGTAATTTCTAGTGATTTATTTAATCAGTTTCTATTATTACAGCTAATGAACATGCTGTTACGCTAAAGACGAATCACACCTTAGAAAACAAAGGAATAAATAAGAGGAACTGTGTGGGTTGTTACAATAAGCTTCGTACAACTTTGAATAGCCGAGAAGCCCAAAAAAACCAAAAAAAATAAATCTTATTGCCTTCAGTGTATTATAGGAATTGTACTAAGTGTTTTTATGAAAATCATTTGTAAGGTTTAAAAGTAAAATAAAAAGTTGATTATATTATTTAAGTATCGTTTATGATTTTTCCCATCACTTAAATTTTCTTAGTTGTACCATTAACTAGGTGCGGTAATAGGTCGATAAGCCTTATGTTTGTTTTTCCTTTGTTCTCTTGAAGTGCCCATTGGAGTAGTTTGCGACAATAGTGTAGTATAAGTCCATTTTTTAACAATAGCCTAGTTACAAAATTTATTATATTTGGAAAGTTATCGCATACTTATTAAAGTTTGAACTCACCCATATCTAACAAGGCTTTATGACCAATTAACGCACTGATGGAAAGTTTAGGTCTAAGGTCTATGGATCTTGTACCGCACTGGAGTGATAGTGACTCGAATACTTCCCGCAGCTAGCATGTTAATAAAGCATTTTTATTTTATTTATTTATTATTCCTTTAAGCATCCACTATAATGCTAATAATTAACAGAAGCACAGGGTAATTCATAGGTTGCATCAACTTAGGGAGTTGTTTGTGTATAAATGTTTTAAGCATTATTTCTGAAGTTATTCACCTTAAAATTTAATGATAAACAATTTATGGAATTCAACTACTACAAAAAAAACACAGAAAACACACAGGAATCCTAAATGATTCTGATAATAAATTACATAAAACCAAGACATGTTGAGGGATACTCACAGAAACAAACTGTTGTTGAAGATTAGCTAATCCTGTCTGACCTGAAGTAAGTTCTTGAAGTTGCTGGTATGGTATCAGCATAGTTTGAGATCCAGGCATAGTCCATTGCACTGTGTCATTGCCCTGTAGCTGATATTTGATTTCTTTGTCTCCCTTATCAGTGCTGTACAAGATCTTCTGAGAAGCATTAGTACTTTGAGCTGCACACACAACTGGGGTGGCCGTTGCTGTGCTCACAGTAGTTGAGTCACCAGAGGCAAGGTTGGCTTGTGGAAAGGTTAAGCCATTAGGCAGTATCATTGACATTGAAGATGGTACACCGCTCAAACGTAATTGCGTGACATTGACTGGTTGCATACTTGATATATCAACAATTTGTGTCCCCCCAAAATTAGGTTGCTGAAGACCAAGATGTTGTGCAATCGGTAGAGATGTGAAATTGTTAGACATTTGCATACCAGGTTGGACTATGGGTATCAGCTGTCCATTGTCTTGGTTTAAGACATACTGTTGTTGGTGGTGTTGTGGTTGTAACAGCTGCAGTACTGTTGGCTGGCGTACAGTCATCAGTGGAGTGGTGGCTGGGGCTACGCTGACCACTGGAGGGATCACAGTGGGATGTGGGGTAGTAATAGTTTGAGTTGACAACGCGACTGTGGAAACAGGAGGCGGCACGGGCGGCGGCGCAGCAGTGGTCGTCAACGTTGGTGGCGGCACATTCAGCGCGGGCGGCGGCCCCCCAGCTTGAGCAGCACTCCATTGAGCCAGTTCTGCTCTGATAGTCTCTATTAGATTCTGCGCTAGCGACCGCGCGGCGGCCAACGCTTCGGATCGCGTATGATGTAAAGCCAAATGCAGCGGCTCAAATTTATCACTCTTCAACACAGCTACAACACCAGTTTCCGACCTTATGTATTCTAAATTTGTACCATTCTGTAACAATCGTTATAATGTTAGCATAAGAGACTTATATGTAGAGAAATGAAGGAACTAGCGCGCGAACTTACTTGGCCGAGAATACGTCCTTTTATGTCAAATGCAGCCGGAGCATTATCAAGGCCGATATATACTTTATCTATGAGGCCTCCAGACATAATTTCATAAAAGAATCTCCTAATATTTACTTAGAATTAGTTCCTATTACAATAGAGCATCATTCTCCAAAAATTTAGAAATCGAAGCGTATTGACACTTTTGATAACTGTTTAGAAATAGAATAGTGCAGTAGAGTGGTTCTGTGTGCTAGCGCTACTATCAAGGAAACAAAACGGAAAAAAAATATTTAATTTGCCGTATTTTAAAATTTAAGAGAATCAAATTATTGTCTTTATATATTTTAATTAACTAAATGGCACTAAAACATTAATCATTATCATAATGTATAATTTTAACATTTTTTAAATAATCATTTCTGAACTAATTAAAGAGAGACGCTATTTTCTTTTCAATTACTTATACAGCAAAGGGATCCAGATTATACAGCCTATTGAAGTCTTGTTTTAGTAGATAATGATGAAGACATTGTTAGATAAATTCCTAGAATATTAATATTTCAAGAAATATTTATATTAGCGAGGAAATCTTATATACCTGGAAATAAAAACCCGATCGCGCAAACCACACGCTATAAATTCAAGCTACTATTATTCTTCAAGCAGGTTATCTAAATGAACATACCTACCTACAACAAAGTACCTACTACTACATGGTCTGGACCATTGATCTTTATAATGGTCTGGAGCTTAGGACAGAGTTACTGTTACTCTTCCTACTCTTTACTCCTAATTAATAACCTACAATATTTTATTTTAGATTCAGTAAGACAATCTCTCCACAAAATCTTTTGATAATCTACATCTTTCTTCATTCTCCAGCGCATTAGCATGTGTCTCATCCTCAACTCTGGCTGTAAGGTAGGTCCCACTAATAGATTATCATATAATGATACTTATATCGTTTTTTCCATTACAGGATGCATCAAATACTCCTTTACTGGAGTTGTCTCCTTATCATTGCATACCACCGAATGATGGAGTAAGTAAATTGATAGGTACCTACCTTAGCTCTTCCTCGTGGAGTGTCTACTTTTATGGAAAACGATCGACCTATTATCTGTCTTCACTATCCCATTCCGGAATATAATTAAATATTTCTTAACAATGTCTATCCCCTTCAAAAAACAATTTCTTCTTGATCGGTTCAGGCTCAGCTTCCAATTCCCAGAACTTCTTAAGAAGCGTTGCCGTTTACTCTACAATGCAATACGTTATTATTCCTTGGGAGTTTCTTCCTTAATCGCGTCGCCTGAGCTAAAGGTGTTCCTTGTGGACCCCGTTTTAATCCTTCCAAAAGTATCTGACTGTATATTCCTACACCCAACAATAAATCAATCTAATTTGGGGTACGATACTCTGGATCAGCTAGTAGGTACTAAATCGTTTAGTTCCATCTAATTTTCCGAATTTATTATACTAACTGAAAGAGGGGAGGGAGGAGGAGAATAATAATAATAATAATTATACTAACTGGTAAAGGAGCCGTGAATGGCCGTGATAGATTTTAAGTATGCTTTATTGTTCTACACAAAATTCGGTTCCAATCTAGATTGTTTATCTCGACTGACATTTGATGGCCGACTATTTGATGTGGATGCGTGTCCCTCTAGTCCAGAAATATGTCCTAAGACTGGATACTACATAAATTCAAAAGTTTCACTGTTCGCTCAGTGATAAATGAACAATGCGAACCCAGCGATATATAAGTTACACTGCGAACCCTGGTCCAACAACTCACCTCTTTTCGTGACTTTGACTAGCGCAGTTGCCAGCAATTAAAGCCTGATTACAAACCCTTTCTGACAAAAGTAGGATGTTATTGGGTTCCCTTTTTCCACACTAGATGGAGCTATTCTACGTACTAATAGCACAGACATAATACATGTCTGTGACTAATAGGTACTTCGTTTTCACTATTGACCTTGGTAGCCTCAGATGGTTCACCTTATGGTGCAAAAGCGAAAGATGACTGAATTCTTTTGCAAACACAACACCTTACGTAAGTAACTACGGCTAAATTTGGCAGAGTGATTACTACCCAAACAATTAAAACAATCATTGTTCGTTTGCACAAAACCACGTCGCTAATCTACGGGTTCATTTCCAAACTTTTTATAAAAAGCAAGCTTGTGTCCATCTTCCAAACAGAATGAACATTTAATTTAAGTTACATGCATGGACTTATATTAGCAGGAGGCAACCCCCCGCTGGTTGTGACTTGACCGGCGCCTCCGGCGGGATCCGGACGTGGGTTGGACTCATAGTGGCTTGTGGTTAGCTGTAAGTAGAGCTTGGGAATGTTCGTTTGTCCTGGTATTGTGTGCCAGTAGGACTTCTAAACTCGCGCACAGCGAGCGGGGCCTAGTAGCGGTCTCTGTGGGGCCAGAAGCGAAAAGTCCTGCGGGGAACGTGAGTTTCCCTTCGTTGGCAGCTTTGTCCGGTGGTTCTCATTGGACATTGGTGTTGACATCTCCGGTACTAGTCTGGAGAACTAGTATAGAGGCGGCCTCCTAGATGCCGTAGCCTCCGGTCCAGCCAGCCACGTAGGACGTGGGAACTGGCTAGGCGCCCGGATGGGTTCCGAGAAGTGAGTGTGCTTACTACTCCGCGACCAAGGTGGAACCTTGAGAGTCGACTTTAGAGTCGACGACCCCAGCAGTGGCAACTGCGCGTTTGCCCTTCGTGCAACGAGAAGTGAGCGAGCTTGACAGCTCCGGTTACCTATCTGGACAATAGGCAGTGAACTACACGTGTTCACTGGGAAACTCTCCCGAGACGCACTAGTCTTATGAATACCGAATGAAGAGCGCGCTTCGGCAGGCACTAATTTGGCGTCAAGACCTAACGCAGATGATCTCCTGCGCGAGTATTTTACTGGGGCAGGGACGTCTGGCACTTCTTGCTTAACCTAACGGTTGGTCTCGAGGTGCCAGTACAAATAAAACTAAGTGAATAAGAAGAGGGGATGCCTTCTAGATTCAGGGCACATGAGTAAAGAAACGTAACAGAACAAAGCTTCTAGGGAGCATACGAAAATTCTTACCTATTTTAGAAGGGTTGGCATAAGTTGGAAGAAAAGAGAAGAATAAATAAAACAATAAAAACAAACTTTTATGCTTTTTATTAGGTAGGTACTTAAGTAGACAAGATAATAATTGCTTACTCTTAATATTTATTTTTTATAATTTTTGGTTTCATACATACCTACATACATAACGTAGAGGTTTGTGCGACCTACTTAAACATATCGCTTATAAATAGGTATAAACAAGTTTTATCGCCTTCGCCATCACCGTTGCGAAGTGACTTTGTCACACCACCGTAGCGGCTTATGCTGAGGTAGGGTCCTGATTGGCTCGTCACACTGTTGTTTTATTTTTGTTATTTGATAAGTACCTATTTGTTTGTTATTTTCTGTTTTTACATTTTGTTTTTTTTCCTATTTTTATTTATGACAGTCAATAAATGGTTTTTCTTTCTTTCTTTTACAACTTCCTTAAAATTAACAATATGAAACAAAAAGGTAATGTGGCTCAGCATCAAACACCTGAATCGACAGCTGTAGCTGACATTCTGCCACAACCTAGCGTGAGTTTTTATACATTTCTAAGAAAATGTGACAACAGTTAAGTTTTGTGAAAATAATTTATAGTAGAAGTATATTGTTTTCTGAGGTTTAAGCGAGCACTACACATTGAAATTAAACATTTTTTTACGCGTTTAATTTACTATTTACATAGTTTTTTTAATTATCCTGACGTTTTGAACCCTTTACGGGGTCCGTGGTCACAGGGAGGGTAAATAGTAAATTAAACGCGAGTTAATCCGTAAAAAAGTGTTTCATTTCAATGTATAGTAGAAGTAATTAAATCTTCCCTACTACATTTATAATTTAAACATAATCCTAGCCGCTTCGTTTTGTTTTTCTAATACCCATAATTTACATTTACGCTTGAAACCAAATTTTGACATTGAAACACCGTCCCGTAGAGAAGGGGGTAAGTCGTTCCATGTCTTCGAAGCGGCAAATAAAAAGCATCCCCTCGTAACGTTGTTTTTGTGTAAGGGCAGAGACAGGAAGATACCAAGGTGCCTTAACTTTGAGCACTTGACTCTTAAGGACTCCTAGACTACTTGGGATAATTTCAAACATGAAATATCTTTTTTTTTCTAGTATTATTCATACAAACGGTACAGCTAACAACCATTTTACAAGTCCAGAACTAATTATTTACACTTTTATAACTATTTACAGTTTATTCCACTTAAAACAATTTCGTAAGAAATATACAGGAGCACAAAACAAATGACGGGCTTTGTGCAGGCCCTCCGTTTGTCCGCAGCGAGCGTAAACCGCGGGTTTACGCTACGATAAAACCGGTTTTATCTAGTGGCGGCGCGTACGTGAACGCAGCGGCTAGTTGACACGCACACATGCGCCTTAGATGTATGGTATGCTTGTAGTAGTTTACTCGCGACGACGCGCGGTAGTATGAAGATTTGTCCCTGTTCCGTTTCTTTACTCATGTGTTCAGGGTTCAACTTAAGGGTTAGCATTTAGCATGTGAAAAAATATTCCTAAATTAGACAAGCAAGCTATACAGTCATATTAGTTGTATCTATCATTTCTTTCAACCTGCTGGCTGATTCATTCCCAATAGTTTTCTGATTGGAAAATCTATTAAGCGTGTGATGATGACAAATATATTTTTTATTGTTACGTTCCCCCAATAAAATCCAGCAACGGACGACCGTAATTATCTTCAGTAAGGGATATGTCTTAAAAACTGTTCGGCTTCTCCCGCTAAATAGCCTTTCAATGAACTTTATTTGAACTTTGTTAAGATTTTTATTAAATGAATTAATCTTCGATCAAAAATACCATGATCGAAGGAATTAATGCACAAAACTAATCATGAAATGTTGCCCAATCGGAATATTCTCCGGTAAAAATGGGAATGTTTATTTTAGGCAATTTTATTTCAGGGGACTTATTATTAGGTACCAGATACACCTGATGAATTAGTAGAGGTAAATGATTGATCAGTAAGTGGCGCTAAAGTAGTTCTAAGTTCACATTTATAATCGACGTAGCTTTCCTCTGTCTGATCGATTATATACATATATTCCGAAGATTCTAATTCATAATCTATATATCAATATCAAAAGTACCTACACGTCATTTCTTTGTGACCCGCCAAATATTCGAACCACAATTACTTCAATAAGTCTAACCTGCCTTATTCTACATATTTCTTACAGATACGTTCTTCAGGACTCTTTTTAAAATTCTTTCTTGCTTTTAAAATACGTTGAGACAAATCAATTTGAATCTTACAAGTTTTTAAACAGAAGTTACCTTAGTGCTAAGAAGTTACTCTATCAAAGTAAAATTATTAAAATTTTACAAGTCCTAAAAAGTGGCAAAATTTTCAGTTTTTTTTAGAATTGGTATAAAATTGGGCCTAGGTTCCCCGTACCTTCGTTTTAATTGAAACTATTCTAATCCTTAATTAACCTACAAAATTATTGTGTCTAAAATTAATGATAATTAGGTATTCTAAGTGCCAAATCTTGAAATTCTTCTGAGTCCAAATTCGATTGAAATATTATAAAGTTAATGTACTTACTCTTGATAATAAAGTTCACAGTTGCTTGTACTCACAGTTCCCTTTTCATACAAATGCACCAATGTAGGTACTACACTGCTGGCATCACCTGTACTCCGTTCCGTACTGCTTGGCGGCCAGTCACCGCTCCGCACTATAGTCGCGCGCGACAACCTGACGCACACCGCTACCGGCACCGTCTGAAGTCCTCAGAGACATGGGCATGGGTAAGTATTGCGAATAATATCACAAACGTAATATCACTCGGAGAGGTAATGCAACATTCATTACGCGACAGTTAAAACAATCACCCATCACACATCTTCTACTCGGTTCGGTAGGTTAGAGCGAGACCGATGGTAACTACGTACGTACATGCCACGTGGGCGTAATGCACGAGTTGCACGAGCACGGCCCGGGCGGCGGCGGGCGGCGCAGCGAGGCGGGCGCGCGCCCTCTCTACACAGTCTACAGTCAATTCAGTGGAGCAAAAGATTTTACCTAAACAATCTTGACGTGTCTTTTAATATAAAATGCAATAATATAAATATGAAACACTTATTTATTGAAAGTAACTCCATGTTTTCATATTACAAAATGGAGTGCGAAAGAACGATACACGATCTTGTTCCTCCAGCCCCATTCCACCATCGGTAGGTACACAAGACGCAGGCTTGCCTACCACCCCTACATAGTTGACATTCTACCTGTCCGTACCAAGCGTTTTGCTAGTTCGTTTCTTATGCGAACCGCCAAAGAATGGAACGCACTGCCTGCTCATGTGTTTCCCGATCACTACAACCTTGGTCTTTTCAAGGCAATAGTGAACAGGCATCTCCTGGGTAAGCATGTAACACCCTCTTAGAGCATTTAACCAACTGAATGCTCTATATAAGAACACCCTAGACTACATCCTGCTCATCAAGCAGGATGGAAATCAAATGCTTGCCCAGTTTATTAAAAAAAAAATACCTCTTCATTATTTTTAAATGCATTTCTTAGTTAAAGAGACATAATCAAGATTGTTTACTAAAAATCTTTTGCTTCGCCGAATGAAGTGTAGTGGTTTACGAGAGTACGACGACAGCTTAGTGGTTTGCACCGGAGCATAGATCTCCGGAGAAACACCGGTGTTCTACCGGTGAAACTAATCGGTAAAAAATACCGGAGAGAAATCGGTATTCTCCGGTTATACAACTTATAGAGCCAAATAAAAAATATATTTTATTTATTGATTAACGATGTGTTTATTAGGTACCTACCTACCTGCCTACCTACTATTTGTTATCATTTTTTAAATTACAATATTTTTATTTCTTATTTTTATGTATTCTTCTTTTTGCAGACTTTCTTAAGTTGTTGCAAAATGTTATATAGTGTCCGACCGAAACATGTTTTTTTGCCGAAACCGAAAGCGAACCATTTATAAACGTGATTAAAACGTTGAATAAAAATGTCAGTGAGCCGTTCTTTCCAGATAGGTATTTGATTCATGAAACATCTCGCCGGCCTAATATTACAAGTTTCTACTTTCAACTTTTATCGAATTGAAATTTCAACAACAACATCAAATTGACACTGGGTCAAAATTTAACTAACCCTAAAAAGTTGTGGTTAGCGGTAGAGCTTGGGAATGTTCGTTTGTCCTGGTATTGTGTGCCAGGACTACCAAACTCGTGCACAGCGAGCGGGGCCTAGTAGCGGTCTCTGAGGGGCCAGAAGCGAAAAGTCCTGCGGGGAACGTGAGTTTCCCTTATAGTTGGCAGCTTTGTCCGGTGGTTTTCATTGGACATTGGTGTTGACATCTCCGGTACTAGTCTGGATAACTAGTAGAGACGGCCTCCTAGATGCCGTAAGTCTCCGGTCCAGCCAGCCGCGTAGGACGTGGGAACTGGCTAGGCGCCCGGATGGGTTCCGAGAAGTGAGTGTGCTTACTACTCCGCTACCAAGGTGGACACTTGGGAGTCGACTTTAGAGTCGACGACCCTAGCAGTGGCAACTGCGAGTTGTGCCCTTCGTGCAACGAGAAGTGAGCGAGCTTGACAGCTCCGGTTACCTATCTGGACAATAGGCAGTGAACTACACGTGTTCACGGGGATACTCTCCTGAGACACTAGTCTTATGAGTACCGAATGAAGAGCGCGCTGCGGCGGGCACTAATTTGACGTCAAGACCTAACGTTGGTGGTCTCCTGCGCGAGTGTTCTACTGGCGCAGGGACGTCTGGCACTTCTTGCATAACCTAACGGTTGGTCTCGAGGTACCAGTACAAAATAAAACTTAGTGAAGTAAGGAAGGGGGATAACCCTAAAAAGTGAAAAATTTAAAATGTTACTTACATCTGAGGCAGCGACTTTTTAATCATTATGATGTATTTTCTTTCAGCTTTACTTTTAATTTTCACTACACGAGCAAAGAGCACTGATTCAGTGGCCGGTGGAGTTGTGAAGTGAGGCGAGGCGAGTGACGCCATATGGCCAGCCGTGCCGAGTGCACTCGACGTTAGCCGAACGCGACCCAAAAGTACGAAGATGTAAGTTTCGGCGCGGCCGAAAGGTTCGGCTGTTTTTGGCCGAAACAGAACCTCTTCCAGAAACATGATTTTTAGGCCGAAACTGGCTGAAACCGAAACCGCAACTTCGGTCGGACACTAGTTATAACGTTCATCGCCAGTATACCATTCAAGTTCATGCGAGAGGAACTTATAAAATACTAGCGGCCGCTCGCGGTTTTACCCGCGTGGTTCCCGTTTCCGTGGGAATATCAGGATGAAAAGTATCCTGTGTTAATCTAGGTTATAAACTATCTGTATGCCGAATTTCATCCAAATCCATTCAGTAGTTTTTACGTGAAAGAGTAATAAACATCCATCCATACTTACAAACTTTCGCGTTTATAATATTAGTAGGATTAAATTTTGATTTTATTAATTTCTTCCACATAGTATTTCTCTTGCCCTGTTGTCATCACTGCCGCATCAGAAAACTGTTTTTTTTTTTTAATTTGGGCTTGGTTTGATCTTAGTTCGGAGTTCAGAGAGAGTATTTTCAACGACATGTTATATTCTCAATGACCAAAGAAATATATGCTATATGCTGCGCAATGACGCTGTTGAAATGTTGTGTCTACTTCATGAAAACCATAATTTATTATAAATAATAATAAATGTAAAATAAAGATTTTTTTCCTTTTCAATTACTGATACCTAATGTTTTCTTTTATCGAATCTCATCTTAGAGCATTAATCTCATCGTACCTAAACAAATATATTTTATTACAATAAAGCTTCAAATTGCACAACATTACCGAACAATAACTGAATAGAATAGCTTAATAATTTCTTGCTAAACAACAAAATTCTCCGGAGATCACCGGTGAATCACCGAAGATCGGCAAATCACCGGTGAATTTCACCGGTCCGCCAGATTCCGCTCCGGTGCAAACCACTACGACAGCTGTCTGTCGTCGACAGATTGAGTGAGTTTAGAATTTGAAACTTAATTCCATACCTTTTTTTTCTTTTTTGTAATCTCACACACTAATAAGATGGTGGCTATGGATGTGTTAAGAAGGATTGAATGCAATGTTTTTAATTTCACCTAGTGTAATGATTCCAT
Organism: Scoparia ambigualis; assembly: GCA_963921215.1. Lineage (NCBI taxonomy): Eukaryota > Metazoa > Arthropoda > Insecta > Lepidoptera > Crambidae > Scoparia > Scoparia ambigualis. Next base: position 23,916,917 of record OY992521.1, on the reverse strand, counting down.
ACAAATTAATGTCTACATTCATTTCATTCCTTCAGGACCATTAAGTTGAACTCCCATTATGTTGACTTTTATAAAAGTGGCTCAATTTCATTGACTTTCTTGTGATGGTTAATTCTTGCGTTGTTTTATGTCATAAAGTAAATAAGTGACCCGAATACCTGTTCCACGTATACTAGCATAAACTGTGAATGAATAATCCCGAGTAATGTTTAGGGTAATGTGTATGGTACCGAGTGATATCACTTTTTCGGACGTGATGTGTGATGTTGCATTACATTTTGACGTACGGTTTTGCGCACCTCTCCCTAGGACTCCAGCTAAATGGCTCCAACTCTAACTCCAGCTATGTGACAGTGATTCACTACCCGCAGTGGACTGTATATTCTTTGGCTGGATAAATCCGGCTCGAAGGACCATGTACGAATTAGTCTTTCCTAACTTCAGAAACTATCGTAAGGTCAAAATAATGAAACAATAGAGGTGAGGTGAAACGTATTTACAAGAACAGATCCACGCACTTGGTATTTTTCAATACTAGGCGGCACCTATTCTACTTTTATAAAAATACGTGATCCACCTAGTATTTTTGTTAATTACACGTTTTCGACCTTACACTAATACATAAAAGGTAATATTTCCATTACACGTAGGTATTCGCGTATTGTGCACACCAAGTATTTCTCTCCATTTCACGGTTTTCGACTTCAACACCACGGAATAAGATTCCATAGGTAGGTAAGTACAAGACTAGATCCTAGAAGACTAGGTGCTTTCAGTGTTGCGTGATACTAGAGTAAATAATGTACATATAAAAAATTACACAAAATGTTTAAAAAAAATAACAAAAAAAAATAACAAAAAATAATAACAAAAAAAATTAAAAGAAGAAATGATTTGAAATCAATTGATATTTTTTAAATACGCCAACTTTTCATAAGATGACCAAGTTGACAGTAATTCTAAGACTGTTAAAGTATGAAGGAAGAATCAATCGACAGCTAAACATATTAAACTTATATTATTTATACTACGCTCGTATTCAAACAAAAATATGTTTTAAAGCCTACCATAGGTGGTACTACTACATACATATATCTCGCTAGAGTATAATATTGTTTTGTTTGTTCTGTGACATGGATTAAGTCAGCACTAGTCGACGTCTAGTCCTCGGAATAATAACTAAAGCAGACATTAGCAGTCTAGTCTAGTCTAACTAACCAGTTACTACGTGAAAACAATAAATTAAACTGAAGTATAAGTCAATCAATACATTACTCAACAAAAATAAAGTACACAGCGAGCGCTTCAAACGTATCTACGCAAAAATCTTTATAGCGCGATTCAATTCGTGAAGTAACGAGAACAAGCCACGCCATCTATCGGCGAGTACACGAAACAACATAATATATTAATCACATTTCAAACCTATCAAAAATCCTTTGAAAACAGAATGGCGAACTGTCAAAATTGTCAACTTTTAATTTTTTTTTTGGGTGTCGTTCCTACGGACGAGAGGGGGTGGTAGTATTCTTTCACCGCGATGCGATCGAGTCCCCGTTTTCTATTACTCTAGGGCTAATACCAGTTTTATTTAAATAAACCTCATTATAGTAATGGAGTATTTGATGAAATAAGAACACAGTGAATTATGCTTCATATAACCATTTATATTTCTACAAAAACATGATATGCTGACTCTATTGTTAAATATTAGATTTCTGAAAAAATATAACATTCAATCTCTGTTCATAACAGAGTTTTACATTGTATGTTGACTACTTTTTTCTATACATTTAAGTACATACTATTAAAAAAAAATCACAATGTAATAGATTTTAATATTTGTCATGTTTCCTTTCTCACACACAGATCTTTAAAAGGTTATTTTATATTACTATGTAGTTAGTAGACAACAGAATAAACAGCATGTTCAACAAAACATAGATGCAATCCCCACGGACACATCTCAGGTGGGAAACAAACTATAAAACATGTACCCATATATGCAATGAGTTTAATACAAACTTAATTACAATTATTCACTTATTCTAGATCACTCAAATATTAATGTATTCTAAAAATACGGGATGGTTTCTCGCAAAGATACTCACTTTATTTTCACTTAACTGACATCTTACTAACATTATTTTTCTTTTCGATCCGATTTTGTATCTTCACTTTTATTTCTTTTGTAAACGCAACAATCATACAACAAGAAATGTAAGCGAAATTGAGAATAGGTTCGAAAATGGATCAAAGTATATGTAATAGTTATGGTCAGACTAAACTGATCCTTGGTTTGAAAGATTTAAGTTATTGAAAAACAAGTGATTTGCGACTACACACCATCTTAGGACTAGAAGATCAATTATTTTTATTTAGTATTATTATTATAATATTATAAAACTTTTTTCTAATCAAGCAAAATAAGGACGGAGACTGCACTCCAAGCTCATATTATCACTTCACAATACAATTGATTGAATGAGTAACAGTTGTGATAAATATCATCTTGAGTAGTTAAGAAAAATAGTGCATTTGATTATATAACAGTACCTCACTTAGATCTCATACCCTGAATTCAAACATTTTATAAAATTTCAAAGACTCCCCAATATCAATATATTTATTATTTTATTAATACAACTGCATTTGAGGTAGATGGAAGAGGGTAGGGGAAAATCATATTCATTTTATTGAACCTCTCGATTCTAACCCTTATGGGTTATGGAGAGACACTTGTGATTTTCGAATATAAAAACTTTGTAAGTATACATTTTTTTTATTTATCTATAACAAAACAGGGAGCGGTCTTATAATAGTAAAAAAACATTTTTTAACAAATAACTACATACAGTCACATGACAGATGAGACCTTAGGGTAAAAAGAGAACAGTTCATTTCTAAATTTTTTTTAATGTACGAAATGTCTCAGTTTCGCTTGGCATTGTCCAAAATTACCCCATTCACTTCCTGGCACTGAATTTTGAACACATCAGTTTCATGAACTCGACAAAAACTCTAACGAATAAGAAAGCCACATTTGGCACTTGTTTTTAATGATCACAAATACTTTGACCGTTAATAAGAAGACATAATTATATTACGAAATACTGCACTTAGATCGTACTGGAATTATTATGCTTGATAAGTTAGCGTATGAACTAAATAACAAAATTAATTCTACAGAAGACAATTCAAGAATAAAAGTGACAAGTTAATTCTTTAATATTATATAATTTATACAAAATTCTCATGTTACTTTCTTACGATTAAGGGACTATGAAACTAAGTTGTTAGTTCCAGAGAACTAATACTACTGTCAACCGGAAAATCGTTAATTGTTACATTTATTACTTCAATAAAATGGAACACGTGACAATATTACTCACAGTAATATGAAACATAAAAATCTTGACGACACAAGTATAGCCATGTTATCAAACGTATCTCTAAATCAAGGAGTCGAGAAAACTCATTTCAGTAACATAAACTCGCCTCAAATATCACAGTGTAATTTGCAGGTGTAACAAAAAGTGGAGCCGCCTGTGTTTGCTAACTTTAATACCTTCATGAGAAAACAAAACTAGCTTAAATGTATATCACGAGTAAAGCAGCAATTCAGTTGCACATAGTTAGATTCTTTGTTTAGATATCGAGTTTGTTGAAATTGCAGAAGAGAATCAGCGCAGGCGGTTATGCCACGTCCTCAATAGCCTCTGTGGTCTAGCAGTTGAATCGGTTTCATTCGACGTGAGTAGTCTACATTGAACCCGTGGATTTTGCCCCAGGAAGACAAAAGACGGAAAGGTTTGTAGGAAATCATAGGCTGAACATGATTAAAGCTTAGTTCGCAGATATTACATACATAGCGACGCTCTGCAAGGCTTCGGCGAGAGTGGACCATCATCGTTTAAAATCGACTTGCTTAAGAACAATGTGTGATCAGCCGCCGGAGCGGGCGCGGGGTGCGAAAGGTACTTTAGATATTTCCCTAAGCAAATTAAAGAAAGGTGAGAGGGGAAAGGGGCGGAGCCTTTTAAGCTTGGCTCGCGATACACATTCTAACTTTAAAAACAATTAACACTCACTGCAATTTCGCGCATCGGGAGCAGTAGTCGTTATTTGCCGGACTACCATAATACATACACAACGGCGCTCTGAAAGGCGATCATCATAAAACGTCGACTTGCTCAAGTACAGCGTGCGATCAGTGTCGTGAGCGGCGCTTGACAATTCCGCGTTAGATACAGCGTACGGAGGGTACTTAAATCATTTCCCTAGGTAAATTAAAGAGAGGGTAGGAGGGGAAAGGGGCGGATCCATTTATGCTTAGCTCGCGATAGACATTAAAAACAATTAAAAACAATAAACACTCACTGCAATCTCGCACATCGGGAGCAGTAGTCGTTATTCGCCGGACTGCCATAGTACATACACAGCGGCGCTCTGCAAGGCTTCGGTGAAGGAGGACGATCATCATAAAACGTCGACTTGCTCAAGTACAGCGTGCGATCGGCCGCGGGGCGGGGCCTAGTCGCGGCGGCGGCGGTTAGTTCGCGCGCGGTGTCGTGGGCGGCGTTTAACAATTCCGCGTTAGATACAGCGTACGGAGGGTACTTAAATCATTTCCCTAGGTAAATTAAAGAGAGGGTAGGAGGGGAAAGGGGCGGATCCATTTATGCTTAGCTCGCGATAGACATTAAAAACAATTAAAAACAATAAACACTCACTGCAATCTCGCACATCGGGAGCAGTAGTCGTTATTCGCCGGACTGCCATAGTACATACACAGCGGCGCTCTGCAAGGCTTCGGTGAAGGAGGACGATCATCATAAAACGTCGACTTGCTCAAGTACAGCGTGCGATCGGCCGCGGGGCGGGGCCTAGTCGCGGCGGCGGCGGTTAGTTCGCGCGCGGTGTCGTGGGCGGCGTTTAACAATTCCGCGTTAGATACAGCGTACGGAGGGTACTTAAATCATTTCCCTAGGTAAATTAAAGAGAGGGTAGGAGGGGAAAGGGGCGGATCCATTTATGCTTAGCTCGCGATAGACATTAAAAACAATTAAAAACAATAAACACTCACTGCAATCTCGCACATCGGGAGCAGTAGTCGTTATTCGCCGGACTGCCATAGTACATACACAGCGGCGCTCTGCAAGGCTTCGGTGAAGGAGGACGATCATCATAAAACGTCGACTTGCTCAAGTACAGCGTGCGATCGGCCGCGGGGCGGGGCCTAGTCGCGGCGGCGGCGGTTAGTTCGCGCGCGGTGTCGTGGGCGGCGTTTAACAATTCCGCGTTAGATACAGCGTACGGAGGGTACTTAAATCATTTCCCTAGGTAAATTAAAGAGAGGGTAGGAGGGGAAAGGGGCGGATCCATTTATGCTTAGCTCGCGATAGACATTAAAAACAATTAAAAACAATAAACACTCACTGCAATCTCGCACATCGGGAGCAGTAGTCGTTATTCGCCGGACTGCCATAGTACATACACAGCGGCGCTCTGCAAGGCTTCGGTGAAGGAGGACGATCATCATAAAACGTCGACTTGCTCAAGTACAGCGTGCGATCGGCCGCGGGGCGGGGCCTAATCGCGGCGGCGGCGGTTAGTTCGCGCGCGGTGTCGTGGGCGGCGTTTAACAATTCCGCGTTAGATACAGCGTACGGAGGGTACTTAAATCATTTCCCTAGGTAAATTAAAGAGAGGGTAGGAGGGGAAAGGGGCGGATCCATTTATGCTTAGCTCGCGATAGACATTAAAAACAATTAAAAACAATAAACACTCACTGCAATCTCGCACATCGGGAGCAGTAGTCGTTATTCGCCGGACTGCCATAGTACATACACAGCGGCGCTCTGCAAGGCTTCGGTGAAGGAGGACGATCATCATAAAACGTCGACTTGCTCAAGTACAGCGTGCGATCGGCCGCGGGGCGGGGCCTAGTCGCGGCGGCGGCGGTTAGTTCGCGCGCGGTGTCGTGGGCGGCGTTTAACAATTCCGCGTTAGATACAGCGTACGGAGGGTACTTAAATCATTTCCCTAGGTAAATTAAAGAGAGGGTAGGAGGGGAAAGGGGCGGATCCATTTATGCTTAGCTCGCGATAGACATTAAAAACAATTAAAAACAATAAACACTCACTGCAATCTCGCACATCGGGAGCAGTAGTCGTTATTCGCCGGACTGCCATAGTACATACACAGCGGCGCTCTGCAAGGCTTCGGTGAAGGAGGACGATCATCATAAAACGTCGACTTGCTCAAGTACAGCGTGCGATCGGCCGCGGGGCGGGGCCTAGTCGCGGCGGCGGCGGTTAGTTCGCGCGCGGTGTCGTGGGCGGCGTTTAACAATTCCGCGTTAGATACAGCGTACGGAGGGTACTTAAATCATTTCCCTAGGTAAATTAAAGAGAGGGTAGGAGGGGAAAGGGGCGGATCCATTTATGCTTAGCTCGCGATAGACATTAAAAACAATTAAAAACAATAAACACTCACTGCAATCTCGCACATCGGGAGCAGTAGTCGTTATTCGCCGGACTGCCATAGTACATACACAGCGGCGCTCTGCAAGTCTTCGGTGAAGGAGGACGATCATCATAAAACGTCGACTTGCTCAAGTACAGCGTGCGATCGGCCGCGGGGCGGGGCCTAGTCGCGGCGGCGGCGGTTAGTTCGCGCGCGGTGTCGTGGGCGGCGTTTAACAATTCCGCGTTAGATACAGCGTACGGAGGGTACTTAAATCATTTCCCTAGGTAAATTAAAGAGAGGGTAGGAGGGGAAAGGGGCGGATCCATTTATGCTTAGCTCGCGATAGACATTAAAAACAATTAAAAACAATAAACACTCACTGCAATCTCGCACATCGGGAGCAGTAGTCGTTATTCGCCGGACTGCCATAGTACATACACAGCGGCGCTCTGCAAGGCTTCGGTGAAGGAGGACGATCATCATAAAACGTCGACTTGCTCAAGTACAGCGTGCGATCGGCCGCGGGGCGGGGCCTAGTCGCGGCGGCGGCGGTTAGTTCGCGCGCGGTGTCGTGGGCGGCGTTTAACAATTCCGCGTTAGATACAGCGTACGGAGGGTACTTAAATCATTTCCCTAGGTAAATTAAAGAGAGGGTAGGAGGGGAAAGGGGCGGATCCATTTATGCTTAGCTCGCGATAGACATTAAAAACAATTAAAAACAATAAACACTCACTGCAATCTCGCACATCGGGAGCAGTAGTCGTTATTCGCCGGACTGCCATAGTACATACACAGCGGCGCTCTGCAAGGCTTCGGTGAAGGAGGACGATCATCATAAAACGTCGACTTGCTCAAGTACAGCGTGCGATCGGCCGCGGGGCGGGGCCTAGTCGCGGCGGCGGCGGTTAGTTCGCGCGCGGTGTCGTGGGCGGCGTTTAACAATTCCGCGTTAGATACAGCGTACGGAGGGTACTTAAATCATTTCCCTAGGTAAATTAAAGAGAGGGTAGGAGGGGAAAGGGGCGGATCCATTTATGCTTAGCTCGCGATAGACATTAAAAACAATTAAAAACAATAAACACTCACTGCAATCTCGCACATCGGGAGCAGTAGTCGTTATTCGCCGGACTGCCATAGTACATACACAGCGGCGCTCTGCAAGGCTTCGGTGAAGGAGGACGATCATCATAAAACGTCGACTTGCTCAAGTACAGCGTGCGATCGGCCGCGGGGCGGGGCCTAGTCGCGGCGGCGGCGGTTAGTTCGCGCGCGGTGTCGTGGGCGGCGCGTGACGCCTCCGCGTAGAACTGCGAGCGGCCGGTGCCGTAGCGCGGCGGGGAGGGGCCCACGGCGGCGGTGGATGTGCGGTTCTTTTCCGCTGTGTAACTGTTGGGGTAGGGGAAAAAATGTTTACTACTCAATATCGACTAATTCTCGACTTAATACCGCGATGCAGGCTTCCCATACTATTTTCTGACGCAGTATGGAGATGACGTTGAGTTGGTTTTTGTGGCGCCATCTGTTGACACGGTTGGAAGGTGTTTGCTTCGTGTCGTACTATGTGCGGCGTCATGCAGGTAGGTGGCGCCGCCCCAAGCATATGTTTACTATGCTTATAAAAGTATTTGATATATGTCATTGGCAAAATTTTAAAATACATGTATTCTAATGCACTATTATATCAAAATATGCGCTAAGCGAGCTTTGGAACCCATTATTTATTTCATTGAAACGTAAACTCAAACAACTTTATCATAAGTTTCGAGTTCCATTCATTAGCATCTATAAAAACAACATCTAAAGAGTCTGCGACCCGTCTGTAATTCATAAATTAATTTAATGTAAACACTTGACGGCATCCGCGATAACGAACGATAAACACTTGAGGCGCTGGCGTTTACGTCGAGGGGCGAGGGGCAGGTGTCGGCGCCCTCTAATGGATAACAATCTATTGAATCATCCCAGGGGGTAATGCAATACCTGTGTTGGGGTTGACTCGCTCTTTCTTCCCAAGAGAGATATTGATGTATTTAACAATAATGTAAGAAAGAAAAACATCGTAAATAATGTGTGCGTGCGTGTGTACGTACATGTGCAGCAACTGTACATATGCTCGGCGTGATAGACGGTAAGTCCATCGTCGCTTCATGCTATTGGATGTATGAGCAGTCTTAATCAATCAGAATCAATTAAAAATCAATCGTTTTATTATAAAAAAAGACAATAATGTCAACCCTAGAAAGCATTGAAAGGACAATATAGATATTCACTAAAGACCGCTAAGAACCGAAACGCAGAAATGATAAGGGAGAGATTAACCAATTATTTGTATTTAAATGCATCAAAATACTCACCCAATCCAAGCCTCGTTCAGGTAGTTCTTGACCATCTCTTCTTGCACGGGCGCTCTCGCCGCCAGCACTCTACAGCAAAGCACAGAACAGGTGGACTGCCGTCTCGGCAAACCTTCCTCGGGATTGCTCTGACTTCCACTACTCTTGCCCGTCAACTTAGCCATCGATCCGAAACTCTTCAACTTCGAACTCATCGACCTACCAATACTGCCGAACTGTTTGGCCACAGAGTTCATTTGCTTCGTGCTTTTGGTAGATAAAGCATCGAGGGATCTTCTCAGCTCTTCCGGCGGCTGGCTTTGGGAGATGCATTCGACGCTTTCCAAGTCCAGGTAAGCCGCCAACATGGCGGAGCGTTGGTATTCGTCAGGGAGGAGGTTGTTGATAATCTTCTGGTCCGGTTCCACGTCCCAGCGGTAGTCTTCGCCGGGGTCGACGTTGAATCTGTAATTGTAGTTTTGGATTTAATTAACATGGATCGAAGACTTTTTTTGTTTATAGAAGCTTCAAATTTCCAGTCAAAAGTATTACATTAGTTAGGACATCAGAATTGAAGTGAAGAGTAATTTATGACATCTGTAAGTACCGATACGCATGGCAAGAGTGCTGAGAAGTGTCCCGTATCACACTATAGTAGGCTTAGTGTCGCTTAGTTACTTAACTTAATGTAGGCACACGAGCGCCATCTGTAGGCACCAGATCCAACTGACAAGAGCTGAGAAGTCTCCCGCGTCATACTGTAGTAGGCTCATTGTCACTGAGTTACTTAGCTGGCTGCAAATTGCCAGGCTAGTGTGACAGTGAAGAGCTGTGGTAGAAGAGTGTCGCTATAACTGGCTGTAGTGCCAGTTGCCATGAGGGTTTTGCTGCTATACACTGTGGTACGATAGTGTCGATAGTATGGGGAGCCTGCTGCAGGTGTCGAACAGTAGGTTGATGCTGAAAGTTACCTGACTACGTGTACTGTGTCTGTCCGTCGTTCGGCTGCAGAAGGATGGGGGTCTTGCTGCTATATCCTGTAGGACAATGTCGCTAGTAACTTAACCAGCTGTAAAATTAGCTGACTGGTAAAGCGCCGCCCCGTTGAGCTAGTAAAGGTCCCTTTCTACTGACCCCTATAGATAGGGTATCGCAGCTGGAACTACGGGTCAGGCTGTTTCTTAGGGGCGCTACGGGGTTCCGGTTCATGCCCCCCGCTGGTTGTGCCTTGACCGGCGCCTCCGGCGGGATCCGGACGTGGGTTAGACTCGTAGTGGCTTGTGGTTAGCTGTAGAGCTTGGGAATGTTCGTTTGTCCTGGTGTTGTGTGCCAGGACTTCCAAACTCGCGCACAGCGAACGGGGCCTAGTAGCGGTCTCTGTGGGGTCAGCAGCGAAAAGTCCTGCGGGGAACGTGAGTTTCTCTTATAGTTGGCAGCTTTGTCCGGTGGTTCTCATTGGACATTGGTGTTGACATCTCCGGTACTAGTCTGGAGAACTATTAGAGGTACTGTGTCTGTCTGTCGGCGCCAAAAGGATGGAGGTCTAACTGCTATATACTGTAGAACAATGTCGTTAAAAACTTAATCAGCTGTAAAATTACCTGACTGGTAAAGCGCCGCCCCGTTGATCCAGCAAAGGTACACGAGCTCCGTCAGTTGGTAGAGGTTCGCACGGCACGAGAGCTGAGAAGTGCCCCGCGTCGTATGCCAGCAGTATCAAGGTTTTGCTGCAGGTCTCGGGCGGCAGCTCGAGGGGTAAGTATGATTGATGAGTAGAGGTACTCGAGCGCCGTCAGTAGCCAACGCCGAGGCAAAAGAGCTGAGAAGTGTCCCACGCACGTCATAATATGTTAGAAAGATGGGGGGTCTTGCTGCTACATACTATGGTAGAGCAACGTCGCTAGTAACCTAACCAGCAGTATGGGGAGCCTGCTGCAGGTCTAGAACAGTAGGTAGATGCTGAAAGTTACCTGACTACGTGTAGTGTCTGTCCGTCGTGTGCCAAAGGGTAGTTGCTGCTATATACTGTAGGACAATGTCGTTAATAACCTAATTAGCTGTTAAATTACCTGACTGGTAAAGCGCCGCCCCGTTGATCCAGTAAGGTACTCGAGCGCCATCAGTAGGCAAAGGTTCGCACGGCACTAGAGCTGAGAAGTACCCCGCGTCGTATGCCAGCAGTATGGGGGTTTTGCTGCAGGTCAAGTAGATACAGCAAGTTACCTGATTGCATGTACAGTGTCAGGATACTGTGGACTGGGTACTATCATGAGTTACCTCACTTTTAGTGTGAACAATTACTTGACACGTAGCGCGCCACTACGTTGATCAAGACTGGCTAGACAGTGTCACCAGGAACATAAGTAGCTTTAAAGAGGCAGGCTAGTCGAAGGGGGAGAAAGAGCTCGCTATAATACTGAAGTAGGAAAGTAACCTATTAACTGTCTGTACAGTTACCTGACTGGTAAAGCGCCGCCCCGTTGATCCAACAAAGGTACTCGAGCGCCATCAGTAGGTAAAGGCTCGCACGGCACTAGAGCTGAGAAGTGCCCCGCGTCGTATGCCAGCAGTATGGGGGTTTTGCTGCAGGTCTCGGGCGGCAGCTCGAGGGGCAAGTAGATGCCGCCGAACGGGATGGGCGCGATCGGGTCGCCGCGAAAGTCCTGGTTGAGACAGAGTTACGTGGTTAGGCAATTGGCCAATGTATCTTGGAAGGGTCTTTTACACCCTGTATGAAAGAAAGGCTAATCATATAAAGTAACTATTTTGTAAATTGATGGATATTTATTTTTACTACTATCCGGGGTTTGGACAGTCGCATGCGCCTCCATCTGCCTGCCATCTTCTTCACATAAGTAGTCGGTCTTGTATAAGGCGACTGCTAGAAACCGCAAGAAACTTCAATAATAATAATAATAATAAATACTAAGGGCTGGTAAGGTGTTTTAACTCGTTCAACGCCACGTGTATATGTCATTATGCACCCTAGTGCAACTCTCACCACATGGCGCTGAACGTATTAAACAGACAAAAATGACAAAAAAGAAATTTGTGCTTTTTCATTTTTAATTTTGTGAATTTTTATTAGATTAGATAGTCTTTGTGTAAGTATCTAATTTATTTTAAAGCAATAACATAAGAAAAATATAATGAAAAACAATTAAAAATAACGATTATTTACAACGCGCGGGCAGCGGCCGGTCGTTGACCCAACCGTCTGTTGACCCGTCCGCGTCAGCCGGGCGATAAGTACCTACGTTAGTCTGTAATGAGACCATTTAGTTTCCTATTACGGAATGTGCGTATTTTTCATATGTTATTACTTTAAAATAAATTAGATACTTAAAGACTATCCAATTAAAATTCGCAAAATGAATTATTTAATTAAAAATGAAAAAAGCACAAATTTCTTTTTTGTCATTTTTGTCATGTTTAACACTTGACCTGATTTGAAGTTTCTAGCAGTCGCCTTATATAATACATACATAAGACTAACGACTATATTAGTCGTTCGGTCGGGATAATAATTATCCTCAAAGGGTTAGTCAGAGACTACGCAATAAGAATAGGCAAATCCTATTTAATAACAATACTCTTACTGTTTCAGACAACCCTGGACCCTCTGAGGCCTCCGATCAGGGGTCTGAAGCTGGCTGTTAAATTGATTTTAAACACTTACCCTCAGAGCTCGATCAGCGAACACTATGACAGGCCTCCTCATCACCAACGCGAGCGCTTGCACGTGTAACTGTTCCAGTCCCGCGTAGTGCGGCGCGGGCGGCGCGGCGGCGGGGGGCGCGGGCCGGGGCTCCGCTGAGGCCGCGCGCACTGTATCCGCCCATTCGCGGGCCCACTCCGCTTCGGAAGGAGTCAGGCCTGCGGACCGGAGGCTGACGCTCTCCGACCAACGCCACCGGCGTTTTATGGCACCTGGTTGGAAATAATGGCATTCATTAACACTGAGAACACGGCGCAACAAACACTATAGATTCTATTCTATTATTATTCATTGAGCACTGATCAGTGCCCAGCCGCAGGTGAAAGGGTTTATCTGGGGGGCGATCGCGCTAAATAATCGCAACCAAACCACAACAGAACCGCAGTTGTTCTGCCGCCTTCGTATAGCGCCATCGCGTGTGTCAAACGCGATAGCACTATATAACGGCTGAGGTTCAGTTGTAGTTTGGTTGAAATTATTTAGCGCGATCGCCCCCCTTGCCCCTTTATTTCTAGATCACCTGATACTGCGTCTTAGAAGATTTAGTCAATTTAATGTCGTCATCGTATTGCCCGTTTATTACTTATGTATTTATCACAAAAATTGTTGAGCTCTTTACTGCTTTAATAAAGTCTTTAACACTTCAGTTAACCGCCTCTGTGGTCTGCTGGCTAAGTCACCGGTCTTACCAGAGGCACCGGGATCGATTCCAAGTGAGGGTACATATTTGTGTACTTGGTTTAATTGGTGGTAAGTTACGCCACTTACCATCAGGTGAGATGAAGGAAAAGTGCTTAGCCGTAGTGAATAAAACAAAAGACAGTTCCCATCGCCTGAAGTTGCCAGTGGAAGGTGTCGGGGCGCGTTTATAAAGTGACTTGACTACTTCACTTACTGGTAAGAGCATCGCCGCCTTCCGCCGACAGCACCGCCTGCACCTTAGTCCTCAGTGTCAAGAGTCTGTCATAGAAGCCGTAAGCAGCTAGCGACGCCGCATGAGGCCGGCAGTTCCCATCGCCCGAAGTGGCAGTGGAAAGACACCGAGCGATTCTAACGGACTTACTGGTAAGAGCATCGCCGCCTTCTCCCGACAGCAGCGCCTGCACCTTTGTCCTCAGTGCCAACAGTCTGTCATGAAACCCATAAGCAGCCAATGACGCCGCATGAGGCAGGCAGTTCCCATCACCCGAAGTGGCCAATGGAAGTAGTCGGGGGGCGCCCGGGATGCGCCCATTCCGCCACCAGTTGAGGATGCCCGCTGATTCTAAAGTGACTAGGGTGGCTGTCTCCAGGAGATCTTTCTCGATGAACGTCCTGTAAAGGAAACGTCCTTGAATTATAGGTGATTGGATAAACTCAGTCAAGACAATTAAAATGAGGAACTTGCTGGCGCAGTGTTCGATTTGCTATCATGGCAGTTAACCATGCCAGCAACCAAAATTTTGGCCAGCGTGGTAGTTTATGCAGAATCTCCCTATATGGGAAGGCCTGTGGCCAGCAGTGGGACGTTTATAGGCTGATGATGATGATGAGTAAAATAAGTAAGGTCGTGTCAATCCACTGCTGAATATGGGCCTCCCTCAAAGCATGACCAATATCTAAATACTATCAACAACAATTACAAATAAAATTTTATGCTTGGGTTTTCATATTTTCACAGAATAAATGTTGACTGCATTATTTATTACGCAGAAATGCCAATTCTTGAAAAAATACTATCTCCACACTCTAGAAGATTAAAAATATGTTTCTGTAAATTTTATATGTTATTTGAGAATTGAGGATAGCAATAAATAATATAATATATACATGTCAGTCTATAAACATGTGTACTTGTTATAACCATGACCAGCTTCATTATCCATATTTTAGGCGAATAAATGATTATGATTTTTGAATTTTGATATTTACCACACCTAGAAAAACGGAATATGTTTAACAAAAAAATTAGTTTCATTGACCCTAAAACAATAACTATTTCGGCTCACGCAGTGCCATTTCATTCGGGTCGCTGTTCCCAACAAAGCCCTCTAAAATATATCCAACACAATTTATTACGCCTCATACTTTCGTGCAGTACGTTTAGAAACTGGAGCCCAAGTTTCAGAACAATCGACTGCACGACATCGCCTTATTCGGAGCGAGAGAGGTGAAAGCATCGGTCTCTTTCTGTCTGGCTTTACACTCTAACGCAGGGCTTCCCAAACTGAGGGGCACCTAAGGGCGTCACAAAGTAATCCACATAGATTGCCTGTCTGTGACGGCACGACCGAATCATGTGAGCTATTTTTTTTATTTAGTACTTAATTATTAATAATATGTATTTTTTGTCTACCCTCTTTTGGGTTATCAAAATTGGCAAAATCAGCCACTGAGCCATCGCCCTTTTGTGCTTCTGCAGCACACATGTTTTAAAATTTGAACCTACTTGTTATTTTTAGGGTTCCGTAGCCAAATGGCAAAAAACGTCAAGCGAATCACACACTACGCAGATATGGTAATATTTTATCTGCGTAAAAAAACTTATTTATCTGAAAGCATCACACACTAAACAGATACGATAATATACGAGACGATACATTCACTCGGAACCCTTCACACTGATGCCGATACGGCAGATGTTATCTGCAGATATATTTGTATACGCAGATAATAATCTCACCATCTGTCGGTATACTCGTATGTCGGTGCTCACAGATACTGTACGATAAAATATAAATTATCTGCGCTGTGTGTGTTGGTTCATATGATTTATATAGAGAGCGATATTGACAGATATCTGCTCATATACAGATATCTTACCGTATCTGCGTAGTGTGTGATTAGCTTAACCCTTATGGATTCGTCATGTCTGTCTGTCCGTCCGTATGTCACTGCCACTTTTATCCGAAACTATAGGAACTATACTTTTGAAACTTGGTAAGTAGATGTATTCTGTAAACCGCATTAAGATTTTCACACAAAAAAAGAAAAAAAATACAATAAATTTTGGGAGTTCCCCATACTTAGAACCGAAACTCAAACATTTTTTTTTATCTAACCCATCCATGTAGGGTATCTATGAATAGGTCTTCAAAAATGATATTGAGGTTCCTAATATCATTTTTTTTCTAAACTGAATAGTTTACGCGAGAGACACTTCCAAAGTGGTAAAATGTGCCCCCCCCCCCCCTGTAACTTCTAAAATAAGAGAATGATAAAACTAAAAAAAATATATAATGTACATTACATTACCATGCAAACTTCCACCGAAAATTAGTTTGAACAAGATCTAGTAAGTAGTTTTTTTTAATACGTCATAAATTAATTAATTTAAAAAAACACACTATTATTAAAATATCGATCAAAGTTACAACGAACTACGAGAACTTTTATATGATGTTACTTGCTGCTACGGAACCCTTCATGGGCGAGTCCGACTGGCACTTGACCGGTTTTTTTATATATTATTTCAATTTTATTATTGTTTTGCCGTCGAGCCGCCGGCCGGCCGGCCCGATCCGTGCTGCAACGTAACGTGGCTCTACCACTCAGAAAAAATATGATCTTATTTATTTATGTTTTTATCTTTAGTTTCTAATGAAAATAAATTAAAATTATTTGGAGTTATTGATTCTATGGCCAGAGGTGAGAAACCGTCGCAAAGTCACATCCGCCCAAGGGCGTCATTGTAAAAAATAAGTTTGGGAAGCCCCGCTCTAGAGGCATCCATCACACCTTTTTGGGTGTTCGTAACCTTTTTTCGGCAACGCTTGTAAGATCGTAGCTCGGTAAACAATAACACAGCGAGTTCAACGGCAGTCGCTACGGGTTGCGTGCGGCCGGCTAATGACTAATGAACGCTGGCGGGCGGCCAAACGCGAGGGTGCGTTCAGAAACTGGTAAAGAATAGAATCCAACTAATATTACAAATGCGAAAAAGTGTTTTGTTAGTTACGCTTTCATGCTTAAACCCATAAGACAATTTTACGGTTATTAATATATTACGAAAAATGTACGCAAAGAAAGCCCGGAAAAACGAATGATTTACAATACACTATCACTTATAATCTGGACCCTAGACAAGTGGCAAAACTCTATGTCGATTCGTTAACGTTTGTCAGTAGTAAATTAATAGACCGGTAGGATGTCTAACTAAATTAACTTCATATTAAGATCACATTTTGTAGCATTATTTTACAGATTAGCTTTATGTATGTTACCAGGGTAAAATTGATTATCCTTCACTACCATTTTCACTGGAGCAAGTAAACCAACGTAGCCTAAACGTGTGTGTACGTACACATTTTTATTGGCAACCAACCAAGGCCGCCCTAGCACCTAGAGGTAAACACAGGTACGTGTCACAAAACGACGGTCCCGAAAAATAACGTCATATCTACCAAACTCGAAAAATGCCACACAACACCGCACCGTTACGCCACAGTATATATCCTACTAATATTATAAACGCGAAAGTTTGTAAGTATGGATGGATGTTTGTTACTCTTTCACGTAAAAACAACTGAATGGATTTGGATGAAATTCAGCATTCTTTATAACCTGGATTAACACATAGGATACTTTTTATCCCGATATTCCCACGGGAACGGGAACCACGCGGGTGAAAACGCGAGCGGCCGCTAGTATATAATATATATACTGTGGTATATATACGCTGTGGTTTTGGTGCATTTAAACGTCGTGGATAAATATGAATTGCGAGCTCAGGGGGGCTTATCATCAACTCTTAGAGCAGTATTATTTTATTTTATTTATTTATTTTACAAGGTCTGCCAACATTGTTACATTACAGCATATATCTTAAATAATAGTGTAAATTATAATATTCACAATGCTACAATAATTATAGGCAAATACAACATGACAATATTAAAAAAAAATCAGAAACAATTCCGGCCAAGATGAACAATAGTTAATCTAATCTTACTCATAATAGATATACGCAAAAGAGGAAGATACATTACTAGCTTATTTTACCCAATTTTGCATAGTAAGATTAAAGTAATACTGCTCTAAGAGGTGACAGTAGGGCCCCAGGGAGTTGAAACAAATGCAGTACACAGTACACGCGCAAGTCGTTATCGTAAATATTTAAGTTGTCGTATGTGGCGGTCGTATATTTTTTTTAATGTTTGTACGTAGTTCGTAAAGTGCCAAAAACATTAATGTTTGAACTTACTCAGGCGTTGATATTGACTGTTAAAATATTTCATAAAATGATGATCTCATTATGGTTTTATCGATTCACTGCCGTCAATAATAAAGGTAATTTTTACTAAGTACCTAAAATATTTTATTCCAAAACAGTCGTCACGATCTCTTTTTTTATTAAAACGTACAGCAAAGTAATTATAAATGTTACCATTGAGCACGGCCGCACTTCTACTTCTTTTCAGGTCAGCGACAGTTAAATTCTTCCTGACCAGAAAGCTCCCATGTCAGCAGCCCTCTGGTTGGGCTCGAGCCCCCGACCAAATCCTCCATCGTGCATGAAGTAGGGCATAAAGGACAGGTAAGCAGGTGTTGCATCGACTGAAGGGAGGCTCCACATTCATTTGTGCCAACACGAAACCCCCAGTTTCAAACATTTTGCTTATAGCAACCGACCTGGGCTCGCAGACGGTCTAACTCTAGAGTCTTCCAGAGTTCAGCACCAGACGGCAAAACTTTTTGAAGGGGAAATAGGGGTTTTTCAGAAAAGTCCTCTTTTCAGAGCTTAATTAAAGCTCCTTTTAGAACCTTGCCTTCGGTGGGTCCTCATTACTTTCCAGACATTCTGGCTATTTAGAAATCCCTTAAGGTATGATTCCGAACTCCACTGCACACAGCAGTGCTGCCGCAGCACTATATTGCATTGGATTGCTGCCGCGACACTGTTGCGTAGCTCGGAATGTAATCTCAAATAAACTCATAGACAATATATGGGGACCAGTAGTGCTGCAGCAGAACTGCTGCGAGCAGCGGAGTTCGGAATCATACCTTTACGACTATTCGGGAGGGTGCAGCCGCATGGGAATGAAGAACAGCCGGTACTCAGGAAGGAGACGTCAGCATTTAAATGCCGACGTTTCTTTAGTGCGGCCGTCCTTCTGTGATCTAGTAGTAAGATCTCGGTCTTAGACACAGATGGCCTAGATTCCCATCGGGACTAAACCCCGCAAACGCCCGGAATTGTACTCTGCTTTGTATTGTATCCTAGTCCTTCGCCATACCATAAGCTATATACGAGGTGATGGACATTACACGATGAGATAAAAGCGTTAACATGTGTTTTTTTTCCTTGCGGAGTAATGATAAAAGGTAATCATCATGCCGACGCGTTTGGATGGTATGACAAAACACAACAACAAATACGTCATTGTCTCCGATAGTCCCAATATCACCCTTTTCCTGCCCCATTCATGATGTTTCTAATGAATCATAAGAAACGATGATGTTACAATCTTCCAATTGTTGTTTTTATTACAATACTTTTTGGGCAACCGTTAAGTAAGGCTCTGAAATTACCTTCACTTCTGTTCTGATCTTTTGAGACCTCTGAATGTGGCCGCACATTCTCTGCAAAAATAGTCTTTGTCAGCTATAGATTGCATACCGGCGCTTGTAACAGCCAGATCACAGTCGCTTAGACCACACTTACACCGAAATCGGTCAGGAGGGACGATGATGGATAGAAGAAACAGTTAGTTACACCTAATCTAGAAACTAATATCGGCAAAGGCAGTCTGGGTATGATGGGTATTCTATAAAGCTGGTACATTGCATACGAGAGGTGTGTGGTGGCGTGACGGCTCTTTAAAACCATACTACCTACTGACCTATTTCTTCCCTTGGGTGTCGTAAACTAACGGACAATAAACCATGGCAAAAATAGTCGAAAAGTAGAAATGGACTGAGGTAGAAGAGACTGTTTTTGAAGCAGGGACTGAAAGCGGTTACGTACGTATAAGGTTACGTGGTATAGCTTTACCTATATTTCATTAAGGTACACCTTTTTTATGCCGGATAAAAAAGGTGTACCTTAATGAAATATAGGTAAAGCTATACCACATAGTTACTCATGTGGCTATACCGTTATTTAACCTTTATGCGATATCGGTACCGAAAAACGTTGCATTGACAGTTGCGGGGCGCGGGGTGAGAGGTTTTGATCTCGAGAACATAGCAAACAAATGCAAATTGATGAGAAAAACCATTATATTAGTCGTTTATGCTTGAAATGGTTGTCAGTCGTCTCTTTTATACCGAAATAAACAATTTTTCTATACCCAAAATTACGGTACCGAAATAAATTTGGATATCGGAATATTCCGGTAACCGTTATTTTTCGGTATGACGTCATACCGCAATATTAAGGTACCAGATTTTATGGGTTATTCAGGCCCTGTTCTGAAGTCCTCATTGTCGCTCTGACTAACACTAATGGATAATAGTTGTATGTTGAATGTATGTATTATATAATAATATATAGGTACATCGTGTTCCTACAAACATTTAGCGAAGACAAGACTAACATCAACTAGAATGACAAATCTCACCTGAAGTCAGGCGGGTAGACGGATATATCCGGCAGCAGCAGTATATGGTCCGAATTGAGGGGGCTGAGATCCGGTTCTGTGTTGCTGCGGAGTGCCCACACCAGACCCTCGTTGTCGGTTGCGCGGGATATGCCACGGGAGAGCTTGCGGCCTGTAACCAAAAGTGGAGCTTAGTAAGTTGAAGGTAGACTAAAAAGTGTTCAATTAAAGTTTGGATAACCAGCAATTGTCGATGTCTCGACGTTTCAGCAGTGGATCTGCATAGTTTTCGCCACCATCACTTTCGTGCGCCATTTAAAATGGAGTCTAAAAAGCACGAAGTCAGGACTCACATTCGGGCGTGTCGGTGTAGGGACCACGCTGGAAAGCGCGGAGTACTGCATGGCGAGGTCCAGCGCCCTGACCGCGCGCTTAGGGGCTATGACGTCACCTGCCGGCGTTTTTCAAAGTTGAATCTAAAGACAATAAAGTTAGGACTCGCATTTGGGTGCCGGCCGGTGTAAGGACCAGGTTTGAGGGCGCGGAGTACTGTATGGCGAGGTCCAGGGTGCTGACAGCGTGCTCTGGTGCTATGACGTCACTTGCCGGCGCTTTACAAAGTTGAATCTAAAGACTAAGGACTCACATTCGGGTGCCGGTGTGAGGACCAGGTTGGAAGGCGTGGAGTACATAGCGAGGTCCAGCAAGCTGACTGTGCTCTTTGGGGCTATGACGTCACCTGCTGGCGATTTTCAAATTTGAATCTAAAGACTATGAAGTTAGGACTCACATTCGGGTGCCGGTGTGAGGACCAGGTTCGAAGGTGCGGAGTACTGCATGGCGAGGTCCAGGGTGCTGACAGCGCGCTCTGGTGCTATGACGTCACCGCCCGCGCGAGGCCGCAGCGATGCGCCGTGCACTCTATCTAGAAATTGGTACAGACCGGATAAAATTATACACCCGCTCACGTACACGACTGAAGTAATAATAGTTACGAATTGGAGTCACTGTGTGCTTTTTGTAGGCGGCATCATGACAGAGATGACTGTCGAAAATGTAAATAGCACTTGAACATAGTCTTGCATCAGGTGGGACTCGAACCGACCTTCCGCAATACGAGCGGTAGCTCGACCAAAATGAGCTATTTTAAGCGAGTACAAAGAGCGGTCAAAGATGTCATCTTTTTTAAGGTTTTATTTTTAGGTTCGATATAAACACATAGCATTGTATTTGTGAATGCAAAAATTCAATACTTATATCATATTTTATTTTATTACCTAAATTGATCAAGAGAAAGTGAACGTTGTGTTGTGTCTCATCAAGAAGCCAAGGAACTGGCCTGGGACAAAAATGAGTGGAGGAGGTCACATAGACAAGAGCGATTCAAAAGAGGAAGAAATTGATTAACGCCCGAAATTAAGAACCTATCTATAGATTTTTTTAGCATAGGTAATTAGGTACTATAGAATAGAGTAAGAATTTTGACATAATTTGTATGGAGCTTAACTCAATAATTTTATTTAGAAGGCTGAACCACAGTATTTATATTTATACCGTGGCTGAACAATCTATAGATACGTTATTAATTTCGGGCGTAAGTCATAAAAATACTGGAAGTTCTAAAAGAATCGGTTGTATTCAACAAAACAATAACATCGGTATCATAGTAGAGGTACTTACGACTACCTACGGGTAGCGGGTGGAGCACTAAAGTAATCGGTTTAGGGTGTTCAGCGGACCTTGACCCGGCGCGGCGCGTCCAAAGCCGAGGTCGCAGGTTCGGATCTCGACAGACAATGGGGGCGCGATCGATACTACTGCAATACTTGCGAATGTTTAGGCGCTTTTAGGTTAAGGCCGAACGACATCCATGGAGAATGGGTGAATTGGGCACACAATCACAGACTAACAATGCTCCTAGTGCTTGTGTGAGTTTAAGGCTCGTATTCTACAAAAAAAAACTCAAACTCAAATCTCTGCTTGAGTACAGTTAGAAAGAGATGGTGTTATTCAGGGAGCACTTAGCCGGTGCTATTCGATTTGTCGACCTCCTTGGTCGAGTGGTTTGTACGCCGGTTTTCATGGTGTCGCCATCTCTGAGGTCCCGGGTTCGATCCCCGGTCGGGTCAATTTAGAAATTATTGTTTTTCTAAATTGATTCGGGTCTGGGTGTTTCCTATGTATAATAAGTATGTATTTAAGTATTTTAAGTATGTTTATCCGTTGTCTAGTAACCATTTGACGAGTTTCTTCGAAGCTTCTCTTGGGCTAGATAATTGGTGTGATTGTAGGAAACATTTATCTATTTATTTATTTATTCATCACATATATCGCCATCCCTTTCTAACTGTATTCAAGCATGGATTTGATTTTAAGTTTGATTTTAGTATACGAGCCTTATATTCACAACTAGCGGCCTGCCCGCGACTTCGTCCGCGTGAACACAACGCATCTCGTGACGAATTTCCGAAAAATTTCTTTCATACATCATACATACAAACTATTACAAACCTTGGTCTGTAGGCCTAGCATGCGCAACACGAAATATGTCGCGGACAAGAGACGACAAATAATTTTAATTTATTTATTTTATTTATTAGGACAACCAACAAGGCATGCACTACAAAAGACTTATGTAAGTGAACTGTATCTCATTCTTAGTGCTGACTTAATTAAAGGTTGCCACGGCATGCACACTTGAACTCAGTATTTTATTTAATAACCTAATAGTCTAAGATCCGAGTATAGAACGACCTTCACCGGGAAGGTTAATGGATGAAAAGTATTTTATATCAAATTTAATGTGTTAAATAATATATCGCAAGTAGGTTGGCTGAAAAATTTCAGTCCAGTATCATTAATGATTAATTTAATATTAAAAAAAATATTTTTTTCTCATTGCACTGGTTTGGTGTGTGTGTGTTTGTAATGAGCTTATCTTTATATAAACATAAATTTTATTTATTTAACCAGACGGTTGCAAATGTTTAATATTGACTTGCCTGTTTACACCTGCCTACCCAATGTTATGACAGGAAAAAAATAGTCAACCTAACGTTTGCATATTCTATAATAGGCTTCATACTTTCGAATGGTACCTATGTAATTTATCTATTCTCGAAACAAGTGCAATATTTAAAAAAAATATATTTAAATATTTAATTAATCCTGGCCTAAAATTTTTCAGCCAACCCACTCGCAATATATTTTTTAACACATTAAATTTGATATAAAATACTTTTCATCCATTAACCGCTCGATGAAGGTCGTTGTATACTCGGATCCTCTACTATAAAACTTAACCAAGATTTAACGTAAAAGGTGGATGTTTATTAAAAACACAAGGAGGAAAATGGAGATAATAGCTAACTAAACAGACCCGGGCGAGAAAGAAGTAAGTATGTTACGTTTAAATTTTTGCAGATTACCTATCTGTGAATATATCAATAGATTCTTAAGATGTCATGTTAAGGTTTGTAGACAAAAATGCCACAGTTTATGCAAAAACTACTATTAAGTCTATTTTTGACATATTATGTAGAGTTCTAAGCGCATCCATGTGACTTTAGTGTCGATAGACATTAGAGATAAATTAATAAAACACGGCAAAACGGGTCGAGAAGAGTTCCCGTGTTACGCATGGCAATTACAAACGCAACAAAGAAAAAGTTACCCAAATAGGCGGAAATACAGTAATTCTGTGGAAATACGACGTAATACACAGACATACCTACGTTATGGCAATTGATTTTTATTTAAATAGATTCGAAAACAATAACGAGAATTTGTATGGTATTGACAAACGAGGTGATTTCCTTTTTTTTTGCCATACACATTCTAGCTTTTATAAATAGCTAGGTAGGTACTTAGAGGTGAAAATTTTTTGTAAGCATGTGATTGTTTACAGATTATATTTATGTACGTTATTTGTCTGTAAATTTCCCTTAAGTCAATAAATACATTTTGTTAATGTGATTTAATGGTTCCTATACAATTAATTACACCTCCAAACAAGATGGCGAGGCCATTGTTGATGCACGAGTAGGTGTAGGTACCTATGCTCTACATTTCTAAAAACTTGAGCCTATTGCATTAAAATCCTATAGAATTGTTTTGTAAAGATTACGTAAGTTTAAAACACAACAGTGAACAGAGAATCCAACCAGTCAACTTTTTCGTGTGAAATCGATAAAAATATCCAAGCAGTTTCAATTAAATATATATAAAATAGGCTTCACAACAATTCCCTCGTGCACCCACTTCCTAAATTGAACTGTGTCACGACCATCGACACGAACAATAGGCGTGCGGAAGTGGTGCCGTATTCCAACATCGCACACGGAGAGGCACTGTGTCGCCAACCGTCCATAATCTAGTTGGCGATTCGCTGGCATCGACACGGCTGCTCTGTGTCGAATGCCTGTCCGCCTGTGATACAGATTTAGAACTGGCTGGCGAGTCGGATCGTCTAATAGGATCTACTTAGAGATCATGACAACGAAAACGTTTAGCAGACGCCGTCTAATAACGGTTTAAGTGGATAGCTCACTAATTTTCGTAACTGCCTAATAGACACGGGAGTGAGCGGTAATTTAGTGTGATTAATAAAGGCCAATGTTACGCATTTTAAATAACTACGGACAGAGCAGGTCACTCCTGTGACGCACGGGGTATGTCACAGACTGTGACCTCAAATAATTCCATTGTCACACAACTCACAGACATTTAGTATGATTAACCCGCCGTCGGTCGCGATAATTTTTGTATCATCGTCGGTCGCATGGGGTCTTTGAAAGCCCTATATAAGATAGCATTTTTTTCAAATCTTTACTATGTACGTAATTATATTTTGTTTATAGATTTTAAAGGTGTTAGGACATAGTATTAATAAAAGTCGTAGTTTTTTAATAATCAGTTTTATTTGGAAAACATTTTAGAATTCAAAAATATATTTGGTATTTGGCTTAGTTTTGGCAACTTTTACAAAAAATTACAAAAATTACAAAAACTTAATAATTTTCTTCTAAATTATCTTAATTATTAAAAATTATAAACGTATTTTGTCATCGCAATGGATAGAAAAGAGAAAATAACGAAAGAATAAAAAGAAATCACTCTTCATTTTCATTTTCAATCGCCCGAGCGCAAAACAAACGTCTATTCCACTCAAGCGCTGCGCGCTAACTGACGCCCGCTGGCTGTGTTGCGTACTTCAGCCATGCGATTCTCTAAGCGACACATAGACGCTGCGCGCATGGCTGTGATCTGCTGTCTCTTTCCAATTCTACGAATATGGAAGAGACAGAGTCATTACTCAGCGCTGCGGCAGCCGCTGCTACCAACGCTTTAGCTTAGAGAATCGCACGGCAGTATATTTTAGGAAGCTACTAAAAGGTTCAAATTGGTACCTTTACGAATAAAAAAGTTACAGCAATTTTTCTATACCTCAGGCTTTTAAAGACCCCATGCGACCGATCGCGGGTTAATAAAGAAATTAGGTAAGTACTAATGTTACGCATTTTGGATAAATATGGACGATCGAGCAGGTAACTCCTGTGAGGCATGGGGTATATCACCTGACAACTGTGACGTCAAATATTTTCATTGTCACCAACTCACAGACAATCATCGTTACATCCCGATTGTTTCCCTATGTGTATCATTGTTCACTTTGAGAAGCTACCGGTCTTCGCGGTCGCGGGTTTTATTTCCAGCGAGGTATACATCTTTGTGTACTTGGTTTGGTTGGTGGTAGGGTAGGGCTCATTTTGTCCACCTGGCTAGCTACCACCGTCTTATTTGAAGTCTGGCTCCATAACAACAATGGTATGTAAGGTGTTTTCCGAGAGTTTAAAAGATAAGATACCCAGTTCCTCAGTGGTTATGGATTCCGTGTGAAGCGCGCTTCCACCTTCGGCGTTATCATCACTAGTGGATATAAAAAAAGAAAAAGCTGATTATAATTTAACTATGCTGAGATAAAAAAAAACCTGATAATTTTACGATACTGAGGCCAAACACAAACTATACCACAGAACTTCTCAGTTCTGTAAACAATTGACAAAACTGAAGCAGCAAAAAACAAAAGCCGAGGGTTATTGCAGCAGCAAATAATATACAGCACGAAAACAAATGAACAATAGGTGCAGTGATGCGAAACGCAGGAAGCGATCGACAATGGCAAATAATAGCAATGCCGATTCGGTGTTTACTAGGTTTATTGTGCAACCTTTAAGCCCCCACTTCATGTGTGCGATTTGGCTGGTGCAAAAACTACTGCCGCTTATGGTTTATCTCAACCAATTTATTATAACTAGAACTAAGTATAAGTATAGATAATAAGTAACAATTAGCAATAAAAAGAGTTTGTTTTAAATTATATTTCGATAATAACTTAACCCCTTGAGCATCGTAAAACCCAGACACAATTTTGTTGATAATCAATTGTTTCGCGACCGCCGGCGGGCGGCCTTATGATACTTGACCTATTAACCTTGCAATAAAAACCTCTCTCATCCTCAATCGCATAATGGTTTGTCCAGACTTAGGTATGTTATTATTGCTATATTGCGATAGAAAACCTAACAGAAAACCTGTCAAAAATAACATTCATCAAACTTATCCCGTTATTTGTTACACATCACCTGTGTACAAACCACTCGACCAAGGAGGTCGTCTAAATAGTGGAGATCAGATCATATCATTTCATTATTCACCGTGCTGGCCTAATGCGTGTTGAATGCATTGTTAAATATATTTCGTCACTTCGTTCTTCGGATAATAAACATTAACCTTAAATAGTCCTCCTAACATATATCTTTCTGATTGATTAGCGACTTATACAATACAAGTGATATTAAACGATCATAGGTACTTCACTTCAGATAAGTTCGTTTGATCATACATACTTACTTGTATATTTTGTATGTGTTAAAATTTAGGTATCATGATTTATTTATTTATTTAATTATTGCACTTATGTTTACAGTATCACTATCATACAATATAGTAATTATAAAAATATATCATGGCCTGTTACATACCCTGTTAGGGCGTCGCATTCGTTTATTTGATTTCATGCTTGAAGAACCGTATCTAACAAACTTATTACGCAATAACGTATCTGTCGTCTATAATTAAAGACACGTATGCATGTACATACTTTACAAACATATTTAGTACTAATCCGAGCAGTATTCGACACGACACAAGGTCAACTCTACACAAGGAACAACCGGCGAAGAGTTCCTAACAAAATGAGCGAATAAATACTTTGACTTTGATTTTATAATGGCTTGGTCACTAACTGGGATTATTACATGTCTTAAAAGTGTACGGTAAATCTTTAAAATTCACACAAAATGAAAAAAAAATCAAGAATGCTTTCTTTAAATAAAATAACATTGATTAACGTCGAAACAGATTTACCACATAATCATATTTAATTTTGTCAACTGATTTCTAAACTTCATGGTGAAGATGGAAACCAATGATAATACTTAATGTTTTAAAAGTGTATAGGTATATTTATTATGTACCCACATGCATGTTAAATTTAGATTGTATCACACATCGCACATGACGCGTATTTAATTCGTACAAAAACTAAATTACATTACACAAATAAAAACTTCTTTATTCTGTGTAGCGACGCGCGGCAGCACGAGCCCAAATAATTAATTTGTAATCGGAACGCATTGGTCAGAGAGGCGGCCGGCGCGGCGCGGCAAGGCACAGGATGTGAGCAGAGAAATCTATTTAGTGGCTGCCGGTCTTGTAAGGCGAGTTAAAAGTATAAGGATTTGTAGGTTTCTCTTGCATCAGCATTAGTTTTCATATTTACGCATAAACATCTGTGACAATACAAAGCTTTATCTTTGCAATCAGTTTATTTCTCAATGTGCAAAAAAAAATACCCGACAATGAATACTCACTCATTACAATTTTTTTTTATAATACTTGCTAGAATATCTCAGGGAATATAATACAGAGCAAACCTGAATCAAAAAACGTTTTGATGTATGAAAGCCATGATGACACCATTGCCGTTGAACGCATGTGGTGATTTTAGAAAATTGACCAGAAGTTAATAATTTGTCATAATTATCATCACTCTATAAACGAACCTATTGTTATGCTTAGGCCCACCTTAGGCCTTACCACACGCTTAATAGCACAAAGTGGAATATGAATATGATCTCCCAATGGGGGTTGGTGGTTTTAGGCGCTTTGCAGTGCGTTCAGTTGCTGCTACCGGACACTGCAAACGCCTTCTTGTATGACAGTTAGTGTCCAGTCCCGTGTCGGCAACAGATCGTTAGAAACTAAACGTCTTATTAATAAAAATGGGCAAAAATTACACCTCGGTTTAAAGTGACGCTGTCTCATTATTGTTAAAGAAGACAGATAGAGACAGCGTCAATTTAATCCTAAGTGTAACTTTAATCAGCGTTTATTAATAACAGGGTTTCTGTTTTGCGCCGCGCCTTAACCCCTTGTCTGTCACGAATACTCTAGTCTAGAGGTTATTAAAAAACGAATTTCTATTGTATTTGGTTTTACGGCAGCTGAGTTCATGAACGACTCATTTTACAACAACCAGGATCGACGGCTTAAGACCACGTGCTTTCAGTAGCATAAAATCTGTCGTATCCCCTGTAAATCGCTCACGCGCTACCATTTGCGCCACACAGAGAGACAAAGCAGACACGAGCGTGTATTTATAGGTACGCTACGCCATCACGCCGCGATTTGGAGCGGTGTGGCGCGGCCGTGGGTGATTCGGGATGTGTTTGTGCACCTCGACAAATAGGACCGGAAGTCTGCCCACGATGTTAAGCCCGCATTGGACGTTAATACTGAAAGCCGTTAGAGTTATATTATGTTAATGTATGAATCTAAAAAGGGGAAGCCGGCTTGAAAAAGGATGAATGGTTTGTGTTTTTAACTACTGCGGGTAGGCACTTCCTTCATCTCATCAGGGGCCCTTCTGTCCTTTCTTTGATCAGTATTACTTTAATCTTACTATGCAAAATTCGTATGGAAATTTGCATCGTAAGTAGGGTTGCCACCTTTTTTCAGGACGAATAAAGTATTTTTCATTTTGTTAGAACAAAAATAGAGTACATATTATAGCATAAAAAAGAGTACCTACTTATTCATTAATTTGTCCATAAAAACGTATTTTTTGGTTCTCTTTATATAAAATAAATAGAGTATTTTAGCGTACTTTATTGGTGTCGTGTTTATAAAGTACGCCTACATGAAAAAGAGGACAATACTCTATTTTAGAGTAATATAACGCAAACTACCTAAAAATGTATGAATTACTTAGCGTGTTGCAACCAGAACCTACAAAACATAGCTTAATATCGTTATTAAACTAATTTAACGTTCGAAATACATTAATTTAATTCTAAAATTACTGTACCTCATTGTATGTTAATGCCGTGTTGCTGAAACATTATCATCATGCGACGGTAGACGGGTCATTGTTCTGGCACTACGCACGCTCGCAACTCTTTCATATGGTGATGTGACTATTTTGATACTCTTTATTGAGCAATGACGTTACCAACAACACAGACATAACGCAAATAAGGCTTAACGCCAAAAACATACTGACCGTGCATGTTCCGAAAAACTCTGTAAATTTAAAATTGTTCTTGAAAAAGTACGGCTATCTCTAGGTGGGATTCGAGCTTACGACTTCTTTCTTACTGAGACACTTCAAAAGGTATTACAATATCAGGCGACCCGCCTGCTCGTTTGCCTAATTCTTTTATAATAAAAAAACCTTAATATTGACAAAGCCGTAATAAAGACGTAAGAGGCGACTAACGCACTGAAGACTGCACATACATGCAACAGCATAGAACGGCGATGGGCTCACAAACTGTTACGTTGAGCACATGTGCAGTCACTATTTGGTGAAAAGCGGACTATGGCAGAGATTGCCTTTGCGGTCCTCATTGCCTAGTCTCTGATCTGACTAACCCTTCGGGGATAATAGTCGCGATTATGTATGTATGTAAGAATATTGACAAAACAATGCTGAATTAAACAAGCACTTAAAAAATCGCCAAGGAAACCGAAGCTACCGAGTACAGTAAAAAATCATATATAATTCAATTCAATAAGCAAAATTATTTATCACTTATCCTGTTATGGCACAAAGATGCTGGACATTAGCGATCGTTACCTATTTCAAAAAAAGTTAAGGTCTACTTAGGAAAACATCGAAAGCTTTAATTAGCTCAATGTTAATGTTCAGATCAGCCGCAATTATCATCACCATGTAAGGTAGCTGCCGCAGATTTTCCACTTAGTGTGGGCAGCGTGCAGATTGCATTGCATGACTTCACATAACATTTAGCGAATAAAGCGCCAACTAGGTCAAAGTATATGTTAGCAGAGCAGCTGAAATCTAAAACAATAATTGGAACACACACACTGTTTTGAACTGTCGCGTTCCAATAAAGTTACTATCGTTAAAATGGGTTTTAAACGCTGATTGATGACTGACTGGCGGTCGGAGACTGAGTGCTGAGTGCAGAGTGCCTAGTTTTATTTAGTTTTCGATCACGTTAACGAAAACACGAATTGTATAGCATTGAGGGAGCGTCTATTAGCTTAAAACGAGTAGTTACAATATTGGAAATACGAATTCTCGTTAAATAATACTCGCAGCAGGACTCAATGCTAGATTTTCGACCGTGTTAGCGTCAACCAGATTTTTTTTATAAAGCTGTGCAGTTTCTTGCTTTCATTTCCACAGCAGCAAAAAGGCGTCCCGAATGGGTGTTAGTCCATACTAATATCTGTCAGTACTCAGCACTTAAACCTGGTTCGCACTAAGCCTACATTACAAACATTCAGTTATTTTCAAAAGGTATGCCCAAGTGTTTGAGTTAACCCCGTTTTCACATTTTTATTATAATTGGTACATCTCATTCACTGTGACTGAGCACTTTTTATAGCCGTCTATAAATTGCGACCTATTTGCTATCGGATTTCTCGACTATGTAGGTTATTCGTAACACACAATAACACAGTTGTCGCTATAATTTAATCGTTACGCATGCGATTTTGTACTTATTATTTTTTTGTAGTGGTTCGCTTGCGATTTCGTCCGTGTACCTAAAATACGTAGCCCGTCAAAAGTATTTTTTAAAAAGCGGGCGATTTCTCTCTGTGTATCAACTTGCTTGACTATGTATTTATCTACTTCTGTATCTTATAATAATAAGATCATGGCAAGTGAATCATAGATTTGTTAGCCGTAGGTTCAATACGCAATTAGTCCATTTCGCATTTTGCCGTTCGCCTACTACTCAATTCGTCAATAATTTGATTCGGTCATTTCGTGAATCGTCATTACACAGTTCGTTCATTTCGTGAATCGTCATTACGCAGTAAAGTTCGTCAATGAGGGGCTTAGTCGTGAAACGAATTCGTTAGTTAATTCTGCAGTAGGCTTTGAACCAGCCACTGTAATTTTAAGGTTTCCGTACCCAAGGGTAAAAACGGGACCCTATAAGACTCCGCTGTCCGTCTGTCTGTCTGTCACCAGGCAGTATCTCACGAACCGTGATAGCTACTCTTATTTTTGTTTAAAAAGGGGTATATGTATAGTATAATAAATAATATAATGTCAAGACAAACTAATTTATTTATTACTATAAATAAATAAATGCGTGTTGAACCAAATACGTATTGACATGATACATGTTGGACGAAATGCCTTTTAGACGAAATGCTTGTTAGACAAAATGTATACTGGACCAAATACGAGTTGGACGACATGTGTGTTGGACTATATACGAGTCGGATGAAATGAGCGTTGAAATACAATTTGGACGAACTGCGTATTGGACCTATGGCTAACAAATCGAGTCATTTACGTAAATGTGTAATACATAGAACATCTCTTCTCATTCTGTCCTGTCCTCTCTTTTGTATAAATTGTATTCTTACCTTCTGTGTGTTTTCCTGCGATAGGATCAGCTTCCATCACCATGTTGATTTACCCTAAAACAAGAAAAAAAAACAAAATTAATGACAAGGTCAAATAAATAAACAAATCTACCTATATTATTCTTTCGAATGTGTGAGTAGTTAATTATTATTAGAACATGAAAACTGGTCAATTTATCAATTCGTAAATTCTTAACGAGATGAGGCAGCAGACGCCTGTTATCGATCGCACAAATGAAAGAATCTTCGTATAATACGAAAAGAGGTTGGTTTAACTTCGGAAATGGTCGACACTTTTTGTGGAATACACTAAAAAAAATAATTTAAACCAATGGATATCACAAAAATCTTCGAATAGGTAAAAATTGAGGAAAAGGAAAAGCGTCGGCTGCAATTAATCTAAAGACGTTATGCTTTCAGAAGTTAAATTAGGACATTATTTTATTGAATGTCGTTAAGCAGATATCGAGGTTACGTTCTGCCAACTGCGTCACGCGCTGCGACATATAATCCCAATGAAAATTTGAGGCATAAATTTTGTCGGATTCTAAATCATTGTTTACGAACACCGTTGCCAGTATCGAAAATAACAAATAAGGAGCAGAAATATACCCGTGACTGAAAGGCGAGCGCCCACACATGCCCAGAAATAGAATGTCACCAGAGTACGACTAATCAAAGAAAAAGTTTGGACTTTGCTAGAAATTCTACATTTTTAAAGTTAAAGGACCAGCGTCAAGCTTATCAACACACTATTGAAGAATTTGTATCAACGAGCTCGTCAAATAGTCTCAAGTATTTCTCTTTACGTTGTGTTTTATTTCCAACAATAATAGGACATTGTTCAGCACACAGACGGTCACAGAGTATAGCCATGTGATCGACACGTGAATGTGTGACGTATATTGTACCTACTCTTATGTGAGTTGGTAAAAGGCAATGCATGCAGTCATCTCACTTTAATTTAATAAATTAATTTGGTACTTAGTTACTTTAGACTCTAGATTAGAGTGTAATGTTTTTGTTCTACCTATTACTGTCGATGTCGCAAGAATGGATTAAGAAAGAGACAAAGCATAGAGTTCGAAAGCTATTGAGAACAAGGAAGCAGGTGGAGGATGTTATAATAAAAGGGCTAGGACGGAAGTACCAAGAATATACAAGCGCATGAATAAAGGGATACGAGTGGAAAAAACGAGTAATAAGGCGACTAAATATGTCAGGATCAGGACCAAGCACCAATCTAAGTTAATTTGTTATTGTTGTATGTATTATTTTTGATAATAAACGGTTTATGTTTATCTCTGACTAAACTTGTAGGAAGCAAGTGTAACATTAATATATCAATATTAAGCATACTTATAGCATATATTTGAGATATCGCTTATTTTAAACTTTAAGGCTTTAAAGCTTTAAATGTTTAATTTAATAATTGTATTTTAAAGTGTGGGTATAATCAGGTATTCAAGTCCATTTGTTATAGAGACAATCTTGTTAGTGTCACACAAATAAACATTGATCAGATCTGACTGTATTGAATGCTTATAGAGCTGATTATTCAATTAGCTGGCACGCGTAGGTAAGTACTATCACGAAGACTACTAACTATAGGTGCACCAATAATGTAAATAAATAAATAAATAAACTTTCCTACACTCACACCAATTATCTAGCCCAAGAGAAGCTTCGTTATGAAACTCGTTAAATGGTTACTAGACAACGGATAAACATACTTAAGATACTTAAATACATACTTGTTATACATAGAAAACACCCAGACCCGAAACAATTTAGAAAAACAATAATTTCTAAATTGACCCGACCGGGGATCGAACCCGGAACCTCAGAGATGGCGACACCATAAAAACCGGTGTACAAACCACTCGACCAAGGAGGTCGTCAATGTAATAATATATCATGTGGTAAATGAGAGTCAATATTGTTTCATTCAAGTAAATTAGTTTGCATTGTTGGTTTTGGACACCTACGAGTATCTCTAACCCTAACATTTCAAAACCTGAGAGCTTGCTCTGTTTCTCCGAAAC
The DNA here is from genome assembly GCA_963921215.1 of Scoparia ambigualis. Classification (NCBI taxonomy): domain Eukaryota; kingdom Metazoa; phylum Arthropoda; class Insecta; order Lepidoptera; family Crambidae; genus Scoparia; species Scoparia ambigualis. The sequence continues at coordinate 23,882,854 of OY992521.1, read as the reverse complement.
GAAATTTCGACCGATTTCCGTTTGTTATTTAAAGCGCTTTCCACTATTTTTAAAGCTTCAAACCATTTTCTAAAAATTAATTATCTAAATGCCAAACTTATTTAGTATAAACGAAATTTGGGAAGGAATGGAAACTGCTGTAATTAGCAAACGAAAATCGACTGAAATTTCGTTTCGGTGAAAGAGAGTAGACCCTCCGAACTAAAGAAAACGAAAGTTTAAATTAGAAAAAAAAGATACTGCTTTATTGTTTGTTATTATTAGTAATACAGATATATTAGACAGTATCAGCTAGCACCATCTTATCCGAGGTATCTATCGTACACGAGTTTTTTTTTTATAAAAGAAGTATCACCGCCGCCCATGGACACCCGCAAAACCAGAGGAGTCAGATGCGTTGCCAACCTTTAAGAAAGGAATAGGGTTAAGGAAGGAATAGGAATTGTGAGAGGGGGGGGGGCCTTCCGGAACCCTCACTGGCCGGACGAAACACAACAGCATCGAGTGCCATTATTTCACGACGGATATTCGTGAGAGGGTGGTATTACGCCGGGCGAGCCGGCCCAATGCGTGCTGCAGCGTGGCTCTACCACTCAGTCAGTGTCACCATTTAGCACCACCCAGGGGTCACGTGTAGTGTCTCAAGGGTAAAACCTACGGACGCGAGTAACTTTAAAACCTTTATGTGTGTTCTGAGTTCTGGCATATAGGTGATATAGGTAGATTAAGACAGCCAGTTCCTCATTTTATGAGGATTTTAGGTGAAGTGCGCTTACACCACTAAACATCTTTGCGCTTTGTCATTATCGTCACCATCAGGTTAGATAAAAGGCAAAGATATACACAGAACATTAAAAAAATACTGAGACACATTATAAAAATATACTTGTGATTGTGAATAACCTTTCTGAAGACAGGTGCTTACGACACAAAAGAACACTTTAAAAGCAAAAAATACACTTTCCATTCCAAAATAAGAATATAACATTCGTTCGGAAAAGTTTCGATCACCCGCTCGTGGTTTATTGGCCAATAAACAGCAGTTGTTTATCAACACGAGTCAATGCCACATTATAAGCATTCCGCGCAGATATCAAAGCATGCCAGACTGTCTCTGGCCGCGGTGACTCATAGGCACCAACTACCTACTATAGACAAATTAGTTGGTAGAGACGACAGCAGATCTGCCTAACACATGATAAATGTCGTCAATAAATTTTGAACTTTATACTTTGAGTTTAGGGATCAGTATATATTAGAGAAAGACAATTTTGGGTAGGTTGAGCAGCTGGCGTCGTCTGTACTACCATGCCTACACTGCGACCATGAAAGGAGAATCTACGCCCAATCTAATCTACGCGAGATGCGTTACGTCACTTTTAATGGGGGGCTTATTACGAAAATCAAACAATGATGACTGCTTTTGTGTTACAACAGCGGAGTTCGTTGCCTTGCCTCTACTATTGTAGTCACTGCAACTAACGTACGTCACTAGTCGCATTTATTTTCAGGATGTGTATAGTATTTGTATAATGTGTCAATAATTATATTATTTTTCATCCTATATCAATATACGATATTTCTTTAAACATTTAAAATTATTATCACCCAAAGTTGTCTTTTTGTATTCTCCGTCATGTCAGAGCTACAATGAGTCAAATGGAGTCAACCGAATTGTCGTAATTACCGAATCCGTAATACGCCCCCTGGATGTACGTATAGCATGATTGTGGGATTACGCCCATACATCTGTGCGCCTAAAGCGAACGAAGTTTTTAATAAACGAGACTCAAATTCAGTTATGATGACTTATAATTATACAGTCGCAGTCAGAATATTGAACATAATATTTAAAACAAAGTACGATTTTAAGTTATGTTTTCCCAAAATAAAATAAAAATTATTGGTGGTTACTCGAAATAGACAACGGTGGGATTTGAGAAAGTTTTTGCAAAAGGCACACTTAACTGAGAGATGTAAGAAGTATAAGATAAACAGCGAGCATGTGAGCAGCAATTACCGGACACGAAGTGGAGATCCTTGGGGGGAGGCCTTTGTCCAGCAGTGGACGTATGTCGGCTGATGATGACTATAAGATAAACTAGTTCAGGGCACAAGACTTTTTATTATTGTTACTTGGTTAGTAAGTAAGTAACAGTAATTATTAGCATATTAGCTTCGGCGTAAGATGTGAGGCGCAATAGCGTATTCGTCAAATAACATCATACTAGGAAGCAATCAGAGAAGCTAAAGTTTAGAGGTCATTGTCAAGTCGAATAGAGGTTAACCGGTGACAACCAACAATGCTATTTATTCTATTTTCTTCTACATAATTGTGGATGATAAGGGGGTGCCACGCGATCGCAAAAACTGACCAGTTATTTAAAATTAGAACAATTCTGCTTTGAAGTTTCAGACCTAGTAATTTGTTTAGAGCCATAGAATAATAACGCATAGAACGATAGTCTCGTATTAGAAAACTGTCATGGCGTGAGGCAAGAAAAAAATGGATGTAGGAGTAAGTTACGCGTACTATCTCGGCGACACGCACACAAGTGTACAAGTAATGTTGCTAGAGGAATCAGATTTGCCCCAAAAGTAAGGAAATTGGAACTGTTAATAGATAGATAAGTTTAGATTATTAGTACTGACGCGGGCCGTTTCGCTACCAAGCCAGTATGGCTTGGTAGCGATGTTATTATTCTAAGTTTAGAGCAATGTTTTTATTCAGCGAAATGTACAAAGCCATCACGCGCTTGTTAAAAATTAAAATTTACTTTTTTAAGATGGGGGGTGACCTGCGGAATATTTAACAAACATTTTCATGTAAGAATTATTGTTTCATGCGTAAAATTAAGAAAGTTATCGAAAAAAAATGATTTTAGGAGTCATTAGAATTATATGTATTGTTTGTTATTGTTTAAAGAATTTATTTCAAATTTCAACAAGGCCACGACCTTGTGCAAGGATCAGGCTAACTTACGTAAGTTCTTTTAATGTATTTAAATTTAACTAATTTAGCGCATAGTACAACTTAAAAATACGTAAATTTTCACAATTTCGTGCAGGATCCCCTAAATAAAAACAAAACAAATCACTAAGGCACTAGAGTCGACAAATGTAGGTGACCTTTCGCTTCGACCTCATTACAGTAACAACGCAGATGTCATGAAAAGACGGCGACGCGGATGTCCTTGGAGGGACTAATGGGTTGCTGCGACTGTGCACATATAACCGTAATGCTGTTTTGTTTATCATGCTATGTTACACTTCTTTTACGGTATAGGTACTGGTACTGTACTTTTTATACTGTGCTTCTGTGGCCGTATGGCAAAGCGCTTTCGATTGTTTGGATGCTGACTGACTGACTGTACATGTGAAATTAATAACACAATGAATGATACCATTTTAAACTTTCATGGTCATTACAATTATTGCTAGGAAAAAAAACGGGATTTTTATCATGTTTGTATCGGGGTCATATCGGGGACTCGAAATCAGCAACTCAAACATGGTAAAAATTTCCTAACAAAAATATTTTTTTTCCTACAATACACCAATTATCTAGCCCAAGAGAAGCTTCGAAGAAACTCGTTAAATGGTTACTAGACAACGGATAAACATAGGTACTTAAAATACTTAATACATACTTATTATACATAGAAAACACCTAGAAACGAGAAAATTTAGAAAAACAATAATTTCTAAATTGACCCGACCGGGGATCGAGTTTCGATCGAGACCGGGGAGAGACCTCAGAGATGGCGACACCATGAAAATCTGTGTACAAACCACTCGATCAAGGAGGTCGTCAAACAACAACAACAACAACAACAACAATGAATGATATAATCGATTAATAACACAGCTTGATGGCGCGGCGGCAAGCCGTTCGGTTTGCGATCCTGCTAGTTAAGAAACTTACGCAATACCGAATCACGGGATGGGTTACCAAATTTAAGACATCTCGAGTTCTTTCGTGCTTGCACGTAAAGCCATTGGGCTCGGTTGTTGTCGTAAACGGCAATCGTTAAAATACCTCAACCTCGCATTGGGCCAGAGTGTGGTGGGTGGCTATGGCTAGGGCATTTAACGAATATTCGAATAATTCGAATACTTTTTGAAGAAAAATATTAGAATAACAAATCAGTGATATTCGAATAATTTTATTTCAGTAACTTTTTCCTTGTTTTCCGATACGACGGCACTAAAATAAAAACAAACAGCTAAACAAACAGCCATTGGAGCTGTAACATTGAAAAACCAACCTGCAAGTTTTGAGTGAGAGAGTATTGTTTTTTTAACAAAATAAACTTGAAATAATCTTCGGTGCTCATTGAAGGATGACTCAATAGAGGCCCTCAGCTTGTTAGACCTCCCTTTCAAATAAAAACTATATACCACGATCGGTTAAAATATTAATTGAAATTTTTATATTAATTAAGACACAATTTTTTATCGTCTCTCGCGTAGACTTGAAGGGGTTCCAAGTCCAACCTCTTGAGCATGCCTAGTTTCGAAGAGGATATGACACCATAAACCACATTCACACAGCAAGGCAGATTATGCAGATGACAGAAGTGTAAAATCGGCCTCTGTGCATGACGTTTGAGAAAAAGATGTTGGCTCCATTGAAAACCTATGGTCAGTTCTAGAGTCTTTACAACGATGCCAACTTGACTGGTAATAATATTTTATTCTCAAAGTGTTGAGAAGCTACAACGATAACTGTCCAAGTACAGAACTAGCAGACTGAACATATCCCCTGCGTCGAGGAATGCGACAGGGAGACATTATATCTTCAAAACAGGTTGGAAGATGTTTAATATGAATACATGGAGAGAACTCGAAAATACTTACATTTACTTACATGTTATTTTAATAATTACAGTGAATTCGTACATTTATTTTTCGGATTATTCGAATATTCAAATACTACTCTAAACCAATACGAATATTCAAATACCAAAATTTTGCGAATAATTGCATGCCCTTATGGTCCAATGTCCAGGATTTGGCATAGACTACGTAATAGATTTTGGTCACTCATAGTCATAAGGATACCAACCGCGATCAAGATTTTTATCATTTTACCGTTAATTATTATCTGTGGTAATTTTAGAAAACAGGATTATGGTTAAATCTAGACTGATGAAAAGAAAATAATTTAAGTATATCAGTGTCACATAATGGTTAATTAATGGTAAGCCATTAGTCGTTTTACACGTTGACTGCCTCATACAATAAACAGACCCAATAATAATATTAGTTTGTTTGGCCACCGCGCTCATAAAAATAACATGGATTAGCGCACTTACTTTGCCCCCCTTAAAAGAACCTACAAATAAGTTTGTGCACTCAACTGCCTTTGTTATAGTTATAGCAGACCCAATAAAAATGTTAATGTTCGTTTGGTCACCGCGCTCAAAAAAATAACCTGGATTAGCTTAGCACTACCTTTGCCCCCCTTAAAAGAACCTACAAATAAGGTTGTGCACTCAACTGCCTTTGTTGGTCTAGCTAGTTGCTTTTAACGAAGACGAGGTAGCGAGTGGCAACGTCTTAATAGTCTAAGAGCCAGCTACGGAAATAGGTAAGTATACAATTTATAGAGCAACGAAATCCCTCTAGTTAGTATGCCATACTATCATTATTAATTAATTCGAGCGCCTGGCAGCTTTTCAACGGTGGGTGTGAGAGTGATGGGCAACCAAGGGGTTGTAAAATCAACTGAAGGTATACAATTTATAGAGCTCTAAGTTTAGTGTGATATAATAGCTAATTATATATTTAATTCGAATATAACATTGCCAGGCGTTTAAATTGGGGGAAAAGTAGTGCCAGGTGACATCCAAAATACGGACATTCGCATCAAAGTCAATATTTTAAGTTTATATTTTTTATGCGTACTTCTCTTTAAATTGCAAATCACTTTTACTGATTACAATTTTTCAAATAAACTTTTTGAGAAAAAAAATATAGAATATTTTTTGTATGGAGGAAAAGTGATTGAAGCATATAACTCCGTAATGAGCTGAGGATTTGCGTTGAATCTTGGTGGGTTTAAAGATCTTATCATTCTCTATTATAAATGTCAACAACTTTTGATGCGAATGTCCGTATTTTGGATGTCACCTGGCACTACTTTTCCCCCAAATAAAACGCCTGGCAATGTTATATTCGAATTAAATATATAATTAGCTATTATAAATATAATAAATTGTATACCTTCAGTTGATTTTACAACCCCTTTGTTGCCCATCCACTCTCACACCCACCGCTGAAAAGCTGCCAGGCGCTCGAATTAATTAATAATGATAGTATGGCATACTAACTAGAGGGATTTCTTTGCTCTATAAATTGTATACCTATTTCCGTAGCTAGCTCTCCGTCTATAAGCACCGCACGCGGCTTTTGCCAATCAAGTTACATAATTTAATGTGGGCCAGCAGTACGGACCGGTTGCTCTGTCATGAGTCATGACAGCATAAATGTGATTGTAATACAACTACCACGTTCATTATGTATGCGGTCAAAAATACAGGTTTTGCTAATTTTGACAAATCGGAAGGAATCCTAGATGTGTGGTGACGGCTCATCGAAAGAACACTGCCGATCCATCTCTTCCCTTGGTGTCGTAAAAGCGACTAACGGACTAAAGACTGCACATACATCCAACAGCGAAGAGCGGCGATGAGCTCATCACACGCTGAGCACATGTATGTGTTTATTCTAACTAATTGTTATAACTGGAAAGTGCGCTTGTCTGTCATTCTTTCAGGACAAACGGAGCAACAGATCGGCGTGATTGATTATTACGAGTATAGATAAGTAGTTAGTTTAGGGTGGATTCGACCAAACTGGAATAAGGTCTTATACCTAGATTAAACGCCAAATTTGTATAGACTAATCTTGGAGTAAGTCTTATTCCAGTTTGATCGAATCCACCCTTAGTGGGTTAAAGCTAGTGACATTTTATATTGAGATAGCCGCGGTAGTATTATTGAGAATTGACCGTAGTACGGACTAAAGTTTAATTAATTAGAGAAGCAAGTCCTACGTAGATATTTATCAACGTCTATAAATAAATAAGTACCTCTATCAAGCGTAGTTCTAGCTTATGTCGCTATCCTCTTGTCTGTGGGAACACCTTAAATCAGTTACTACCTATCAACTGAATTTCTATGGCGTCTGGTTTGGTTTTACGGCTGCTGACAGATTAATGTTATTATTTTATTTGTTATCTACTTTATTCAAAAACAGTTATCTTAACAATGAAATGCCCGTCCTATCTGTGCTATAGTTAGAATTGTTATACGTATCATAATCTCCTAGATACGATAAGCATTAACTATAACAATTCAAGATTAGGAGATGAAATCTAATGCCTGCTTCGTTTTGAAAAGTTGAAACGCACAAATTGTGCACCTGACCGTCATACTCATTAGCACAGAATAGTTAATTAATAGTCTTAAGTTCATAAATGACATAGAATTGATACATAGGTACATACGAACGAGGAACATCCCGACAGCTTGACACGCACGGCGAGTACGTACCACAGCAGCGTGCGTGATGCCCCCTTTTCACATCGGCAGACGCATCGTTGCGCGTCTGTGGTGGGTATATAACGTCTGCTGCGTCTGCAGACGTTAAATACCGCAATTTTTAGCGCAAATCACCCCCCTACACGTCGGCCGATGCATCCGCAGATGACGTCTGCGGATTCGTCTGCCGATGTGAAGAGGGGCCATTAAGCGTGTGCAAGCGAATATTATCGAAAAGTGGTCGACCGGGAACTGCCTCGCCTAATTATTATGGTCTCAAAGGGTTTGCGCTTAATTTAATACAGTCGTATCTTAGTTATAGAACACAAACTGGGAACTAAGTCATCCGGTTCTCTTGTAAAAATGGGAGTTCCACAAGGGTCCATTCTAGGCCCTTTCTTATTTTTGATATATATCAATGACTTGCCATTATTTCTAGAAACTTCTGTGATATTGTATTGTTTGCAGATGACACTTCACTTATTTTTAATGTAACTAGGTGTAAACATAATTATGACGATGTTAACAATGCTCTCTTAGAGATACCTACTCAGTAGGTTTACTGCTAATAATTTACAGCTAAACGCTAAAAAAACGAAATGTATTAAATTTACACTACCAAATGTAAAAACCGCACAATCCGATGGAAGAATGAATGGTGATAAATTAGATTTGGTAGACTCGACAGTTTTCCTAGGGATAACCCTTGACTCAAAACACCAATGGAATCCGCATAATATGTATATCGAATTTGGCCGGCAAACTCAGTTCTGAAGCTTACGCGATTAGAAAAATTAGACAATTGACAGATGTTGAAACTACTAGAACTGTTTACTTTTTTTTTTAAGATACTCCAAGACGTTAAGTATTTATTTTATTTTAAATTGAGCAATACCTGTTTTTTTATTAGACATTCTTGTGTATGTTGTTGTGTTTGTCTTGTAAGCGTACTAAATGTTTTTAGGTTTCCGTATCTCAAAAAGAAAAAAACGGAACCCTTATAGAATCACTTTGTTATCCGTCCGTCTGTCTGTCAAGCAAGACCCTTTATCTCGGAAACGTCGGAGGTATCGATTTGAAATTAAAACGATATACTCAGGTCTACTGTCTCTTGAAGCTGTAAACAAATAAAACTCCTAAGTTAACGTAAAAAAAAGATACGGCTGTTTATGCCACAAAAAACGTATATTTCGACATTCTCAAGGGAATCTAAATTTATAGGGTATTATCCGTTGACCTAGACCTATGGAATTTGGCAAGTTTTACCGTCCTAAACTACAAGTATAGGGAAAAACCTGAAAACTATACATTTGTAATTAAATCATTAAAAAACAGGGTCTTTATACCATGAACGGCGGCGGTCCAAATTTTGAATTGAGTTGTGTAGTGGGTATCGTATGAAGTTGGCACAAGCTTAAACAGATTTTTAAATATTTTTATGATGTATTATAGTTTTTGATTTATGACGAAGAATACCTACTTTGTACAGAACCCTCGGTTGGCGAGTCCGACACGCACTTGTCCGGTTTTTTATCTTGTAATAGAAAATGTCCTTCTATGATAGGGAGGGCATTTTAGAATTAGTATTGACGCTGTAAAAGAAAGGGCGAAAAGAAATGCCTTTGCTGAGTTTCTTGCCGGTTCTTCTCAGTACAAGGCTCCCGCCCCATAGTTAGACTTACAAACCGATGGCATAGCGTCATTCACAAGTGCTCAATTATTGTAGCCTGAATTAAATAAATAATTTTGAATTGACTGTACATCACGCCCGCTTCAGGAGGGTAGAGACCACAGCTTTGCATTTGCAAACGGCTAGGCGTTTTGCGGTACTTGTTTTTATACTATTGACAGTTGTATAAGCTTAAAATAAATCATATAATGCCTTTCTACGATCCTATTCCTGACGCACTTGCTTTGCTTCATTAACTCTCTTCATATCAGTTTAGGGTACTCTTGCCTGCCTTTTCACGAGAACGTGTCCTTACTTAAAGAATTTAAATATGAAATCAGCCAAGAATCTATCAACAATAGAAAATACAGTTCGCAATTGAGTATTCTTGTCATAAACAGTAAAAGAGAAAGCCTTGCATTGGCACGCGGCAATAGTTTCATTGAACTTTGACGATTAATTGTTGCGTGTGCATGTTAGGTGACATGATAACAGACTAGCTGTATATTACTAGTCTAACATGACTAGGATACATACATACAATACATGCTCTATAGTAAAGTGGCTTGCACGTCCGTGTATAGCGGACAAGACGAAATTGAAATATGTCGAGCTCCTTCGTGTTTCAGAGATCAACCGTTGGTTCCGGTTGTTGTCATGCATAAGATGGTAGTCGTTAGTACCCGCAAATCCGCATTTTTTATGATACTGAGAAGCTCGATGGAGTTAAGCAACTTTTGCAATGCCAGGTCACTGGATAGGTGACCAAAATTTAAAACATCTCGAGCTCCGCTCTGCTTTCACGTAATGCCGTTGGTCCCGGCTATTGTCGTAAGATGGCAGTCGCTAAAACTAAAAAACCCGGATTGCGCTAGTGTGATGGTTTATTATTCATGGCTAAATCTCCTCAAGCGCTGTTTTCCACGTTGGAAGGCCTATGCCTAGTAGTGGAAAGGGTAAAAGTGGCTGATGATGATGAAGGCCTTCAAACAAGCATGCGGCCCTCTTATGAACTCAGCTGTAGTAAAACTAGGCCCAATAGAAATTCAATAATTGTTAGTAACCTCTAGAGGTTGACATTGCTGCTTCAGTGATTAAGACTCCTAGGAGTCTTTGTGCAGACAAGGGGATAATTGGTTGGTGGTCACCGCAGCCCATGGACGCACGACAGCATACGGCATCATGTGCGCACTGCCAACCCTGAAGCATCAGTTCTTATGCCTTCACCTCCCAGAAATTTACTCTTTGAACCGGAACGCAGCAATGCAATACAAAACTGCTTGGCGGCAGAAATAGGTACAGCATCCAGTCGGATTCTGGGCAGAATCCCGCCATGCACCGTGCAAGAAAACTGTGCGCATTGGGCTTTGATTATATTGTGGGTGGAAGCTGGAATGTGGTGGAAGAGTTGGAAGGTCTGAGCTCAGCAGTGAGATGATTAAAGGATTATGAAAATCTTACAATTATGGATGCCTTTTCTTATAAAATTTGAGTACCTATCTTGCTTTGCAGTCACTACAAATTACAATACGCCATAAGCCTGGCTGGCCGATTACCATTTCAACAAATTCTTGAGATAAATATTTGCCACGGATAATGGAAATACATGTCCCCTATTTTGTTTAACAAGTATAATTATCTTTCTTTAATTTTAATAAAAAGTAAAGTATTTACAGCCTATATTCTGTCCCACTGAAGTCATTGCTAAAATTTGATGGCATCCTTAGTTAAGTTTACTTATATGTAACCAACCTTATTTACAAGTTCTGTTTTAATAACAAGACAAGACAAAATACAAGTATATCTGTAGTTTCCTTATTTTTATTACGAAATGTTTGTCATGACATGATACAATTGTTATTTTATTTCCTACATGCGAACTATGACGCATTGTAACTTGACTGATATTTTATCATTTTTATCACAGATAACGTGAAACATTAATGGAACATTTGTAGTCATTTTTAGCCCTTTTCAATTTGTTGTAACACTTTCTTGTGAATCACCAAGTGTGTTAACGTATATTATTGTTATTTATCCTTATCTGTAGTCTTTGTTCTGTTTTGTGCTAGATGTTATCTTTTATACTGTAATAAATAAGAGGCAATAAGAAAAAACAAAAGTGAAATGATTTTCAATTTGTAAGCAATTTATGTGCTCAAATAAATTTTATTTTGTATTCTCTTCAAATATATTTACTTTTTCACATTTTAGTAGGCAGAGACTATTCTAATATAAACAGCATTTACAACATCTATATTATATTAAGCTGTCAATGCTAATGTAGATTCTACCGTAAATTAAACATAAGTAATTATAATTCAGTAAGAGTTTTTTTTTTAATAAGTAATTCTAATTGCGATCGGTTGCCAGACTATGGCGAATTATTTGTGGTGATTGGATGATTATGTTTAGCAAAGCCGCCAGCGCGGCCCTGCTTTATCAGAAAATGTGGCTTTTTTTTTAAGCGCTTCACTATTGCTGATGGATCTAACAGCTCAGCAATAAAAGGGTTAGGGTTAAGGTGGTGAGACAGACGTTCCCTGTGCCGGCCGATGCCGAAATCGCTCGATATCCGATGTCACGGTCGACGGCATGTTTAAGTTTAAGTTTTATCCACTGATAGTACTCGAGTTTCTGCCCATAAGGCAGTACAAGTTACGGAACTTTAGGTTGACTGACGTAAGATTAAATAAAAAAACTATTTTATGGTTAACAAATCTGATTTAACTTTCTTTAAAACTAAAATCTATATGGTATGAGCTTTGATTATATACAATGAGGTATGTGATGTTGATGTAGTGTGAGATATGACGTCTAGAGCTCTTTGAATTACCTACTTACAGCAATAACTCCTACATCAGTACCAACACGGCCCTAGCTTGGCTGTAAGCTGTAAGGTAAATGTAACTTTTAAAAGAGTAAGTAAGAGCCAGGAAATAGAATTTAAATTAAAAATCTATCATTGTACTTCGACGTTGCATCCTCAAAATTTATATTCACAAGGTAGTCCACTCTTCAATGTACCAGGCATCCAACACATATTAAGAGCTATTTAAAAGAAATTTTATTAAAAAAAAACATAAAACGTTACCCATAGTATAGACACAGGCGCCATCTAGTGAATACCAACCGAGTGTACGAGTTTGTCACCCGCGCTGTCATCGTCATTCGCTTTTCGTGTTCGGGCATCCGCACATCGTTACCGAAAAGTGTTTTGTGTAGTAAAAAACTATGTGCAAAAGGAAGCATGGATAATCATTATATACGCATGTGGAAAAACTGCGTAAACGACGATCGCCAAGTAAATCAGCTCAGTCAGTGTTTTAAATATTACATTTTGTCGATGTTATGATTAAATTACAAAGAAAAACGATTTTTTTTAAACTATGTGATTCGTTAGCGAATATACGACTCAGAACCTCTTAGTGAGACATTCAAAGTAGAAACGTTATTTAAATATATTTCATAGTACGTTTCCTTCTTAATTTCGATTAATACTTTCGCTAGTGCCTTTGTGGTTACCTACATTTTTTGACTTTTTCACTATTTATCGATTTTCAAGAATACATAAGACGTTTAGCTTTTTTAAATAATAATAAAAAGTAAAAAACACATAAGTAGTACCGTGACGTAATTACGGTCAGTGCTAATATGAAATCTAGTATCGTGACGAGATTACGATCGATATTAGGGGTACATACCCTATGCTGTGACGCGATTAAGGTAATTATATTCCTCGGTCATTCCTTCCAAATGACGCTTCGTTTGCGTGAATGTACCTACATTCTATTTTATTTTTTACTAATCTTTTTATTGGAGTGTTTTTTGTGTGCAAGTGATTTCTACAAAATCTTACAGTTCCGCCTTACATACTGCACACTTATGTAGTACCGTGACGTGATTACGGTCAGTGCTAATATGAAATCTAGTATCGTGACGCGATTAGGATCGATATTACGGGTACCTACCCTTATGTAGTACCGTGACGTGATTACGGTCAGTACTAATATGAAATCTAGTATCGTGACGCGATTACGATCGATATTACGGGTACCTGCTCTTATCTAGTACCGTGACGTGATTACGGTCAGTGCTAATATGAAATCTAGTATCGTGACGCGATTACGATCGATATTACGGGTACCTACCCTATGCTGTGACGCGATTACGGCAATTCTATTCTTTGATCATTCCTTTCAAATGACTTCGTTTGCGCGAGGCCTCTCGCCTACCACAAGGCTTAGTGACTCCGATTTCAATAAAGAACCGTAAATAACGGACGTATATAAATCTAATATTGAAAAAGACTTACGATCTGTCATGACCGTAGCACAAGTACACAGTCCGGATCTTACCCAGACCATCCAGGACGCTAGGGATACCTAGTCGTATAATCCAAGCGCAGCAGAGGAGTTGCCAGTTGTAAATCCAATATCGTCGGATTTTCTCGACGTTCTTGGAGTTTCTAAAGTGAAGGAGGTACCATTGGGACCCAAAATACCAGAAGAGGTCTCTAAACGCTAGGGAAATCCTCATAGATGGTATGAACAAAGATAATAAAAAAGAACTGTTAGCAACAACTTTGATACCTGTTTGAAGTTGGCCAAATTAAGCTGCATTTACATTATGAAAATACCATGAATAGAAAAATGCTTACACTACCTGCCTACTCTTGATAAAAAATTCTTGTCAATGACACAAGATGTTAAAAGAGACGCACACTCTTTTGGAGAAAATTTGGGAGAAAAGATAGAAACTGCTAAGGCCGCTGAAAAATCTGGTTTGCAAATACGGAATACTAACAACATCGGACCGTTAACTTCACTAAGAACTACGTCGCCTAGCAGGGGAAGTGGCAAGATCCATCCAAGCAACAAGGTCATGGGTTGCCAGGCCGGGTGGGAGCAAGCAAAGATTCCCGTATCCACCTCCGAGGCGACCAGCGCAAGCACCGACGTCCGCCCGTTATCACACCACGACAGCAGTGAGACCGTCATACAGACCGATGTTGCGTAAATAACAACCAAGGTAACCTTACACGCTGGTAGTATACATTTATTTTTTGTTGACACATGGTGTTCAATCGCAAATGACCCGGTAGTCTGACAGTACGTTAAGGGTTACAAAATACCATTTAATAATACTGTAAAGCAAGCTACTGAACCTATCACTCCTAACTTCTCTTCGGCTGAAATAAGTAAGTTAATCACAGCTATATCTGACCTGTGCCAGTCAGGAGTAATATGCATATGAGAGGATGTCAAAGACCAATATATTTCTCAGATATTCTTAACACCTAAAAGTGATGGATCGTCCAGATTTATCTTGAACCTAAAATCATAGAATAAAGCTGTCGCCTCATACCACTTTAAAATGGAGGACATACGGACAGCAAGCAAATTATTGTTCCAAGACAGTTATATGGCCAATATTGATATCAAAGACGCGTATTTTTACTTTAGTTCCTATTGATGAAAACTACAAAAAGTATTAATAAATTTTTGGGACACAAAAGTAATACGTATGAATTTTAGTGCCTACCGTTTGGACTTAGTTCAGCACCCTATTATGTCTTTACGAAACTCATGAAACCGGTCTATCTACCGGATTTATCTTAGAAACAGAGGTTTTTTAATTCTAATATATTTAGATCTTGTGCCTTGGCCATTCTTATGAAGAATGTATAAGTTTTGTTCTCGAAACTGTGTTTATTACAAAATCTAGGCTTTGATAAAAACTTCAAAAAGAGTAGCTTGGAACCACAAAAGACTAGAAAATTTCTCGGTTTTGAATTAAATTTAGAAAATATGTGTTTGCAATTGCCAATAGGAAAACGAAAACGCATTCTTGAACAAATAAATATCAATAGAATGGGTGGAGTACAATAAGTTCCTTTAAATAATATCACTTGTCGTCTATGGCAATGGTGCGAGAAACGCAAAATATTTGTCTTTGCATCCTACATAAAATCTAAAGATAACTTCTAGGCGGATAAGGAGTCACATCGTGTGAATATCGATACAGAATGGCAAATGTCGGCACCTGTGTTCGAAAAAATTGTTCAATCGTTTGGGACACCTCTTAAAGATCTCTTTGCTACTTACCAAAATTATAAATGCAATAAATACGTCTCATGGCAATGAGACCCCTATGCCTTTGACATAGATGCATTCACCTTAAATTGGAATATATTTTATTTTTATGTTTTTCCCCCTTTCTCGCTCATATTAAAATGCTTCAGGAAAATAATTAACGTCGAAGCCACTGGTGTACTAGTCGTATCGTATTGGCCGAGCCAACCCTGGTATCCCCTACTTAGCTTAGCTGACCACCAATATACTTCGGCTTAAGTGACGATATGTTATTATTACCTTTCAGGACCCAGCACCCCCTTTGCAAGAAACTTATCCTGGTAGCATACAAATTATCAGAAAAGCATTTCAAAGACAATCTTTATGTAATGAAACCATCGAGGTGATGATTTCCTCATTGTCTACATCCTCACTAAAACAATACAACGAAATGGTGGAGTTATTGTGATATTTATTAAGTTGATTTCTATAACTCCCCACTTCCAATTCTATCGAAATTCCTTACGGTCAACTGTTAACAGCAAAAATTGGTTGTAGTTCATTAAATATGCATCGTTCAGCTCTAGCTATTTAGGGCAAACGTTATAGTGAAGCTGATTTAGTTGTTCGATTTTTAAAGGTATTTACAGGACTAAACATAGTCATCCGAAATATTCGGAGACGTGAGATCCAAACATTGTAATCGATCACCTTAGTAATTTATATCCAAATGAGGAACTTGCTCTGGAGTTTATTACTAAAAAATTAGTAACTCTGCTCGCATTGTCAACCGCACAACGAGTACAGACGTTATCTTCGAATTTCTTATTTAAAAATAAATAATAACTATGTCGAAACCATTGTGGATGATTTAATTGAAACATCTGCTCCAGAGCGACGACCGCCTTGTTTATTTATACCATTTTTTCTAAATAAGATTGAGATCTGCCCTGCAAAAACATTACTGTCCTACTTAGATATGACTAAAGTTTACAGAGGTAAACCTAGAACGGAAAGGTTATTGCTAACCTGAAGCCTATTCATAATGCAACTAGTTCTACATTAAGTCGTTAGTTTAAAAACACCCTATTTAACAGCGGTATTGACACTTCTTTATTCTCAGCACACACGTGTAAGATACGCGTCCACGTCCACCTCGGCAGCAAACAGAAAAGACCTTTCAATAACTGCAGGATGGACTGGTAATTCTCTGGTGTTTGCACGGTTTTACAATCGACCCCTTACCATTGAGAATGACGACAATGCTTTGCAGCGGCTATTTACATTGATTAATTTCTAGCTTATCATTCATTATAATATTATAATATATCATACTGGTTTGTACTAATATGGTACCTAATTATATTTAATCGGTTAAACTCGTAAATACTCAATTATAATAGTTGAATTAAATCATATAGGTACTTAAATTATTTCGCAAAATTTGTGTTCTAAACATCTACCTTGTGAATATAAATCTCGAGGATGTAACGTCGAAGTACAATTGATGGTTAAACAAACTTACCTGAAGTGAAGTTTGACCGTAATTGTACGAGACGTTGCATCCGAAGAGATTTATATAAAGATCCCTCCCTTTCCTTACATGCTGGCCCCATATCAATTAATTTTGCAAAAAAGCTCTAAAAGTGAATGACGATGACAGCGCGGGTGACAAACTCGTGCACTCGGTTGGTATTCACTAGATGGCGCCTGTGTCTATACTATGGGTAACGTTTTATGTTTTTTTAATAAAATTTCTTTTAAATAGCTCTTAATATGTGTTGGATGCCTGGTACATTGAAGAGTGGACTACCTTGTGAATATAAATCTCTTCGGATGCAACGTCTCGTACAATTACGGTCAAACTTCACTTCAGGTAAGTTTGTTTAACCATCAATTATATTATCAGCTCAATTTCAACAATGAACAGTTGAAATTTTTTCTGAAGATTAAAATATTTTGCGTTTTTATGGTCTTGATTATGTCATTATGTAACATTTTATCATTAGTGAAATAAATGACTCTTGTCATTATATGTAAAGGCTTGGGTTTTTAATTTTTATGAAGCCCAAAATCGTAACTTATAGGAGATTGCGCATTTTTGTATGGCGATCGGGGACGAGCTTAGGATTGTTGTACATCGACCAAGTAGGCATTAAAATATTGCTAATTTAACGTGCATAAAGGGATTTTTTATTTCAATAAAATCCGTACCGTCTGAGCTGAAAAAACTCGACTTTGAATATGAAACATAACCTCTTTTTATGATCTTTGTATTTTTGGAGTTAAACTATCTCTTGGTATAACTCTCAGTTTTATTTAAGCACAACTCAACACATTATGCAAACAGCGATTCTAGCGCCATCTATCTATAAATGTATGAGACAAGAGTTACTAAATCAAACTCAAATCAAAATTTCTTTATTCAATAAACTTAAAATAAGCATTTTGAATCGTCTATATTTATTTGGATGGATGGTCACCCACTCACCCATTCAGGAAGTCTTTTAGCTGTGGAGAAGAACGGGCGCAAGAAACTCCACAGCTTTAAAATAATATAGAAGTAACGTGTCGTTACCAAATTATACAATCAGTTATAAAGATAATGGATTAAGAAAAAATAATGTAAATATCCCCTTGTCTGCGCCAGATTGCGTTATTATACAACATTAGTGTTTTTTATTAAATATAATTGAAACTATTTGAGAGTAAGATATTAGAAAAACTTACTGATAACATTAGTAGACAAATATGAACTTGAGTCTTTGTTTCGGAACTCTTTAACGGGTGTAGTTTATTATTTTTTAAATAGTGCCCGTATCCTATTTTCTCGCTTGAGTCAAACGTGTTCTTAAAAGTTTGTACATTTATCAAACAGTAAAGAAAATTGTAATACTTTTTCGTTAGTGTACAGTTAAGCAATAAGTTTCCCTGATCTGCCCAATGTCCTTTGTAAAACTATGTTATATTAAGTATGTACAGCGCCTGTAATTCAAACTACCACAAAATGATTAGCTCCTGATTCGCCGGATTCTTGTTTCGCCGGATTCATGTTTCGTCGGATTCTTGTTTCGTCGGAAATATTAATATACAATAATATCACTTAAGTAAAGAAAACTTGTAGGTAGTTAGTTATATTTATTATTGAATGAATAACTATTTTGTTGCCACTATCGGACATAACTTAAATTACCTACTTAGAAATGGGCTTGATTCATATTTTTTTTTAGTTATGGTGTTCAAACATTCTTTATCTTACGTTATTAAACTAAGAACAAATAAATATTTTTTTAATGTACCGAAATTTCTGCCTTTTATTTAATAGATAGGTAAAGCCACGATATTTCTATAGTTTTCCTTCAACAAAAAATCCGACGAAACAAGAATCCGGCGAAACAAGAATCCGGAGAATCAGGAATCCGGCGAATCAAGAACTAATCCACAAAATGACAGTTTTCTTCAATAAATTTTTAACTTTATCGTCTTTATCCTTTGGGTGTAAGGATCAATGGCATGTGTACCTTATGATCTTGAAAAAAAAGTGTTACAATCAAAACAAAGAAGGTAGGTAGAACAATAAATAATTATGATTACAAGTTTATTCAAGTTAGCAATATCAAAGTGAATACAAATAGCAATGGCAAACATCTAGCAACAGAGTGTGAATTTCAAAGGTTCATGTTGTAACAAGTGGGTTTGCATACAATTAAAAGTAATGAAGACATAAAGTGATAATAACACTGCAATTGATAATTTTACAAGGTTATTCCATGCAACTATGATTAATAGTACAAACTTTTTCTCAGTAAGTAATTATAGGGAACAAAGATACTATGAATTGTAAACATCACTTGAATTGACTTTTTTTGGTGAAAAAGGGACTTTTGATTTGACAAGTGGAGGAATCTCACATTGAAGGCCAAGATGCATTAACACTGAGTCATCGGAGTTAGTAAGTAACTATGGACTTGTACCCAACCCATCTTTAAATTTCAATATCAATATTTATATGCGAAACATCCATTTCAAATAAATAAACACCTTTATTTTATGTTTGCTTTGGCATGCCAGCCAATGTTTCTCATCTATTGTACAATTGAGTTCTTTGTTCATACTGTATAATCAAATCAATTAACTAATAATGGCATTTAGTGATTTTAATGGAATTAGGGTAATGATAATTGCACTCACAACTTTGAAGATAGTATGCCTTTGTGGTCAGCTGAGATAAAAATATTAATGTGTTGCTTTTAGAAACAAGCAACTCACAAATTGTTTCAGATTCCAGATTTGCAGTTTTTATTACTATAAAACGAACATTTATTGTGTTGTGCTATTCCAGAAAACCCTCATATTCACATGTACTGATATGCCTACCAATAATTATATTAACACATTGACCGCCCCAAAACCAGACACAATTGAAATTTAATTGTTTGTCAGTCACAGGTGTCCGCCACGGCTAGGGTTGCCAGGTCGCCAAATCTAATGCCCGGACATACCAGCAAGTTTGGCCAGACATTTGGGTAAAAAGTAGAGATGGGCCGAATGTGGTTCAAACCAATACAAACTTTTGAATTTCCACCGAATGTTCGGCCGACCGTAAAAAATCAAAATTCGGCCGAGGTTCTTTTCACAGCGCTTTTACAACACGTTCTAACTAGTTTACGCGCTACCTTCAACTCTTGGTATTGCAACCCGCCCCGCCGGCAACCCAGCCACAATCCGCGACAAATCCCCTCGTCTCCCGTCCTGGCCGACCGGTCATTAGCAATACGTTATCCACGCAACAATTACGTTACTTTTTACATTATTAACTACGTTATTGTAAGTGAATTAACGAGGTAAAGTAATAGATATATTTTCTTGTTGCAAATACAAGGAGTGTAAGAAAAGATCAAGTGTTATTTCAATATTTTCTTGTACCGAAAGTTCGGCATTTGAACCGAATGTCGGCCAAATGCCAAAGTTCAGTTCAAGCTGCCTAAATTTGGTTAAGCCGAATGTGAAACAAGTTTTTTTTTATACTAAGCCCGGCAAATGACCCCACTCCACCTGATGTTAAGCGGAAATGAAGTCCAGGCGCAAGGACAACTGGTGCAGCGTAAGAGACGTGTAGCATCAGTCACCCTCACTCTGCCGGCCCACAAAGTGCTTCTTCACGCCTCGTTTGAAGGACCCTATGTCATAGGTAGGAGGGAATTTCGGCCCATCCCTAGTAAAAAGTCCGGACACCCTACATTTTCGAGAGCAGAAATGACCGACAGTCTACTCGCCTGAGCTCGGCGCTCGCTCGTTTGAAAAATGTAAAAAGCCTAACATAAGCCCGTCACCGTTTATTTTGGCTGGACACGCAATCAAAAAGCCGAATTATGTCCGGCTTTATCAGGATGTCTGGCAACGCTAGCCATGGTGCTTAAAGTGTTAAGAACATGTTTGTGTTTTTTTTGTTTTTTTCAATTCTAAGGCATTGAAACTAATCACAATGCAAAAAACTTCTGCTTAGCCTCTATTGTATTGTATTGTAAATATGATGACATAAATGGGAGGGACATTAGAAATAATTTGAAAAGTTAAAAGTTATTTGTGGGAGTTTAATAGGGTTGGATAGGGAAGATCAAAAGCTTTAGCCAAAATAAGTGATATGTAAAAATGCTTTTCAATTTTTTAATTGCTGTAAGTGGCTATGTGTGGCTATAAAGTTAACTAGAAAAACAAAACCAAAGCAATAAAATGTGATTTCTGTCGTTATGTACAGATAATGTACTCACACAGAACATCTAGATATCTATTTAAACGTCTTCAAGGTTGGGTTTGTAGTTTTTAAAATAAAGAGTAAAAAAGTATTAACAAATGAAAAAAATTAAAAATTAATAAGAATCAGTTTACATAGGTACTCTGTCATACAATAAATAGGAACAAAATGAACATTGCGTCGTATTTTTAAAGTTACGCACGACAGGTGGTGTTGTTGAATCAAGCAAGTAAAAAATAGTCACCTTAGTGGGCTCTTAAGTTCTCGTAGCGTAAATTAATCCATAAACACTTTCACGATTGTAAAAACTACAATGATAGCTGTAGGTAATGTACGAAACACTGGTTTATTTACAATTATTTATTTACCACACCATTTTCTACGAGCGAACAAGTTGCAAAAAGTCCATAGACTAACTATAGAAAAAAATTACTGACTTGACTGAAATGACAATCAACTGACAGTGTGTGTGTCACTGACAGATCAGTAGAGTTGTACCGGTATAATATTTCAATTGTAGTCAATTTGTCACTCGATTAATGGTTTTTTATATAAAAAAAACTAAAGGGAATGCTCATTAAGTTACAGTTTTTCTAAAAAGAGTAGAATTTAAATAGTGGCAATACTGTATGGAGTTTATGTTAGTTTTGACAAACACTTTTTTTTAATACAAAACAATAACTTTGAAGTCACAACAAAACTAGTTCACTACAGTTTGTCTAAAAAGAGTAGAATTTATATAGTAGCAATACTGTATGGAGTGTTTGTCAAAACTGACATAGACTCCATACAGTATTGCCACTATTTAAATTCTACTCTTTTTGGAGGAAGGGAATGCTCATTAAGTTACAGTTTTTCTAAAAAGAGTAGAATTTAAATAGTGGCAATACTGTATGGAGTTTATGTTAGTTTTGACAAACACTCCAAACAGTATTGCTACTATTTAAATTCTACTCTTTTTAGACAAACTGTAACCTAATGAGCATTCCCTTCCTCCAAAAAGAGTAGAATTTAAATAGTGGCAATACTGTATGGAGTCTATGTCAGTTTTGATGACAAACACTCCATACAGTATTGCTACTATATAAATTCTACTCTTTTTAGACAAACTGTAGTGAACTAGTTTTGTTGTGACTTCAAAGTTATTGTTTTGTATTAAAAAAAAGCAATTCTAGATTTTAAATTTAAAAACTATTTTTACCTTTCCAGTGTGGTTTACAAGATATATTTTTATGTAACATTGTAGGAATTATCATTTATGTTTTATTTAATGTTCTAATAATATCAAAACTTATTTTTGCTTTAACTATTTGGGGAACCATGGTCATCATAATAATACTACGGAAAATTTACCGTGGAACAACTAGGTGAACTAAAATTACATAGGTGCACCACGGGTAATAATCATTTAGGGTTTATCCATTATAATAATTAATTAGTTCAGGCATTGATACATCGCTGACTGCATTTAACAGTGACACAACTTAAAAAATTGGTAAATTGAGTTAGCAATAGATTTAGTTCTTTATTCTATACTTTATTAATTATTGCACATTATTATTAATAATTTTATAATTGACGCGATTACTAGCACTTGTGTTAAAAGTGCATTACAAAAAATCGTATGCTTTTATCGTGTTAAAGCGTACGACGTTTTTAAGATGTGTCAGTACTACAGAACTGTCGCATAGATTTTTAAATTGTGCCATCATGTTTTCATTTATGTGTTAGTGAAAAGCGAGTGGTTTTACGGTAAGAAATCATTTTGCTGTAATGTTTTATAAGTGTTTTAATTAGGTAGGTAGGTACCTTATTGAATGGTAAAGAGAATAATAGTTTTTGGTATTTATCGTAAAAAAACAAGTTAATTTAGGAATTTTTATAATGAATAAATTTGATACCGACCAAAATTATAACTGTTAATTTTTTATTTTCTTTTTATGAAAGTTCATAGCTTCTAGGATAGACATTTTTTACAATGTTGTAACAACAAAATGTTAAAGAACTCTTGGGGAAAACCTAGTAAATAAATAGCGTTAACGATATTTCCGGTGTGAAACTACAATTTCACAAGAAGATGCTGTTGTGAGAAAATCAATTGATTGTGGAGATGTTTCTGATATTAAGAGTTTTTATGGATTCGATTACGACATGATGAAGGATCTTGTTTCATGTGGTGATGCGAAAGCAGCTCAAATCTTAATAGGTTAAGGATCATAAGAACAATTGATTTTCAATTGTGTCTGGTTTTACGGTGCTCAAGGGGTTAAGTTATTCGCCGTCAACTTATCAGATTTGAGTTTTTACAAATCTTCTTAATAATCTCCTAATTTTGACAGGCATTCCGTTTGTGAACTGATACATTCGGCTGCTGTTAGCATAAATTTTAAAAATCCTAAGCAAGCCAGAGTATTGGAGGCTCTTGCTTCCTTGCTCTAAATATTCAGAACCAGCAGAAGTGGTTCTGTATTCTGATAACTATGGTTGTCAAGGGAAAAACAAATTAATTATCTTCTTTTAAGAGAAGAGACAAACTATTATGACTACATTTGCGTTTAGCGAGTAGAAATCGGTAATCCAGGTATATTCTTCTAAATGACTTAAGTATTGCAAAGACGACCACTTCCAATTAGTTAACATCAGCGCGTGCAGGACTAGATAAAAGTTGAAACTTTTATAATATGAAAGTGAAGCTGAAGAAGGGTTACCAAGTAAAGCTTCCTATTTCCAAACGAAAGGAGATCGGCGAAATTGGGCCTAACCATTACAGGAATCAGACTTTAACTAAAATCATACTGTAATTTTTAATAACTTGTGGAAGAAAAAACAACTAATAATTGTATGGGGAACAATTTATTGTAATTAATTATAATAACCACCTAACCAAGGACGCATATCACGTGTAGTCGAAGGACAATGCTGCCAGTAGAAAAACTGCCTATTGTTTCGATTAGTACGAATTGATCATTGTATTTTTATTCAATTTAGGTAGTATTGAGATTGACTTATTCATTGTGTATCAATCACATAATAAATAAATTAGTGGTTTTTGATTTATCGGTTTATGCTACGTATTTCGGACTTAGATGATAGCTGCCATTACGAACAACCCGCGCCTACACAACGGACATTGATTACCTGCTTGTTTGACTCTCTGAAGTACTACTACGTACTCTCTAAGTACCGTCTAAGTATTCTAGCAGTGGTGAGGTGAGACACCGACCATTGCTTCCGATTGTACTTCTTTTAAAGATAAACTTCTTAAACTGTTGCATAACATGTCACATAATACATATTTTTGTGTTGTGCCACTATTGAATTCTGTCAGCGACATAATCACACAATGGACCTTCTATTGGACATTTTTCTATCTGGTATGACATTCTATGTCATTCATCCACAAAAATAAAGAATTTAATATATATTTTGAGAGGGATAACCGTGCCGTGTAGCGGTGAAAGAATATTACCACTCCCCTCTCTTCTCGTAAAAAGTGGACTATAGTAGAGGACTGCTTCTGCTGTCCTCATTACCTAGTCTCTGACTAACCTATAAGGGATAATAGTCGTGAGTGTATGTATGTATGAATCATAGTTCTCACTATTACTACCTCAAAAGAATATTAACGAATTAAACTTATTAATTTGAACACTTAAATTGAAAACCTTTACGCAGTTGTGATTGGTAACGTCACTACTTATTGTCTATGGTTATAATGCTACCAGCTCTAAAAAGTACGAAAATTGCTGGGAGTGTGAGCATCTTTTGGAGAATTTACAGCTTTGTCATCACAGTTTTTTATAGAGATAGATATTCAAGTAGGCAGACTTGACAAAAATTACTGGTTTTAATATCTGGCTTTAAACTTATAAAAGATCTAAAACTTTCTAGTCAACGTGGGCTTATAGAGCGTTTGATTGACTTAACAACAACGTACATTGCAAAAGATGAGTTACCCACTTTACATTACTTTACAACATTATTAATATTTGAAAGACATAAATAAAATACTAGCCGTTTTGTCCTTAGCGAAAGTTTTACTGAAAACGAGATAATGAAGTACCTAATACTTGATAGTTTATCAATTTCAATTAATAGCTTTACACAGCTCCATAGCTGGATAAATATAATATAATAGAATCCAAATAATTTAGTTGCTTTTTGTTTAATCACCGTGCATAAAAAATGCGACTCTTGTTGAAGCCCGTGCTATGCATTAAAAATACGGAGACAAAACACATTTTAAATCCAGTGTCTTCGAATTCAGAATTTGGTTACATTATAATTAAGTGTAGTCAGTTTTGTTTTTGTGTCAAATGTTTCTTAAATAGTGGAGCTTTCGGACATGATGTGGCAACACTTTACCCAACTTCGGATTTTTATCGGGCGGGCGGGCCGTAATGTCAGAATGTCTCGCGTAGTGTAGTGTAGGTAGGTCCAATCCAATCAAATCATTCAGCACGGGAAGCTACGTGGGTGCTTACAAAACATCGGGTTTTGTTTTGTTCGTTGCGCGAAATATTTACATATTTTGAAAATAAATATTATTGACTGTCGACAAATGGCTTGTTGCATTCTTGAATATATTTCAGAGAGACGGTGAAAGGTTTAGTGTGTTTCATTGACTTTTTTAACTCCATTTACTGTGCGAACTTGAAATATTTTTGTGAAAATGACCGCTTCTGCGATGATTGAACTGGAATCCTGGATTATCTACCAGTGTGTCCTGAATGAATGCCACATGTCCAGCAGCTGTAAGTATTTTGCTCTACTATGCTTGTTTCGGTGTTTTTAAAATTGATTACAAACGTGCCTACCTAGCTTTTACATTTTAACATTTTAATAACATTCGCTTAAAACCTGTAGTTAGATATTTGATTTTTTTTATCCTATATTAATTACTGGCGGCCGCTCGCGGTTTAACCCGCGTGGTTCCCGTTCCCGTGGGAATATCAGGGTAATAAGTATCCTATGTGTTAATCCAGGTTATAAACTATCTGTTTGCCGAATTTCATCCAAATCCATTCAGGAGTTTTCACGTGAAAGAGTAACAAACATACACACTCATAAACTTTCGCCTTTATAATATTACGTAGTGTTCGATGGTTTTAAAATTGATTACAAACGTGCCTACCTAGCTTTTACATTTTAATAACATTCGCTTAATACCTGTAGTTAGATGTTTGATTTTTTTTATCCTATATTAATTACTGGCGGCCGCTCGCGGTTTCAGCCGCGTGGTTCCCGTGGGAATATAGGGATAAAAAGTATCCTATGTGTTAATCCAGGTTATAAACTATATGTTTGCCGAATTTCATCCAAATCCATTCAGGAGTTTTTACGTGAAAGAGTAACAAACATACACACTCACAAACTTTCGCCTTTATAATATTAGTGTGTTAAGTGTGTTATAATATTAGTGTGATGTACTATGTAAAATCCTGTTTACTTGTAAAAATTCTACTAGTAGGTACTTATGTGGTTAGTGTACTTATCATTAATTATTATTATAACTCACATAAAAACAACAATAGTAAATCTAAACTTTTCTTATACCTTAGTTACCTTTATGAGGAGTTTGTACTTGTTGTTGTTGTCGTGTAGGTAGTAAGATTTAACTACTGTTATGTACTTAACTTTTTTTAACCTATTTATTTTTCGTTTCGACGTCAATATACTTATTGTTTATTGACGCATTTGACTTTGGCTTTGACCTATTTTTAGGGTTCCGTACCTCAAAAGGAAAAAACTGAACCCTTATAGGATCACTTTGTTGTCCGTCTGTTGTGTCTGTCAAGATCAATACCCTTTATCTCGAGAACGCGTGAAGGTATTGAGTTGAAATTAAAACAATATAGGTATTTATTCAAATTTGCAGTTTCCTGAAGCTCTGAAAAATCAAACTCAAGTTAACGTAAAAAATAAATACGGCCGTTTGTGCCGCAAAAAACGTAAATTTTCGACACTCTCAAGGGAATCAAAATTCATAGGGTGTTTGCCGTTGACCTAGAACTATGAATTTTGGCAAGTATTACCGCCTTATACTACCTACAAATATAGGGAAAATTCTGAAACTATACATTTGTAATGAAATCATTAAAAAACAGGGTCTTTATGCCAAAAAAACGTATATTTCGTAACTCTCAAGGGAATCAAAATTCATAGGTTATTTGCCGTTGACCTAAAACTATGAAATTTGGCAAGTATTACCTTTTTATACTACATGTACTTATAGGGAAAAATTTGAAAACTAATTTGTAATTGTATCATTAAAAAACAGGGTCTTTGAGCCAGGGAACGGCGGCGGTCCAAATTTTGGATTGAGTTAACCGTGTCATGTGAAGTGGGGTATCGTATGAAAGGGCATCGTATGTTTAAATAGATTTTTAATTTTTTAATAGTTTTCGATTTATGACAAAAAATGGATAAAAAAAATTAAAATATGCACCTACATATTTGTACGGAACCGTCGGTGGGCGAGTCCGACTCGCACTTGTCCGGTTTTACAAATAGGTAAGTAGGTAAATTTACCTAATTTCACATTAAATATAAAATTATATATGTGACTTATATTACAGTTACATTATTAGGTAGACAATTGTAAACATATTTTGCCTGATCTGGAAATTGAACCCTGGACCTCTGGTTAGAGGGTGGAGCCGTTAGCCACTCGCCCTCCAAAGTGTTGCCAACAACAACAACAACCAACAACAATATACCATACAGAAAAGCTAAGAACTGCTGCATGGCGGCAAAATAGATATGAAATTGATTTGGCACTAATTTACTTTACTCAAAAGCAAATCAGAAATACCAAGGCTAATCAGCCTCAGCTTTTTAATTTCATAGTTACTCTACTTTGTTTTTATCTATAAATATCTGTAACTGGCTTTCTGATTTATTTTTAAAAGTTTTAACTTGTAATATAGCCTATAGGTCTGTTGGTCTTCCCATAAATAAATATAAAGTCCGGTCATGTGTGTAAGTATTGCAGTCTTTAACTTTAATAGCCGGTCTTAACTTTAATACCGGAAACCCGATTCCTTCTGCCAGTTATAACTACACCACTATTTTTTTAAAGACCCAATACAAAGAATCGAAGAAAGCATATCGAAATTGATTAATCTACCGAAGTGAAACTAAGAAGCTATCGATTTGGGATTGTGATAAATTAAACTAAATCACAAATATTTGAACGGGTTTTAACGCAGAACTACCTAGTAAAAGCATCATTACGCATCTTGTTTCAAATATTATCGTGCAATGGAACGCAAAAGATTGAAGTGTACAAACTAAATCAAACAACATTACATACAGAGAACTAACATAAATTAATCACCCGTAGGCACGTAACCTCTAAGGATCCCATTACGCTCTATCTACGGATTATCATCTGCTGCTTCGGTGCGTTCATTTTCAATTAACGTTAATCATTGAAGTCTCTCATCTGTGCGCAAGAGCCGCCCAGCAGGCGGGCGCTAGGTCTTTTAAAGAAAAACAAAGTAAACTACAAATTAAAGTACTTCATAAGTCTAAGTAATGGCTTTGCTATCCCTACTTTATAGGCCTAGATCTAAAACTAAGTTGCGTGAAACTCAGCAATTCTTTCTCCGGTTTCGGGTTAAGGTCTGTTCAAACCTAGGCCTTTAAGTAGGTACAAGTTCAACCCCATGTCTGTCACAAAGACTTCTAAAGGTTACTATCAATTGAATTTCTATTAAGTCAGGTTTTACGGCAGCAAAAGCTCTTGAAAAATTACCACGCAAACGTAAGGTAGACGCTTTATTATGTTGACGACACGGCACCATAGAATAGATAATAAGTACTACATGCGGTACACCATCATACAAAAACGCGGCTGCAGTGTCCTGTAGAACTTGTAGAAAAAATTGAATATTTGATAGGAAGAACATTACTTCTGTTAGTGTGTACCCGCTGCATCATACACGTCATAAAGTAACTTGTAAAAAACCAGTCCTACAACCGCCTCAGTTATCTAGTAACACCACGAACTGATATCACAAGTATCGTAAACACCCTTAATAACAAACCCCAGCAGTACATTGATTAATTAAAAGTAAATCGCTCCAACGCTAAAGGATCCCTGTATTCTCAGAAGTGCTTAACACTAAATCCTCTATTGTATCGAAGTCGACGTCGTCGTCCCCATTGTGCCGTGGGTAGATAGATAACCATCTGTTTGCTCTAGTGATACAAAGTCGAGATTTAATTTAATCGGAAGCACCATTGCCAACTTGGAATCAACTAACTCGAGATAATCGACTGAGATAATCGACACGGGTAAGGAAATTGAAGAGATAGTCCCGAGAATTTTATGATGGGGCGGTTTAAGAAATAGCTGAGAAGAAAATGAAATGACCTTTCTCATTCCGCATTTTTGACCCAGATCACAAAAGGTTGCGTACAAAAACCAAATAGGATAAAATGTTTACTATAGAAAAAATCAACCAGTCTCAGGAAGCTCGAATGGGATACAAACCCATAACCTTTGGATTGTCGGTCCACTGCTCTAACCGCTAAGCTACCGAGACCCCAGAAGAAGACTCGTTGAATTTTTTCTAGTAGTTTGATTTACGCTGCAATCCAGCGGTATTACTTCACTGTGAAGTCTACCCTCACAGTCAAAAGAAATACTATTGCAAGTATTTAAAAATCGATAAAGACGTAATTGCTTATAAATATCTTTATTACTGAAATTTAATCAACCAGTCCCATTCGAGCTTCCTGAGACTGGTTAATTTTTTTTTCTAGTAAACATTTTATCCTATTTCTATATAGCATTGTGAATGCCAAATTTCTATAATAAAAAAACCAAATATGTATTAAATTAAAGAACTAAATCTCACTTTTCATTCCATATAATTATTTTGTTCATAACCTCCAGGAGAAAAAATATATTGAACAATAAATGTTGGTTTTCTTACCGATAATGAATCTCGAAAGTATTACTTAATTCTAGTTTGATATGCCATCCTGCGGTGTAAGCGATAAGCCTACACCGCAGTATAGCATATCAAAATATTCC
This sequence comes from Scoparia ambigualis, assembly GCA_963921215.1. Taxonomy (NCBI): domain Eukaryota; kingdom Metazoa; phylum Arthropoda; class Insecta; order Lepidoptera; family Crambidae; genus Scoparia; species Scoparia ambigualis. The sequence continues at coordinate 23,852,763 of OY992521.1, read as the reverse complement.
TACGGTATTCCGAGGGAATAGATGATGATGATTTTTAGATGATCATACAATTGATTTTGATCAATCAGTAAATTATGTTTTTTGTAGAATTTTTATTTTTATTTTCCTATCAATCGTTTAGTACACTGAAGTATAACTAAAAGGCCAAAACTATACAAAGTATCATAAAAATCAAAATGTAGTAGGTACCTACTTACCTAGTTGATTTTTAATTTTTTTTTTCCTCAATTCTCCCACGAGAAGCATGCGACCTATATTATTGTGTTGCAGCGACAATTAATTGCATAGTCTACCCTATTTTGGTGGGTCCCTACTTGTTTTCGAAAGTTGATCGATGATTCGATTTTTATTATATCGAACACGGTGTGTTGATAATTCAGTTGTACGATGTTTTATTTCAACGATGCTTTATTGGTGCGATGTACCGTTTGTGCGAAAAATCCTGTTGCTAAAAACTCCATGTACAGCGATCGCGCATTAGTTCGGTAATTTAATCGTTCGATAGTATGTCGGTTCGAAACGCCTACTGTAGTCCTGACATTTAATTAAAAACCATTATTTGTATTAGAGACGTTAATAAAATATGTCATTATGATTTACGCCTACCCACAAAACTGTTGTTTGTTTACGCCGTGGATAAAATGTCCGAACAAAATGCCCAATGGCCATGACATTTATATCAGCAACAAAAGACTTCATGACAACCTCTTTTTTATTAAATTGTTTATTGGTCTCTAGGCTATGTTAGCTATGTTACATTTATGCACAGACCACCTGGTCTGTGCATTTATGTCATTGTATTCTATGACTGTGTACAGATCCCGCGAAGTGTTACAAATTACATTTTGTTTTTTAACAAATTAATTTAAAGCTTTTACTTAGTAGTTAAGAGGAAACACTACGTCGACGTGGCATGCAAAATTCTCATACAAAACACAGAAAAACGAAGTTTTGTAGTCCCCTGTTACCTCCTTCAGAACTGGATTAATTTTTATTACTTTTTCAGCATCAGTTGAAGAAAGAGATTTTCTATGTCTGTATGTTTGATTTTTTTGCATTAAGTCATTCATTTAATAACAACGAGCCTTCAAAATTTAGCGAAGTCACTCCGTTTTAAGGCGTCTTCAGAAACATTAAGTGGCTGGTTTAAAAAAAAATCAAACATACATACATAGAAAATCTCTTGCTTTAACCGATGCTGTAAAAGTAATTAAAATTGTTCCAGTTCTAAAGGAGGAAACAGGGGAATACGAAACGTCGTTTTTCTGTGTTTTGTATGAGAATTTTGCATGCCACTTCGACGTAGTGTTTCCACTTAAGGAGTCTCGGCGTAGTGTAGTTCTATCATCGGCCTGATTTATCTGATGATAAACAGCTAACATCAGGTGAGATGAAAGACAAGTGCTCACCTGTTGTTGAATAAAAAAAATTAATGCAAGTGTATGCCAAAATAACAATTCGAAAAACAATTAAGCCAAAACGAATTGAGTGAAATCTGGCACTGATACTTTTGCGGATGTTTAATTAATTTCTTGAATACTATCCCTTTCCTGTTCTATAATCTCTGACATACAAAAATAGTTTCCATCCTTTCCGTACCAAAAAATTTCCACGAAAATTTCAAAGGAAATACCCCTCGCCTCGGAGTGTTTGCTGACATCCCAGATTGCCGCAGGGGATTATGGAACGAAGCCGTTCTAGAAACTGAGAAATTAAGGATTCATCCCGTCTAGGTAATGAATAAATAGGACATCATTCAGGTTTTGTATCTAGCACAACCTATGAACCTACCTATATTGACAGCGGCAGAAAATCAATCTTGAGGTAGATTCTATTTTATTTCTTTGGTTGGTTTGATAAGAAAGAAGCTTTCTATTTCAAGATGCAGTAATATGTTGATTACATATACCATCTTAGGTTGATTAAAAACAACTTAAGTAAGTAAGTAATAGTAAGTAGTAGTAAGAGTTGAATATCGTTTAGTTTTTCAATACCTGTTCCGTTTACCACATTTCAAACTATTGCGGTGAATGTTACTTCGATTATATACCTAGCATGTCTCGCGTGACTATTTTAGCTGTAAATCTAAACTGCACTTTGAATTTTACGACCGTAATACCATGAGGTTACGAGTTTAAAAGTTTTTGGTACCATAGTGGTAAATATTTCTTGATATGGATGAACTTAAATAATGTGGCACATAATTATAGCAAAGGTCATAAGGTTTATCAAGTCTCAAAATGGTATCTACAAATCATTTTATACATATTGTATTAGAGACACGCCCGCGTCTTCGTTCGCGTGAATGTACAACCCATAGCCGGTGACGAATTTCCAAAAAAAACTTTCACTCAGACCTTGTGCTGACAATTACGAATACAACAAAAAATTATAAGCCGAATAGACGTGCATCTTTCCTGTAGTGATGAGCGAACATACATTCGTTTAATTGATTTTTAGTTATACAGATAGCTAGATAAACCAGGCCAGTTCAAAATAGCCTGGAGGTATACGCCTGATTATTAAGTGAATACAAAAATATTTAAAAAAATACGCAATCCGTAAAATAAGGACCCTGGGGAATACAGAATAACGAAAGTAAGGAAAAAACAAAGGAACGCGCGAGGGACGCCAAATGAAATTGATCCGGCTGATGTCCCTTTTAATTCGCTGAAACAATGGCAATCTGTCGCACATACATACAGCCTAGCCGTTATGAAGAGCAGCATCGTTGAATAAATATTACGGGCTTCCAAAGGTCGCTCCAATTTGCCAAGTGCTTTCGCCCCTAGATTGTTCGGAATTGTTAAATTGTTCGGGGCTGCGTGTGGAATGTAGATTATGAATGGATGGCCAAGGTCGCGGCGGCTGAAATTCCCGCCATTATACCGTGTGTGTGATAGCCTTGCATTCCGGACTATCCATCACTGTTTTATGGACACCATAGAGTGTTTCATGATATTTTTTTGTAGTTTCATCAAAATCGTCGTAATTCCAATATGTCAATGATTTTAAATTCTTAAATCTCCACGGGTACGTATTATAATGCCGAATTTGAAAATACCGAATTTTATAAGACCTATGAACGGAAGGCCGAATTTTAAAATGCAGAATGTTTGAATGATCGTAAATTCTAAATAAGTTACGAAATTTTAAAATCCAGAAAATTCAAAATACCGAATCTGATACCGCTAATACCCTCTCCCCTCTCGCGACCGCCTCTTCTGTCGACCTCTTCAACGATAAAATGGCGTCTATCGTCGATCTTCCCCGCCGAAAGACCTATGAACGGAACGCCGAATATTAAAATGCCGACTGTTTATATTGTTTATATTTGTTTAATTTTTTTTTTTGACAACAGAGAACTAGCAGGGAACTAGCTGCCCTACTCCTGTAGTTCACGTGAAAGGTTAGAAATTAAATTGAGGTTATTTTTTTTATTAGACAACAGAAATACTAGCTGCCTTACTCCTGTACATTTGGGATTTGAACTTTCGTTATTTTGAACTTTCGGGAAATGAACTTTCGGGAATGGAACTTTCGGGGTTTTGAACTTTCAGGATTTGAAACTTTCGGGATTTTGAACTTTCGGTTATTTGAAAATAGACATATTGAGCTTCGGTATACCGAGTATGTATAGATATTTCATTAATTCGGTATTTTGGAAATGAAGTCCAGGCGCGAGGACAACTGGTGCAGCGTAATGCTGGATTTACACGGAGCCAATACTTGAGACAATCCAATAAGCCTGTCCAATATTGGCATCGTGTAAATAGAGACAGTCCACTACATTGGATTGTCCTCAAGGCATTTTTGCTTATCAATGGCATTGGCTTATTGGACTGGCTTAGTGGATTGTCTCAAGTATTGGCTTCGTGTAAATCCAGCATTAGAGACGTAGCAACAGTCACCCTCACTCTGCCGGCCCACAAAGTGCTTCTTCACGCCTCGAAAATGGATTTAGGATGTTTTAATCGTAGGTATTTTAGTTGTAGGTATTATGAATTTTCGGGATTATAATACGTACCCATCTCTACAGTAGGCTGATAGGACGGCTTAAAGATTGTGAAATTTCAGTAATGGAAGTATTGTAGAAGGTTGTAAGACATGAACACTTTAAGGCTCGACCGAGATCTCGGTCTCGGCATTCTCGGCTACAAATCTGCCCGAGAAATCTCTCTCCGTTTTTGGCTAAAATCGTCGAGTTTCTCGGCCATGACCGAGACTGTAGTATAACTTGGTTCGGAATGGGATTCAAACTTTCAGAAAACTTTTCAAACATGGTTGCAACAGTGCAATACAACTCATGGGCAGCACATGATTCCATAGAGTTGGAAGACGAGCCAATGAGCAATGACGAAAACAGTTCAAGTTCTGTGATTATAAAAGCGCCAGAAAGCTTTTTATGGAGGTAAGATTGCAAAGAAACTCTTATATTGTTGAGTATTGGTTTTCGTCACCTCATAAGGTGGTTAGGCCTGCAGCAATAAGTTTTATCAGCGCCGCGTACTAGTGTAGCAAGTAAACAACTCTTTAGCAAAACTGGACAGTTGTAGCAATGAGAGGCAGACACTCTTTGAAGGGTGAAAATGCCGAAAACATGCTTTTTTATGGCACGATAGAATGTTATTTAACTTTGATTATTGAAACAGTTAGTTTTTATTAAACAGTACATACAGTGTTAAACCGTTACATAACAGCATTTAATTTTTTTTCGTGATTCGTCTTAATCTCGGTCTCGGTCTCGGTCTCGGTCGAGAGCAAAAAACCCATCTCGGTCGAGCCTTAAACTATTGTATATGTTACTATAATATAATAGTTGGTAGTTTAGTTGTTACTTGCTTTATACAATTTTATCTTGTGCATTTAACTATGTAAATTGTTTATGTATTGACTGTACATAGTACATTGTATGTGTGTGTGTTGTAACAAAAATATTTCTGCATTTTTTATTAATATTAACGGGATTCATTTGTTTCGAATGTAAAATGTTGGATCATCTACGTCAGGTCAGATCATAACCACATAATAATTGATAACGTAAGATTAGAACCCGCCGAAACTTGTTCTTCATACAATACTCATAAGACTATTCTCTCACGAGAGAAGTCTTCCTCCCTTGACACAATATAGTATTGAACTTGAGCTGTTGAGTGGATTTACTTCTCTTTACAGTATCTAGACTGTAGAAGTCAAATTCCAAATGTGCTCCTTGGTAGTGGAGTTGTAAAGTGCAATGCTACATTGTATTGGCCAAGAACTACATTGCTCGCCTTGAACAAAGCCAAGAAGCTCGGCTCCTTGTGATTGGTAACTCGCAGGCAGGTGTCACGCCAGCTGCTCGACTGTAACGGTTGCCGACGCGTGCGCACCCTTATTTGCTTCTACAGAAGCAAAGGTTGAATCAACCTTTTGCCCTTGAACTTAGGGCTCAGTTTTGTGCGTCTTACTATTACTCGTATATTATTATTTCGAATAGAGCAACGTACTCTTCTATAAGTTATAGATCGTTCTTTATTCCATAACCTTCAATACATATTGGCACTGGTCGTATGGCAGTGGTATAGCAGCTCACTAAAAGAATACTACCAACCTCTCTCTTCCCTTGAGTGTCGTGAAAGGCGACTAACGGACTAAAGACTATTGACATGCAACATTGAATGTTCCACAAGGCTCTATATTAGGGCCTCTACTTTTCTTGCTCTACGTTAATGATCTCCCGAAAATTACTAATTTTCATTGTTCATTATACGCAGATGACATTGCTGTAGTAATAAGTGACAAATCAGATAAAAATTTAAATGACGTAATTAACTCTACAGTTTCTGACATTATCAATTGGTTCAATTATAATAATTTAATGGTAAATATAGATAAAACTAAATTAATTCAATTTAAAAATAAAGGAACTCCCAAAATAAATTTAGACATCAATTATAACGACAAGAAAATCACAAGAGTAAATCAAACTACATTTTTAGGAATTGAGTTCGATGATAAATGTACATGGAAACCGCATATTGAAAAATTATGTAATAAGATCAATAGGTTTGCGTACGCTTTTTGGCGCTTGGCAAAAATAAGTAATAAACAAACTGCACTGCAAGCTTATCATGGATACGTGGCTTCAAACTTAAGGTACGGAATAGTGGTATGGGGTAACTCGGTAAAAATTAATAGGGTGTTCATTGCTCAAAAGCAATGCGTGAGAGCCATTGCTGATGTTGACTCAAGAACTACCTGCAAGCCTTTGTTTAAGTCATATGGATTATTGACAGTCACGAGTATATATATTCGAAGTATGTGTCTTTGTAAAAATGCACCCCGAGCTTTATACAACAAAAAAACAATATTGTGGATTTAATACCAGATATCCTAACAGATTATGTCTACCTAATTCAAAAACGGAAATCTGTGCTAGAAATAGCATGTCCATGTCAGTAAAAATATATAACAAATTGCCTGAGCTTGTAGTAGCACTCCCACTTTCCTTATTCAGGCGTCGCCTACATAAACTTTTAATTGACAAGTGCTACTATTCCCTGAATGATTTTTTTAAGGACAAGGCTATTTGAGCCTATATTATTTAGTTGGGTGATTTAAATAATATAATTATTTTTACTATAAATTATTTTAATTCTTATTTATTGACATTGTGAGCTTTGATATCCTAATAATTAATTTAATTGAATACTTTATTGAATACTTTAAATTTTATACTCGAATATGATTACCTAATGATTATGTTAATATTATTTGCTGTTTTTACTTATTATGTACCTAATATGCATGCTGTACGACAGTCAAATATGTGAGACTTACAAACTGATATAACAGCACTTTGTACCATATTTCTGGCAATAAATGATTTATGATTTATGAACAGCATAAAGCGGCGCTCGGCTTACCTATCACGCTGAGCACAGTTGCTGCAGTTGTAATTTTGTGAAAAGTTGACTACGGCAGTGGACTGCTTCTGGGGTCCTCATTACCTGGTCTCTTACTAACTCTTTGGGGATAATAGTCTTGAATCTATCTATGTATGTACTGTAGGCCCACTGAGAAAATAAGCCTAGCATGCGCAACACGAGATATGTCGCGGACGAGAGACGACAAATCATTTTAATATCTTTATTGTTGAAATTTTGCATTCACAATGCTATATAGATTTAGGATAAAATGTTTACTAGAAAAAAGTGGGTTCGAATCCCACTCGAGCTTCCTGAGACTGGTTGATTTTTTTTCTTTTAAACATTTTATCCTAAATCATTTTAAGTTGTCATTTTTTATATACAAGAAGGAGGCAAACGGGCAGGCGGGTCACCTGATGGAGAGGATTAGTTCCTGATTCGCCGGATTCCTGATTCGCCGGATTCTTGTTTCGCCAGATTCTTGTTTCGCCGCATTTTTTTGTTGAAGGAAAACTATTGAAATATCGCGGCTTTACCTATCTATTAAACAAATGGCAGACATTTCAGTACAATTATAAAAATATTTTAACCCATTTCTAAGTAGGTAATTTAAGTTATGTCCGATAGTGGCAACAAAATAGTAATTCATACAATAATAAATATAACCACATGTTATTTTTACTTAAGTGATATTATTGTATATTAATATTTCCGACGAAACAAGAATCCGGCGAATCAGGAGTCCGGCGAATCAGGAACTAATCATGGAGAGCAATCACCGCCGCAACCAGAGGAGTCGCAGATGCGTTGCCGACCTTTAAGAAAGGAATAGGGTTAAGGAAGAAATAGGAATTGTGAGGAACTCCAAACTCTCACTGGCCGGACGAAACACAACAGCACCAAGTGCCATTATTTCACGCCGGATATTCCTGAGAGGGTGGTATTACTCAAGACGAGCCGGTCCAATGCGTGCTGCAACGCAGCGTGGCTCTACCACTCAGTCAGTGTCACTCATTTAGCACCACCCAGAGGTCACGTGTAGGGCCTCAAGGGTAAACCTACGGACGCGAGCAACTTTAACCCAGTCATGTAAAGGTTTGTAGACAAAAATACCACAGTTTTTGCAAAAACTACTATTAAGTCTATTTTTGACATAATAAGTAGAGATAAAATAATAAGTAGAGTTCTAAACTCATTCATGTGTCTTTAGCGTCGTTAGACATTAGAGATAAATGGATAAAACACGAGAAAACGGGTCGAGAAGAGTTCTCGTGTTGCGCATGCTAGGCCGGCTGGTCTTATTAGTAAATCCAAAAAATTTGATATCCAAAAGACCTTTAAGGGGGGTTGATTTAAGGGGGGTTAGGCGGTCAGCAATAATTCCGCCGTTATTCCGGGCCCTCGCGAGTGTTGCGCGGTACTGGGTCCGTCCATTCCAATTTGTAAGCGCCATTCACATTTTTATCAAAAAGTTCAAATCTTTCTTCAAAGTTCTGTAATACATATTGAAAATTTCAGTGCGAAATAACTAAAATGATTTAAATAACAGCTAATAGAAAACAGCCAATTTTTCCGTTTTCACCGCATAAGCCTCCTTAATTTGTAGTGTTAGGTACCGTAGTCTGCGCATGTTGAGTCAGAGTTATGATAAATCCACTGTGGATTGTTTGCGAGTTATCAATATTAATAAATGCACTGTCTTTACGTATTCACTGACTTAATACATTCATTGTCACGTACAAGTTTCATAATGAACGATTGCGTGTGGCACCATGTTGTGTTTTATGTAGTCATAATAATGGGTACAATTGAAATTTTATAGGACTGACGGACAATGAGTTTCATGTTTTATCTTGAATAAACCATCCCATTTCTTCCTTTGGGTGTCGTGAAAGGCGACTAACGGACTGAAGATTGCTACATCTAACAGCATAAAGCGGCAATGGGCTCAAAAAACTCAAAAATCAAAATTTCTTTATTCAGTAAGCTTAAAATAAGCATTTTGAAACGCCTAAATTTAACTTTAATTTTATGGATGGATGGATGGATAGGCATAGGAACCCACCCACCCACTCCACCCATTCAGGACGTCTTTTAGCTGTGGAGAAGAACAACAACAAGCAAATACAAATTCAATGGTGGTTTGGTAAGTGTATGGTACTATTTAAACGAATTGGTTACAAAATGCTCTAAATATAATAATACTAAAACAACTTAACAAGTTGCAAAGCTATTGAATTGACGTCATATTCATTTATAATTTATATTCATTCTTCAAAGTTCTAAGTGCTTGAGTTGTTTTTCAATTCTTATATTTCTGCTGTTTTTTCCTTACTTCAGAAATATCTCAGTTATATTTCTAAGGTTCATTCATTTTACAGTTTCCTCGTTTGAAATCATATACTTACAGGTTCATAAATGAGAATATAACCACATCATTCAAAACTATAAATTTTAACCTGAGTCTTACAATACAAACCGGTTGTATTTTGTCTACTTTTATTGATTACATTTATGATTTCATCTATTCATGGGTACCCAAACTTGCAGTAGGTATAACACGTTAAGTAGGAGGAAAAAATAATCCGGTTTTAAGCCGTGCCATTGAGCCTGGTCTTGGACTTTCTGATAACTTATAAAGGACATCTATTATGAATATGATGATCCTTTATATTTGGACCAAAAATGTATGAAGCGTGGATGATGTCCTTCACTTGCATCTGTCATCAGGAGCCAAGAATCATATCTACAAGAGTTCCGGAATTAATAAATATAAAGAACAATATGACTTGTGTCTGGTATACGAAATATCTAGCTTCTTCATACTTATATGTGATAAAATCGGTTAATATATTTACGAGTATATTGTTACTTATATATGTCATACAGGTTGATATATGAGCTGTGTCTTTTAGGAAATATCGAGATGCTCAAAATTCGCTGGCAAAAGTCTCGTGTGCCCGAGCGAGTTGTCGGTGGCGTAAAGCCAATGTCTCTTCGTCCGCAATTATACAATTTAAAGTTTATGGCACTCATTTTCACTGATTGGGTAGAGTCATAGGATGGGGATGCACCAAAGATCCCGATGGACGTGCTACTGCGAGTGCAACTAAGATAAAAAGCTAATGTCTGTGTACTACCCGACTAATGCATTCGCTGACTTGATGACCAAGCACTTTTTGATAACCATCCGAATATAAACAGTGATCAGTGTATTGGCCAAGATTAAGAATTAAAGAAAAATCTGTTGCACTGTAGATAAAGTCTGTTTGCTTGCTTCATATAACTTCTACATTTTTGCGTTGTGGTTTTCAACCATTATTCGAACTTTCATTATGATATTTATTTCCGTAATTTTTGCTCGTACACTAACACACATACATAAACAAATTAATAACATCTTCGGTAAGCGAGCATGAAATAATGTTGCGCCTGAATCCACATGTGACTAGAAACATGGTTGTAATTATGTACGATTTTAATTTGGTAAATAAAGAGAAACACCTCCAAATTTTACGTAAACAATTTATGTTGCGATAGCGACTCAATTTCTACAGCGTTAGTTCTACACAGATATTGGCTTTACGCTTCCCGATGACCGTTACCTTGTTTTTATGGCGCACGCGAAATGTGACAACGTTGTAAGTTGTTTTTGAGAATAATGATGTACAACATAATACTGTCGCATTCTTGCGGTTCATCATCTCAGCCCATAAAACGATCCATTGCGTGGGTATTTATTCCCATTTTATAGCAACCGGGTCCAACAGCTTTTACCTTTCGAAGACGAAATTCTCTGTTCACTATAAAAGGTTGGCCGTTCATTCGTATATATTTGTTACTTCATAGTTGCATGAGTTGCATCCCCATAATCTTGACTATAAGTTGGAGAAGATAGAACTGTTTTTGCCTGATCATAACTACGTGGTATTGGCATTAGTGTTTTAGGAACCTTCAAAGCTCTTTAACTTAAAATAAAATCTATTGATTTTTGTTTTTTCGTTCTTCCCGTTTTTTTTCGAAAGTAGCCATAGTCCCCAACCCACATACCCGCATAGGGAAAACTTGGTAGGTTAAGGTGAAAAGCCGGAGCCAAACAGCCAAGTAGTAGTATAGACTGGTTGTGATGGCAGATTGATGATATTTGGCAACGCAACAATTTGTTAATAGTGTTCGGTACAGTCGATGGTAATAAATTGATGTTTGATAATGTAAAAGCTTGCGCGGCCAGAACGAAACGATTTAAATGTGTTCCGAAGAAATCGGCTGTTGTGATTCACGGTTCTTGAGATATGAATCACTAAAGATATAGCTCGTATGCTGGAATTACCGCTAAACAAAATATACCATTTAAAATGCTTCTTACAAATTGCAACAACTTCCAGCTTTGTATAAATCAACGAGTTTGCTGAACTATCTGATTTAGTGTTAAATACTAGATGTGAGGATAGGTCTGCTAGCTAACACTATCTTATCTTATCCTGTCGAAATGCGCTTTCCTCATTTCCCAGAAGTACCCAAGGTGTGGTAGTTATAATTTTTTTTTTTAGTTCGTCATATTTTCTATTACCAAAGAAATGAACTGACTTAAGTTATATTCTGAGCATGTGTTAGTCGGTATAACAAAATTAAGATATTCTAATGCCCAAATACACTGACCTGCAAAAATAAGTATCACACTTTCAAAATTTCATTTTTTTCTAAACTACAGAAGTTAGAGATATAAAATAAAAAAACGTTTTATTGCAATTTTATCAGCTTTCTTTGAAACTATAGTAAATAATACAATAGTAACAGACCCGGCGTGCTACCTCTCGAGCACGGAGGTTCAAAGAGACTATCCTGCAAGACACTCTTTTGTACCATAAATCTAAAATAATATTCCATGCTTACATTGATGGATAATTCACTTGAAGTTTCCTTATTCCTGTTATATTCGTATGCAGATTAGTTGAAATAACAATAACTGCGATGACGAGTCTTATAATAGGATTTAATCAATCAGTATTGTTCACGTTCGAGCATAGAATCATAATAATGGTTCGAGGGCGTTTGTCCAAACGAGAGCTATTTACGTCAGAAATAACTAATAACTATCTTCGCGGTATTATAATTAATTATAGAACAATTGCTAGCAGTTAGTGCATGCGCACATCCTATTATTTGTACATTTTCATAGCTATTTAAATTTTTCACTTTGAAGTAGTTTGTATTACCTACTACGAGTATACTATTTTCTTGTCAATTGACTTACGTATCGTCAATAAATAAATAATAAATCAATAAACTTCCCACATTCACACTAATTATCTAGCCCAAGAAGCTTTCTTATGAAACTCGTTAAATGGTTATTGGACAACGGATAAACATACTTAAATACTTAAATACATACTTATTATATATAGAAAACACCTAACCCAACCCAACACCCAGACAATTTAGAAAAACAATTATTTCTAAATTGACCCGACCGGGGATCAAACCCGGGACCTCAGAGATGGCGACACCATGAAAACCAGTGTACAAAACACTCGACCAAGGAGGTCGTCAATGACTCTAACATTAAAAAACTTTATCATGTTAATGAGGCGTTATTTTAAACAAACAAAGCAGGAATTAGACAGGTCTAATACTGCGACCTCTGGCTTAAACTTAAGGAATTGCGTAATCGAATTCAGTCTTATCCCCCTTATCTGACACGAAGACTCCTAGAAGTTGCTAACCAAATTTCTGTGTTGCTAACATTTGAATTTTTATTGTGTCTGGTACTTATTACGACAGCTGAGCTCTTATAACTTATATATGTATATAAGAATACATGTGTATTCGTATATCAGACTATCTGGTAAAACATTGAATGGAACAACGGCATATAATTTTAAGACATCAATCATTTTTCGATTACACCTAAATAAGACTTTTGTAAGCTAAAAATTAAAACAATATTTGCACATATCTGTACAATTGTTTTCTTTGCTTTAGTTCCACCTACTTAAGAATTCAATGCAGAGCTAGACTCTATGATAGATATTATATGTAGTGCCAATAATAAAGGTCAAGCTCAATTACGAAAATGCTATTAGAATAATGTCTAGCTCAGCTTTCAAAGTAGTCTTTATTTCAATAGAACAAACATTGTTATGTCAAAGGCAGTTCATACGAGTACGTGGGTACAAGAAGCAAGGCCGTGTTGAAATCTAGACAGTCTTAACTAGACAGAGAAGATTTCAAAGTACGATGTAATTAAGATAATGAAAGGTTGCCACGATTGGCAAATAGAAAAAAGGCCTAAACGTGTACCAGCAGTGGCTTGACGTGGGATGAGACAAAATGCCATATAAGTTACATCAGGCACCTATATTTAGATAGCGTGCAATTATATTTTTACCAAGACCTTGTGGCCTACAATGATGCCAGGACATAACGTATATTTTCTGTAACTTCTAAATATGGTGCACTACCTGTGAAGAATTTGTCTGAAACCGGACAGAAAGGCAGTGTCAGTGTCCGTTCCTACACTACAATAAGTCAAGAAAAAATCCTTTCAGTAGTTCTGTTAATTCTGTCAATGATGTTCTTGAAGACTTGCGATTGTACACCTAACGTAACGACACATAGTCTCACACTCACGTTTGTTTTGAAAAACATTTGCTCATTTGTCAGTACCCTTCCGCGGTCGCGGTGCCAGCTTCCGCTGTTACATAATGGCAACCCGATACGGTATTGTCATCGCAGCGCCAGCCTTTGTGCAGAGATTGAGTTACTGGTAGATGGCCTTCATAGTTTCCGCGTTTGTAATCTTTTAAACTATATAGGTATTTGCGTTGAAACCTAGTTGTACACTGAACCTATCATCCGTATTTGTTAGGAATCATCTGTATAGTGTTTCTTTTTTGTCATAATAGTAAGAGTAATGAAGTCACAAATAATGTAAATCTCAAAATGGGATATTAGAACGGGAGATAACTTAAGTTCATTTCTATCGACTCGACTCGTCTAACCATTATCGTAGTTCTTACTATTAAAGGTAGCTGAGAAGTTAAAGTATTCAAAACTTCGATCACACAAGACTTATAAGAAGAATTTCAATCTATGCTCAGGCGGTATAATTTGGAAAAATATAAGGCTTATATTATTATGTTTATCAGATATATCTAGAGCCAATTTATCACCTGTGTTATTTAAACGTGCCATTTTAGAACAACCAGTTTTTAACATATTATGCGTGCTTACTTACAAAAGTTGTTTTGAAAAGCTCTTTAAAATTACAGATTAATAGTTCTTTACCTCAGCTTTCAAACCTTTTTGGGAAATAAGAGCGTCATTAATAGAGTAATAAAGTAAACTGGTAATTTTGACCCGGCAAATATTGTTTACGCCACGAATATTAGTTTAGTTGGATATTTTTAATGTTTTGCGTTTTAATATTCTGAGTTTGAATTTGATTAGAACGATTTTACCCGACCTTATTTCCAAATATTCGACGCGAAGCTATCGTATCCGATACGAAATTAAACTTGTTCAATTTGTTGACTGACTGAATGACTTGAAAGAGTTTCTGAATGGATTTCTTATTTAAAATATCTTTGTTGTTTGGGAATGTAGATATTGTAGTAGGTAACACAGATTTAAGAAGGACAAGATTGTCATAAGGTTCTTTCCCGGAGGGCTAGGCAGAGAGAGCCCACAGCTTAGATTTAAGAAGGACAAGATTGTCATAAGGCTCTTTCCCGGAGGGCTAGGCAGAGAGAGTCCACAGCTTAGATTTAAGAAGTACAAGATTGTCATAAGGCTCTTTCCCGGAGGGCTAGGCAGAGAGAGCCCACAGCTTAGATTTAACAAGTACAAGATTGTCATAAGGCTCTTTCCCTAAGGGCTGGACAGAGAGAGTCCACACATTAGATTTAAGCAGGACAAGATTGTCATAAGGCTCTTTCCCGGAAGGCTAGGCAGAAAGAGTCCACACCATAGATTTGAGAAGGACAAGATTGTCATAAGGCTCTTTCCCGGAGGGCTAGGCAGAGAAAGCCCACACATTAGATTTAAGGACAAGATTGTCATATGCCTCTTTCCCGAAGGGCTAGGCAGAGAGAGTCCACAGTTTAGATTTAAGAATTACAAAAATTTTATAAGGCTCTTTCTCGGAGGGCTAGGCAGAGAGAGTCCACACCTTAGATTTAAGAAGGACAAGATGGTCATAAGGCTCTTTCCCGGAGGGCTAGGCAGAGAGAGTCCACACCTAAGATTTAAGAAGGACAAGATGGTCATAAGGCTCTTTCCCGGAGGGCTAGGCAGAGAGAGTCCACACCTTAGATTTAAGAAGGACAAGATTGTCATAAAGCCATTTCCCGGAGGGCTAGGCAGAGAGAGTCTACATCTTATATTTAAGAAGGACAAGATGGTCATAAGGCTCTTTCCCCGAGGGCTAGGCAGGAGAGTCCACAGCTTTCCATTTGTTACGATTTATGAGTAGAATATTATATGTCAATTATTTTACAAACAATCAATTATTCTAAACCTAATGGCCGCGGCTTTAGTTCAGTTCAAGTAGCGCGTTAACTTGTAAATTCGGCGAGTTTAAGTCCTTATCCTCTTGGACGACAAAACGAGTAGTGTAAGAAGCCAATTTAAGTTAAGCGAAATAGACAGCCGTTCTATTTTTCCTACACGCTTCCCTCACGTCTCCCTTCGCGCCGCCCCAACTTAACTTCTATGGGACAGAAACAGCTAAGTATTAAACTTGTTATTATTGTCTATAGAGGCAGAAGAAAACCTAGAAAAACTATAATCAGCTATAGATTATTTGATAAAAACACCAGACAAGTGTACTGCAGCCTGCAGCAGCATCAGCAGCTACAGCACAGCTATACTTGTCATGTGCTGAAATCTTAAAGTTCTATACTATTTTTTATTAACCCGTAACATTGTAGTAGCATTGTTGTGTTCCGACTTCCGACGGTTAGAGGTAATATTGCCGGTTCCTCGGTGCCTTCGAACTTTGTAATTTACCATGACGAGAGACGCAACACGCAAGAATTACTCGTTTTTGATAACAAATAAAGTTAATCACAGTTCGCTCTCATGCGACTATGGAATGCTTCGCACTCTTTCAAAAGGAGTTAAAATGTTCAGTTTTGGTGTTTCGATATGTTCATTTAGTTAATGCACATCAGTACACGAGCTCAATGTGAGTTATTCACTTCGAAATTATATCACACTGTGTGCGCACGTGGGTTACGAAATGAAATATCTCGATAAATCTCGCCCCTTTGTTGTATTCTCTCACGATTTTACTTGCCTCTCGAAAGCGGTGAGACGATTAAATATTTGTAATTGTTTTATATTTCCCCAGGTGACATTCGGTTTCCGTTGTAGTAAGCCTGCGCGTTACGTGATTCCATTAACTTTGATCGCAGTGAAAGTTCCGATTAAATTATGTTATTATCTATATTTAACTATACAACGTGAGGACGTCTTATCATAAGTCCCTTTAAATAAATACCAGCTTTTGCCCGCAACTTTGCTAGCGTCTATTTTTTGAGAGAATAAGTTGCCTATAACCGTCTTCGGACCTCGTAATTTGAAGTAGGTATAATATAGTGATATATTATATCACTATACAAAATTTAATCAAAAACGGCTTAGCGGTTTAATCGTGAAAGGGTGCGCGCTGGATTTGATTATATTTATATTAAGGATAAAAATTGTCCCTTACTTTAAACATGCGGAAATTTTTGGTTGGAAAAAACTTCTAAAAGAAAAGAAAGCGAACTGACAATAATATAACACATATTAAGTACACTACACACACAATGTATTGATTAGGATTTGTATACTGATTAACAGTGCCGTTAGTTAAGACATTTGACGAGCTCTAGGTACCACTAATTGACAGAGTCTCCTCTGCTAATGAAGTAGGTTATAAATGAGCTCTAATATTGTATAACACTTAAATTAGGAACTCACTGAATAAACTCGTCAACCATTCATAATCAGTAGCAACATCACGGACTTCTTATTAAATGTTTTAGACTAACTTTTCATAAAGGATGCCAGACGATGTTGCAAAAAACGGTTTGCAAAAAAGTTGCGACATCGGTGTCGTCGACCCCGCACACGATGTCATCCTAATAGCGGTCGCAGGTAATAATCTGCAGATATTGATGTAATTTACCGGTAGATTTGAACCAAGGGGACCGGAACGATAACCGGCTTGGATATTCAAAAATTCTCACACATTCGTTTGAGAAACACTTTCACGGTGAGTTGAACTGTGAGTTAGTTTAAATAGAATCATGTTGCTATTATTATTTTCATTTAAAACCGGTATTTAATGTGCGTCAAATATTGTTTTCTAAGGTTTACACGAACACTTCACATTGAAATGAAACACCTTTTACGGATCTAATTCGCGTTTATTACTACTTTTTAGGTTTTTTGTTTAGTCCTGACATTTTGACGTTCTGAGACTACGGACCCTGTAAAGGGTAGAACTAAACAAAAAACCTAAAAAGTAGTAACATACGTGAATTAGATCCGTAAAAAGTGTTTCATTTGAATGCGTCAAACAGTTTTCAGTTTTTCTCTTGCGTTGGTTGTATTTCTATATCCATTTCTTAATATGTCTAACTTAGAGCCTTATTGTTTTGAAATAAAACTATTTTTAAAACACAAAGATTTTTTTGTACTTATATTATTTTAGACGGAAGTTTTAAACCCTTTGCAAGGTTCGTGAGCACAGAGTGAATGTGGGTGTTAGTTTTCACTTTGAGGATCGCGTTAACTTAAAAACACCACAAATGCAGCCTGATACTATTATCCTGCAAGTAATCTATTGATAGAAAATACAGCTGTTTTATGTATACGGTTCATTGCGATATGATTATTAAATTTTTTTGTACTTATATTATTTTAGACGGAAGTGTTAAACCCTTTGCAAGGTTTGTGAGCACAGAGTGAATGTGGGTGTTAGTTTTCATTTTGAGGATCGCGTTAACTTAAAAACACCACAAATGCAGCCTGATACTATTATCCTGCAAGTAATCTATTGATAGAAAATACAGCTGTTTTATGTATACGGTTCATTGCGATATGATTATTAAATATTTTTTCGTAGTAAATATTATGTCAAAGGGATACTGCGTCATTCTCAAAGGAACCGGTAGTGTACACACTGCGCACAATAGCTTATTAAACCGGCCGTGAACCGATTTAATGTCGACAATGTGCATCACTATGCACTTCCTCTCTTTATAATTAATTATTGTTACATTCGATGCAGGATAATACAAATACAAATACGTACTGCCGTCAGTAGGTAATAATAGTACCTATTCTCCGTGTTCTCAAAAATATTTTTGTTATCAGATTGGGAACGTCCCAACTATTGGGCTTATATAGACCTTCCACATGAAGAACATCTGTATATGTACATGTACAGGTAATAATATGTGTGTAAACAATGTGTGTTAAAAAGAAAACTTTTAGAGACTTAACCCTCTCTGTCACGAAGACTACACACTGTATAATATAATTACGTTTATAAAAGACAAAGAAGAACACTTACATCTATGCATCAAATGAAAGTACTTGAAAAGCGAAGCATTTTATTGTATGACAGCAAATCTGTCAGGCATTGGAGAAAAAAGTAATTGAAAAGAAGAAAATTAAAATAATAAATGGTAACATAAAATTGAAGACAAGATTTTTTCTTGAATTTAACTACGTGCTCATTTTTCATATATTTTTTCTTTTTTTTTCATGTTCTTTATTTTCATTTTTTTTCATTAATTTATTATTATTATTATTTTTCTCGTTTTATTATTTTTTAATAAGTTTTATTAAGTTTTATTTAATTCATTTGCTCGTTCATATATGCTGTCCTTACAACAAAATACACAATTTATTTCGAAACTTACCATGTTACAAGGGGTGGGACGGGTTTCATACAAAAAGCCCATTCTTCTTAACAATAGTTATAAATGTTCAAATTGTCTTTAGGATGCGGTGACCGGTTCAGTTACATCAGGCTGGCGTACTTGTAATGTTGACGAAGGCAAAAAAAAACTAATTCATGAGAACCAATGAGTCAGTGTCGAATCTTTGTAGGTAGGTACAGTCACAGAATAACTATTAGTACGTACAGTTTGCGCCTATGACTAGTGTTTGCTTAGTTCTCAGCGACCGATTGATTGTAAGTAGGGCTTGGCTAATAATACACAGTTATGTTTTGTGCGATAATTGTCCGGTATTAATACAGAAACTCTGTTGTATTAATTACAATATCCTCGATCCTCTTGACAATGTTAACAGGTTGACCGGCATTTAAAGGTTCAGCTATGTGTGAGCTGCACTTAATATTATTAATTATTAATTGCAATTAAAATAGTTTAACTAGGCCAATTGAAAATTATGTTACTGACTGTTAGAATTTTGATTGTTTGTACGTTGCCTTTGCATGGTTGTTAAAAGTTGTACCTAGTACTTACCGAATTGGATAGATAAAAACACAGGACACCTCTGTCCTATTCTGTGGCTAAAGCCTTCGATAAACAATACCTCGAAGGCTAAAACAGATTCGCTTAGGAGCAAGGGTTTTTGCCTTAGATGGTTTCAGAAGACACCTTGCTATATTGGAAACTCTTAAATCATTTTTAATGGAAAGTGTCTTTCTATGGTATGGAGATCAACATTCTGATGCCATAAAAGAATGAGATAAAAGAAACATACGAGTTTTTTCCCGGTTCAGTTCTTCTCAGTACGAGGTCTGCGCTCTGCGAAACAAGACGAGACGAGGTGTAGGGATTTTCAGAAGGACACAAATCTAGCTTAAAATGTAAAATAATCTTGAATTTTCACGTAAACAACTTGACTTAGGTCTGCCGACGGTCGTAGGGACTTTCACAACAGCTTAAATATAGCGTAATATGTAAAAAGAATATTTCCTATCTAGCGTAATATAATCCCGCACCTAGTCAACTTGCCCACGTGAAACGGTTTAAACGTGGTTTAACTAACTTGCTCACGAACAAACACAAAAGCCCGTATGGTATTTATATGTTTTCCTCTCCGTAAACGAAACAAATAGCAAAACAATTATTGCGATGTGCTCGTTCAGCAGTGTGATCGACACGACACAGTCATGTCAATAAAGTAAACTCACATTGTGTAATATACGTGTATGCTGAGGATAAACAGACATGGTGTGACACAAATCTCTACAATCCACAAGGCTGGGTTTCCCGAAATTCCCGAAAATAGGGTATTTGTAATTATGGATTACTCACAAATCACAAGTACTCAAAAATTTTGGAAAAAATATATGTTTTTCCACAGTCTTATATCTAGTCATTCCGGCCATTAATTACTCTATTAGTGATACTTTACTGCATCAAATAAAATTTTAAACAGCCGTCTAATCGTAATTCAAATATCGTATTACTTGCATTATACTTGGTTTTAGTTAATGAAAAATATACGAAAATAATTGTCTTTGAATAGGTGAGGCATTCCGGCCGTTATAAGTTAAAAAAATTAAAAAGAATTCTTGATTTTTTAAATTACCTACCTATTTTGTTAAGTTGACGGTCGCGAATCGCGATGTGAAAATCAATCAGTCCCCTACTAGTTTCAGCGCTCGGGAATCCTAGCCTAAGGCGTATAAAATGCGCACAATGAAAACACGCTTGACCACACCCTCCGAAATACGGCAGGTTTTGAATAATGACGACGAGAGAGCTATTGCGTACTAGTACTTTACAATGCAATATGTTATTCAGAGAAGAACAGAAGAAATACTTCTATGGTTATATTTTCCTGTTTCAGAAATATTTTATACAAAATTACGCTTTTTTATTGTGTTTGTAATTATCTGTACAAGGTTTGTCTGAAAGGGTTTTTTTTTTAAATACTGGGTGCTAGCTAACGCGGATGAAGTTGCGGGCGGGCCGCTAGTACATTATCAAACACTAGCGGGCGCTCGCGGTTTCACCCGCGTGGCTCCCGTCCCCGTGGGAATATCGGGATAAAAAGTATCCTATGTGTTAATCCAGGTTATAAACTATTTTATGCCGAATTTCATTTAAATCCATTCAGTAGTTTTTACGTGAAAGAGTAACAAACATCCATCCATACTTACAAACTTTCGCATTTATAATATTAGTAGGATTATCAAGTATTGTTTGTAGAACCTTCTTACTTCGCTTGAAAGCTTTTAGCTGAAGATACCTCCCTCATTAGTAACAGAAGCGGCGTATTTGTTATTGTGTTAGAGAGAAGGCAGTGTAATCACAGGCACCTGATGCAAATAATTTTAGTTTATTAGACTGTACGAGTATAATTAAGCATGTTGTTGCTTCAAGTAACCGTGTCGCGTCGCGGTGAAAGAATACTACCACCCCCCTCTCTTCCCTTAGGTGTCATAAAGGGCGACTAACGGACTAAAGACTGCACATACATCCAACAGCATAGAGCGGCGATGGGCTCACCACCTGTCACGCTGAGGACATGTGCAGTCGCTTTTTGGTGAAAAGTGGACTATGGTAGAGGACTGCTTTTGCTGTCCTCATTGCCTGACTGACTCTGACTAACCCTTCGGGGATAATAGTCGTGATAATATCATGTGTGTTGCTTCAAGTCAATTGTTAGGAGAATAACAATATTATTGGTTGGTTGGTTGGTTAAGATAGTGAAATTGATTCAAGTGTCATAAATATTCACTAGCCTAAGAGGGTTTTCGCATTTCGGTTTCCCATACAAATTTCCGAGTCGAAATTTTTAAAAACCAATATGCCAATTTTGATGAAACTTTGCACACTGAAGTAAACCACAGGCATCTAAATAGTTTGTTGAAAACATTTTTTAAAAAACGTTTTTTTATCTGAGATATTGCGATTTAAAGTCCACAATAGAAAGTTAAAAATCGCAATAATTCAGTTAAATAAACATTTTTTTTTAATGTTTTTAACAAACTATTTAGACCCCTGTGTTTTACTTCAGCATGCAACGTTTAATCGAAATTGGCTTAATGGTTTTTAAAAATTTCGACTTGGAAGTTTGTATGGGACACCGAAATGCGTAAACCCTCTTAATAGATTGCTGTTCGAAAAATCTTTCCTTGAAAACGAGGAATTTACAGAAGTTAATTGAACATCCCACCAACCCGCGTTGGGCCAGCGTGGTGGGTTATGGCCCAATATCCCCACGTGCTATTGTTCACGTGGGAGGCCTGTGCCCAGCAGTGGGACGTTTATAGGCTGATGATGAATTGAACATCTGCGGAAATGTGGAGCTTTTCCCGGAATACTAAAAACAAAGTCAATGAGTAAATTCTATATTTATAACAGGTGTTATAATCACATGGGTTAAACTTAGGATATGACACATTTTAATCAGTCGTCAACAGCTTCCGATGACTAAAAATTTGTTGTCTTATGTTTAGTCATGTTGTAATGACGTTCATAGACCAAGAGGGATTTGTGTTTCCTGGATTACCAATGTCCATGCCAGTAACCGTCCAGTAAATAGGCCTACTTAATTATAGCTCTAATGATTGTCACTCTCGGGAGGAAGCAACCAAATGTTGTTCTACATTTAGTCTAAGATACACTATTATTAAAACATCGATCAAACTTACAACGAACTACAAGAACTTTTATATGATGTTACTTGCTGCTACGGAACGCAAGAGCGTCAACGCATAATTATGTGCGTTGCCGGCACGACCGGCAGTGAATTTGTTAATTACACTTTTTGGGTACACTTGTTAACACAGTAACAACAAACACAGGAAACGCTACATTGGTTTTTAAGAAGTGGATCTATAAGGAATAAAGGCGAACTTTTTTCAAAAGTGTATCTACGAGGAAAGTGTACCTACGAGGAATAATTCTATAGAACGACCTACACCAGGCCGGTTAATGGATGAAAAGTATTTTATATCAAATTTAATATGTTAAAAAATATATCGCGAGTGGGTTGGCTGAAAAATTTCAGTTCAGTACCTATAATGATATTTTTTTTTTAACATTGCACTGGTTTGGTATGTTTGTGTTTGTAATGAGATTATCTTTATATAAACATAAATTTTATTTATTTAACCAGACGGTTGCAAATGACTAATATTGACTTATCTGTTTACACCTGCCTACCCAATGTTATGACGGGAAAAAAATAGTGAACTTAATGTTTGCATATTCTATAGGCTTCATACTTTCGATTGTCCAAACCATATATTATCCAAACCAGTGCAATGCTTAAATTTTTTTTTTAAATATTTAATTAATCATAAACTGGACTGAAATTTTTCAGCCAACCCACTCGCAATATATTTTTAACATATTAAATTTGTTTTAAAATACTTTTTATCCATTAACCGGCCCGGTGAAGGTCGTTGTATACTCGGATCCTCTACTAATTTAAAGTAAAAGGTTCGCTGTGCATTAGGTATTTTGTTTTCACAGTAAGTTTTCTGTTTTCGTTTTAAGCATAAACTTAATAATGGTTTAAAATCGTTGCCAATTTTTTAAAATTCCAATTTGAACATTATTATGTAAAGAGTATTTGTGCCAGTTAACGAGGCACGTGTCTCCCTTTCTTTACATCGGATCGAACTCCCGTCTGTTTGTCACGTTGTTACCCTTGTTGCTTAGCAAACTCGTAACTTGCTACTTTGTTTTCTTCCACTGACACGAGGCACCTTCGGGAAATGTTTTAGGATAAACATGAATGTACCTACCTTCCTTTTGTAGCAGACACCGTGGCATGTTTATTTCACAAGAACTGTGTAACGAAATAACAGACAAACATGTTGTATGTTTTAAAGTTAAAAAGTAAAAGTAATTATGTTAAAATTTTTGTAGCTTCGTTTGCCTTTAATTAGATCTGTCACAAAATCGCCATGAAAATTGAAGTATTTTTGCAAATTATTAAGTATTCTACTATTCCAGGATAATGCTGAACGTAATATGAACCAAAGGTTACCAATATATTTTCAGTGATTGAATAAGTAACAAGCAAACATTCATACTTTTCATATCTACAATATTTGTTGGGTTATAACGACTGACCACTTTTTTGTATATTAAATAAATAAATAAATATATTTTTTTTATTATACAATAAAAGTTTAAACCATCGTGGAGTAAATAAAATAAGCTAGAATTAGCCTATGTTACCCATGGCATTACATCTGGCAGTGAACCCGTCGCCGTTGCATGTGGTGTCAGCCGCAGGGTGCATTTTCTTTTTTTTTTTCTTACGGCCAGTGCTCGAGGCTTCCGCTGAGTTCCGCTGCGTCTCGAGATAAAAGCATTTTAAATATAGAACGAGGAAAACGGCTAACCACAATGCGTTCTATTTTGTTGTGGTCGAGACCGGTCGTCTACAAAATGTATAACGATTAACGTAGTATTTATTAATATTGAATTTATTATTTTAAGCCCTACGCACCCATGGTTGTGTGATGCGTCATTATTGATTTATCATTTATGTAATATGTTATAAGTTTGTTTAGGAGAATTATTAGTCTTCTCAAGCTCAAAGAAAAGCTCCAACCCAAATACTACCGTCCAAAATTGTTAATGGAAATAAAACATTAATTCAAATTCATTTTTGATCGACTTAATCATTAAAAATGGCGTATGGTTCGTCATAAGGTGAAGCGATCACCGCAGCCCATTAATGCTTTTAACATTATAGAGTTGTTGTGTTACTAATCTTAAAGACTAATTAACTATGCCATTTGACGCAGTTATTTTCTGGGTCCCGTGTATTTTAAATGGGACAGACACTGTGCTGCTTGGCAGCTAAAAGTACAAATGATTAATTATAATTAATTTATATTTTTTATTTCTTTTGTTTGCAGGAGCTGTTTTTGACTACGAGTTTTACTTTAATTTTTCTCCATGGTGTCTTGTGAGTTTTGTTTTTATTTTTTTATAATTTATTTTTTAACAGCGGAATCTTGACTTGATTTTTATTTAAGTAAGTATACAAAAATATTTTAATAGGTGTTCCTTTTTGAATAATGTTATTTAACGAGAGCTATTTCGTTAAGTTGAGATCCCGCTGTATTTTAATTTATTTTTATGTTTTTACTTTTATTTAATCTTGTGTTGTTCACTTTTTTTCGAAACAGGGGATTTTCAGTTCGTTTAGTAAATGACTATTTACAATAAATACAATTTTATAAAACATAGGTATCAAAATTTTCCAGTAATAAAATGTTTAGCGTACTTGTGTATGTTCAAAGCATATTAGAAACATTGATAAAACTAATAGGTAAAATTATAAATACTTTATAATATGTACCACGATTTATTAATAATTTCGTAAGAACACGCGTGTTCACTCACCTGACTAAAACCAGACTAGATATTTCCAAGTACCCTCAAGTACAAGATATGACATGCCTCTCCCCCGAGACAGGTCACTGCAAATCCTTCATTTCACTGCTATTATTGTATAGTCTTACTTAAACACATTACACTATCACTCTCATTACACTATCCTATCACTAACTACTACTAAATATTCTAATCCTACTTATGCATAACAGTTCTGGCACTCCTCAGTAGTCACTTTCAGCATCCGTCTCACAAGGGGACCGCTGAAATACTTCCATTTCAGTGCTACTGTCATCTTTATCTTGTTTCTCCATCAGATCCCAGTCAATCTTTTTAGAAACCGACTGCTGAGGCGACTCTGACAGACCCCTCTTACATCTTGCAGGCCTTTCAGGTTTATATTGAAAACTTTGGTGCTGCGCAATATCTTGTGGCCCTGACACACCTATAATTTCAGCCCACTTTGACTGTGATGGCAGAACAACATCGTAATCATCGTCATCAACCATGACCTGTTTCGTTGTATTCTGTTTCACCTCTGCCTTCCCCCCGGCAAAAGAGTGAATCTGATTAATGTGTCTTTTTAAAAGTTTCTCGTTCCATCTTATAAGGTATCTGCAAACCCCAATCTGTTCCTCTATCATCCCTTTTAGCCACTGTGGCCCTTTACTATAGTTTCTAAAGTAAACCGTTTGTCCTATATTTAACTTTCTCACTTCCGTGTTTCCGTTTTTATGTAATTCTTTCAATTTAGGTTTATCTTTCGATAAAAGAGGATTCAAATAATCAAATTTAGTCCGAAATCGTCTGTTATTCAATAATTCAGCAGGAGATTTCCCAGTTATCGTATTAGGTGTTGTACGCAACCCATATAAAACCTTTGGAAGCTTAGTTGACCATGGCATTCGAGAGTGTTTTTTAATTTTATTCTTGATTGTTTGAACCGTTCTTTCTGCCTGCCCATTGGAAACTGGATGGTACGGTGCTACCAAGACATGTCTAATACCATTAACCTTGCAATAATTTTGAAAATCTTCTGAGATAAAACTCCTGCCATTATCACTAACAACTGTGTCTGGCAGTCCTTGTTCAGCGAATATCTCTCTTAAAACTCTTATAAGCGTAGCACTACTCATATCTGGAACAATTTTGACTTCAGGCCATTTTGAAAATGAATCTATTAGTATAAGAAAAGTCTTGCCATGGAAAGGTCCAGCATAATCCACATGTAATCTGGACCAAGCTTTATCTGGTCTTATCCACTGATGAGTAACCTTAACGGGCATGTTTTTATTTTCTGCACAGACCTGACAATTTTTAATCATTTCTTCAATATGACTATCAATTGCAGGCCACCAAAAATAACTTCGAGCCAATGCTTTTGTTATTACAATTCCATCGTGATTTGAATGTAACTCCTCCAATACTTTAGCCCACATTTTTTTCGGTAATACCACTCTGCTACCCCACAAAATGCAGTTCCTGTATGTCGATAAATCGTCCCTTTTTCGCCAGTATACTTGAAACTCTTCCCCTAATTTATGAGGCCAGCCATTCTGTATCCAGTATAAAATCTTACTTAATTTTGGGTCTTTTAATGTTAGCTTTGCTACCTCCTCCGCTGTAAATTCTAATTCCAATGGAGTTTCTTCTATAAGTAACACTCCCAGGTTTTCTTCTTCATTCTTTTCGGTATTATCCGATGGCCAACGACTTAACGCATCTGCATTTCCCAATTTCTTCCCTTCAACATACTCAATTGTATAATCATAGGAATTTAACAATAAGGTCCATCTCAACATTCTGGGAGAAATTATGTTTGGAATTGGCCGTTCTGTATTAAATAATCCCAACAAAGGTTTGTGATCTGTTTTAATTACAACCTTCCGGCCACTTATGAACTGATGAAATTTTTTCAATCCAAACACTATTGCTGCTGCTTCCTTATCAATCTGTGCATAATTTCGTTCATGCATGTTCATAGTTCTTGAAGCAAACATGATGGGTCTAATACTGCCATCTTCCATTTCATGCTCCAATACAGCCCCTAATCCATACTGCGATGCATCACATGACAATATTAGTTTTTTATTTAAGTCGTAATGCACTAGTGTATCCCCATTTGTCAACATATTCCGTAATGTTTCAAACGTTGTTTGATGTACTGACTTCCATTGCCATTTTGTTTCTTTATTTAACAGTTTATATCTCGGACCAAATATCACAATGGACAGAGTCTTTGGATTTTTAGCATGTCCGTCTTTTGTTAGTGTGCAGCTTTCTATCTGTACATGTGTGCGTGACTAAGGATGTGACTAGTATATCGATATAATCACTTTAATGTGGTGTGTACCTAGTTCGTTATTATAATTGGGGGTTAAAGTTACTCACGTCCGTTTACCCTTTAGACCTTACACGTGTCCCCTGGGTGGTGCTAAATGAGTGACACTGACTGAGTGGTAGAGCCACGCTGCGTTGCAGCACGCATTGGGCCGGCTCGCCCGGCGTAAATACCACCCTCTCACTAAGGGTGTTTTACCAGACCAGAAGTTGATCGACTGGTCTGGTAGCTTTAATCGATCGACGGATACCGCTTGACTAACCAATCGATCGACGACGGTCGGTCGACGTTGATCGATAGGTGTGGTAGCTTTAATCGATCGACGGATACCGTTCGTCTAACCCATCGATCGACGGTCGGTCAACGTTGATCGATTAACCCTGGCTAAATTCCATCAGTTTCTTTCGAAATGTATTCAGAAAAGGACTCGTTGTTCTTGGCCAGTACGATGTTGCTCGTACTAGGTATTATTACGGAGACGCAAACGCAGAAGAATCTGGATGAGGCCGTTTTTTTGTTTTTTGAAGCCAACGATCGTTTATTTTATCCAAATGACATTTTAAGCAGTGGTTTTTGTTTTTGTTTTTTTTTTGCGTAGCGATTGTCATGAATTTCGAAGTTATTTTTTTTATTACACAACAGAAAACTAGCTTCATTGAAAAATATCTTGGGGGGGAGGGTTAGGGGGGAGTGGGGGGTGGAGGGGGTACGGTATGGTAACTTAGTAGAATATTTGTTTTATTTCCTAAAAATAACCTAAAATAACCTCAAAATAAAAATATCTTGGAAACTATGCATTTTCGCACTTTGGCTCCCCCTCCAACTCCCCTTTTCCCCTTTTTCGGTGTTGCTTAATCTAAAGTGCTTCCCAAGGTGTTTGGGGGGAATATTATTTAGTATTTAAACGTTCATATTATTATCATCATTCATTATCATCAACTTTAAGCATAATCATGAACGTATTATTACGACTAGTATCCATGGGCACGAAATAAATTTATAAAAAAGTGAAGCGGCCGGCGCGTCTAATCAAACAGCTCGATCTAACACCCAATCCATTCTACCGGTCGATTGTCGATCGACATCGATCGATTGGTCTGGTAGGAAATATCGATCGACGTCGACTAATCCATTTTACCATCGATCGATGTCGTCGATCTATATCGAAATATTTTACAAGCTACATTTTAGCGAAAAAAGAACAACAATGGAAGTTGATAATTCTAATTTTGATATTACCGACGAAGTTCAGTACGAGTCAGAAAAGGAGATCTCCATTCGTAATGATAATCCGGTCGTTAGTAAGCGAAAGCGAAAGTCTATACCTCAATTGAGAGCGGCGTCTTCTGCGGGAGGATCCAGTGGTAGTAAGGCTAAGAAATTATCTAAATCCCGTCAACGTTCCAAACATTGTGGATTTGACATGGAGCCGCCTTTTTCTCCTCCTCATTCTGCAGCGGCGTCCATTTTCAGATGTGATAGTGTCTACCAGACCTATCGATCGACGTCGACTAACCCATTGTACCATCGATCGATGCCGTCGATCGACGATCAATCGATTGGTCTAGTAACACCCTAATATCCGGCGTGAAATTATAGCCCTTGGTACTGATGTGTTTCTTTCGGCCAGTGAGGGTTCCGGAGGCCTTCCCCCCCCCCTTCTCACAATTCCTATTCCTTCCTTAAATAAAGGCCGGCAACGCAACTGCGATTCCTCTGGTGTTGCGGCTGTCTATGGGCGGCGGAAATTACTCTCCATCAGGTTACCCGCCTGCTCGTTTGCCTCTTTCTATTATAACAAAAAAAAAAGTGTAGTAAAGTGAAGAGCAATACTTTTTACTATTCATATTCGCCCATATTATTAAGATTCAAATTTGAACTACGACTGTAAAATTTTTACTGCAAAAAAAGATTTTTCAAAATGTTTGGAACAGAGCCTTGAATATTTTGTAGGCTCCCAGTTATCACGTCTAATAGCTTTAACCCATTCACGTCTTATTTCCGGGCATTTTGTAAACCTAAAAAAAGAATTATAAAAAGAATATTTGTAATGTCGATAAAGCTTCAATACACAAATACGTACATCACTAATCATTATGCCAAAACAAAGCCTTTAAATTACATTTAATTAAGGTTTAAAACCTGATTCTTATGAATAGTGTAAGATATAGTATGATTTAGAATTAGCAAAAATTAATGCTTTGCCGTTTTAATTATTAAAAATCTCATAGTTAAAGCATACATATTATGAGGAATCACTAATGTATGAAATGATAATTCCTGGTCTTTCACACCTCCTTTTGTTGTTCTTGACGAACACTTAACAGCTGAACAAGACATTATGTCAATTGTATATTACACAAATAACACAAACACTAAGATTTCTTATTATTTCACTATTATTTCGCACAATCCAGCAATGTTTTGACCGAGTAGTCGGTCATGAAATGACACGTTTCACACCGACAGTGCGTCGCTGCCAAACGTACATTCACTATCTCTTCTACTCATATCACACTACAGTCATACAGACAGAGATACAAATACTTTACTTTGATACACGTATGTAAAAGCGGCAACGTCGTAAGACTCTGTCCATGTAATATTTGGTCCGAGGTTTATATAATGGTTCAGCTAGAGTAGCTTTCCGTGGTAAAAATCTATCATAAAAGTTTAATAGTCCCAGAAATGCCTGCAATTCCTTTAAATTGCGTGGTGGCCGGGTACTTTTTCTTCCTTTAATTTACTTTATATTATTTTTGTATTAGTCAAGATAATATAAAGCCAAGCCAAAGTCGTTCAATCTGCGCCGATTACTTAATCATTTCAGTTTCCAGACTATTGAATGTAAGTAATCTATTCGGCCCAAATAAAGATTTCACCATTTTATTCGGGCATCCGTTTCCGGCCCCGGCGGCCATGCTCGTGACGCCCAAATCCAATTTCGATAGATTTTCCGCATTCATAGTCATGCGTTCAACTGTCATGTCGCCCGGAAAAGGTCCTTGAGTTACAGAGTATCGGGTATGGTGGCAAAAGAATTGCCTTCTTGAATAAATCGTCGACACAATGACAAGTATGTACGCATTTATTATGTTACAGTCTCTTTCCGCGACTTCATTCGCGTTAATGTAGATTTTGTCAATTAAGTAGGTATATTTGTCATAAATCGAGACATGCAAACTTTTTATACAGTCCTAGCGGCCCGCTCGCCCCTTCGGAGCATAATGTACAAAAAGCAAAATGAGCAATACACTCAAAATGTACAAATCGCAAAACGAACAATACTCAGAATGTGCAAAACGTAAAATGAGCACAACACGCAAAATGTACAAATCGCAAAATGAACAAGTAGGCCTAAGTCTTCATTCAGGGCGACGCCTCTGCGATCGCCTTTTAAAAAATTAGAAAGAGTTTTTTTGAACCTCCTAAAAGAAATCGAAGAAAAGGCGATGTTTTATTCGACAAAAAATACAAGAAATATTTGGGACAGCTTGAAAACACTAAAATAACCCTTTTGGAATTATTATGAAGATGGTTTATGCCAGATTATCTTTTTAAACCTTTTATTACACATGCATATGTGTGTCTGTGTATGGCATATAAGTTGTGATGTTTGCTTGTGTTAAGAAAAATAGTTTTTTTATTTTTTTATTCATCGCTGGAGATCAGACGATAGTACCGACTTGCTCACAAGTAAAATGTATGTAAGGAAAATATTTTGTTATAAATAAATAATAATCATACGTTGTTTAAAAATACGTTTAATAATGTTGCTTAAACCTGTTGCCTATAAACATTCTGAGTATTGTTCATTTTCCGATTTGTACATTTTGAGTGTATTGCTCATTTTGCTTTTTGTAGATTATGCTCCGAAGGGCCGCCCGCGACCATACGGACGCGTAGAACCCCGTGACAAGTTTTGAAAAAAAATGTTTCATACATACCTTGTCCTAACCATTACAAACTCAAAAAAAAGAATTAGCCAAATAGGTGTAACCGTTCTGAAGTGATGCGCGTACAAACATACTGGCAATGATTTTTATTAATATAGATTTCTGATAATTTATAAGCAAAGCGGAAGGCCGACACGTTATAAAAAATTTTGTCACTCCATTTCCCTCCTTCAAGTTCAATTTTCTGCGAAAAAAGTAACCTATAACCGTAAAACGTAAGGCAGGGTCCTTTACCAAAACTTATCAAAATTGGTTTACCGCGGTTTAAGCGTGAGATCGTAACAAACAATAGAACAAACAAACAAACTCACTTTTGCATTTATAGTATTGAGATATCTAGTTGATTTTGTCATTACCGATGAAGCCTAACATTTTATTGCTTTGAATGTAGGTATTGGTTTTTCCAACTTCTTCTGTTAATATTTTTATAAATTAGTGAGGCCTGCGAAGGTTTCCAATCACAGTTCACTTCGACCTAATAATTGGTAAGTATTTAAAACAGTTGACTCTTAGGCGCTGCGTATCATAGACACTTTTTGTGGCAACAAAATCGCGGTTGCGGTGTTCTGTATAGGCTGGCAATTTCGTTTAATTTGTTTGACGTGTATAAAAACGTGTGTGAAAAAACACATGTTTAGCAAAGTGTCTTATATCGTAAATAATCCGACCAAATTCGAGAAATAAACCATGTGGATATACTCGAACTCGCAACAATAAAGGTGAATCATTTAAAGTTATCAAGAACCTGTAAAATACGTTTTACTATTATATGATGGAATTTTATATACCTACAAAGGTGGCTCGTCCTTGTGCGTCGCCATGGCAACTGAGGTGGTTATTACGGAGTATAACACTATGAAAGACGAAGGGAATCTTTAATCAACAGCTTTTACAATAAAAAAATTATAATGAAAACGCACTGAACATCATCGAGCCATCGAGCATTATTCTTATACTATGACCATCATAATTGACTACTATGGTAGTACTATTAGTTATTTTGTGCTATAGCTTAGTAAATATGCGCTTTTACGCAATACGCTAATTAGCAATTATTTTTATTAAAAGGCCTACTAATTTTGCAGTTGTTTTTATCGTTTTTATCGAAATAGGATAATCAATTCATTATAAAGTCTTTATTCCTCATGAAGTAACAATTATTCTGGTAAGTATAAATTTTGCTCAATAATATTATCATACCTAGATAGGAGAAATTCACAGTTAACTTAAAGCAATTTTCGAAGTTTTTTGGTTTAGAATAAGATTTTTTTCTAAATAACTTCAATGATATCTAAAAATTCCGAAGCCGCTACGAACTATAAGACTATACAACGTATATCAAGCAGGGCCAGCCGTAATCCAGGGTTTCAAATTATCCCTAGTATAGACCCTTTCTTTACTTACCCTAGTAAGATAAGCTCAATTTAATTTGTTTTTGCATTTACAAACAAAGTTAATCTGTCCTTAATTTAAAATCTGAACAAGCTAAACTCACTATTCAATAAGTCAATATTGTTATTGTATTTTTGTTTCTGTGATAAGAACGCCAAAATTGGCCATTTTACGCAAAAATCACAGTCGAGATAGTCCTCTTAAAAAGTCGTGACAACGTGACCTCTTAAGAATGTAGGGACAACCAGAGAAAGAAATATTCTGGTTTTCTAATACATTGTTATGATTGGTCCATGGTATAGACCAAGAGTAACATCGACGTTCGATGTTGTGGTGCCCGCGATAGACACCCGGCCTCGAAGGTCGATTCAGACTGCACAGTAAGCACTAACACGATTGAGGACGTGGGTGTAAGGAACTAAGGACTTTGATGCAATGAGAGGATTTTATTCACATTAAAGTTTTCAAGGAAATCTAAGATTTTGTCTAAGGACCTGTTATATTGATTTACTGATTTTAATTTTAAAGTTTTTTATTTAAGGTTTAAAAGCAAGCAGCAAGGAAAGCACAAATAATTCATATAAGTATTTAATTTATAGTTTTATGAATTTACCAATAATTTGAAAGTGCTTTGTAGGCGACAACATAGTTGAAAAATGGTTCATACATGATGGATGATCATGTCATTAGAAAGTTTTTATTATAATGGGAAAGGGAAAACAATTAGGATTTAGATAGGTTATTTTTTTCTACATTAATTATATGCTAATAATAAAAGCGTGTACTCTTCAAAATGTCTTAATTAAACATTAAATTATAGGTGTTCATAGAGAAAACGCTTAATAATAATTTGATCTTAGGTATACCCCTCGTCTGTACGGAATTTTTATAATTCTTCTTCATTTTAGTTCACGCTTTGCGCATATTAAATAGGCTACTACGGAGTTTTTTGTCTTGTCCATGAGTTCAACGATTCCTTGCATTGTCTTTTAATTAAAAAATAAGACTGTTTTGATTTACTGCGACGATGTTACAGTTACTATTAAATATAATGCTAACGAGGTTTTGCTCTTGTTATTAAATATTTTAGTATTCATACTTCGTAGACGAATTGTTAAGTTCACGCTCTGATGAGAAAGTACATCGAATGAACACGTAATTATTTATAGCAGGAATACAATACTTTTTGTCGGGTAACAACTTTTATACTTTCTTGTTGTTCTTGTTTATAACGATGTCTTGAGTTAAAATGTTTGTTAGCACTTTGAAATGTTAAGGATCAGTTTTTATATAAAGATGAAACAAACTTTAAAAACAATTAAAAGATCACCTTAGCAAATAATGATGAGCACGTCCGTAGCTAAGAAGCAAAAGCGCTAAAGCTCTTTGATTTTCTATTACTCTATGAGCAAAACATTGGCTTTCAGCGTCTGCCCAATTTTACTTAGTGTTTAGTCGATTCAACAGAATGTAGAATGACCATCTGAATTATGAAGAAAAAATTACATTACAATATCATGCGGGAGTTTATAGCTATTTTTATTATTAGCTTACGACTTTTTAGGTATTTTGAGGTTATGACAACTGTTATCGTATGACTATCAGTTCAGTTCCGCATTTATTTATCACTTGACTCTTAACGCGGCGTTCTATAGAAAACCTTTTTTACCAGTAATCATTATAACTTAGGAGAACACTTTTGATATGTGAATGATTAAGATGCAATAGATATCGAATAGGCTGGTTCGGTCATTCTCTTTTCCCTGGGATACCTACTTAGAGTTTAGCTAAGTTCAATTTACTTAAGAATACGTAAGGGTGCGTGCAACGTCACTCGTTAAGATTAAATACGAGCTTTATAGATACGAATAGTTTACGTGTATAAGCGTGAGAAAATATTTGGACAGTGTGGTAGCGTGACGACAGCTCATGTTTTTCAACGTTTACCGGCGGTGGTCATCTGGTATGCATAACCTACATACCGAACTACCCTCATACTTTTTACGAGTGTAAGTCTAACTGAAGGCCCTGCAGTCTAGACAAAGCTTGCTATCGTACCTATCGATTTCTGTCGGTTATACGTAACGATCAAATTTAGACGATTCTTGAAAGTTTGATATCTTTAATATTTGCGTCATTTCGTGCAGGCACCATTCTTTTGAATCATTTTGTAATAATGATGAAAAGACTGTACGGCTAGGTGGCGTACGTTTTTCTAACCCTTGTGGGAAGTGTAAGTGAGGGTAGTTTCTTTTGTATGTAGGTTATAATAAACTGAAATTAGACTTTTATAAAACTTAGAAATGAAACATTGAAAAATGTTTTTTAAAGTGCCCTATTTCATGTTGCAGCATGCAATGCACCTAACATTAGTTCACATACCGGTCATAATTACGGCATGTTGTGTATTAATAGGAATGCCAGGCCACTCATGTCAAGGGAAGTACAATGTGCTAGTTAACACAGCCTTCACAGTAAGCCGCTTAGGTACTTTAAAAAGGCTTCAAGAAAAAAACAGGAGGTAAGTATAATACAGGGTATTGCGTATACCCTGAAATTAGTTTATTCTGAATCGAGAGTAGAATCGTTTCCACTAATAAAAAAACATGGGTGACATTTTATGAAAAATATATTACTGACTGCTCAGTTTTTAAGTTTACTCTACCGTCTTCTTAAGCTCGACATTCACGGTCAGTTAAACTGATCAGTTGAAGTGCCCTACATCTATATATAGGTATACATATTTTTTAATTTATGTTAATTTACTTACTCAGCTGTCTTTACCCAACTGTAAAATCGTTACATATGCTGATGACACAGCGATTCTTGTACATGGTCAAGATTGGGAAGAAGCCCTTGTCCTTGCAGAGAATGCCTTAAATATGACTATAGCCTCGCTCTCGAGAAGTAGGCTGCTCCTAAACCTCAAAAAGACCTGTTTTGTCACCTTTGCACCTAGACTACAGTCACAACCTGACAATTTATTTAAAATATTTGCGCATAATGGTAATTGCCCAATGGTTGGTAGTTCCTCTTGTACTGTATGCGATTGTGTTCTGATATCTCGGTCAAACCATGTAAGGTACTTAGGTGTAATTGTTGACAGTGTTATGTCTTGGCAGGAGCATGTCAAATCAGTCTCGGCCCGAATTAGAAAATTAATATTCGTCTTCCGAAAACTGCGTGGCAGCGCCGATGAAAATACGCTCAAGACAGCTTACTTCTCCTTAGCTCAGTCGATACTATCCTACTGTATCACCATCTGGGGTACCGCGAGAAAGACCCATCTTCTGGAGCTGGAGCGTGCGCAACGGGCGGTGTTAAAGGTTATGGCATTCAAACCTATCTGGTATCCATCTAACCAACTGTATGCGCTATGGAAGGTTCTTTCTGTTCGCAAATTATTTGTTTTTAATGTTATTTTGCGCAAACACTCGTCTTGTCATTATGATCAAAGGTTGGCATTAAATATTAGATTAGCGAATAGAGTATTTAAAACTGAAAAATGTGGTACTGAACTAGCTAGACGTCATTACTTATACCTAAGCTTATCATTATATAACAAAATTTATTATAAATTATATATTTACAAATTGTCTCTCCGTGAATTTTGTGTTGAACGAGTGGCTTCTTAGCCTGGAGTAAGATGATGTTGAGTCTCTAATTAAATAAATTCACACATACACTACACTCCAAACACAATACACACTCGCACACAATACACACTCGCACACAATACACACTCACACACAATACACACTCACACTTCAACACTCTCTCATACAAACGCATGCATGTAGTTGTATATAGTTGTATATTATGATTAATTTTCTTTGTTAATCTTTGTGTTAAGCAATTGTTTGAGGTGTGCGCTAATGACTACAACACAGTCTTCGACTAACTGTAGTTATTAACGTTAAACAAAAATTTGTAAACTTTGTATAAACACGAATAAAGATTATTTATTTATTTATTTATTTATCCAAAAACTGCCCGTGAGTGTGAAATCTTAAGTTGAAATTTTTAATTGACGACCACACCACGGATATTTCCGGGCGAACCGTAATCCGCTAGCTTCATTCCGTTTGCCATCAGTCGGAGCCAGAGTTGCCAACTTAGCTACCCACTTGATAGCTAGATCTAGCTATTTTTGGGAGCCAAGCAGCTACAATTTTATGAAAATTGCAGCTAAGTTTAGCTTCTTTTTCTAGCTACTTTTTCTAGGGGTCAAAGTTGCTCGCGTCCGTAGGTTTACCCTTGAGACCCTACACGTGATCCCTGGGTGGTGCTAAATGAGTGACACTGACTGAGTGGTAGAGCCACGCTGCGTTGCAGCACGCATTGGGCCGGCTCGCCCGGCGTAATACCACCCTCTCACGAATATTCGGCGTGAAATAACGGCACTTGGTGCTGTTGTGTTTCGTCCGACCAGTGAGGGTTCCGGAGGCCCCTTCCCCGCCCCCCCTCCCAATTCCTATTCCTTACTTAAACCTATTCCTCCCTTAAAGGCCGGCAACGCATCTGCGATTCCTCTGGTTTTGCGGGTGTCCATGGGCGGCGGTGATTACTTTCCATCAGGTGACCCGCCTGCTCGTTTGCCTCCCTCTTTTATGAAAAAAAAAAACCTTTCATGAGAAGTATAGAAGTACAATCGAGAAATCATCTTTTTGAAGTTGCGATAAAAACGCGGCGGATTTTGGCAGATTTTTTGCCAGTGTCGGACAGATTCGCCATGTTTGAGATGGTCACACTGCCCTTCGATCGATAAATGAAGGCCGGTTTTTTGAAGCCAGTGAGTAGGGATCGTTTTAACTGATCAGTTATTCAACTGATCAGTTTAACTGACTGTGAGTGTCGAGCTTTAGAAAAACGTTGCAATCACAATTTAAATGGTATCGCGGGGTGGCAACATCGCTCGCAGTTGCACGCTTAGATCCTTCAGAACAATATGTTGTTCTGAGCTTAGATCGCGCGTAGTAATTATCATAGAGTTTCTAATATTTATTTTTCTGCTTTTTTATAAAACTATTCTTATACCAATGCTCTAAGATATAATGTTACAAGTTCTTTACGTTTATTTATTTACACGTGTGAATCGTTTAATGTGATATCTTTTTCATTATCTAAAATTGCTTTGCTAAAAGTTCCTGATGCTACTAAGTCTAATAGGTTTATATCTTTCCCTATGTTTTGGCGTAAAGGCCCTTAAATAATCATTACAACCTTGTATAGCAAGGCTTTCATAGGATTCGTGGGTAAACCTTGACCGAATCTACTGTTTTATATTATTGTCTGACATTGTTTTGTTATAAAAATGGGTACCTACTTCTAGATTTTAACTTTAATAAAAAAGCTAAAAAGCACTAAAATTTAATAGCAAAAATATAAATACCGTGCAATGAAACATTTTGTAGGGATCTACTAGAGTTTATTTACGACTTGCCGTAATCCTATCATACAGATTATTTAATCTAAGTATTAACATCAAATTACAAGACCCAAAGATGCTGCTGTTACTAATTTTTGGTTAAAAATAATTGGAGGAAGAAAGTTACATACAAGTTTTGAAGCAACCAACACCTCAGTCTTTGTGTGACACTGATCCTGCAAAAAGTCAATACCTACGTCAGTACAAAATAATAATTAAGTATGTAACATAAACACGAGTAGAATCTGAATAGAGCAGGGTTGGAAAGTCATGATTAAAAAAAAACCGATTTTTTGATTTAATAAAAAAAGATTTTTTGATTTTTATTGTTTTTTTATTTTTATTGATTTTTTTTTATTTTTTTATGTGACAAAACCAAATAAACTATAAAGTACTTACTGACAATTTAATAAGCTGTATGACACAAATACTTTTAAAATTATTAAAATAAAATTAATATTTTTAAAATTTGTTGTGTTTTTAAATTACTTCAAAAATTAATATAGATAAATCTTGATCAATAAATTGTTAGTATCCAACTTTACAAGACTGATTTCTGATTTGTTTTGCTACAGTTGATGACAAATTTCAAGTAGGTATGCATGCAAGTCTTTTTTTTATATTTTATTTTTGAGACTGCTAATTCTGTGTAATCCTTTTGACAGTATTTTATTGTTAGTAACTACTAAGTATACTTATTTATTGTTATTTTCATTAAAGATAATATAACATTTTTAATTGATTTAAATCAATGATTTTTATTTAAAAATATCACCTGATTTAAATCAGTGATTAAAATCATGATTTAAACAAGTTTAATTTAAATCAGCCAACCCTGGAATAAAGTGTTTCATTCCAATGTAGGTACCTAGGTAATGTTCGCGTACACAATATACAGTTGTCGAGCTAGAAAGCGTTTTGAACAATAGTAATAGGAGTGTAACCCTTGGTCACAGCTGCGACTCAGTACCAAAGTCTAGCGATAACTAGATACATGCCTACCTACCTATCTAGATATCGCAGTCTCGGTGAACACGGATCGCTTTATAGAAGGTGCTTCCTTCATAAACACCCAATGACTATGCGGGAATATATTATTATAACCGAGTATTTTGCCACATTTTGCGACACATTGTGTCTGCATTTCTAGATAGATATTAGTTTTTTTATATCTAACAACAAGTCGGGTGGTAGTTCTTTTCTTTGATAATGAAAGCGTACTTCAGTCGAAATTCTCAACTACTAATGAACTGGCCAGTCTATAAATGTACATCACAACACTATAATGCTAACATAGTTGTAATAACTAAGATTCAGAAAAAGAGTGGTTTGCTATCTAGGCGGACTTAGAACGAGCTTCGGATTCTGTCGCCGTAACAACAATGTTAGTGACAATAAGTTACGACAAAGATAAGATCGACGGTTCCGAAGAATGGGTGGGTACGTATTATAATCTCAAAAATTCATAATACCTGCAACTGAAATACCTACGTTTAAAACATCGAAAATCAAAATACTGAACGTATGAAATGCCTATCCTAAAAGCTAGTTCCAAATAACCGAAAGTTCATAATCCCGAAAGTTCAGAATCCCGAAAGTTCAAATTCCGAATGTTCAAAATCCCGAAGATTTAAATACCTACAGTTGATATGGCAAAGTTCAAAATCACGAAAGTTAGATTAACCGTGTGGTAGGCGTTCTGGTTTGATTTTTGTAGTGACTTTTTACAATGTAACTTAAATTTCTAACCTATCACCATAGAATAATAATCTAAGCCTATCACTTGACCTACAGGAGTAGGGCAGCTAGTATTTCTGTTGTCTAATAAAAAAATATAACCTCGAAATTAGGTCTTAGAAAATTCTGTGTTTTTAATTTGCGGGATTTAAAACTTTTGGTACCTATATTGAACTTTCGGTTATATAAGGTGTTCTCGGCTAATTCCGAAAATTAATAATTACGAATTTCTACCGAACGCGACAGTATTTTTTGATCTGGCTACCCTTACATAGACGCCATCTCACTCTGCTTCCCTTCTTCAGTTGACTCAGGTCGCTATCGCTACCCGTAAGCATGAGTCTACATTGTGGTAATATTGTGAGCGAGTGCATTTTCGCGCGTTTTCGCAATTTCGGATTTACCCGAACATTCATATCTTTAAAATTTGATAAGTTCACCAATTTGTTGTTTCTTTGTTAGATAAATTAACGTGTTTGACACATTATTATATAGATTCAGGACAACTGAGCTGATGTTTTTTGTTTTTTTCGGAATTGACCGAAGAGGGCAAATGCGAACTAAAAATTAATTCGAAATTACCTGATGTGGTCTTTCCATAGTAATCGTCAGTGGTGCTCAATCGTTTGATATTTGAAAGACAGTTTTTTAAAATAAGTTTTTTAGGGTTATTGTTTTTGGGTCGTACTGCCGTTTGATTATGAAACGACCCATTTGTTTACTGCACGAAAAGTATGTACCTATATTATATAAATAATTTAGTATGTATGTTAAAAATATAAAGCGAGGTTTGCTTAAAATATCCTTAAATTTAATTGTTAAACTAATGAACGCAAAATAAAATTAAAATGA
The DNA here is from genome assembly GCA_963921215.1 of Scoparia ambigualis. Taxonomy (NCBI): domain Eukaryota; kingdom Metazoa; phylum Arthropoda; class Insecta; order Lepidoptera; family Crambidae; genus Scoparia; species Scoparia ambigualis. Next base: position 23,811,802 of record OY992521.1, on the reverse strand, counting down.
ATTTTTAAGATTAATTCTAGTTTCGCTAGGATTTTATTAGCCAACTTGAGATATACATAGTATTTATTAAAACTTTGACATAAAATAATTTTCATCCATTCAACCAAAGGAAAAAGTTAGGGACAAACTGAGCCCACCACGCAACGCAGTATGACATATATGCGACACTCAAGTGTGATTTGTATCCATACAAACTATCAAGGTTTTTGTGATACAAAATTAATATTTACCTGTATTTTCTTCTTGTTAATAAATTAAAAAAAAGAGTTTCAAAGGCTCAGTTTGTCTCTAGCTTGAAGGTCGTTTCTAATTCGAAATCTTTACTTTGTGTTGGGTAGGTATACTTAGTGATCATAAAACTAAAGTTTGAGAATCACACATTTTTGGTCGGTTAATTCCGAAATAAAAATTTCGTCAAAATGTGATTCGGCTGTTCCTTAACCAAATTCAAGATTTTTTTCATGGTAGGGTTAATCTGAATGGAAATGAAATGTGGACCTTAAGACACAATTCACTTAAACCTACTTTTATGGGTATTTCGCAATTACCCGAACTTTGTTCGGAATTACCTTTGCCGTTTGGATTTTTTTTTGTTTTTTTTTTAATCACTTATGTTTCCAAACTTAGATGATATTTACGATAGTTTTCAATGCAGTGCTTTATCCTGTAAGTTCAAGTTCAGAGGAAAACATTAACTGGTAGAATGAAACCCACCCATTTTGATTGGTTGATTGAAATGCAGAGGTGATGTCAACTCTTATAAAAATCATTCAGAATTACCCGAATGCACAATAAACAGTCGGCATTTTAAGATTCGGCGTTCTGTTCATAGGTCTTATAAGATTCGGTACCTATTTTAAACTTTCGGTACCTATTTAGAACTTTCGATCATACAAATTACAAAAATTCGGCATTTTAATATTCAGCCTTCCGGTCATAGGTCATAGGTCTTATGAAATTCGGTATTTTCAATCTCGGCATTATAATACGTACCCATCAGAGATGAAAGTCAATTCCTTCTCCATGACAAAACAAAACAATAACAAAACATCTACGTCTAGTATAACGTAATGTGATGATCCCTAACAATCTGTTGCTAACAACGTGATTTATCGTGTGTGTACGTCACTTACAACTTGTCACAACATGTCAAGGGAAGAGCGACGACGTCCCAGTTATTACGGCCTTGGCCGCTGCCACATCCTTGAGGAAACAATTTGCACTCCATCGGGCACATAAAACGTGTAAGCTAGGGATCAACATGGTATTGAATCCTTGAATTAGTTTTGATGGCGCATATAGTAAACTAATTACTCTTGTCATAAAGACGTAATTTAATGTTTATTAACGAAAATATGTCAAATTCCAAAAAAAGGCTGATTTTGGTTTAAAGGTGATGGTGACGGTATCTTTCTACCTGTATTAACTAAATCGAGACTGAATTAGGTTTTAAACTAGCTACGAATATGACAGTATCAGTTTTATAAAAAGTCTGCGATCATGTGTTCTTTTTCTTACTTAATTTTCAGCCTGAAAATTTCAGGTAAACCATGTTTGGTCTTTGACTTCGGGTCGTTAGAAGGGTAACAAGGTAATTTTCGTTGAAACGCCGACTTAACTCTGATACCAACAACTATCAACTCGAAACTTTGATACCAATATCTTCCTTGTGACTTCCAAACAAAGTTTAAATACTTAATGATAACTTGACACAAAACGCTTTGTTCCAAGCTGATTAAACTTTTCAGCTGTTTTTGAAGTTTGAGACTTGCTTGCTTTGGACTTGTTGAAACTATATCACTCTGTGATGGCGGTTTTCAAATTTCCGCTTGAAGAAACGTCATAAAAACCAAAAACTATGTAATAGTTCAGGATCCGAGTATAGAACGACCTTCACCGGGCCGGTTAATGGATGTAAAAGTATTTTATATCAAATATAATATGGAAAAAAATATATCGCGAGTGGGTTGGCTGAAAAATTTCAGTACCTAGCTATAATGATTAATTTAATATTGAAAAAAAATAACATTGCACTAGTTTGGTGTGTGTGGGTTTGTAATGAGATTATCTTTATATAAACATAAATTTTATTTATTTAACCAGACGGTGGCAAATTACTAATTTTGACTTACCTGTTTACACCTGCCTTGCCTACCCAATGTAATGACGGAAAAAATAGGCAACCTAACGTTTGCATATTCTATTGGCTTTATACTTTCGATTGGTACCTATGTTATTTATCTATAATCCAAACCAGTGCAATGTTCAAAAAAATAATTTTTAATATTTAATTAATCATATACTGGACTGAAATTTTTCAGTCAACCCACTCGCGATATATTTTTTAACATATTAAATTTGATATAAAATACTTTTCATTCATTAACCGGCCCGGTGAAGGTCGTTCTATACTCGGATCCTCTACTATAAGTCGTAATGTAGTAAATTAAACGTAAGTTTTGATCCGTAAAAAGTGTTTCATTTCAATTAATGAATATTTAGAAACCGCTATCACAGAGTTGCGATCGGAGTTGCAATTTCAGAGTTGATAACTGTTGAGCTGAAATGAAACAAACATTAATCTGTGTTGTCGCGTCGCTTGTTGGTCTTGTAACTTATAGCTTTACTATGAGCTCAGTTGTCGTAATACTTGACTATATTTGTAAGCAACCTCTGGGAGTCTTCGTAACATACGGCTATTGGTTATTTTTATATATTCCACAACACCAAAGACTGGCTAAGTGCTCCTTGCACAACACCAAAGCGCTTGGCTTTCGTCGCAACTGATGGTGTGTGACGATAAAGCTGACAGTGGAAGCGCGCATCACGAACCGGACATTTTACCTGATAAGAAACGGGGATTATCTTTTGATTTTTTAACACACCAATGCAATGCTACGCTAGATTGTGACGAAAAACGTACGTTTGGCCCTGCCGCCAAACCAAACCGATTCCAATAATACCTATATGTATAACTCCCCTGATGAGAATCGAAGAACAGACTTCAGGGTCTGAGACTGGTGGTCTCACTACTAGACCGTAAAAGTGATAATTTGCTTGTTTGTTCGCTTCTATTTTAGTGTAGCAATTATTTTTTTCGTCAGACTTTGAAGTTCAAGTTCCTTTGACCCGCGGCCCGCGCTGTAGAGACAGATGGTGCGGACATCGTCATCGGTGTAAATGTCAAGTGGTTCGTTAGGGCACGCAGCCGCGAGAGGGCGCTGTAATGGAGGCCAACATCTTGTGCACCCTTGCCTTTTTTGTTGGCTTTGTTTCACCAAGATCGGCTGACTTACGGATATTTTTAGAACACTTTAAGATGGCACACACTTATGAGAAGTTAGTTCAGTTTGATGCTGCTAAAAAACTTGGTGCCTTTATTTCAATTATTATTGGGTTCCGAACTTTGAGTTTTGTTACAGCATATGCTTCGACCATCATATGTGAGTATTAGACATAATCAAATAAGATAAGTTTTTTCGCTCTTTCTTACTCAGCGAAATGACCGTTTAGATTTATAATCGAGAAGGTTGTTTCCATATATTCTTTGAATACAAAAATAGGATCACCTTTAATATGCTACGTTTTTTTTCCAAAATATATATCTTGTCGTCAAATCGAATCGCGATGTTGTATCGCTGTAAGTCAAAAGGCTTTTTCTAGAAAAGAAAATAAATAACTTCTTGCGGGAACAAAATAATCATTTCGCGTTAGCATCAATCCCAGCGGCATAAGATAATGTGTAAGATGGATAGGCAGATTTACGCGTGTCTGCTATGGATACAAAAATGATCCTGTTATAGTTAGGTTTTATATCTATTTGTTTCTAAGTTCTAGCCTTATTGTCAACCTCATCTTTGGAATAATTGTTTATCAGATTACCGAAGCAATAAATGATTGTCGATATTGGTCCTAGTTGACTAAATTGTTTTAGTGTATTTTTTACATTGGTTCTTCGACCTAACTAGCAGCTTAAAGCAAACACATTTCACAATCAATAGCTTTTCAGTGTAACACAGCAATAACAACCCTTATAGCAAAGGAATAAAGTTCATGCCAAGGAAGGGGGTCTCGATACTATGTGTTGTTTGTGGAGAACTGCATAGTGCAGCCAACAAACACCTGCCCGTTTCCAGTTTACTATTATTGTTGTTAGCTTTATAGAAGGTTTACTAAAGAGTACTGTTATTTTGCACTTCAAAAGGTTACGAAAAGAAGGCTTTACCACTACGAATATATTTTACAGAATCGTTTATCAAGAAAAGTTCAATTACGATTACCTACGTAGAGCTGATGAGAAAACAGTAAAACATGGATAAGGCAACGAACACCAGATAGGCAATTTTGTATAATTATAACTTATAAGTAAGTAATACATTTGCATTAGAGTGACAAAGTTACAGGTTTATATAAAAATAAAGAAAAAAGTGCACTTCTTGCATTTGCTCAAATTTTTTTTTTTTAAATGTAAGTATAGAAAAATCCTACCTATCTAAATATTATGTTATACTAGCGGCCGCTCGCGGTTTCACCCGCGTGGTTCCCGTTCCAGTGGGAATATCGGGATAAAAAGTATCCTATGTGTTGATCCAAGTTATAAACTATCTGTATGCCGAATTTTATCCAAATCCATTCAGTAGTTTTTACGTGAAAGAGTAACAAACATCTATCCATACGTTCCCGTGGGAATATCGGGATAAAAAGTAGCCTATGTGTTATTCTAGTTTATAAACTATCTGTATGCCGAATTTCATCCAAATCCATTAAGTAGTTTTTACGTGAAAGTGTAACAAATATCCATACATTCTTACAAACTTTCGCGTTTATAATATTAGTAGGATTGATAGGAAAACCGTAAATATGTTGTTACTTAACTTTGACAGAATACTAAATATGACGATTTTGACCTTTTTAGTATCTATTGATAAAACAAAATAAGGCCAAATCTCAATCTGCGAGCATAATTGTAAAGAGATTTGATGCGGTTTGGTTGATGTGTTACCTCGTACAACCCTATTAAATCAAGATCACACGACTGACCTTTTTCTGTTTTACATTATTCGCTTATTAGCCCTTATCCTGTCTTGTGGATTTAAACCTCTCACGGTTCCTCAGGGATTCCCAATTCATTCGGTTTTATTCTAAGTCTGCGGTACGGCACGCGTGGATCGATACTGTGGCGTGTATCACGCGAAACCACTGTTATATACGACATTGGCACCAGCAAATTATGCTAAAGATGAACGTGACTTTCTAGCTATAGGTTCCTACAAAACAAATCTAAGGCTTCGATTTGGAAAATAATGTCAAAGTCAAAGTCAAATTATTTATTCAATGTACACCTTTACAGGCACTTATTGACGTCAATACTAATAATAACTAAAAAAAACAGCTAACTAACTTTTAGTTAAGACTTAACAACTAATCTAACTAACTAACTATAGTCTGTGCCAGACAAACGCGAATCTCTATCCACTAGTACTAGTAGTGGTACTGGACCACTGCACGCCGAAACAGAATCGCGTCGAACGGAAATAATTAAGCCTGTTGTGAAAATAATGTAATTCTGTTTAATATTCATAATAATTCTGTGTAAACAAACGTATCCTGGTACGAGACAAAAATGGCGGGCAAGTGTCTCCCCCGCGACAAAATGTTAATATATTATGATGCAAACTTTGATTGTTTTCGAGAAATAGAAAATTAGTGTTTTGTTGTTTACCCATCCTTATACTTAGAGAATAAAAATATATTGTTAGACAATTCAAAAATGCTTATAAAATAAGTTTTTTCTTATTAAGAGATTATGATTTGATTTTATTTGAGTGGAACGGTGATAGCCTTAGAACGAAACAATCCATGCACAATGATAACACCTGCTCGAAATCGAACTTGGGAAATTGGACCTAAGACAGGTGTAGTCCTACCACCAGAGTTTACCAGACCCTGATACAAGCTGATAACTAGCAAGAAGAGGGCTTACATCATAAAAATGTTTAGGCCATGTCAATGTAAGTCATCGGGTTAACACGTATCTGTGATGTTAAGCGATACGACCAATAAAAGTATCGTAACGAGGTATCAGGAACAAACACATAAAAATATGGGTTAATTGTTCCCGATTGGAACAAATTTGGCTTCGTGCGTACTCACATTACATCGAGAATTAATTACTTAGTAAAAAGAAACATAATATTTTTTTTCGCAAAATGGCCGCTATTCTTTCTCTGTCAGCGTATCTTTCGCAAACGTAAAACACATCCATACCACAGTGTGTCCATACGTAGCATAGTCTTGGTAGGTGGAAGGACGATATGCGTAGGCGGCAGTTGAACGAACAGCCAAATATTGGGTTCAGTGTGTTGGGAGAGGCCCTTGTCCAGCAGTGGACTGACACTATAACACCAAGTTAAAAGTTAACTACGCATTTTATTGGATTGGAGAAGTGGACCGAAGCAGCGCTACAGATTTTACTTATCTGCGATCAATGGCTGCTTGATGGGCTGATTATGATGATGATGATCATGATGATCATGGTTGTTCTCCACATGGTTCTGGAGAGACCATTGTGCCTAGTATTTTTTTTCTACTATTTGATTCGAACGAGTCGCAGCCGCAGATAAGTAGAATTTGTAGCGGTGCTTCGATCCAATCCATATAAAAATGTAGTTAACTTTTAACCCGATGTTATAGTTTTACTATACAGTCCATTTACTAGTAAATTGCTATATAAATGATAAACTAACCGGAAAATCTGCGAGTAAAAAAGACGATCCATCGTCATTTGATACGATGTGAGCTAGTAGACTCGAAGATTACTTCACGCAAGACAGACTGCAAACGTGAACACACTTAACATTTAAAAAATCAATATCATTTTGACACTTACGTTCTTTTACATATTTTTTTTCCTACAAATAAATATTATTTTAAAATTTATTGTTTCTGAGATTTTATGAAAATGCGTGTCAGTTAGTGCATGAGTGGTCTCGCTGTAGTTCACGTTAGTATCTGTTATTTTTAAGGAGTTCGATGGCGCAGCGTTTAACGCGTTCGGTTTGCGATCATGCGACTTGCAATGGATGAGTGACCAAATTATAAACATCTCTATTTCCTCCGTGCTACGGAAGGCCGTTGGTTCTGTTAGTTGGTGCTGTTGTCCATCTAAGGCTTTTTCCCAACTGTGTGACGTTTAAAGGTGAATGATGATGATCTGTTATTTTTATAATTTTTCACTTCCATGAAAATAAACAAACAACTTTCGATTGCGCCAATACCAAAAGAAGTAAATTCTTAAAGCCACACTGGCCTTTTCCACATGGCTATTAAAACATTCAAGTGCTACTGGCTTGACCTTTACCTTCTGCCCGGCTATTCGATGTAATGTGAATGCCTATTGTGTTCCACAAAGAAACTTGTATTTCTCGCACCTGGTTAACAATGTAGAAGAAAGTCCGTAATTTGTCTATTCGTCTATCGATTCAATGTCAAGGCTTTGGTATCCTTCTTTCGGTACTATTGTTGAATTGTGTATGTGTTATTTCAATGACCTCCGCGCCTTTGTGAGGTTCCCTATGTTTGATTCTTGACACAAGTCTTTATCGCATAAATATCATTTTTTAAGTAAAATATTTTTTTTTATGTCTAATTCATAATTTTATTGTCTCACGTCAGGTGTACAGATATTAACTTATAGGTACATTATAGGCATGACATGAACCCTGTTAGGGCACTACAATATTTAACATTTATTTTAATTACTTATTATTACATTAATTTTTATATTACATTTATTTTTAAATTACTTATGTTATTTTAAAATCACATTAGATAAAACATTAAATTATTACATTTCATTAAATCATTATAAAATTAATCATTATAATCATTATAAATCTAAATTTCCAATGGCTCAATCAAATCAAATATAATCCTCGGTCAGATTTAATTGAATTTAAAATAGTAACGAAAATGTAGCTGATAACCAAATCTAATTAAGTTTAAGGATGTCTTGGGGAATATTTTAGCTTTCACGGCTACCGTAAAAGCTACTCATTCTGTAAAGAAACGAAATTTTTTATATCTTAATTTTAAAATTAAAATTTTTTTAGGGATAATTTTACTTTGACAACCCTGTCGACTGTCGCGTAGCGGTGAAAGAATACTACCATCCCCTCTCTTCCCTTAGGTGTCGTTAAAGGCGACTAACGGACTAAAGACTGCACATACATACAAGAGCTTAGATCGGCGATGGGCTCACCACCTGTCACGCTGAGCAAATGTGCAGTCGCTATTTGGTGAAAACTGGACTATGGCAGAAGACTGCTTTTGCGGACTTATTGCCTAGTCTCTGACTAAACCTTCAAGGATAATAGTCGTGATTATATGTATGTATGATGTACAATTTTACATGATTAGCCTTTAAAATAAATGGGTAGTCGTTGCGCGAATATTCTTCTTCAATTATTTGAAAACAAAGCTTGCTCATGAAACAATTAACTTATGATTTATGAATAGAGACGTACAAGCACTACGTAGCATTTCTCGTTTCTCAACTGCTTCAATTAACAAAAGATTGTTCTTAATTGCCTCCCATGAGCGGTTGGTCATCGCTCCCGGAGTGCAATTGCCACTTTGATATCACTGCCTAAATTGAATTCTTCATTCGAAAAGGAACCAGGTTTTATCAAAGATTGAAATGACAAGGGACCTGAATTCATAAAACAGATAGGATCGCTTCCAGAAATAATGTCTGAGCCGTGGAATGATTGATGATGATGAGAAAATGGCGATGATTGTGTGTGACTAAATGCTGAGGATGGATTTTGGGACTTTTCTTTGCACGTATCCCTTGAAATAACGTTTGTTCTAAATGAGTAGGTACTAATTTTTCTTCTTCTTACGTACAACGTTGGCGAATAGATTTCAAATCTACCAACCCAAAAGAGACACTAAAAGAATACTAATGAATTATACCACAACTGTAGCAAAAAAATATCAAACCTAAGCAACTAAGTATCTCTATCTGGGCCTAGCTGGGTAATTTAATTTTTCTTAATACAAAAACTATTAAGGGTGTGTTCTACCCATGAAACTGAACAACTTTCCCCAAGAAACCTATGTGCAAAAATGACAAAAAAAAATCGATCTCCCATATTATTATTGTCGTCAGATGATCGGACAGTTTTGTATGGCAGGTCAAATTTTTTTTCTCATTTTTACACATAGGTTGCTTGGGCAAAGTTGTTCAGTTTCATGGGTGGAACTCACCCTTACTTGTTTTTGTATTAAGAAAAATTAAGGTCGTATAACGTAAGTATTCGCTATTTCATAACTGCAGACTACATAGTATGGACAAAAACTGTCCTTTTAGTACTAACATAATTAATTCGTATCTACCAATGAAAATCGTACTAAAGATTATTATAATATATTTTTTTAATATTGTGGAATCAAAACACTGGCATAAAATAATAACTGACTCAAGTCATCACTAGTTCGTAACACAACACTACAGACAATAACAAAATTCGATGAAAAAATCAAGAGTACATTTTTTATTTATTGTTACTTTAAAATTGTTTCAAAAATTATCCTGATATATCTCCAATGTAACAATTAACGTGTCATTGTGTCCGCAAGTGTTCCTGTTTGGCAGCAGGGACCCCAATTACTGGAATCCGGTGTCGAAACAAAGCTCTTAATTCACCGTCATTAAAACCGCGAATATGAAAACGGGGAATTAACAATGGACGTTATTTCGTGGATGCCGTGGACAGTAAATAACTCAAGACTACGGTTCAAAACCGTTTAAATTTCTTTGGAATATAACTTTAATAAAAGTATCGCAATACACAAAAGAAAGAAGAAAAGAGGAAACAATAAATATGAGTAACGAGAAATAGAGTAACAAAAAAAACCCCACTAACCTGCATTGGGTTTGCCCCAATCTCCCATTCCCAATCTCCATCCATGTGCAGTTGTCTATGTGGGAAAACCTGCATATGTCCAGCAGTAGAACATTTATAAATTGATGATAACGATTAAGACTGGTAGGTTCCATCCTAAAAGGAGAATTACATCCCTGCTCCGTCACGGCATATTAACGGTCAGGTTTGGTCCTGTAAATCGAAAAAGTTTTTCACGCATCCTGATTCAAAATGTGCCCCAATGGTGCCCCTTGCCCCTACTCAGGGCTAATGATTGCCCTCAGGGCCATTTCATGACCCGTGAAGGTCGGCTGAACGCGTAATGGCCTCACCTTAACGCTAACTTTCAACGGAACGGGGTTCGACAAAATCGTTACGTAACTTTTTTATGATTGTAAAATTTATTTATAAAAGAAAATCAGAAAGTATATTCTAATTAGTATTAACAGCTGGCTCATTTTAAATATGTTCATAGTTTTGATGAAATATAAAATATAAGAATAGTTTATTAGAAATGTTTTATCAAAATTCAAAATGAATCGTTGCTATAACGACTATGTAAGGTATGTAAGATATTTTTTTACATAAACGATTGTATAGCCACGGATATAGTCTTCCTATTTTCCCAGGTTGTCAATACACTTGATTTATTATTTACGCACAGTTCGGTGACTCTTTTCGATTTCCGTGGAAAAATGTGAAAAGTTATTTGAAACGTGTTCAATCTTGCCATGCAATTTTAACACCGGTGGAGTTCCGGAAATATTTTAGCATTTCACTGAAACTCTGACCTAAATAGCTACCTTTCGAACTTCAATTAAAGAATGATAATATTTTTATTAGTATACTCGCTTGCTTATATACGTTTATATATAGACAAATTAAAGAAAAGTAAACAAAACATGCTTGCTTGTTCTGCGGTCTTTGCACTGTAAGTAAAAGGTTCAGATACCTTTGACCTTAACACCTACAAGATATACTAATTTAAATGGATTCTCAGTATTCTTTAGCAATAATAGATGAACTTAGACATAACATGTATACAAAGACTATGTACAATATTTTTCCTAATGAAACTTGTTCAATTGGGTGACAATCCGGCGAGCTCCTTCGTGCTTTGGGAAGCATTCTAAGCTATTAATAGATTAGTCAACTGGTGTTGTAACTAGATAGATGTCATAGATAGATGTCAGTCGTTCGTTACCCACAAACTATTAAGGGGACAGGGTGTTCGGTCATATGCCACCAAAGCCTACAAACCAAATCATCAGAACAATGATGGACATTTTATTCACTACGCATGTCAGATGCTGGTAAAATCAGGGTTTTACATTGAAAAATCAGAAACATCTTTCGCCCGCCTTGGGATTCGGAACGGGACCTCTGAATTCGAGTCGAGTCGAGTCGCTCTAGTAGCTATAATAGGTGTCTGCGTATCGCGCGTATTTTTTTTAATACTCAGCCCGGCACATGTGCCGGGTTTAGTATTAAGTGGGGTCATGACCCCACTCTACCTGATGTTAAGTGAAAGTGAAGTCCAGGCGCGAGGACAACTGGTGCAGCGTAAGAGACGTAGCATCAGTCACCCTCACTCTGCCGACCCGAAAGTGCCTCTTCACGCCTCGTTTGAAGGACCCTATGTCATAGGTAGGGAATACGTATGCTAGTAGACTATTCCATCTTTTGGAGGTGCGACAAAGAAATGAGTCACCAAATTACTTTGTGCGTGATGGAATATTAGAGACTGTAAATTGGTGACTCCGGAGAGCAGCACGCGTACTCCTATGGAGAAAGGGAGAAGAAGGGATGAGGTCAAAGATATCTTCAGACCACCATGGTATAAACAGTAAAAGACGCTGAGTGACGCAAAATCTCTACGCAATTGCAAAGGCTCGAGAGTGTTAGTGACCTCTGCATTGCCGATAATGCGCACAGCGCGGCGCTGCGATCTGTCCAAGGCATCGAGAAGGTACTTTGCGGAGCCGTCCCAAAGTTGAGAGAAATACTCCACGCAAGACCGCACCTGTATCTTTTATAATAGACACAACTGATCAAGCGTGAAGAATCACCGCACTTTGTTCAGGACACCGAGTTTATGTGAGGCATTTTCAATCACAGTTTCAATTAGTCCTTTTGGTTCAGATCGCAGCGGATATCCATACCGAGCATGTTAATACTGCTCTGCAGGCTTAGTGATGTACCCTGAAGAGAGGGAAGGGGAAGGAATGGCGACTTTTTCACTGTGAACGCGCACACCTGTGTTTTCTTGGCATTGAACTCCACCAGATTATCAGAGCCCCATTTCGAAATAAGGGCCAACACCCGATCGAGCTCAATGACAAGATTTGCTTGCTTCATTTCGGTATCTACCCGCCCAGCCGTTGGGTGACAGTTATAACCCCCCATGCACTGTGCTATCATCTGCATAGCAATGAATGTTTCTAAGAGAAAGCATGTCATTGATATGCAGAAGGAACAGCGTGGGGGATAGAACGGAGCCTTGAGGAGCACCAGCGTTCACTGACATGAACCGCGCTTCTACGCTCATGCAGGAAGCCAGCGATCCCAGGTACAGAACTGAGCGGGCAAACCATTTCATTTTGTAAAAAGTATTTCTGGTTTTAAAAATTTCCGTTTTAAAACTAAACACTTTTAAGGGGGCTATTCTCCTTTCCTCGACGACCGTAAAAAGTCAGCCCCGCTGTTGATTAGCCACCGTGAACTTTGCGGTAACAGTCTTGACATTGCGCCTTGCTAGTGGGGCAGTGACATTGTTCCTTGGTAGGGGGGCGTGTTGGCACCCCTCCAGTTTCAAGGCTTTGCCGCCACGCGATATGGAAATATTCGTGTATCTCTTTCCGCCGGATCTTACTGTATTTTGTGTTTTTATACATTTATATATTTTACAGTTGATAAGCACAAGCTTGGGACTATATTAAATATGTATGACTAGATTTTATCATTGTTTATGAGCACTTTGTTTGTACCTTAATTAATTGTTGGTTTTCTAATTCAAAGTTCAAAATCTTTTAAGTAGGTACGTACAGTTATTTTTTATTTGTCACTTCGCCATCGTTTCTGCAATTATCATTTTCTCAGTTATTCACTTTTTTCATACTATGACGACAAATATAACATACAAAGCAACTTTTTAGGTGTTCTTCTTCGTCCTACTTAAAAAATCATTTAAAAACTTAACTTAACTCTATCGTTTTTTATGCAACGTTGCACTCACAATTTGTATGCAATCGCGGCGACAACATTGCCGCTCGCGTAATTACAATTCTAATTTGCAAGAGATGCAAGAAAACTAATAAACAAATAGGTATCTTCTTTATTAAACCGCGAAAGTTTATTTTAATAATTTATATAATTATTTTATAATAAAATTAAGTTGGTTTGTCTGAGGTTTTGAGCCATTTAATTCACACGTTAAAAAGCCCAGTGCAATTCCATTTAGATGTTAGCTTCTTATACTAAACTCTGCTACTTGGCCAAAAGCTAATTTCTTATTCATCCACCTACCAAATGATTGGTGGGGAAATGCGTCATCAATTTTGGGGAAGGTAAAAGAGTGGTGCCCACCATTTGTGATAGGCAGGTGGCTATTACTCATTCTGTAGGTCATGTGAGTCGTGCCGCGTGTTTAGTTTTAGCTTAGTCATTACTTAGCTTGTAAAAGATTTAACGTGGGGAGTTTTCGTTGGGCAAGTACCTACATTATAACCGTTGGTGTAAACCGAAACCAACGGTCTATGACACCATAGGAATATTTTCCTGGATCGATTTCTATTGGTTTCAGTTATGTTTAATTTTAATGTGAAAATTTGACACACATTTAGGTACTTACTAAGAATTATTAAAGTTCAAGTTCTACGTTCTAAGTTTACCCAATGATAATTGTTTTTTATACATGTTTAAGGAAGTCTGAACTGAATGTCAAAGTCAAGTGCGTTGCCCTGAGATGATCATATTTAGACAAACGAGAAACAAAACTGGATTACCTCCGACATGTACATAATCGTCAGGTAATTGAATCCCTGTTGCTAATGAGCTAATTATAACGTCACGTACATTCAGTTTTCGAGGCGCGGAAGGGTGAACGTGATCGTGGTTATTTTGGACCTGAATCGATACCTCTTTAATAAATCCTTGTTTATCTTCGACCGGTGGCTACGGCCTTCGTTAGTACCGGCCGTTTGGATCGTAAAACAACGAAGAGTTTGGGGGGAGCTCTCAATATTTTGGTGAATAGGCATTTGCCTCGAATGCGATCGAGTTGTTTGAGTTTCCAGCAGAATGGATTTTCACAACGATATTACAGTGTATAAAACTTAAAACGGTATTAAATATTTAGAACTTTCTGACTATGCCGATGCATTTTCAAATTACACGCTTCCGCACATAGGATAAATTCCGCGTATAAATAAATAATATTATCATGATGGATTACAGATACAGATTATTGAAATTTAAATAATCTTTTATAACATTAACGCTGATGTGCAGTCATTTTCAGCACGCATTTTTCGGAATTCATCTATCTATTAAACTGATATGTTTTTGCAATGTGATTTCTGTTGTTTAAATTTTTTATTTGTTGTTTTATATTCAGTAGTATAAAGCTGCACAAGTTCTTAGGTTGTTCTGAACTAAGAACCTATTTGCAATGTAATGTAATGTACTACTTACTATGTTTGTAAATTAATTCTTTGAATTTGATAACACGTGTGCCTCTTTAATGCTAACAATAAATTAAAATGTTAATTAATTTTTTATTTAAAAACATGACTGTCTAATTTTTTGAGTCATTCTTAGAATGCCGACACAATTTTCCATTGAATTGAATATTTTAAAATGTTTGCCAAAGCTTTATATTTCACACCGCTTTTTGTAAAGAGGTCATTTACCCTAATCAATTTTAATTAAGTTCTGAGACGTTCAGAGACGTTGTATCGTTACTGTACGTCAAAAGGGTTGTACCTATTATCCTACGTAAGACCTTTGCCGAGCCATTCGGTACACAAACAGTAAACTGTTCAAACAAATTACAGGGCACGTAATGGGTCCTTTGGGGCTGATAAAAATCGCAAAGCTCATTAATAATCATATTGGACTTTGACCCTTATCATGATTAATACCGGCAAAATTATTTGTAATATTCATAACATAATAAATGAATATTACAGATAATTTTGCCGGTATACTTTAGCATACTCTTCTGGCTTTATTAAATAAAACGTAGGGCTTTTATGAAATTAAAAGTTGTTTAACGGAAAAGCTATAATTACAGAGTAAACAATAACTTTTAGAAGCGGCCAGGGTATAAGTAGGTGGTAGGTGGTACTTGCAATCGCTGTACCAATTTTGTAGGTTCGTTCGTATCGTCCCATTTATGATTTTTTTCTGAGACATGTTAAGTACAACGAGTCCCCATAGTAAGAACTATCTTTAATTTAAAGAGAGCCCGCGTTTTATCTGTAAGTCTTTCGCAGAAGTCGTTATCGAGCCGTGTGTCCCCGTGATTCTCGAACCGGGAATATTGTACTTGACCGGGATGAAAAATTATGGCACGTTCGGTCCCTCCGAACTCTCTGAAAGAACCTTGATCTCTTCCACCATTTTGCCATGAAGAAAGACGGGCAACCAAACACGAACGCATTCTTGATTAGCAAGATTACGGAAACTAATTATACGACCAAATACCCTACATTTATCCGAAGAAGCTCGAAATGCAACATTATGCCTCTGTCGTCTATCCATCTCCGTTCCAACTTATAGATAAAGTATTATACCAGATTGCGTTCCTATACTGTGTTTGGTTGTAAAATGAGATTTTCGCATCAGCCTACAACCTATACTTAAGCTTAAGGGGGTGTCGCGCGATCGCAAAAACTGACATAAGTCTTATAGAACTTCAAAGCAAAATCAATTATTTTGATATTCTTAATTAGAACAATTCTGCTTTGAAGTTTCAGACCTAGTAATTAAATTAGAGCAATGTTTTTATTCTGCGAAATGTGCAAAACCATCACGTACTTGTGTTAAAAATTAAAATTTACTTTTTAAAGAAGGGATATCGGAATATCAGTACAAATATTTTCATGTACCATGCGTGAAATTAAGAAAGTTGTAAGTTGCTTAAAAATACGTAAAATTTCACACTTTCGTGAGAGGCTTGGCCCTACTATAAAAAAACATCGCGAATATAAACTATTTCTCCCTTTATATTAGAAGTTGGTCGATAAAGTTTATTATAAGTCCCTCAGCCGTGCAGAAAACTTTTTCTTTATCAGTATAAAGTATGACTGTTCCCGCCCCGAGGATTTATGAAGCGACGACTCCACCTTGTTTATCGTGATAGCCTGAAAACGGCGGGAGGGGAATATTTGTATGCCGGAAAAATGGAATGACGAAAGTTTTATGTACATGAAAAATGGGGGTAAACTTATCCTCGCGCTGCGGTGCAGGCTGTGTATTTTGGAGGCAGGTTGTTTAAGCAAATTGTGGTCGGGAAGAGTCAACGAGAATAGAGAGATTGCTTTAAAAAAGTATGGATCCTAAAAAAAATTCAACAGAAATAGAGAGATTGCTCTTAAAAAGTTTAGATGTTGAAGAAGATTTAACAGAAAAAAGAGATTGCTTAAAAAGTATGGATGTCGAAGAAGATTCAACAGAAATAAAGAAACTACTTTTAAAAAAGTATGGATGTTGAAGAAGATTCAAAAGAAATAGAGAGATTGCTTTAAAAAAGTATGGATGTTGAAGTCTCAGAACAATAACTATTGGTCTGAGGTTGAAGTAAACTATTTTGAGATAATTAACAACTAAACATTCATAAAAACCAAAGACTATATAATCAAATAAAAACCTTTGATTCCGATAAAATTCCTTCCATTAATTTTGCGCAATTGTTTCAGAATAGTAGTGTTTGTTGTAGATGTCCAGCATTCCACGATTATTGTTATTGCCTGTACGGCTGGCATGAAAACATGCGGTTACCGTTCATCGTCCCACTTCGCCGAGATTCAACTGAAAGTGCAATTGTCTATTGTGGATAGCGAAATCTATATAGAGTCGTCGTCGCGCTCCGTTAAATAGGCAATAATGGATATGGCCATGCGTTGCGTTATAACGAGGGAGATAAGTCGCAACCGTTATATTATTTATTTTTAGTATTAAAACAGCCGACAGTTTTTTTTCTTTAAGTATATATCTATACGACTCGGTAGCAGAGTGGCATAGCATTTGGCCCTATATCCGGAGGTTTTATTTTCAATCCAATCCAAAAAGTTTCATTTTTATTTCAATCAAAATTAGGTTGGTGATTGATCACCAACTTGCATTTGGTAAGCGTGTTGATCAAGCCAATACTTAACAATACAGGCAGTATTAGGATCAGACCTGCTACCCTATCGGCTAAAAATATGAATATGAACATTGGATTCATTTGACATTTGAAGCCCATAATATGCCCATACAAGGACAAAATATGGGCTTCAAATGTCAAATAAAGCCCATGTCCATATCCATATTTTTTAGCCGATAGACCCGCTATTTGATTGCTGGATTGATCCGCATAATTTTCATTCAAAACACGTGAACATTATGTGTGTGTGTTATTTGGATATTATTATTTATCAATATATCAAAAACTATTTGCCTTAGTGAAAATAAGTAACCAAGATTCAGATTGATAATAATAACATATTCATATTAAATGAAGTGAGAAATTTCGAGGTAATATTCGATTATTTTGAAAATAAAGACTAATTTTGAAGTGGCGACGCAACGCGACAGTGAGGACGCGTGCAGAAGATACGAATACTTAGATAATATTACACGATCGACGTAACCATTCGGAACGGGATGCTCTACTAACAGCATGGTATTGCAAACGTTCGGTGGGGTGCGTGAGATAGTTTCGCAACAAAAATGTGTATACTCAGTAGACTGCATATGAACTTTGGCTCTTGAATTTTCCCTTTAGTTTACGCACGCTATGCTTTTTAATTTAATTTGTTGTCTTTTATAGCCAGAAGTGAAAACCATACAAAATTTACATCGATCCCATCACCTTTCAGCCGCTATTTTCACCGGAATCACTTATTATATTATGTTTAATGATTATAGACGATCCATCCGGCTCGAAGAACCATCCAACTTTTGATGATAGAAATTATTGCGCTAATCTTACTGATTCAATTAATTATGTATTGATAGGGAAATAAATAATACAATACTATGTATATCACTAATTAATAAATAGTCGCGCATCGCAGTTAAAGTGCAGTACCTACAATGCTTACACATAAGTACAAATAGCGTTTTTAATAATTTTACGTCGGATGATATTTAGTGAATTTTCTTGATGGACAGGTGGAAACTTAATTATATTGTTGATTTGACAAAGGTGCAAGATATAACTTGTCTGACCAAACCTGTCTATTCCAGCGATGGACGGGGGCGCATGGTGCGCGCGCGACATCTCGCTGCGCGCTCAAAAGAAGTTCCTGTCGCGCGTCGGCGGTGCGGCCAGCGCGCGCGCGCTCATTCTCGACGAGCAAGCGAGCAAGCTGCTCGACCAGGTAACTACATGCATACATAGGTACATCATCATATGCAACGAAAAAAAAACTAAAAAATATCTATAAAAGATGATTCGAACAGCGGCGGCCTTGTAAGTGGCTTGTAAGGTGTAAGGCCAATACGGCTCACGGCTATTTATCCTCAAAGGGTTATTCAGAAACTAGGCAATGCGGACTGCAGAAGCAGTCCACTGCCATAGTCCACGTGTTGCCAAATTACAACTGCATCAAATATCACAATATGCAGCACAAGATATGACACGACGGACTAAAAGTTCGCTTCTAAATAGCATGTGATCTAATTGTTACGGACAGAGCAACGCCTTGGCCTGTCATCCTTGTCCGCGCAAGTCTTATGGTGTGCTAGATGATAATACAACTCGTCTAAGTATATATATATATACATATTGTATAAAACGTATCTTGCGCAAAAACAAATCTCTGCTATCCGTGTCTGTTCTTTGTTAAAGAAGTCATACTAAATTTAAATAAGAGTTTATATTATGGCGCACCGGCTTACGGCTTGCGATCGTAAACAACTTTCGCAATGCCGAGTCACCGGATGAGTTGCTACTGCGTGGTGGGTTATGGCCGTATCTCTCCACGAGCACTACACTGGGCCTATAAAGTTATAGGTTGATGACGATGACATTGACAAATGTAACGTTAATTATTATGATCGCAAAAGCAATTTGTAGGTTCACTCAAATATAACTTGAACATCTTTCCAGTTCCTAACAGTCCTCCGCGAGCGCGTGGAGAAGCGCGAAGCAGAGAAGCTGGTGAAGCACGTGATCAAGGCGGCCGTCAAGCTGGGCGTGCTCAGGCGGCACGGCCAGCTGTCCGCCGCCGATGAGCGCGCGCTCGCCGCCTTCCGCTCCAAGTTCCACGTAAGTGTTTCAACCCCTCAGTGTTGGATTTTTTTTGACACTTTTTTTGGCACAACTGTCAACGTCAAATTTGACAGAATCGAGCATAGACTATGCGATATTTTGCGATAACAATACATAAGATGAACCACAGAACCGAAATAACCAAACTTGTTTATACTAAAGTAGTCTGTAAGTCTATGAAAACACGGTACAAAGTCAAGTGTATTTTTGTAGGTGCGGTCTCATGCGACCGCTTGGGGTTTGAGGGGATGTTACCTGTCTGTTAGTGTCAAACGAGCATACGTTCAACCTATGAGCATCATCCACCAAGTTTGCCAATGCGGGTTGATTGTTTTTAATTTTTTTATTTGATTGCATACCTACCTATATTTTTTTCTCTCTCTCTTTTATTTATTTATAAAAAGCGGTCTCCTCAGCCCATTGACGTTTGCAACATATATTTTTAATTCTTATGCTTCCATGCTCCTTAATGTTACTGGATCTAGTCTATCACCGTTTGAACCGAACAGTAATGCAAAATAATGCTGCTTCTAGCCTTTATCCAAGTCTTGATATTTTCTCTTGGCAAATGTTTAAGACGTCAGGATCAGAAATCAAATGAAGTTGGGCAGGTCACCTGGCTAGACGTGCGTGGTGATGATAAATGGACCAAAGTCTTGACCCTGGTTGTCTAGAACAGGCCAGAGAAACTATTATTGTCGCTATCCGTAAGAAGTGTAAACTTCCTGTAAATGGTTATAATAATTATATCCATGTTATGACCGTTACCTCAAAGGACAATGCCCACGACCCATACATTTGAAAACCTGATAATGAGTTAGCTTATATAAAATGATCTTGGTAGGAAAATGTAATCTGATAAATTACTGTTTATTGGTCTAAAGTCAGATTTTTTATTAAAAGCCATAGTAATGTGAGAGGTTAAAAATAACAACTTTAAGTTTGCGGTCGGACATTTTTTTTTCAAGTTTTTCGGCAACATACAATCATAGCTAAACATGTTTTATACCACTTTTGTTTTAATCCACAACACATATTTATAATTAAAGAAGCCAATAATCAAGACTATACATGAGTTTTATTAAACTAAAAATAACGAATCTCACAACCACCGACAACAGTGACAGAAAGAGCTGTCGCCATAACGATGTTTAGAGCATACTTGTGTTCCGACAGTTAGAGATAAGATAGCCAGTTGCTCAGTGGTTGAGGATTCCGGGTGAAGCGCGCTTCCACTTAGGTTAGGTTTTAGGCTGAGTTTCCACTGACGCGGAGCTGAACGGTGCGGAACTGAATCGACCAATCACGTTGTTCGACGTTACCCCCGAATCTTGTGGAGTGGAGATTTCCAGCATCGTGATTGGTCAATTCAGCTCCGCGTCAGTGGAAACGCACCCTTACACTTGTCAAGTATTCAATTCATAATGATGTACTACTGTGTTCATTTTCAGCCTATTAACGTCCCACTGCTGGGCACAGGCCTCCCACGTGGACAATAGCACGTAACCATAACCCACCACGCTGGCCCAATGCGGGTTGGTGGGTTTTAACAACTGTCATCTTACGACAACAACCGGGACCAACTGCTTAACGTGCCTTCCGAAGCACGGAGGAGCTCGAGATGTTTTTTAATTTGGTCACCCATCCAGCGACCCGGCATTGCGAAAGTGGCTTAGCGAGCAAGATCGCAAGTCGAACGCGCTAGCCGCTGCGCCATCGAGCTCCTTGTGTGTGTGTCTCTTGTGTTAATACTTATTAATTATTCATAACTCGTTAAGCGTATTTAATGCCATGATAACAATTCTTAAAAAAGAGAACTAGAATATAGTTTTATAAACATGAAATTAATTATAGGTATTATATTTAACGTTAACAGTTAAAAGGCGAAACGAAACGCTTTGAGTGGCAGAGTGCGTTCAAGAACCTTAAATTAGTTACTGCCATGATTCGAAAGTAAAACTTAGTATTGTATTTTTTTCTGACTTTAATGGGAAACTATGATAGCATGAATTTTGAGCTATTTTTGCCAATACGATTTATATTTATACATTCTTAAAATAAGACAGGTCCAAAATGGGCATTGTCCTTTTACAATTTGAGGTAACCGAAAGTATTCTTAATGAGTTTTTATACCATTTGCAGACGGTCCTGATGGCTGTAGTTTCATTCTGCGAAGTGGAATTCTCCTACGACCGAGGATTCCTGCAAGACGCCTTGAGAGAATCCCATCAATCGCTCAAGTGAGTATCTTAAATTTTGGAGAAAGTATTTTATAAAGTGAACCGATTGATCTTCAATAAATCATTTGTCAATTGTTTCTAGATCTGTGGTAGAGAGGCACCTATCAGACAAATCGGTATCCCGTCTGGCTGGCGTGTTTGCTCTCGCGTCTAGGGGTGAGCTCTTGGACTCTCTGTTCGCGGGGCAAGTCGACGATGATGTACTAAAGCTATCCAGGATGCTGCGCAAAGAACTCGACAGGGGCCTCCTATAATCGTCCCAGTTTGAAATCACTGTGCCGTCCTAACTCTACCAAAGCTATGCGTACCATCTTAATTTCGGAGACTTCTCAAAAGAAGACCACTTCGACTATGGGATCACATGCAACAATATTGTTATCTCCGCAAATGGAGATTGGGTCGTCTATCCTTCGTCTGAGACACGTTGGGAGATACATATTAGGACTAAAAGATTTTTGCAGAGACGTCGGCCGATGTTTCGGCGGTGAACTTGCTGAGGCCACGTGGATGACGTGACTGGAGTGAAGAAGAGATATTAAAAGAACATTGTAGTCAACTGCAATATACTAATACACACAGTAATAAAACCACTGCTATAGATGATAAAAACCATTCTAATCAAATATCAAATACGTTATACACTCCGATCCAAAACGTTTTGGTATAATCATTGCGTTTTATTAACATCATCAGACCTTTCTGAGATGATTTGTAGTCTTGTCAATTAGGTTGAAAATCTTTATAGGATGTAATAGATCTAAAATCACTTCAGTGACGTCATCGACGCTCTCCGCTCGACAATAGGATCTCATTTAACGAGTTGTTCGCGCTCGGCCCTGCCTAAGTTGGCTTTTGAATTTCATTCAGTAGTTCACCTTTCTATAAGTTTCTAAAGCCGCACTTTGCCTACTAAATTCGGTGATTATTTATTTTTTAAAGCTCTCTAGTACTATAGGATCTCTCAGAAATGTTATATGCCTGGCAGAAGCGTACAATTTTATATAAATTTTATAATATTCAATTATTGCCATAAGTTAAGAGAACGACAATTTAGCGTTCTTGTGACTTACAAAAGAGATTTAGGAATACTCATTGGATTACTCATGAGTTTAAAGAGTTTTAACTGTCATGCGAGGGGAAAATCTGATTTAATTTTTAATGAGTGACAGACAATTAATGTTTTTAAGTCTTAGAGTTCGTTAAGTATTTGATAAATGTTTAATGTTTGTAATGGATTCAATGTTAAATGTTTGTTGGTTATTTTCGATTAGGGGAATAGTGTTCGTGAAGTAAAATGCGAATATCCGATTCTTATCCGATTTTAATTCTGAGGTGTAATGTTGCTGTTTGGTGATTTTTTGTAAATCCTAAATACTTATGTTTATAGTTTTGTTCCTAAGGATTTTATAATCAACTCCCCCGCAAAACTTGCCCTTGTGCCAGTAATTATCAAATAGGTCTAAGTATCAAAAATGTAAGTACTCTATATAAAGGGGGTCTTAAAATGTTTTTAATATAAAGGTTGTCTTAAAATGTTTTTATTATTATACACATAACAGTAAAAATGGTTTCATAACTTATGACAGCTATCCATCATTGTTGTAATACTTATAACAACGAACATAAACTAAGTTTTTAACTGACTATTTTTTCACTGTTCGCATTCTTCTCATACCTACTCATCTATACACATATTTGAATTTTGAACTAGAACAATATTTTTAGATTAGATTCATAACTCATTAGTCATCACAAAGCTTTAGCTTAATTGTGATATAAAACAGATAAATTTCTGAGACACCCCTTATAAAGTACTTTTATAATTAATAAGAGACCTGATGATACTTGTTTAAAATAAGCTTGCCTCATTCTAGTTTTGTGCTCTAGCTAAACAATTAAGATAGTTAAGATATTGCATTTAGTAATTGTATATATTATTTTATTAATTTTATAACAATTAGTTGTAGTTATGTATGATAATTTATTAATAATAAGAATGATATCGGTTACCACAATACTTATTTATATTTCGAATCTTAATAAATATCCGTATCGAATATTGTAGTGTTCTGATAAAATTACGAATACTTTATGTTTAAAGGAACTGATTATATTGGTAATAATTTATTTATTGGTCATGAATATTGCAAAACAAAAACTAATTTTTAAGCAACTTCGTAAAATTAAGATTTTCAAAATAATTGTACATCTATTGGACCAAAAACTTAATATCTATATTGTACCGTTCAAACATATCTGGACTCCAAACTCATATCTGATTTTTACTAGCAATAACGAAGTAGTCCTAGTTTACGATGATATTGTTTTGTATAACTTTTAACTGTAGTTGTAGTAAGCTCTTACTGTACTGCGCACACTCGGATCTTGCCTAATTATTGTCACTGCGTCTAGTTATATTATTATTATAATTTATTTTGACGTTTAAAATGTTTAAACATTAATGACATTACTAACGTAAGGCTTCACTTGCTTGGTAAAGGAGGAACCATTATTATGTGGATTGGATACAATACATCCCCTGATATTTCTAAAATTGATTTAAATATCGAACAATATGTTTATTATCAAAAGTAATAAAGTCTGGCCAACGAAAGCTGAACCTCGTAGTTATTTGATTGGCAACACTTTGTCTCTGTATGTGTCTATCTGAGGTGTCATGTCGTATGTTAAATTGAAATATTTCTAAGAAAATTTCAGCAGTGTGAGTGACAATCTGTTACCCAGTCATGATTTTTTTGAATTTGCCGCGTTTTTCCTGGTTAAGCTTTCGTTAGCCAGACTTTTCCTACTCGTAGAACACTTCGTATTATTTACTTTTCTATGATTAAAAATATCAAACGGGTTTGTTTATGCTTATGGCTTCATGAACCGCCCCTGTGGTCAGGTTAAATCACCGGTCTTGGATTTAACAGATATAGATAAGTAATTTGAATTTTGTTGTTTAAAAAAAAATAAAAAGTAAGGTACCTATATCTGGTGTTGGTTCCTCCATTACTTAAAATACTTTAATGTTATCGTTACTAAAGGTGCTTCTCTGCAACTGGGGTCTACGACGATCAGGCACTTGGCACTTTACTTGGCAAACGAAAACGACACTTGTTTCGCTCCTCCACTCTGCATCCTCAAGAGATCGAAATATATTGTATAAGTTTGATAGATGACGATCCAGGCCTTAGTTGAAGAAGCACCTTAGCGAAGAGCCGACTGTCATAGCTAGACGAAATCAAAGAGACGTCCATATAAGAGTTGTATTAAACGACAATATAAATGTGTACGTGTTGATGTTACTTCTGACTCTGCGTCTCTCTGTTACTAAGACATCAAAGTGTTCGACACAATACTACCATAGTTTTGTATTGATACACAACGCAACTTTTTATAGTAAACAAACATTTAGTAGGGGATTAACGCTAAATACTTATTAAAGGCTTCCTATGCATACCCTGTCGAATCGTTGGATATTAAAAGGTATGCGTAGGATGGCTATAATAAGTGTTTAGCTTTAATCCCTGTCTAAAGGTTTTTATAGTGGTTTATTATGTTGTTAATACGATACTCAGCAATGTAGCGGGCTAGCCAGTCTTAAGCTTTGTTCGCTCTTGTGCTAAGAATTTTGTCAAGTTCCAATACATTGCTTCGCTACTCTTCTTCCTTTTTTTCTTTCGTTCTTTAAAATGAATCTTAAAATAAAGAAACTAGCGAAGCAATTCATTTCTACTACGACTAAATAACTCGCCTAGTGCGGTGCGAACAAAGCTGCACTTTCAATTGTTTCACAAAAGAATTGCCATTTAAAAAATGTTCTCGGTATTGCCAGTGTAAGCGACTAAAATGAAATGGTAGTTTTGCCAATGGATTGCGTAACGGATTGATATTTTCGCATAGTGTTTATTTAAAGAGTAACGTTCATCTAAAAATAGTAATTGTTCACCAAAAAATATATTAATTGCTAAACTCAGCGAACCTTTGGTGCAAGTTTTCCTTTATTTGGTTACTTTTTTAGTGTGCGAGAATATTTGTTACCTTATTTAAATAATTACTTTCCGTAGACAACTGAAAAGTAAGACTATCTAGTCCCTGCACATAATGGCACGGACATGACAATTATTGCGTGAGGTGGGAAAAGGGTCTAAAAGCCGGCATCACACTCTTGATGGTAACTTCGAGAATACGAGTTATGAACTCTCTACTCTTGTTGTTAAGGAGAGTGTAGCTTTGTGTCCGAGTACTCAAGCGAGACCATCGACACCCGTTACATTATATATTTTCAAGTTTGTTAAGCTGTGTTATATTATATATAATAAGATTTGATATCAAATATACAATTGGTAACAAAGGAGGCAGTTTCATTTCAAATTCAAACTCAAATTATTGATAAGTACTGCATCAACCAAGTAGCATTATGGTTAGAAGGATATGTAAGTGATGTCCAATAAAAGGACTGAGCGGAGGCCAAAAAAGCTAAGCCCTCTTAGTTGATAGCGTCTATTGACGCTATCAACCAAGAGGGCTCAGTACTATTGTACTCAATAGGTTGCAGTGAACGTTTACCGTTATTCTTGCGGACCAACTCAATCATTTAAAAAACTATAAAAAAATTATGACCAAAACCTCTGATTGATTTTGGGGGTTAAAGTTGCTCGCGTCCGTAGGTTTACCCTTGAGACCCTACACGTGATCCCTGGGTGGTGCTAAATGAGTAACACTGACTGAGTGGTAGAGCCACGCTGCGTTGCAGCACGCATTGGGCCGGCTCGCCCGGCGTAATACCACCCTCTCACGAATATTCGACGTGAAATAACGGCACTTGGCGCTGTTGTGTTTCGTCCGACCAGTGAGGGTTCCGGAGGCCCCTTCCCCGCCCCCCCTCCCAATTCCTATTCCTTCCTTAAACCTATTCCTCCCTTGAAGGCCGGCAACGCATCTGCGATTCCTCTAGTTTTGCGGGTGTCCATGGGCGGCGGTGATTACTTTCCATCAGGTGACCCGCCTTCTCGTTTGCCTCCCTCTTTTATAAAAAAAAAAAAAAAAAAAAAAAATTGAATTTCTTGGTAGTCAAGAAAAAAATTTGTCATATTAGGGAATTTGCTAAAGAAAGAAATGAAACGAACAATTATGTGAAAGCACCAGTCAATAATTTATTTACTAAACCCCTTCGTATCCAAATCTGATATCGGTGTGGAGTTACGAGTGCGTTAAATGTTAATGTGACTTTTCGAGACTCAATTCACAGGAGCATATAGCAAAGTAGGTATGTTGTATTCAAAACTATACTTTTTTTAATTCACAGAGTCAATATAAAGTTTATAACGCTTAATGATAACAGCTGACGTGTAGTTACAACTACAATCTGTAGTAACAACTACAATGTATGGAATCGAAGAACGCCTGTGTCAACATTGTGTACCTACTTAACCAACTTGTAACTTTAGTGCTTTTTCGATCTCTTTATCGAATAGATAAAAACACCTGAGTACTACACTGACTATCGACTCTGTGATATTTTTAGTATTTCGATTTACTTGGTTTCCGCATTACAGCGATTATTGAGCGTATAATAAGGTCCCAATAGCTTTTGATTCCCTCACAGTCCATAACACATTATTATTTCAGACCATAACCCACCCAACTGGCTCCATTCTGATGGAAATATTGTGTGACATTGTCCTAGAAATGTCTCACATGAACAATAACACATGGGTAGAGGCATTGTGTGTGAATGTTAATTATTATTTTTCGTTTCCAAAACACTCCTGTGAACTGAAACTCTAAATGTAATACTTTATGTATACATGATTGTTATGATAAAGAAAATTCGATTCTACAACACTCATATAACATCGATTGAAAATACAAAAACACCGAATATGAAACGGAAACATTTACTGGCAACTAGGTACTTAGATTAAACAATTAAACGAGGTCGCGTTGTCGATTAAGCGATGGGTGGGCATTATTTACATTTACAATTTGGAATGTTGAAGTATGGATCTCGTTAAGTATACACACAAACTTAGAATTATCGGTTATGTCATACACGACTTATACATAAATTCCTTAATTCAATCATATAACATTTAAACTGTTAGACAGCTTTACCTATTCATTTGTTCGTTTACATTGCAATATGTTATTTTTTTACAATTTAATTAACTTTATTTGAAGATTTTCTTTTTTGCTATGATTATCAACAAATATTTGTCGTTGATACCTTAAAGTTCTAAAATAATAAATGGAATAGTAAGAAGAGTTTATGTACGTAATATAAGTAGAAATAAACGTTGAGAAGAGACCAAACAGTGAAAGCGCCACCTATAGTGAAAACGCGATACTAAAAATAAAGGTAAAAATGGCTAAAAGCTCTAAGCCTCGTCAAATGAGCTTTCAAATACAATTTAGAATCTAGGTTTAGAAGTAATAATAACTACAGTTAGTATAAAATAGATTTATTTTTCTAACCTAATACTATACATATTTGATGATCTAAAGGTAAATGAGTATTACCGGGAATCCAACAATGTCCACGCTTTCCAGGTCACTGGTTGCGATCCTAAGCTGCCTTCGAAACCTATTCTATGCGTAAACAACATTGAATGATGTTGGAACGTTGAATACATTAAGGGGAATCTACTCTTAACTCGATAGATATACATTATTATGTTTTTGTGAGATTTTACATTTTAGGTGTAAGATCCACAAACATTTACCTAACACTATACGTACATACATTTCACCGGTTTAGTGTGCCATGTAAGACATTTTTTACTGTTCGATCGAATTAATTAATGTTACTACAATTTGTATGAGTTTGATTACAACGCCCCGTCTAGTGGCGAAATACTGAAACCAACTATTTTTTTTTACTAGGTAGGACTGTAGCAGATTCCTACACTATTATCTTAACTAAACCACTGTAGTAAGTAAGTTGTTTTGTTTAACTAGACCGAACAGCGAAAAATTTGAATCTTAGTAGGTATACATTACTTGTATTTATTATCGTCGAATACGCGGTCTCTATTGATTTTAGGTTCTTAATTATAAGTGACTTTCCTGGATGCATAATTAGATTATTTTATTCACTTTTCATAACATGTTTAAAATATTAAATGTATGGAGAATTACTTATAACAAATAACCTTTTATCTCAATGGGAATTAATAGTTGCGTAGGTACGTTGTCAAAGTGCAAACTGTAATAAGTTTTCTGTTACACGCACATTTGGATAAATTGTTAAATTACATTACAATGTCTTACAGTTAGATATGTAAAATATAAATACATACCTAAGATAAAACAGAATAATGGTCAAAATGTGTTCCTCGCTTTTTCAAAGTGTTCCTAAACACAGATTTAATTGTATTGGATATTGTTAAACTCGTAATAAACGACCACAATATCACTTACCGCAGGGTATGGAAATGCCATTTACACTGTGCGTTAGAAAGGAAAATATACAATCGTCCGTAGGTATTATTTCTCTAATAAAAATATAAAATTAAAACAATCTAATAAATTTACTATCTAATACAAAACATCGTAAAATTAAAAATTACAAATTAATACTAAATGAAGCTTTTCTACCTGTGTCTGGACTTTGGCATTGCCTTCTTATAAATACTTGCATTCCCCTAACGCGCTGACTACATTGTGTAGAACGCTTAGTGCAAGTTTTTATCAATATTCGATTGAGTAACTACAATTTGTGTAGGAATCTTGTTGGTTGCACAGTTCTTTGCTAGATGGCGCTTTTTTGATCACATACTAATTGTGGGTAGTTATTAAATACATCGAATAGTGATAAATAGTTGCAATAAGCACACAGTTTAAAAAAAATTTGTATTACTTACATCATTACCCGCGAATAGGTTACGAAATCACCGAATACCAAATGAGAGGAAAAGATGAATTTCGATCTTCATGAACATAATTTTTAGTTAGAATAATTTGTACTTAACTTTACGAGCATGACTGGTGGAAGAAAATTAATTAAAAATACATAAAGATGTCTATGAGAATTTAATTTTAGTTTTTACTTTTAAGTAGTAGGTAGTTAAATTAGTAATTTTACACAGTTATAAATTCCAATCAACGAAAGCGCTAGTAATTTTTATAATGATTAAAATGTCTTCTAAAATTTTGTTGTTATTTTTAATTTTCTTTCATAAGTATATTTGTGACTGAATCAACATATTCGCCAACATTCTGATAGGATAGTAACACTGTAAGATGGGGTTACACTACTATTTAAATAAATACAATACTGTGTATGTGGGATAAAGTGTGGTCTAATACTTATGACACACCATTGAAAGTAAATAGCTTAAAGTCAAAGTCGTATTCTAGCCGCGTAACAGCTCGCTTTTGCTAAGCTGTTACAAATATATTACATCCAAAATACATTTACATTTTGGTGGTGATTGGCTTCTAAGTGCATTTCTGCTCGTAAAGCGCACATTTAATGTAAGTTTATTTACCATTAGACCGAGCTAAGGTGAACTAGAATTTGTATGGCCACTCACTGCTCCGAAACGAACAAATTAGTTACAAAATTTGTCACTAGGTGCCGCTGTAATTCCATACAAATTGTAGTTAAGTTTATTTGTCCCAAAAATTAAATAAAAAAACCCATTCAGCTAATTAGCATTCAACATACAGAGTTTATAAGACAAGCTTTTACGCGAAATGAATACGACAGAATTATCTTGTGTTAACAAAGGCTCTAGTTGATGGTAGTGCCTTATATTGGTAAGGGGACAATTGCCCACGACTTGCGTTTGCTAGCAACGTCGTACGGCGTCGCCATATGTTGTGCTTGTATGTTAAGCGCTGTCGTCCAACGTTGCCAAACATGTTAAGCGTCCATTGTTATAAAGCCTCGGTCAAACTAGACGTACTTAGCGTCATTGCGTAAAATAGAGGTATATTACCACATTTGTTAGGTCGCTGTGCCGGTGTTTGCTAGTCCTAACACAATACTGCTACATAAATGGATTTCTGTAGTTAACGCAAATACTTTACATTGAAAGGATATTTACGGATCTTCTCCCATTTATTTTACATTGTTACTTTATGCTGACGTTTCGGACCCCTTGCAGGCTCTGTGATCACAGGGAGACTAATGTATTGACTCAAAATTAATTTATTACTGCAACCGTTAATTTTGATATTTTATTTGGTGCGTTCCGTTTCTCGCAAAATGAGTTTGTAGTATTTTTGGTCTTGCAGTGTGGTGTTGGGTATGGGATTTAATAACATGTATGATGGGATCTCAGGCAGACGTTAAATTCTAACCATCGTCTTTTTCATTGCAATGGTTAAAATAATATGGAAAATAAACGCAAGTAGATCCTCCAAAAAATGTTTTGTTACCACTTCATTGTTATGTTCTTTAAACGAGTTTTATTCACATGTTCGAACTAGTAGAGGTAACAACAACTTGTGACTTAAAAATGTTACAAATTCTTATTAATGTTCACTCTTTTGAGGGTTTTTTCCACCAGATCTGTGGGAGGTGACTAAAGCGGTGCACGACGTCAAAATCCACCAACAGAGTTTCTTCATAGTACAGCGCATGAGCGAGGCAGAGGAATTTACTTTATTGGGTGATTCTAGGGCGAATTATTGGCATTATCATCAGTCGTCATCAGATGGCTTTGATTTTTAGGCTCGGATAAGACTCCCTACATCCTGGACTATTATGTACGCCCTCTTTTGCCATAAGATGTTAATTTGTCACTAACATTGATCCATGGATCAATGTTGTGTTGGCTCACTCACAATCACTATTTTATTTTAATGAATTACAATGTTGGTTGATTAGACCTGCCGCACCGCTTATAGCTATCACCCACATCTCTGAATAGAATAGAATCTACTTTGTGAAATGTAGGTTACTTTTGTAGGTCCCATCTTTTCATTAACAGATTTTCGATTCGATGAACTTTCCGGTCGACCATTTTTCGGCGATATTTACTTCCACATGATCTACGCGCACGATACTGAAAGTACTTACGCACGCACGTTCAGACCGGAAGCGGATATTACCATTAAGTGGTCGACCGGGGAGTTCTTTGATTGTTCATTATAATATCATTTTGGTATCACTACATTTCCAGCTTCGTCAAGGTATACAAGTGTTATATTAATCCACACACTGGTGAGAAGGGAGTAAATAAAACTCTTATACTACACGCGTTCGACCGAGGTTTTATGGAGACATAGGTTTGGTGACACTGGCAGACACTGACACTTAGGGTTGCCACCTTTTTTTAGGACGAATAAAGTATTTTTTCATTTTGTTAGAACAAAAATAAAGTACATAGCATAAAAAAGAGTATTTATTTATTTGTCCTTAAAAACGTATTTTTTGTTGCTCATTGCGACATTTTACAAATATTTGTATTTGTTTCACGTAGGTAAATAGAGTATTTTGGCGTACTTTATTGGTGTCGTAGATTATAAAGTACGCCTACATGAAAAACAGGACAATACTCTTTTTTAGAGTACGGGTGGCAACCCTACTGACACTAGTTGCAAGGCGTGTCGTGTGCTGTGAGCTCACTCCTTGAGCTTGTGCCAGTCGGCGATCTGCCGGCGCGGCGCCGCCTGCACCTCGCGCCAGTGGTGGCGCGCGCTGCCGGCGCCCTCAGCGCCCAGCTCGAGTCGCCCGATCACCTGCAAACACCGGACATACATAAATATGCGCTTTGGGGATACTATCGTCATCAGCAGCCAGAGAACGTCCGTTGCTGGACAAAGACCTCCACCACGTGCGGTCTTGTGCTGCTCGCATCCAGCAGCCACCCGCGACCTGCACTACCTTGCTGGAGGCCTGTCCACATTACATCTTAATATTGGGGATAATATACTCGACTATTATTAGGGTCTGGTTGGTTTGCGGAGCCGTAGGCTCGTATTCTAAAACCAAGCTCACACTCAAATCTCTGCTTGAGTACAGTTAAAAAGGGATGGCGATATATGCGATTAATAGCACCATCCCTTTCTAACTGTACTCAAGCATAGATTTGAGTGTGAGTTTGGTTTTAGAATACGAGCCGTAGATGTTATGATAGGAGACGTTAGGGGGAATTGCGTATTGATTTTTTACACAAAATTGGTTTTATACAAAGGTTGTCTGTTATCTTCCTAATCAATACCTTTAAATACATTACCTCGTTCTTGGTGACGCGGATGCAGTCGAGCATCAACAGCCCTAGCGACATATGGACGAGGGTGGGTCTCTTTGGTTCGCGGAGCGCGTAGATATCAGGCAAACCTCATGATATGAGTCTTGAAGATTTGATTGTTTGATATCTGCTTTCATTGACACCATGTATCGACCGTCCCGAAGAATAACGTCATATCTGCCAAGCTACTATCTCGCAGATATGACGTTATTCTTCGGGTATGTCGCCGTCAGTACGCATTGCATTCATATGCATTACCTACCTCGTTCTTTGTGACGCGGTCCCAGTCCAGCACGAGCAGCTCCAGCGACACGTGGTCCAGCGTGGCGTTGGGCGCGGCCGGCACCTCGAACACGAACGACTCGTTGAACACCGGGTTGAGGGTGCGCTTCTTCACGTGCGTCTTCTTCTTGGCGATCCGCTGGCCGTTGTACAGCAGGTACATTTTCACGTATCTGCACATGGAATTGGATAACATTTGTTGATTATTCACGAAAAATTTAATGTATTTTTTTTCCTTCCGGCCGGCACATAACATATTGGCTATCGCTCTAATTCACTCGGTCATTTGTCTATTATAAACCTTTGAAAAGTTAAAATTAAGATTATTTCAGAGACGAGTTGATACTTAACTTCTTTACAAAGTTGATGAACATTGCTTCAGCACATAAATACTTACAATATCTAATAAAAAGAGAAGAATAGACTACCCTTTTCATTATTAGGGTTGATAAAGTGTCGTGTTGCTGGCAACACCTAAATGAAATCGGCACAGGACGGTAGGGAGTGGCACAAATCTTCATCCTATTGCCGTCCACTGCAACCGTGAACGTAAACCTCCCCCAATGAGCGCCAACTATCCAGGAGGCATATACCCAACATTAGGTGATTGCGGGCTGAGTTGATGGTGATGTTGTTGGGCTAAAGTGTCTCCTTACGGGTCAGCCAGGCCGGTGACGTCCATCTTGGGCAGGTTGCGCGCCTTGAGCAGCACCACGGTGAGGCGCGCCGCCGCCGGCTGCCAGCACAGCGACACCAGCACCTCGCCGCGCCCCACGCTGCGCATCTGCAAACACCGCCACCATGGAATAGATAAATAAGGTTCTGTAACCGCCACCACAGAATCGATATGACAGCCACCGTCACACAAGATCGTCACATAAATATACAGTTTATATAGGTAAAGCAAGATTTTCTTCAAACCAGAGATAGTTGAACATGGTAAACGGAGTCCAACCAGGAGGCCAATTCTCATTTTTCGAGATGTAGTCTCGAATCGAGTTTTGATTTCGATCTCTATCTCGACCATAAAATCTCGTTATTAACATTTTGTTCACGAATCTCCTACTCTCAGCGCTAATCGACTTCGAGTTTGATTCGAATTCGAACTTTATCGAGTGATAATCCAATTTAGTTATTCTGAACATCTCGAACTCGACATTTCTCGAGGGAGAGCTGCTCGAATTGCTTCGAGTGGTCGGCAGTGGTCGAGACGTAATTTCGACTACGAGAAGCTAATGAAACGTCAAATAGCGGCGAAATTACGGTGGATATGGAGGAGTTAATTTCCAATTTTGTCGTGGAAGTGATTTAAAATATTGAGAGAGCTCGCTCTCTTTTTTTTAAAAGGTGGAAGAAAACTTTCCACTCCTTAACTGTATATCGGCTTCCAACATTTGTAGAAGAAGCTGCTTCTGCTGTGGCGTTGGGTATTTTTTGTTGACATTGTGACATTGTGTGTGTCTTGTGAATACTAAAATGATCGTTTCGTCACCAAACAAGCACACAACCACAAACAAAAAACATAAAATTTATCGACACACGTCACGTTTTAAACAATACAAGTTGTTTAAGGAATTTAAATGTGATCACCACACATTAAATATAATGATTTTTCGATAGTTATTAAAAATTTACTTCTTTAATTAAAAAGCAAGTTCAATACATTTAAATACCTTTACAGTAAAAATATTTGAGGTACATAGTTGCAACTGGTTTAAAACCGGATGAAACGTGTCAAACGGAACGCATCCCGAGTTGATTGCATTAAAAAGAATGGCAATATTCATCAAAAAAAAACTCGAAGTCTTATTTCGATTAGCGCTGAGAATAGGAGATTCGTGAACAAAATGTCGATTATCGAGATAGAGACGAAATCAAAACTCGATTCGAGACTACATCTCGAAAAATGAGAATTGGGGCCCTGATCGGAGATGTTCTCGAATAATATCAAGAGTACTCTAAACCAACGAGTATGTACGAAGAATGCTGTGAGCATTAATGAAATGGGTTGGTGCTTTGGTGTTTCGTACGGCAAATAAATAATTTTCTATTGGGACATTACTGTGCATTAAATATTGAAAGATTTAATAGAAAAGCACTTTTTATAGGTTTGCAGATATTTTGTTGCCTAACGAGTAAGAAAACTCTTGGCACACTAATAGCTCAGCCTACAATGTGAAATCAATATTCAACATACCTTGAGGCTTCGCGGCTGAATCTCCCGGCAGAGGGCCATCGCCTCTCCGCTGTGCAGCTGCAGCGTCGACAGCGGCGACACCACTTCACCGATTATCTCATCGCGAGAGTATCTGTCAATTCAAACATTCATCATCATTTCCAACCCTTCTCAACCCCCTGCTGGGCATAGGCCCCTCTCTGTTTATGCCATTCGCCTTGGTCTTGTGATAGCCATTTATTATCATTGGATCATAAACGTCCCGTACTGAGCTCAGGCCTTTTCCCATTAACGACAGCACATCGGAAGGTAGGGCCATACTCCACTACGCTTGCCTGTTTACGGTTTGGTGGGTGGATTAAATACAAAGAGATGCTTTGGAGCAAATGAAAACTTGGTGGTATATGTTCAGGGGCCGTACCATCAACTCCTACAGCACTATTACTTTTATGTTACTATGCAAATTTTGCAAAGACCTAAGATTAAAGTAATACGTTTCCAAGAGGTGACAGTAGGGTCAGGGGACGTATGGGAATTCGCATAGTAGGATTAAAAATTACTCTTCGTAAGAAATGATGGTAAGCTCGAACTTTTGGCCTTTCGATTTTTAAACTCCTTTGGTAGCGATCGTGTCAAGAAGAAAAAGTTTAGTTTATTGAATGGCCCCAATCCCTTACTTTTTTCTGTTCGACTAAGATACAAGTTAGCATACAATTGAGCAAACCTGTCAAAGCTGAGCACGACGAAGTGCAGCGTGATGCCGGCGAGCTGGTGTGGCGCGATGCCGTAGAACGTGAAGTCCTCGTCGTACACCGGGCAGCGGGTCTTGCGCACCACTCTGCAGTCATTACATTTCAAACTCAAACTCATCATCATCATCATCATCATCATCATCATCATCATCATCAACCTGTATTTGTCCACTGCTGGACATAAGCACGCCAGTGAGCACGATCCGCGGCAACGCTCATCCAGCTCTTGCCAGCCACCTTGCGAAGATCGTCGCTCCACCTTGTCTGAGGCCGTCCTTACGCTACGTCCTACCTAACTCAAATTCAAATTGTATTTATTCTATAAACTTCATTAATAAGCACTTTGAATCGTTCAAACATGTTTTTTAACCCATATATGCCCAAGGGGTCTAGAACGACCCTCCAAACAGATGCATAGTTTTTTTTTTTTAGGGAAACTAATTATCGAAATACAATTATGAAAC
Organism: Scoparia ambigualis; assembly: GCA_963921215.1. Classification (NCBI taxonomy): domain Eukaryota; kingdom Metazoa; phylum Arthropoda; class Insecta; order Lepidoptera; family Crambidae; genus Scoparia; species Scoparia ambigualis. The sequence continues at coordinate 23,775,271 of OY992521.1, read as the reverse complement.
AAACAAAAATCAAAATAATAAAAAAAAACTAAAGACAGATAACGTCAAGTTACAAGAGGTGCTTTTATTTAATTAATTAATTTGGTTTCCGTCGGAATGGCACCCTAAATAAGCCCTTGTGCGATTCCTTGTTGGAGAGCCAACTCGCAGCATTGAAGGCCTACGCCTGTGCCTTGCAGAACACAAGTTTTGACGAGGAATCCTGCCAGTTATTTTACCATACTGTTGACATCTTGCCATCGGTCACCAAGGCAACCACCGAAAGAGTTGCGCAATATGCGCCAATGACAAACCATCGCCTGTCAATATTTGTTTAATTCAGCCAATAAAAACTCTGCGGCAGCCGTCACACGACTGACGTCTACAAAAAGTCACCGGTCAACAAGCAACCTTACAACAATTATTTAATTTAATGTACAAAGTTATGCTTTTTGGATGTATTTTTTAGCTATTTATTTTTACTATGAACATACATGTAAGTGCAAACACGGTGCCACCAAGCGTCCACGAATCGTCGGAAAACGTAGTGCAGTGCCCAAGATGTTCCCAGCCCCGTTTTTTCAAAGGCCAAAGAGGGTTGAAAATCCACGTAAGTAGAGTTCATAGAAACGTGGATAATCAACCCTCCGCAAAAACTTCTCCATCGCCACCTTCTCCATCCTCTATTTCCTCTCCCTTTTGGAAAACACTCGCCAAATTTAAGCAATCATTGCCAATAATAAAACGTATACCACGAGGAGCCCGCGTAACTGTAGCCCAGACTCTCTCTCATATAATTTCTAAAGTTGTCCAAGAAAACTCCGTCCGGGCCTGGGAGCATCTATTCGTCTTCCCATACAAAATTCTTAGTGTTAAACAAGATCAAAATCATACATCTTTGACACAAAAAATTAAAGAAAACTGCTCTCCGTCCTGTCCTTTCCCCAATTTTCGACCTTCAGTCCATTCATCAAGACTTTGCAAAAAAGATAAAAATATCCATCTTTTAGTAGAAAATAAAATCAGTGACGGAGATATACAAGGCGCAGCACGTCTGCTTTTCTCCGACGATTCGATCGCCCCTGACTCTCCAGATACCCTTTCGGCCCTGCATAGCAAACATCCACCTCCAGCCCCCAATATTCCATTTCCCGACCCTCCCGATTTTTCAGACCCCTGCTTACAGACTACACCGGAATGCATACTTAAAGCCGTCAATTCCTTCCGAAGTGGCACCGCCGGTGGCCTAGATGGACTCACTGCACAACATTTAAAAGACCTTGTTGGCGGTAGATGTAGTGATCCGGGCGGCGCTCTTTTGAAGGAATTGACGGCCCTTATTAATTTAATGCTTTCAGGAAAAGTCAACCAAGAAATTATTGACATATTATACGGTGCCAATCTATGTGCCCTTAAAAAAAAGGATGGCGGCATTCGCCCAATAGCCGTAGGCACCACCCTTCGACGACTGGCTGCCAAGGTATGCTGCAGAAATATGTCCGATAAGCTAGCGGAATACTTTCAGCCAGTGCAATTAGGCTTCGGCCTGAGCGGTGGATGCGAAGCCGCCATTCACTCGGTAAGGAGCTTTATACAAAACAACCCTGACGACATTCTGCTGAAGGTGGATGTCAAAAATGCATTCAACTCAGTGGATAGAGGTACCTTGCTGACACAGGTTAAGGAACAAATCCCGGACGCCTTTAAGTTTCTTTGGCAATGTTACGGAACACCTAGCAATCTGCTATACAAAGATAACTTGATCACGTCCGCAGTTGGGTGTCAGCAAGGTGATCCTCTAGGCCCAGCAATTTTTGGACTTTCAATTCATCCGTATATAAAACAACTAGATTCTAAATTTAATGTGTGGTACTTAGATGATGGAACCCTCGGAGGCGACGCTAACACCGTATTGGCTGACCTAATATCTTTAACTCAAAATTTTCAAAAAGCCGGTTTAGAACTAAATTTTTCTAAATGCGAGCTCTTTATACCAGAGACATGTAATGACAGTGACAATATTAAGCAACAGTTTAACTCCATAGCTCCAAGTATCAAAATCATTAAAAAAGAATCTTTACGCCTCCTAGGGTCCCCCATCCTAGAAGAATCGTTCGCCCCTTTCGTTGATGATAAATTAGCCAGTTTAAATTTTGTTTCGGACCGCATAATCAAAATTAACGCTCACATGGCTTTCACCATAATAAAATTTTGCTTATTTGCACCCAAATTCATATATAGCGTTCGATCCTCGCCCTTTTGGAATCACCCAAGCTTGACATCAAAATTAGATGATTCGATTCAAAACATATTATCTCTGGTACTAAACATCCCTTTGGACAGTCAAGCATGGACCCAGGCTTCCCTACCTATCCGTTTTGGAGGCCTGGGAATACGTAAAATTTCGAGTGTAGCTCTTCCAGCTTTTTTGGCTTCAGTACACAAGACGGAGGGGCTGATCACAAGCATTCTATCGAAATCCCCGCGATACCATCCAACAGCCCACGTGTCTGAAGCCTTAGATGTGTGGAAGAGCCAGTGTGGCGATGACGTGCCCAGTAACCCGTCATCGCAAAGGCAGTGGGATGAGCCGCTTTGCAGACTAGCGCGGAATAACCTTCTTAATACGCTAGCTAGTCCTGCAGATCAGGCCCGTCTCCTTGCTGTGGCCCAATGGGAATCTGGATTATGGCTCCACACCCTTCCTTCTCCTCATCTTTGCACACTCCTGGACAACAATACCTTTCGCCTAGCTTCCTCACTTCGTTTGGGGGCACCGTGTAATGTCCCACATCGCTGCCCATGCGGTGACATGGTGAATGAGCTTGGCCATCACGGTCTTTCCTGCAGCAGAAGTGCGGGGAGAATTCCCCGCCACGCCGGCCTTAATGACATCATCCGCCGGGCCCTTGCTAGCGCTTCTATACCAGCCGTTCTAGAACCGAATGGCTTGTTACGAAGCGATGGCAAGAGACCCGATGGCATGACCCTGGTTCCGTGGAAGATGGGCCGGCCCTTGGTGTGGGACGCAACCTGCGTCGACACCCTGGCCCCATCCCACCTTCCCCAAACCTCAATAGAGGCCGGAACTGCTGCTGCAGCAGCAGAGTCGCTCAAGCGGCGCAAATATGTCGATATTAGCAACACCTGCATATTTGAGCCGTTTGGAGTTGAGACCCTCGGAGCGTGGGGGCCAAGCGCTCACCGTTTATTCCGGGATCTCGCCAAGCGTTTGGTTGAGTCCTCGGGTGACCAGCGGGCTGGGGCATTCTTGGGTCAGCGAATAAGCCTGACCATCCAGCGAGGGAATGCGACCAGCCTTCTGGGCACAATGCCGCTCGGGAACGATTTGGGGCATATTTTTTACTTGTAAGTATCCCTTTTTTTTTTTTTTTTTTTTTTGTATTACTTTTAGTAACTTTGTAGTTAATTAGTTTTTTATATAATATTTAAGTTATTTATTACATAGAACTAAATTAAGTATATAGTAACTTTGTAACACAAACATTAATTATGAAACTATATCATACAAAATGAATAACAGCACTATTGATAAGTATTTATTGTTCCATTACTAGAAAAATGTGCATCAATTTATGGTTTTTTAAAGTTTTGATTTGTTCTGGTGTGGCGATTTTTAGGTTTTCACGGACAGCAATGTTAGTTTTAAGAGTTATTATTTCAAATATTTAAAATAAAACAGTCAATTTAGATAAATCGATTATTGCTTTATGTAATATAATAATACAATTTTAGATAGACTTTCAATTAGATGGCTAAATCAAAGTAATTACTTGGATGGGTCGCTAATGACCCCCTGGGCACATCTGTTCCAAAAATTGCTAAGAGAGATGGGTGGAATAAAATAGTACTGAGACAGATAAAGTCTATTTTATTTTAAAAAGCTATGCATATCAGCTATAAAACATTTGTCATGAAAATAGAGATTGCATTTTATACATATTGTGACGGTTTTGTTTTTTTTATATTTTATTTTTATATTTTATTTTATATAAAATTTTGTCACAATGCATATCTTCGCCTAGCCTGACCAGTCAAAATGTTGTGGTTACTGCATGTTTCTTCACACTGAAAGAAACACTTGTAGCTACGAGAAGCTGTGGTTTTGCTGAAGCTGTGGTCTAACTTATGCCATAGCTGTACAAATTGCTGTACAAATGAAACTTCAGATTATCAACGGTAGCTCCAACCAAAACAATAGATATACCATTTCTTTCCTCTCATTGCAATACGGTATACCCCTATATTAGTATCTAAGCATAATTGATCAACGCCACTTTTATATTAATTAATTATATTTATAGATAACATGAAGTTGGACGTATTATCAATATCTGTTTCGTTGCAACATAATATATTTGTACTATTTACATCTAATTGAGATAATAGTTGGACAATACTTGCTTGCGAGATCTTATATAGCTACCGTCGATGCTCTGATGTCAAGATCCTTAAGAATGAAGTATGCTTTAGCTAAGACATAAATTGGACCGGCGAAACCACAGCCTCACACACTCGTAGCTACAAATGTTCCTGTCAGTGAGATAAAACATTCAGTAGACCACGACATTGAACTGGCCAGGTTAGGTGACGATATGCATTGTGCAAAAACAAAATCGTGTAACTGTCTAAAAAATGCAATGTCAATTGAGCCGTAATGACTTGAGCTTTACATTAATAGTTTTTTTTAAAGAAAATCGCCTCCATCACTCTCAGTACTGTTTTATTTCACCCATATACCCAGAGCAATTTTTGCACCAGATGAGCCCAGGGGGTCGTTTACGACCCACTGAAAAAAAGAGACTTTCAGTTGTGTAAAAAAATTAAAAGTATTTTTACTGAAGTAGCAATGATGAAAGGTTGACAAATTCAAAAAATTATAAAAATCGGAGCTGCAAATAGTTGTGGGCACATATGGGTTAATCTACCAGGACATATTTTTTTAGCTGTGGAGAAAAATGGGCGCAATCTACTAGATACAGCTTTATACAGATGAAACGACATTTATAGAAAAGAACAAAACAAAAAAAATTACCTTTAAGTACCTATGATCTAGATGCATCAGCCAAGTGGAGCAAAAATATGCACAACACACCTAGCATCAAAAAAATTTGATAATTGTTATTTGTGACATCAGATGTCATTAGCATCCGCCATCCGCAATAGATTCTTCTGCGGATGTCTAACTATTATAAGCTCTTCACAACCTTTAATAAAAGTTGTTGAAGTTCTAAAAAAAAATTTCTTCCCCCCCTCCAAAAGATAGCTCTCAGCTGCAACCACCTACGATTTTTGAAATCGCAATCGCAGACTCGCGACCCGGCAGACCCTGGCAGGACACCGTTGCGCCACCAGCGCGTACTTTACTTTGCCTCATCAGCTGATAATGTGACTGACCTGTTCCTGACCTTGTGCTGCTTGTCATAAGAGCCTGGCACCGACTGGCATCGACACAACCAACGTATTCTTCCCGTTCTCATCATCTTGACGCGACTGACCACAGCGCGTTCTTCTCCTTATCAGCTGATGATCAGACTAACCTGGTCTTGACCTTGTGCTGCTTGTCGGGGAGCAGCTGCAGCTTGACGTAGGGGTCGGGGCCGGCCGGCTCGCGACCCGGCAGCCCCTGGCAAGACACCACTGACACCACCAGCGCGTTCTTCTCATTCTCGTACCTGCCGAATTACAAGAAGTAATATTTAGGGTCGATTTTTCAATTGTCAGATAAAACTAATTTGTCCGATAAAGTCATGGTAAAATATTAAGTCAATGGGTAAGTATGTATTATACCTGAATAGTACAACTATTCAGAAAATGTATTGTCATATAACGTTTTTTCTTTCTTTACTGGTGACATTAAATAAATAATAATAAATAAATCTTTCCTACAATCACACCAATTATCTAGCCCAAGAGAAGCTTCGAAGAAACTCGTTAAATGGTTACTAGACAACGGATAAACTTACTTAAAATACTTAAATACATACTTATTATACATAGAAAACACCCAGACCCGTGACAATTTAGAAAAACAATAATTTCTAAATTGACCCGACCGGGGATCGAACCCGGGACCTCAGAGATGGCGACACCATGAAAACCGGTGTACAAACCACTCGACCAAGGAGGTCGTTCACATTATATTGTTGTTCGCGTAATACTTTATTAGATGGATAAGTTTTAACCAAGGATTGAAAAATCGGCCCTAGTGTATTGTACACACGTGTTTTAAAGAATGGTCTACAACAGTTGTTTTTTAACTATCATGATCAACAGATTATCAGTCCACTTACGTTGGACATAAGCCTCTCTCACACGGTGGTCTTTTTTTTAATTTATGCTACAACTAAAAGCGCTTGGCCTTAATTTCACCTGATGGTAAGTGATGATAAGGCCGAAGGTGGAAGCGCGTTTCACCCGGAATCATCAATCACTGAGGAACTGGCTATCTTATCTCAAACTGTACGGTACACAACAATGCTATAAACATCGTTGTTATGGCGACAGACTTAGATAAGATGGTGGTAGCTAACCAGGCGGCCTTAACAGCCCTATCACCAACCAAACCGAGCACACAAAGATGTACCCCCCGCTGGGAATCGAACCCGTAACCTCTGGGTCTGAAACCGGTGGCTTACCCACTAGACCACAGACCGCTGGCTTCTTTTCGCCTATTATTATTATATTCTTAATCATTTCGTAATTTTTGAGCTACAATGAAGTTAGTAGGTAGTCAATATTCAAAACAATTCGTTTCACTTTATAGTCGTCGTCATTTAATCTTTTTCTATTGCGAAATCTTTTTACCATGCCTTTTCAGCAACGTAAACAGCAAATATAATCATAGTTACCTACTTCCCAGTGGAATCACAGTCTGAATACAATGAATATCAAAGGAGAACCAATGTTATTTGAGCGGTAGACAGGTCGGTCTCAGCTGTTATTACTGTTACGACCCGTAGCTGTGGCTATAAAGGTTTGTATCGACTTTCCTCGAGCCTGTGTGGGCGGACGCAGAACGATCGTAGGCTTTCGCCGGCTGCCTTTAATAAACAACCTTTTTATTTATTTATTTTTACACCCAAGGTAAAAAATAAAAAATAGGTAAACAAATTCAATTAAGGTTCATAATTGATTTTCGAAAATAATACATCTGTTGTGGGCTTCATTTTTACATAATTTTATTAGCGACTAGTGAAGGGCCGCAACTTCGTCCGCGCACACCTGTATGCCATGACTGCCGTAATCATTTTGAAAAGTCCGTATTTATTATTTGTCTACATCCTTTGTGAAGTGTTTGTGTGTTTGGGCTGGAAGTTAATGACTCAACCAATGTGTGAGTCAGCACTTTTCATATTACCATGTAAAAATAACCGTGTCGCGTATATAGCGTTGAAAGAATACTACGACCTCCTCTCTTCCCTTGGGTGTCGTAAAAGGCGACTAACGGACTAAAGACTGCACATGCATCCAACAGCATAGAGCGGGGATGGGCTCACCACTTATCACGCTGAGTACATGTGCAGTTGCTATTTGGTGAAAAGTTGACTATGGTTTATAGCAGAGGACTGGGTGCCAAATTCAAGAAAGTGTGGAATTATGTAAAGTAGCGAATTATTTAAAGTAGCGAATTTGGAAAGTGTCGACCCGTTACTAGACTCCTGCTTTGATGCGGCCTCATTGCCTAGTCTCTGACTAACCCTTCGCAGATAATAGTCGTGATTATAATATGCATACATTCTGTCAAAAAAGTTTCGGGAACGGATGATTTAATTATGATTCCAAATTCAATTTTTTGTTTTTTTTTTGTTGATTGGCACAACTGTTATCCATTTTGGCGCGGAGTTTGAGTTACATCTGTTAATTAGATTAAATACAGTGCTGTTTTTAGCTAGTTTATATCTAGTGTGTATTGCGAATTTCATAATGGATAAAAACATCGAACAAAGAGTTTGTCTTAAATTTTGCGTCGCCAATGGTATTTCGTGTTCGGAGTCACTGAAAATGTTACAGAAGTGTTTGTCTTAAATGCGTCGCCAATGGAATTTCGTGTTCGGAGTCATTGTAATGAATCGACTTTATCAAAAACACGTCGTGCATGTAAGTGGCACAAAGCGTTCCAAAGCGGTCGAGATGTAATGGAAGATTTCCTTTGCTCTGGCAGGCCATCAACGTCTTCAACTGAAGTCAACATCGCAAAAGTGAAGGAAATGGTGACTGAAAATCCTCATTCAAGTTTGAGATAGATAGCCGCTGAACTTTCTTTGTCTCACGAGTCTATCTAAACCATTTTAAATAATCACTTGGTATGAAACCATGATGCCGCTCGGCTAGTCCCAAAACTCCTGAATTTTCTCCAAAAACTCAATCGTATAAGAGTCGCTGAGGATATGCTAAAACGAGCCAATTCCGACCCAACATTCATGCAACGCATTGTTACTGATGACGAGACGTGGGCTTACGGGTTTGACGTGCAAACAAGTCAACAAGCTTTGGAGTGGCGTCTTCTAACTGAACCGAAACCGAAAAAACCACGCTAAAGTCGATCAAAAGTCAAAGTAATGTTGACTGTTATCTTTGACTATCGCGGTGTTGTGCACTCGGAATTCTTGTCGAAAGGTCAAACGGTAAATAAAAAATATTTTTTGAGGGTTATGCGGCGTTTAAGAGAGCAAATTCGACGAAAAAGGCAAAGTTTGTGGAAAGAAAATTCTTGGATTTTGCACCACGATATGCGCCTTCGCACAAGGCCATCATTGTGAACGGATTTTTGACCAAAAACTCAAAAAATACCATCAAGCAACCACCTTATTCACCAGATATAACTCCGGCCGACATCTCTTTTTCCTAAACTGAAATAACCACTTCGTGGCGCCCGGTAGAAGACATCTGAGACAACTGAACTCAATTCCGGAAAAATCGTTTAAAAATGTTTTGATGATTGGATTATTCGTTGGCGTAAGTGTATCGTTTGTGAAGGAGCTGACTTTGAAAGCCATAAAATAATTTTGGTTGAATAACTAACATTTTGTGTATTATTGATCTTTTCCCGGTACTTTTTTGACAGAGTAGTATAAGTAAATATCTATATTAACCAAAATCATTTGCCGAAACGTTTGTACGCGCATTATTTCTGAACGACTGCACTTATCTGGCTAATTCTTTTTTTGTTGTGTTTGTAATTGTCAGGACAAGGTATATATATTAAGATTTTTTCTGGAAATTACGTACGTTTGGACCCCGTACCACGTGACAAATTTCTAAAAAGATTCCCGGTCGGGCCGCTAGTAATAACATTTTTTAACCAACTTCAAAAAAGGAGGAGGTTTTTTATATAAGAAGAAGGCAAACGAGCAGGCGGGTCACCTGATGGAGAGCAATCACCGCCGCCCATGGACACCCGCAAAACCAGAGGAGTCGCAGATGCGTTGCCGACCTTCAAGAAAGGAATTGGATTAATTAAGGAAGGAATAGGAATTGTGAGGAACTCCGAAACTCTCACTGGCCGGACGAAACACAACAGCACCAAGTGTCATTATTTCACATTTAGGATACTAGTGAGAGGGTGGTATTACCCCGGGCGAGTCAGCCCAATGCGTACTGCAACGCAGCGTGGCTCTACCACTGAGTAGTGGTAGAGCCACGCTGCACTTAGTAGTTGAGTCAGTGTTGCTCATTTAGCACCACCCAGGGGTCACGTGTAGGGTCTCAGGGTAAACCTACGGACGCGAGTAACTTTGACCCCTAAAACACATAAAGTGTTTGGTGTGCAGCGACACGTTACGGTCATTTGTTTTCAATCACAAGACATTACACCGCTTGGGACGTCTTCTTTATCAAATCATACAGCACATGCATTACTCTAACTACCTAGCTGACTGATCCCACAGGATAGGCGGACCAATGCGAAGTCGGGTCGGCTACAGGAGTCTGTTTTGCTTGCGCATATCAGTGACCCTCCACCAGGTTTGATCTCAGAGTTAACCATTCTACATAGATTGCAAACCAATGCTTAGAGGCCCATCCCCTTACGAAACATGAGACATACGCTCCCGACTATGGACTTATAGTCGCCTTCTACGAACACCCTAATTCCTTGTAAGGCTATTTTTAGACCAGACACCTCACGGCAAAGTCATTTGTCTACACTAATATTATAAAGAGGAAAGTTTGTAAGTTTGGATCTAGGAGTACTCCGAAACTACTTGTCTAACTTTAAATCTTTTACCAATATTTTGAATGGACTTTCAGGGTGGACATAGGTTTTATGTATATTAAAGGTTGTTATATAAATATACTGTATATAGGCAAAACCACAGAGCAGTTAAAATCTATTCCATGGGCGAAACCATCACGGGGCCCGTTTGCGGGTTTTTGAACCAAGAATTGCAAAAAAAAATATAAAATTAGTATTTTATTTTCATAAAACATTGCGTGTAATGTAAAGGTTATAACCGACAAGTTGCGAGCGATCATTGTAGCCATAGTTCTAGGTCTAGACTCAACAAAATGTGCGTTTTAGACTCTTACATCCGTGCTAAGTACTGCTAAGGCGTGTCGTATACGCCTTCGGCCTTACCCACAAAATTGCTGGAGTTTAGACGCACTTCATTTGTTTTTCATGTGGAATGGATATTCATAAACATAAAGTTACTAAGGGATAGTAACTTTATGTTCATAAATGAAGATTCTTCGAAACAGATGTAAATGATTTCACATAGTTATGTAGTCTCTCTCTTTTTCTATCTCCTCAGCATTTATTAATCAGATCTGATGGTGGGGTCTGCTGGTCAGTTTCTTCCACTTTGTTCGACGCATCGGTGTCATATACATTGCACATAGTTATTATGTGTCTACGATAATTTAATTATGGTTTTTATATTATTCTATGACTTCTACGACATAGTCTTTTTAAAATGTCCTACTTATGTAGGTCTCAGGTTCGATTCACCACTACCTACCAAGCGGGGGGTTGGATTTGTGGTGAGTCTTGTAAGTTCACCTGGTAATTTAACAGCATTTTGTCTGTCACTATAACAACTATATTTGACTATATTTGGCAGCTCATTAGTAGAATACTTCAAACCCATCTCTTCCCTTAGGTGTCCTAAAACGCGACTAACGTACTAGTAGACTGCACATACATCCAACAGCATAAAGCGGCGACGGGCTTACCACCTATCACGCTGAGCACATGTGCAGTTACTATTATTTGGTAAAACGTGAACTGTGGCGGTGGGCTGCTTTTGCGGTCCTTTACCTTCTTTGTGGTGTTGCTTCCTCTGGCTAACCCTTCGTCGTGAGTAAGTATATATTTATTTATTATTTCATTAATTAACGCGGTTAATTACCAATTATATTATAAAATCTATATAAATTACAAATTCGAAAAATAAATATTACATTATTATTATATCGAAATGTACAATTAAATTATGATTGATTGATTTAATCACAACCGGAAAAAATATTTAATTCATGCATCACTCTCACAGAATAACAGGCACAGATATCAGAAAGTGTATTCCATGATAACAGGCATTTTCATCCATCCGTCCGCAAACACATCACAGGTAGGGCTGACCTCAAGAAGATCGTTAAGCTCGGCTAGTGTGTATTTATGTATTGTTATGTTCTGAAAGTAGGTATCTAGATAAGATAGCCAGACCCTCAGAAGTCGAAAAATCGTAGTGAAGTTCAACCTTCGGCCTTATCGTCACTTATCATCAGTACCTAGTGAAAATTGTAATAAAATATGATAGAAGAGGTAGTAATAGTTAACTGTAAGACCAGTTATTGAAATAACATTACGTACCGAAAGTGTACTTTGTTTAATGGACCCTAAAGGCTATTTTATTTAAAAATTTTACTAAGCGTAAACAAAACGCTAAAATATATAAAGAAAACATTAATGTTTAATATTTTTTAATTATCTTTACGCGACGCTACGAAAGTGTTTTGCTTTCACATTGAATTAGTTGGTAAAATTATTTTAATTAAGAATAATACATTAATTATTTTACTCAGGTGTTGTGTAGCCTTACTATTACTCTTTATTTAATTCAGATCTTAATTAAATTTCTTACAATATTTCATATCAAAAAAACATATTTACAATATATTATTTAAAAAAAAATAGCGAGGATAGACTCAAGCTATCGGTGGTTAGGGCTGCAGAGTGAGGAACCTCCTGAAAATACGTGCCGTGTCAAAGAGTACTGCTTTCTGTATCTGACCCTTGGCCCAACCTTTTTAGCGAAAGCCTCTCTAGATGTTGATTGAGCCACTTAGCTATAAGACCGTTTGCCGAAACGATTATCGGTACACAATAATGGTTGAATCCACATCCCACATGGCGGTAACCTCGTGAGCCAAGTCAAGGTAGTTACATAAGCTTATCTATTATTATTATCATTATCAGCTTATTATTACTTATTATTATTAAAAAAAAAGATTTTTAAAAAAAAATTGGTTTTGTAGTTCGAGAAATAGTCTCCTCTACATGAAACAAACTAATTTTACAAAAGTGTCTTGTTTTAAAATCGAAAGATAACACTCATATTATTATGTAGTATAAAAATTTTTAGAATCGGCTTTACAGTCCAAAAAATAGTTTTCAACTTACGAGTACATAGAGTACAGAAAAAAATAACATCTTCACAATATTAATGCGAATAAATGTTGTCTGCAAATAGAAAATAATCCGTTGTAATCCGTTAAGCTTCTATAACGCCATGGTTCAGATGGGAACAGGGCCGGACTAAGCTGATCACGTCTACATCGCCGCTAAATTTCAGAAGGTTAATAAGTACATCAGGCAGGGCAGATTGCGAAACCACAAAACATCAAATAGGTGCTACTAATCTTTTTAGTGAATTTATCTTCACGGCCAAATCACTCTCTATCTTCCTAGCTATGGTCAGCTTTTTGCGTTTTTTTGCTTTTGGAAAGCAACTCAAACACAATCCAAAATTTGTAATTTTTACATAAAAACAAATGCTGAAATCTCCTCTAGCCCCTATATACTTAAATCCGAAGGAACTATTCAGTTTTCGTCTGTTAATCCAGTCACAAGATGTATAAATTATAGAGTTATCCGTATTAAAGAAAACATTAAACAAACTGAAAGTTGCAAACCCTACTTCCAAAAATATACAACTCTTCCTTTGCTATGCTTATAGTATACAGGGCGTCCCACGGCCACATGGAGGGAAAGTACCTTGAATATTGTAGATGGAACATTTTACTGAAAGAAGACATTATTTGAATTTAAAAAACAATTTAAACTGCATTCATAGATATTTAAATAATTACATGGTTGAACCGGGAATCGAACCCGTTACATGAGAAAAATAATCATCCTGTAGCTTTATCATACCAATCGAAAGGCTTTATCTTACGGATTATGTTTTGCTAAATAACATAGTGTCACAAATAAAAGGAAGACCATGAATTTTAACATTTGATGTGAAATTTTGTTCAGAAAAATGAAAAGCTGACATTGCCGTAAGGACATTACAACTGACATTGACTTTCCCTCCATGTGGCATGTCTGTGGGACGCTCTGTATACGATAAATTTGTTATTTTTTAAGAAAATACGGTAATTTTTTTCAACAACGGAAAGATGTACCTTCCAAATATAGTTTGCGAAATAGAAATAAACTAGTTATTCCAACATCCCGCCTAAAATTAAGCTCTTCTCACACCTTCAACATGGCTATATTAATTTACGAGTATAACAAACTCCCTGAAACAATATCTAATGAAGAAAATGACAAGATATTTGAAAACCGTTTGAAGAAAATTTTAATAAATAAATGTTATAACACTCTACAGTCCCTAAATGATAAAACAATGGAAACCCTTTTTCAAATTTAAGTAATTCAATTTAATAAATCGCCTGCTCTCCTCTTTCAATTGCAGTCCTCTTTCAATTGCAGTCCATGATGTACATTTACAATTTACTATACCACATTTCTGTAACACACATGGATAGCAATAAATATTGAGTATTGAGTATTTAACCAAAATAATATGTACGCATAACAAATAGGTCCATTTGATTGTAATCTATAAAAACGAACATTTCACATCCATAACACTAAAATATTAAAATAAAGTGATCGCACGTAACGAGTGATCATTTACGCGTTGTATTATGTATGAGTACATGCCAGTATGAGTGCTCTATGTCTAAGTACATAGAGTCGCAATTACATTGAGCAGGTAGGGGTAGGACGGTCGGGGATATTGATTTTAGAGCAAATGGCTTTCCCTCCGACGACACGGAAAGCCTGCATTGACATCACATGGGTCACGGGACCGTCCTCGCACTTTATGAGCTAAGTACAAGAAAATGTACGCTCACAATATTGTAGGCGAGCTAGGTATCTTTATCACACTAATATTATAAAAGCGAAAGTTTGTGAGTGTGTATGTTTGTTACTTCTTCACGTCTAAACGGCTGCAGCGATTTTAATAAAAGGAGAAAATTCAGGCTCCATACACTTTCGGGCCTTTTCTGAAAGTGCCGGCCAATAAAAAAAATAGTACGTATTGTTAGAACTAGCCATTTGGACTAATAGTTAATATGGCACAAAAGTTGTAAGATTGCTCTGAGCCAAGTTATACAAGTTCGATGATTCATCATTTTCATACATTTATTGATTTCTGAAAGTGCTGGGACTGGGAAACATAAAAAATGATAGATATTGCTAAAACTAATGATCTGAAGCAATTGTCATTGCAGCGCAAAAGCTGTGGGGTCATCATCTGTTCTGTTTATACGAAAAAAAAATAGGAATCAATAAATGTATGAAAATGATGAATCTTCGAACTTGTATAACTTGGTTCAAAGCAATCCTACAACTTTTGAGCAATAGTAAAGTTCTAACAAAACGTACCATTTTTTTGTTGGCCGGCACTTTCAGAAAAGGCCCAAAAAAATGATGTCCTTTGGTATGGAGTTAGCTGACACCCTGGATTAACCACATAGGATACTTTTTATCCGGATATTCCCACGCAAACGGGAACCACGCGGGTGAAACCGCGAGCGGCCGCTAGTATGATATATGACTAACTGCCCGCCAGCGACTTCGTCCGCGCGAACACCGCCGCGTACCGAGTGACGAATTTACAAACATTTTCTTAAATACGAACTTTTTCTTGACAATTATAAACACAACAAAAGAATTAGCTACTTCTTCTTCTTTATTCAATGGCGTTTTCTTGATAGATTTCGCCAGTATCAAGTATTCTGCAAGAATTAGCTAAATAGAACCAGCCGGTATAAAGTGATGCCAGAACAAACATTCGTGGCAAATGTTTTTTACATCCTACTATCACACTAATATTATAAAGGCGAAAGTTTGTAAGTATGGATGGATGTTTGTTACTCTTTCACGTAAAAACTACTGAATGGATTTGGATGAAATTCGGCATACAGATATTTTATAACCTGGATTAACACATAGAATACTTTTTATCTAGATATTCCCACGGGAACGGGATCCACGCGGGTGAAACCGCGAGCAGCCGCTAGTACATATATATAATCAAGACTATTATCCACAAAGGGTTAGTCAGAGACTAGGTAATTAGGACCACAAAAGCAGACCTCTGCTCCCCTTTTCACCAAATATTGACTGCACATGTGCTCAGCGTGATAGTTGGTGAGCCCATCGCCACTCTAAGCTGATGGATGTATGTGCAGTCTTTAGTCCGTTGGTCGCCTTTTACGACACCCAAGGGAAATAATTAATAAAATGTTTTTTTATTTATTTAAATAGATTACACAAATCTTGGTGAAAGAATTCCTTTAAGTATTTATTCAATAGACAAAGAAGCAATCCTTTGTAATTTTTTAAAGAAGTTTTGAGACGCAAAGCTTTTTTTTGTTACTTTGTTAAATAAAATTTTTGTACAAAGGAGTTTTGGCAAGTGAGTGGTTCTAGTTCTCTATAGAACAATAGCGCTACTTAATGTTTAATTTTACTTAGTACCTGAGTGTGTGATGGCGGTTCTTATTAGAATACTAACAACATGTCTCTTCCGGGTGTCGTAAAAGGCGACTAACGGACTAAAAACTGCACATACATCCAACAGCATAGAGCAGCGAGGTTACTACTACCTATCACACTGAGAACATTTGCAGTTCTTATGGTTATGTTGGTGAAACGTGGACTATGGCCAGTGGACTGCTTTTGAGGTCCCTATTGCCTATTAGTCTCTGACTAATCCTTCGGAGATAAATAGCCGTGATTATATGTTTGTACGTACTTACTAAGTACCCATATGATTATAGAATCGACACCATCATAGTCTTTACAACGAAAAAAAAATTGGTTGCCTGTAAAGTCGGTATACGGGTGAAAGTTTTACGTGACAACGACTTTGAGTGGTAAAATAATTTTAATGTGAATATTCATTCGTATAGTAGGAAGAAGGATGAAATAATAGTAACAATTTAAGACGCGTGCCTTTCACTTTTTATGTCTGTCTCTCTCGCTCTTAGGCGGGCTAACCATGCCCGAGTGGAAGGGACGCGTGCCTCTCACTCGCTCTCATTGTGAGCGCATAACGTGAGCGGAGCGTAACGCAGTTTCTTGAAGTGTCACCCGGCAAACCAATTTATAAGACGTTGTCACGTCAAAATCTGATGCTAAAACGGGCTCTTCAAGAACTAATATTAAGAAGACGGGAAAATCATGTTAATTTAAATCTCTGAGTAGGTACTGCAGTTATAATCTATAACCATGATCATACGCTATTAATACGTCGTCCTACTATAGGTACTAAAGACTGGGTTAATTCCTTTCGATAATTAGATTATCGTTAAGTATTTGTTACGTGAGTGTCGCGTACCCATTAATTTAACTACAAATTTGACCACATAACTATACTGTTAGAAGGTCATAGAAATTGCGTCACCTAATTGCTATTTGAACGAATTACATCAAATTATGCTTAACTACTTAACGAACCCTAGGGGCGCTATGTTATCACGCTGGATTCGACACTGAATTTACTGGATATGGATTTTTAGGTTTCGTTAATAGGGTTGGTCCTAACTTGATGAAGCCTTTTCTTTAACCCCTTGTCTGTCACAAAGACTCGTTTACTAACAATTGAATTTATATTGTGTCAGGTTTTACGGTAGCTGAGCTCTTAAAATAAGTAATCAATTGACGAGGATTCCACCTGATGTTAAGCGGAAACGAAGTCAATTAAACTGTTGATCCCTCTCCCACAGTCAAACGGAATTAATCGGTTTTGTGGGACCTTAACTAATGTTAATGTTCATTACGTTTGTAAAAATCAACATATTATTATGTTGATAAAACATAGGTTACTCTAGCAGGAACTGCAGGCCTGCCTCAGAGGCAGCTGTCATTGGTTTCGTTTATTAAGGGGGGCTAGGCGGTCAGCGAAAATTTGGATGTTGCGCGAGGCCTCGCGGGTGTTGCGGTGCGGTTAATATTTTTGTGAAATCCAAATCTGTCAAAAAATCGAAAAGGTTTTTTTTTTTTTTTATAAAAGAGGGAGGCAAACGAGCAGGCGGGTCACCTGATGGAGAGTAATCACCGCCGCCCATGGACACCCGCAAAACCAGGGGAATCGCAGACGCGTTGCCGGCCTTTAAGGGAGGAATAGGTTTAAGGAAGGAATAGGAATTGGGAGGAGGGAGGGGGGGGGGTGAGGGGCCTCCGGTACCCTCACCGGTCGGACGAAACACAATAGCACCAAGTGCCATTATTTCACGCCGAATATTCGTGAGAGGGTGGTATTACGCCGGGCGAGCCGGCCCAATGCGTGCAGCAACGCAGCGTGGCTCTACCACTCAGTCAGTGTCACTCATTTAGCACCACCCAGGGATCACGTGTAAGGTCTCAAGGGTAAACCTACGGACGCGAGCAACTTTGACCCCCAAAACTACTTGTAAGGTACTTGTGTTTATGATTTTATAGGAATTATTAATGTAAATCACGGTCGTAATGTACATTTATATGAAATTTCAGAGGTAACTTCAGGATTTTTTTCTATCGAGCAAAATGTTTCCAATCGTGTTTTGGAAACAGTCATCCTCTCACACATACGTTCCGTAATACACATTGAAAATTTCAGTGCGAAATATCTAAAATGTTTTATATAACAGCTAATAGAAAAATAGAAAACAGCCAATTTTTCTATTTTCACCGCGTAAGCCCCCCCCTCCCCCCTAACGGCTCTGTCGGCTTGAAAGGCTGGCTACGTTTTTAAGTCCAGGTTTAGTTATTTTTATTTATATACAGACATCACGCTGCTTCCCAGAGGGGTAGGCAGAGACAATAGCTTTTCATCTGCTACGATCCCGAGACACATTCTTTGCTTGAATTCCATAAAGTTCATCATAAATGCTAAAAGGCTGCTTATTTACAAAGATACAATGCAAAATTAAGGGGTTAAAGTTACTCGCGTCCGTAGGTTTACTCTTGAGACCCTACACGTGACCCCTGGGTGGTGCTAAATGAATGACACTTCCTGAGTGGTAGAGCCACGCTGCCTTGCAGCACGCATTGGGCCGGCTCGCCCGGGGTAATACCACCCTCTCACTAATATATCTTAATGTGCTGAGTAAAATGCTTGAAAGAGTGGTACACGATCATGTTTATCCTGTGGTCTCACCTTTAATTCCAGCAGAACAACACGGTTTTATGAAAAATCGATCAACTACTACGAATCTGGCACTGTTCACTGAACAGGTACTTCATAACATGGATGGAGGTCACCAAGTTGACGTGATCTATACGGATTTCGAAAAGGCTTTTGACCGTGTGGATCACGTTATACTTTGCCGAAAGCTCTCTGTATTGGGTATACAGGGCGATTTGCTCAGGTGGATAGAATCGTACCTGCGTAACAGAAGTCAAGCTGTGGTTGTGGGAGGTTCCCGCTCTGATTATATTAAAATTCTATCTGGTGTACCCCAAGGCTCAATATTGGGCCCACTGCTGTATGCTTGCTACTTATATGATGTCACAAAATGTTTTAAATTTTCCGGATTTCTTATGTATGCAGATGACACAAAATTTTTTATGAGAGTCAGTAGTGTCGAGGATTGCATTTGTTTACAGGAAGACCTTAATAGACTAAGTGTATACTATAATGAAAACAGAATCGATATTAATGTTAGTAAATGCACTCACTTATCACTTACTAGAAAAAAAACCCCTATAAGATATAACTACAAAATACATAGTACAAATATCACACAGTCCTCCTTGGTGAGAGATTTGGGTATCTTAATAGACTCAAAATTAACATTTATTGAACACATTGAAGCTGTTGTGTCTAAGGCTTTTAAGAATCTCGGATTCGTCTTGAGAGCAAGCCGACCCTTCTCTGATGTAAACTGTATAAAGATTCTTTACTATGCGTATGTAAGAAGTGTATTGGAATACTGTAGTAGTTGCATTTGTAATCCCCAATATATCACCCATAAACATAAAATAGAGGGAATACAGCGGAAGTTTTTAAAACATTTAAGCTACCGTGATCATCGTAAGTTTCTCGACTACGAAGACTCACGTCAACATTTTAATTTTATGACTTTCGAAGACCGTCGTTGTTTGCTGGACATGACTTTCATAGACAACATTTGTAATAATAATATAGATAGCCCTTGCCACTAAAACTCTTGTTTTTGGTGTGCCTCGCAAACGAACTAGACACACGAACACCAAACTCTTTTGTAGCTCGTTCACTCACAGTAATTATGCTCAAAACTCAGTAGTGAGTGGGATGCACAATACGTACAATAAGATAACTTCAACAGTAGACCTATTTTGCGACTCCAAGCAATCCTTTAGGAAAAAGGTTTGCGAAGTTCTTACAGCGACAGAACATTAGACAAGTGTAATACGAGTATGGTTTGAAAATATATAAACTATAACAAATAATAATTTTAAAATAATCAGACATAATCATAAAAATACACACACCCCCTCACACCCTCACAAATACACACTTTTCCCTAAATAGTTATAACCTGCGTGCAAGAATTGGACTTTCTTTCTTTTTTTTTCTATTTGGTAACATTTAACTTTTTTTTTCTCTCTCTCTTTTTGGTTTGTTTTGTAATCAGTAATCACCCCTTGACTGTTAATATTACAATTTTTACGTTAATGTATATAAAATCCGTTATTGGCTGTTAGTTCAATTGTTTTAAGTAATGTTAATAAATGTAATGAGAGCTGTGGATTTTGAATAAATAAATAAATAAAATAATAAATAAATATTCGGAGTGAAATAATGGCACTTGGTGCTGTTGTGTATCGTACGGCCAGTGAGGGTTCCGGAGGCCCCTTCCCCTCTCACAATTCCTATTCCTTCCGTAAACCTATTCCTTCCTTAACGGCCGGCAACGCGTCTGCGATTCCTCTGGTTTTGCGAGTGTCCATGGGCGGCGGTAATTACTCCCCATCAAGTGATCCGCCTGCTCGTTTGCCTCCTTCTTTTATATAAAAAAATGCTGTTGATTAAACATAGCTCACCGTAGCTTGAAGTGCAGATCTCCGAGGCGGCCATCGTTGGTTTCGTTTTCCACCGGCTTGGTTTTCTCTGTGGCGTTCGCGTCGGCCAGCTCCTTGCTCAGAGGGGCCACCTCTGAGGGTGTGGTGGGCGTGCGTGGGGTGTTACCCCCCGGCGACTGGTGATAGAGAGAAACATTAATTGAAGTTCTATAGAACTGGATGGAAATCAGCAGTACCTGTCCTGTTGCTGAACAAAATGTGACGGTTTCGTGTAAAATGGTTGAGTGGAGCAGGCATGGAATTCGTAGGAGGGTATGTTTTTTTAGAGCACACTTATTTAACGATTCTTTTTATGAAACAGAAAGGAACTGGTTTCTGAAACATAGATTATCTAGCTTGAGATACTACTAGATCTTGAGATACTAATAGATACAATAAATAAATAATTGTCCATACGGACAATTATTTAAGAACTGAGTTAAATGTAATTTAACTCAGTTTTTCGGTTCTTAACTTATGAAGGAATTTATGGCCATTCGAAGCCATATCATGAGTTGTAAAATAACCTCTAATGTTAGAATAGTACAGACAGTATATTTTTAATCTGTGAGAAGCGACAGCAAGTTGCACAGAAAAAAATAGACGTTAGGTATACATGGCGTCATGCATCCAAAGCATAGTAATCCATTACCATTGTTAATCTCGCAACTCTTCTTCAGGATATATGCTTTAACAATCGGCTACGCATAGTTATGGTGTGGACTAAAGCAGAATCTGGACTAACCTGAAGCGAAGACAAGCGTGCAGCCTCCGAGAGGTCGAGGCTGAGGAATACCGTGTCGGCCTTCAGCCCCGACTGGGAGACATGAGACAAGGAGACAATATCCATTATAAAATATCGCGAGGTACTGTAAGGGTTACCGTCGCTTTACCAGTTTGCAGAAATTTTCGTATGAAACGCACCGCCCGAGTACGTTCCCATGCCCAATAGACGACACGGTGGGCAAGGGATTCTGGTCTTTAGACTGGTAAAGTGATGGAGTCCGCTCTAGTAAGTACGCGTCACAAAGCACACATAATGTCACATTCTGAAAGCAGGTTACCTGATGTCCTCACTCCTCACTTCATTTACTTGGGGCCGTAGCTTCAGTGTTATTGTTGAACGAGTAGAATAATTATCATTCATATATCACCATCAGCTCTAAACCTGCTGTACACGTTTTCTTACATGGACAGTAGCAGGCCTGATGCGATTTGGTGAGTTTTGACGAGTGACATCTTCCGACAACAATAGGGATCAACGGCTTTACGTGTCTTCCGAAGAACGGCTTGAGAAGTTTTTAAAATTTAGTCTTCTGAAAAGCTACGGCCTTGGTATCTTGATTCTGGATATCTGGATATGTTAGCAGAAGCAAACAATGCTAAGCAACTGGAGCATCAATAGCATTTTACCGCGGACATCGAACTCATCGAACATTCAAAAATGTAGTTCATCAATGTGCCGAACATTCGTCAGCGAGCCAAACATCGTCTGTACTCAATTTTTAATGCTGGCGCAAACGTCTACACCACTCGAATATTCTATACCGAATGCTCGATCCAGCGAATGCTTCTGGCGAGGATGTTCCTTTAAATTTAAAGCTCTTTCAAAATGCCTTCAGCAAACCATATAATAATAATACATTGAGATTTTTTGTAAGAACAATGGCAAAACAGATTAGCTCTCCTGTAATAGCTGAAAACACATTTCTGGTAGAGTCTGGTAACAAGCACTGCAGCAACTGTTAAGGTAAGGAAAAATTGAAGGAAATTAAAGTGCATCTTATCTTTAAGTGTAAAAATGTTTATTTTGAAATGTGCGCTTCTAGTTCGAACTGGGGAAGAAGTCCTTCTCAGAGCTCCGACGAGTCTCCACTTTCACGTAATATTTCCGATGCCATAGTGAAGTCGCACATAGACCGAACTGATAAATCAATTCCATAATACCAATGCAAATGTACTACAAAACGTAGGCCTTATTAAGAACAGGATTCAGTATCACCTCCGATCCGATGGTAGGGAAAAAATTAGACATTGAATGTGCGCTTAAGTCAGTCAAAAAATCGGAAAAAAAATAGAACACCGGCAACTCGTCCAACAAAATGTCGGTCGTGTGCTAACTCGCTTATTTATTACATCGACATTCCAAAACTGAAGAATGTCTCTCTCTCTTTCTTCGGCTACCTTTGGTCCCAAATGATAGTGGGGTACTTCTTTCCATCCACATTTTGCCTCCACGAAAACTTGAGATACCAGAACTGAAAAATATACAAAAACAAATAGTCACCGGGTTGTGCGACTGCGGCTGCGGCTGCGGCGAGTTAGCGGATGGCGGCACGGGGGCGGTGGGCGACGGTGACTTGCGCAGGTAGTGCGTGGCCGAGCCCGGCGAGCGGACGGCGGTGGCGCGCCGCGGCGGCTGGAACACCAGCGCCTTGTCTGGCCCACGCTTGCCACCTGAAAGTTGGGAGGCAATTCATTCACGAGACACACGCAAAATAATTCTTAATGATATCAATTAATGAAATCATTATTAATGTTAAGGAGGTTAGGAGGTGCCTCACTCTGCAGCCCTAACCACCGATAGCTTGGGTCTATCCCCGCTGCAGCATGCCGGTGGCAACCTAGGTAATTTTTTTTTAAATAATCTTTTATATTGTAAATATGAGTATTTTTTTTTTAACTATAAAACATACCTAAGCATCAAGCACTGACAAATTTCGACGGGTGAAAACTAGACCTCGGTAGCCAAGTGATTAAGGCAGCCGCCCGGAATGCGGAAGGTGCGTGGTTTGATTGCCGCCTGAAGTTCTCGTCTTTTTTCAGTGTTTAATATATAAGCGTTAATAAAAACGCTAAAATATATTAAAAACATTGTAAATATGATTTTTTTATAAGATACGGTAAAAAAAAATTGCCTAAGACTTAAGTTAAATAAGGAGCATAACAATAATAATAGTTAATTTTTGTCTCCACAAACAATTACAATAAGTAGCTTTTAATCTAGTAAGCCTAATTGTCTATGGTAGACTGGAGTCTAAAATGCTGCCGATCTGCGAAAGGCGGCAGGCAGTAAGTAGCTGGATGAAGAGTGCCAAAGACCGGGCTCAGTGGCGCGCCTTGGCTGACGCATATGTCCAGCCAGTGGACTGCGATAGTCCGATAGTCCAAAAAGTCCGATTCACTTTGCCCGATTTTGGAAACGAACCCTAGACCTCATGCCATCGGGTCGAGCGCTTAGCTACTCGGTTGTATGTTCTACAGCTACGAGGCAAATTTATGTTTTAATTTGAAGATTCTATTCATCATTATTAGTTTATAAATGTTCCACTGCTGGTTCAAGGGAGACTGAGCCATAATCCATCCCGCAAGTTCAATACTGGTTGGTAAGTTCTATTGACTGCTCTGAACCGTTATCTCACTTATTACTCAAGGTTTAAAGAATATCTTAATCCTCCGCCTGATCTATTCGCCTCTCGAGATGGTTGCAATTTTAATCCCCTGGGTAGTATGTTCGATATTGATCTACTTAATACAAGTGCGGTGTACTGTCGGCGAGAAATGCGTTAGGTAGACAAATTCTATAATGACTCTTAATAACCAATTGCTGAAATAAAACTGAAACTATGTAATCTAATCTTGTCTTCTCTTATGTTTTTACATTCCTTCTTTTTCTTCGTCTTTAATGTAAATGTTTTTAAAGCGAGTATCTTTTATTGACAGTATGTCTACCCCTGATGCAAAAAGAGGGGTGTTATAAGTTTATCATGTGTTTTATGAATCAATCTGTATGCCATCGTGGCCATGGACGTAATTTACATCTCGTGATCGTAATTTTCTAATTAAAAGGTGAAAAAAGTTAACAAATAATTTTGTCAATGATCAATAACATACAAGGAAATATTTTTAACTTCATAATTGTGTGTAAAGGTTTCGTAACTCGATAATTGTAACAGTACATGGTTCTGTTCTGACTTACCAATATTAGTATAAATGGAACTGTCATTTACCGCCTGCGTTTAATCCTATCCTACTAATATTATAAACGCGAAAGTTTGTAAGTATGGATGGATGTTTGTTACTCTTTCACGTAAAATCTACTGAAAGGATTTGGCTGAAATTCGGCATACAGATAGTTTATAACCTGGATTAACACATAGGATACTCTTTATTTCGATATTCCCACGGGAAGTGGAACCACGCGGGTGAAACCACGAGGGGCGCTAGTATGTAATATAACGTATCATCAATCACTCCTACGAACCGAAATTATCTGCTTTCCTCTGAGACCCCGTGTTTATTTTACGCCCACTAAGTCTTTCCTTAACGGGAATGGTGTTATTGACCTTAAGAGGCCTATTACATCTCGAATGTGATGTTTGCGTAAAATGCCTATTTTTGCATTTTGTAGTAATTTTGCAGTTGTATTTATCGTTTTTATCGAAATAGGATAATTAATTTGTGCATAATATTACAAATCTCCATTCTGTGAGCATAAGTTGAATTCCTCGGACCAAATGTAATATTTGGTCCGAGTTGAATTCGGACGGCCGGCACATCGCATTTTGTAGTAATTTTGCAGTTGTATTTATCGTTTTTATCGAAATAGAATAATAAATTCATTATAAAATCTTCATTCCTCATGAAGTAACAATTACTCTGGTATAAATTTTGCTAATAATATTATCGTAGAAAGGAAAAATTCCCAGTTAAGTTATAGCGATTTTCGATGTTTTTTGGTTTAGAATAAGATTTTTTTCCTATGCGCGCTACGCACTATTCGACTATATAAGAGATAACATTATAATTTTTTTATTTCACTTGTTTAGAACAGTAGTTCAATCGATGAGCTCAAAAAAGTGCCTTCGCGCACTTTAAACAAATCTTTCTCTGCAATTTTGGGTTTAATTAATAAGTTAAGCAAAATTTACAAAAAGCGAGGCCGCTACGTACTATTCCAATAGCTATTCTACACTATTCAATAAGTCATAATTGTTAATGTATTTTTGTTTCTGAGATCCATAACGCCAAAATTAGCCATTTTACGGTAAAATCACAGTCGAGATGTAATAGGCCTCTTAACATTACTTCCTACGAGGATCGAACATAACATACAGAATGGAAAAAAGGACCGTGGTTGGAGGAAAAGTACCTTTAATATTGATGATGGCAAATTTTACTGAAAGGAAACATTCCTTTATTTTCAAAATAAATTAAAAATACATTTATAGCTTTTTGTAAAATAACCTGCTTTAGGCGGGTTACGAACCGGTGAAATGTGTAAAAAAAGCCTCCTGTATGATACCAACCGAAAGAGTCATTCATAAGAATCAATTTCTTTTATCTGAGTGGTAGAGCCACGCTGCGTTGCAGCACGCCGGCCGGCTCGCCCGGCGTAATACCACCCTCTCACGAATATTCGGCGTGAAATAACGGCACTTGGTGCTGTTGTGTTTCGTCCGACCAGTGAGGGTTCCGGAGGCCCCTTCCCCCCCCCCCTCCTCCCAATTCCTATTCCTTCCTTAAACCTATTCCTCCCTTAAAGGCCGGCAACGCATCTGCGATTCCTCTGGTTTTGCGGGTGTCCATGGGCGGCGGTGATTACTTTCCATCAGGTGACCCGCCTGCTCGTTTGCCTCCCTCTTTTATAAAAAAAAAAAAAAAAAACAACATAGTATCTTAAATAAAAGAAAGACCAAGAATACGTCTGTACATACGTGAATATGGGTCTCATTTTGAGCAACTCACACTCGTAAGATAAGTGAACTATTTTATTTAGATAGTAAATAAACTTTACAATAAAAACATTATTTTTCTTGGTCTTTCTCTAATTTAAGATACTATGTTGATTAAAAGAAATTGATCCTTATAAATGACTCTTTCGGTTGGTATCATAAAATACAGGATGTTTTTTTTCACATTTCACCGGTTCGATTCCCGGCTCAAGCAGGTGATTTTTCAAAAATGTTGAAATGCAGTTTTAATTATTTTTGAAAATAAAGGTTACTTTTCCTCTAACCACGGTCTTTTTTCTCCAACCTGTTTATTGTATAGAAACGAATAAGACCACTGCGTTTCATCTCGTACACACGTGGGTCTTGTGTTCAGACACCGCTTTATTCCTCGTTTAGAGATAATAAATTGTAAACCCCGTGATTATATGTTATCAGTGTTATCATAATAACGCTTATTATCTGATTCTGATAATGGAATAACATAACGCTTTATAAGCTTTGTTTTCATATGTCCGCAAGGCTTTTACACCACCTTTGGCATTAAAGTATTATTTAATGGTTGACTTTTAAAAATAAATGTTATCAATATAGGAAACCAATTTTGTCTTGGTTGATAATGGTGATTTTACTAAAGATTTCTAAGTCAGTTTCACGTTATCGATACCTCTTTATCTATGATGTGATTCCTTTTGATCTCGTCTTCGAAACAAGATTCATCATCGTTTTTCAAGCATCGTATGTACCAGCAAAATTACAGTTTATATTCAACAGCAACAAGAGTTTTATTCCAAAGTCTACATTAAGAATAACTCCACAACAAGGTAGAGTTAGCTAGCACACTTAGAGTTAGCTAACTGTAGATCTCGGCTACTGATGATAGGAATATGATATGAGAGAGCGAGAGAGAATGTTGGAATGATGTTTTGAAGTCTTGATGGCAGTGTTAAGTGTAAATTTTAGAGTATAGATGCGCACTCACTCAATCCCGTGACATCATGCATTTCCCTCGTTAGCTTGTTAGTGAGAGAATGCTTACCGAGTTTGTATGCAATGGAGTTGCGCGACCTAGCACGCAAGAGCGTTCAGCATACCCATCACAAGCGTATGCCACCACACCTTCTCAATCGTACAACGCCAAGCCGCCGTACTATTCATCAGCTCGTGGCAGTGAGAGAATGCTTACAAAGCTTATGTACTACTGTGCCATTCGCCACCTTGGTGTAGTCAGTAAATGCTTACATAGCTTAAGTGCGATTGTTCCATTCGTCGGCTTAATGAAGTGAGAGAATGCTTACCGAGCTTGTGGGCGTTCAAGTTACAGCCCAGCAGGCAAGAGCGGTGAGCATACCTAGCACAAACGCGACCGCCCACCTTCTCAATCGTACAACGCCACGCCCCGCCCGCCGTACTATTTATCATCTTGTGGCCTCAAAGGAAAACTTACCGAGCTTGTGTACTGGCTACCGTCTTTACCTTCTGGAATTTCTGGGGGTTACAGTTACTCGCGTCCGTGGGTTTACCCTTGAGACCATACACTTGACCCCTGGGTGGTGCTAAATGGGTGACACTGACTGAGTGGTAGAGCCACCCTCTAACGAATATCCGGCGTGAAATAATGGCACTTGGAGCTGTTGTGTTTCGTCCGGCCAGTGAGCCCCCCCCCACTCTCACAATTCCTATTCCTTTCTTAACCCTATTCCGTCCTTAAAGGACGGCAACGCGTCTGCGATTCCTCTAGTTTTGCGGGTGTCCATGGGCGGCGGTGGTTACTCTCTAGGTTATTATTAGGTGACCCGCCTGGTCGTTTGCCTCATTCGTTCATAAAAAAAAAATTGCTTCCAGTTGTTCCTTCGCAGGAAGTGCTAGCTTAAGCGCGATTGGTCTAATCACTGGCAGCAAAGCAGTGGCAACTGCGAGTTGTGCCCTTCGTGCAACGAGAAGTGAGCGAGCTTGACAGCTCCAGGTACCTATCTGGACAATAGGCAGTGAGCTACACGTGTTCACGGGGAAACTCTCCCAAATCACTAGTCTTATGAGTACCGAATGAAGAGCGCGCTTCGGCGAGCACTGATTTGGCATCAAGACCTAACGCAGATGGTCTCCTGCGCGAGTATTTTACTGGTGCAGGGACGTCTGGCACTTCTTGCATAATAACCTAACGGTTGGTCTTGAGGTGCCAGTACAAATAAAACTTAGTGAATAAGGAGAGAGGATGTTCTAATCCCCGGCATAATGAAGTGAGAGAATGCTCACCGAGTTTGTGTGCAATGGAGTTGCGTCGGCGCGCGACCCAGCAGGCTATGGCTGCGAGCACGGCCAGCACGAGCGCGGCCGCCGCGCACACCCACGCCCAGAACGCCACGCTGTGCCATTCGCCAGCTGGAACAAATGTTTGGTTTAGAATTAATGTCTCTTTGTTAGCTTGTGAGTGAATACTACCTACAATTCTCTTCCCTTGAAGACTACTGGACTAAAGACACATACATCCAACAGTATAGGGATGCGCGATCCGGGTCATCGATCCGTATTTCGAATCGTAATGGATCGTAACGCTATGATCCGATCGACGGATGGAATCGCATGCCGTCGATCCGATCTACAGGAAATCTATCCGGATTGGATGCAAATAAGTAAGACACGATTAACTTTAGATATTTATTAGGTAAACCCATGTAAACCTTGTAAAGAAGTATGCATATGACTGGATAAGCAGTCCACTGCCATAGTCCCACGTTTCGTGCGTTTCCAGCGTGATAGGTAGTTAGCCTAGGGATGCGCTGGTCCGATCCGATCCTTTAAAAGATCGGATTGGCAGGCATACGATCCAGCGACTTTCGGATTGGATCGAGGTCATACGATTTTTTGCTGGATCGATACAAAACTTGAAAGATCGGATCGCTTTGATCGTATGCATTAAATTACGGTTTGTTTAAAAAAAATGGCTACATAGTTAGATTTATTTGTTACGAACGTGTTCTATCTTTGTATCATTGAGATAAATGAACTAGAGAAGACGTCCCATACAATAAATGTGCAGTTGTGCACAGCTACAATGATACTTGTACCGTGGTGCGGGGCTTAACTAGTTGTCATAGTAATGTCTAAGCGCGCAGATGCGACACACTATTCATACAGTTTTATTACTGAGTTGTAAAGTTGTAAGATAATGTTTTTATTGTTGTTAATTGTAATATTGAAATGAAATTAAGTAAATTAATGCCAAACATAAAAGTAAGTAAATAATTGATTAAAATATTTCATAACAATGATAAAATATTTTCAATTATGTAAGAAAAATATTTATATAAGTAGGTACGTGTAAAAATATTACTGAGTATTAAATATTCAGATGCTCAAATTTTTCAAGCATTATTGAGATGAGATTAAAAATCGTATTTGAGTCCAATATAGGTATGAGAATTAATTAAAAAAAGTTTTTCAATGGTAACAAAATATTTTAATTTCCTTGGAATAATACAAGTTTAGTAAGTTTCTGCCGTTTCGTTTAATTATTATTTCAGAAAAAATTTTTTGGGAGTACTTATCAAAAATTGAAAAATATTCTAAGTACAATAAATCTAACGAAATCCCCAATCAAACTGCCATCATAATTCCAACCCTAGTAATTATTTCAAATAAAGCGTTAAAAGTGTCACATCTGCACAAAACAGAAATATTGTTACTCTATGCAATGCTATTACCGAAACATGGCCGCCGCTTCATGGCTGGCGATTTGATAAAATAATTAGTCAAATGCATGTTAAACCGTTAATTTAATGCGTACTTATAGGTGAAAAGTGATTCCATTGGTTTTATGTGTGTTTCCTGAGCTTTTTAAATAGTACCTTAGCACACATGAAGGCATATTTTTATTAAACAGAACACAGAATTACACACGTATTTGTATCTAGCGCCTACCACAGACTAATAGAGGTGGAGCGAGCTGGCTCTAACGCGTGTTGCAAACAATCTAGTTGAGATGTCTTATCTAGTACGTAGTACATATTAACTCAATGCTTTGTATACATTTTGATTTTGGCGGCAACCTTTGCGGGTAGATTGGTATAGCTGTTAAATTATTATAATCGAATGTTGTGGGTAGGTATATAAGCATAAAATGTGTGTATGCGGTCCTTATCGCTTAGTCTCTGACTCTTATATGGTAATCATCTCGTTTATAGCATAAAACAAAGAAACATACGTACGTAGGTTTCTTTGTTTTATGCTTTTCTACAATATTCAAATTCTTGCGATGAAACTTTTGTAATGTGCGTACGCCTACGAGATATCTGAAAATTACGAAATATTTATAAAATTAAGTCAACGTGTCGCGTAACTGTGAAAGAATACTACCACCCCCTCTCTTGGATTGGGTGTCGTAATAATGTAATGGCGGCTAACGAACTAAAGACTGCACATATTTGTAACAGCATAGAGCGGCGATGGGCTCACCACCTGTCTCGGTAAGCACATGTGCAGTCGCTATTTCACTGGCCCCGGGCAATAAAGCGGTAATATCAAAAATCTAATTTTACAGGAGATAATAAAAGAAGCTAATCTGTTTATAGTTCAGCGTACAGTGATCCAAAACAGGCGTTCAATATGTCAAATGAAAGCTAATTTTTTTATTAATTTATTATTTTAATAATATTTGTAATGTTATAAATATTTAATGAAATAATTGAAAAAATGTATAATACAAATTATAGACGATACCGTTTCAATTGCAACATCAATAACGACTTTATAAACACACCGACTACTGAGATTCAGGAATGTAACTATATAATACGACGTAATTTCCACTTTAGATCAGGAGCGTACCGGCCGATTACCACCTTCTTCAGGGCAATATTGTAGCCAAAGCTAAGCTGTATCATCTAATAATCGCTATTTTAGAATCCTATCAATGAAACATATTTATAAGTAACCACTGTAACTAACTGACGTTACATTATAATTTATATTTATTTTTAACCATTTAAGACAGTATTTTATGATATTTATTATTTTATAATGCAACTACTACCTACCTAATTTTTGTTTAACGAAATATAATAGCTATATCATTCAATAACCGCTATTTTAAAATCCTATCAATAAAACATATTTTTATGTAGCCATTGTAAAAAAACTGATCTTATATTGTAATTTATTTTTATTTTTAACCTTTTTAGACAGTATTATTTTAATTTTTTTATTATTATATTACTATCAAATTTTAGTTTAACTAAATAAAAACCTTTAAAATCACATAATTTTTATTAAGTATTAAACTTTGGAAACAGAAAAAACGGACAAACCCATGAAAGTGAATATTATTATGCTACCTTAATTTGAAAAAATCACATAATTTTTTATCTTTAGTGATTTTTTACATATATATTGTATGTGACTATTAAAATAATAACTTATCGTCAAAAATGACACCTAATATTTTTTATTTCACGGACTATTTCAATAACCGTCTCTCCCATCTCCAGACGGGGCGTGTCAAACTTCAACTTTTTGGTTATTATCCTGGCCTTGGTTTTGTGTGGCGCAAAATTAAGTTTATTTGACACACCCCATTTCTGGATACGGGAAGGAGCGGAATTGGCTTTAATTGACACCTCGATGGATGTGCTGCCCTCTACTATTAAAATAACGTCGTCCGCGAATGGCTAGCAATAGACTCCGGTTCAGGCTAGTAGATTGAGCAGGGGGTCGAGTATAAGATTCCAGAATAAGGGTCCGCCAATTGAACCTTGGACGCAGCCCTTATTCGTCCCCTTACTATACTCTTCCCGCGCGTACGTTCTGCTAAATAGCTGTAGACCAGCCTCCGCAGATAGATTGGACATCCCTTTTCTTCTAATTGAACCCGGATTTGTGGCCACCACGCATTGTCGAAGGCCCCCTCAATGTCCAGCGAGACCAGAGTCATAATCCCTTCATAATTCTTTCTTCCCTTCCAGATTACGTCTGATCCGCTGGACCATGTCATAGAGGGCGTCCTCTGAACTGCGCTGTGGCACAAATCCGTACTGCGCGGGATTCAGTTTTGGCAGCACATGTCATCATACTCTTCTTATTAATAATTTCTCTAAGATTTTACCCAAAAATGCTAATAAGCCTATTGGACGATATGACTTGCGGTGTGTGTAGTTGTCTTTACCGGGTTTTCTGAGGAGGATTATAGTGGCTTCTTTCCAGGGTTTAGGGAAGTGGGAGAGCTCTAGGCATTTGTTGTACAACGCCAGGGACAAAGGGAAGTCGGTATTTATTGCGGCCGCGCATATATCGGCCGTAAAGCCATCCTTACCCGGGGCTTTTTTGGGGTTGAACGAGGCCATTACGTGTCAAAGTTCAGCCTCCACGAAAGGAGGGTCGCAAAAACCATTTTTACCACCCTCATTCGTTTCGGCTGCCCTTCTTCGCGTTTCTTCATGGTCCTCGTTCTCCGCCACTTCGGTATCCTCCGGGTAAAAGCTGTCAGCCGTTATGCGGACCGACTCCCGTGGGCTGGTGTTCTTGCCGTCCCTGACTATTGGTAGATCCTCATAGCTGCTCTCAGTTTTACCTATAACTCTAAATATCCTCTCCCACGTCGTTTCCCTATCCTGTTTGCCACAAAACTCCTTCCAACTCTCGATCCTGGCCCTGTCCATAGCTTCTTGGTATTTCATTTTCTCCGCCACATACTGGTCTACGACCCATGCCTTCCGGCTATTAGCTGCCCATCTTATTCTGTTCTTAAATCTATTTTTCTTCCTTTTTAGCTTCTCTAACTCCTCGGACCACCACGGTATTTTGATGTCTCTTTTTTCTTTTTTAATTTTTAGGAGTCTGTTGCATGTGTTGTCTATGGCTTTAATATATTTTTCTACTGTAACTTCCAATTCGCTAGCTTCTTTAATTCTTTCTATGTCTTTTTCGTTTTTTTCCTCTTTAGCCAGCTCTCCCTACACTCTAACTTAAAGTTTCCCCAATCTAATTTTTTTGTTATATACTTCCTGTCGTCCTATTATTATTTCTTTCTTTGATACTGTTTAGTTTTATTTTTATTATTATCGCGTTGTGGTCCGAGGTCGTTAGGTTAGGATCCACTTTCTATTCTTGAACATTGTCGGTGCGACATTATACTACTGAACGCATCTTTGTGTGTATTCGCACACGCGCGCACACATATAAAGCACAAGCTACAGGCTCGTCGGCCCGCGCAACTCACTCTGCTTCCGATCGCATTGTCAATCACAAATGTATTGTACCATTTAAACAAATACATCTATTTTCGAAAGTCATACCATCTTTTCACCCTTATCATCATAAACCACCCCCTTACGTCGTATTTATTGGTCCTTCAACCGGATAAAAGTCGAAGAAGAGTGATCCAGTGTCGACGTGAGTAAAGTGGTTTACCTATTTATTGAAGGGAGACATTGTGCAGCTTTTTCAGAACAACATTGTTCTAAGGCGAGTGGCGAACTGGTTAGACTGTTTTTAAAGATTTGTGCCAATAATCCAACCTTCCAAAAATTCCAAACCTTTTTCTACTTAACCAACATTTAACATCGCGTCGCCCGTTTGTGAAAGTGTTGCATCCTATCGATTTCTACCCTACATATTTGTCAATTTAATATCAAAGGGCTACCTATTGCCGCATTATTAAGGCTACCTATTGCCAAACTAAGGTTACCTATTACCTATTCTATAATAATATTCTATAAAAATCATAAATTTACGATAACTTTCGTCGCAATTATATTTTTTTATTACTTGTAGTTACCTACCTACAAATAAATTTATTTGGATAGGACTACGTAATTTGCATTTTTTTCTATTTTACGTTACGATTTATAAGTCTATTTTATAATGACTACCGAACAAGAATTCATTAAAAAACGTGGTAACTGTAAAGGTCGCCTAACGTTATTCATTAATTACATCAATAGTTTGCCGAAAACATTAAGTAACGAGACTCAGTTGGAACTTGAATTGCGAGTGTCAAAGATGGAAGTATTAATGGATACTTACAACGAAATTCAAGAACAATTAGAATGTTTGTCACCCAATCCTGACGAGCAATTCAAGGAACGCGATATTTTTGAGGGAATGTATTATAAAGCAGTAGCATCTGCGAAGGCGAAATTAGGTATCACGAGCGCGAGTAATCCGCAGCAAAGCCTTCGCAGGGACTCGGAGGACGCAGCCAGCGTGGTGCAACACACGAGGGCCAATGTAAAGTTGCCGGTAATTCAACTGGCCAGGTTCAATGGTACATACGGTTCTTGGTTGGAATTTCGAGACACATACATTTCTCTTATTCACGATAACCCTGATTTAAGTCCAATAAATAAATTCCATTATTTGCGCTCGTCTCTCGAGAGTAGTGCCCTATTAGTAATTAAATCTATAGAATTTTCATCTAACAATTATGAAGTTGCATGGAAATTGATCTGCGATAGGTATGACAACAAGAAAATGCTTATCGCCAACCATGTCAAATCTTTATTTAGTGTTTATCCCATACAAAAGGACACTTCATTCAATTTAAAAAGATTAGTCGATAGTTTCGTCAAAAATTTAAGATCATTAGCCACTTTAGGTGAACCTACAGACAAGTGGGACACTTTATTAA
Organism: Scoparia ambigualis; assembly: GCA_963921215.1. Classification (NCBI taxonomy): domain Eukaryota; kingdom Metazoa; phylum Arthropoda; class Insecta; order Lepidoptera; family Crambidae; genus Scoparia; species Scoparia ambigualis. The sequence goes on along the minus strand of OY992521.1, from coordinate 23,740,365 downwards.
TATACATGTTGTCAAGTAAATTTGACCCACAATCTTTGGTTGAATGGGAAAAGTTTAAAGCAGTACACGAAAATAAAAGTTATGATTTTGAAGATATACTAAAGTTTACAAGAAATCGGGCCGAACTGTTAGAAACATTAGAACAAAGCAATAAATATAAATATCCAAAGCAGGTAGGAACAATAGGCACGCATACTTTAGTTTCTACTAACGCGGCCAAATACAAATGTCCTGTTTGTCAATCTGATCACTATATCTATTATTGCAAAACATTCCTCAATTTATCTAATAAAGATAGGGAAAAAAGGGCTAATGAATTAAATTTGTGCTTAAATTGCTTAAGACCCGGACACACAAAAAAAAAATGTATTATGGGTCCATGTAAAAGGTGCAATAAAAAACATAATAGTTTGATTTGCCTCGAATTAAATGACGTCGCGAGGGCAGAGGTGGCACACGAATCGAACGAACAGGTTTCGTTATCTTGTTCAGTAGTTTCGCCTCAAGGTCTGCTGTCTACGGCGCGCGTCGCTGTGTGCGCAAACAATAGCGAACATAAGCAGCAGGTAGTACGCGCTATGCTAGACTCCGGGAGCACGTCCAATTTTATAACGGAACGTTTATGTAAACAACTGCGTTTACCTACTACAAGTAGAACTACAACTATAAACAGCTTAAATAATAACGTATCAGTAGCTAACAATTGCTGTGATATTACCATTCAATCAATGCACTCCACTTACAAATTTACAATTACTTGCATTATTATATCTCAAATAACTAATCCGTGGCCAAGTTCCCCTATTGATAAACAATTAATTAAAATACCTAAATCTATATCACTATCAGACCCCGATTTTTATAAGCCCGCAAACATTGAAATTTTGATTGGTAATGGTGTTTTTTGGGACTTGATTGAACCACAACAAATAAAATTAAACTCTCAAAACATAACATTACAAAAATCTAAGTTGGGTTGGATTATTGGCGGTTCAATTAAATCCGATCCAACTACATATTGTAACTATTCTGATACTCAAATACTAAGCGATCAATTAGCTAAGTTTTGGGAATTGGACAATATTTTTACTACTACAAATAAACATTTTAATTGGTCACAAGAAGAAATTGATTGTGAAAATCTCTTTGTAAACACCACATCGCGCCTACCTAGTGGCAAATTTTGTGTGACTATACCTTTAAAAATGAGCACTAGTTTATTGGGTGACTCATACCAATCTGCTAAAAAACGATTTATGCATTTAGAGAAAAAACTACAAATTAATTCAAAACTAAAAATTCAATACACAAATTTTATAAAGGAGTATATCGATCTAGGACATATGAGGGAATCAAAGTCGTGTAGTAGCGATAAGGTTAAATACTTTGCTCCTCATCATGGCATTGAACGCCCCCATAGCTTAACAACCAAGCTAAGGGTTGTTTTCGATTGTTCTGCCAAATCAAGTTCTGGTTATTCATTTAACGAGCTGCAAATGGTAGGTCCAACGATACAAGACGATTTATTTTCGATATTACTGCGTTTTCGTCAGCACAACTTTGTGTTGACTGCCGATATTGAAAAAATGTACCGCGCCGTAGATATAAATGAGTCACAGCGGTGTTTACAACAAATACTATGGCGCGACGATCCCAGTCAGCCGTTAAAGGCCTACGAACTAAATACAATAACGTACGGAACGGCGTCCGCGCCTTTCCTAGCTATACGATGTCTCAAACAATTAGCTAATGAGTGTACCGATTTATTCATACAAGAAATAATTAGTAAAGATTTCAATCAATTATTATACATTTACACATCGGTTACCGAACAATTAAAAACCGGTTGCTTTAAGTTAAGAAAATGGTGTTCAAACAGTCGCGATTTAATTAGCAAAATAGAAAACAATGATAATACTTCAACTGAACGTTTAGATCTGTGTCCTAATAGTATCTCAAAAACTTTAGGTATAAATTGGGATCATAGGTCTGACAATATTTGTTTCTATATTCAATTAAAATCACGCAATAAGATAACAAAGAGAAATATTTTATCTACGATATCTCAATTATTCGATCCATTGGGACTTGTGAGCCCCGCTATATTAATGGCAAAACTTACATTACAAAAATTATGGTTATGTAAGCTATCTTGGGATGACGAAGTACCGCCTGCCACACAAAAGGCGTGGCTTCAGTTCATTGATTCCTTACCACAATTAAATAAACTAAAAATTCCTAGACACGTCACTTGCAATAACTTTATAAATTTGCAATTACATGTGTTTACAGACGCGTCTGAGGAGGCCTACGGAGCCTGTGTGTATTTACGATCTATAGACAGCGATAACAGAATTCATGTACATTTATTATGTTCAAAAAATAAAGTGAGTCCTTTAAAATCACAAACAATTCCTCGATTAGAATTATGTGGGGCCGTTCTTGGCTCTAGACTTAGCTATAAAGTTATTAATTCATTACGATTACAAATACACCAGTGTTTTTACTGGTCAGATTCTACCATTGTTTTAAGTTGGCTAAGCGCACCAACAAACAAATTACAAACTTTTGTACGGAACAGAGTTGCAGAAATACAGTCCACTACAGATATTAATACCTGGAAGTACGTACCTACTAATTTAAATCCGTCTGACTACCTGACGCGTAATATGAGTGTTGATGTGTTGGTTAACTGCGAGCAATGGTGGAACGGCCCACAATTTCTAAAACATGATGAATCATTGTGGCCTACATTTGATTTAAAAAACAATAATCAATTTATGCCCGAATTAAAACAAGAGGTTAATTGTATGATAACTAACTCCGTGGGGCCATTGTTCCCTTTCCATATATTTTCTAGTTATTCTCGTATGACGAGAACTATGGCATATGTGTTGCGATTTATAAACAACACAAAACATAAAATGAATAAATGCACAAACAAATATTTAACGGTTAGCGAACTTCGTTTAGCTACAAATAAATTAATTTCTATTTCACAACAAGAAAGTTACAGTACTGAATACGATTTACTAAAATTAAATAAATCATTAAAAAGTGGTAATTCATTACTTTCACTTAATCCATTTTTTGATCCCGATTTAAAATTAATAAGAGTGGGTGGTCGTCTTAAAAACTCACCATACAGTTTTAATAAAGTACACCCAATATTATTACATAAAAATCATATATTTACAAAATTATTATTCTCCAATGAACATAAGATTTTAATGCATGCTGGACCACAACATTTATTGTATTCAACTAGACAAAATTATTGGACTGTAGGTGGTCGTGATTTGGCTAGGTATGTTTCTCGAAATTGCACTATTTGTAATCGGTTTCGCGGCAATACAGTAACCCCTATAATGGGAAATTTACCTAAGGAAAGATTTCTTACCGGATATGCATTTCAATACTCAGCAGTGGACTATGCTGGACCAGTGATGGTTGCCAACAAAGAGGGGCGAGGCTGTAGGCTCATCAAGTCATACATTTGTGTCTTCGTGTGTTTCACCACCAAGGCCATTCATTTGGAACTCGTTAGTAATATGTCTACTGCGAATTATATTTCAGCGCTAAAGCGATTTATCGCCCGTAGAGGCAAACCAACATACATTTATAGCGATAACGGGTCTAATTTCGTCGGCGCTAATAACGAGATAAAAAAGATGTTTATTAGTGAGGGGGACCGTATTATCGATAGTTTTGCACAAAGTTCAATAAAATTTAGTTTTAGTCCTCCACAGTCTCCACATTTCGGTGGATTGCATGAAGCTGGAGTTAAATCCACAAAAACTCATCTAAAGCGAGTAATAGGTAATTCAAATTTAACTTTTGAACAATTATATACAACACTTACACAAATCGAAGCGATATTAAACTCTAGACCCATTAGCCCAATATCCTCTGATCCTCACGACCTATTACCGCTTACCCCTGGTCATTTCCTTATTGGCAAACCGCTTACGTCAATACCAGAGCCAGACTACGCCGATTTACCACTCCAAAGGTTAAACCACTACCAGCGAGTAGAAAAACTGCGGCAGCAATTCTGGTCTAGATGGCACAAGGAATATATTACCGAACTCCAGCTCCGATACAAATGGAAATCTTCACATGGTACCTTACATGTAGGAGATCTTGTACTAATCAAGGATGATCAGCTTCCACCCATGAAATGGCTCTTGGGACGAATCCTCAACACGTATCCAGGAACCGATGGAGTCACGAGAGTTGCAGACATACGTACGTCTACAGGAACGTTACGAAGATCATTTGCGAAGATTTGTCCACTCCCAACAATGGACCAAGATTGAAGCAGCAGCAGCAGTGCTTCAATGAGGGGCGGCATGTCGGTGCGACATTATACTACTGAACGCATCTTTGTGTGTATTCGCACACGCGCGCACACATATAAAGCACAAGCTACAGGCTCGTCGGCCCGCGCAACTCACTCTGCTTCCGATCGCATTGTCAATCACAAATGTATTGTACCATTTAAACAAATACATCTATTTTCGAAAGTCATACCATCTTTTCACCCTTATCATCATAAACCACCCCCTTACGTCGTATTTAAACATCTCCCACCATCTTGCCAAAACAGCATGTGACGTCTACGCGTCGAAAGTTGGAGTATCCCCCTCATTTAAAATATTTAGATATAGTTCATTTATTACACCCATTAGTTTCACACCCCTATCGTCACTCCTTACACTGCCCCACCACTCACTCTATGCATTTGCGTCACCTCCAATAACAATCCTGTCACAACCCAACTCCCTTATCATCTCCTTTAGAAGCCCTACGTAGGGGGCAATGTCGATGCCGACGAGTTCAAAATAAAAAGATTATAATGTCGATCGTCCATTTCGTTGTTCTACGGCTCCTGAATGAGTGTGAAGCTGATCTTCATCTTTTTTGTTTCAATAAGGAGTTCAGATGTGGCATTTTTGTTGCGTTGGAGGTTCGCTTGTATGACCGTGTATACTCATTTTTTCTCTTCTGAAACTGACGCGGGGCCCTTAGCACCTGTAGGCTACCTTCGCTCGAGCCAGCCGGTCCCACTTAGCTCGGATTGGACATACCACATTGAAGGTGTTGTGGCAATCTTCGAGGTCGCCTCTTTTGCAGTTCAGACAGCTGGGGGGACTGTCCTTTTTCTCACACGCGGCGTACCGGTGGTTACCCTCGCAGTGGCTGCAGCTGTCCAGCTGCTCCTGGCAGTCCCGCTTGATGTGGCTGTAGCCCAAGCAGCGGGAGCACTGGATAAGCGGGGTCTGATCTTTTACTTTGGAGACTCCCCATTGCAGTTGAAGAGACCCCGCCTCTGTCAGCTGCTGCCATAAAGCTGGGGCTACCTTATTAATTACTTCTATTTGCTTCCCTTATTGGGTTCTTGTCTTTCCTATTTTTCTTTCTTTTTATCCCCCCTTACGTGTCTTGCTATTACTAGCGTAGAGTCTTCTTTTCTCGTAATTGTTTCGCCATTTATAAAAACAAAATAAATTTTATGGAAGTATTTTCGTAATATTCAAAACCCCACAATCGCGCTAAAAAAACATTATTAGCGCAAGACGTTACACGCTGCACTGACACTGCCCGCCGTTGTATCAATTGTTTACCTAAAAATGGTGTTAGAAAGCAAGCGGTATTCATTTATGCGTAGGAGTGAAAGGGATGACGTTCTGCGTAATATGACAGTACGTCTCCGAGGCTACAATAAATTTACGAGAAGAAAGGCGTAATCGCTTGTACAGAATAAAATGTCCTGTGATTACTTCGTATTAGTGTTTACAGTTTATTGATAAAAATAAGTTTATTTTATAAAACGCGGTTAAATGTATTACTGTTTCTCTTTATTTAGAAATTTAGTGTAAAGGTGTTCACGGGTGTTTTGTGTTATGTTTCTTAGAGTAATGCATTAATATACAACTTCGTCTTAAGTGAACTTTCCATGCAATAAAGCTGTTATTTTCATTTATTCTATAGAAATATTAATTGAAAAAATCTGAAAAAAATAGGACTGATAGATTGATACTTAGAGAAACCAAAAATCAAATAACATTAAAAAGGGCGTAACCGGCGCTTACCGCTATATTGCCCGGGGCCAGCGATTTGATGAAAAGTGGACTATGCTTTTGCTGTTCTCGTTGCCTAGTCTCTGACTGACCGTTAGGGGATAATAGTCGTGATTTATATATCTAAGTCTGACGGTAGTCTTAGATATACAAATTTAGAAATAATGTAATTTATGCATTGAATGCTACACGCAACTATTTGGTTTTTCAATAAAAAAATCTAAGGTGCTGCGAGGCTTTCGACTGAGAGGCAAAGTTACATACGGTATCAAGATTTAGATATCCGCAAAGCTAGACACATGAACGCAATAAAACATAAACCTCGCCTTTCCTTTCCCAGAATTCGCGAGCGCAATACAAATTTTATATTTTTAGTCTTTGAGCACAAAGGCTCTCTGAAGTACGCAATTTATAGCAAAGTTCGTCTCACATGATTATATGAAAATGAAATAACACTTGTGAAATGCGACTGCCTCAGGTAGATGGAATCTATATTAAAGAGTGATTGAATCCAGTGTCGATATTTTCAAGTCTGACATTAAACTTATTCAATATCACGAATGAGTTAGACTTGGCCCGTTGTCGTAGTCGTTGATTATACTTACCGAAAGTAAAATTATGAAATATGGAAGTTCGAAGTACAGTTAGGTAAGTGTGAAGGACACGACATCTCCGATGACTCATTATGGCGGTCCAGGATTACAGGAGTACAGGTACAGTACAGGAGTTTTGTCTCCCATCCATGGGGTCAGGGGGAGAGTTACATACGTGCGTCTCCCTGAGCTCAGTAGTATGCCTAATGGCTTTTCTTTTGTTTTATATTAACCATTATAAAAAAATATGGCTGAATAACTACAGACTTAAGCAACTATTACTAGGTAGAAAATAAGAAGAAAAGTGGCGGCAATTTTCCCGGGTTTAGTATTATGCCTAATGATTTTTTCTTTAGGAAAAATAGTGTGAAGATGGTGACTCTTTTGCCAAGTTGTTTTGTTTTTTCGATAGTGACCATAACGCTTATGCAGTCACGGAGAAAAGAGTACGATCACGGAGAAGAGGCTATGGCCACGGCAAATATGATACGGCCACGCACGGAGTAGCAACTATAGCACGGAGCAAACCTACTCCATTCTGTACAGAGGTTACGGCCATAGACCAGAGGCTACGAAGCACAATAGGCTACGGTCACTGAGCAAAATACGGCCACGAAGCAGAAACTACAGCCACGGAGCAAAAGCTATTCCCCAGCTAGGTCTAAAGTGAAGAGGCTACGGAAGCAGTTACGGCTAAGGCTCGGAAGCTACGGCAAAGCCACAATAAGTAACTATAATTGTTATTTTTGTATGTCCGTAAATGATTATATTGCATTATAAAGTTTACACAAACATTGGAACTGTGACCACAGAAAATATTACAAACGCTTCAAACTAATAACTCCGTTCATTCATTGTTGAAATAAATATAGCTGTTGAGAGAGCTAACCATTGGGTTAGTACTGTTGTCACGTAATTGGATCTATCCCAAACATAGTCATATAAAACCAAGATTATCGCTCGTATGTTAGCAGATACAACAGTGATGGGTTCACCTTGGAAAGGGCCCAATGAGCGTAGCACCCGGCGCACGGCAAATAATTTAATGGATGTCACGACCCGCCCGCAAATATAGGCCGGGGAGGGAATTGTCTGATGTACCAACAGTATACCCTATTGTACGAGCAACACATGTCATTCGTATTTCGGTAGAGTCACGGTGGATAAATCTTGTTACATGATTTAACATTTTTTTTATATTATTTTTATAAAAAGATTCTCCTGAGAATTTGAAGCATTCCTGCTCTGCCACGGGAATGTTGTGAGACGTTGGTCTCTCTCTTTTTATGAATAATATCTGATAGACTGAAGAAGAAGATTGGTAGTTTGGAAAAGTCGCCTTGACTTTGGGGGCAATTTCATTTAATTCGTTAAACATTTATTTATTTATCAAAGGCAGCAAATATTTTACAATATCGTACTAACTTTTATATTGACAAAATTTATTAATTGCTCCAAGCCCTTAGATTAAAAAGAGTAAGATGGCTCACAATAACGTAATTATTTAGCGTTAAAGAATGATTATTTATAATGTTACATTTTAAAATTAAACTGGTTAAAAGCATCTTAAAGGTTATTCCCGGCGTAGCAGCTGACGCAGTAAACGGAGTGACGTACGAGCACTCTGGCAGTGACTAAATATTTATGTCTGCAGCGTAGACGGAGAATCCTCTGTCTACAGTCTGAAGCCATTTTGTGAAACCAAACCATTAGACTACATCATTATCATGGACATATTACTAACTATAATACTATCCACACGGATAAATTACGTCCATGACTGTCCATGAGCATTACATATACTTTTAAACTTTCAGCTTTCCATTGTACACGTTTACAAAAACAAAAACTTTAGGTGTTAAAGTTACTCGCTTCCGTAGGTTTACCCTTGAGACCCTACACGTGACCCCTGGGTGGTACTAAATGAGTGAAACTGACTGAGTGATAGAGCCACGCTGCGTTGCAGCACGCCTTGGGCCGGTTCGCCCGGGGTAACACCATCACCCTCTCACGAATATCCGGCGTGAAATAATGGCACTTGGTGCTGTTGTGTTTCGTCCTTTTGGTTGAAAACCATATGTGTATACATACATAGGTATTACTCTACCAAAAAGAAAACACAAAGGTAAGTGGGTCAGGCAGAATATTATATAAATGAATTCTTAGACGTACTAGTGAAGACGTGCCGTGGTACAGTCGCGCTGTAAATATTAAACGGCCTGTGTCCAACAGTCTGCGTCTGGCCCCACTATGTTTCGTATAAATAGATCCGAAATTGAATTACCATATAATAAATACTAGATCTACGTAACATGCCAAGCTTATGTTCATATTGTTTTACTGTACCTAGTTAATGTTATACTTACTGTAAAAATGTATCTTTTGTGGTTCTAGGAAGGAGCGGGGTCTCCTAACACAGGTAGGTATTATAGGTACTTCTTCACATTTTCTGATGTCAATATGTATAAGTGAGTGTAAAATTTTACATTGAAGACTTTTTCTTTTTATTTTAAACGCTATTTTTAAAAATAAGTACCTTCTTAATCCAGAGGCATTCACCCTGTTAGTCGTAAAAATAAAAACCCGCATTGAGCCTTAGTGGTGGGTTATGACCCAATCTAACCATGTCCATGTTGGAAGGCATGTGCCCAGCAGTGGGACGTTAAGCCCTTAGCTGGTAGTAGCAATATGCATGCATGCTGAATCTTATTCAGTTGTTATAGGATGGAAAATCAATAAGAAATATTTAATTCTGTACCAGTTAAAGGGTAAGGCTGATGATGATACCGTTTTATTCCCTTATTCTTTCTCTCGTAATAAAAATAAAATACTAACGAACCCACTCAATATGCCTTTGATATTCCGTACGGGCGAATCTTTTCACAACGCAATAAGATATTGAAGACGCCTCATTACCACGTAGTAAGCTTTAGCCGGGATGTTCGTTTACTTGCGATCTATTATGACTGAGCAAATTGGTTTCTGGCAATTATCCGGTACCTATTACTAGCTCGTTATGTTCATACATGATGCGAAAACAGATATCGTGATGAAGACCATTGTTTTAGATGAGTATTCATGATTCGCAAACATTTATAGGAATGTGTATGTTTCAGTGTTACAGCTGATATAAAAAAAATTGTAATAATTTCTCAGTTTCAAAGAGATACAGAACGTATTTAAGTAATCACTTGTAGAAGATGTATTGGCGTAATTTGCTAAGTCAAGTTAGGAGAGAAAAATTAATGGTTTTAGTATGTCTCATGTTGCAATATTTATTTTTTAAGTTTTATGTTTTTAATGTCTCTTTTTAATTATTAAAATACACCAACACTAAAATCATTCGATTTCGACTTGTCGGAAAGTCTTTATTATACAAGTAGTATCTACAATTCTACATATAAAACCATTATAAACAACTTTAACTAAACTCTGAAACAACTTTAACATATAAACTCTGCAATTCTGAACTCTTAGAACTGTCACATGCACACGAAGAGCCACAAGAATCACATTTCAAATGTAAACAATGTGGAAAACCAACACAACAATATAGGGGTCGTAAAAAATACAATAACATCGAGAAAGAGACATCATTGCCGTAATTTTGCCCGTTGAAAACAATAGGGGGACCGAGTCGTATTATGAACTTTTATAAAACCAGGCTGTTTTATGGCAATTCAGTTTAAGGCCTTAAACTGACTTGTTCTTTTTCGTATTACAACCTAAATTAATCTGACTGGAATGACGCTGGCTGTCGCTGGATTGATTGTCTAGGGCTGGTTTGAATGTGACGTTCAGAAACTGACGTAACGGGTTACCGGCTAATTACGGTTTTTGTATGTGAATGAAATATTAGAATTGCTTAAGAATAAGCGTATTTTTATAACAATTAATGAAAATGGAAATAATATAGAAAATGATTATGCAGTTATTTAATCATTTTGAATAAAATATAATGAAAATAGGTACCTATGTAAGTATCGCAACAACATTTATTTCTGAACGAAACTTTTTTTTATCAACACACTATTTTGATGTGATGGTCTGTCTCAGCCAGCCCGCAAAAAAGTCTACCTACTTGAAACTTTGAAAAGTACTTGAAAATGTTGAAAGATTTATGTGAAATTCATGGGAATAGTTATTTAAAGGTTTGTATTGCATTGGTGGCAAAGCGACACTCTGACCTTACTTTGTGTTCAAGCTGCTCGTATTCACAATATTTAAAACTTTTTTAATAATGGCGTAAGTAACTAGTTTTAATTTAATACTTTTGCTTAATTCAGTGGTTATCTACCTACTTCCTATTACTAAATTACTAAATTGTTTTCATAGAAGTTCACGGGATGAAGTTTCGCGTCGTCGCCGGGTATCATTCCAACAGCTAGAATCTCTATGGGAATTTCTGAATTCTCATAGAGATATGGCTGTTGGATATAATAAATCGGCACAGGCACGCGATTACTCGAGAAGGATGTGGACGTCTGTGTCCGAGACACTAAATTCTCAAGGAGACGGTGCCACCAAAGACTGGAAAGCGTGGTCTAATGTAAGTATTTTTATAATTGTATTACCTATAGTTTTATCTCTTACATTGTATTGCACTATCTTTTAAGTATATTTTTATTACAGTATTGGGTAGACTACAAAGCCAAACTGAAAAGGAGAGTGGCAGCCCTTCGCACTTCTCAGTCTCGGACCGGGGGTGGACCTTCAGAAGTCCTTCCCCTCAATGATCTTGAGCAAAAATTTTTAAGTTTACTTGGGGAAGGCTTTGGAACTGGGTTGCCTAATACCCAGGTAGACCCTTTCCCAGCTGTAAGTATTTTTTGTAACCTTATTGTATTTTTTTATAAATTACAGTGTAAAAAAAAATTTTGTGTATTTTCTGCTAACACAGCCCATAGATGCTGTTGAACCTGAGGCTGGACCATCTCATTCAGAGAACCCTCTTCCTCATGCACCTCTTTTAGACCATGATTTTTTTATGGATGAGGGTCTTCAACACCAAGATCCGCTACCACGAGAAGAGGTACCATCACCACAGCAGGAAGTTGAAGCACCATCATCCCAGCAGGTGTATGAGGATACTAGGAATGTGCAACGTCGACGCAGAGCAAGGCAAGGCACTTTGAGCCAGCAAGCTGCCCGGCGAATACTTGTTGACACAGCTCGGGCTAGATTGATTGTAGAGCAACAAAACTCAGAAACACTCAATCGCATTGCGCAGTCTCTTCTGAGAAATTCGCAGGTGTCACAAGAGATTTTGTATGCTCTTAATAGAATAGCAGCAGTTATTGAAAGGTAAGTAAAAAATCATATACAAAAGATATGTTATATTTTATTTTCAATCAATGCACAGTTTTCTTTGACATAGAACGTGGAACCAATAAATATTCTAAAGAAACGTTAATTTTCTAGAAATGAATCTACTTACAAAATTACTTTATCAAAAAAATACAATAATTAACAAATAAAAAATTAATCTACTTACTTACAAATTTACATTATCTGACAAAACTGAAAATTCAGACATATTTATTTAAAGAATACTAATATAATAATTAAGATAACATTATGTACTACTTGTATTACTAAACTAGTTTTTGTATATAAAATAAAAACTAATAAAATGTTTATGGTGATGACATAGTAAGAGATATAAAATACATAACATGACAGAATAATAAAATTGTAAATATTTTAATTTACAGGCTCACGAGATCGGGAAGACCAGAGACGGGAAATGAGGGTACTCCTGACTGATAAGCCTTCACCTAATTCCCTATTACTGCTAGAGGTGGAAGAGGGCTGTTGTTGATCTCCAATGTAAGTACCTCTGTGGATCTGCCTCGATGCTTCTAACATGGCTTCTTCATTAGTGAGTACTTGTACAGGAATATTTGCGCTATTGCAAATGTTATGTAATATTACACAAGCATTTACAATTGATGCTGCTACCGGAGGCGCATAATGTAATACTCTATGTACAAGTAAGCACCTGAATCGAGCCTTCAGAAGACCAATTGTCCTTTCAATGACATTCCTTGTCCGGACATGCACACCTGTGTAGTAAGCTTCTGGAGTATCCAATGTTGCACCGGTAACAGGAGTCATCATGTATTTTCTCAAAGGATATCCAGAATCACCTAAAATCAAAATTTTATGTGTTTTAATTAATCAAGCATTTTTTGCAGGGGTTTTTGTATGGGCAATGGCACATCAAGCTACTGCTATTTGTCAAACTATCACATTTAAACTTTAGTTGATAACATGTATGTTTAAGTTCACATTGCATTATTAGAGTAATAAACAGATTTAGATATTTTGATCCACCATTGCCTGCTGTACTTTAGTTGTTTCTGATTTCCATATTAGCTGTGCTTAATTACTTTGGTTTTCAAGCAATGTATTTGATGTTATCTGATATTTAATTTATACTATTGTGTTAAATTAAATGCATTTTCATTAATTTTAATATAAACTTTATTTAGTAACAATGCATTAGAAAAAACTATAAGTATATTCTGTGGTCTCACATACCAAGTAACCATATAGCTTCATTTCTGCTAATCTCTTCCATATGTTCCTTTATGGGATGGTTTGCCCAGATAAAAGAGTCGTGTGTAGCTCCTCCAAAACTAGCATCCACGCTAATTATTTGCATATCTGCATTACTGATCTAAAACATTTTTTTGCAGATTAATCTCACAATAAATGAAGACTGAAGAAGAATAGATATTTTAGTTTTGTTTACATATTTTTGTTATATTTTACTGTTATTTAGTGGTAGTTACATACAATTAAGTTTCAATATTCTGAAGCTAATTTTCTTTTGTTGTTATTAGATAAGTTTTTACTTGTTTAGTTTTTTTTATATAAAAGTAGGTGCTTATTCACTTTAGTTTCTTAGGTTTTTGGTAATCGGTCTATACGGGCATTTTTTTTAAAGTTTGTACATGGCGATTTGACGCTGTCCTATGTTCTAAATAGCTTTTAATTTAAAACTACATTTATATTTTACAGAAAGTATTAGTTTGTTAGGTTTGTAGGATGTTAAAGAATCTTAATGTCTGTATTATTATGTTTTTATTCCATTAATTTTCAGCGAAAAATAGAAATTAATGTATCAATTCGTGTGTTTTACCAATGTCCCATCTTGTTATTAAAAGTTTTGATATTCGTGATTTGAATATAAAACGTAATTTTTACAATTAAGTTTCAATAATCTGAAGCTAATTTTCTTTTGTTATTATTAGGTAGGTTTTTACTTGTTTAGTTTTTATATAAAAGTAGGTGCTTATTCACTTTAGTTTCTAAGGTTTTTGGTAATGTCTATACGGGCATTTTTTTTAAAGTTTGTACATGGCGATTTGACGCTGTCCTATGTTCTAAATAGCTTTTTATTTAAAACTACATTTATATTTTACAGAAAGTATTAGTTTGTTAGGTTTGTAGGATGTTAAAGAATCTTAATGTCTGTATTATTATGTTTTTATTCCATTAATTTTAAGCGAAAAATAGAAATTAATGTATCAATTCGTGTGTTTTACCAATGTCCCATCTTGTTATTTAAAGTTTTGATATTCGTGATTTGAATATAAAACGTAATTTTTATTAGGTTTAGGTGTTGTTATAAAGATCGTCAAATGTTCTTTTGACTTATATTTGTTTACTATTCGGTTGTAATACAAAATTATCTAAATAACTTGTTTCAATACTAAATCTAAAAATTGGTCAAGGTGGAAAATTCCGCAATTAATTACTTACGCAAATATCTCTTAAGGAGCGATTAAAATCCACTACATTAGTTGTTTTTTTCAAACCTAGCAACCCTTTGAAAAAGAAAAAAGAGTGCGCCATGCGCTCAGTCGTTCAGTTTTGAATTGAAAGTCACAGTTGGTTGCTTTGCGTAGGGAGTGTAGCTTAGATTAAAACAAAATGTTTTAATCTAAGGAGTGTAGTTATAAAATTCCACTGATTTACGAAGATTACGTGGTAAGTAAGCTTATTTCACTGTTGTATAGATTATTTTTAAGATTTATGGTCTATCATTTCAGTACATAACAACAATTTGATTAAGTAAGACTCATTGTTTTCACCAAAATGTAATACAGACTTGACCTAACCTAAAATCCGTTACGTCAGCTGAGAAACATTCACTCAGTGGATGGGTTTTTGTAACTCAGTGGAACAAAAACCTACGTCTACATTCCCCGTAATAATATTTATTTTTATTTATTTGTCAACAAAAATATATTTACAATATTGGTTAGTAGTATCTTAAAGTCTATGTAAAGCAAATGTAAATTATAGCTATTTATCTGTTTTACTAGTAATGTGTTTATCTTATTAATTGTATGAATCTTTTGGTTATTGTCGCTTGAAGAGGAATTTTACTTAGTTGTCAGATCAGCAGTTGAACTAGTAAGCGCCCGCTGCTTCGTTTACATGACTTGATTTTATAAACGACTGTAATAGACTAAAATAGAAAGAGAACATTACATTCGCGAACAGAAATGGGAAAATGAAGACCAAAATATCTAAACCAAACAAAGAAAATAATTTCACAAACAAAATCATATTAAATCGATTAAAAATGTCATCAGCCGTCACTGCGTGCTATAAATGTAAAATTCGAACACCATTGTTATTATCGCAAAAATGTATTGCATGTAATAATTTACTTTGTATAACTTGCTAAGACTGTTATAATATCGCTTTTATTTGCGATACCTACTTGTTTTCATGAGTAGAGTAGACCTATAAATTTCGTAAAATTATTTTAGTTTTTTGTGGTACAAAGTGTTTGATGTGAACTATTCCTTACATTTTTCATACACTTCCACTGAGTGATGGTCCCCCTATTGAGGCAAATCATTTAGGATATTCATTTTATTGTTAATTAAGGAAGATTTGATGTGTTTAATTATGATTAACCTACTTGATAAAGTATTTAATTAGTTGTATAAGTTTTAATACAGATCTAATTTTATGCTAAATAAACAACTTTATTATGTTAATTTTATCACAGTGTTTCTCAGAGGATAGAAAAGGTTGATTTATTTATTTTTGTTTATTATTAAAAAATTTTTTTAGACATTTTAGGTAAAAAATGTTTAATTTCTTTTAATAAACAATAGTCGTTTATTGTATTTTTCTTTTAATTAACCTATAAACGGGAATAGGTAATGCGTAACGCAGCGGATGTAGATTTCAGGTTACTATCAATTTAAATAGCCATTTTGTCAAGATCTACCTTATTTTTCACTTATTTTTTGAGTTTTTTACCAAACTTAGATCTAATAGAGTCTACCTGAAGAAAGAAAAACACCAATACTATGATTATAATTTTTTTAGCCTCATTTTGTGACATACAAACTTTAAAAAAAATGCCCATTCTTATATTTGTTTCTATTTCTTTTAAGTATTTCTTAAAGTAAGTAAATAAAACTTATCTTACCAACTGGACATTTAATGAGTGATACTGTTTTCTACAATAATATCTCTCCTCATTTTCAACTGGGCGTACTATTGCAACATGTGTGCAATCAATACAGCCTAATACTCCCGGCATTTCAAATTGGTTGTAAAATCTATAAAGATAAATATTAGTTTTACAAAAAAAAACAAACATATTTATTTACAAAAAACATTACATATGTTTTTCCTTGGTCTTTATCAAATCTATCTATTTCTAATCTATTATTATCGTGTCACTCATCTCATCATTACTCAGAGGTACGCACTACCAATGCAATATGTAGTGTGTCACAGAAAAATAGATTATCCTACCTAAGTTTCTGTAATAACTAGATTTAAATTATCAATTTTCTTGTGCAATAGTATTTTATGGTTTAACTACAACAAGATAATACTACAAACTCATCTCTTCCCTTGGGTTTCGTAAAAGACGACAAACGGACTAAAGACTGCACATACATCCAGCAGCTTGGGTTCCATCCTGATGCTAAGAAAGACTAAGGTGCGGCTCAACCTTAACTCAAGCTCAACGGCTTAGCCACTGACGAACTGTCTACCTTTCCTCTTACTGCTGGAACATTGTAATAAAGCAACAGACTTACCATTTTTAAGTATTAATATTGTACCTACCTAAAGAGTTGAATGTGTTGATGTGTGGTAAGTAATTTTCAATAAACCTGACTCTTACCTTATTTTATTATTATTTCTCTCCTCCAAAGTTCTGGGAAATTTTATATATTTTGCCTGCATCTGAGGCAAATTTAATAGTTTGGTTATTTGCTTTATTATCACAGATACAGTAGGCTGTGCTACAGAGTGTGCTGATATATCACCAACTGGGCGTTGGTAAGACCCCGTAGCGAAAAACGATAATGCTATTAGCACCTGCAAGAACAATTATTATACATTAGAAACAGAGATTGATTACTTAGGTACTTAATTATGCGATAGTGACAAAAATTACACACCTTTCTTTCAAGTGCTATATCCGATGCCTTTGTAGGCCTAGCCATATGAGGTCTTAGGTCGTCACACAGATTGTTCACCAATTGTTTGCTTAATCTATAACGTTTTATAAACTGCACTTCATCTATACTAAAAGGGTCACTGAGATCACGAAGAAGTCGTCTTTGAATTTTCGTACTATTGTTTTGTTGTGAAGCATCACTTTCGAGAAATTCAAACATTTCCAATTCATCACACATTTTTTTGAAGTTTAATTTGTCTTACAGTTACAAAATTATAATACAAACAGATGTTTATCATAAAAATAAATCAAAACTAGTCACTAAAAGCTAATCAAAGTAGGCTTAAACTGAATGGTTTACTTGACATCAGTGTTTACAAGATAAACACGCTATGAAATGTCAGATTAAAGCTCGTAATACGCATTTACCAGCCAATTTCCAAGGCAGAAGCCGGCCAAGTGACACGTGATTGCTGACTGGCTGGTAATAGGAGTTCATAATACAGCTAAACAAGGCAGTTCAAAATAAGGCGTAAAATGGCTGGAATTAAGAGCTTGTAATACGGCCCCAGAGATAATAAAAATCCGAAGCAGACACAAACAATGAGTGATGGGACTCAAACAAAGTTTCATCATGACGAGACAGCTTAATTGGAACTGTTTGAAAGGCTTTCCAGATGTCCTGACAGAACATTTTCCATGGACATAACGACATTTTCTTTATTAAATCTTGCATTATAGATTAACCTTCTACCAACTGTAAAGAGTTGAAATGTATTTATTGCAATTTTCTTTTTATTATAGACATACATTATATAATCACGACTTTTATAGCCGAAGAGTAAGTCAGAGACCAGCGTTTCGTCGCATTTCGTCCACTTCGCAATTGGTCCACTTCGTCCCTATCGTGAAACGTCATATTCGCAAAACGTCCACTTCTTAAAATGTCCAATTCGCGAATCGTCATTTTCGCAGTAGGTTAACTTTTGATGAAAGTAAGGTAAATATAATTAAATTAGAATGTTTGACGCCCATATTTCAGCAACATGCGTCAGGTTACCAATATTTTTTTCGAATTTTTTGCTAGCTGTTCCGGCGAACTTCGTACCGCCTAACGATCAATGAATGCCGTATTAACTTGTTACTAAGAACCGCAAAAGGAGTCCTCTGCCATAGTCTACTTTTCACCAAATAGCGACTGCACATGTGCACAGCATGACAGGTTGTGAGCCCATCGCCGCTCTATGCTGTTGGATGTATGTGCAGTCTTTAGTCCGTTAGTCGCCTTTTACGACACCCAAGGGAAGAGAGGGGTTGGTAGTATTATCGCGACACGGTTATTTTCTTTTTAATATACAAAAACCTTTTCCACTCTCATACCAATTACGTAGCCCAAAATAAGCTTCTATTGTTTTTGTTTCCATTGTTTAGATAACATTTCTTGTGTTTGTTTTTATTAGTTAGATTACGGATAGACATACTCACAAAGAAGATTACGGATAGACATACTCAGAAAGACCCGGAATCAATTCAGAAAAACTAATTTCTAGACTGAACCGACCGGGAATAGAACTCGTTCTCAAAAATGGTGACGCCAGAGCCCGCGTGCTAACCAATCGACCACGGAGGTCATTCAAGTGTCGAATTAAGTTTTTTTTACCTTTTTATTGCAATTGTATTTATTTATACCTAGTAGCTACTGTGTACTGTGTATATTTATTTATAGTCCACGTGCTGACAGTCAATCGGCCAGAGTATGCGTTATACGTAGCTACTATGTATTGTATTATGTGGTTAAGCCTCGCTGGAACACTTATAACGATAACATTACCTACATTTAGGTACGATATAATACTCTTTCATGAGAATATGTACTGTTCATTTCATAGTGCAAATTAAAACGTTTATAGTAACATGACTGTGGTATAAAGGTCACGTTGCTAATGCGCTATAATTGAAAGCACATTAGGGCGATGCAAACGAGTGTGTGATGCAATCCCGGTTGCTGTGACATATGGCTGTGTGACGTGTGAAGGCCCTAAGCCATTGATTTCAGATTAACCTGTAAATTATTCGGATGTAGTTTGAAAGTTTGATGGTGGCTTGCGCGTTCGGGTTTAACCATTTTATGTTAAAGCGACTTTTCAATAAAAACTACACCGCTTAAGGATTAAGGATGTATCAAATCTGACGCGAGATGTTTTCATAATCAGGTTCCGGTCGAAGGCGGTTCTACCGGGTCCACCCAGCCGAGGACCCACCCCGCTGAGTGCGGTCCGCGCGGGTCCATTCGGTTGGCAGACGGGTCACGTGGCGTCCGTCGCCGGACCGTAAAGTGACCGGATTTACGATGGGCAATAACGACGCCGTTGAAGTTACGGACACTGAATACTGCCTACCGCTGAATAGTAGATGCGAGGCTTATTTATTTGTCTACAAATAAGCATCGCATTCTTGCATTTGTTCTTTGAGCCGATTTTTCAATTTCGAAATGAAACTTATTTGTCTTTTAAAGTTTAAAAAAAACAGTTTAAAACTGTGTTGTCATAACACGTCTTTCCTTTCTTTACAAGTCACATTTTATTTTGATCGTGTAATCCTACTAATATTATAAACGCGAAAGTTTGTATGTATGGATATTTGTTACTCTTTCACGTAAAAACTACTGAATGGATTTGGATGAAATTCGGCATGCAGATAGTTTATAACCTGGATAACACATAGGATACTTTTTATTCCGATATTCCAACGGGAACGTATGGATGGATGTTTGTTACTCTTCACGTAAAAACTACTAAATGGATTTGGATGAAATTCGGCATACAGATAATTTAGCAGTGACGAAGGTTCCATACAACTCGATTCCCACCGGCTTCCCTTCAGAAGTTTAGAACACAACCACTCTCTACTTGAATTGAGAAATGGCACAATCAGTAATTATAAAAGTAAATATATAAAAGAAACATTACAAAACGCCTACACTATGGATATTAAATTAACAAAATTTGCTTTTCAACAACATATTGCTATAAAATAAGCCGCAGGCGCGATCGGCTTTTTGGCAGTTAAACTTCTATACAAAATAAACGTCATGACGTCACATAAAGGTCAATAAACCCACCCGCGTATTAGCAGCTCGGTAAGCCGGCTTTATTCGAGTTATTTGATAGAGAAAGTAATACAATTTGCGTGCGCGTGAGCGAGATGGAGGAATATCGTTTTCGGTTTGTGTTCTGTTGACAGATAATTTGACGTAATTGCAATTCACCATCCATCATTGAATGCATGACTGTGTTTTATTAGTATTTGAATTTATTTCTTGGTATAAAATAGTGATTAGTATTGTAGTTGGACTTTGTTTATTTGTGTTGTGTGTAGTGATGAAAGTAGTTACGAAGACGTACGTTGTAATTAGGTATTTGCGGTAAGTAGATATTGTAATAAGTTGAAATTACGTATTTAGAGTAAGTAGATTTGCAAAGTAATCGGTAGAATTGTAAGATGTCGGCATTAATAGCTTTAGATTCTTCCCGGCTTTTATGATAATGTCTTAGCTCACTTTGTAAGAAAGAATAGACGAATAGCTTTAGAGTATAAGTATTTAGAACCTGGATTAACACATTGAATACTTTTTATCCCAATATTCCAACGAGAACGGGAACCACGCGGGTGAAACCGCGAGCGGCCGCTTGTACTATATACAGAAGAAAAGTTTTATCTGACAATTGAAAAATCGGCCCTGAATGAGAAAGTTCTACTCTAAAGTTGTAACTAGATTTTCGTCATTTATCTTTATCTCACCGGATAATAAAGTATGACGGTACTTACATACGGTTCAACAGCTTGGCAAAGGCTTCCACCATTGAAATAAAGTCTGGTGCAACTGGTGGAAATTCGCTGAATCACATGGTAGCTTGCATCGGATTCGTGATCACAAATATATAATAAGCCTGAGCTGGGAATTGAATCCGTCACGGGTTCTACGGTTATGTGGATCAACGTGTTTTATGCACATTCCTTAAGGACGCTCGCGAGCTCAACAGTGCAATAATTAGGGTACTTTTATCACGGAAAAAATATTTTGCCGCACGCTAATGAAGACGTTACAAGTTTCTGGTCTTTCTAATTCAAATATAAGGCTGATTTCACAGTCACGCGTTTGATCGGCGCCGGCCGCACGCGCGCGCTTACATTTACACTAGATTGTAGTTGCGTTTCATAGTCATTACGCAGTTCAAACGCGCAACTACTATGCAGTGTAGCACGCGCGTGTGGCCGGCGCTGGTCAAACGCGTGACTGTGAAATCAGCCTAAGGCTATTGGGTGCTCGCTATACAGACTTTTGTGACAAACGTAATCCACACTGATGAAATCGTAGACAGAAGTTATAGTAGATATTATAACAACCAAAAAAATCTCTTATAAGAGTTCAATAACTTTGCTGGTAGTTGTAAACGCTGTAACGCCGCGGAGAGAAATATACTTATCGAATATTTCCTAAATTAATACCAATATTTGTTTTCAATCAAACGAAGTACGGTTCAATGAACGTCGGGTGCCCTTCGGTTCGCCTAAAATTGTTTGTCCTAATATGGTTTGGCCAAACCGTTTTGGCCTAAACTTAAAACGTACAATTATTGTTTCGCCTAAAAATTGTTTTGCCACCATTATAGTTTGGCCTAAGAATTGAAAAGCCTAATTTTAGAATGTCTAATGTAAAATAGCCTAAACTATATTGGCATAACTTTATATTGGCATAACTTTATTTTGGCATAACGATTATTTCACAAAATTTATAAAAGCTCTAATTTTAGCATATCTAAAATTAAATGTGCCAATAATGTATTGGAATAAAAGCATAGAATTTTATTGAGAAAATAAATTGACAGAAGCGAATCGCTGCAAACCCGACTCCACGTAGTCTTGTCTGCCCTACCCTAGAGTGCAATATAAGCCCGCGTAGGCGCGGAGTGGCGAGGCGGCCCGCGAGCTAAGGAGCAGGTGGGTTGAGCTCGCCGCCAGGGCTGAGGCTGGCCGGCGAAGCCGGCCAGCAAGCCGAAGCCTCGGTGGTGAGCGAAAACCATCTGCGACGAAAAGCTCGCGTGGGACCGCCGGAGCCCCGCAGCGCCGAAGCCGTGACGGAAACTATGCATGCTGCATGCCTACATGCATGCTGCATGCCTGCTTGCATGCTGCATGCATGCTTACATGCTGCATGCCTGCACGCATGCTGCATATCTGCATGCATGCTGCACGCATGCTGTGTTTCTGCTTGCATGCTGCATGTCTGCATGCATGCTGCATGTTATGCTGCATGTTTTGCATTTTTAATGTTGTGCGAATTAATATTTAGGAATTGTAAACTTTAGGGATTACGAATTGTTCTGCCAAATGACGCATTTGGTAAATGACAATGTGGCGATAAAAAGTTAGGCGAAGTGAAATTAGGGCAAACACGATCCTGAAGAGTGAAATTAGGCGAAAAAATTTTAGGCTTTTCGTTTGGGTGCCATTGCAAATTAGGCGTACAAAAAATTAGGCGATCCGATAGAGACCCATGAACGTAAGAATGTTATTAAATTCTAAACATATCAATCAATATAAGCGTTTCGCGTCGCAATTAATTTAAGAAGCTTTTAATCTCGCCAAAATATAATTTAAGTGTTTCAATCTGTTAAGCCGAACTTACTTAATTTGGATAAAAGCGCGAAGCTGTGATGGATTTTGGTCAAAATATTTTTTATTTTTTTTTTTTATAGCAGAAGGAGGCAAACGAGCAAGCGGGTCACCTGATGGAAAGTAATCACCGCCGCCCATGGACACCCGCAAAACCAGAGGAATCGCAGGCGCGTTGCCGGCCTTTAAGGAAGGAATAGGCTCGTTTCGTGAACATCCCTAAGTCGTAACGGTCCGGAAATACCGCCGCCGAGAGCTGGTTCCACAACACTGTAGTTCGAGGCAAGAAATTTCTTGAAAAACGCACAGTAGTAGACCGCCATCCATCAAGGTGATGTGGATGGAATGACAGTCGATTGCGTGTAGTGCGGTGAAGGAAATTAGCGGCAGGGATCAAGCCGAACAATTCCTCAGAACACTCCCCATGATATATAAGGTACAATATACAGAGAGACGCAACGTCTCTCCGAAGAGCCAGTGGATCGAGCCGACCTGAAATAACCACGTCGCCGACAATTCGAGCAGCTCTGCGTTGAATGCGGTCAAATGGAAGGAGTTGGTATTGGGGTGCTCCAGCCCAGAGATGGGAGCAGTATTCCATATGCGGCCTGACCTGTGCTTTATACAGTTGTAAACGTGGGCCGGCGTGAAATACTGACCCGCTCTATTAAGCACACCTAGCTTTTTCGAAGCTAATTTAGCTTTACCATCCATATCGACGCCAAGGATTCCAACAATCGGATTGGTATCAAGGGGAGCTCCCTCAAAGTTCAGAGGTACGACGAAGGGATGTTTTTTCGCGGTAAATGCGCAAACTTGTGTTTTGGAGGGGTTAAAGCGGACCAGGTTACGTCGGCCCCAATCCGAGACATGACTTAACATGTTCTCGGTGTCAGTCACCAGTTTATTCCGGCTCTCGATGACGCTTTCCAGAGAAACATTAGCTCGCCCGGTGTAGAGCGTATCCCCAGTACTGTCATCCGCATAGCAATGAATGCTGTTGTTATGCAGCATGTCATTGATATGCAGAAGAAACAAA
This sequence comes from Scoparia ambigualis, assembly GCA_963921215.1. NCBI lineage: Eukaryota > Metazoa > Arthropoda > Insecta > Lepidoptera > Crambidae > Scoparia > Scoparia ambigualis. Next base: position 23,716,524 of record OY992521.1, on the reverse strand, counting down.
GTAGGGGACAACACACACCCCTGCGGGACTCCAGCATTCACGGGCTTCATGTCGGAGCACGAACCGTCGACTGCGACTCTGATGCTACGCCCAGTAAGAAAGCTAGCAACCCATGAACACAATTTCTCAGGAAGCCCGTATGATGGAAGTTTAGAGAAAAGAGCCCTGTGCCAAACCCTGTCAAAAGCTTTCGCTACGTCCAAGCTAACTGCCAGTGCCTCCCCTTTACTCTCGACTGCCTCCGCCCATCGGTGAGTAAGGTACACTAAAAGATCACCAGCCGATCGACCGCGACGAAATCCATACTGGTGATCACTTAGTAGCTGGTTCTCTTCTAGGTACCTTAAGAGCTGGCGGTTTATAATGGACTCCATTACTTTGGAGAGGAAAGAGGTAATAGCTATTGGCCTGGTTTTCCCCATCGTCCAAGGTCGAGTTTGATGCGAAAAGAGAGCCCAAGAGATCGGCTTTCTCCTTTGCAGTATAGGCCAGGCAGTCATCGGTCTTGTGCAATGGTGGTAGGGACGGCTGACAAAAATTCCCTAAGATAGCTTTGGCGATAGACCAGCACGCACGCGTCCCCGAAGGAAGACGCACTAGCCTCTCGCCAATTCTACCTATGAATGATGACTTCGCCTTGGCAATGTCCTTCTTAAAGGATATGGCGGCAAAGTTTTTTTGCCGCCAGATCCTTTAAGAAGGACAAAAATAACATCAACTTTTTGCAAAATTTGCATTATTTCTTTTTTTATTCTAATATATTCTGATAGGCAACCCTAGTTAGCCGGCTCCTAAGTATTTGAAATGTACTGCAGCAGTGTTCACCTTACAAACCTCTCTTTTGAGAGAATATATACTTTAGTAAGTATACACAAAAATCCCTCTTGCTACATTTACATCACGGACGAGTAAGAAAAGGGGGACTCCGCGCCGCGATTACAAGTGAAGTAACCTTTAAGCTGGTGTGTGTGCTGTCACGGGGACGGTTGACACGACCTCCGTGGTCGAGTGGTTAGCACGCCGGGTCTGGCGTCGCGCCATCTCTGAAGTCCCGGGTTCAATGCCCGGTCGAGTCAATTAGAGAAAACTGTTTTTTTAAATTTATTTCGGGTCTGGGTGGTTTTTCTGTTTGTGTATATTTATCCGTTATCTTACCATATTAACGAGTTTCAAAAGAATACTTATCTTGCTCTAGGCGTAAACAAATTTAATTTAATTTAATAATTTTAATTTAATTTAATTTACATAATAATAATGGCTTAGTACATCGCGTCAATCTAAAAGTAAGTGACGCGGAATCCTTTCTTGAACTCGTCCGTGATTTACATATAATATTTTTTTATACTTGCTATTTTACATTTGGTTTTAAATCATCATAATTTCAGCTTTTCATAATCCTAATTTGGTCGTGCTTTGTGAGACTCATCAAATGCATTCCGGCCACTCTGATTAGTTTAAAAGCTACTACTGTTTAGATTTCATTAAACATTGTCTACATCTGTTGTTACATTGTACTTATTACGTGTTGTTCCTACTGAAACATTAAAACAAATTCTTACTAATGTGGATCATTACTTTTAATAAACAACTACACGACACAACGACACCCACGGAATGAAACGACCGCGTTAATCTGCGAAGAGCCCAACACCATTTATCAAACTAGATAAGGTTATATCACATTTCCATTCCATTATAGGACGGACAATGTATGTCCAACGGCCACAAAAGGACTTTACACAGCTTTTGTTGTGTTCTCAAACATAATATCGTGCCTTAAGGCAAGAAAGGAGCTGTGTGGGTGGCGGCCCATTAAAAGAAGTCTATACCTATCTCTTGATTTGGGTGTTGTAAAAGGCGACTAACGGAATATAGACTGCACATACATCCAACAGCAAAGATCGGCGATTGGCTCACCTTCTGTCACGTTGAGCACATGTGCAGTTATTATTTGGTGAAACAGTCGACTATGGCAGAGGACCAATTTTCCGCTTCTCATTGCCAATCCTCTGACTAACACTTAGGGGATATTAGTCATGAGAATAATATATGTAGGTACTAGCGGCCGCTCGCGGTTTCAACCGCGTGGTTCCCGTTCCCGTGGGAATATTGGGATAAAAAGTATCCTATGTGTTAATCCAGGTTATAAACTATCTGTTTGCCGAATTTCATCCAAATCCATTCGGTAGTTTTTACGTGAAAGAGTAACAAACATCCATCCATACTTACAAACTTTTGCGTTTATAATATTAGTAGGATGTAAAGCAAGAATAGAAAGGCAAGAGTACAATGCGGCTGCGTGATCTTTCCCCGACAAGGGTCGACAAGCCATAATGTGGGCCTGAGTGTGTCGTTATTTTACAAAGCCACCGCATCGTTAAACGTTGGTATAGGAAAACGTGGGATTTAGGTTAAAACAGTACGTGACTGGTAATGTACTGTCGAGGATGTTTTCGGTAGACCACTTTTCGACGATATTCACTTGCGCTCCATTCAGACCGCGCATACGGACCGTAGCGGGCGCGTAGATAGCGTAAGTTAGAGCAAGTTCCCGTAGACTACATTTCGGCGATATTCGCTTGCGCTCCATTCAGACTGCGCCTACAAACCGTAGCGGGCGTGTAGATTGTGTGACTTAGAGCAAGTTCCCGGTAGACTACTTTTCGGCGATATTCGCTTGCGCGCCATTCAGACTGCGTCTACGAACCGTAGCGGGCGCGTAGATAGTGTAAGTTAGAGCAAGTTCCAGTTGATTACTTTTCGGCGATATTTGCTTGCGCTCCGTTCAGACCGCACCTACGGACCGTAGCGGGCGCGTAGATAGTGTAAGTTAGAGCAAGTTCCCGGTAGACCACTTTTCGGCGAAATTCACTTGCGCTCCATTCAGACTGCGCTTACAAACCGTAGCGGCCGCGTAGATAGTGTTCAAGCGAATATCGCCGAAAAGGGGTCTACCGGGAACTTACTCTAACTTACACTATCTACGAGCCCGCTACGGTCCGTAGGTGCGGTCTGAACGGAGCGCAGCGAATATCGCCGAAAAGTAGTCAACTGGAACTTGCTCTATCTTACACTATCTACGCGCCCACTACGGTTCGTAGACGCAGTCTGAATGGAGCGCAAGCGAATATCGCCGAAAAGTGGTCTACCGGGAACTTCCTCGACTGTACGTACACATCACGCCCGCTTCCCGGAGGGGTAGGCAGAGACCACAACTTTCCGTTTGCTCCTGACACACATCTTTAGCTTCACTGGTGTTATTCTGAACCGAGCTGCCAACTGCCACTGTAGCACGTGCAGCGACTGCATTAAAGTCAGCCGCAGCTGTACTACTGATTTGTATGTATTTATATGAAATGGCTTCCAAGCGCCGCGGCAACAGCAAGTGCAGTACGGCAATGCCAACTGCCGCGGTGCTTAGAAGCCATAGTGCAGCTGCGGCCGACTTCATGCAGTCGCTGCACGTGCTGTAGGCAGTTGCAGTTGGCAGCTCGGTTCGGAAAAACACCTTTACTCTCATAACGTTCTTGATACATGCTTGTCGGTTTAGGGTACTTCTTCACCTCGGAAATGAGTAGCAACTTATTACAGTAGATAACTTTTTAGTTTAAAATAAAATGCAAATATCCCACGTGTATTCAGAACCGAACCTTTAATCAACCGAAGACCCTATAATTCAATTCATATCACTAAATAAATATACGTGCTCGTCGGTTTAGGGCACTTCTCGACCTCGGATATGAGTAGCAATTTATTACAGTAGATAACTTTCTAATTTAAAATAAAATGCAAATATCCCACGTGTATTCAGAACCGAACCTTTAATCAACCAAAGACCCTATCATTCAATTCATGTCAGTAAAAAAATATGTGTTTGTTATTTAAAATAGACTAGTCACTGATTGCAAAGCTGCACGTGCAACTTGGTCGAAAGGTCGTTTATAAAAATGTATGCGTAGATACTGAGTGATACTGAGACTAAAGACTGCACATACATCCAACAGCATATAGATGGGCTCACCACCTCTCACGCTGAGCACATGTGCAGTCGCTATTGGTGAAAATTGGACTATTGTAGAGAACTGCTTGTGTTGTCCTCATTGCTTATTCTATGACTAACCCTTCGGGGATAATAGTCGTGATTATATGAATGAATGAAGATACTGAGTAATTTGCGCCAAACACCGTTTAGATATTTCGTTATAAACATTCCACCGCTAGGCACAGTCCCTCCAACATGGACTACAGCAAAATGGGGAGATTGTCCAATGCGGGTTGGTTGGTTTTAACGGCTGCCATCTTACGACAGCAACAGAGACCAACCCTTTACGTTTCGAAGCACGGAGGAGCTTATTCTTTATTTGGTCACCCATCCAGTGACTCGACATTATGAAAGTTGTTTAACTGGCGAGATCACAAACCAAATGTCTTAGCCACTGCGCCATCGAACTCCTCGAGTTACTTTTATCTACTTACTGATGTTCAAAAAAAGTAAATCATACGACAAAGATCGTAGACCGCAAGAAATTCAGAAAGAGCAATTTTTTTTACCGAAATCGTGTTTCAAAACAAGGCTATACCTACCTCGCAATATGTAGATATAGTTTCCGATGTATCCGACTCATATTTTGTAAACACTATCTTTTTACTTTGTAAGCCATACTGAGCCTTACTCAATGTGTACCTAAACCAAATAATTAAATGGGCCCTACTGTCACCTCGTAGGCTCGTGCTCTAAAATCAAACTCAAAATCAAATTCAAGCTTGAATACTGTTAGAAAGGGATGGCGATATATGAGATGAAGCACCATCCCTTTCTAACTGTACTCCAGCAGAGATTTGAGTATGAATTTGGTTTTGGAATACAGAGCAGTATTACTTAAATCTTACTTTGTAAAAATCGTATGGGAGTTAGCATTCTTATGGTTGAAGGGTGCTTCCTATTAGAAATAGAACTGTTTATATTGTCTAATTGTGCATGTGATTATTGATTAGTTTTGTTAAGTAATAATGTTAATGTATTAGCTATGAGGGTGGCATGTTTTCGGACAAACCCTTCAATATTGTATTTTAGGTAGAACGAATTAATAAAGTTTAAAAAAAAACTTCCCAGTTATAAATACTTGTGGGTAATAATTGTGTCAGTGCAATGCCACTATCAATTCTAAAAGTACTCTGCAGATTTCAGTAAGTAAGTGAAGTATACCGACATCAATTCGTTTAAAAGCCTTAGAATCTACCGGCTATTTTTAACGTCGAGTGAAAACTTCAATCCTTAAGTACCTACGCTTCAATGTAAAAGTTCCACGTGTTTTTCTTCCATTTTTTATCATTTATGTTCACTCGGCATTTTTCCAGAGACCAGTTTTTACTTCCTACGTATCTTTCTACCTAATGATTACATTAAAAGCTAAATTATTATACTAAAAATATGACGAGTCAGTAAAACCTTTGCGTTTCCAGACATTCTTTGAAACGTTACGTATATGTCTACCTAATTAATTTCATTACAGCGTCGAATCACGAAAGAGTCAATATATTGTGTGAATGTGGAAGCAAAGATTGTGCAAGGGCGTCCCAGAAGGAAGATAAAGATTGATGGATTTGAATAAATTTGATGAAGTTTAAAAATTTGTTACCGTGTCTCGTAGCTTTTAAAGAATACTCGTCCTCTCCTCCCTTGGGTGTCGTAAAAGGCGACTAACGGACTAAAGACTGCACATACATCCAACATATTTAGTGAAAAATGGACTATGGCAGAGGTCTGCTTTTGCGGTCCTAATTGCCTTGTCTCTGGCTAACCCTTCGGGGATAATAGTCGTGATTATTTATACCGACATCGGAAACACCGGTTACTCGCTAAGCTAAGCTGAATAACCTGAATCAGTTACCTGGATTCTGCAATGTTTATAAAAACTTTTTTTTGTCCAGAGTAAATCTGTAGATATGTCAGATATTATATAAATTATTATTAAATTTATTTATTTCTAGGAAGATTTACAGGCAAATAACATCTATAGCTAAGGTTAGTAAGTAAACATATGCTATTAACAAATCTTCACAATTATATAAACAAAATGTTCAGTTAACTCGCTAAATCGATAATGTTAATTTAGTTTAAAATACAGATAAAAAAAGAGATTACTTATAAATTAATGAAATTACTGTTACAGTAGTAGGTTGTTGTCATGTTGTTGTACAGCGATACTAGACTATCCTTAAGATTTTTATTGTAATTTATTAAATTAAATCATTATGTATATACTTATCTATTATATCTACTTTACTGTTTGCTATTTTGCATTGCATTGAAAAAACTTGAACATACAATATTTTTTACCGCTGAGGCGCTGGAGCAGAATAAGTCAATATCGAATGGTAGGAGGTTAAACGATTTGCAAGCTCGTATTACAAATGTATTGGCTCTATATTTAGTCTTTGCTGGAGGGACGATCAGTGCTGATCTTTGTCTTAGTCTGAGTGTGTTGGTTCTTACACTGATCTGAGACAAGAGTTCTGGGCAATCGATATTACCGTTAGCTATGTTAATGAGATAACAAATGTCATTAATGATTCTTCTGGTTTCTAGTGGTAAAAAGTGGTATTTGTTGCATCTATGGTAATAGTCGGTATTGTATTAACGAAATTTAAAATCAAGGTACTTAAGGAATTTTCTTTGAACACGTTCGATGCGTTTTATATATATGTCATATTGAGGATTCCATATTTGAGATGCATATTCAAGGTGGCTGCGAACGTAGGCACAGTAAAGCACCTTCAGTGTCTTCATGTTACGAAAGTTAGAGGAACTTCGCAAGATAAAACCTAGGGCTTGTGACGATTTTTTCACGACGTATTCAACATGTTTATCGAATATAAGTTTGTCATCGTGAATAATGCCAAGGTCTCTAATTTCGTGAACTTTTAATAAGACATGGTCCTTCAATGTGTATTTCGAGTCAATTAATTTAAGACATCGTGTGAAGGACATATAAAAACATTTGGAAACATTAAGGTCCAGTTTGTTAATCGAACAGTAGTTCTCAAATCTTTGTAGATCTGCCTGAAGATCCTCTACATCATTCTAAGAACGAACTACTTTAAGAATCTTCATATCATCCGCGAATAAAATGATTTTGGAGTTTTGAAAACATTCTTTTATGTCCATAATGAAGATTGTAAAAAGCAGTGGTCCGAGCAGGGACCCTTGAGGTACCCCGGATGGTATTGGAGCCCAAGTTGACGTGTAGCCACTAAATACGACTGCCTGACTACGATTGTCAATGTAGGATGAGAACCACCTAAACAGATTGCCATGAATTCCAGCCGACGACAGCTTGCTCCTCAGTACAAAATGGTCAATTCGATCAAAGCACTTACTGTAGTCGGTATAAATTACGTCTACTTGAGCACGTTTCTCCATACCTGCATTTATAAATTCATTCGCGAGTGAGTGATTTGAAACTGTGAAACGACCCTTGAGAAATCCATGCTGAACATTACTGAAAGAACACTTTAAAGCTCCATAGACCTGATCATAGACTAATCTCTCTAATATTTTGGCGAAAAGGCAGAGTTTCGAGATCGGTCTATAGTTTTCAACGAGTGTTTTATCACCTTTTTTGAAGATCGGTGTTACGAATGCCGATTTCCATATCGGTGGGACTAGGCCTTCCGTGAGGGAACGCTCAAACAGTATGCATATCGGGATTAATAGACTGTCCGCACAACTAGTTATAAATATTGGTGGTATGTTATCTGGGCCGTCCGACTTGGATAGATCCAGAGATTTTAAAAGTTTAAGCACTGCTTCTGGGCTTATCATTACTGAACCAATACTCACGCCAGAGTCAACCAAAGGTGTTGGAGCGACAACTGATTCTACTTGTCGAGGGTAGGGCTCCTGGTAGAACCACGACGTCAGTGCTCCGCCAATAAGTATTAACAAAACACGAATGCAACTTATACCCCCTCGACCGGAGATTTATTTATTTGACTCACAAAACATCTATGTACACAATAGTCAATACACAATATATAACAAGGTTACACGCACACAAGGTAATACACACACACACAGTAGGTAATACACATATGGTCATGCACACACAATACACGTAAGGTCCATGCCACAGACATAGATCTATGGTTGTGGTCCATGCAAATTAAAGTCAGGCACAAAAGTTATACGCACAAGGTTATATACACGCACACACACACAGGTACATAAATGGTCAAATCCAAGTTAGTAATTACACGTCAGTCAGATACACAAAGCACAATTTATACAGTGTTTATAAAGTTTCCCAAAATACTCAACTTCCCACACTGGCTCTAAACTTTACTAAGTATATCTAATACTTCTTGAGTTTTCTGATTTTCCATAGATTTCTGGTTCATTAGCTACATATGCTACTCGGTTTGCTGCTTGAAGTGAACACACACAAAGCACAATTTATACAGTGTTTATAAAGTTTCCCTAAATACTCAACTTTCACACTGGCTCTAAACTGCTCTAGGTATATCTCAATTACTTCTTTAGTTTTCTGATTTTCCAAAGGTTCCAGCTAGTTGCTGCTTGGTTGACTGCTTAAAGTGAACATAAAGACCGAAATCCCGCTCGGCCCTTTTATACAAAAAAGCTTCTAGAAGATTTGAATTATTCTAGCCAATTAGAGAGCAGAGAAGTAGAGGTAGTCGCCCCTTTTCAATTACAAAAATATTCTGAATGCACATTCAGATCCACTATGAACTGACACTTTAAAATCGACTAAAATTCCATTTATATCAAAACGCTCTGATTCTAAGTTATACAACAAAATATAAGTCTAGACCTATCTTAAAATATATTTGCGTATGCGATTCGTTATAACACATCTAAGCAATTGCATATCTTAGAGCGCTAGTCTAGTTTTTGCGAGAATTATTCCTAAACAATGCTACGTGCAGATTACAATAATTCCGCGCGGCTAATTTTTACTTCACAACCACGTCGGGCGTTATGTCTACCATAATTCTAGATAAACGCCATTCACGTGGGCTTAGCCGTTTCGGAGGAACAATAAAATACGTTCTCCGACCATAAAACATTTACAAGTTTACCACGATCGCCATGTTAGTTTTATCTCCTATTGTTATTCTCTTCGTACTATGCTTACATTGTATGACTAATTATCATTTACAGAGGCTACTTGATAAGCTGCCCATCAATAACAATCGTTAACAATCAAATTCGTGACAATTATTAAAACTTTCAAATTACGTAAATAGCAGCTTCATCTACTCATCAAGAGAGGGAGCTGTAGCAAACATGCAAATTCCTAGAAGGCGATGGTAACTTTTTAACCGCTACTTAAATACTACGGCTAAAGTTTACGAAGATTTTCTTTTATTCGTATACAATCACACGCAAACGGCTATGCTTACATGGTATGAATATCTATCCTCTACAGAAGCTACTTGTTAATTTAAACATCAATACCAATCAATTTCGTAACAATAAGTAAAACTTCCTAATTACGTAAATAGCAGCTTCAGTTTTTTATCAAGAGTGGGCGCTGTAGCAAACGTGCAAATTCCTAGAAGGCGATGGTAACATTTTTTATTCGTTACATAAGTACCGCGGCTAAAGTAGTACATTAACATTGTATGCGTATACTATCAAACGCAAGCGAATGCGGTATCGCCCTATTGTTTATCAAATCAATCATTATACAAATTCCAATCCCTAATTGATTCCGAAACTAATAGTTACAATTAACTTGTTCGTTCTCTACGTACCTAACCGTTAATTTGATCACCGATTAATCTGTCCGTTACACTACTGATTCAACATCGCCAGGATTATTAAATGTCGATTCAAAGTAACGTCCAAACAGGTTGCTGATAGTCTGCCCCGTATCCGCCGTTTCATCTTTATAGGACATTCTGCTGGGATAGGAACCTGATTTATTTTTACTTTTTACATAGGACCAGAAACATTTAGGGTCTTTTTCTATGTGTTCTTCAATAGCGGCTATGTAATTATTGAAACATTCTTCTTCTATGAGGATTGCACGTTGACGAAGAAGTGAGAAGGAGTGATAATCAGATAAATTGCCGTAGGTACGGTATTTGCAATGATATTTATGTTTCTCTTTAAGTATTTTTATTAAGGCAGAGCTATACCACGGAGGATATGATTTAGACGTGACTAACTTTTTAGGTACATATCTATCACGAAGCTCATAGATACGGTTATAGAAGAAGTTAACGGCATGCTCAAGCGGAGCATGACATCTTAAATGTTTATTCCAATCCGTATGAGAAAGCTCAGCTGATATGGCGGCGTAGTTTGCATTTAAACATGTAACGAGTCCTGCGTTCTTGTGAAAGAGTATGAATTTTTACAAAGTCGGCATGTATACACACCATAAAGTTACTATACCTAGCGGAATAGAGAAACAAAGGGCTGAGCGAGCAGGATGTCACTAGCAACAACACTGTGGAATAAAAAGAGATGCGTGATGCGACGTCATAGAAATGTTTTTGGCTACTATTTGTCAGCACTCATCAGCACGCTGAGAATTTGGGTTTTGCGAATTTTTCGGATTTTACGTGAAATCGTAGATATTTTTCCATCCCATCCTATTTTAGTTCTAATAACACTATTACTGTTAGTAATAAATATAATGGATATCGATGTTAATGTGAAAAGCGACATGACGTAAAATCACTGAACGCAGTCTTCACACACACAAATGCCATCATATTTCGGTTTCGTTTGACAGCTCATGTTTGTTGCTCTATTCCGCTAGGTATAGTAACTTTATGATACACACTGACTTATGATGAGCATCCTCTTTTATCAGGGGAGAGTCACACGGCCGAACGGTTACTACGTCGTTTGAGAGTACAAGCTCTAAAAGCCGCTGGTTGCAGTTTAGTTCGCCATTGTATTGACCAAGATTGCAGATGTTAAGAGTATCGATAAACCCTAGAATGTGTTCCTTATTTGTCGCTAACTCCGATGACAGTTCACTATCATCACGTTTAACCCAGTTAATATAATTATGCAGGTTAAAGTCACCTAGAATGATAAATTTATCAAGAGGATGTGCCAACACCAATTCAGTTAACTTTTCCATAAAGTTTTCCAATTGTACCTTATGTCTATTACCTCCTTCTTCATTTATGACATAAACAGTACATATATGTATATTATAACGAGCTGGTGGTCGCTTGTTAGTGACTGATATGGTTACCCAAACATCCTCCGCAGAGCTAGACCAATCCTTTCTCTCGATAATTGAAAGATCGCGTCTAACAGCCAACAGAACTCCACCTCCTAAGCTTTGCTTTGTACGCGAATAGTCGCGGTCGCGTCTCCAAACGAGGTAACGGTCATCGAATAACTCCATGTCAGATATGCCGTCATGTAACCATGTTTCAGATAGTGAAATGACGTCATAGGAACTCAGTCTGACCATTCTATATAATGCATCGGTTTTTGTGCGCAAACCTCGCACATTTTGGTTATACCTAATATTGCTTGAACATCGCTGTTTTCTACACGATTTGCTTTAAATAAGCAAATAATTGTATTAGGATAGAGATGGATGGAACCTTGTCTACAGATGGAGGACTTGGGGGAGGCCTTTGCCCAGAGTAAAAAAAAATTTACGTATATAAATAAGTAAGTGTAAGAATAGTTATAGAGTTGTAGTAGAGTAAGAAATTTGTAAATTATTACATAATATAAAGTATTTAATCGCAATGCGTAGTGTTTGCGCAAATTAAAGAGGTCAAGCGTCGAATCCAACTCGTCTGGGCAGCGTTTGGTAAGCTACGAAATATCCTCTCGTCCAAAATACCGCAGAGTCTTAAGACGAAAGTCTTCAACCAGTGTGTTGGCCAGTGATGACATACGGTACCGAAACGTGATCGCTCACTATGGGCCTAATAGGCAGGCTCGAAGTCACGCAAAGAGCAATGGAGACGGCTATGCTCGGGGTTTCTCAACGTGATCGAATCAGAAATGAGGAGATTCGTAGAAGAACTAAAGTAACCGACATAGCCCAAAGAGTCACCAAGCTCAAGTGGTAATTGTCAGGGCACATCGCCCGTAGAACCGATGGCCGTTGGGGCAGAACGGTTCTCGAGTGGCGACCGCGCACCGGAAGACGCAGTGTGGGCAGGCCTCCAACAAGATGGTCCGACGATCTGGTGAAGGTCGCGGGTAGCCGCTGGGTGTGAGCAGCACAAGATCGGTCGTGGTGGACATCCTTAGGGGAGGCCTTTGTCCAGCAGTGGACGTCCTCTGGCTGATGATGATGATAATGATGTTAAATTAAATTAAAGCCTACCTACATTTTGGTTAGTGGTCATTTTATCATTTTAAATGTGCCAGTCGTCAAATGAAGGGCCTGTGATCCATAATTAAAATTAAATTAATCTCTCCAAATACTTTATAACTCCTTTACTTTGTTTTTATGGACATTTTCTTGCGGGTCGTCTCCAGTCTCGTTTCTCGCAGATGTTGTCAAAATTATAACGATAAACAACATTCGTTAGGCACGTCGCCGTGGCGGCATCGTCGCTGAATAACCAACAGCGTCATTTGCGAGAAGGCTATTAAGGCACAACAACGTTATTAGCGTGTTCGAGAGAGTGCGGTGCTACCGAAATTATATAATAATATATTTTTACTAGCTGTGCGTTGTAATACCACGTTTTTTTGGGCCAGAAACCCTCGCGGGCGTCTCCAGAACAACATAGAATAGAATAGAATATAATTTCTTTATTGCTTAGACTGTGTAACAAGTTCTTGAAATAATTAATAGTATCAAAAGTTTGTCAATGATCGGGCATGCAATGTAGGTACACAAATATTATTATTAACATTAACACTACAAACATTGATTTTTATTTATATAGTCACTTTAAGAGTTAAAAAGTAACTTTGTTTCTGTATTAGTAGGGTGTTTGGTGATAAGCACTTATATACCTTGGGATGGATACCTAGAATATTCCCATAATTGGGCCATCTTAGTGCAAAGAACAGCTGGGAGCAATCTGTAATGGCGGAAGGAAAAATCAGCTGTGCCATTCATTTATGTCGAATAGTAGGATTTTTCAGTCTTCAATGAACAACATCTTTATTATTGAAACTTTGCATTCACAATGCTATATAAATATAGGATAAAATGTTTACTCCGTTTATCCCGTTCGAGCTTTCCTGAGACTGGTTGTTTTTTTTCTAGTAAACATTTTATCCTTCAATGAACAAGTTGGTTGTTTCTTGCAATTATAGTTGCTGCCCATGCAAATTGTAGTTACCTAACACGTATTAAGATGGCGCAGTTGCGGAATTACATACCCTGTATAATTAATGAATTTTCTTACTTCAGGTACAATGCTGCATAAGGCCAAGTTTTGCTGTAATATTTTTTATTGTGAAATGCTTATTTTCTTATTTAAATAATGTTTTAAAAATAAATATAATAAATAAAGTATACATCATCATCATCATCATCAGCCTATACTCGTCCACTGCTGGACATAGGCTTCTCCAACACGCCACGGAGCACGATCCGCGGCCACAAAGTATACATGTATTGTTTTAATTACGACTTATCCGCTGAGCAAAAATATTGCCAGCCTTCCGGTATCCCGTTGCCTAAAACAGGTGTGTAGTTAATACAATAAACTTATACGTATATTTTATATAAGGATTCATATAAGAATACAACAAAGTTCATCGATTTAGGTCAATTATTATAGAGTGAGTAAGAACGCTACGCGGCTACGCCGTAGCATGACGGCTGCGAATTGGTTCGCCTCGTAGATTTTGTACAAAATAACAAAGCACTATTATAGTTTTTAGTATATTATTATGTATTTATATGTGGAGAATTCGTAGTTGAGCTTCTATATAATGTGTTTAATAATTAGTAAAGTTATATAGCTTATCAAAATAATAAGTGTTATTCCTAAAAATGTACTAAATTTAAAACAGATTTTATCTTGATACCGAAAACAGTGATATTTTTTGCAAATTTAACTGTTTTGTTTTTCAACCTTTGTAAACACAGTCATTGATAAATCATTAATAATGAGGATGTGTTAAACACCTACGCTATGTTTCTTACTAAAACGAACGTGATTAATGTACGAGTACATAATACTATGTAAAAACTTTACTTAAGCATTTTCTCAAGAAAGATTGTAACCTTGTCGAAAATCTTCCAACAACTCAATACGTGTATAAATGTACCCCTGTCTATCCCAGCGCCACATCTCACGTCACAGTTCGGAATGCCGGGCATATTTCTTGGCGTACTACATACATCGCGTACGTTCCCTTATACCCCTAGGGGATGTTTAGAGCTCGCTGGAGCTGGCAGTAACTCGCCGGGATAACAGTCGAGTGCGCCTGTAAATATTTGTAACCCTTTGTATTTTCAATGCTGCAGTATTTTCAGGTGGAACACAAATAAAAGTAGTGTTCATTTTTATTAAAAGGTTTATATTTCTGTTTTTTTATTTATTTTTGTTTTGTTTTCAAAAAGGTGGAAGACCACCTCAATCTGTCAAATGAGCCAACCACACATTTCTAGTAGGTAAATACATTACGACCACGTAATGTTTATTTGTATCTGTCATTGGAATAGGCTACTGTAAAAATGTGACAAAATGATTTCAACTGTTTTACAAGTTACAAGTTCTACACATACTAAGAAATGAACATAACTTACATCAACTACAAATTATTACCAAATTATACTGTTATTATGATAATTGATAAGGCACTTTAATAAACCTTAACGAAACTGGACTTTTGTCATATTTATTATGACAAAAGCAAGACATAACCGAACATGGATCTAATGCCAGAAATATTAAACGAAATCAAACATGATTTTTCGATTCTTGCATTGAAATGGAGTTTGGCACGGGTTTAGAAACCTTAGTCCCCAAGGCATCTTTGAAACCGAATTCGTTTTAATATATCTACAAAGTACATTACGATATCTCTGCTGATACATGATTTATAAATAAACTTTGATTTGTAAAGTTTTATTATAGTTTTTAATTAAACTTGTAAGGGCATGTCTAGTATCAGTAATTAATGTTTATGGATGACTCTGATAGCGTCACTTAAAATGATTTGTCAATTATGTTATCAAATTTTTTAAATAATGTTACTTATTTGGTTTTTTTTATAAAGCTCTAATTACATAATATAGGTACATTTTATCCTGACGCCATTTAAGAAGAGCCCCTATAAAGGCGTAGTCGTCAGGACCAATTAATATTATGTAAATTAATCGCGTTCCCAAATGGACAACAGAGATTGGGTCATAACCCACTACGCTGACTTAATATCGGTTTGTAGCATAAACAGAAGTAAGTAATCTTCTTTTTTAAAGACAATTATTAGAATGTTATATACTGTGCTTTTAACACATAATAATACACTGGCCTGCAAAAATAAGTATCACACTTTCAAAATTTCATTTTTTTCTAAACTATAGAAGTAGTAAAGTAGAAAAAATAAAAAACGTTTTATAGCCATTTTATCAGTTTTCTTTAAAACTATAGTAAATTATACAATAGTAACATTTTTAAATCTTGATTATCTTGTGTACTTTAAAAGTTATTAACAATTTTAAAAGTGTGATACTATTTTTGCAGGCCAGTGTAGTTCTGTTATCACATCCTGTTAATCTTAAATGAAAATGTGGAGTGGGTAGTCTAACGAAGCAATTTGGATTGAACCACGATTACTCGCATTCAACCCGAGCATCTATCCGCTCGGCTAACATAGCCTTAAATCTTTATCTTTAACCTTTAACCATAATCTTAATAAATAAATAGATAGGTAAGTAATTCTTCGAATTTTCCTTCATGAAAAGAACACGCCACTAAGTACGGCTAATGCCGAGTGGGCTTGTAAAGTGTCGCATGGGGAAATCCAATTAGCTGTCACCGCCAACACAAGACGTATCGCTGGCTGGCTCGATTCCCGCCGGTACATTAGTTGATACTTCGCTGGCAAGCGGAATGATTTAATTACTAATATACTATTTGCAAGAACGAACTGACTAACTATTGACAATCGAAAAAGGTTTTTAATTACTAAACGCACCATATTTACTAACTACTTTCTACACGACATCGGAAATACTTGCCCTTTATGTCACCTTATGAAAAGGGACATTAATGCCGAAGGTGGAAGCCTATTTCACCAGTTAGCAACACTGAAGAACTGAGTATCTTATTGTCGAATGACAAAACACAATACACTACTATTATTGTTGTTTGGCAACACTAGATAAGAATCCTATTAAGATAATGGTGATTACTAGTCCTGACTAGCCACAGGCCACCTGTGGCCCTAAAACAAACCTTACTACCAACCAAACTGAGCATAATATGCACTAGAATCTATTTTCAGTAATATCGAGACCAACTTTGGAATTCCCTACATAACACTAACTTTTTTTACTAAAATGGTAACACATGGTGGACATTAGAGAAACCATCAACCATAAATGCGTTCTATTTCCGGACGACATATCTATAATCGTGACATCTGACAAAAATAATAACAATTCAATAAAAATGCATGAAAAGGAAATAAATAGAACTGTTGACAACATTATAAAATGGCTAGATAACAATGCCCTTAAATTAAACCTGGGCAAATCAAACTTAGTGCAATTTAATAAATCGAAACATAAACAGTACAATTTTAAATTAAACATCGACAAAACACACATACTTATTAAATTTCTGGGTGTACTTATTGATGACAATTTAGACTGGAAGATAGTCAAAGACTGGAAGTTACACATTGACAATCTTTGCAATCGAATAAATCGTTTTGTATACGCACTTAGCAAAATTAGGCAAGTGACTAACAAACAAACAGTTGTCACAACCTACCACGCATTTGTTGCTTCTCTACTACGATATTGGACTGGTATTATGGGGCAACAGTGTGGACAGAAACATAGCTTTCATAGCGCAAAAGAAATGTGTAAGAGCCATGTGTGGGATCCCGCCTGGTGAGTCTTGTAGATCAGCTTTCATAAAGCTTGGCCTATCACCACTACCGGCAATGTACATTTTTGAAATTGGCTGCTTTGTAAAGAAACACGAGGAACTATTCACTAAATCAAAAAATACAAACTCTAGACTCAAAAGAGATCATGAAAAGTTAGTCTTAAATATAACAGCAAAAACGCAAAAGTACCAAAGGAATTGTAACTAAGTACTGCCAATAAAAATCTCTAATAAAATTCCCCATGAAATAAAAAGTAACGGTTTGAATATTTTTAAGAATAAATTATATAAGTGGCTTATTGACCAAAAAATGTATGACCTGAACGAATTACTTAATCGCATGTATTAATTATTTTGATTATTATGTATAACACTGGAATAATACAATTATATAAACATTGACATTTTTAATTACGATATTTGAATTTTATAATTAAGCATCTGACTAAATTAATTTATCATACTCGAGGATATTTTTGTTCGTAAGCTAAATTTGTTTGTGTAAATGTTAACTCCATGTAATTTTAATATTTGTATACCAACAGTTCTGGCAAGACATGTGCACACTATAATGTACCTACCATCTTTGTATACCATGTATAATAATGTTTATGAATTATAAATTTTGAACAAAATAAAACGCCTACTGAGGAATTTTCTTGTCAACTACTCTCAGAAGGCTTTAAGATCCATATTTGTTCACATAAATTGACGTCGGTCTTTTGTTTTATTATGCCACTTAAGTTTATGTAAGCAGGCATGGTAACATGTATACAGGAGAGCATACCAGCAGGCAATTGAATTTCATGACGGATCCGGCCGTGCAAGCCGTCGACTGTGCCACGCGCGCCATGCCTGGGGTATTAAATTAAATGTAAGTATTAAATTTGAATTAAAACCAAAAATGCGTTCGGTTTCCACCTGAGGTACTATTTTTTTCAACGTTTCGTTATCAAAACTAAAAATAAAATACTTTTATAAAAAAAACCTTCAAAAGAGGTCTCATGCTCTAAGAAGTAAACTGATTAGAATATTTTTTTATGAATCGCTTTTTTGCTTTTCCATTATTCTTTCTACAAATTAAAGACGTATAAAAATTAAGAAAAAAACCATTTAAGTGATAGTTTGTTTATCATTACCATCACAGCGTTCGTTCGTGTCGACAGCCAACGTTATTGTAAAAGTGTGATATTATAGTAACACTGATCTGCAAAGTTCGCTGTAAAATCTTGTAGACACACTATTAAAATTAATTTAACATGAATTTATAGATATAAAAGCGTCTAAATTGTATGTAATTTTAAATTAATTTTAAACAGTAGTAGGAAAAAATCTGTTTTCCAACTTACATCTTTAAACTTATTGACAAAAAGTAAATCAAAACAAGACTGCGGTAAAGCAAACTTTGTGCGTCAAAATGGGCCGGATTGAAACAGGCTCGAATTACAAATTATATTATGGTAAGCGACTAGCGACTGTGCCACAGAGAGAGCTCGGGATGGAATAAATTTGGCATATTTCGACAAAGTAACCGAGGGGCGGCGTCAATATCTGTCGGCAATAACTTCAAATTAATTTTAACTACCTACCAAATGGTTTTATGAAAATTTCATTCTTTGTAATAACAATGAAATGTAAAAAGTGAGCGTGGCGGCACATTGATAGAATAGTATTCTAGCCATCTCTTACCTTGGGTGTCGTAAAAGGCGACTAACAGACTAAAGAGTGCACATTTTTTTTATTTTATTCGGTAACGGGTAAGCGCTTGGCCTTTATCTCACCTGATGATAAGTCACGATAAGGCCGAAGGTGGAAGCGTGCTTCAACCGGAATCCTCAACCACTGAGGAACTGGCTGTCTCATCTCAAACTGTCGGAACACAACAATGCTATAAACATCGTTGTTATGGCGACAGACTTAGATAATATGGTGGTAGCTAGCCAGGCGGACTTAACAGCCCTACCACCAACCAAACCGAGCACACAAAGATGTACCCCCCGCTGGGAATCGAACCCGGGACCTCTGGGTCTGAAACCGGTGGCTTAGCCACTAGACCACAGAGGCGGTTAAAATTATATCCAGCAGCATACAGCGGCGATGGGCTCACCATCTATCACGCTGAACACATGTGCAGTTATTATTATTTGGTGAAACGTGAACTGTGGCAGTGGACTATCTGACTCCTCATTGACTTACCCTTCGGGGATAATAGTCGTTAGTATACGTATGTATTTTGTAAAAAGGAGTTCTATGGCGCAGCCACGGAACAGAAAAACCTCTTTCTTCTGTTCTGTGGGCGAAGCGGTTTGCGATCTCGTAATCTGCATAACTTCTGCAATGCCGCTGCTGCCTTTTAAACGGATCGGTGAACAATTGGCTACTTGACAGTTGGAACAATAAAATATGAAATAATAATATAGTAGTTTATAATTTAACAATAATTATCCAATAGCTTTTTTTTATTAAGATAATTTGTAAATATTTTAATTTTTACAAAATTTTGCGAATTTTTTGTCTGTGGATTACAAGACCCAAAACACGGGCGGCCAATATTGAGCTACGCTTCCAAGATTAAAGATCACATTTCACCAAATAAACAAAAACTATGTGTCAGGTTTCAAGATAAAATTTGTTGGTTTATTGAAGTGTGACGTCACAGGGCAAAACGTCACATTACCAACCGTTTTCGCGCGAAAGAAACAATGAAGGAAAATATATTTTTTTCTATTAAATAAAACTTTTTTGAGAAAAAAATATTGTAAGAGGTATAAATTAAGCGTTTGTAATTTTTAAAATACTTTTCCGAGAACTGTCAAGTAGCCAACAATAATTGTGGCAGTTGTTAGAACACACCAACCCGCATTTTATCCACGAGTGTGGCGATGACTTTCCGAAAATCAATTTTTACTGCAAGCGATTTTTCCATTCAATTAATTTCCCAGTCTAATCGTTTCCTGATTTTTTTTCCGGAGGTTGATTTTTTCAGAAGCTATTTTTCTTTTCGCATTATTTCCCAATTTAATCTTTTCCTGATGGTTTTTTTTCCGGAGGTTGATTTTTTCGTTTCGCATAATTTTTTCCAGCGTTTTAATTTTTTCAGATAAATAAAGGTTTATTGTCTTATCAGCAGCTAGTCTTTCATTAGATATCAGCAGCATCATCTTATAGGCAGCATCATCTTATAGTCTATTTTGTGGTTATAAGACAGTAAAAATGTTACCTTTTTTTTTAAATAGCATATAAATTAGATAGGAATAATTGCTTATAGTAAAATTTCCTAGTGATCATGTAAGCGAATGTGTAAATTACGTGACTAGGAATATTTGAGAAGGATATATTACATTAAGTTATAAAAGTTTTTGACGACCTCCTTGGTCGAGTGGTTTGTAGACCGGTATTCATGGTGTCGCCATCTCTGAGGTCCCGGGTTCGATTCCCGGTCGGGTCAATTTAGAAATTATTGTTTTTCTAAATTGCCTCGGGTCTGGGTGTTTTCTAAGTATAATAAGTACGTATTTAAGTATGTTTATCCGTTGTCTAGTAACCATTTAACGAGTTTCATAATGAAGCTTCTCTTGGGCTAGATAATTGGTGTGAGTGTAGGAAAGTTTTAAGTTTAAAAAAAATATATTATAAATTGGGAAATTATGAGAATGGAAAAATCGCTTGCAGTAAAATTCGATTTTCGGAAAGTCATCGCCACACTCCTATCCACGTGGTCGGCTCTTTTCTGATCTCCCTGTGTGTTTATGGTGCATGTTGTAATTCAACCCATCACTGGAACGTTTAATAGGCCAATAATGTTAACACTTTAATTGTTCTTCTGAAGCAATTGCAGAGAGAAGCTATGATCAGTAAATCTGGTAATTGTGGTCTTCACCTCAATTAGTTTGTAATGTTCAGATCTATAAGCCTGACCAATCTCCGACAAAACAAGATATTATCATGTTTAAAAAAAAATTGTTTTCAAAAGGATTTATGTTACAGGATATTGCTACCTACTTGATACACTGCAGCCTTTATAAAAAGTGCGGTGTAAACCTTTGATCTCTACCTACCCCTCCGGAAAACGTGATGTACAGTTACGAGCAAAAATATGTAAACAATCGTAACTCTTAATACAATGGAGTAAGAGTCAAAGTGTAATACATATTGGTGCTCGTGTCCGTATGTATGCATTTTAGAGAACGTAACGTAAGCAAACGTGAATCTAATAAAAGCTTTTAATTTTTAAACCAATCAATACTAGTGAAGTAGATTGCTTTATCGTTGACACGAAATTCAATTATCTCTTATCGACAGATCAGCCTTAAAATACATGTACCTATAGTATAACATTTAAAGAAGCTTAAATTAATAGACTAATACAACAAAAGAATTGTCTGAATTCAATAAGTATTTAGATTACGTACATGTCATATGCGTCTTCCATGTAAGGTTTTGATTAACTTAAACTCTATTATTAGACTAATACAACAAAAGAGTTATTGTCTACAATCAATAAGTATTTAGATTACTTTCATAGATGCGTCTTCCATATAAGATTTTCATCAACTTAAACTCCATTCTGAGTAGTAATTAAGAATAGTTTTTTTTTGTAAAATCAATTGTAAGTATAGCGTAAAAGTAAAGCAAACTGTCCATTTTAAACACTAGAAACATTTTGATAAAATTATTTAAAAAATGTTTTTCATAATAATTATAAACACAAAACAATCGAAAACGATAAATATAGTTTCGCCAAATAAAAAAAATACGTGCCATTATAACGGTCACCCATATAGCGGGTAAGTACTTGAGGTTCCCATATAAGTGATATAAAGGTGTTTTAGATGAAAGGGCAGAAGTAATTGCGCGTCATTTGACACTCTTAACTCCATCATGATCAAAACATTGAAGCATCAATAATAACGTTATTGCGTTTTTAACATAAAAACTTAATTTTTAAACATATTTTTATTGTGTTATTTTATGTTGGGTTTTTTTTATTATGCCGTACTTACATGATTCGACTGGACTGATGTCCGGTCCATCGTGCGGTGCCAGCATCTTCATGGTGATAGCCCCGGGCAAGACGCTACTGGACACCGACACCTTGACTAAGTTACTTTAGCAACCGCACAGAGAAACGGCTTTAATTCAGCCGAAATCGCCAATTTTCACGGGAAAATCGTTTGAGCACAACAGGCTGTTGTCTCCGAGTAGTGCACTATCGATCAGCGTGGAGTCCGCGCCTGCGCCTTGCCTCCAACCGCCCGCATGCGTTTCTGAACGGCCGCCATCTTGCAACGGAAGTACGTCACGTGACAGTTGACAGGTTAATTATCCCTCTTCCGGTGTGGCTCGATTGTGACGTAGTTACTTCGCGCTTTCCATTTGGCAAATAGATTGATTGATTTCCACGCGGAGAGGAGTCGATCCATTATATGCTTTTAAATATGCCTATATGGTAAAACGTTCTCAATCTCAAATATGACGTTTGATAAAGCATTCCCGCTTTATTGCCTAATGGCTAGGTTTACCTACAAATTCAAAGATTTTTAGCTCTTTATGTTGTGAAAAATATGTTTGAATGTTTGCAGTAGAATATTTTTTAAGATTTTTAAACGCATAAACTAATAGTAACGATAACGAAACAAGTTAACATTGTCCGGGTTTTCAAACAGTACCCAAAGCGCATGTAGGTACTACATACAAAAAGTAAAGCCTCGTAGAGGCTTCAACGCCGAATCATTAATTTAATTAATTTATATGTTCAACTACGTTACTTTTCGTGTATCATTTTACCATTTTTATATTTCATTACCTTTCCTAATTTCTGTTTTTTTTCCAAATACTGTATTTTGTTATAAACGTCCGATCTCCGTAGTCGTTTGGTCACGGATTCTGACATCGCCATCTCCGAGGTTCAATTCCAGGTTGGGTTAATTTAGAAATAATATTTTTTCTATATTGTCTCGGGTCAACGCCTCCCTTTACTATCAGAAGGTCTAAGCAGCAAAACGTCCAACAGTGCGAAACGTCATATCGACGGGTCCTACGTATACTAACTAGTGATGCAAGTGCAAAAGCACAACTTTACAAGAGAGCGATCTAAAGGTTCTAATGCTAATAACTTTGACATATCTCAACATAAACATTACAAATTTTGAAATGTTACATAAAAGTACTTGAACATCAGTGAAAAAAGACTGCATACTTAATTTTTAAATTTTTTCATACTTTAGGAAATAGTTTCATTTGCATTTGTTTAACATGTTTTCCATAAAATATTACAACATGTATAGTGGTGTGAGTGGCCAGTTATACCATGTTAGTGTACAATATTTTCTGCACATAAAAAAAAATATTACAAAACATTACTTTTAACATGCATTTTTGTGTAAATTGATAGATTTTTAAAGCTTGTTGACAAATATGACAAATATGCGTTACTTTTATAAAATGAATAATTAAAGTGGAAACTCATCGCAGTTATACCAGTGTCGCACGTCCTCGCTGTAACGGCGCCGCGCGCATATTAGTGTGACGATCACTAATCACTTGCACTCACGTGCCGCGTGGATCGCAACTACCTACACCTACGCTGGTGCAAGTAGCTTACACCAGTGTTGACAGTTGCTTTGCTAAAAATAATGTTACTTGCATCAATTTACAAATTTGTATCCTCGAAACTACTCGATATTAAATTTTTATTTTTTCAGGATACAAAATTAAGGTTATTTTAAGGCTATTGATGCAAAAAAATCGTTTTCGTCATTTTGCGGCTTGCATTCATATACGTTGGACCCGTCGATATGAGCAGTAAGCCTAATTAGCAAAAGGTCCATGTGGCAAAACGTCCAACTCTCAGATGGTCCGTATTGCAGAACGTTTATTTTGCAAATCGTCACATTCTCAAAATATCTGGATACCCAGGCACATAAGTCTAAGCAGCAAAACGTCCAACAGCGCGAACGTCGTCTGAGCAGTAAGCCTCTGTGGTCGAGTGGTCAAACGCTCGGCTCGATATCCGGAGGGAGGTCTCGCATTCAATTCCCGGGTCGGGCAAAGTATGTTTCGGATTTTTGGATGCTGCGCCCGGGTTTGTAATCACCAACCCGGATGTGGCAAGCGTGGTGATTTAAGCTAATACCCATCGATTGTAGCGATTGCCTTGATTTCAATGATGGAGCCCTTTGCCCAGCAGTGGGACAGTATACAGGCTGTCTTTTTTATTGTCTCTGGTCATGATATTTACTAAGTATGTAAGTATAATTTAAGTATATGTTTATGTATGTTTATCCGTTATCTTAAGGCTAGATGTTAGTGAAAAATTAAAATAACCCGTCCTTAGAAATTCTTTTTAAAGTAGTAAACAGTAAAATTAAAATCTGCGAAAATTATGAAATTTTGTTGAGGCTTTAATCTGTGAAATAAACCCGATGGAAACACGATTTGATAAAGTTGGCTCGATAGAATAAATTCACAAAGTTACATATTTTTGTGTCATTTTATCTTCTTTTCCAGGTTTTATTCTTAAAATAAGTGATTTGATATTATGAGTCATTTACCAAAATGAAGTTCATAGATAACTTGAGGAATTATAACCGATCGTTTTTTATTTAATACATCTATCAATTTTTAAAAAAATAAAACGCGATTATTCGCGCCGCTTCACTGTTATACCCGTCCCTTACCGTCGTACCGTCGAGAGAGCGAGAGAGAAGCGCCCGAAATACCTCCCCTTAACCGCCTCTGTGGTCTAGTGGCTAAGCTACCGGTTTCAGATCCAGAGGTCCCGGGTTCGATTCCCAGCGGGGGGGGGGGGTACATCTTGGTGTGCTTGTTTTTTTTGGTGGTAGGGCTGTTAAGTCCGCCTGGCTAGCTACCACCATCTTATCTAAGTCTGTCGCCATAACAACGATGTTTATAGCATTGTTGTGTTCCGACAGTTTGAGATAAAATAGCCAGTTTTTCAGTGGTTGAAGATTCCGGGTGAAGCGCGCTTCCACCTTCGGCCTTATCGTCACTTACCATCAGAGAGATGAAGGCCAAGCGCTTACCCGTTGTAGAATAAAAAAATAAAAAAATCTAGTTAACCATTAAACAAGTTTCAATTCAGAAACATAACTAAGGTTCAATACCTAATTGGAAGCACATAACAGCCCCCTTACTCCTATTTTTAAGTTACGACACCAGCGCTAATTTGGATTCATATTGGGTGAACTAAATGGCTTTGTATTTTTTTCAATCAATATCCACGCAATATTATTCCTTATTAGCTCTGGTGTCGTAACTTAGGAGTACAAAAATTCACAATACCAATCCGATCCAATAGCGATCGGTTTCAAGAGTAAGGGAGCAGGGGAGTGTATGTGTGAGAAAATAATTTATTAATTATTGTTCTCTAACCTTACCTATTACATCTCGACTGTGATTTTTGCGTAAAATAGCCAATTCGTTCGTTCTTGATCTCAGAAACAAATACAGTAACAGTTTTGAGTTATTGAATAGTGTAGAATAGCTATTGGCATATGTTCGTAGCGGCCTCGCTATTTGTAAATTTTGCTTAACTTTTTAAATAACCAAAAATTGCAGAGAAAGATTTTCACTTTTTGAGCTCTTAGATTGAACTACTGTTCTAAACAAATGAAATTAAAAAAGTAGAATGTTATCTATTGATGATTAAACGAACTTACCTGTAAGTGAAGTTCTATCACAATTATGGTAGTACGCTTCATTCGAAGATATATAAACACATGTAGTCCTTTTATCATACAGGCAACACCGCACGAGAAAAAAATACTTTTTTAAGGTAGATTTGAAAACCATTTCCATCCTACCGACAGTCCCGCGTTCCTTCCTCATTCTTTTTAGAGCCTTCCAAAATTCTTTGTATTTGGGTATTGGGATGGGTGGGAAACTATATCTTCGAATGAAGCGTACTACCATAATTGTGATAGAACTTCACTTACAGGTAAGTTCGTTTAATCATCAATTATACCACGTACGCTTCATTCTTCAGATATATAAACACATGTAGATGTTTAGAGATCAAAAATTTTGTTTAGGTACTCGTTTATTTATAAATTTTAAAAATTATATAACATTTCTCCTTATAATTAAATTAATGTTACAATCAAAGTCATTATCATTTATTGGTTAGGTAGACAAACACATCGAGCAAAACTAGAATCATCGTTAACTGGACGATTATAAAATCTAACGAAGGTATCAGAGGATTGCGTCCAACCGGCCGTTTTCCTGATGACGTCGAGCGAGACGCCGTTGGCGCGCGCCGCGGACGTGGCGGCGTGCCGCGTGCTGTGCGCACTGAACGCCGCCACGTCCACGCCGCTGGCCGCCAACACAGCCCTGATCCAGCGGCTGATGGTCTGGCTGGTAGCGGCTCTGTGCGGCCGTCTAAACGTCACCAAGAGGCTCTCTGTAGAACTGGCTCTTATATTATTTGTAATTGTGATATAATCTGTCAGTGCTGTCGCAGGGCATATATTAATGTTCTCATGAAAATATGGCAGAGATAGTATTGGTTGGTCGCGTCCGGCTGCAGATGTTTTTATAATGTCACATATCGTAATTTTAACTTCATTGGGAAATATCAATATATTTTTAACCTTAATGGCAGCCAAAGTTTGAACTCTATGAGCGGTACTTAAAGCGAGTAACATAACTAACTTTTTTGATATATTTTCTAATCCCATATGTTTATTAGAACCCCAAGTTGCTATGTGTTGTAACACCAACTGAGGGTCCCAAGTAAAGGTATATTTAGGTAGGGCAGGCCTTAATCTATAAATGCCTTTAAGCAGCCTTTTAACCTGTTCCTCTGAGCCAAGGTTGTTACCCAACAATAAGCTCAACGCTGAGCGATAGCTGTTGATTGTACCATAAGCAGCACCATTATGAAACTGTTCTGTCAAGAAGGACAGTGCTACTGGTAATGAGTAAATATAAGGATCTCTATTATTGTTTGTTGCACAATATTGCCACCATATTTTGTAACAAACTCCATACTGTTTCAGTGTACTGTTGGATAGAGATGCTATCATTATACTTAGTGCAGCGGTGGGGGTGCCTCGTTTCTCAAACGCAACCCGGAGAGTCTCGCTGCACCCAAGGTAAGCCCCTTGAAGTGAGGATTCCTATGACAAGAGGATTCTAAATTACATTCCGATTGCAGAAACATAATATCTGAAGTTAGTAATTTTTGTAGCAATGGGTACCAAGGCTGAGATGGCCAAAAAGGAAAAACTAATATACCTTCAGCATGCTCATTAACTATCTTTTCTAAACATTTTAATATTAACGGAAATGGTGGAAAGGCATAAAATAAAGATCGATTCCATGGAATAGTAAATGCATCCACCGTTACTGCGTCTGGATCTTGCTTCCACGATATGTAAGATCTACATTTGGCGTTGGTGCGCGAAGCGAAGAGGTCTATAGTCGGCTGACCGAAATAATTAGTAATTTTTTTAAATATCTTAAATGTCAAAGACAATTCTATATCCGAATTTATTTTACGTGATTCCTCATCAGCTTCCTTATTATCCTTACTATTAATATAAGCCGCTACTAACCATATTCCCCGTTTCTCACATCATTGCCAAATCTGTCGCGATAAGTTGTTTAAATGAGGAAACTGAATGCCTCCCTGACGATTTACGTAACTTATCGCTGTTGTGTTGTCAATACGTAATAGAATAGAACAGTTGCTACTGTTCCGTGCAAAACATTTGAGACCAAAAAATACAGCTAATAGTTCTAAATAATTTATGTGAAATTCTAGCTCCTCTATTTTCCACTGCCCATTAACTCGCTGATCATTACAAAACGCGCCCCAGCCAGATCTGGAAGCGTCTGTAAAGATTTCCATTACAAAAGATTTAGGTTTAAAAGGGAATACCGTTTTTTGAATATTCTTTAACCACCAATATAGATCAGGTAATATTTCCGCGTTAGGGCGAAATTTTGTGTCGTATGAGCTATGTTGTTTCAAGGCTAAGTACTTCTGCCTTTCGAGAAGTTTAGTGTGCACCCAACCGTAGCGTACAGCTGGGCAGGCTGACGTCAATAGTCCAATCAGCTGTGCGAACTCTTTAATGGTACAGAGCGGTAGGGAGCTAAACTTTTTAACAAACATTGATATTTTGTTACGTTTATCGTCAGGTAAAGCCAGGGTCATACTGATAGTGTTGTATATAAAACCTAAATATTTGCAACTTTGCGAAGGTGACAAGTTACTTTTATCAAAATTTATCACAAAACCTAGACATTGTAGAAGCTTTACAGTTTCATTTACGTTGTGTAAACATTCGTTATATGTTCGGCCGATACAAAAAATGTCATCAATAAAAATAACGGAAGTAAAGCCACGATATCTGAGATGGCCCATGACTTCTTTCATAATTTTAGTAAAGGTTCTCGGTGCTGAGGACAAACCGTACGGCATAGCGGTAAATTCGTAAGTTACTAACTTACCGTCCGTATGTTGAAACTGAAATCTTAAATACTTTCTATGAGAGTTTGAAATAGGAACGAGAAGATAAGATTCCTTTAAATCTATAGTCGCCATGAACCCCTTAATAGGTACCATCTTACAAGCTGTTCGGTAATCTTCCATTTTAAAGTGATTATTGGCTATGAATTTATTAAGCAACTTTAAATTTAAAATAAATCTTTTTCCACCATTGCTTTTGGGGGCAAGAAATATTTTTGAAATGAATTGATTGTTGAATGGTTCACACTCAGATATCGCGCCTAGCTCCAATAAATTATTGATTGCAATAGTCATGTCTTCCTTCTCTATAGCAGTAAAGTTATTTAGGGGCTTAACATTTTGATTAATAGATTCTGAAAATGGTATTTTATAACCACATCTGATCCACTCGAGAACTAATTTATTATTAGTTATTTTTAGCCAGCAATTGTAAAAATAATGAAGTCTCCCGGCATGTACCTGTACGTCTACTGGCGATGTGCAGCACGCTGCTGTCGCGTGTAGCTGCTCGCTGGACGTGGCTGCGCGTACGCCTGTGCCGGGCGCCGGTACGGTCTCGCTGCTCGTGCTGGCCCTCCCCGCCCCCCCCTGCTCGCCGAGGGGTAACGAGGAGAGCCTGTCGCGTTTCCCTGGAAGCGTGTCCTGGATGTCGATGGAGTCGGTGAATTAAAAGCGACGGGCAGCGACGAGGCCCTTTGAAGGAAAACAGGCTTTTTTATTTGTTGACCTTGCTTTTCAATCGCTTTGGAGGCCTTTATTTTTTCTGGGAGAGCACTGCCGAAAAGGGTTTCATCTCGCTCTTGGTCTTTGGTCATTGACATGATCGATTTCTCCAGGCAAGGTGAAATAAGTTTTCTTCGTATATCGGTTTCGGTAAAGTGTACATTACCTAAGATCCTACATCCATCTGTAAGGATTTTAATTGCTTGAAGCTTATCATCGCTAAGCAAGAGTAATGTGATTGCCCTGCTAACCGCTGAGATACCTAGACCTAATTGGTCCTGTTTAACTTGGATATTTTTATCCCGGTTTCGTGTCACTTCAGACAGTGCAGCGGCTATCTCAGGGTTTAATGTAGGTGCTTTGAGGTATTTACAATTGTCGGGTACACTGTAATCTTTCAACAGTTTCTCCTTAACCTCATTGGTTAAGCCTTTTTTTTAAATTGGCACAAACCGCTGTACAAGTGATTGATGTATATTCTCGCCATACATAGGTTGCTCGTCTGTTGCATCTCCAAGCGCCAACAAAAGATCTGGGTTCAACTCGGGAACCTCATCCAACTTCGGTTCTGGTTCCGGTTCCGATAACGGGAGTAGTGCCTCCTCGTCATTTATATCTTGCATCTGAACCGGATTTTCAAAATTAATCGCAGTGACATCGTCTTGTGTAGTTCCGTCTGTAATGAGACAGAATTATTTTGTAGATTTGACTTTTTTTTTTTTTTTAGTTTTTTTTTTATTTTTTTTTATTTCGCATTTTCTTTTTTCGCATCATGCTTAACCTTAGTGATATCCTCATTGTGATATCCTCTAGGGCAGCTTAGAGATACCTTTGAACAAGATTGGCGGGTTGACCGCGGTCAAGGGCTAATTAATTTACAAGCATCATGCTCAACCTTCGTAATATCCTCACTGTGATATTCTCCGGGCGGCTTATAAATGTACTTACGTAATCTTTACATAGGCAAAAAAATTCCAAGTTTAGTTAAACATTGAAAATTGTAAATTGTTCCCAATGAGCATAAGGGTTAACTTATAAGCTGCATCATTTTCCTTTAATCAATAACGAATCGATAGACAAGATTTTAACATTGTAAAATCACGCCTTAGGCTATAAATAGAAATATGGTTTTACGAGATAATACTCGTAGCTTACCTTCTTTGTTCTCGGAATCAGACGACGACGAATATGTGATGACTCGTCTCCGCTTGGCGTTTGACTTTTCTTTAAGTAACTTTAATTTTGCTTCGTAATAACTGACTTTGTCCTTAGTTTTACGCTTAGGCATGTCGTTCGTTTAAATTTTTCAACACTGTTTTCTGTAAAGATGTGCTTGTTGCCGCGCACGAAAAAAGAATGAGGAAGGAACGCGGGACTGTCGGTAGGATGGAAATGGTTTTCAAATCTACCTTAAAAAAGTATTTTTTTCTCATGCGGTGTTGCCTGTATGATAAAAGGACTACATGTGTTTATATATCTGAAGAATGAAGCGTACGTGGTATAATCTCTTTTATAGTCGTATAGTGCGTAGCGGCCTCGGATTTTTTAAATATCATTGATTTTAGTTAGAAAAAAAATCTTATTCTAAACCAAAAAAAAAATCGAAAATCGCTTTGTTAACTGTGAATTTCTACTATCTACGATAATATTATTGAGCAAAATTTATACCAGAATAATTGTTACTTCATGAGGAATAAAGATTCTATAATGAATTTATTATCCTTTTTCGATAAAAACGATAAATTTAACTGCAAAATTACTACAAAATGCAAAAATGGGCATTTTACTCAAAAATCACATTTGAGATGTAATAATAGGCCTCTTAATAGGTCAAGGATCCTATGACTAAGATTTTTAATTGTTTTTGGTTTTACGATCCTCAAGGGGTTAATTGTTTTTAACACTTTGACTGCCAAAAAACCAGACACAATTGAAATTGTTTGAGGTCACATGTGACCTACATGGCGTCTAGGGTGCTACGGCTTAGCTTAAAATTGAGATGGTATCCAGCACGGCGCGCGGCGTTCATAAAACAAGTCATGCTATCAATAAAACTAAGAGAAAAAAATGTAAAATAAGTACATATGCATCCCCCGTGAAGTAATTATAAGAACTTTAGTTAGAAATACTATTCGCGATAAACATATTTGATTTAATTTGAAGTCATAGCTATTCCAGGTACCTACTATTTCTTTTTTTGTCTTGGACATATGACTTAGCCAATAGACCACAGGGGTCTGTAAGGTAATTAATTATTCTATTAGTTATTACGTTAATTGGGTGTAAGTAGCCCTTTTTGTTTTCAAGGCATTCCTTAATGTATACAGGGCGTCCCACGGATATGCCACATGGAGGGAAAGTACCTTGAATATTGTAGATGGAACATTTTACTGAAAGAAGACATTATTTGAATTTAAAAAAACAATCTAAACTGCATTTATAGATATTTAAATATAGTTACATGGTTGAACCGGGAATCGAACCCGTTATATGAGAAAAATAATCAACCTGTAGCTTTATCATACCGATCGAAAGGCTTCATCATAAGGATTATTTTTTGCTAAATAACATAGTGTCACAAATAAAAGGAAGGCCATGAATTTTAACATTTTTAATACCAAAATTAATCAATTTATGTTTGTATTTATTTCAATGTCAGTTTTATGTCCTTACGGTAATGTCAGCTTTTCATTTTTCTGAACAAAATTTCACATCAAAATGTTAAAATTCATGGTGTTTCGGGGGTTGGTCAATGAAACTAACTTCGGATTTAAGCGGACTGTTTGTCGAGAGTAAGAACTGTTCGGTGGTGTGATTTGGAGGGAAGTGGTGCCATCGGAGTAGTGCTCGGTTAGGACGCAGTGGCAGGGGGGCTTGATGATTCACGCGGTGGCCGGCATCGAAAAATAACCATATATGGTAATGCGCGGCCAAGGCTCGAACCCGCGCCCCGCGCAGTGTTGCACGCCGTCCGTGCGTGGACACATGGTCTTCCTTTTATTTGTGACACTGTGTTATTGAGCAAAAAATAATCCTTATGATGAAGCCTTTCGGTCGGTATGATAAAGCTACAGGGTGATTATTGTTCTCATGTAACGGGTTCGATTCCCGGTTCAACCATGTATTTATTTAAATATCTATAAATGCATTTTAAATTGTTTTTTAAATTCAAATAATGTCTTCTTTCAGTAAAATGTTCCATCTACAATATTCAAGGTACTTTCCCTCCATGTGGTATATCCGTGGGACGCCCTGTATAGTGTATTATATTTGTAAAGGATTGGTTTTTAAGGAATAGGTATTAATAGTAAGTAACAATATAATCACATAACATTACCTTAAATTACGTAGGTTGCGGAAAGGTAAAACATCACAATTTCTAAATTGCATTTATTTTATTTAATCTTCACCATATGAACATCGAGCATAAAGAAAACGTCAACAGTTATAAATTAATTTTATTGAAAAGCGTAAATAAATTTACATAAAATATTAATAAATATTGTTTACATCACGTACGAACTTGTGTGTGTGTGTGTGTGTGTGTGACTGCGGCGCGGCGATGCGCCAGAATGTGTGTGTGTTGTGTGGATGGAGTGCGATGTCTAGTATCCAGCCAGTTCGGCGAAGGTGGAGTCCATCTCGTCGGCCAAGCTCTTGTACCGGTCCTTGTTGATACCCAGCTCATCTGGAGAACACATTCACATGTTAGACAAATACCTTTTTTTACTGAGTCAGCTAACGAGCATTCACTTTTTTATACACTATAGGTGAACGCTTTCCTTCTTCATATCGTCTGATAAGGTGGTAAGGAAGGTAAGTGACGGTACGGCGAAAGGAGCGCTTACTCCAGGTATCCTCAGCCACTGAGGAACTGGCTATTTTACCTCTAAACTGTCGGAACACAACAATGCTTTAACATTGTTTTTAAGGCGCCAGACTTTAGGATAAGATGGTGGTGGGGAATCTGGGAATCGAACCCGGGAGCTCTCAAAAATGTCGCACGACGCAGACTCCGAAGCTTTAGTTCTTATGCTCTGTTATTTTACTGGATCTAGTAATCTTCAAACTGGAACACAGCAATGCAAAACGATGCTGGTTGATGGCGAAAAGGGATCCTGTCCAGTCGGATTCTAGGCAGAATCTTGTTGCCGCGCAAACATAAGAATATTACGTTGTTCATAATAACTACGATTATTTCTTTATTATATTATCAAAATTTTACATTCATCATTTTTGATGTTAATAACTTAACTATGACTATTTCACTAACTCCTGCCTGCTAGGAATTAGACAAGTTTGCTAAATATTTTGTGTATGGTAATAAAAATAACTGAAGAATAATGGTGAAAGGCCTTCCGTCGAAAAGTTAATGAAACAGTTTAAGTGTAATATTTTATACTGAAATATTTTATAGCGTAAGCAGACAGCTTTAAATTATAAAATTAAGGAAAGATTTTTAGCTGTTTATATAAAGATATAGTACCTTCGAAGCATTGGTCCTTGACGGTAGCAGCAAAGCACAAGACAGGTTAATCACAACAAAAGAAGCAAGGCTGAACACAGCAACGATTTCTGTAGGACTGTCAGGAGACGCTTCGCTTCGGTCCAGCAGTCCCACACATACCGTTAAAGGGTTAGGAGTCATTAGTAAGAAAGAAGTTAAAACGCTTTAGAGACACTTGGTTTCAACACTGGACGCCTTAAAAGTGACTGAGTGCAGATTTGATGGGAGAAATGGATATTCCGCGTATCAAAGGTGATTCCTGGTTCAAGGTCGATGTATGGCTAGCAGGTGGTATGATGGATGGTAGTCTTATACTAAGTGCTTTAAGTGCTTTAAGGGGCGGTTAGTATCCTGTCAGCTCAGCGAATGTGCCGTCCAAGTCATCGCATATCGCCTTGTATTTCTCCTTCTCGTTGAACAATGCGTCTGTAAAATTGCGTTACATTGTTAGCCCATAGAAGACGGTCGCAGTTGGCACCTAAGATCTTGGAAAGAGTTTGATATAGTAAAAGTTTATATTAAAAAGCTTTGCCAGAGAAGTTATATAGTTCTCGTTGTTGTTAAAAAATATTATTTTTATTATAATTGTTTTTTTATTAATTAATATGATATTTTAAAGTTTTAGACGGTGATGTTTTATTCGTTTCATAATTGTTGCGCAAAAAAGTCTTTTTTATTTTAAAAACTATTCTTAATGACACTGTTCCAGTAAGCGCTTATTTTTAACCATTATAAAGATTATAAAACAAATAAAGCACCATTGAAGAAGAACAAGATTGAAGAAAAATGAGGGCTCTAACACACGACCGGCACGTTGACGGCAAAGTAACTGCAGTCGCCGTCACCTGTCGGCCGCTTGCCGTCGACAAATCGGCGGTAACCGTCGACTGTATTGAGGCTCGCTACAACAACAAGCATCAAAGCCGCTAAGAAGTCGACTGCGGTGCGTCGACAGCTCGCCTTCGCCTTGTGACGGCGGCTGCAGTTACTTACGTGCGTCGTCGGCAAACAGCCGTTCGTGTGTAAGAACGCTGAGATCATTTGAATTTTTTTGTGTTATCGTTAGCACCGGTCGCCGCGAGATGTGTTACCTTCGAGCCTGTCGACCTCCTTCTGCAATTTCTTGACGGTCTTCTCAGCGTACTCGGCGCGCGCCTCCGCCTCCTTGAGTTTGCTGGTGAGGGTCTTCAGCTGCTTCTTGAACTCCTCAACGCGCTGGTTCGCCTTCTCTTCGGATACTTCCAGGGATTTCAAGGAGTTACCTACGACCTGATTGGTGGGAACGACAAGATTAGGTTAGAATAAATAGTTGGTATCATCGTTAATAAAGTTCTCTTCCAACTTTAGGTTGATGGATCTAAGAGATAGAGAAAATGCGCAAGTACTGCGGAATGTGAAGTTTGCAGTTATGATAGCAATTATAGATAGTTCATTGCTACCAGAACTTAATTCGGAAATAGAACAAAGTAAAAACTAAACTTAAACGGGTTTGATACAACCAAGA
Source organism: Scoparia ambigualis (assembly GCA_963921215.1). Taxonomy (NCBI): domain Eukaryota; kingdom Metazoa; phylum Arthropoda; class Insecta; order Lepidoptera; family Crambidae; genus Scoparia; species Scoparia ambigualis. Next base: position 23,681,238 of record OY992521.1, on the reverse strand, counting down.
TAGCCTAATAGTAGTTCTGAATTGCCAAAAGGTGCTGGTGCAATTCTCAATCGTTGAATCATTTACCTATTTTATAAATATTTAGTGAAAAGCACTACATACTACACCGCAACTAATGCAACGATTTTCTATGTTTTTATCACTTTTATTTTTAATCTTTTTTTTGTGACACTGAGCCCTCAAACGGGGCTACGGCTCGCCAGATCGAAAGCAATCACTACTACAAGGACGATTGCTTTAAATTTTTGGTAGGTAGTATCCTTTTTTAACAAGGTTTAGTAACGCTAATCATAACCCTGGATTGTGACTACGGAAACCTACCTCTAAAACACTTGGCACCATCCTTTTTCTGCTACGGGGATGGTTCAAGACTACCAATGACAAGCACCGAGCACTATATATAATGTTAAAGTATTGTCAACGTACCTTTAATTCCTCCTCAAGTTCTGAGATCTTGGCGTCACCGGACTTGACGCGGTCCTCAGCTACCTCGAGCTCGTCTTCAACGAAGGCCAGTTTGCGTGATACCTGCAATACAGCCATGACACCTCATGAACATTATGCACATATGTAATTTTTGTCTACGTTCATATTGTGAAGTTTTCGTGAGTAGTTTTACTTAGCAGGATGGAGAAGCGACTTAAGTTAAGGGGGGTGGGGGTCAGCAATAATTTGGATGTTGCGCGGGGCGGGGTCCGCGGTAAGCGCCATTTACATTTTTATCAAAATGTTTAGTTTTTTGGAAATCCAAATCAGTCAAGAAATCGAAAAGGTAAATACCTATGTTTTAATGATTTTAGAGGGATTATTATTGTAAAACAAGGTCGTAATGTGCATTTATATGAAATTTTAGAGGTAAGTTCAGGATTTTTTTCTGTCGAAACAAATGTTTCTAATCGTGTTTTGGCTTCGTTCATCGCCTAATACACATTGAAAATTTCAGTGCGAAATATGTAATGTGTTTTGGAAAACAGCTAATAGACAATTTTTCCGTTTTCACCGCTTAAGGCCCATTAAGCAGCTTTCGCGATGCCGTCTCTCCCGATGGGTAACCACATCAAAATATCTTAGTTTGCTTCAACCGTGTCGCGTAGCGGTTAAAGAATACTACCAACGGACTAAGGACTACACATACATCCAAATGCACAGAGTGGCGATAGACTTACCACCTGTCACATGTGCAGTTGTTTTTTTTGTGATAAGTGGACTATGGCAGAAGACTGCTTTTGTAGTCCTCATTGCCTAGTCTCTGCATAACCCTTCGGGGATAAAAGTCGTGATTATATGTATTATGTCACGAAAAGACGTTGGTCCAGGGTCCAGATTGTTGTTGGAGATAAGACCAGTTCCTCTGTACTTAGTATTCCGAGATAAGTGCGTTCTACCATCACCCTTGTCCTCACCTAATATCAGGTGTGAAGCAAGCAAAGTGCTGATCCGTAAAAAAAATCCACCTGACATTCCATTCTCAGCCTTCCACTTGGACAGTACTGCACACGAGGATATGCAAAAATGTGGGGGTGGTTTTTTGAACACACACAGAAAGACAAAGTGTTGAGTGACACATGAGGCGTCGGAGATTTATACCAGATCGCCGATGTACTGGCTTACTGCGTACAATCTGATCACCCGATGTGAATGTGCTCACCTCGTCAGACTTGCCGTCGGCGTCCTCAGCGAGCAGACGCGCTTCCTTGAGCTGGTTGGTGAGCTGGTCCATGCGCTCCTCATCTTGCTGCGCCCTGTTCTCCAGCACTTTGCACATACTGCAGAAAATTGAGGAAATCAGAACTATTCCATGGCAAAGGGAAGTCAACAAAAACGATGCCATGTGATGGTATATCAGTTATGTATATTATAATAGTTATTTAAATGTGTCGTTATTGCTTACACGGAGATGAAATTTAAAATTAGTGTCAAAAGTTAATTTAAAGGATGAATTTAAAAAAAATTACTGAGTCTAAGAAAACTTATTATTCCTACTATGTCCATTCTATAATACTCGATCGTAAATTTGCCTATCAATCCGACCCTCACGTCCGATCCGATCTGGACCTATAGGACGTTTGTGTAGATTCAAATTTAAAGGTTGCGCACTTGATAACTCATTGCGGATTCAGGATCGAGTATTGGACCGAACCTTTACAGGATCGTACAGACTGCAGGCATTTTAATTACTCATTGCGGATTTAGGATTTAGTTTTAGACCGAACCTTTACAGAACCGCAGGCAGGCTTACCGGTTGTTCTCATCAGCGGACTGCTGGGCCTCAAGCAGCTTCTGCTGCGCGGTGCCCGACCGCTCCTCGGACTTCTCGAGGTCCTCCTCAATCTGCTGCGTCTTCCTGTTCATGGCGGCGACGTCGGCCTCTGTGGAGGTGAGGAGCTTCTCCTTCTCTTCCAAGTCCTTGTTGGCCTGTTCCAGTTTGTTCTTGTTGACGACCAGGTCCTCTTCCACTTGGGCGAGCTTCTTCTGGAGCTCACGGACTTCCTCGTTGACCTGCGGGAAAATAGGTTTTTGGTTGTTAAATAGGTAAGTTTGAACTGGTAGGGAAATGTTTTACAACTGCTTCAACATAGAAAATAGATGAATAAAAATTACAAAACAATAGTAAGGGGAGGGATACACTTGCTTAATACTGTTTTGTTACAATATAACCAAATATTTAGTTGTCTATTGATTTAATGATTGTGCTTTTTATTTATGCCGTGCTGGTAGCAGCTCATTAGAATATTACCGCCCCCTCTCTTCCCTTGGGTGTCGTAAAAGGCGACCTACGGACCAAAGACTATACATACATCCAACAGCATAGAGCGGCGATGGGCTCACCACCTGTCATGCTGAGCACATGTGCAGTTGTAACTTGGCGAAACGTGGGCTGTGGCAGTGGACTGCTTTTGCGGTCCTCATTGCCTGGTCTTTTACTAACCCTTCGGCGATAGTAGTCGTGAATCCATACAATGTGATAGGGGTGGTACGTCTAACCCCTAAATATGGCTAAGTACTACATCTAAATTCATCGACAAAAAAATAATATGGAGGATCCCCCTATAATTTATGACCATTTTTACTTTATGCGATATCAAAGGTTTCATACGTCGGACAAACATGAAAAAAATGACAAACGGTTGCTAATGACACTGGCTAACTAATAAATTACTTTGTTTCGTATGGTTGAGATTATTTTGGTGAGAAAAAAAAGCATTACTGAATTATTTTGTGATTTAAAATCACTTTTTTATAAGTCCATATTATTATTTTTGTCTATGAATTTAGATGTAGTACTTAGCCTTAACAGGTTAGAAGTACCACCTATATCACATTGTATATGTAAGTATGAATATGTACCTACACGAACTCCAGCCGGCCTAGCATGCGCCACACGAGAACTTTTCTCGACCCGTTTTCTCGTATTTTATTTATTTATCTCTAAAATCTATCGATACTAAAGACGCATAAATGCACTTAGAATTCTACATAATATGTAAAAAATAGACATAATAGTTGTTTTTGCATAAAATGTGGTATTTTTGTCTACAAACCCTAAGAGGGTTTACGCATTTCGGTTTCCCATACAAACTTCCAAGTTGAAATTTTTAAAAACCATGAGCCAATTTCAATTAAACTTGGCATTCTAAAGTGAAATATGGGGATCTAAATAGTTTGTTCAAAACATTTTAAAAAACATTCATTAAACTGAGTTATTGCGAACTTTCTATAGATATATTATAGATATAGATAGATAGGATAGATTTCCATAGATATAGATAGATTATTCTATAGATATACACTATAAATCGCAATAGCTCAGCTAAATAAACGTTTTTAAAAATGTTTTTAACAAACGTTATAACGTTATTGTAAAGTTAACCGTTAAAGTGTAAATTTTACCGTGTTAAAATTGGCTTATTGTTTTTTAAAAATGTCGACTCGGAAATTTGTATGGAAAACCGAAATGCGTAACCCTCTTAACATGACAACTTAAAATGATTTGTCGACTCTCGTCCGCGACATATCTCGTGTTGCGCATGATAGCCCTACTGGTAACCAGTACCTGTCAAGTGATCGCGCAAAACAGGGAGCTGTGGCGTCACCTTGTGTCGGAGGCCAAGACTCCTTTCGGGTCGCTGAGCGGAGTAAGTAATTAAGAAGTACCTTCTCGGCGCGGAGGTTGGCGTCCCTGGCCTGCTGCTCGCAGGTGTCGGCCTTGTCCATGGCGTTGTCCTTCTCCAGCTTCATCGCCTGCATCTTCTTCTTGATCGCGTCCATGGTGGCGGTTGTTTGTCTTTACGGTCCGGTCGAAAAAATACGCCAGTTACTGGCCTGTAAAAGGGAAATAGTTTAAATAAATAACCTATTTTTTATATATTATTTTCCTCTTGTTGCAGAGATGTTGTTTTATTAATTATCGTTCCTGAGTACAACGAATGAAAATAAAGAAAGTGATAACGCAGAGTGGACTCTTTTATATATCATTCTCTATTTTGTACGTTGTACTACTAGTAGGTACAATCTACGATAAAAACGTGTTCAGAGAAAACGTGTGACAAATGATGTAAACTTAATTTCAAACGTTCAAATATACCCAATTTTTTTACACAATTTAAAATTTCATGTATCAAGCAACTGTAACTAAGGGTTCTCTAACTCGACGATGAACTAGCATTATTAAATTTATCCGACGTCTAGACATCTACCGGATTTTGAAGCAGATTCTTTGCGCGCTTATCTGTCTAGGCTGCATAGCGAAGTTTCCTGAAGTTTATAATGGCTGGAACGAAATTTACTAGTATCCCGAGGGAGATAGGGCACGGCAGGAGCGAGTTGACTAAGGCTACATAGATTCATAGATTAAAGGATTTGTTAGGAACAAAAGTTTAATGATAACAGGACCGATCTAACTATTTGAAAGTTTTATAGTATTCTTTTACCATATGCCTGTATACGTTTCTCAGCTGTGCTCAGTACCCCAAGCACGAACCATTATGGCACTAGTTAAGGTAATCGTAATCGTATTATTTTGTATGAAAACCATAAAGTTACTAAACCTTTTTCATACAAAATAATACGATTACCTTAACTAGTACCCTAATGGTTCGTGCTTGGGGTACAGGTCTTCCCTCATAGACTATGTTATGTGTCAGTTTACGACAATAATTGGTAGCAAAATGCTAAACGCGTGTTCGTAAGTGCGAAGATGTTTAAATTATATGTTATTAGATGCTATATTTGCAACCCAAATGACACAACGACCTCCTTAAGTGCATCATTTATAGTTTATGGATTAATTAATCTATATTAGGGTATAAACATTACTAACACAAGAATAAGTAAACCCAAAGAGAACTTTGAAACTAGCAAAAGAATAATCGGGAAAAAAAGTTCTATCGGAGAGAGTGATCGCGAAATGATTTGAATTCCGTTTGACACAGCTTGGCCGGCCGCCAGGGTAACAGATGTGGTGCATAATAATTATTTGGTCCGCGCCCCCGATACTAAATTATATCCTAACCTAATTATGTCCCTAGCACGCCGCAATCTGCGGACGTTCGTTGCTACAATATTCTCATTTCGGTGAAGATACTAATTGCTCATAAATTGCTTATTATTAAACACTAATCAGAACTCCTTTGTTTATGTAGCAATATTATTTTTAATTTTGTAAACAACTTTTGTTTGGTAGACTTGATCTTTTTCATTGAGATTATTACAATTAAGCTGTATCTTTATTTATCCTATATTCAACCAAAAATGTAACGTTAGGGGTAGGATTAAAAATGCACTTCAGCCAGAAACCACGAGCAACAAACCTGCAGTGTGCGTCTTCTGGATCTGACAGGTGATTAAATTTAAAAAAAAGAGAAAAGTACGCTAAACAATATATATTCTTTGCATTTAAAAATGTGATGTTTGAGTTTCAGAATATTTGAGAGAACACTATGAATGTTAATACCAGTGACTTAGAATGCGAATGGCAAGTACTTACTTACTTATTGATATCACGAAATGTTTGTAAAAATCGCATGCCTGTCATTTTAGCACGACTAGAAGAATCAAAAGTGGTGCTAATAATGTTGTTATGGCGAGAAACATGGACACCATGTTTATATCTCTCCAGATTGTCAACCTGTCTTAGGTTGGTGGCAAAACAAATTTTGCCACCAAGTATTCCGAATGCATTTAAACTCAAACTCAAGACATTTATTCGATGTATACAATGGCTATACAAATAACCTTAATTTCTAAACTTAAAAGTATTAAAATATACTACAACGAAAAGGACCCCTCTCAGCATGATGTTGCAACTTTGAAAATATATAAAACTGCAACGCTGATTTTAGAGGTTTTTTTATTTACAGAGTGTTATGTAATTGGTATATAATCCCGCATCTGAATCATCCTACTAAATGCACATAACAACGATTTATATGGGAGCACCCTGAACAAGCCATAAAAACGCCTTTTTCATATATTTCATACGGTCGCAAGTATTCTCTGTTTTGTATGGAACCTTTAACTATTAAACAGTGTGTCTCAACAATTTATTTATTGGATGTATGTGCAGTCCTTAGTCCGTTAGTCCACCTGGTTGAGCCGTGTGGTATAGCCGCTTAATAAAAGAGTACTATCAACCCCTTTCTTCCCTTAGGTGTCGTTAAAGGCTAGTATATATTTATAGATCGCGTTACAACTATATAACTGTAATCCATGAAAGTTGTACGTGAAAAGTTTTTTTAGATAAGTAGCATCTCTGGCAGCTATTATAACTTTTCAGTCATTACGTTTGGTAACTCGAGCGATGAGCACCGGTGCGTGGGTGGAGTTGTTTACTGATATACAAGTTGCGTAAAAACGCAAAAATAACTTGGCTTTTTATGTTCTGTAACGGCTAACGATGTGAATTTTTGCTTGTTAGGCTGTTTGGCACATCAACGTGATTTGTACAAGCTTGTTATATACACTCGGCGTCAAAAAAATCGCACCTCTTAGAAAATCACTTTCAAATGTCATTTACTCTTGATATGCACATGCAGTCGCATTAATTATGATTTTATTTACAAGGTTACTTAATTAACTTAATAAAAAACATTACTTTTCATTATCAAATAAAACCTAATGCAACAAATAAAGTGTCACAAAAATTCGATGCAAATTTTGCTACCCGTGAGAGTTGCTAGTTGCGCTTCCTTTGTGGGTATAAAACGGTCAACACGGGTTCAATGTGGGTCATTCGCTATTCAACCGTTGAAGAGGACACACGCACAGATTTTGATGGATACCACAGCTGATAAAGCCGCTCAAGTGGTTGCACTACTGCAATCAGGGGTGCGGCAGTGTGATGTCGCCCGGCAACTGAACCTGAGCCGTTATTCCGTTCGAAGAGTGTACCAGCGCTTCATAGAGACCGGTGGCTATATCCGCAGACACGGTTCGGGTAGACGTCGCTGCACTTCGGAAAGAGACGACCGGTTCGTTGTGTCGAACTCTTTGAGAAATCGTTTCTCCAACGCTGTTGAGTTGCAACAGCAGCTCCAGGCAGTTCGCAGACGCACCGTAAGCGTATCTACGGTTAGAAGAAGATTGAAGGAGAAGAAGATAGCGGCCCACAGAGCTGCTACGGGTCCAAAATTGACTGCAGCGCATCGGCGAGCCCGCTTGCAGTTTGCTCGTGACCACGTCGATTGGTCCCTTGAGCAGTGGAGAGCTGTTCTCTTCTCAGACGAGACGCGAGTGTGTCTTTTCTGCAACGACCGACGGAGAAGAGTATACCGGAGGCAGGGTGAACGTTTCGCCCAAGCCTGCATCCAGGAGACGGTGGAATATGGTGGCGGATCCTGCATGTTCTGGGGCGGTATGTCTGCTGCCGGCAAAACCGACCTTGTCTGCGTCTCCCGGACTGGAGGTGCTCGCGGACAAGGGTCGCTGACTGCTCGCCGCTATGTCACTGAGGTCCTGGAAGTGCATGTGGTCCCCTTTGCCGAATCTTTTGGCGAGGGGTTCACATTAATGCACGACAACGCTCGCGCTCACACTGCAGGCATCGTGAGCGACTTCTTGCAGAGGTCCCAAATCTCTGTGATGCAGTGGCCAGCGCGAAGTCCGGATCTGAATCCTATAGAGCACCTCTGGGACCATCTTAAACGTAAGGTTTGATCTCGGGATCCAGCTCCTTCGACTCTACAGGAGCTCCAAGACGCGGTGATTGAAGAATGGGGGCTTATCCCTCAAGAAGAGCTCCTGAAGTTGGTGAGGTCCATGAGGGACCGTATGGAAGCCGTGATCAGGGCAAGGGGGGGTAACACTAGATTTTAAGTTAATTTTAAGACACTTTTTGTACATTTTTCTTTGTAAATTATCTGTTGTTAATTAGGACTTAATTAAGGATTTTTATTATTTTATTAATTTTAATGTTGTTTGTATAATTATAATTAAACAGAAAGTTAAATTTAATTGTTTTTTGATACTCCTTTTTGTTACCTTTCTAATGATACCCAACACTATCCTCTACATAAGGTTTAAGAATTTTTAAAGATGATTTTTAAAAGGTGCGATTTTTTTGACGCCGAGGTATAAAGTTGATAACTAACAAGTATCCTAAATGTGGGTGCCTATAACTTTCACAAAACTGGTTTAGGTAGTTTTACAGTAACTTTCTACAAAAATTTTAATGTGTTTGTTTTGTGTACGCGTTTCTGTTTTCCATACAAACTTCCAGGTTCAAAGTTTTACAAGCCAATGATCCAACTTTATTGAAACTTTGTACACTGTAGTAAAATACATAGATCTAAATAGTATGTAAAAACGTTTAATAAAATGGATTTATAATTTTTTTAACTTTTTGTTTGCATAGAAAATCGAAATGATATCCCTCTCTTGTAGTCAATATATTATTTATTGATGCTTAGCTATCGTGATTCTGATGGTATTTATTCTTTCTTCGTCTTCATATTATAATTAATATTATCATCAGTTTTTAATGCTTTTATAAGAAAAATATATATTTCTCATTTTACTGACTCGCCAAATGAGCTTAATGCCCGTATAAGCAGCCTTACGCTTACAAGAGACTGATTATACGGATAAGCACTCTCTTGTAAGCGGGTCCTGTAATAGTTAGGGTATTATACCTTATGCTTTGCCGACCTTAAGGTCCTAGTTATATCGGTCAACTAAAGTTGCACACGATAAGCATTTTTCAGCAAGCAATAAAAAAATACTTCTAAATAATGATAATTATACTTAATTAATAATAATTAAATTATTACCTAAATAGCTACTTAAATGGACTTAATTTTATTATAGATCACAAAATAGTAGAAGTCATTTTAAAGTAACATCCAACAAATATTGTACGAGAAATGCTGTAAAAAAGAGACATTAATAAAATTCTTAACGCTTCATTAAAAGCTAACGAATCCAGGCGTCTATAAAATTCTAGTTAAATAGGAAAGCTGGCTGGACTGGAGCGCAAATAGCGGAGTGGTGACGTCACTGGCTATTCCTGGCAACCTGTCAAGAGTTGCCGATATTGTTCACAGAAATAAACCGGCCACGGCGGTGGTAACAGCTGAGTGTGTAACAGAATATTACCGCGGACCGGGACAACTCGACACACCGAAAACAACTGACTGTCCGCATATTTGGTAGCGTCCGTGTCGAATTACAACATTCTCGTTTTCATATTTGAAATTTGGATGTTCGATTTGTTTGATGCTCGAATGTTTGGAACTTTTTCAATGGCACTTTAAAACGTGAAAACGTGTGAAAAACTTGAAAAAATTGTTTCAAAGCGGATGCTGCAGATAAAAAAATATTAACGAAAGTTAGAGAACATTATAACTGCAGGATTATGAAAAAAGTTTAATATTAAAATGGTTATAATTCAAAAACTTTTTGATAACTTCAGTGAATGTATTTGATTTAAATCTGCATTGTTTTTATTATTACATTTACATTAATATTATTATTTGTTTATTCGTTCATTGTTAGGCTATAATTTGCAATATTTTCTAAAAACTCGCCTGGATGGCGGTCAAGCTACTGCTACCGATTGATATCCGGAGGTATTTTTTTAAATCCCGTGTCGGTCAAAAAGTGTTTCCGATTTTTCGATGCTTATGCTGGACTTACACGCAGCCAATACTTGAGACAATCCACTAAGCCAGTCCAATAAGCCAATGCCAATGCTAAGCAAAATAGGCTTGAGGACAATCGAATGTAGTGGACTGTCTCTATTTACACGACGCCAATAATGGACTGGCTTATTGGATTGTCTCAAGTATTGGCTCCGTGTAAATCCTGCATTAGCTTGGGTTTGTGATTATCGAGCCGCATTTTGAAATTATTGCAGTGATGACTGTATTCAATGATGGAGATCTTTGCCCAGCAGTGGGAACAGCATATACAGTATACTTTTTTATAAAAATATTTAACGAGTGTTCAATAATAATAAATATTAAACTTATCAATCAGACCAGAAAACTTTTTTACTGAAAACGCAAGGAGTTTTTAAAGAAAGTGACGTCATGCTCTTGGTATCTTGATACTGAGCTCATGTAAACTAGCTAGCCAATACACGGGAAGTGCGTCATTAGTTGACTTTTGCTTTTTTAACCAACCTTGAAAAATCATGAAAACATTTAAAGAAACTGTATAGATTTACGTCTTTTTCAGAGATTTCCGAAATTATCAGAGAGTGTCACCGGACATCATAAAAATATTCGAAGTAACTGTAGGTATAAAGCAACATTTAAATATAAATAATAATAAATAAATAAATAAATATTTCCTACTATCACACCAATTATCTAGCCCAAGAGAAGCTTCGAAGAAACTCGTTAAATGGTTACTAGACAACGGATAAACATACTTAAAATACTTAAATAGATACTTATTATACATAGAAAACACCCAGACCCGAGACAATTTAGAAAAACCATAATTTCTAAATTGATCCGACCGGGGATCGAACCCGGGACCTCAAAGATGGCGACACCATGAAAACCGGTGTACAAACCACTCCACCAAGGAGGTCGTAAATCTTTTACAGACATTTTCTGCAATTATCAGGGAGTGTCACCGATGTTTAATAAAAAAGAAACAGTTTCGGATATAGAAATCTATCTATTCGTTTTTTTTCTCTTAAATAATGGCTTCGTGCGATCAGCACATTTAGCCAGTGTCAAGTAAGATATAATAGTAATTATTTTCTTTGCATTAAGTAGATGATAATGAGTGATAGTGAACGTTTATTGGTAAATCATATTCCCTCTAACCCCTCGAGACTCAATAAAGCTGTAGGACTTTATTGAGATCTCACACGGAGTTATTGAGAGAATTTGAAAAGTGATGTTGCACTGTTTTGTTTATTTGCCAAAACTAATGCACGTTCACGAACACTTAACAGTAAATAAGTCACTATTATTTCACATTAATTTTCGACAAAACACAAATTACTTACTTAAAGAAAATAAAACAAAACTGCAGACGCTTCCCTTTCCCGCCAAGAAGTCTACCTGAGGTTGCAGCTTCAACTTTAAAAACTTATATCGATTTCCGAAAAGGTCTGTCTATTGTTTTTACTAATGTTTAAGTATTGTAACAACAATATTTTGGCCAAAAATGTTTATAAAATATTTACGACTTCTAAAATTAAAAAGGTATTACAGTACACAAACCAACCTGTAACATCAACCATCCAACCACTAGTCAAATAATAAGCCTTTTTTTAAAGGTTTTCTCCTAATTTTTAATTTGATTTGATAAGGTATGGGCAGCCACCCGAATTTTTGCTTAAAACTGTTATGTATATCATCTTATTCGTTAGGCAGTTAGTCGCCACAAGTGAACTTAGATTTTTATATGTTTGCTTATTTCTGTTGCCGCTACCGAACACTGCAACCGCGTTTTTGTATATAACATTGTCTCGTGTCGGCAACAGAAAGTGTCTACGTTTGCGCAGTGCCTTAGTAAAAAAATAGTAATTAACTCAAACTCTAAAAGCATGTATTCAAAACCTCTTTTTTTAAAGTGCTTTTTACCGTGTCGCGTATCGGTGAAAGAAGTAGTATCTTTCCTGCGGTGTCGTAAAAGGCGACTAACAGACTATTGCACATACATCCAACTGCATAGAGCGGCGATGGGCTCACTACCTGTCACGCTAAGCACATGTGCAGTCGCTATTTGGTAAAATTGGACTATGGCAGAGGACTATTTTTGCGGTCCTCATTGCTTAGTCTCTGACTAACCCTTCGAGGATAATAGTCGTCATTATGTAAGTACCTATACTTTAAAAAAAATCAATTAAATCATAACTTTCCCACTCTCGCACCAAGTATCTATCCTAAGTGAAGTTTCTCTTGAAAGTTGTATTTAATGGTTAAACTAGATAACGGATAAACATACCTATTCCATTTAAAAATATCCAGACCCGTAACCAATTATGACAAACAGTTATTTCTAAATTGACCAGACCGGGAATTGAACCCGGTTAATATACTTACGTATATTATACGTAAAAAAACACTCAGACCGAAATCAAAAATTTAGGATAACTTTTATTTCTAAATTAAAACGGGAATCAAACCCTCAAAGATGGCGATGTCAGAACCAGCGTGTTACGCTTGACCACGGAGGTCATCGTTTTTAAATAGTCCTAACATTTTTTTGCCTAGCGCCCATTCAGGACGTCTTTAAGCTAAGAAAAAGAATTTTTATTATTTAGATAGCCAGTTCCTCAGTTGTTGAGGATTCCGGGTGAAGCGCGCTTCCACCTTCGGCCTTATGATCACTTTCCATCAGGTGAGATGAAGGCCAAGCGCTTACCCGTTGTAGAATAAAAAAATAAAAAATAATAAAAAAATCGTTTTCGTGAACTTGATCGAACGGTGTACTTATAAAATTCCTATAGAAAAACTCAACTCATAACATTTGTCGAATACATGCTTCATGAAAGGTATACTATTCAAGACATAAGGTCCACGTATCCTATACTATTCAACATTACAGTATTTAGTATGTTGCTATACAGAGAAAATGATTCGTCGATAAATGCCTAATTCTTAAAATGTACAGCTTAAAAAAGAACTAATTCGCTATTTAAGAAATTGAAATTATCTATTTCCTAAAAAGTGTCGTTACCTATCTGATTTTTATCAAAACTATACTTCTGCTTCGTCTACGATCAAGGAGTCACCTTTTAATGCAGCATCACTTTAATCATATTATGCAAAATTCGTAGGAAATTGCCGAGTAGAATAAAGCTGGAAATGCTCTAAGAAATTGTTGATGGTAAGTAAGGCTCCAAGTCCATTGATCCAAAGAAATATTTCCGACTGAAATATTCGGGCAGTATCCAGAGTAGCTCCTTTGAAGCAGTGCCAACATTCCAGGGTTAAGCGCTCCCTCGGCTGGTTATTGTTTCATAACTTTAAACTTTTTATTTCAGTACATCCGTTGAGTCTATCTAGTTGACGGTGATGTGTTAACTTTTTGGTACATCTTTATTTAGTAACTGTTAATGGAGTAGAGTTATTAGAACTATGCTACTATTTTTTTTTCTATTTTTTTTTAATTTTTTGAGTTAACAAGCTCGGTGGAGGTGACGTCACGCAGCCGGTATGCGGATGACGTGTGTTCGATTCCCGCTTGAGGTATTAGTTTTTCTCGAAGTTTCACTATCTTTGTTCTATGAGTTTATACGGTGTCATCTGTTACAATGAATGAAAAATATTCATACGAATGAAAATAATGTAAATTGTGTGGCATAACGATGTGTGTATGTTTTTTATGTAGCTAAAAACCCCTGAATAACTTGAATTCAGAAAGTCATTGATAATAATTGTAGAATTTAAAAAGCTACACACTTTATAATAATACATACAAACGGTGGCTAAGTAGAACCCTTGCGATAGGTTCATATGCCATGCTCGCGAAAGTTCGCTGTAAAAATATTGAGAAGTGTTTTTTGTAATTTGTGAACAAGTAGACATAAGTATATAACCATTTCAGTAAACTTTTTCTGGACACGACAAAACAGAAATAGATCATGGGATTAGTGTAACCGTGTTCCAATTACAAGAGATATATGGGCCACGTCTGTGTCTAAATAAAAAGTAAGATGAGTTTCCTCATCTCGCTAAATAAATACTGGTGTTCGGGCATGCCGCAAATAGGTTATAGCGCGGCGGGGGCGGGGTGAGGGCGGGAACGCGGGGGCGGGCGGCGCGAGGGCGGGCGGCGACCACTATTTTCAGCGAGGCCGCGCGCGCGCTGAAATTCGAGTCACACCCGCGGAAACCGTTGCGGCGCACACACCGCGAATATCACCAACATCCAACCTTACGTATCCACATATGGTCCGAATAGAAAAACTGTTGCAAAAAAACAGCATGACGTTTCCACAAGTTAGTATAGAATACCACTATAAACGTTATCACTAGGTTTTGGCGGAAATCCCATTAGCTGGACGCATGAAAAAACAATTGACGTTTCCTCTGAACACGAGTTAGTATAATACCACTAGACGTTATCACTAGGCCGTAATCCCAGGAGCTTGGATACGCGGGCTGGTAGGCTAGGTAGCCAAGCTGGTGGTGCCCGGCCGCACTCACCTCACGAGCGGGCTGTTCACTCGGCGGAGCGTCTCGCACTGCGCGCGCCCGCCGCGGCGCACCGCGCGCCCGCCCGCCTATTTTCGGTGCCAAAAATCCAGGATTCCGATCCACCATGATCGCCGCCGCCGCCGTCACGCTCCCACAATGCCCGCGATTCGCGAGTCGATCGCCACACGCCAGGTGCTGCTCTGCAGTCGATAGATCGATGTCCTCTGGGTGTCAATGCCGAGTGGATTCAAAATCCCTTTCCGGACGGCGCTTGCACAAAGGTCTACTTAATCAATGAGAGTACCCATTTTCGTAACATTTGAAGTTCTGTGGGTTTATGTTTTTTACTTACATCCAGCACTCACGTCACGACTAGGTCAGAGACTAGGCAATGAGAATCGCAAAAGCAGTCCACCTTTCACCAAATAACAACTGCACATGTGCTCAGCGTGATACGTGATGAGCCCACCGCCGATCGTGGGCTCGATTCCTTCCTTGTGGCAGTAATTTTTTGTGGAAAACTGATATACGCTATATTGCTCAAGATTGTCGTTTATAGGCTAAAGATGATGATATAGATTTCAATCGCCTGTGCCTGTTCTTGTTGAGAAGTTGTGCTGATGACCTACATTTCTTTGATACAAACAGAGTGTCATTGAATAGTATTTATATAGTTACGTAGGTGTTTGAATGAATGAATCAATCATCACAAAAATAACTATCCTAAAGATGTTTTTTTTTTATCTATACTGGTAAGCGCTGGCACGCTTGGCCTTCATCTCACCTGATGGTAAGTGACGATAAGGCCGAAGGTGGAAGCGCGATTCACCCAGAATCCTTAACCACTGAGGATCTTATGTCAAACTGTCGGAACACAACAATGCTATAAACATCGTTGTTATGGCGACAGACTTAGATAAGATGGTGGTAACTAGCCAGGCAGACTTGACAAGCCCTACCACCAACCAAATACACTACCTACTCCCCGCTGGGAATCGAACCCGGGACCTCTGAGTCTAAGACCGGTGTCTTAGCCACTATACCACAGATGCGGTCAAAGGCGGCGGTACAGTAACAGCATTCTTGTGTTGAGTTCTAACTCCCTCTAGGGCTCCATTAGCGGCTGCGTATTCCTTTGAAAAATATGCTGGCGAGGGCCCCTTCGTATGAAATTTGTTCTATCGTAAACATCATGTACTTAATAATAAAATAATATAAATTAATATATGTTTCCCGCAAAGTAATGCCGGGATTACACGAGGCTAGTTTTTCAAGCTGGGATAGCAAGCTAGTGTCAGTAAGCTAGCAAGCTAGTACTTCTGGTACACAAAACTAGCCTCATTTCTAAGCTAGTAAGCTAGTTAACAAGCCAGGACAGTTATTAATAGGATGGAGTACTATTTTTAGGTTAGTTTTAGGTTAGTAGCGCCCCCTACCGCTGATTTTACTATCCTGGCTTGTGTACTATCTTCATGTGGCCGGTGAAGCTAGTTTTTAGTTGGCTAGTAAGCAGGTACCACGCGTTTCGTTTATTTTTGTAACTGCGACGTATTTTTAAGGTTTTAAGATGCCCAAACTAAGTACGGAGATTAATTTAAAGTTTGTAAAACTGTACCGTGACCATGAATGCCCGTGGAAGGGGTGGCGCCTTTCAAGTTATAAAAAAAGTCTAAACGTGGTTCAGCTCTACAAAAAAATTGTGGCGAATTACAGTGGGTATTGACATGACTGCCAAAGAAAAAATAAAATTAAAAATTTAAAAGCAACGTATTCTCAAGAACTAAAAAATTTTTCGATGTAACTTTTCAGTCGAATAGTGTTTTTTTCGCATACAGTTCATTGTGGACGTGTAGTCACCTCAGTCACTGCAATAATACTAGCTTAAAATAATCTAGCCTCATGTAAACAGAACTAGCATGTTTCAAGCTAGGTCAGCAAGCCAGGACAGTTTAGTAGAGAACTAGCTTGCTATCCGAGCTTAAAAAAACTAGCCTCGTGTAGCCCGGGCATAACTGTCTGATTCCATTCAATAAGAAACAAAATATTTTTTCCTTTTTACAATATTTTAGAGATGAACAGTAATCGCGGTTTATATCTTTCCACACCTAATAATTAGATACGATATATACTCAAAAATACAAACGATACTATTAACAGACGCAAATTTTCGTGCGGACGGAGCCGTGGATATGCTTAGTGTACGTTATATAGGCAAAAGTTGAAAATGAAACAGAAAAATATATAAATGTAGTTTAATTCACATTCAAACAGTCGGCGCATTTTATGTATACTTCAGAAAAAAGAAGCTGGTTGATACAAAGCTATCAGAGGAGAAGACTCGAGCGTCAAGCTTACGGCATATACAAAATCTAATGCTAAAACAAGTACAAAACTTATCGCAATATCCACTTAAAAACTCGATACATCCTTTCATAAGATTGTATTTAATTAATCTTAACATACTAAAGTAAAAAAGGTACTGAGATGCGTACAAAACCTTTATAACGGCAGGCGTTGGCAGTCAGTTGTAATTCATATTATAATCAGCTAGTTTAATGCTTGAATAAACGATGTTTTAGCTTAAACGTAAATGGCATTTACACAATCATAATTTTTTATAATATTAAACAGAATGCAAAGTCATTTTCAAGTTATGGAAAAATTTTAGTGTCAAAAAACTGAAGTGATACACCATTTTTAAAAAAAATTCTTTCTAATTTCGTATCAACGTTTTTCTAAATGATTCTGTAAATTTTAAAACACCAAATTATTAAAAAATGAACCTAATTATTATTAAAAAACCTTACTCCATGACAAAATTGCTTTTTAGCTTCGTATAAAAGTAAGTGTAACTTATTACAATCCAATCTTTAATAAAGTTTGATAATTTGGTAATACAACTACCTACAATATTTCTTTTGCTAATCTTAAATCTTTTTGTACACGTATCAAAAATTATATTTTTGAACAGTTTATAAAGTATAAACTTTATAAAGTAACTGCTTTATAAAGTGCTTAAAATAATAAACAATAAATTGTATGTTTAATATTTTCAAGTTTAATAGCTATAACTAATGTAAGTAGATCAAATAATTCAGCGTTTGTTTTTACCGAGATCTGACTACTACTACTAAGTGTCTTCGTTTCGGTTTAATATAAAAATATCTACAAGTGGTTTCATAAATTTCTCACCAGAGGTTTAGAAGGTTTATGCTATCGTCTACACAAACGCGATTCTTCCTATTCGTGATTCCCATACAATATGAATTCCACACAACTGCAGTTTACTACTATACTAGATTTACTACTATACTACTATTCGGGATTCTATACAGCCGTTGTTTTAACACAATCGGGTTTCTTCCTATTTGTAGTTAATTTTTATTCGATCGAGTTGTAAAAAAAAAATTTTATTCCCTATTCAGTCACGTTAACGTAAACGAGAATTTGCATGGCTTTAAAGCAGCCCCACCAACCCACCCCGCATTGGGCCAGCGTGGTGGGTTATGATGGCCCAACTCCCCTCGTGCTGTTGTCAATGTTGGGAAGGCCTGTGTCCTGTGTCCAGTAGTAGAACGTTAATAGACAGGAGGCAAGGCGACAAAACAGGCATTGTTTTGTCGCCTTGCCTCCTGGTGCTTATGCTCCACCAGGAGGCGAGGCGACAAAACAGGCATTGCAATTTTGTCATACCTACAAATTCACGTTTTCCTTAAGGAGATCCTGCACGAAATTGTGAAAATTTACGTATTTTTAAGTCACTTGTAAGTACTATGCGCTGAATTAGTTAAATACATTAAAAGAACTTATGTAAGTTAGCCTGATCATTGCACAAGGTCATGGCCTTGTTGAAATTTTAAACAAATTCTTTAAACAATAACAAACAATACATAAATTTAATGACTCCTAAAACATATTTTTTCGACAACTTTCTTAATTTTACGCATGAAACAATAAATTCTTACATGAAAATATTTGTATTGATATTTTCTTTAAAAAGTAAATTTATTTTTTTAAGACAAGCGCGTGATGGTTTTGCACATTTCGCAGAATGAAAACATTGCTCTAATTAAATTACTGGGTCTATAACTTTAAAGCAGAATTGTTCTAATTATGAATATCAATATGATTGATTTTGCTTTGAAGTTCATTAAGAGACTTATGTCAGTTTTTGCGACCGCCCGGCACCCCCTTAACGTGACCAAATAGTGAATTTAACGCGCACAAATGCCTCGCTTAATAGCAGTGGAAACATTAAAGTAGCGTAAGAGTGAGGCGGAGCTGCGCGGAGTTGGGCTGAATTGACCAATCACGACACTCGAAATCTTGTGGAGTGGAGAATTTGTTCATCATCGTGATGCTCAGTTCTGCCTCAGAGAAAACGCAGCCTTACTCAGGCACTACGATAAAATCCTTCGCTGTCATTTCGTGGTATCTCGGAAGTTTTCTCTTATTTAATTTATATGATGACATAACAAACTATGCCACTCGGTTCATTTCATTTATTGGTCACTGTGAAACAGTCACATGAATACTAGCGTTAAAGATTCTAGCGATTAAACAAAAGGCTACTCAAAAAGCAATTCAAAAAGTTTTCTTTTCCATGGTAAGTTGATTACAACAGTTTAATTTATGAAATGATAAAAGAAATGCGATATCTAATTAACACAGTTTTGTCGTTTTTTTAAACGTTCTAATATTCATCTTCGCATGCACCTAAGTATGAATCATGTCCTCTTAAGACTTCGAAATGAATGTACTCAATGATAACGAAACTCAATACGATCATGTTTTTATCCGGACTTTTAGGTTTACTGTAAAAAACCGATATAAAAACTTTTATCAAATTAGTTAATACATATCTACCACGTGCGGCCTGTAACATTGTTGATATAAGTATTTAGTCTTTAGTTTAACTAAGGTGAAAATTATCATTTATAAAAACAGTTGTAATTTTAGTAGTTATAACTACGCTGTACAATCTGGATTTATGCTACGATCACACCTAACAGACGCAACATTGCGATTTAGTCATTCAGCTTGTACGATCATGGAAATTTAAGTTTCCACCTTGTAGCATTGAACTACCTTGGTGGGATTTTCGATTCTGTTAAGTGCTACGACTGTGTCTTATCAAACGTAAAAGTTATCAGACTTTTAAAGCTGTTAGAAATATTATTCTATGATTTCAATATTCTTTCAGCGATACTTACTACAGTTTTTATTAAAATTGACCAGCTGATTTTGTTTTAGAAATCTACAGCCCTACCATCATCAGTACTTACATTCCTAGCTAGCAAAAGGACTTAAATGTTTTGCACAGCAAAATGAGCAGGAAGCCTTAGTAATTCTACTCATTTTCCCATTAAACAAAATTTTGTCAGTCACGTGACCGCTGAAAGTTTTTTATGGTCATTTAACAACTTTGGCCACAATAGTTTCAACCAGAGGAAATACATAAACGATTGCGTTAGCGAGAACTGTCTGCGTAAAGTAATGGTAGGTTTTACTAAGTAGTTAAGTGATACTCTTGGTCAAATCCACTTCTAGAATTCTTAACTTTACTAATTTTAGCTCGTACGCATACGAATACGAGTCACTAAAATCGTATCGTTGGCTGCAAAAGTATTCAAGCAGTACATCGTATAACATTTTTATGTTGAAAAACCTATTAATAAAATGCAAAACTAAAATGAGTCGTTTCCCTAAACTTAAAGATTGGAATGTTGGTCGCAACGTCTTGTAGCTTGTCGCTCTGCCTCGCTGCCAATACGCATGCTCACAAAATGGCGGGGCGGCCATCTTGTTTAGTATCCGGAGAGGTCCGCGAAGGTCTGGTCGACCTCCTCAGCGATCGCCTTGTACTTACTGCGTTCTTCGACCACCTCATCTGTGCAATGTTAGTATGGGTTAATAAATGGTTGGCAGGGCTGCAGTTTATTATCTAAAAATATTTTGTCTACTTATACTAATATTATAAAGAGGAAAGATTTGATTGTTTGTTTGTTTGCATTGAATAGGCTCCAAAACTAATAGACCGATTTGAAAAATTCTTTCACCGTTGGGAAGCTACACTATCTCTGGGTGACATAAGCTATATAATATTTTCAAAAATTCGTCACGGGGTACGATGTCCACGTGGACGAAGTCGCGAGCTGTCCGCTAGTAGGTAATAAATGTAATTGTAATTGTTAGATTCAAAGAGTTTTGTAGTAGGTATACAAATAAACAAATAGAATAATATACAGGGTGATCTATCTTAATGGGTCAGCAGGAAGAAATCAAAATCTATAAGAGATAGGGAAAACTGTTCTTAGGAACGATGGTGCCAATTTAAGATTTAAGTAATAAAAACTAACT
Source organism: Scoparia ambigualis (assembly GCA_963921215.1). Taxonomy (NCBI): domain Eukaryota; kingdom Metazoa; phylum Arthropoda; class Insecta; order Lepidoptera; family Crambidae; genus Scoparia; species Scoparia ambigualis. The sequence goes on along the minus strand of OY992521.1, from coordinate 23,660,275 downwards.
GCAATCATTTTTTTTATAATCTTACTAGCTGCCCGCCCGCGTTTTTATGCATGCTAAATTAAAAAGACCGTCATAGCCTTTTAAAAAATTATTTCTACAAAATATAAACAAAAGACGTAATTTGATTTATAAACTCATCTTTATTATTGAAATGTTTCATTTACAATGCTATATAAATATAGGATAAAAGGTTTACTTGAAAAAAAGCAGTTAGAGCACTGGACCGGCATTCCAAAGGTCATGGGTTCGAATCCCATTCGAGCTTCCTGAGACTGGTTGATTTTTTTCTAGTACACATTGTATCCTACATCTATATAGCATTGTGAATGCAAAATTATGCTCACAGGGTCAACTAAGAATAATAACGAATACGGAATTCGATTTCTTACAGAATTTTGACCAGTTTCGATTCCCAGTTGTGTATGAGAGTTAAAAAAAAATTGAATGCCCTTTTTATTAAATCTAAAATCGACGCCATGGTTAATAAGAACAGATTTCCATATCTCCTAAGAATACTCCCTACTGAACCATTTGGATTGAACACCCTGTAGATCTAACCTACGCTAGTAAGTGTATCTACTTTATTATTAGCACAAAGTATTATCATTATAAATTCATAACCTTTATCAGTGTAAAGACTTTATTAAAAGCAAAAATAAATATAGAACTAAACTGTTCTGACCTGATGCAACAGCAAACCTTTTTGATAACTACTATAAACATAGAAACAACCTTTAAATGAAATAATAATTAGTGTGCCATTTATAAATCTAACTAAGGCATCATAAACTGTAGTATTAATTAGAGTTTCTCTTAAATACTTATGTAACTAAAGTAGGTACTGCTTGGTTACTTCTATTCAAAGATCGTGGGTTCGCTTCTATGTGAGGTAATTTATCGATTGTGGTTATCGGTGACAATAGGTAAGGAAAGATGGGTACAGTACATCAGTAGATGTGCATTTATTCCACTTATTCACTGATTTTTTAAGGCTATTTTCTCAATGAATAAGTGAAATCAGTTCCTATTTTGCTCAGTAGGCTACATAATAATATAAATATTTAACAGTCACTGAACCCTTGGGTAAGTAGGTACCTACTGTGGAAACAAGACATTGAGCTTAAGAAATGGCAAAGTATTTTGGCGAACTTTTCTCAAGGGGAAAACCGGAAATGGCTGGATTGACTGGCTTTTATGGCTTTAGGAAACGACACCGTGAAATAAGGCTTTGTAGCATTTGTAGCTGCAGCTTGTCCAGGGCAACGTCTTCAACAGGCACAATGTTCAATGGTTTTTGATAATTTGTTTGCTATTTTACAAAGGTGCTCAAGTTTTGGAGATGGTGCAAGGATTTTTAGTTTGGATTTTGGAACAAGCACATTTCAAACGCCAAAAAAAGTATTTGCTTCAAAATCATCCAGACAGTTAAATAAAGTCACCAGTGCCGAGAGGGGAACATTAGTGACCACCTGTTGCATCGTTTCGGCCACTAAATCTGCCTTGCCACCAGCAGCAATGTTGTTTCCAAGAAAGAATTTTAAAACTCATATGTTGACAGGAGCAAATTAGGCCTTGCTCAACCTACTAGCTGGATGATCGGAGAATTGTTTATAGATGTTATGAGTCATTTTGTCAAAGTTACTTCTTCTAAGAAGGATAATAAAACTCTTGTAATGATGGACTAGATACGAGCCACTTAGCACCAGGAGTTGAACATTGCGCAGGAAAATGGAGTGATCCTTCTTACAATACCTCCGCGTACAAGTCACAAATGTTAGGTCTAACATTATCACTGACGTCTGTCAACCCACCATCTTTGTACTATAGTGTACAGTCACGAGCACCAATATGTATACACTTCGACTCTTATTCCATTGTATTAAAAGTTACAATTGTTTACATATTTTAGCTCGTGACTGTACATACAATAGTTTTAGTTGCACACTGTTAGCTAAGTCCTAACTTAGTACTATTTTTTTACTCTGTTAGTTTTTTTTTAAATTAATAAGTATGCATACTATGTCTGAGCGAAGCCTTTTCATATTTATTTACTTTGGGTTACATTGACATATTAATATTTTTTTCTAGTTTTGTGTAAGAATACAAGCGGCAACGAATGCCGCTTAACACTTTGCTAAACAAGATCTTGTCAGTAAACATCTACGGGCTTACTTATATACGTTAGGTACTTTAATTCGATTGTTACATAATTTGCCATCCATACGAATTTGTATAGAATGTCAAATTTTAGGTTATGTAAAAGAGGAAGGTTTTTAAGTAAGGGGGCATCATATAGGAGCCTAGTAACTATTAAAGTCATACTGTGACATGCTACGAAAGCCTTTAGTGGCTTTTGCTGACACCTATATATATACCGATATGAATAGGTACGCGTAAGTACATTTTATAAATAAAGTAGATATAGGTAATTGCTTTTTATCGATAAGGCCGCCAATCTATGTTACTATGTGTTTGTCCTTTTGATGTTACTATGGTGTATAAAGAATAAGTATTTTATCTTTTATCTTTATCTTAAAACATTTATTTTTTTCATTTCAACCGTCATTGCTTTTCATTTGTCTTCCTGAAAAATATAGCTAAACTACCAAGTTTATATTTACAGCAAAATAGCAGTTATAGGTAGGCAACTAATAGGTAGTTACTTCAAGCAGCAAATAAAAAATAATTTGATAATTCTATAAATACTCAGTCATAATTATGATATTGTAAGAGATTGCAAGCGTTATTCATGATTTGACATTTTAATAAAACATTTCCTAAATTACAACTAAGTACCTATTACTTGAAAAGTAACGTTTATAAAAGGCTGACTATAATTTGGTGTCATCTAACATATAATTAAGGAGTATATTATACTACTTAAACTTATTAAGTTAGATTAGATAGACACAACTACTACTATAATTATCTTTGTGGTGGTGCCAAAATATGTATATAATAGCTACATAGTAAATGTGAGACAATGAACATTCTAAAGACATAGGTACCTGCCTAAAGGTAGTTAATTAACCATAAGCTAGAACCTTTAATACTTTTTCTCTAATCACTTGTGTAAGTGTTTTGTTTCTAGATAGAGATAAAGTACCTTTTATCTTTACCTAGAAACAGAACACTTGTATATAATATTGTGAAACGTTTAATTGAGTAAGTACATTTAAACGCTTTACAATATTCGCGTTTCATTGTACCGAAGTAAAATGTTTTTCGAAGTTTGACGCAAAGTTGCTTTATGGCCTTTAAAAGGCAGAACATGTTGAATAAGTTATTGGTTTTCAATATTATCTGAATTACATAAAGTCACATATTTTCATGTGATAGGAATAAACATCTCACTGCCTGTTAACCTATAATAAAAGGCACAGTTTTTTTAAAGTAAGCACTCGACGTTTCAGCCGATTTGTACTGGCCATGATCTAGTCGAGCTAACACAGTCAGAACCTCTGTTAAAGTCCTATGACGCAGTGCACTGTAAAACTGGTTTTATTAGATATTATAACCCCGTTAAACATTTTATAAGGGAACATAAAATAAAACAATACGTGTTAAGTAATAAATTATTTATTATTAATATTATAATAATTACTCGAAAATAAATACCGCCATACAGCTATGGATTTTAATACTTTAAATCAGGAGTATAAAATATAAAATACGTCTATGGATATTGGATAGTCATTGAATCGCTGGTGGATGGTGTTGCTGTAGCGACGTCGACTGGGGACGAAACGCCCATGGTACGGGGGATCGAATGTGGTAGACCCCCGCCACGTGACCTTGCCAGCTCTATTCCTTGAGGATAAGCTCCACGAAGGCGGTGTCAAGGTCATCGCCGATGTCCTTGTATTTCTCCTTCTCGGCCACAAGCTCGTCTGTGTGTACATAACAAATGTTAATGGCAAATTGATAAATATTCACTACCAAATAAAGTATTTTTTGTACAAGCTAAGGACTACGTCATTGCAGTTAACCTGTCTGTCCATTGCTGGACGTAGGCATAAAACAATGTTTCTTTTTCTACCTAGCATTATAGTGATCCGACACAAATTTTGCAAGATATGAAAGAATCTGTTTGATTACCCCAGGTAAGTCTTCCTTTAGAGAAGAGGATATTTATGATACGACAACTGCTTGATGTAATTAACATCCAAACAGTTGGGTAGTAAATAAATAGCAGTATCAATTTGGAACTTGATTATGAAGTTGAAATCGAATTAAAAAGTCGGCCAGTAACTTCAATAAAAACCGATTTGAAAATAATTACGGTCCCTTTTCAATAAATGCAATACTGCCTCGGCAGTTGTTTACTTTACTCCTACAAGTCAAGTTTTGAAGCAAATTAGTTGTAGCTTTGCATAGGGCTTCCAGACGCATGTGCATGTGATTAACTTTATGAAAGCAAATGATGTCGTCACATTCGTCTGGAAGCACTGACGTAATCAATAATTAAAATAAGTAATGAAAATGCTTACATGTCGTGTCCTTGTTATTTCGAAGCCATGCGCTCCTGGTTACCTTAAGCTTAGGTTCCGGCTAAACAGTCATGCAGACGTAGGTAGTTATTTCGAGAGCAAAGACTTTGATTAGGGAAAGAGTTTACTTGGTTTACTGTCAAATTTAAATGCACATGAAAAGCGAAGTGTCTGCTAATGGCAGCAGCGGTCGCAGGCTGTAGTCGTTAGTTTTCGCCAGTGGCATTCACTGGTAGCAGTCTTTCGCTATTTTAGAGTTAAGATTATGTTTAGGGATAGTGTTTACTGCCATGTTGTTTAAATGCACATGAAAAGCGAAGATCGTCAAGTTCAGTTTGCTCAATGGCAGCAGGTGCAGCGGTCGCAGACGCGCGCGGGCGCGGGCAGGCCGAGGTCGTCGAAGGCGCAGTCCAGCTCGCCGCCGATCTCATGGAACAGCTCCTTGCCCGCGATCAGCTCGTCTGCGGACAGCTCCGCCGTCAGTCGCTCGCTCCCACTCTCACACGCATGCATGCGCCCTCTACTCTACGGGGCCCGCCAGTGAAAACAACCATTCCATCAGCTATTTTTTTCTTTATTTACAACATACAAAACGATATTCTTGAGCTGAGAGGTATATGTCACGAACGCGAACTTGTGATTGAGAAACCATTGTCGAATTTTATGCGGAAAGTATACGATGCGGTTACGACGCGGGAGCCGGTTCAGCGGGCGCGGGTGCCGCTTCTGCAGCCGGAGGTGGAGCCGCGGGGGCTTCGGCGGGAGGCGCCGGGGCCTCGGCCGCGGCCGGTGCGGCGGCCGGGGCAGGTTCCGCGGGCACGGCGGGTGCGGGAGCGCCGTCAGCCGGGGGGCCTGCGGCCGGGGCGCCCTCGGCAGGCGCGGGAGCACCTTCTGCCGGGGGCGCCGCGGCCGGTGCACCTTCTACTGGAGGCACCGCACCCTCGGCCGGGGGAGCGGCGGGGGCGCCCTCTACGGGGGCAGCTGGAGCAGCGCCTTCCGCAGGGGGCGCCGCCGGAGCAGCACCCTCGGCCGGGGGAGCGGCGGGAGCACCTTCCACGGGCGGAACGGCACCTTCAACCGGAGGCACGGCCGGAGCCCCTTCGGCAGGAGGAGCCGCTCCGTCTGCGGGTGGCGCTGCGCCCTCGGCGGGAGGAACGGCGCCCTCGACCAGCGGAACGGCACCCTCGGGCGGGACCGCTCCTTCCACCGGTGGCACAGCGCCGTCGGCGGGTGGCGCGGCACCGTCGGCGGGCGGGGCCCCGTCTGCTGGCGGGGCTCCTTCGGCGGGTGGAGCCCCTTCGACGGGCGCGGGTGGGGGCGTGGGCTCCTTGGGCGGCGGTGGCGTGGGCTCCTTGGGCGGTGGTGGGGTGGGCTCCTTGGGCGGCGGCGGGTGCAGACGCTCGTACTCCTTGCGTGCCGCCTCGATCTGGCGCGTCGTGGGGTCGGCGCCAGGGATGAGCTCGACGAACGAGTCGTCGATGTCATCACCGATGTCGTTGAACCTCTCGATCTCGTTGATGAGGTCGTCTGCGGCAGGCGACGCGGTCAGCTCGGCAGAGCATGGCGGCAGGGCATGCGTTAACACGGGGCCGCTCCATGCTTCGCTAGGCTAAGGGTGGGTCCTCATGCCCCGTGCTTCGGACGATGAGTATGTACAGTATGACGGGCCCTTCCGTTGGCGCAAGTTCATATCGCTTCTCTCGAGCGACCTTCGTATTTCATTATAATTACACCCCGTCACTCCCAATTTTTGGTTTTGATTTTTATTCGTCGCCGCGGATCGGACCGATGATGTAATGATTGTATTGTTACTTAATCGATGATGAACTTTTGTTATAGCTGATAGAATCGATATGAATAGTTAGCACGGAAGGAACGATGATAGGGGGAATCACTCATATTAGTAAGAAAACAAAAAACCATTTTAAAAATAATAATATATATTTATAAACACTTGTGTTAGAATACTCTTAAAATCATTAATTTATTTCTCACGAACTTACTATCAATTCATAAATCAATAACATTAAAAAACGTCTCTCCGTCGATCGAACGTTTCGTTTACAGTACCTAAGGTGTGTTTGTTTGTCTGTATGCGTCTGCGCAAGTTAATTGCCAGCTTTAGCTCGGACTACGTACTCACGGAACATGAACCATGTTGTTGGAAAGTCGTCATTAATTCATAGATTCATTTTAATAAATAACAAGACTCAATATATGACACAAGGTAAACCATACTCGAAACAAAATAGAACAAATACTTCTTAGCAAAGTATTTATTTATATTTATTTTCTTATGAATATCAATATTTCACGTTACCATACCACTCATTAAATAAAATATCTAATCTCTTTCTAATATTAAGTAAATAAGAGTTTATTATAAATAATAGCAAACAGTGCACTCATTATTATTGCCAATGTCTTGAATTCATGTTTAATGCACTACCTACAAAAAGTAAATCATAAGAGAATAATCAAGTAAATTTTACAAAAAAAATATAATTTGTTCTACGTGTTACGATACAGATAAATGTACGAAGAGTAAATGTGGAATGTGTTCAACGAATGAGCAGTGAGTGTGCGGCTGAAACATTTTGGTCCCATTTTGGAATGTTGACGTTACATCTTACAATTAGGGGTGCCTTAAGAAGCGGTTACTATAGCTGCATTCATCGTAGAACATCGATGCATCGACGCTTACAGGCACGCTCGTAAAATAATGACTAATGAAAACACACATCTCAACATTTATACGGAAGATATTAGTAGAAATATATCGTGTATCAAATAAAAAAAAATTGCACATGGCAGTGGTGTCTAGCGAACACTCGATCTTGACGTTACATTAAGAAAAAAGCGGCTGGCAATTACTCTAAATCTAGAAACATCTAGTCGCCCGCCCATCTCACTTTTACCGAATCATCGTCTAAAATAAATCTCATGACACGCATAAATAAATAAATACAACGACACGTCATCTGTCGATAGCCAATTGTTTCCGGAGGGATGAAAGAGGGCGGCTCATTGCGCCGGCGCGCGACGCGGCGCGATGACAGATGTCAAATAGTGTCCGTCGTTAGTGACGCGCGCGTGTCGATGTCGATAGCGTGAGCGGGGCGGGCGGGGGGCGAGGTGTTCACATGTTCTGGATGTCGTGGAGCGTGGCCTCCATCTCTTCTTGCAGAAGTTTGCTCTTTTCGCGCTCGGCCACCAGATCGTCTGCAAGATCCGACGTGGCCACGGTAAGTCCACACAACAAACATAAAACATGCTTCAAACATTCACTTGGCGACTGATAGATTGATGCTAATAGATAGATTTATAACTAACTTTTACTAAGACACAAAGTGTTAATTTCTGAGAACTGGACCAAGGTATTTGTAAGGTATTTGTAACTTATTTTAAGTGAATGTTTGAAATGATTAGGATAGGAAAAAAACAACATAAAGTAAAACCATGCGCACATTACTAGAAACAAAAACATTGAAGGTTCGAGCATCTGGTAAGGACACATAAAATACATGCTCACGAAATAAAAAAAAAACTAAAAAGATTCATAAAGTTTTGATTTGAATACAACTTTAATTTATTATTTATAACTATATTTATTGTTAAGAAATGGTAGATTGATTTAACATAACAGAAAAGTCAATATCATACTTATTGTTGTATTCAAATCAAATCTAAAATCTATAAGACATCAAAATTAAAATAAAACTTTAAACTGTTACTAGGCAATAAGAAAACTTAAGCTTGATATTATAGCGAAAATGAGATAAATAAAAGCTTTCAGATCTATTGTACAGCATTGGAAGTGGAACTCAAGAAGCCAGATCTAATGACGGCTGAGATGAATTTTAAGTGCGTTTTATCTAAAGCTTTGGTTATTGTTCAAACGATGTTATTGTCAACTTGACTTCAGAGATTTGTAATTTATAAATAACTTAACCAAACTGTTGCTGTACGAAGTAATATCTGCAGAACCTTGAAAACTAGCATAAAACATGTCAATATATTTTAAATAAATTGTACTAATAGTTGATCTTTTATTTTCAACACTGCCTTGCCTACTACTAGGTATTACTAGGGTTCATCGTCATAAAATTTGTCAATTCAAATCAATCAGCACGCCATAACAATTTTTTCTTTACTTCTTAAACCTTGCATATGGCTTTGTTTACGAAATATAAGTTACTGACCAGTAAGTGCTTTTTCATTTGAATTGATTTTTTCGTAAAGTATTTCAGTAATAGTTTCATAGATCGAAATAGTGTTATTGTACCTTCAAGCCTGTCGACCTCCTTCTGTAGTTTTTGCACAGAGCGCTCGGCAAACTCAGCGCGCGCCTCAGCCTGCGAATTCATAGGGCACGTGTCAATGACATGTCTTTGAGAAACAGCCTATTTTTTGTAAGTCTCCATAAACAGATGTACAGTAATAGTACATTTATAATACTAATAATGTAAGGACTCGACAATAATGTGTACCTTTTTCAGATGTTAAACATACCGAAATTAGCATTTTTTTTATTACTCTAAGGTACTTTAAAAAATAGGCTGTTTTAATGAAAATATATCATGCAAAAATTATGAGTATCTTCTTAATTTAGTCAGCAAATTTTCAACTTTAATGACTTTATTGTAGAAACTCGACCTCTTTTAGGCGTTATTTTATTTAACAAAATATCAAAGGTTTTAGTAAAATACAACAAAAACTGAGTTAGACATCAAAACGGCACCACGCCATGCAATTTACCTTTACCGAAAGCAGCTAAGTGCCTGCTGACACTCCACTATCGACATAATATACAGAAAATCCATTTAATTACTATATACCTTCACCTTTACATTATGAGCATGAAGAGAGAAATTACAGATTGCTCTGGCCACATTATAAAAATAAATAAATAAATTATGAAAAAATAAAACAAAAAATATATTTTGTAAGATATTTCTTAATACAATATAAGTTAAGTATAGATCAATTGTTACAAACTTTACGAAAGATTGAAAATTACCTCCACAATTTAACATGCTAAACAATGGGACCAGAGCAGCTGCGAGTGAGCACAACTTACTTGCGATAGTTTCTGCGAGAGGCTATGGATCTTATCCTCGACGTGTTCGCGCGACGCCATCGCCTAGCCACACAAGATGGATTACTGACGGCAAGCCACCGACATGCCATGCCCACCTTGTGACTGTACCTTACGTCATCCCATTTTATTTATTCCGAATTGAAATCACCTTAGCAAACGTTTGAATTTGCAGAAGATAATTGTGATTTGCAACAATTACAATATACAGCGTGTCCAGAAAACGAAAGATAATCCTTTAGCTGCGTTTGGGTCACATCATGTTCTACCGCATTCTGGAATTTTAGTTTAATGAAAGTCTACTCTCTCTCTCTCTCCCTTTCTCTTTTCTCTCTCATTAGCTACTCGTTCTTTACGAACTCTGATTGAACGAACGAAATATATGGATACAAGATCAGGATTTGTCACAAAGTTATCGTAGAACTGAAAAAAATATCGTGGAAAGTCGACGAATTATCGTGCGATACGTAAGCAATGTATCAAATCATGAAATAATGATTGATGTAAGGTAACTTAATTTTAATTGACTTTTATTTCAATAAAATCCGAAAATGCTACCTTCGTGCATTTAAATTTTCATAAAAATTAAAATATAAAAGTAAAACAGTAATACCATTTTTAAATTAACATTAACTAAGCAATGTTTTAAAGTAATTGGCACGGTCTGCCTCGTACATTTTTTTAAACCACAGGCTATCAGTCAGTCGTTTGATTTGGTTTGTATGAAAACTTTGCATAAAAATATTTTTTATGTGGTTTTCTCAGTACTTTAGGGAACAAAAGAATATTGTTTTAGATAAAACAAATAACCATGAGTATTTGAAAAAAAATGGGGCTTAAAAAAGTTATTATTTGTAGAAATGGCATGAAATAAAATAACGAGTGAAGATTTTTAAAAAGAAAAAAAAAACGATATCTCGAAAACCGTGAGACTTCATTAAACTAAAATTTCAGAATGCGGTAGGACATGATGTGACCCACCCGCAGCTAAAAAGGATTATCTTTTGTTTTCTGAACACGCTGTAGACAACCAACTTTGACATACAAGACAACGTAAAAATAATGAAATGATAAGCGTACAATCACAAATTAGACATTGGTACATACATGATAGATACAGAAACAATTATAATACACATGTAAGAAGGATAGACGTCGTAATTAGATACATAGATGAAGCACCAACCGCTGTCAGCCACACGTCTACCTACACCGACATACACGAAGAAGAGATAGATACACGGACAGCTCTGGTAGCGAAGGATACTATTTCCCAACAATAAAACGATGATGAGCATGATCCTATTCTACAACCGTTACCAACACTATCTACGGAACTGTTCCGCTCGAGCCGATCATTTTACCTCTTTCAGTTGTGCATCCAGCAGTTTGACTTGGACCTCGTATGTTTCTTCTCTGTGCGTCGCCTGTGATTATTGTTTATTAACGAAAAACACAAAACAGCGAAAACAGAAAATCCATGCAGTACGTCACAGCATCGTGAAATTGTGTCATTTAGACTTTCAGCGATACTACGAAGCACTAAACGGGTAGAAAGTAAACTAAAACGTAAGTAACTGTTAAGTAAAAGAACATACACGGCAGCCAAATTAAGAATAAGGTCAGTGAGGAGGAAAACACGGTAAGTACAAACAGACGCACTACGTGTTATGACTTTTTAACCACGCCTTTCAAACTTGTATGTGGTAAAAAGGACACAGTTACTACGTTAGAGAGTATGCACATCAGAATGCAAGTTAGAGAAGCGCACGAAAACACTCGCGTAAGTCAACCGATCTCTGCCATTTCACACCTCTTTTAGGCGGGTGGTGAGGGTTTTGATCTGGTTTTTGTACTCCTCTTCGCGTTGGTTGGCCTGCGTGGAATTGGACATACTTGATTAACTGTTTGAACTTAATGCTGCTTTATGATAAACCCTTTAACTTCTCTAAATTTCTGTACTTGATACATTGATTGCAATACATCATACACTGGTGAAGACGTCGAATTGACCTATATAAAAATACATGGTTGGTGCATCATTCAAGTTGATTTTTTTGTTGATAATAAATTTTACATAAGTAAGTTATTATCTGAGTTATAATCAAGACTAGGGTATTGGTAGCTCTAACACCCTAGCTTTTAATATTGTATTACTAGCTAGAGATAAATATTCTGATATAGTAAGTACTTATAAATGAATTATTTAAGTAAACGGAATATACCTTTTCCTCGGAGACTTCCAGGGATTTCAGGTTGTTGCCAACAACGCGCAACTCTTCCTCAAGCTCGACGATTTTGCTGGAAAATAACAAAAAACACAATCAATTTCCACTGAACCTGATTTAGGTAGTGTTTAAAAGTGTTTTTTATCGATTTCTAAAGAGTAAAATAACATCGTTTTTAAATATGTAAAAGGGCATCAACGTGTAATCATTACAGTCCAATAATTTATGTGGGGCTTCAAAATCAATATTAATAATAAATATCACCATTCAATTGGTGACCTAAATACTTGTCAAATTGAAGTTTGATAACTTATGTCTATGGTACATCATTAAAAATAATAAGAAGCGTGTGTTGGTTATTATAACTGTGTTTTGTTATTATTATTTGGTTGTAGTTGATATCCAACTACAAAAAAAATTTCAAATGTTTAAATTCAGTGGCGTACGGAACGTTTTCAAGCTTCAGTATTTCATTCAAAACATCATATGTAATTAAATCACCGTCACTTAATGTAAACATTCACCTTCACCAACTAGTGAAAATGATTCAACCGAGATAAAGCATTAAGATCGCAATTTAATCATTGCACACAGCGCTTTCTCGTTTTCACTAGCAGGTACCTATCAAAGCATGAAATTATGCATTGGCCAATTCAAGTGTTGGTTTTAATCTTGTTAGCGTCTGTGCAATGCTTATCGTATTATCTGACGCTGATTGTTCCAGTTTAAAATTTGCATTAAAATATATTAGAATTATTCTTCTTTAAGCTAGATCGTCATCGTTGTCAATTAGTGTCAGCTAATGCTTTTATAATTTATAAGGGCTTTCATGTGTAAACGAAACGAGTGCTGAAGTTGAACAACAAGTTGCTGACGTTCTTTTTTAAAAAGCACATTTGTGTCGCTTCTGTACTTCAAGTTCAGCGTCGTTGTCGTCCGCCCCCGTACTCACCCGTCGCTCAGCTCGGCGCGCTCCTCGGCCCGCTCGAGGTCCTGCTCCATCATGACGAGCTTGCGCGCCACCTACCGCCGGCCGAGCGTTAGTACACGCTCACACGCACACACACACAACACACACTACGCTACCGAGACGGGCGCCGCTCTCGAATGCTTCGACAGTGCAGTGCATTTTCACAAACTTGCTGAAAGATTTTTCGCCTCGGTGATGAGACACAGATCAGTGATTGTGCAGTGGTCGTGTTAAGGACAGGGAAGGGACAAAAATGGATATTTATCATGTTTTCTGTAATGTCGTAGGCTGACAGCTGACTTTGATCAGCAATGATCGTATCGAATATGTGTCTCCACCGGGCGTTTTCTTGCTGCTTCAAAGTAAATCTAAGGAAGCAAAAGTGTATTCAAAACAAAACACAGGCCAGAAATTCAAATGAGGATCACACAAAGCGGGATATCGAGAGCGGCGTCAGTGCTCACATTAATTAAAAAATATAATAAACGAGGGTTGTCCCAAAACATTTAGTTCTAAAATTTATTTTTCGAAACAATTAAAAATTAAGTGCTATCTAGTGCATTATAGTAATCGTTATGTGATGTGTGCGCTTGCATATGTGCGGCACGCATACGGCCAGTAATTCTGGTGTAATGCGGTGCATATCTGAAAACGAAAATTGCCCTATACCACACATATTTCCTGAGAGCCTACTTATAGCCACGTTTAGGTGATACACACACTGAAGACAGAAGTTTAGTTGACACATGGACATGAAAGTTAACATTTGTATAGAAATATCCATGAGATGGGGCAACCCTTGTTTTAGTCTGAATTACTGAGAGGACAGCACCACTTAAGTTCCACGAAGGTCCAAAAATGGCACTGCCCTACACATATCCTTAAAAATAAGAATTACTACCGCTCTGTATAGAAACAAACGGTAGTAGTTAAATTAATGTTATGGGAAATGCAAAATAACAATAAACTTAATCAAAAAAACACCGTCACAGCTTTTCTTGGAAATCAACCTAGAATGAGGCATGCAATAAAAATATCTAAGTGAGAGCCTATGTTAGAAATACCAACGTAGGTAAATCGGGTTACGGTGCAGCAATGTTAAGAATGCAAATGAACAACCATGCAGAACGTAGGCGAAAATTTGCAAACCAGGCTTTAGGATCACCGCGTTACAGCTCATTATTGAAAAGCAAATAGTTCAACAAGAATGTTGAATTATACTTAAGAAGAAAAGTATTCTTTATTCTTATTATATTGGCAAGGTCAATATTGAGAGTAGCAGTGAACCTTTGGCGGAATTGGAGAGAAACCTACGATTCGCCGGCATCGGCACGCTCCTCCGCGCGCTCCAAGTCAGCCTCAACCATGGCCAGCTTACGGGCCACCTGAAGACACCAAACCACGTTAAACAACCAAACTCTATCTAGTTGTACAGTAGTTAGTAGCACGTACTAAAAAACATCGGGCAGCTGCTATAATAGTGCACGTAACTCTTGAGAAACTTGAGCTACGCCCTACGTATATGGAAGTAATGCTTATGTAACAACATATGCGACGAAGGAGACTGGCCCCGCCGTATAAGGCGTACGAACCAAGATCAGTCGATACGACTCCTTCTTGGGACTCTTGACTTTTACGGCTGCCTTCACTGCACAGGGTCATATGTCAGGGGAATTAGGACATTATTATAACTTCAACCATATGGCATCGGCAAGGTTTCATTCTTATTTTATTGTATGACTTAAACGGAACGAAGAATTATCTAATGTCTATTGATAAATTATTTTACTCACGATATATATAAGTATTTTATAACTTTGTCATAATTCACAATCATTAGTTGGTAAAAAGGTTTAAAAAATTACAAATGTTTAAGAGCTCAAACTTGTTATTGAATGCAGGAAAACCAGAGTTAGTTGCACAAATGACGCTTTATTTTATAGGAATAATACAGCATCACTTAAAGAGATATATTTAGTATTTTACGGGGAATATGTTATGAAAATGTCAGTAGGTAAACAATAACTAATGGCTTTACAATTTTAATCTTTGAAAAACACTGAGTTTTAAAAGCACTATAAGTTTAACTTATGAAATTGCACACAATTATAAGACGACGAATTAAATGGGACATCAACTTTAATGTATTTGTTATGTACAGATCTTCATGATACGTTGTACGAGCAAACCATGCCAAACCAAACAACATCGAAACTCCTTTTATAAAGACCTCATCGTATTTCTTGTCGGCTTCCTCAGCAAGGAACCTGGCTTCCTTGAGCTGGTTCTCCAGGGCGTCCATACGCTCTTCATCGGCCAACGACCTGTTCTCGAGGACCTTGCGGGCACTGGATCCCATAACACAAATCTTCAGTAAGAATATCGACACAAGCAACATCCCTACGTAAAATATGAACCTAACTTATTCTGACTGTTATTTCAAGGGTAACCCAAAGTTAGAAGACATGCAAGAAACAAACACACTAAATTTGCGAGGAACATTTAAAGCGACAGACAATGTTGAAGATCACGATTCACGATACGCTGCTGTGGAAGGAACTACTTTTGATACAAGCGTTTTAGATGGAAATATTTCATTATTTTCTCTGACATTACTTGTATCAAATGTTTTAATAAGACATCCAGATGCAGATTATAATGCTAATTAGAATTTTAATTTGCATTTGATGTATGGTAATGAATAGCTGCCGAATATTGCATTAAACTGCAAATGCAGCGTTTAAGTAAACAATTACATTTACAATGTACGTAATAAACGACTATGCAATATTCAGAACTAATCGATGACGCCAGCAACAAGATAAACTTGTCCTTAATAAGTCCAATATTTTATTAG
The DNA here is from genome assembly GCA_963921215.1 of Scoparia ambigualis. Lineage (NCBI taxonomy): Eukaryota > Metazoa > Arthropoda > Insecta > Lepidoptera > Crambidae > Scoparia > Scoparia ambigualis. Next base: position 23,644,632 of record OY992521.1, on the reverse strand, counting down.
CAACAATAACATTTCGAATTAAGTTACTAGTTTCTAATCGTCATTTACCACTAATGGTTATACGAGTAAAAGTTTATTCTAACAAGCAGCAATTCCTTGTAACGTATAAACATTGGATTAACGTACTTTTAAGGTCTAACAATTAACCATTGTTCGATTTTACAAGGAACAGCTTCTCGAATAATATATTACGCTAGTAAATAAATGGTAGGTACTGTTTTATCAATAAACTTTTACAACACCCCCATCACTATCGGGGAATTTTCTTTCTAATCTATTTTACTTCGAAAACAAAAGATGAAGCAGTACCACCACAGATTAAATGACAAGTTGTATAAGCGTTCACCTCTTCGTATTTCTTGTCGGACTCTTCGGCAATGAGCTTGGCTTGCGCGAGTTGTGCCTCCAAGATGGCGACACGGTCGTCCTCCATGTTGGTTCTGTTCTCCAACGCCTTGCGTATTCTGGTTAGTGCGGGGCCAAACACATGCATGTTATAACATCGATATTGTTATGGTATCGTTTAAGGAATATATGGTATGACATGAAAAGCTAACACACAAATCTCTACAAAGAGATCTTGACTAAATATTAAGGACGTTTAAAAGTTTTTTCTATTATATTGTAATGAATTTTGAAGCAAGTAAACATTAAATCAGGAAATATGTTTTAATTTTCACTAGATAAAGAAAACATCAAAACACATGCAGGACTTTTTGCCACACACAGATACGTCAATAGCTTAAATTAATTCATTGTTACCAAAAAAAAATATTAGAAAATAGTGCTTGCGATCTTATCGAAATATCGATATCGGAAAAATTATAAATAATCATTATTACAATAATTCATGTTAGTTGACATCTCTGAGTGCGACAGTTACAGATAAACAAAAGGAAACTGAACGAAATATATTATATTGTCTCAAATTTTCTATTTAATATGAACCTAATATAACCTACTCTATTAAACACGACAACTATGTTATAATACATGATTTTCCTAAATAATTTAATTGACTTAACAAGATTATGTTAATGGAAGTCATACAATTTCATTAACAAGTAAAATACCTAATGTGGCACTAATTTTCTAAATTCAGATTTAGCGGTAAGTCTGCGTAAGACATATTTATGTTTTCAGCAGAATTGAGCTAATGCTAGGATAAAAACATCAATGCCATCGTAAAGGCTAACACATTGTATTATTGTCAGAAATGAGGGTTGTGTCATCTCTTTTTAACAGTCACATCTACGTAACTGGTACATACAAAAGTTGATTCTCACACAACTCAAGTCTGTCAACCAATCACATGTGCGTTGACCCAAATGTGGACAAAAATGGTAACAGTCTGTAGCCGCCGTTTAGCATACTAGACTACCGAATCAGGCTCCGGTCACAAGCACGAGGGTGTTTCCAGTTCATTGCGCGTTATACTAGGGCAGTCTTAGTCACCGGTAACAGAAAGAACGCATAGAACAGAGAAATCGCGCGTTGAGTCAAAGTTCAAAATCACAAGTGTGTTTACTCCAAAGAGTATTTTATCTATGAATATCAGCGTTGAATTATGCTGATCGAGATCCTATTCGTCGCAGCCCTGTTATAGTATTATAGAAACTAAGCCAAAATGCGTGCTACGTCGAATAAATTCTTTGACTTTGACTGTAATGAACAGCATGTCGATTCTCTAAAACTCGATCGTCTCTTCTCTTACTGCGACCCTCACGGTCCGATCAAAAGTGACATTTATCACGTTAGCTTAGAGTCGAAGTTAGAGAACGCGGATTTTATAACTCACTGCGGACAAGAATATTCAGGATCGAGCTTTTAAAGAATCGCACAGCTGCAGTCGAATAGCCTACTCTGGCCGTGTAGCCCCTATCCTAATCAGCGTGGACTCACCGTTCGGACTCATCGGCGGCCTGGCTGGCCTCGGACAGCTTGGCGGTTGCGGTGGCGAGACGCTCCTCGGACCTCTCGAGGTCTTCCTCCAGCAGTTGGATGCGTCGGTTGAGGGCAGCCACTTCGGACTCGGCCTGGGGAAGAAGGGCTTTTTATAATAATCTTTTGAGATAGAACCGGTTTCTTACTTTTTTATTATAATAAATGTCACTTTCTATCCAGTCGAATACGGTTGAAAGGAAGAAATTGCTTTTTAGCGATAAAGCTGCCAATTGTATGTCACTATGTGTTTGTCCTTTTGATGTTACTATGGTGTCGATAAAGAATATTTTATCTTATCTTATCCTATGATAAAGTAAACCCACGAACCCACAATGGGACAACGAGGTGGGTTGTGGCCAAATCTCCTCATATGCTGCTGTCCATGTGGGAAGGCGTTTACCCAGCAGTGGGACGTTAATATGCTGATGATGGTGATGAATCTAATATAATAAAGAGATAAGTTTGGATGTAGAAGGTAATCCAGAAAACTAATTATCAGATTTCAAAAATTATTTTACTAATATTTAGAATGGACCTTCAGAGTGGACATAGGCTGTATTCTATACTGTATGTATAATAGGCGAAATTATCACGGAATACGAGCGTTCACGTGGACAAAGTATTAAAAATTTGCATCGTGCACTATTATTTATATTGGCATAATACATAGATAAACATTTTCATTATATTTATAATGTTGACAAAATTATTTCTACTGATTTGTTTGAAATTGAAAAAGATTTTTCGTTTGAATCTAATTATATAAATATATTGGGAAGTCATAAAGGTTTCTTTTTGGAGAAATTATGTTGGGATACATTAAACCGCGTTATTTTCTAATGCAAATGCTCTAGGGAAACAACGTACTAAAATCTAAAACCAAAAAAAACATAAAGCAATATTTCAATAATTAAGCCGTATTTTATAATCTAACATTTTTTTAAATATGTTTGATGCTATTATCCTTGATTCAAATTAGAAATTCAAATAAAATCATAGACAATAGAGCAGACGCAGAATTTCTTGGCGGGAACATTATACCTAATCGCTCTCCACACAATAAGATTACTTCATTTGGAATGCCAGGTTGAGTAACCATGCATGATGCATGTATATTTATCAGCCAAGTTTAGTTTAAGAGTTCATAATAAAAGAAGTGTTCATGGCTATGGCTGAATAACAGATAACATTATTATACGGAATATCTTCTTCCTATCATCTTTTATTTTAAGAAAATTTACTTTAACCCTTCAGCTTTAATTACCTACACAATTTCACTAAAGGCAACATTATTTAGACTTTTCATTCATTGCACTCAAACTTTGTTACACGCAAAGCGCCGATAAATATATGGCCGATTATTGTCCAAAAAAGAAGATGACCCATTTCTCAATGTTTGCCCTAGAGACGTTTCATGTTTTGATAGTGAATAATAGCGTTGCACCTGATATACATAATTTCAAGAAATTGCAGTCTAATTTATAGTAACATACTTCGTACCTAGCCGTGTTTTAAGTTAATTTGAAAATTACGTTTAAAAAGGAATTAAAGATAGTGTTAGGTCATTTCCTATTTACCACATCCGCTATTTTGTAATAATTTACGGCACTGGCATCAAGGATTTTTGAGATTTTTTGATTTTGATTTTTTGAAAGTTACGAAAAAAGGTAAAGTTCGCAAGTAAAGAATTATGTTGTCACTAATGCATTTATTTAAAAACTTATGCTAATTGTGCTTGGCACAATTTACGTGTCACATTATATTAAGTCTGTATGAGATTAATCCCTTTGCTTTTCTTATGTTTAAAAATATTGTAATAAAATCTTTGGCGGCAATGTCAAACCTACAAAGAATTATTATTAAATATTTAACAACTTTAAAACCTCTCTATTTACAACAATAACTACTGTTGATTCTTAGAAAAGTATGAAGAACCAATACAGAAATTCAATTTTGATCAAGTAGCGTTAATATTTTTTTGTGGTGCGGACAATATAATATGGGGAATGGGACATCTCCTTTATTCGTTTGTTAAAGTAATATAACCATTTTGTTTTTAACATTGTCATTTAATCTCTTTTCCTTTTTAGCAAGTGGGTTTTAAGTTGATCGCGCAGTAAATACTTTAGGTATCAGATGGTAAAGTTTAGTATGAAAAAATATTTTTCTGTTTTTGGTTTGAATATTCCAAGGAATTGTTAAAAGTTTGCTTGCCCATGTAAACTTTTTGCAAATCACCAAGGGGACCATCTGTGTCGTTAGTCGTTACCGATGCTTATCGCAATGGCCGCTGTACGAACGGCATTCATGCTGCATTCCGCGGTCACAACACAAGTGTTTTCTTAATGCCTTACTCAGAACATGGCCGTTTTTTGTATGTGCCTACGCATCTCACGACAGGCCGACATCGATTACAGAGGATTCATTAAATACTAGCAAGTAACTATAATACCAAGAACATAATAAAGTATTATGAAAATGACGAATCGAAATTTTGTCGACTAACTAATGACATAGCTGATTTCGGCAGTAGTAGATAAATCGAATTTCATCAAAATATGCCACACCACACCTGTCAAAAATAGTGACGTCCTATTTCAGCTTGGCAAACTTTTGACGAACTTCAACCGAACCCAGTACAACCTACTTAGTATATGGCATCGAACATGTCACCTAAATGTAACTAGCCATTGTTAACTGTCGAAACACGGAACGTGTCGTGAATTTAACGCCCATCACTAACATTTTGCATCGGTTTATTTATATTCCCCGCACCGCGCCGGTGACATCACGCGTCCTTGTCGCGAGGAAGCTCAAACGAGTCCCAGTTTCTCCTCCTTTTATCCTGTGTCGTCATAATGTGTGGACGCTAATAATAGACGTGACAGGACTACTGATTTGCACTCGCAACTGTATCGTTTGAAACGAGAACACCTTACATTTGATGTATCAATCTGATCAACGAAAAAACACAAAACAACTCAACCGTCTCAAGCTTATATGTATCCTGTTCACAAGCTAAATGAAAATTAAGTCCGTTAAAGTCCCTAACAAATGAAAAAGAGACAGATCTATTAGTGTACGTCGAGCAGTTAACTATGTCCAGTCACCTTGAACTTGCCGAGCATAATCCGAATTGACGCGTAAGGCTATTTTAGTATTAGAAGCCAGTTGAGCCTCTTATTATGAGAGGTTAAAGACCTCATCGATGTTGGATTTACAAAAATCAATGTTGTGTCTACTCACGTCCTCATCTACAACAGAAGCTCAATTGATATTGTATGAAGTTACACCTGATTGCATAATGCAATTCCCGTTCATGGATGGTCGAAATACATTGTTTAATTTTCGAGGGATCGGTACGGGAGACATTGTGTCCATTGAGGGACCGGTCACAATGGCAAGCCCAATGGCAACGCACCATTATCACGCAAAGGGTCAGCTAGAATTAGTGGCAATGAATGCGGAACATTTGTACTCATCCAAAATTTTACGTAAGTACATATCCGGTTTTACCCAGTTCGTTGGCAATATTCATTTCTTCAGTATTATATTGGTATCGGCAATATTTCGGATTCCAGTATTTCACGTGAAACAGTAGGTATCATCGATTTTGAAATCCACTTATGTAGTTAATGAACTCAGACGTTTATTTAATAAGTAAAATTACTGAGTCGTTTAAACCGGTTTTTATCACTTTTGAAGGGTAAGCGTTTTCGCTGTAATTTTTAATTATAATGTAAGTGTTTTACATTATAATTAAAAATCGTATTTTTAGCATTCACGTGAAGAAGATCAAATTAAGTTTGATAAAACATTTTCAAAATGCTATTTCTGCTTTTGATTATATCTGTTATCCTATTACGAATTATAGGTGTGAACGTAATAATTATTGAGTCTTTTTCATTCTTTGCTTTATCATTGGCAACATTTCTTATCGCTTGATACAGGTAAGAAGATAAGTCTAAAAAAAGAACAACGTGTTGTAAAAGAACATGAAACAATTACATGCACTGTTCACGGTTATTTTTTAAAATAAAAAACAATTGGTGGCGATTCGAATTTCGACCAAGCCTAATAATGTTCCGAGCCACTTGAACAGGAGTAATTGAAGCACGCATAGGTGTTTGTTGTAGCAAGGGTATTCCGCCTGTGTTGGTTACGTCATGCGATAACGGCGAGGAGCTCGGACACGCCTTCGTGGCGCCAGCGGTCCTTCGAGGACGTCCAGGAATGCATTGAGGGTGCTGGGCCTTGCCACCCGGCCGGCGCGCTCTACATGTGCCACAATAGACCGGTACACGACCTCCAACGCAACCAAACCTGTTAGGTGTAACAGAAACCGCCTCCCGACTACCGAGCCGACAATTATGTAAAGATATTTCCAACAGAACCATTCACACCTCGAGACCGATCCGATCGGTTAATAAACCCCAATTTATGAACAATACTAAAAAGGTCTATCTAAAGAAACACTACGAAAAGAATCATTATTCGTCGTCTCTTTCTACACTACTCGGTCGAGATTAATCCGAAAGAGAGGTGAATATGCGTACGTTGCCTGCACACCTAAGTATGGCCGGACATTACTCACTATAGGTATATAGTACGAGACTACATTAACTCCCTTGATAAACTGAGTTTAGAACGAATGTGTGACACAAAAAGGAATTTCACTTCATCAATACTTCCGCACAGCACAACACAAATACATGGCACGTTTGCTTACTTCTTCTCTCCGCATTATTTCCACTTGTAATCGTTTGTGGTACTCCTCACACTCGTCCTTATATTTCTCCATTTCTTCTTTAGTCTGACGCATTTTCTTCTTCAAAACGTCCAGAATCGTTCCTTGCTGCATGTTTGTCGTCATTTTTATGCACTTTTGTGTTTAATTCGAATACCTAAAAGCTTAAAACTAGAGACACCTTCGCCCTAGTCGCGAAAATGCCAACTGACTGGCTCGCTCGTTGTCGTTACCGCTCCGTATCGCCGAGATGGGCACGGCACGAATGAACACAGCCGGCGAATAAAATGGCCGCCACCGACACACGCTGCACCTTTATCGCGCTGATATCAACTGCACGCCACTTATGCGATCATTGACAACTGTTATTTTATTAACGAATTATTACTATAAACACCTTCAACGCGATAACTAGTGTTTTAGAGAATCACATATTTCGAAATGACTTTGACAGCGTGTTGAGCGAATGACAAAACGTCACAATGTAATGCATACAAATCACACAATCGACCGCGCGGCTAGTGGCTCCACCTGTTGGCACCGAGCGGAAACTGAGTCCCTACCGAGAGTTAAAAGTTAATGGCTATCCAAATTGTGGGATGGGTGCCACGCTTGAACTACTTTACACAAAAAAACGACTGTAGTATTCACAGGGTCATTGTAAGGTGTTACAAGTTGGGGATGGGAAAAGAAGCATCAAAAGCCAATTAAAAATTACTATTACAAAGTTTCGACATCACAAATTAGACGGACAATGTTATTTAAAAACTTTTTTTAACGTTAATGAAATTGAAAACCTCGAAGTTTATTGTTCAACCGAATGGAAGGGAACTACTAGTAGCGTCATCTAACGCGTAGCTGTCACAACTTGTAGTAGATAAGGCAGGTAGGTAGCCAGTGGGCATATTATTGTTCTAATGCGTTAGCGACAGACGGACAAAAAGCAGCCGAAATCTGTATGACGTCATTCGAAAGGTATGCGCCTGTTTTATATTCCGTTAGGTGACCAAGCAAAATTCACAAAACGTTGTCGGTAAAACAGACACTGAACTGAATGACTCTCTCCGTATTATAAAGATAATAATAATATGAAGAAGAACTATTCTATATTACTTGGAAGTTTTAATATGTGCCGGTTTTCAGTATTATGATGATTAAATTATTATTTATAAATAACTGCTCATTGAAAACGTGAACATCGCACAGGAATGTATATCTTATAAACGTGACATTAAATGATAACATCAGCTACCTCTGCATATCAGTATTATAGAGGCTGAGTCAGACATTAGAGCACTCACACAAATTAATACCTAGTAAACGTAGGTAATTTAATTTTATTGACCTTGCCACTTTTCAGACAACCGTTTAGCAATGTACTGAAAAAAAAGAAAACATTAGAGAACGAAATTTTAACATCAGCAGCCAAATATAACTCACCGTAAAAACAGAATTGTGTAGAAAAATCAAGTAATACCGAATTATGTATGTGCATTATCATTAGGTAACCGCGATGCGTGTAATCGTCCTGCCGAAGTAATTAGTTACATCACAGGCCAATTAGCTTAAGGGGATCCTGCACGAAATTGTGAAAATTTTCGTATTTTTAAGTTACTGTACTATGCGCTGAATTAGTTAAATACATTAAAAGAACTTACTTAGCATGATCTCTGCACAAGGTCGTGGCCTTGTTGTAATTTGAAACAAATTGTTCAAACAATAACTAACAATACATAAATCTAATGACTCCTAAAAACTTCTTTTTTCGACAACTTTCTTAATTTTACGCATGAAACAATAATTCTTACATGAAAATATTTGTATTAATATTCCGCAGTTCACCCCCATCTTAAAAAAGTAAATTTTATTTTTAACACAAGCGCGTAATGGTTTTGTACATTTCGCAGAATAAAAACATTGCTCTAATTAAATTACTAGGTCTGAAACTTCAAAGCAGAATTGTTCTAATTAAATATCAATATGATTGATTTTGCTTTGAAGTTCATTAAGAGACTTATGTCAGTTTTTGAGATCGTGCGGCACCCCCTTAAGCGACACTTTATATGTCGGATGCACAATAAAAGCACCTTTAACACCGCGGTGTGCGATAAACGAATAAGTATGTATAGTATATAGAAAGTCGGTCAACAGACAACCTATTGTGAGCCATATGGCCATTGACCATCAATCAAAGCTAAGGCTGGCCTCATCTCTTTTATGGGCACAGAATCCAACGTATTATAATAGTAGTCAGTACTGATACAGACACGGAGACATGAGTTTAACGAAGTGGTTTTTCAAGACAGTAAAAGATTTCATAAACACTTCATAATGTTTATGACAAATTACTAAATACATTGTCAAAATTATCTTTTTAAAATGAAAGTAAGTTTGAAAGTTTGTCTTGGAAAGATATTTTATTCTTTCGTCAAGTTAACTTCAAAACTTTTAATACTTGCATCTAACTATGACTCCCTGACTAAGACTGATTCAACAATAAATTATACTTAAATTAAACGCGAATCTTCTACCAAATGTTTAACTAGAAGATAAGTTGAATGTTTTAATTTATTCGAACTTTTTTAAAACTTATTATATTTATTTTTTGCGATAATGAAAAATGCCTTAAAGAGGACGTGGGTTCGAACCCCACCTGAGGTAATGATCTTTTTTAACGTTTTGTTATCTCGGTTTTTTAAACAGTTAATTTTTAAATGCCATAAATGTTCCATTGCTGGGCTGACTTAGGTAACAATATTACGCTGTAACCCATCACTCCGGCCTTGAGTTCGTGGGTTTTGCGTCATGTAGCTTTTTAAAACTGTTTACGTGTATCATAATAGCTCATTGACCTGTATAAATATATTACTACTATATTCTTAGTGCATTCGTAGCCATAGTGAGCACCTGCAATAGGTTAGCAAGAAGGTATAAAAGTCTATAAAGTTTCGCTATTTTGAAAAACCGGAGCATAAAAGAGAATCAGCGGAAAACATTTTCTCATTTATTTGGGGGTCAAATAAGTATTGAAAACAAAACATTAAATTGAGAATCATGGATAAGTTCATGAAAATTTAAACAAAAACAGAACAGTTTTTTATCAGTCGCTGAGCTGATTCATCGCTCAAAAAGAACGTCGGTTTTATAATCTTACACGAAGATAAGTATTGACATGTTTCGAGTCTAAAAAAACATTTTCAGAATCTTTAGCTGATCTGCAATCGGGCATACTTATTTAGTATTTGGGACAATAATATACTGGCTGAGAAAGAAAGAGTGTCTGTCACAATTTAAATATCGATAAAAAATTACGGAGATTCGTATATTCTCTCTTAGCACATCACTATAGTTAGGTATGTTTGTTAATGAATAATTTAGAAAGTTGCAAGACTCGTGAAGTTCAGTGAGGAAGGCGTGTAGGCATTACCAGTATGTTTGTGCTGATTTCATAATTCCAACATTCACGAACTACGAAGAGAAACTATATTTCCTCTTCTTGTCTTACATCTTTGATGTGTCTTTCTAGTTATCAGTTGCTCAGTCAATATTAAGATAGCATTTAAGATAAGGTCGTTTTAGAAGTGGAATTCATGTCATTCTGTGTACAAATGCAACTATCTGACATTGATAAGAAATCATTCCGATGTAGGTATATTTCTACATACCGAAAAGTAGAAAGAATGATGTAGCTTAATTGAAAACTATCTACATTACAATCTAACTGTAAAGAAAACATGTTTAAGAAACTACGCTGATGATTTAATTTATAAGTTAAATACAAAACTACATCAAGTGATTTCAAAATGTGAAAGCTTGTACGAGTAATATGTGAATGCACTTGGAAATCTATTAATATTCTAATAAAGGAAAGGGCGATTATTGGTCCACGTGAGTGTATTGACAAGGACGGCATCTAGCGGCGGCGAGTGCAACCGCTCAAGTAAACATGTCAAACCGAATGTCAATGGCTCAGCTGATAGGCACGCGCGCCCGATGCCCGCACAGCATCAACAATCGAAAGAACTCGATTAAAAATAGTATCGTGCGCATTTGGCCCACGCCCCGGGCACACAACAACAGCTGAAATAACATAGGACATTACCCTTTTCAAAGCAGTGTTCTTGATGTTCTGCAACTCATTTTTGATTATGGAAAATTTCATCATTGTATCCGACGAAAATATGGAGCTGCCGAAAGCCAAGCCCGGGTAGTCTGCACATCTTCGCCTTCGTCTGTTCTCCCTCTCCGCCAGTACTTCGGTACACTCGCTGGTGCATCTCAATTTCGCTAGTTCCTCAGTCTCAGGGTCATCTTCTAAGTTATCACAGGCTACGGCGGCGGTCATCTCGGCCCCGTCTCCCGCCGATCGCTCGTTTTTGAACGAGAAATCGTCGTCCGAGTTATCACGAGATTCCGCGCCAACGACTCTATCGTCGAATTCGATGTCGTCGTCAAAATTCGCAAAGTCTTCGATAATATTTTGATTCGAAAGTGCATCGTCACTATTCGTCCTTGTCACTTCTTGAGATTCACTAACACTATTAACACAAGGCACAACATCGTACGTTTGAGTGTGTAAGGCCACTTGTTTAGACGGATCAGTGTTTGGGGGCGCACTGGGGCTGGGGGCGGATTGGCGGTTGCCCCGCAGCCGCGGGTGGTGTTGGTGCCCCCTGCGCCGCACGGGGGCGCGCCCGGTCGCGGACATTGCTACGCGCGGCGCGGTCCGTCCGGCCGCGCACTGGCGGCGGCCATGTTGACTGACGGGGGCGCCTGACATTGCACTGGCGCTGGCGTCACTCATGTCAGTCGGCCATCATTGTTTCATTCAACTGTTTTACCGACGCTACCGCACTTATTTGTTTAGCGGGAAGATTTAAAACTTTTTTTAAAACAAACGAGAAAGGTTTCGATGTTTCGAACTTTAACATAGAAATCAAGAAATGTAACAATGACCAGCAAGTTATTCAATTTGAATATGGAACTCAAAATGTTAAAGTTGTGGAATGTTAATTTGAATTTCTTGAAATTGAAGCCCGCGATATCCCGCACATGATCATAGGTGCGCCCTCCGCAACGCGAGCGGGTGCTGTGTCTATTTTTACCCGGGAAACAAGCAAGGCGGCCATATTTGGCGTCGTGCCCCGAAATAACGCGCGAACGCAGCCCGGCAACGTGGCGCACCGTCAGACTGAAAGCATGCACCAGATGCGCACCTGTTTATAATTAGTGACGTCAAACCTAATTGACGATGAAGAACACACGACTTCCATTTACCACGGTTTTCAAAAAAGTTCAAAGCGAACACGTCATTAATTTATAGCTGGACAAGATTTAATAAACTAGTATTTTTTTTTATAATTAGAATAATGATTTTACTTTTCATTTTGAACTTTACTAATTAAGTGGATCACATAACACGTTCCAAACTTTCATCACATGCATCAATAGCGGGTCAGGGCTGCTGGCGCCCCGTTCCGCTGCACTGACACACATTTAGTGCCTAAATAAATAAACAAAGAATAAGGTCGGAATAGTTATTCCATGTTTGGTATCTTTTACTCTAATTTGAAATTACGTTTACAGGACAGGAACAAAACACGGAATAACTATTCGTGGCTTATTCCTTATTAATTTGTAACCGCATTAAAGTTTAATTTCGGCGCATGCACCTACCGTAGGAATTATAATACGTGATGAAACGAAACGAAAAGAAATTCACTTTCACAATAACACATTAAAACACTTGACTTTTCGTTCAGATTTGCTGTAATCAATTTTGATACATTCCAGAAAACAATAATAGTTAGTTACTTACAATTATAAAAAATAGAGACAAAAAGATTTTCCTTTATTTTTTACGTGCGTTGATGTCTTGTCAAAGACAGCGTTAAAAATGGAAATTCTGCAAAAAAAGTAACGAAATGAATATTAGAAAAAAAAGTTGGAATAGGCTGCATTTCCATCTTTTAAAGTATGTCAAGAAAAGGAGTATATTTGTCAAAGGTAATAATGAAATGAAAGATAGCGGAAAAAAGAAGTTACGCGTAAACTTTAGGAAACTTGAAAAGTTGTAAGTAATATAATTTATCTAACGAGAGCAACTTTCTTTAATAGGATGTTTACTGATGCCTTTCCAAGTTTTATACAAAACAAAGTAAGGTGAGACTGAAAGCTAATTCACTTTTTTATTGTGTCTTGCGAGAGGTTGGTTTCATTTCTCAATAATTAAACTCAAATAAATTGTACGAATGCTAATATTTTGATTGCAATACACATAATATGTTGATCTACTCTATAGTATGTATGTTAGGTTCACATCTAGAAAATTCGTCATTATTTATTTATTTATTACTTTCAACTATCATTACATGTTTTTTTATTTTTATGTTACGTTATGTCATCATAATCAGCATGTATATAATCAAAGCATATAAATTTCTCGCAGACAGGCTACAATAAGTAGCATCTGGGGAATTCAAAGTCATATTATGTCAAATCACCAAATAAATTAAATAAAAATGCTGTCAGTTCGGAGTTCGGAGGCCTTAGACAAGTGGCATAATGGTTTACGGAAGAGAACGATAAATGTATGGAATTGCACTTATATTTCGGATACGTCATTTAGCGAACGCTAAATTGGTATTAAAACTTTAAAGAGATAATTATTGTCACATCATTCTTTATTTATTTATTCTTTGTTTTATTGCGGTAGCGATCAACTAGAGTTAGCATTCGCAAAGTGTCTATAAACTTGTCCACCGATACTATTGACACACTATCGAATATACATGGAGCGTTTGTTACTTGTCTATGGGAGCTTTTACATACATACATCACTCCCACTTCCCGGAGGGGTAGGCTACTGAGGCAGAGACCACAGCCTTCCATTGCTACTATCTTTACCCACATCCTTTGCTTCACTTACTCGTTGAAATCATCATTATAGGCAATGATGTTACAATAAAAAGAGGTAGATAGGTTATAGGATAAAATGTTTACTAGAAAATCAGTCTCAGAAAAGCTCGAATGGGATTTTTCTAGTAAACATTTTATCCCATATCTACTTATATAGGATTGTGAATGCAAAATTTCAATAATATAGATAGCTTATGTCAGTAAGTACTAATGTGATGTCAATAATGGACCAAAGCGTCGTACATACGGTCGAGCTAACTAATACCGTGAATTTTATTAGTTTTACTTGTGTAGTTTCTACAGTGTCGTATTACACAGGACGGCATTTTTAAAACTGTTTTACGGAAACGAATACGTCACGCAAACTGACACTGTCAACAACACTTTTCTGAGACTACGCTAAGGTAAGGTAAGCCATTAGCATAGTTTTATGGTGCCAGTTATTGGCACATGTAACGCATCTACCTCTTTTTATTGTAGCATCATTATTGTAATATCATTGATTAAATGCATGAATTAACCAAAAATTTTTCATTGGTGTTAAAGCTTATATCAAGGGGTTAAGGTTCAAAGTATGATTGTAAACTTTTGGCAACATTATGCATTTAAGGGTTGGTATAAAGTAAAGTCTCTGTTATCCTGTGTCTGTGGCACAGCACTATTCTTCTAAACGACGCAATGAATTTTTATGCGGTTTTCGCTAATAGAAAGAGCGTTAACTGAGGATGGTTTTGTTTTTAAATTGTAGATATTTTGTACAAAATGGCTGAAGTATGGTGTTTTTAAGGGTTAGTTTCATTTTTCCCCAGTTTCATTTTCCATTTCCAGTAAGTGCGCTTCAGAAAACGTATGACAACCGCGACTTCGTCCGTGTGCCCTTTGTTTCGTGCGTGTCTACGCGGACGAAGTCGCGGGCGGGCAGCTAGTATATTAATAACTAATAAATTATTTCGATAAAGTTTTGAAAGCGTCTGTACTATTAAACAATTCGGGTGAAAACGACACTAGAATTTAATATTTAATTTTCGGGTGAAATCGAAACTGGGGAAAAACGAAACTAACCCGTTTTTAAGTTAGCGTGGACGAAGGTGCGGGCGGGCCGCTAGTAATAAATAAATGAGGTACTCACGTTCTGCAGAGCTTTCTCCTTCTCCTCGAGCTTGGCGTTGACCTGCATGAGCCCCTCCTGGGTCTGGTCGAGGTCGTTCTCGATGGTCTGGATCTTCTTCTGCAGCTGTCTCGCCTCCTCCTCAGCCTGCGACCATAGACTACGTTTAGTTCGTTGTATACCATGTGTTTTTACATAAGAAATCTCTGTTTCTACTTCAATTTTTTTCGATAGTACTACTTTGTTTTCTCTTTTTTTTTGTAAAAACCCATAAGTAGGTGTATTTTTTACATAAGAAGTCTATTTTTTTCTTTTTTATGCTAGTTTATTTTGGCTTTGTCTACTTTTTTCTACAATACTACTTTTTTTCTCTTTTTTTGTTTTGTAGTCGCGTTAAAATTTTAGTAGGTAAAGGTTTACTAATTTTTTTATAACGATTAGGTAAGTACAATAATCATTTACTATTATTACTCTCTAAGCGCATCCAAGAATTCGTAAACTCATATACTGTTATACAGTGTAGCCTGTATACTATCCCACTGTTAAGTTTTAATTAAATTAAATAGACAAAACTCTTAAAAAAATAAGAAATCCAAATCTTTTTATTTTAAGACCAACCATAGAGATTGTAACTATTAACTAGAAGGTGGTATGTCTTCAAACCCACTTTTTTAAATGTAATAATAAGGAGGCCAACGAGCAGGCAGATCACCTGATGGAGAGCAATCATGCCGCCTATGGACACCCGCAAAACCAGAGGAATCACAGACGTATTGCCGGCCTAAAACCCCACTGCAGGGCAAGGCCTCCATAATTGAAATCAAGTTATCACTACAATTGTTGGGTATTGGCTTAATCACCAGGCTTGCCTAATGCGGGTTGGCGATTACAAACCCGGGCTTTGCATTGAAAAATCCGGCAAAAAACTTTTTCCGACCTGGGAATTGTTTCAATTCGCAGGTCGGGCAAAGACAACTGGTGCAGCGTAAGAGACGTAGCATCAGTCATCCTCACTCTGCCAGACCACAAAGTGCTTCTTCACGCCTCGTTTGAAGGACCCTATGTCATAGGTAGGAGAGAATACGTGTGCTGGTAGACTATTCCATCTTTTGGAAGTGCGGCAAAGAAACGAGTCACCAAATTTCTTTGTGCGTGATGGAATGTTAGAGACTGTAAATTGGTGACTCCGGAGAGCAGCACGCGTACTCCTATGGAGGAAGGGAGAAGGAGGGATGAGGTCAAAGAGTTCTTCAGAGCACTCGCCATGGTATAAACGGTAAAAGACGCTGAGTGACGCAATATCTCTACGCAATTGCAAAGGCTCGAGAGTTTTAGTGACCTCCGCATTGCCGATAATGCGCACAGCGCGGCGCTGCAATCTGTCCAAGGCATCGAGAAGGTACTTTGCGGAGCCGTCCCAAAGGTGAGAGCAATACTCCACGCAAGACCGCACCTGTGTCTTGTATAATAGACACAACTGATCAGGCGTGAAGAATCGCCGCACCCTGTTCAGGACACCGAGTTTACGTGAGGCATCTTTAATCACGGTTTCGATGTAGTCCTTTTGGTTCAGATCGCAGCGGATATCCATACCGAGCATGTTAATACTGCTCTGCAGGCCTAGAGATGTACCCTGAAGAGAAGGAAGGGGAAGGAATGGCGACTTTTTCGCTGTGAACGCGCACACCTGTGTTTTCTTGGCATTGAACTCCACTAGATTATCGGAGCCCCATTTAGAAATGACGTCCAGCACCCGATCGAGCTCAATGACAAGATTTGCTCGCTTCATTTCGGTGTCTACCCGCCCAGCCGTTGGGTGACCGTTATATCCCCCGTGCACTGTGCTATCATCTGCATAGCAATGAATGTTTTCAAGAGGAAGCATGTCATTGATATGCAGAAGGAACAGCGTGGGGGATAGAACGAAGCCCTGAGGAACACCAACGTTCACTGACATGAACCGCGAAGCGCATCCATCCGAAAGGACACGGATTCTACGCTCATGCAGGAAGCTAGCAATCCAGGTACAGAACTGAGCGGGCAAACCGTATGCCGGGAGCTTGGAGAGAAGAGCTTTGTGCCAGACCCGATCAAAAGCCTTGGCTATGTCAAGGCTAACTGCCAGTGACTCGCCACGCTTGTCAATAGCCTCACCCCAGAGATGTGTGACGTACGCTAGAAGATCACCCGTTGACCGTTTTGGCCGAAACCCATATTGACGATCTTGAATTAGGGAGTGATCTTCTAGGTATTGAATAAGCTGTTTGTTCAATATTCGTTCTAGGATCTTACACAACACTGAAGTTACGGCTATAGGGCGGTAATTAGTCGGATCTGACCGATCTCCTTTTTTAGGGATCGGTTGCACATTAGCTTCTCTCCAAGATTCCGGCACACAACCCGAAGAGAGCGAGAGACGGTACAGACGTGTTAACACAGGGGACAACTCCGCTGCACACATTTTCAGAACTATTGCTGGGATGCCATCAGGACCGTTAGCTTTCCGGACATCGATTGACTGCAGCTCCGCACGGACATCACACTGCCTGATTTTAATATCAGACATTGTGTGGCCACAGTGAGGAACTGAGGGTGGCTGTGCATCACAGTCATCGATCCGGGAGTTAGCCGCAAAGAGTTTGGCCAGGAGATCGACCTTTTCCTGCGGCTTGTGAGATAAAATTCCCTGGTTCTTAGGTCGCGCCGAGCGCTTGACCACTCAGCCACCGAGGCGTTACGTGTAAGTGTATATTATGCAAATCGTTTGTGAAAAATACAGCCAACCTCTATTAAATTCCTCTGTGGTGCGCGCATAGTACTACGAATTACGTTAAAAGGAAGTTTTGGAAGAGCATCAAAAACTTCACAGAAATTATAATCAATCTAGCTGTTGTTTTGCCTACTAGTGTTTTTTTACATAATTTGCATGGAGATTAAGTCAAAAATTTGACCTTTACCATTCAAAACTAAAAAAAGATAATGTTATTAATTTCGCGCGTTAGTATGGGGCCTCTGCAACCACAGAGTAGCATTAAGCACCAAAAAGGTTAACTCACCTTCTCGGCACGGAGGTTGGCGTCCTTGGCCTGCTGCTCGCACATGGCGGCGCGGTCGAGGGCATTGTCCTTCTCCAGCTTCATCGCCTGCATCTTCTTCTTGATCGCGTCCATGGTGGCGGTTGTTTGTTTCTACTCCCCTATGTAAAAAAATCTGGAATCGGACACGTTTTGTTATTCCCTTTGTTTAGTAAAGAGTAAAAAAGTAAAGATTAAATTTTGATTTTATAAAAATCGAAGGTGCTTTTAAACTTTTTTAATTTTACATACCTACATACATAGGCCACTTTTTACCAAATAGCGATTGCACATGTGTTCAGCGTGACAGGTGGTGAGCCCATCGCCGCTCTGCTGTTGGATGTATGTGTAGTCTTTAGTCCGTTAGTCGCCTTTTACGACACTCAAGGGAAGAGAGGGGGTGGTAGTATTCTTTCACTGCTACCCGACACGATAATTTTTTAATTAAACTGAAAATTTGAATTCTCTTTCTAAAAACAATCAGTTCAGTTAATAGAAAAAATATAATGAGAACTGAAACTTTTATCATTATTTGAGAATAACCACCGCTCAAAAATATGATATTTTTCCCTGTTTTAACCGCTACATCTGTTGCGCGGATACAGTTGTCTCGAATGTTGAATCCTCAGAACAATAGAGGTTGAATCATCTTCAACATAAAAATGAAATCATTGATTGATTCTTAATAATCCTTTACTAACGCGTATTAAGTCATTTGTCCTTCATGGTAATTATAATTAGGTAAATCAGTGATGTTGCTCTTGAATTAAAAAGTAGAGTGAAAATCTAGAACACCGAAAACAGAACCAAGGAGATGAACTCATTGCCTACTACTCTCTACAGTATAGATATACGGTAGAAGATAGAAACATACAATTTGATACTTTCTAATAATCTTTACATAGTTTATTTTTCATTTATGAAGTAAAATCTCGAAAGCGTAGTGCATTAGGCTATTTATGGAACCGAAGGTGCATTGCTCTTAGCAACGAACGGTTTGGCAGGCTTGTTTCAATGCTCGGGCAGACTGCGACACTCAATACCGCTCAAAGAACCAATAGCCGTCTTTATTGGCTTCACTAGTTTGATTATTTTAATATAAGTTTTAATTAAGCAAAGTAGCGAAGTAATGTACTTGCGCTTCGTCCAAATTACTTGCTTAATGCAAACCAGGTGTAACTAACGGATATACTAGAGTTCTGTTTGTAACAACAAGTGTAAGGAGACTCCATTTTAAATACAATTTAGGTACCGTACAATCCTATGTTCCCTTACTATGAATACTAAAAATAAAAATTAATATTAGCTTAATGCGTAAATGAACCCTTTTATTAAATTAACACGAGAACGTACTATGGATTGAAGGATGTAGTATGTTGCAACTTTTCGAAACTTTCGTGATACAACAGCGCAAAAACAATAATGAAGAACATTCAATTACTTAATCTCTTTTAAATCAATAAATTGAAAAGATTCTCGCAAAGTCATGTTATGAATGTTATCAAACAAAGAGCAGATACTTCTCTCACGGATTAACTAAAACACATTTATCATGGTAACAAACAATAACAAGACAGTTGAATGGTTCCAATCCGATTCTCGTGGTCGTGGCGTAGTAATTTATATGAGGAATCCGGCTTCCAGTTTTCCGAAACAAATACTGAAAGCGATTACTTTTTTTTAAATGACAAGAACTGCAAAGGTCAAGAAACTCATCTAGCCGACGACGACAGCAGCCGCCGTCTCTACTACAGTAATAGGTATTTTACGCTAATTTGGTATCAGTAAGTGTAGGCAAGTCACATGGGCAGTTATTATAAAAGTCTTAGCTAAATTGACGTAAAAAAACGAGAAAAAAACCTATAAAATTAAAGCTTTGTATCTAAAGCTAGTGAACTCTTTTAAGTACCAACTAAGTACGTAATAAAGTAATAACTATGCTTCTAACTTGATTGCTATGGCGACACACTTAGATGATGATATAACATTGCATGGGAAAACTTTGTATGATACTTTTCATTGCATCTGATTTGCTCCTAACTTTGCTGAAATATTGTTTATGTCATAGACCTTCCCGCATAGACAACAACACAATGGTAGGCCGTAGGCCACAACACAACCTATCACGCTGTCAAAATGGTGGGTTAAGGATCAGTAATCACTTTGATTAATAATTATGTATAGAAAATAACGTTATTTCTTACTTTCTCTACTAAATCGATAAAAGTTTTAATGAAGATTATATTTATATAGAACAGAAGGTTATTTATAATTGTTTCTTAAAAAAGAACCACGATTTCCCACTACTTTCCTCACATCAGAGCTGTTAAGTATGTTAACCGATCATAACGTGGCCAAAGATAACCGTCTCACAATCACCACCGACATGTTACGTCGTAAACGATACTTCGATTTCATTTGCCTTGTAATAGTGTGCATTCATTCATAAAGTATCATTACCTGAGGCCATATACATTATTAGTATTACAAACTGTCTATCAAGGTATTAATTAGCTTCTGTTAAAACTTAATGTTATAATTACATCCATTATATTTTATTTCATACATTTCTCATTAGTTCTTAATACTTATTCAATTTTACCATCTCCACATTTTTACAATAAACACAAACAGGTTATCGCGTAATACAAAGTGAAGATTCATATTCACCATCAACATTTAAATGTCCCACTACTGAACTCAGGCGTACATGGACTATATGATGTATCAACATAGTCATTATCATCGTCATAACCCACATCCGTATATGAAGAATGTAAATAAAACTTTATTTTACACTGTTCTTGTTTCCTTTTCTCTTGAATCATCTTTATGTGTAGGCATGCACCCTCCTTTCTGATGTGTTAAAGGATGGACTCACGCGAAATATTTTGTGATTCAAAACAAAAGCATTCGCCCATGAGTCACACTCGGCGATACCTTTCGAAAGGTCAAGCGGTTCTTGTGACAGCGACTGCTTTTAACTTGTCCAGTATTGCTGACAGAGGGTCAGTTTTATTTTTTCGTTTTAAACTTCATGTAAGTTAGTCATCAGGAATTACTGTCTAAATAATATGTATTATAAGAAAACTATGATGACAAACATGTACTGTTATCGCCTGTGCCCAGCAGTGGGACGTTTATATCCTGATGATGATGATGATTATGATAAACGGGACTCATTCGTTTGTAGTTTTACCTTAGTTTTACCGGGTACAACGAATAATTTGTCGCCTAATACATTTGTTATATCTTTATTATTAAAACCTTTGACCTTTCGTTCACATTTTATTAACTACACAATGGCAAATTACCTATCCATACCAAAACTATCATTATCACGTTATTACTATAATATTTATTACTTTATTAGACATGATAACATCATAATCAAGATTATTGTTGATGTTTATTACGCGTCCTTGGAACGTGAAGGCATGCATGATACAGTAAGCAAACTCACGCATTCTCGCATTCCTCTCTGCAATGAAGTTTATTTACATTGCAATGTCAACTCATCGTTATTTTCTTTATACGAGTAGTCTGAATCTGCATATAATTCTGAAGTCATATTGCTACGAAAAAACCCGATTATATTCTTTTAAAATAAATACTTGTTTTCTTCTTTTGCTATGTTAGTTCCTTAAGATGGTTTAGGCATTTCGGTTTCCCATACATACTTCCAAGTTCAAAATTTTACAAACTAATGAGCTAAATAAATATTTCTTTTATTTAACTTTAGCATGCAAAGTTTCATTAAAATTAGTTAGTAATTTTGAACTTCAAAGTTTCTATGGAAAACCACCGAAATTACACGCGGTCGGAATCACGTTCGCTTCATTATTTACGTGCCGTTAATCCATCCAAAAATCTAGCAAGCTAGTATGAGTTCACGTCTTTTATCAAGCCTATGTGAATTGAACCACAATATGAGCTATGACATTGATTACAGCCATCAATCCTTGGTAGCTGATAAAAGGGAGTTCCTAGCGCTCTAGGCATGCTGTGGTCTCAAAAAAAGCCAGAGGGCTAATTGTCTAATTTCGACACTTATCGCAATACATTTCAAGTACAGTGGTACAAGTGGTCAAAGTTGGAGACATCCCGAACTCACAGTCAATGTTGTCTATTGTGACTACCTCAGTGTATACCGAACTGGGAATAATGTAGATTATAAGTTGATTTACGATTATACCACTGATTTAGAAGTTAACCCGGATATGCCGATAGTGCCGGATATTTATTTCCAACTTCCCTAAGGCTCGTATGAATAGCCAATGACAAGGGCTGTTTATTCATATTATATTGGCATGGTGACCAATAATCACGTATTGTTCGTTGGCTAATTAGGTTCAAGTGTGTCTATTGTGTCGTTGTGATGTCACAAGGTGATTCTTGGCGGGCGGCCAAAGATTCGCAATAATTAAATCTTTCGGAATGAGTGTCAATGCGACTTAGACAACGGGCTAATTTATTATGTAAACAACTATTGGATTGCATTATTGATGAATTTAGATTGTTTTATATCTGCGTGTATAATTAGTTACGTGTTTAATCACTAACTAGATTTGAGTAATTTAAAAGTGGAACTAATGTGGAATTAATGACAAAAATGTATTAACGCATTGGGGCATTGGTGGTAGGTTATGGCCCAATATTCCAATGTACTGTTGTCCATTCGAGAAGACCTGTGACCAGCAGTTTTATAGGCTGATGATGACAAAATGTACGAATATAATAGAATAGAATTTCTTTATTGCTTAAACTGTGTAACAAGTTCTTAAAAAAATAGTATCAACAGTTTGCCCATGATCAGGCATGCAATGTACACAAATAAATATTATTAACATAAATATTAACAAAATTCATCATGACTTTAACAATTACTTCGTCTTGAAACCAAAGTATTCATTTAGTGTATAGAAAACATTATTAAGTAACCATGTTTCTAACTTACATTTAAATATATGACCATTCAATGCCTTTATATCAGGTTAATAACACTACAGTAAGATACGACCACGTCACGACCTTGATTAAATTTTACTAAACACGTATAATTGTCAATTTTACTAAACACGTATTTGTAACACAACCAGAAAAAGAAATAGCTCTTGCTGCGTTTCTTGTGGCATCTTCTCGGTACAAAGGGTGTACGTAGCCATCATAGCTTAGATTTTTACGTTCAGAAAATATTTTTTAGGAATTTCATTGTAAATACACAAAAAAAAGGTATTTTTTTTTATTAATTTTGTATATATTTTATTAATTTTGTATTATTTAAATTCCGGGGATATTATATTAATTTATGATATTTTTATTATCATGTAAGTGGCATTTGTTTTTTTTGAGAATAAACTCTTTAAACCTATAAAAATATTATTATATTAATCAATGACACGTTAAATTCTTAAATGGTGAACAACAAGTTGTTGCATGTTGCGTCATGTTTATTACATTAATTAGATAAGAATTTAAAGGAATCAATTATTTGTCCTGATTTATCAGTATTTGTTCAAATTGTCTTATATAGTGTTAGTACAAGTAAAACTAGTGTTTCAAGTCATTTAGAACTTATAATTAGCTTTGTTTTATTTCGATAATCGATCGTAAGGGGTTCGTTCTGTGGAATTTTAATTAGGTAGTCACAGTGCGCCCCCAACACCTTTTTAAACTCTTTTCTAAACGTATCTTTTTTGTCTCCTCTAAGTAGTCATACAACTGAATAAACCTTTTTCGTTATCAAGAACTTATTCTAACAAAAAAAAAGTTACTGCAAGACTAAAAAAATAGAGCATCGTACCTAAAGCCGGACAGTGTGTGATTCTAAATTTAACTTTGAAAAACGCTGAAAATTGGTAGGAACCCCCACACTGCGCACGCGCACCGCTAGCCGCCCCCGCTTCCCGCTCTAACGCTATTGGCAGCTCGCCAAATGCGCGGGAAAACAACGTCATAGACTGCTCCTATTGGTCGACCGAAATGTAATCGAGCACCGCCATATTCAAAAATAGATATACTCGTAGGAGCGACCGCTGTATACAGTAATTTTGAAAGAGTTATATTGAATTCAAAAGATTTGTTTAAAAGTAGTTTTTAAAATGAGGGCAACAACTGCACTTGTGTAAACATTTGCTGCTTTACAATAAAACTATGTTCAAAGTTAAACAATATCTTAAACACACGTTGTCACTTTTTCTTTAATAAATTTAGACTGAGACACATTATGTAAAACTTAGGTTTAAAACTTTAAACGCCGTTCCGTAATCAACATGTACATATATATACAGACATATAATCACGACTATTATCCCTGAAGGGTTAATCAGAGTCTAGGCATGAGGACAGCAAAACAGTCCTCTACCATAGTAATCAACACTTCAAATAAATAGTTTTTAAGATCTTTTAAGTATTAGATACCGATAACACTTAAATTTATTTTGTCCTAAACACTCGACCGTAAGTTTTTTTTATTATGTAGACAAAAAATCACCAGACACTGCACTTGGTTCGTAACTTACCAAAAACAATTTAACAAAAAGGACGAATGACTTTTGAATACACCTTGAATTTAAGATTTGAAAAAAGAACACAATAATTTCCACACTGGCTTGTACACTGGGCACTGCGTTGCGTACTTACATGTCGAGTCGACGCGTGCTGGGGTGCGACTGGCGATCCGCGGACACCGCCGGTGCGGTGTCGCCTTACCGCCGGGTAAGGAGATGAGGTCGCGCTAGCCGATATAGCGCACCATGGGGAAAGCCTTGCTGATTAAGAGAACAGATGATGATTCTTGATGTTTCTTGAGTGCCAGTATCCTTTAAGAATCTTTTGATTTACTCTTTAGGAATGCTGTAGAAGTGTTTAATGGACACCTTTGATTTAAGACTCTTTGAATGCCAGCGATCGATCAAAAGAGGTCAAAGGTACGGTTACACCATGGGATAAGCCTTGCTGATAAACAGATGTTTCTTAAGTGCCAGTATCCTTTATGTATCTATCGATTTAATCTTTAGGAATGCTGAAGAGCTGTTTAATGGAGACCTTTGATTTAAGACTCTTTGGGAATGCCAGCGATAGATCAAAAGAGGCCAAAGGTACGGTTAAACCATGGGAAAAGCCTTACTGATTAAGATAGCAGTTGTTTCTTGAGTGCCAGTATCCTTTATGCATATTTTGATTTAAAACTCCTAAGGAATGCTTTAGAAGTGTTAATGAAAATCTTAGACTCTTTGGGAATGCCAGCGATTGGGACAGGATCGGTGATTTAAACAGCTAAGAGGCCAAATCTTTGAAGGGTAAGGAGATGATTAAACCGTCTCTGTGGTCTAGTGGCTAAGCCACCGGTCTTAGACCCAGAGGTCTCGGGTTTGATTCCCAGCGGGGTGCATCTTTGTAGACTTGGTTTGATTGGTGGCAGGGCTTTTAAGTCCGCCCGGACTAGCTACCACCATCTTCTCTTAAGTCTGGCAACATTTACAATGTTAATAGCGTAGTTGTGGTTTTTTTTTTATTTATTTTATTTATTGATTCGCCAACGTTTGTACACACCAATACACTTAATTTATTACTAGATTACAATCATATATATAGGTGAGACAAACACTTACAGGCAAATACATCATTCTCGGGTACTTCTAAATATCAATTAATTAAATTAACACAGTTCAAAAATATATATATCTTACACTGAAATATTAAATTAAATTACTACATCAACGTGTTTAAAGGGGTGAACCAACAATAGAATAAATTCTTCTGGGTGGGTCAAAGTAAATATCAAATCGGTCGCTATATTCATTCCAACAGTGTAGAGATAAGATAGCCAGTTTCTTAGTGGTTGAGAATTCCGGGTAAAGCGCGCTTCCACGTTCGAGCTATTCTCACTTACCATTAGGTAAGATGAAGACTAAAAGCATAACCGTAGTGAATAAAAAAAATATCGTTGGTAGCCGATATGGCGTTTGCTAGTATTCTTTAAGAAATTTTTAATGATCCTTTTCGAATGCTAGCGACAAGGACAGGATCACTAACTAAACTACAATGACGCCAAATGTTTGAAATGCACGATTACCTCATGGAAAAGGCTTGCTGGTATAAGAAAACAGATGTTTCTTGAGGGCCACCTGTAAAAAACTTTTGACTCGAAATCAAATACCATATCGATGGGGGAAAACGTATTTGCTGTAAGTAGCAAAAATGGCGTAAGTAGACTAAGCACACAGTTAGAATCAGAAAAAAATACTGCGTCGAATGGTCCGGGTTTCGTGTCTCTACGATGACAAAAATTTCATTTCAAGGGATTATTTTTGAAAAATACGCGGTTCATATATAAGCACCTTAACTTACTTACAGCTGTCTTATGGGAGCTAAAATTAAACTTAGACTACTTACGACATTCTTTTGGGACGGATATTGAACGCCTGTCTACTTACGATATTCTTTAGGTTTGTAAATTTACAGGCCGTTAAAGTAAAGCATTCTTATTCTTGTCCCATTAAAAATATTATTTTAATTAAGTACTACATTTTAGCAACAATTTCAAACAAAAAATAAGGAAATACGCCTTTATTTAAAGATAGGAGTTATATTTATTAAACATTTAAATCACTTTTTTTGTGATACTTAATAATAGTGAAAGTCTTACGCTGTAAATTTTTAGCTCGTAATTATCGTCGCTCCCTACTTAATTCAATGTTGCGACGGAAAACGGTTACGTTCGCGTGGCAATCCCGAATTCCCGAGCGAGCGATCTGTTTGTTCTGTGCCAGTCAGCGCGCGAGCGCCGTGGTGAAGTGTTAGGCCGCCACTACACAGTAAGCGAAGTTCGCCGATCGTGTGATCGTCTATATTCGCCTCGATCATTCGTCTGTAGTAGTCGTCGAACGGCAAGCGTACAAGATGGACGTGGAGTGTGTTGCTGCTGCTACCATTTATTTAATAGCGGCGTAGAACCATCATGTCAATGTGGTTCAACGAAAATTTGTGGAAAAAAAATTCTTTAGCGATCCTCATTGCCTGTCTCATACATACATATAATGACTATTATCCCCGAAGGGTTAATCAGAGAGTAGGAAATGAGGACCGCAAAAGCAGCCCTCTGCTATAGTTCACTTTTCACCAAATAGCGACTTTACATGTATTCAGCGTGACAGGTGGTGAGCCCATCGCCGATCTATGCTGTCTAATGTATTTGCACTCTTTAGTCCGTTAGTCGCCTTTTACGACTCCCAAGGGAAGAGAGGGGGTGGTAGTATTCTTGCATCGCTACGCGACACGGTATAATAGTCGTAATTATATGTATATGTATGTATGAAAGCATTATGTACTGAACCTGCAGTTGACTTTGCTTTAAACATATTGTTCATACTAAATAAAAGGTGAATTGTGAAGTTCCTGGGTATAAAAAATCTTATTATACCTATTTTCTGAATGAAATGTTTCTCTTTTGAACTACACCTGTTCTATGAACTTGAAAGTCTCTTTATTAGACCATCCACTAGCCATTTTAGTGTGTATTTTAAGTGGGTAAATTATGGACGCACGTGTGCAATGCTTCACTGCCTAAAGGCAAATGAATGTTCGGCGATTGAGTGGGCACCTCCGCAAACACCCGGCGCGAATCCCTTTGATGCGTGCCCGAAAAACCAACAATTCACGGGTCGCAGGCGAATGCGGCGAGCATGCCCTCCACACAATCGCTGATCACAGACGATTACGGGCATTCGTCTGAGTTCAGCGAGTGTAAAGAGGAGTCATTATATGTATCTACGCTCTGTGGAATATTACTTTAACAACGTATTGCAAAACAGTGAAGTGTATTTGAAAAATACTTGCTCAAGGTATGTTTATCTGTCAATACTTGTTTTTGGCTGCCTGCCTAGAAACAACACAGATAAATTATCTTCTCCCTGGCCATACATATATGCCAGTGGATAGTATGCACGCAACTATAGAGCTTGCAATCAGAAAAACCACAGTTTGGGCTCCGTCACACTGGCCGACAGTATCTAATCAAAATGGCGAGAAGAAATCCATTTCCCTATGACATAAACGAGCTTGGAGGGAACAACTTTAAAGGCTTTGATGATATTTGTAATAAATCATTTAAAAATAGCACAAAATTAATGATTACTAAAATACATATGGTAACATTTAAAAAGTGTAATCCGGATATAATGCTGATCAAATACTCCATGGCATCAGATGCACAATACATAGAGGTTAAACTTGGACAATTTGGCAATACAGTACCAACACATAACTTATATCGTACTAAATTACCGATTTCTGCCCAAAAATACAACGATTTAAAAAAGTTGGTAGAAAAAAAAGTGATACCCAGTATTTTTTTTTAAAATGTGACACGTCATAATGACTACAGCCTGCCTGATGGTAAGAAGCCGATGTAGTCCAAAATAATGAGAGCGCTCCTCACCGTGGAACAAGCACGGTAACAAGCGCACCCATTCATGACGGCCTGCATAAATGCCGTTTCACGCCCCGCTTAAAAGACCCGGGACTGTAGGAGCTGGGAAACACATGCGCCGGCAGAGAATTCTAAAGCCGAATGGTCTTACAGAGGAACGACTTTCCAAATTTTTTGGTACGAGTGCTGATATTCTGCACAGTATGATGGTGGTTCCTAAGACCAGCACGTGTAGTCCGGGACAGGAAAGGAGAGGGCGGGATTAGATCAAAAAGTTCTTCAGAACACTCTCCGTAGTAACTTCGGTAGAAGACACTGAGAGAAGCAATGTCTCTACGCAGCTGGAGGTCCTCAAGAGTGGCTGTAACCTCAGCATCTCCAATAATGCGTACCGCTCGCCTTTGCAGTCTATCAAGTGCATCGAGGAGGTATTTAGCGGAGCCGTCCCATAGATGGGAACAATACTCTATACTCGATCGCACCTGAGTCTTGTACAGCAAACAGCGCTGCTCGCGAGTGAAAAACCGCCTCACCTTATTGAGAATACCCAACTTACGGGAGGCAGTTAAAATAACACTCTCGATGTAGCATTTTGGATTCAGTTCCTGGCCGATGTCCATGCTAAGAATGCTGAGGTCCACTGAAATGGGTAAAGGAGAGCTCTGAAGAGGGAGGAGTAAGGAAGGGAGTTATCTTGGACGAGAATGCACAAACCTGGGTTTTTCTGGCATTAAACTCGACCAGGTTTTCAGTTCCCCACTTGGAGACACGATCGAGTCAGGTCAGTCAGTAGTTGTGCGGAAGAATATTTGACCATGGCATATAACAAAAAGACTGTTGATTGCCTTCCAGACACAGACGAAGAGGACTAAATAGATATTTGCAGTATTTATATATTTGACCTTATTTATTATTTTTTTATTGGTGATAACTTTTTTTGTAACTTTAATTAACGAGGTCCTGTTCAGTGTTTGCTCTTAAGTTAACTTCATAAGAATTTAAGTACTTTATGCTACGAATTCGATTATTTTTTATGGTCCTCCTCATCCTAGCGGCAAATTTTTACTTTAGCTATACTTAGTTAATTAAGTTTAATGTGATAAACGATAATAAAACCTGATCTCCTATTCTTTGGTACAAACATTAATGTTAATGTATAAAAATAAAGAAAAATGATTATTTATCAGCATTTTAATTTCATCACCATTCAGAATTTTCTTAGCTTAAAGTATTACTTTGATTTTAATATTATTCCTAAGTTAGTCATACCATACGTCTCTTTTGTGCTACCTATTTAATAAAATAATTTAAATACATCATTTTATACTTCTGGAAATGTATAGACCTGAACTACTCCATAAAAACCTTATACTACTTACAGCATTCTTGAGGTCAGTATATAAAAAGTAAATTGTTGTAAGTAGAGCAAAAACCTGTTTCTCATAACTTTAGGACTAAAATAATCATTGCTATAAAGGCGTACTATTTTAACAAAAACGTGCACAAAAAATTGTCTTTTTATTACGGATAATTTAAAAGTTATGATTTTATTTTCAATTTTTTAACAGTTTTTTTGGCTCTGGTGTAAAGTTGTGTTTTTGCTACTTACAGCAAATACGTTTTACCCTATCGATATACTACTCGTAAAATCTGAGCGACGCAACAAGCACTAGTACAATCGATTATTTGTCAATAATTAGATCAATCAAAGGTAGACTCTACATACATTTTCAAGGAACCTCCCTTTGAGTTATAGCATAGACAATTATGATGTCGTCCTTGGTTATAGTAAAATCGGCAGATTCATACATATAATCATGACTATTATCCCCGAAGGGTTAGTCAGAGACTAGGCAATGAGGACCGCAAAAGCAGTCCTCTGCCATAGTCCACTTTTCACCAAATAGCGACTGCACATGTTGCTCAGCGTGACAGGGTGTGAACCCATCGCTCTAAGCTGTTGGTTGGAAGTATGTGCAGTCTTTAGTCCGTTAGTCGCCTTTAACGACACCCATGGGAAGAGAGGGGGTGGTAGTATATCTTTCACCGCTACGCGACACGGAGATTATTATATCGTCCTTGGTTATAGTAAAATCAGCAGATTCAAGTCTCAATATTTAACATTTAGGCAGTTTAGGATTCATATGCAATGGCTAGCTGTGGTCCTTGCCCGCCCCTCCGCTCCGGGAAGCGGGCGTGATTTATGTATGTACTAGCGGATCCTCGCGGTTTTACCCGCTTGGTACCCGTTCCCGTGGGAATATCGGAATAAAATAAAGCCTATGTCACTTGGGAAGAAAGTAGCTTTCAAATGGTCAAAGAATTTTATAAATCGGTCCAGTAGTTTCGGAGCCTATTTAATTCAAACACAAACAAATCTTTGCTCTTTATAATATTAGTATAAGATGTAATTGATATCTGTGTAATATAGGTAAACATGATATTGGGAAAACATCTTCTTTCTTAAAGAATTCAAGCAAAACACAATTAACAAATAAAGATAAAGCAACTTCTTAGCTATATAAAATACCAAATCAATATTGAATTCATTGCTAAATATACCTTATAATTCGCATTACGTCTCACGTTTCAACGTAATGCGTTTATAATTTCGAACTAACTTTAGTATGACGTCGTCTCATTTTCGCGATACACAATTAAAACTTACAACTAAAGCCCAATGAGGCAACAATTCGTCACCCCCGCCCGATTAGCTAAAACCAAATTTCAATTACCTAATTATTTTTTTTTCTCGGACTCACACGAATTATAAACTCTTGATACGTATTGAAGTCAATAACAAAAAACATATGAGCGCAGTTAGAGTAACGTCGATACAAATGCTAGCCAAAAACCAATGATGAATTTGATATACTAGGTACGTGTCGTGAATTCTCTCTTCTAAATTGCTGTCCAAAATTGTGTTAACAATTGGCTACTTGACAGTTTTAGGAAAAGTATTTTAAAAATTACAATCGCTTATTTTATGTATAAAATGTAAGATGTGTAGGTATCTTAAAAAAAAATTTCTCTGAAAAGCTTTATCTAATAGAAAAAACATAGTTTTCTTTATTAGTATCAAAGGACCATGAGGGATTTTGTATGAACCCCGTCCCCACGCTCAACAGTCATGGGATACGTGTCAATTTGTTCATTGGGACCTAAAGAAGCCTAAAGTACCTGTGTTAGTTGCAAAAAGTATTGGGTTTATTTGTAATTAAAAAAAAAATTGTTTGCTTGCTTTAGTTAGAGTTGCTCGAGTGTGTCATGCTCTCTCAAAGTGTCTCTGCGGTGGTGGCATGTGCGTCGTGTCGTTACGTTCCCTAAAAAATGGTAGAGCGAAGCGATGGCCAATTCACATGTCATACTCGTGAACGGGTGCCGCCTGTGGAAGCTGGTCTGCTCTTGCAATCTTATTTTGTTGGAAAAAAAATATATTCAAAAACAATATATTTTTTACAATCTAAATCCCACGTATTAGAAGAATGACGCCTTAGTAAAAAAATAACTATCCTACTAGACCCTTCAAATGACACAATTTCATTTCGTCACCCCCGCCCGATTAGCTAAAACCAAATTTCAATTACCTAATTAATTTTTTTTCTCGGACTCACACGAATTATAAACTCTTGATACGTATTGAAGTCAATAACAAAATACATATGAGCGCAGTTAGAGTAACGTCGATACAAATGCTAGCCAAAAACAATTGATGAATTTGATATACTAGGTACGTGTCGTGAATTCTCTCTTCTAAATTGCTGTCCAAAATTGCGTTAACAATTGGCTACTTGACAGTTTTAGGAAAAGTATTTTAAAAATTACAATCGCATTTATGTATAAAATGTATGATGCAGGTATCTTAAAATTATTTTTTTCTCGAAAAAGCTTTATCTTAAAGAAAAAACATACTTTTCTTCATTAATTTCAAACGACCATGGGGGATTTTGTATGAACCCCGTCCCCACGCTCAACAGTCATGGGATACGTGTCAATTTGTTGTTTTCACATGTCATGCTCGTGAACGGGTGCCGCCTGTGGAAGCTGGTCTGCTCTTGCAATCTTATTTTTTTGGAAAAAAAAAATATTCAAAAACAATATATTTTTTACAACCTAAATCCCACGTATTTGAAGAATGACGCCATAGTAAAAAAATATCTATCCTACTAGACCCTTCAAATGACACTAATTTCAAATCTGTTGGATGGTGGGGGGACGTTTCTTCTCATGGTCCTTTCGTGCGATAACGGTTGGTCACGTGACATTTTGCCCTGTGACGTCACATTTCAATAAAAACAAACAAATCTCTGGAAACCTGACAGATAGTTTTTGACAATTTTGTGAAATGTGACGTCACACGAAGCTACATCATGGCCACCCGTGTTTCGGGTCTTGTAATCCACAGATAAAAACTCACAAATTTATTTAGTAAAAATAAAATATTTTCAAATTATCTGATTAAATAAAACTATTCGATAATGATCGTGAAATTGTAAACTACCATTTTCGACATATTTCATATTTTATTGTTACAACTGTCAAATAGCCAATTATAATAATACCAACTAAGTACATGTAACATTTTGGAATGCAAATAAAATGAAATTGAACAAACTACTGAATCTGATTGAACTTTTAAACGCTATCCTACGCCTATAAACGTCCCACTGCGGGCTTAGGCCTTACTATATAGATAATGAGTGTATGCATGTGGAGATTAGGCGATAGCCTAAATCGCTAGCTCGATGTATATCTTCATCATCATCATAACCATCATCAGCCTATACTTGTCCACTGCTGGACATATACCTCTCCAGCAAGATCCGTGGCTAATTTCATCCAGCTTTTGCCAGCCACCTTGCAAATGTAGGTCTCATTACAGCTAAACTAAAGGGCTTAATGTGGTTTCCAAAGCACAGAAGAGCTCAAGACATTTTAATATTGTACCCACCCGGTGACTCAACATTGCGATACCTGCTTAACATGATAAATCGCATCGCTAAGTGCAAGTCATTACGCCATTAACGCTCCCCACAAACAAAACAAAACAAAACAGAAAAAAAAATTGTGAAAAGTAAAGAAAAACGAAAAAGTTAAAAGAGTCATTTCGAAATAAACGCTCGGCCGACGGGACGGTGACTCAAAGTTGACATAAACGTCTTGAGCAAACCACTGACCCCGATGGAGCTACATGCCTTAGTTCACATAATACCAACACTCGTTACTGTAGCTCTAATTACTCACACAATACGAGTCAGAGTTGATCAAAGAGATAAGGAAAGATATGACCTTTAATAAAAACCATAAATGGAATCGCAAGACTTATGGACTTAAAATAACTCATATCATACTCGGGTCGTCCGTTTTAAAAGGTATCAGACCTTTCTAGAAAATCTTGTTTTATTTAGTGTTTTGGTTTTGGTTGTTAAAATGTAATTTTTAATTAACAATGCTGTATTTGCATGAAGACGATTTGCCGGAGGTGAGTTTTGATCTCAAGACATGCAAAAGTAGTTTCTCCTGTTCCATGAAAACCAATATGACACAAAGCAATTGATTTTCTATTATAAAATCTATTTTTTCTAATTTACATTTCTATTTAAAACAATATTTTTTACTAATACTAAGAAGTTTGTTGGCGTATGCTATGCACGACATGACTGAATGACGCATTAGGGAAGTTCGATGTACCTGACCTACTGCGACTTGTTCATAAAGGAAATAAGCAGGTTGCACTGGTTTTCTATCGGCCGAAACTAATGAAATTAATCTGTCTGTGGTTTTGACTACCAGAGATGGAAATTTTGATGGTTGCCTGTGAGAAAATTTCTAAGGCATTAAGTCCCCGCTGTATTTCACGTGCATACAAAGTTTTAAATAAAAAAAAAATTACAAATTCACTAATCATTAAATTAACGAAAGTATCGTTATTAATAATTACTATTGCAACTAAGTAACTATAATAGACAATTTTTTCTATCTTTTTGCGCATATAGTTACATCTCTCATAAACACTACGTGTCTTTCTGCGATGAATTAATGATACCGATGAAACGCAAGCTGCTTTATTTTTACCAGTGCCCGTGACAATCGATCTGTAACAAACGTTTATCGCGTTTCCCCATAGATAAATGTATCATAGAAACTATTAGGTAATCTGTGCTATCATTATCTTCAGCTATCAAACTTTTTATCAAGCTATCCTCAAAATATTATCTAAAGCATAGAAGGAGTGCTATGACATTTGAATGGGCACTCCGTTTGGGTCGCTTTTAAATTCGGTATCATCAAAGACCTAATTTTAGGTCTTTGGGTATCATAAATGGTGACCGGTTTTTTTTGCGCTGGAAATTTGACGTTTTTGTCAACTTATTTTTGTCTCTTTTTTTCAATGTTTATGGCCCATATGAATAAATAGGACAACTATTATACGAGTCTCATTTGGACCCTTATGCTTTAGTTATAATTCTATGAAGCTATCTCTTTAAAACTCACGTCAAACCTTTACTCCGTTTTGACGTGAATGTACACACTTTGTAATCACACTAATATTATAAAGGCGAAAGTTTGTGAGTGTGTATGTTTGTTACTCTTTCACGTAAAAACTACTAAATGGATTTGGATGAAATTCGGCAGACAAATAGTTTATAACCTGGATGAACACATAGAATACCTTTTATCCCGATATTCCTAAGGGAACGGGAACCACGCGGGTAAAACCGCGAGCGGCCGCTAGTATAACATAAAATACATTAGCCCCTTGTCTGTCATGAAGACATAAAGAGGTTGCTATTAATTGAATTTCTATTAAGTCGTATTACGACACCTGAGCTCTTCTAGTAAATTACGTGCACTTAAAATTATTAATATAAATGATTAAATAGAACAAACGCATAACAGTTGGTAACCTTAAATTGCGTTAGTACGTAGTGTGTGTACAATTTCACGAACACGTTTGTTTCTGATTTGATCCCCATTTGCCAGTTCCCACGATGCAATCTTATTACGTAAATTATATTCTTCACACGGCTCGGGTTAGTTCTCTTTATTATACATGAATTTAGACCAATCGTGCGTTTCATGTAATAGTGTTAAGAAAACAGTTTTTTGTCTCATAATTTTGTGTTACTAGGCACGAAAAGTAAGTTAGTAAAGTAAAATACGCCATATTATTCCACTACCAGGCAATGACTAACTAACCCGGGCTATGTATCGAAAAATCTAAAACATACTTTGCCTGACCTAGGAATTATCCCAGGACCTCCGGATATCAGACCTCCGGATTATGCACTCGGCCACCGAAACGCTGCCGTTGCACAAAATTAATAATAAATTATTGGTAATTGCTCTTTGTCGAATATGAATATGCTCATTGAACTCCTAAAGCTCATTCTAGAATATTTTTCCTGTTCTTAGGCCGATCAGAAGAATAAGCTTAAGAAACTGACTAAGAACTAAACAGATTAAAAAAATAACGCGATTTACAAAAAAAACATGCATTTTACATGTTAATGTTATGAAATCAGATGACCTTAGTCTCTGTGACATCAAACATAGAACGTCAAGAGAATGTTTCTAAAGATATTAGCTAGCTTTGATTCAATGTAGCCGATATTTGAACATTTTACATTTATATAGCGGCATAAAGGACATTATTTATTTGTGACACGATTTGAATATGTTTTTCAACATCATTTTTGCCCAAAGATAACGAAACGTTGAAAAAAATGTCTGCCTTAGGCGGGAGTCGAACTCACGTCCTTTATGTCGATATTTAAATTTAAAAAGTACCAATATCTGTTTATTTGAGCGTTTTTTAACCTAAATAATCAAATATTACGAATCATTTTTGCCATCAAAAATTTTTTTGTTCATACATATACACAGATATTGTCTTTCAGGATTCCAGCAGACTCTTCTTGTCTTTCCTAAGTAAGTAAGTAAGTAAGTAAGTAAATCATTCGGAAGCATCATCTAACATTCTGTAGATCTATCTCTGTGCAAACGTCGCTATTTTAGTCTGAGCACAGGCCGCGACGCCGACGCGACGCCCGCGCGCCTGAAATATCACTTTCGTCACAACAATCCAAACAATTTTTTATTACGTTACAGTTTAATGGTGGCAGAACGGCCTAAATATGCCAACTGCCGAAACACCCACGAAGAAAGCGATGCGATTAACAATGGCGATCGTAGTGGTTCACTTTCAGTGTCAATAATTTCAGTTTTAGAGTTGCCTGAGGAGCGGGTGTACGAGGGCAGTTTGATAAGACCATGACTTTGGAAAGAAGAAACACTCTTTTACATATATATTTTTTTTTATTTTTCTACATAATCTCCTTTCAACTCTACACACTTAGTCCAGCGATGTTCCAACCTCAACATCCCATCAAAAAATATTTTTTGCCAAACCCTGAAAAATAGGCCTCAGTTTCGGCTACCACCTCTTCGTTTGGCGAAAATCTTTGCCCGCCAAGCCATTTCTTCATGTTTGGGAAGAGGAAAAAGTCACAGGAGGCTAAATCTGGCAAATACGGAGGGTGTGGCAATAATTCGTATCCAAATTCGACAATTTTTGATGTCGCGATTGCAGACGAGTGGGTGGTGCATTATCCTGATGAAATAGTTTTTTTTTCTTTGCTAGATTTCTTTGCTTTTTTTTTTCGTTTCTTGATGAACTTTTTATGGAATCTATCTAACAATGCTGCATAGTAAGCTCCGGTTATTGTCTTGCTTTTATCCAAAAAATCGATGTAAATAACCCCTTGGCTGTCCCAAAAGACTGTGGCCATCACTTTAGCAGCCGAGCAAACAGTTTTTGCCTTATTTGGGGCACGTTTCCCGGTAGAAGTCCATTGCTTCGACTGTTGCTCAGTCTCTGGTGTATAATGATGGACCCACGTTTCGTCAACTGTTACGTACCGACGCATAAACTCACTCGGATTGCGATTATACACGCCTAGGCATTCCTCAGAAGCTGTTACACGATTTCGTTTCTGATCGACTGTTAGTAAACGCGGCACCCATCTTGCAGAAAGCTTTTTCATGCCCAGAATATCATGCAAAATATAAAAAACTCGTTCAGTCGAGATGTGCACAGCATCACTTATTTCGCGTATTTTCAATCAACGGTCTGCCAAAACAATATCATGTATTTTATTAACCATACCCTCCGTAGTGACCTCAATCGGCCTTCCTGGGCGTTCCGCATCATTGGTGGTAGTACGTCCACAACGAAATTCAGTGAACCACTTATGTACCATGCCATGAGAAGGCGCAGAATCACCATAATACTTTTTCAATTTGTCTTCGATCTGCTTAATAGTTTCACCACTTAAAAAATAGTGTACATCTCGACTGTGATTTTTTCGTAAAATGGCCAATTTTGGCGTTATGGATCTCAGAAACAAAAATACATTATCAATTAAGACTTATTGAATAGTGTAGAATAGCTATTGGAATAGTGCGTAACGGCCTCGCTTTTTGTAAATTTTGCTTAACTTTTTAATTAAACCCAAAATTGCAGAGAAAGATTTTCATAAAGTGCGTGAAGGCACTTTTTTGAGCTCATCAATTGAACTACTGTTCTTAACAAGTGAAATAAAAAAAATATAATGTTATCTCTTATATAGTCGATTAGTGCGTAGCGGCCTCGGAATTTATAGATATCATTGATTTTATATAGGAAAAAAATCTTGTTCTAAACCAAAAAACTTCGAAAATTGCTATAAGTTAACTGTGAATATCTCCTATCTACGATAATATTATTGAGCAAAATTTATACCAGAGTATTGTTACTTCTTGAGGAATAAAGATTTTATAATGAATGTATTATCCTATTTCGATAAAAAACGATAAATACAACTGCAAAATTACTACAAAATGCGATGCGCCGGCCGTCCGAATTCAACTTATGCTCACAGAATGGAGATTTCTAATATTATGTACAAATTTATTATCCTATTTCGATAAAAACGATAAATACAACTGCAAAATTACTACAAAATGCGAAAATGGGCATTTTACGCAAAAAACACATTCGAGATGTAATAGGCCTCTTAGTTAGCACTCGAAACTCGCTTTTCTCCATTTTCAAAGAATACTTGAAAGTCGCCTAACTTTTTTGTTTCTAAAAAGTTTGTTTTCGCGCCAAATTTGAAAAAAGAACAGCATGCGCTTCGTAGTGAGTTTCCAAATATGAGACAAAAAAAAATAATAAAAAAGTTTTTATTCAACCTTAAAGTCATTGAGTTGCCAAACTGCCCTCGTAAAGTAAAACTTTTCCGCCATAGGGAGAATCGTTTTTCTGACAGGTACTGTCATGATTGTGTAGTTGTGATTTATTGTCGAAATAATACTAACAACCTATCTCTTCCCTTGGGTGTCGTAAAAGGCAACTAACGAACTAAAGACTGCACATGCATCCAACAGCATAGAGCGACGATGGGCTCATCAAAATAATACTACCAACCCCTTTCTTCCCTTAGGTATCGTAAAAGGCGACTAACGGATTACAGACTGCACATACATCTAACGGCATATAGCGGCGATGGGCTCATCAAAATAATAATACCAACCCCTCTCTTCCCTTCGGTGTCGTAAAAGGCGACTAACGGACTACAGACTGCACATACATCCAACAGCATAGAACGGCGATAGGCTCATCAAAATAATACTACCAACCCCTCTCTTCTCTTTGGTGTCGTAAAAGGCGACTAACGGACTAAAGGCTGCACAAACATAAAACAGCATAGAGCGGCGATGGGCTCATTAAAATAATACTACAAGCCCCTCTCTTCCCTTGGGTGTCGTAAAAGGTGACTAACGGACTAAACGTTTTTTCTTTAGCTAATTCATGTTTTTATTTTTAGTTACTTTCCTTGTATTTGATGAAAAGTAAAATGTTTACCTCGGGTGAAAGGCTTATTTAGTCCCTCGAATTATTGGCGTCTTCGCTACGCTCAGGTGCCAAACCCCGTCTCGGTAATAATAAGCTACTTTCATCCCTAGGGTAACAATGTACTATTTCTTTCCTCATACACGATAAGTAGGTCTGAAGTTGCCTGAGGAGCGGGTGGAAGGTAGTACTATTCCGCCCTTGCGAGAATCGTTTTTCTGACAGGTACTGTCATGTGCAGTTGTGACTTATTGTTAAAATAATACTAACAACCTATCTCCTTCCTTGGGCGTCATAAAAGGCAACTAAAGAACTTAAGACTGCACATGCATCCAACAGCATAGAGCGGCGATGGCCCAAGAAACACAAGAAAGCATTTTAAGAAACGAATAGTAAATTTATGTACAACTTAAGGCCCGTATAAACTCTTATATAAGTTCACCGAGCATCTTAAGGCTTCATATTGGCATCTCAAAACCTTTATGATGCTTTACACCGTATAACGGTTGGATAATGGCATATCAAAATGCTTTTGTAAAGCCTTTAGATGTAGTGCAGCACATCTAAACGCAGCAATACAGCTTTTAGCGGTATTAAGTGCTTTTGGATATACAATACCATTCTTAAATAATATATAAATGCTTAAGGCTGCTTAATGGCATAAAGTATAAAATGTTTACTAGAAAAAAAATCAACCAGTCTCAGGAAGCTCGAGTGGAATTCGAACCCACGACCTTTGGATTGCCGGTCCACTGCTCTAACCGCTGAGCTACCGAGAGCCCAGAAGACTCGCTGAATTTTTCCTAGTAGTTTGATTTACGCTGCAAGCCAGCGGTATTACGTCACTGTGAAGTCTATGCTACCCTCACATTCGAAAGAAACACTATTGCAAGTATTTAACAATCGATAAAGACGTAATTGCTTATAAATATCTTTATTATTGAAATTTTGCATTTACAATGCTATATAGATATAGGATAAAATGTTTACTAGAAAAAAAATCAACCAGTTTTAGGAAGCTCGAGTGGGATTCGAACCCACGACCTTTAGATTGCCAGTCCACTGCTCTAACCGCTGAGCTACCGAGACCCCAGAAGACTCGCTGAATTTTTCCTAGTAGTTTGATTTACGCTGCAAGCCAGCGGTATTACGTCACTGTGAAGTCTACCCTCACATTCGAAAGAAACACTATTGCAAGTATTTAACAATCGATAAAGACGTAATTGCTTATAAATATCTTTATTATTGAAATTTTGCATTCACAATGCTATATAGATATAGGATAAAATGTTTACTAGAAAAAAAAATCAATCAGTCTCAGGAAGTCGAGTGGGATTCGAACCCACGACCTTTGGATTGCCGGTCCACTGCTCTAACCGCTGAGCCACCGAGACCCCAGAAGACTCGCTGAATTTTTTTTCTAGTAAACATTTTATCCTATATCTATATAGCATTGTGAATGCAAAATTTCAATAATAAAGGCATAAAGTAGTACCATTATAATGCCCCTTAAATCCATTGTACAGCTTTGAGACGTTTTTAGTGCCTTTGGTTGTATGATAGCACTTTTAAGTGGTAAGCAAAAGCCTAGTACATTAGAAAAGCATAAACGTGAATCAATGTAATGCTTGCATTTTTAATGATCAACTGAGTTCTGTTGTACAGCTAACAGCTCTTTAATCAACTACACGTGACTAATTGTAATGCTTATGGCTGTTTAAATACATTCGAATTACTGTATTCGTAAAGTAAAACCATTTGTTTATCGCCCAAGTAACACAAGAAAGCATTTTAAGAAACGAATAGTAAATTTATGTACAACTTAAGGCCCGTACAAACTCTTATATAAGTTCACCGAGCATCTTAAGGCCTCATATTGGCATCTCAAAACCTTTATGATGCTTTACACTGTATAACGGTTGGATAATGGCATATCGAAATGCTTTTGTTTAGCCTTTAGATGTAGTGCAGTACATCTAAACGCAGCTATACGGCTTTTAGCTGTATTAAGTGCTTTTGGATATACAATAGCTTTCTTATGTAATAAACAAATGCTTAAGGCTGCTTAAAGGCATAAAGTTGTACCATTACAATGCCCCTTAAATCCATGGTACAGCTTTAAGCTGTTTTTAGTGCCTTTGGTTGTATAATAGCACTTTTAAGTGGTAAGCAAAAGCCTAGTACATTAGAAAAGCATAAACGTGAATCATTGTAATGCTTGCATTTTTAATGATCAACTGAGTTTTGTTGTACAGCTAACAGCTCTTTAATCAACTACACGTGACTAATTGTAATGCTTATGGACTACTAATAATACTATATTCGTAAAGTAAACCATTTGTTTATCGGCCATTTTGAAAACAAACAATCTGTGAAACGAACTCTTTTAACTAGCGAATGTGATTTATAATAACCATTAATATATTACCTACGTGTGTAAGTATAACGATTTTAAATGCTAATAACAAAATTACTTGAGTTGCGATTTCATTGTCGTGTATCAGCATACATTCCATTCATTACAGATAAAAATAAGTGCAGCACAAATAGTTGGTAAAATCTTTTAAAATAAGGAGGAATGAGGCGAAAAATATTAAAGAAACATGCAAGAATTATGCAGGTTCCTTTGATGTCTACGAATCCGATGTCAGACAATACACGACAACAAAATGATTCGCGCGAAGACTGCTGTGAAGCGAGTTGTAGCGATATTACAGAAGGTTCCGTAGGACCAGTAAGACCTGTCAACATCGGAAATATACACAATATGGAATCCTCGTGTGTTGAAAAATATTTTATTGTGAATAATGAGAATATTCAACTAAGTCGTGTTTATTCCTGTCCGCTTGATGCTGAAAGTGTAAGACCTGAGAGCTTCGACGAAAGTGAAGATGACAGTGATATTGATAAATAATGTTAAATATTCTTCATTTCGTAAAAATAGGGGACTTTTAGCGCCGCGCAAAAATCTTGTGACCGTGCCCCCAGCGCCGCGCCTACTTTTAAGGCCTATTCAAACCTGAGCGGTATTCGCTGCCGCTGTGGGTAGAGCGGCAGCGAATACCGCTCAGGTCAATCTAGCCGCGGAACTTTATACTAAATACCTGAGCGAAACCCGCGCGGGCAACCGCGCGGTATACGAGTATACCTTTCCCACAGCAGCAGGGCAGCGAATATAATTTTCGCTCGATTCCCTAGTGATGTGCCATATATGCATTCAAAGGGCAATTGATAATTGATATTTCAAAGAGCAAAATGATGTTTTACTTTTTAATTCACAAAAGGAAATGACGTTTTACTTTTAAATTCATAAATACTAATTTAATAAAACTTAATTACCCATTTGATTAGCTAATTAAAAAGTTAGGTCGGTCAACTTGTAAATAACAGAATTTATTAGTACGTAATTTTGTTTTTTTATTATTGTTTCAACCTAACATAACATAACATTTAACATTTTTAATCGTTGCAATGGCTAATAATTGCCTTTCAATTTATTATCAAAACTGTCGAGGTCTTAGAACCAAATTAAACACTATATACAATAATATTATGGCGGACTCCTACGATCTTATAATTTTATCAGAGACTTGGTTAGTTCCCGAGATTTTGGATGGCGAATTCATCGACTCGAGATATATTGTTTATCGTTGCGATAGGAATCGTGCGTTAAGTGGAAAGTCTGATGGTGGTGGCATATTGATAGCAGTGCGCCGCGGGTTACGCGCAACGCGCTCTGAATTAACGGCTACTCTTTGTCATGACGGCTGTTATTATAGTATTTCGCACAATATAGATTATGTACTTTTAAAGTTTTATTCCAGGACTACCAACGAGTATCACACCGTGTGCGGCGTTTACGTTCCACCAAACCAAACGCTAGCTTCTTATCAATCGCTATTTAACCTGCTTGAATACGAAATACTAGCCGTTACTTCTAATAATGTGTACATCTTTGGCGATTTTAACTTACCCCACATCGAATGGATCGACTCGGGTAAACCTGCACTAATGCCTCGTATACACAGTAACAGTAGCTCACTCGAAATATTACTTCTTAATTTTTTATACACTTTAAATTGTAAGCAATACTCAAATATTAAAAACCAACAAAACCGTACCTTGGATTTAATGATATCTAACAATGTATGCAGGTGTGAACCTGTGCCCATTCCATTAGTACCTATCGATAACTTTCATCCACCGTTTTTAACAATAATCTCGTTTAAATTAACTCTTAAGCCCATGCCTCGATGCTCTGCGCCTAAATATCGTTTTATTGAAGCAGATTACTCTGCCATCAATAGTGACATTGGTTTGGTTGATTGGGCTTCTCTTTTGGGTAACTTCTCATTGGAATCTGCTGTTCATTTACAAAATTATTAAGATTCATGTGCCAAAGAGACCTTTTAAATCTAATGAATATCCGGCTTGGTTCTCCCGCCCCTTGGATACACATCTTTAAAAACAAAGAAAAAGCCTGGATTAAATTTAAAAAATTTAAAAATGCTGTGGATTATGAGCAGTTTTCTTTATACCGTAAAAGGTTTCAGTTTCTATCAGCTCAATGTTACAACAATTATGTGAACCTAATCGAAACTTCAATACAAAAAGATTTAAAAAAATGTTG
Source organism: Scoparia ambigualis (assembly GCA_963921215.1). Taxonomy (NCBI): domain Eukaryota; kingdom Metazoa; phylum Arthropoda; class Insecta; order Lepidoptera; family Crambidae; genus Scoparia; species Scoparia ambigualis. Next base: position 23,600,882 of record OY992521.1, on the reverse strand, counting down.
GTCCTTTGTTAAAAGAAATAAAAAGAACACAGGCGTGCCTAACACAATGTCACTTGGTAACGAGGAATGCAATGGCCCTGATAACGTATGTAAATTATTCTCAAAATTCTTTAGCTCAGTTTATGAGCCCATAGATACCAGTGTTTCAGGCAATCTTAATTCGTCATCTACTAGCCAAATAAATATTTCCGACCTGACTTTCTCTGAAGATGAGATAGCCGCCACCCTTAAATCGTTAGATGTGACTAAAGGACCTGGGCCGGATGGTCTACCGTCTTTTTTTCTAAAACATACCGCGGATTCGATGAGTAAGCCATTATTTTATCTATTCAACCGCAGCCTTAAGGACGGGGTCGTCCCGCAGGCATGGAAAACTGCCAATGTTATTCCTGTATTTAAGGGTGGCGTCAAACATGACGTTACTAACTACCGTCCTATATCCCTGCTATCTGCCTTGTCAAAAGTCCTAGAGAAATTAGTTCATGGAGCAATCTATCCTATATTGCATAACATTATCATCCCTGAACAACATGGTTTTGTGAAAAATCGCTCCACAATCAGTAATCTAGTTCTATATTCAAATTATTTGTTTGAAAACATGGATAATCAACAGCAAGTTGACACAATTTATACCGATTTCTGTAAGGCTTTTGATAAGGTTGACCACACATTACTTTTGCAAAAAATTGCGTTCAACGGCATACGTGGAAGTTTGCTTCGATGGATCACGTCTTATGTAAAAAATAGAACTCAGAAAGTTGTGATCCAGGGTTTCAGTTCTGATGTGATCGACGTGACCTCTGGTGTAGCGCAGGGGTCGATCCTGGGCCCTCTACTATTTGTACTATTTATAAATGACATAAACACATGTTTTATACACAGTCAGTTTCTTTTGTACGCTGATGACGTAAAGGTATTTCACAAAATAAATTCCATTGATGACTGCGTCAACATACAAGAGGACTTGGACCGATTATCTGCTTATTGCGAGACCAATAAATTGCGGTTGAGTCTACCCAAGTGTAAATTTATATCCGTTAGCAAAAAAATTAATCTCGTACATTCAAACTACTCGCTTTGTAATACTTTTTTGGGAAGAGTATCTCTAGTCAAAGATTTGGGTATACTTTTTGATTCAAAATTGCTATTTGACGCTCACGTTGATCACATCACAGCTAAGGGTTTTCAAGTGTTTGGTTTCCTAAGAAGAACTTGCTGTGCATTTAAGAAGCCTTCCACCTTTTTGCTGTTATATAAGTCACTCATAAGATCTCAACTAGAATATGCCACTTGTGTTTGGAATCCATTTTACAACAAATACAGTGACCAAATCGAATCAGTACAACGTAAATATTTACGAAACCTAAACTATAGATTCGAAAGGACACGGTCATCATATGTTACTCTTCTAGAAAAAATCTCATTATCAACTCTTAAACATCGGAGACTGTATTTTGACCAATCTATTCTTTACAAAATATGTCAAAATGGTTTTGATTGCAATAAACTAACAAACCAAATTTACCTGCGCATACCGAGTCGTTCCCAGCGTATTCGTGATGCTCATGCTCACAGTCTATTTGCCCCTAAGCGATGTAGAACCAACGCTGGGGAAAGAGCTCCTTTATGTCGATTAATGAAAAGTTATAATGAAAACTTTGTTACTATAGATCTATTTGTTTTGTCACATACACAGTTTAAAAAATGTATCCTTGAAAAATTAGCTTGTATTCCTTTATAATTTAGTTGCAGTTTAATCATTTATAGAAAATTTAAAAACATTGTTTGTTTGCTTCAGTTTGCTTGTATTTAATTACTTTATTTTTAATATTATTTTGAGGATAATGGTGTTGGTTGCGTAATTACAATAATTGTTTTAGATTATAGTTTTGTAGTAGTATTAAGTTTTATTATGCAATTGTTTGTTATCCTGAACAAAAAAAAAAAAAATAACAATTAATGAACGGACACAACCCATTTCTTTATTGTTTTTTAGTTTTAGTAAGATCTGTATCGTGATTATGATATTTGTTCAATGTATTTATGAAATTTAAAATTTTTACAAAAATACGAGGGTGAATTTGAATAATAATAATAATTAGAGCTGCGAGAATGCTTAGTCGCGAACCTGAAAGTCAACAGCCTTGATATTGGAGTATTTCAAAGTGTACTGTCTGACCCCACGTCCAGGGAAGCGACGCTGATTTACAGATTCGCGGCGCAAAGCCTTAAAATTCGGCAAGATTATAATCAACCGATGTAAGATAGCTCATTAATTATTGGTTTACTATTTTTTATATTTTTACTTTAAGTGTAACAATTACAATGGGGCTGACATGTAATTATTATACAAAAGCCCTTAAAATAAATAAAGAGAAAAAAAAAGAAAAAAATATTAGAGTTACTTTTTAATATTCCGGTGAAGGGCAGCTTGATATAATACCACAATCTCCTCTAGCTTTCCGTATACAGTCGATTACTTTGACGTATACCAAAGAACGATCCTCGGGTTGCTCCTTCTCTAATTCAAATGATACTAATGCAGCAAAATGCTCATTTCTTGGGTCACGGAGTGTTCATTAAAAAAACTTTAAATCGTCCATATTTAACGTAAGGACATGGAAGTCATCTTTACTCGTTTTAATATATTGGACAAGAACGTTCTCGGTTTGTACGCCCTTGTCTTTTTTGGTGGGGCTGCTTTGATGTTGCTTCTTCTTTTTTTTTGCCATACAAAAGAGATGGAGAACTTGAGCCGTCGTCGTCTTCCTGGCTGTTTTCGATTACAATAAAAAGTAACCTATGTCCTTTTTTATGATCTAATCTATGTTTGTGCCAAATTTCATCAAAATCGGTTCAGTGGTTTAAGCATGAAAGCGTAACAAACAGACAGAGTTACTTTCGCATTTAAAATATTTATCGTGGCCGAATATTTTTTTTACTAGATGTACTAGCAGAATTAATTAAAATAAAATTATTACATGATTCACTTTTTTAACAAATGAAGTGTAAAAGTTCTTTGATGTATTTACTATTAAAACTAGACTGGAAATGGCAGAACATTTGAGAATTTAACTAAGCGTAGGTAAAAAAATTAAAAATCTACTTACCTACAGTTCTATATTCACTAGTCGACTCTTTAAGACGTCTATGGCGATGATGGTGCATATTTTTTTAACTTATAATTTCTAATTTGATTTAAATGGTTATCCTAAGTAAAATATCGATTTTTTATACTTTTTCTTAACTGAAACTAAAAAAGGCAGAAATTTTAAATCTGTCATCTAATTTTACGATGTCGGTCGTTAACGGTCAACGGGTTAAATTGCATATTTTCTTTGAATAAAGTAGATGTTAATGAGTGATAATGAACGGTTATGGTAAATGATATTCCCCCAAATCCCTTAAGACTCAATATAGCTGTGGGACCTTGTGTGTTGTGGGACTTTATTGAGATCTTACGCGGACTTCTTGAGAGAATTTGAAAAGTGATGTTGCACTGTTTTGTTTTATTTGCCAACACTCATGCATGTTCACGAACACTTAACAGTAAATAATCCACCATTATTTCACATTAATGTTCGACAAAATACAAATTATAGAAAATAAAACAAAACTGCTGACATGACGCTTAAATTTCCCGCCAAGAAGTCAGAAAGAAAATTATCCAACACAACGAAGCAGCCGAAAATTATTTTGGCAAACGGATTCAAGTAGGTAGGAAGTACAAAAATTCTGAAATTGGTTTTATTGTTATGCCCAAGGATCCCTAAAATGGCGTTCAAGTAATGACACTATTTCAGTCTACATCGAGTCTACTGGTATACCGGTGAATTCATATAGAACTACTTTAAAGCCAATCCCACTACAGTGATACATCAAAAGTCTGCTCTCTGGCCTCTGGCTTAATAATTGTTCACGTGTGAGTATTTATACTGCTGGCGGCATTAAATAGCTTTTATAAAGGCTCACTGGGCTGCTTTAGACAGACACCATTTTGTAAATATTTTATAACCTACAATATTATCATTCGGACCTATTTATAAAAGCAATAAACCCATAAACGAGGATAAAACCTAATTTAATATACTGCCCAACCAATACTGTTATGTTAATTACGCAAAATACGTTCTGACTAGAAATACACAATTGTTTTGGTTATTCCACACATATCTTTAATTAACATTTTAGACCACAACCACAAGATATCGAAGGCGCGTGAAAATTTTCAATGAAACTTTTATAGACATTTACAGTAAACTGCATTGCGCATTAATATTTGATGGCATAAATAACAAAAAGTCAAAAACTTTCCCAGTATTATAAAATGTTGTTTTCACAATCACACGTTTTGACATGTCTTCGTCCATTAAATATTGCGAGACAAAGTATAGTTTAATAATTACAACGTCAATGTATTATAAACATATGTACCGTGGTGTTAGAGATGTTTTTGCAATGATGTAGGGTTTATTAAGTTCGAACTGTGAACACTTAAATAGCTCGTCTAATGCTTTTGTAATGCCATGCACATCTTCATTATCAAAAATATTGCTAGCTTAGTGCTTCTGTAATGCGATTAGCAACTTCATTGACCATAATAATGCTTCTTTAATGCCATTGTTACCTTTCATGACCACAATAATGCTAATATAATGCCAATTGCTAATTAAATAACTATTTGCAGACCTATATAGGGTCTAAAGCCGTATAATTTGTGCCCAAATAAGCATTACAGTAGCCGTATACACGTGTGTAATGCTACTATACAACCAAAGCCAAAATGCCATAACGATACAGAAATGCTGTAATGCGGCTGTTATACTGCTTTGATGTGTTACTTGGGCGGTCATTTTGAAAACCAACAATCTGTAAAACGAACTCTTTTAACTAGCGAATGTGATTTATAATAACCATTAATATATTACCTACGTGTGTAAGAAGTATAACGATTTTAAATGCTAATAACAAAATTACTTGAGTTGCGATTTCATTGTCGTGTATCAGCACTTAAAAATAAGTGCAGCACAATATGTTGAAAAAATATTTTAAAATAAGAGTAAGAACTGGAGGAATGAGGCGAAAAATATTAAAGGAACATGCAAGAATTATGCAGGTTCCTTTGATGTCTACGAATCCGATGTCAGACAATACACGACAACAAAATGATTCGCGCGAAGACTGCTGTGAAGCGAGTTGTAGCGATATTACAGAAGGTTCCGTAGGACCAGTAAGACCTGTCAACATCGGGAATATACACAATATGGAATCCTCGTGTGTTAAAAAATATATTATTGTGAATAATGAGAATATTCAACTAAGTCGTGTTTATTCCTGTCCGCTTGATGCTGAAAGTGTAAGACCTGAGAGCTCCGACGAAAGTGAAGATGACAGTATATTGATAAATATGTAAAATATTCTTCATTTCGTAAAAATAGGAGACTTTTGGCGCCGCGCAAAAATCTTGCGTCCGTGGCCTCAGCGCCGCGCCTATTTTTAAAGGCCTATTCAAACCTGAGCGGTATTCGCTGCCGCTCTACCCACGCTCAGGTCAATCTAGCCGCGGAACTTTATACTAAATACCTGAGCGAAACACGCGCGGCAACCGCGCGGTATATACATTTACCCACAGCGGCAGCGAATACCGCTCAGGTTTGATAATTTCCGTTCGATTCCCTGGTGATGTGCGACATGTATTCAAAGGGCAATCGATAATTAATATTTCAAAGAGCAAAATAATGTTTTACTTTTTAATTCACAAAAGGAAATGATGTTTTACTTTTAAATTCATAAATACTAATGTAATAAAACTTAATCACACATTTGATTAAATAATTGAAAAGGTAGGTCAACTTGTAAATAACATAGAAAGTACGTAATTTTGTTTTTTATTAATGTTTCAACATAACAATTAATGAACGGACATAACCCATTTCTTTACTGTTTTTCAGTTTCATTGAGATCTGTATCGTGATTATGATATTTGTTCAATGTATTTATGAAATTTAAAATTTTTAGTAAAATACGAGGGTGAATTTGAATAATAATAATAATTAGAGTTACGTTTTAATATTCCGGTGAAGGGCAGCTTGATGTAATACCACAATCTCCTCTAGCATTTCGTATACAGTCGATTACTTAGACGTATACCAAAGAACGTTCCTCAGGTTGCACCTTCTCTAATTCAAATGCTACTAATGCAGCAAAATGCTCATTTCTTGGGTCACGGGGTGTTCATTAAAAAACTGGAAATCGTCCATATTTAACGTAACGATATGGAAGTCATCTTCACTCGTTTTAATATATTGGACAAGAACGTTCTCGGTTTGTATGCCCTTGTCTTTTTTGGTGGGGCTGCTTTGATATGTTGCTTCTTCTTTTTTTTGCCATACAAAAGAGATGGAGAACTTGAGCCGTCGTCGTCTTCCTGGCTATTTTCGATTGCTTCTGTATAGTTTTCAGTAGTCATGTTGACACACGCAGACACTTAAAATGAATTAGAAATACTCAAACATCATGGGTATGAGAAATTACTGTCATTAAAAAACAAATTTCGAAAATTGTAGGTATTAATTATTGTTATCGATCTTATCGATAGATTCATTTATACATTTCTAGGTTTTTATTAATCATTGACATTCCTACGCCACGGACTCGTAAAGGCGTCCGCTTATGACGTCACAAGTTATATATTGTAACGTGCTAATGAATAAAACAATAAAAAGTAGCCCATGTCCTTTCATAAGATCTAATCTATATTTGTGCCAAATTTAATCAAAATCAGTTCAGTGGTTTAAGCATGAAAGCGTAACAGACAGACAGAGTTACTTTCGCATTTAAAATATTAGTATTTTTTTTTGTACTAGATGTACTAGCAGAATTAATTAAAATAAAATAATTCCATGATTCACTTTTTTAACAAATGAAGTGTAACGTTCTTAGAAATATTTACTATTAAAACTACACTGGAAATGGCAGAACATTTGAGAATTTAATTAGGTGTAGGTAAAAAAATAAAAAATCTACCCACCTACAGTTCTATATTCACTAGTCGACTCTTTAAGACGTCTATGGCGATGATGGTGCAATTTTTTTTACTTAAACTCTCTAGGTTGATTTAAATGGTTCTCCTAAGTAAAATATCGACTTTTTATACTTTTTCCTAACTGAAACTAAAAAAGGCAGAAATTTTAAATCTGTCGTCTAATTTTACGACGTCGGTCGTTGACGGTCAATGGGTTAAATTGCATATTTTCTTTGAATAAAGTAGATGATAATGAGTGTTATTGAACGGTAATGGTAAATGATATTCCCCCATATCCCTTGAGACTCAATATAGCTGTGGGGCCTTAGAATAAATTATTCTCAGTGTGGGACTTTATTGAGATCTTACTCGGACATCTTGAGAGAATTTGAAAAATGATGTTGCACAGTTTTGTTTTATTTGCCAACACTCATGCATGTTCACGAACACTTAACAGTAAATAATCCACCATTATTTCACATTAATGTTCGACAAAACACAAATTATAGAAAATTAAACAAAACTGCTGACATGACGCTTAAATTTCCTGCCAAGAAGTCAGAAAGTAAATTATCCAACACAACGAAGCAGCCGAAAATTATTTTGGCAAACGGATTCAAGTAGGTAGGTAGTACAAAAATTCTGACATTGGTTTTATTGTTTTACTCAAGGATCCCCAAAATGGCGTTCAAGTAATAGCACTATTTCAGTCTACATCGAGTCTACTGGTATACCGGTGAATTCATATAGAACTACTTTAAAGACAATGGCACTACAGTGATACATCAAAAGTCTGCTCTCTGGCCTCTGGCTTAATAATTGTTCACGTGTGAGTATTTATACTGCTGGCGGCATTAAATAGCTTGTATAAAGGCTCACTGGGCTGCTTTAGACAGACACCATTTTGTAAATATTTTATAACCTAAAATGTTATCATTCGGACCTATTTATAAAAGCAGTAAACCTATAAAACAAGGATAAAACCTAAATTAATATACTGCCCAACCAATACTGTTATGTTAATTACGCAAAATACGTTCATACTAGAAATACACAATTGTTTTGGTTATTCCACACATATCATTAATTAACACACAATGTAAACACTAGAAGTAAGAACAAATTAGCAGTACCTTATACTAGGCTCCATAAAATAAAGAATTCTTTTAAGGGTCTGTGTGTAAGATTTTACAACAAAGTAACTAATGATATTCAGAAATTAGATCTTAATAAATTTAAAATCAAAATCAAAGAAAAGCTTTATAAAAAAGCTTATTATAAAGTGTCAGATTACACAGAAGACAAAAAAGCTTGGATCTGAAATGCTCCAAACACTCTAACAGCTATTTCTAATTGTCTTTATTTAATTGATACTACATTGTATAGAAATTTTGTATTGCATCATTTTTTTTATTTTTTAAATTCATATTTTGTATTGACCTGGTAACGACATACTCTTTTTTTTGTTTGTAAATGTCGTTGCTTTTGTGCGCTGTGGTTTCTTGCGCCCATTCTTTGCCACAGTTAAAAAATTATGTCCTGAATGGGTGGTAGGTTAAAAAAGATTTGGAGGATTCAAAGTACTTAGATATTAATTGAGTTTATTGAATAAATATATTTTGACTTTGACTTTGACTTTGAACATTTTAGACCAAAACCACAAAATATCGAAGGCGCGTGAAAATTTTCAATGAAACTTTTATAGACATTTACAGTAAACTGCATTGCGCATTAATATTTGATGGCATAAATAACAAAAAGTCAAAAATTTCCAGGAATTATAAATTGTTGTTTTTACAATCACGCGTTTTGACATGTCTTCGTCCATTAAATATTGCGAGACAAAGTATAGTTTAAAAATTACAACGTCAATGTATTATAAACATTTGTACCGTGGTGTTAGAGATGCTTTTGCAATGATGTAGGGTTTATTAAGTTCGAACTGTGAACACTTAAATAGCTCGTCTAATGCTTTTGTAATGCACTAAACATCTTCATTATCAAAAATATTGCTAGCTTAGTGCTTCTGTAATGCGATTAGCAACTTCATTGACCATAATAATGCTTCTTTAATGCCATTGTTACCTTCCTTGACCACAATAATGCTAATATAATGCCTCTGTAATGCTATTAAACAACTTATTGCAGACCTATGTAGGGTCTAAAGCCGTATAATTTGTGCCCAAATAAGCAGTAGCCGTATACACGTGTGTAATGCTACTATACAAAAAACTCAAAATGCCATAACGATACAGAAATGCTGTAATGCGGCTGTTATACTGCTTTGATGTGTTACTTGGGGGGCTCATCAAAATAATACTACCAACTCCTCTCTTCTCCGTGGTGTCGTAAAAGGGGACTAACGGACTAAAGACTGCACATACACCCATCAGCATAGAGCGGCAATGGGCTTATCAAAATAATAATACAAGCCCTTCTCTTCCTTTGGGTGTCGTAAAAGGCGACTAACGGACTAAAAACATTCATGTTTTGTTTTTACTTTCCTTATATTCGTAATGAAAAGCACAATGTTTACCTCGGGTGAAAGACTTATTCACTCCCTCGAATTATTGGCGTCCTCGCTACGCTTGGGCGCCAAACCCCGTCTCGGGAGTGGATAAGCTACTTTCACCCCTAGGGTATTAAATCTTTGAGTTTTTATCTCAGACCCAATTTTTAATAAATAAAAGTGTGTTACATTGTGATTGCAAAAGAAAAATAATTAAGGTGTAATTGCTAAATGTTCAAAATGTAACATGCTTTTATTTATAAAAAATTGGGTCTGTGATAAAAATGCAAGGATTTAAGGTGTAAAGTTTAAAAATATATAATTAAGTAGGATATACGATATGGGATTATTGTGACGTAGACGAAGAAGGTTAATTATCGTAAAGGTTGCAATGTAGGTACCTACATAATGGTATTTTTCTTACCAGGTTTAAATTATTGTTCACTTTTTATTTTTTTTTTATTAAAAGTAATAAAAGCTTGTTTTTAAAAAGTATATTTTTATTTTTATTTATTTTTTTATTTTTTAGTATTTTTGACGCGACATTGACTATACGGCGTAGTTCGTAGCGCGTAGCAATGTTTTTCCCTTATATAGCACGTTGTACTCCCACAATGTGTTGTTTTGAGCACTATTGTAGGGGGATAAGGGCTTCAGTACAACAGGGTTCGCCCTGGTACCCTCCTGAGGCGCAACGTTAGCAATATGACACGTTACACCTTCATTACTACACCATTCAGCCCTCGGCACGTGCTCACCTTGACATTGGGTCATTCATCTAATACATCTAATCAAAGACAGAATCCACATCCATAACAAACGGAACGAACGAACTTATTTTCCCAAAGATGGGGTCGCATATTCGAGACCAATCAAACTCGACGCGGGTGTGTTGCTTAATTACTGAGTTCCTATGTCCATAATCAGACTCTGGTTACCATCTAGCACCAAAGTACTCGTCAAGATAAATCAAAACAAGCCCAAACCTGATGGGGTTATGTCGTTTAATTACTGAGTTCCTATGGCCTTCTTCCAGCTCCATCATCAGACCCTGGTTACCATCTAGCACCAAAGTACTCGTCAAGACGAATCATACGAGCCCAAACTCGATGGGGTTGTGACGTTTAACTACCGAGTTCCTATGGCCACCTTCCGGTTCCATCATCAGATCAGCTCCATGTCTTAATAATTTTGCAGTGTCATCCGATTTAAAAAAGCATCATACAAAATTTCAGCTCAATCGGTAACCGGAAGTGGCTCAAATTTAACTTACAAGATTTGATTACAGACAAACATCAGGATAGGTGAAACCATGGTGAAACTAAATAAAACCTTGTAAAAAGTAATAACAAAAATGTTTTTAGTTAAACAGTTAAGGGGGTGCCGCGCGACCGCAATAACTGACATAAGTTTCATAATGAACTTCAAAGCAAAATCAATCATACTGATATTTATAATTAGAACAATTCTGCTTTGAAGTTTCAGATCTAGAATTTAATTAGAGCAATGTTTTTATTCTGGTAAAGGTGCAAAACCATCATGCGCTTATGTTAAAAATTAAAATTTACTTCTTAAAAAGGGGGTGCCCTGCGGAATATCAATACAAATATTTTTATGTAAGAATTCTTCTTTACAAAATAATAATCTTTAAAAATTAAGAAAGTTGTCGAAAAAATATGTTTTTAGGAGTCATTAGATTTATGTATTGTTTGTTATTGTTTAAAGAATTTATTTCAAATTTCAACAAGGCCATGACCTTGTGCAAAGATCAAGTTAACTTACATAAGTTATTTCAATGTATTTAACTAATTCAGCGCATAGTACCTACCAGTGACTTAAAAATACGTAAATTTTTACAATTTCGTGCAGGACCACCTTAAATGTACTCCGTTTAAAACAGAAAATGCTACAACAGACACACAAACTTAATCAGCCTGGAAACGTGAACAACATTTTAAAAGCGTAAGTCTTTACCTAAACTGCAAAATAAACGATTGTGGATGGATGACTGATGTATGAATATGCATGTAACTTGTCCCTTGCGAAGGTGATTTCCTCTTGTGCCTTTCCTCAGATTAACGTATTCGATGACTACGAATTGTTTTAATCAATCCAACTTATAAAATCGTAAAATTAGTTACAATCATTTATAATGGAATAACAGACGAGAGGAAATTATGCAAAAGCAGTGTCATGTCCCGTGTCCCCATCAGAAGTAGTAATTTTTTTCGACGTTTATTTACCTTCGAGTTTATTTGAACGTTATTAATGCAAAAAATTTAATATGAATCAGTCATATATACTGAATGATTAAAAAAAATTAATATTTCACTGAGATCACTTACGATATAAATTGTAAGAGGTTTGTTATGAGACAGTGCGTATAAAAACATAAAGTCAAAAGCTTTGTCTAATTTCGACAGGAAGGATTGCGGAGGACTTGGGTTCGGTTCCCACCATCTGAGTTCCCACCTGTGGTACTTAGTAATTTTTTTCAACGTTTCGTTATCTTAAAACACGTGTGTAGTAAGGATCGTTGCAAATGTAGAGCTGTGGTTGCCTACCCTCAGGGAAACGGGCGTGAATTTTAGGAAAAGCTGCTAATCTGTTGTTGTGTATACAGGGTGTCCCATAAAGTGCGTGAAAAAAAACTTAAGGAGAGGATAGATTAAAGGGTGACCAACTAAATAAATGAAAATTACTATAGTGAAAGTATCACCATTTTTGCTGTATAATTTATTTGTGTATAAACAGGTATTTTTTGTTATTTTTCTTATTAAATACTCTGGCAGAAACAATATACCATATTAAAACATAATTTTGTTAGTTTGAGTTACAGAACCCATGCAAAAATATGCTCAAAAATTTTGTTACTTTTAATAGTCATAGGTGGAACTGGAACCTACGGCCTTTCACAATCCGGCTGACTTCTGACTTCGGCACTCAGAGATGTATGGACTTTTACCACCACAGAACAGAAGACCTCTTTCTTTTGTTCTATGCAATGCACCTTTGACTTTTCATTGTAAAAAAATCTCTAACTGTAGCGACGTAAGCACTAGTTCGGAATGACAAATTATGAGTACTAAAGTTTTATAGTCGTTAATGCTGATTGTCATCTCTGAAAACGGCAGTCAGACCCGATCTGGGGGTCTATCGGCTAAAAAATATGGATATGGACATGGGCTTCATTTTATTATTTTTATTATTATTTTGTTCTTATATGGGCATATTATGGGCTTCAAATGTCAAATGAAGCCCATGTCGATATATTCATATTTTTTAGACGATACTGCGGCTGGCCATTTTTCTCTTTCTCTGCTTCACTCAGTTTTGATGTAGGTAAGTAAAAGTAAAGTAAAGTACATCCTGTACTGTCCCACTGCAGGGCAAAGGCCTCCAACATTTAAATCAAGTCATCGCTACGATTGGGTGTTGGCTTAATCACTTGCCGAATGCGGATTGGTGATCAATAACCCGGGCTATGCATCGGAAAACCCGAAAACACACTTTGCCCGACCTGGGAATTGAACCCTTGAGCGCTGGACCACTCGGCCACGCACCGAGGCGTTGATTTTTTTTTTTGATAATTTGTTTCTTCACCATGGATACTAGTCCTTCAGTGGAAATAATAGAGTTCATTTATTATGCTTATAAGATGATAATGAGTGATGATAATAAGCTAAATGATATTCTCCCCAAATCCCTTGAGTTCCAGTAAAGATGTGGGACTTTACTGAATCTCACACGGACTTCTTGAGAGAATTTGAAAAGTGATGTTGCACTGTTTTGTTTTATTTGCCAACACTCATGCACGTTCACGAACACTTAACGGTTAATAATCCACCCCGAGGCTTTGATGTAGGGCAATGATGTTACAATAAAAAAGGTAGATGCGTTACATGTGCCAAAAACTGGCAACAGACAACTAATTGGCTTACCCTAGCGTAGTCTCAGGAAAGCGTTGACAGCAGTGTGTGGTTGACAGTGTCATTTTGCGTATATTCGTTTCCGTAAATTAGTTTAAAAATGCCGGCCTGTGACGAAACTGTAGAAACAACACAATTAAGACTAATAAAATTCATGGAATGTTAACATCGTTACGCTTTGGTCCATTATTGACATCACATTAGTACTGACATAACCTACCTATCTACCTCTTTTTATTCTAATATCATTGATGTAGGTATCTCAGAACAATATAATAGTTATTGTTCTGAGGTAGGTATACAATCTTTTACTATAGCAGCAGACACCTATGACGTAGGTATACAAACTTTTTCTAGACAAGCTGCAGACATAAAAACTGGTATAATGACAGAAATATGTTTAGTATTTTAAAAGAAGGTAGGACCTTCATACCACGTGTTTCCATTGTTATAATTTAAATGACTCACATTAGCCGTAAGAATGGAAATTAGTCATGTTTCGATTGAAATAACCGTTATAGTTAACAAGTCACAGCTGCGGTTAGTTAATTTGTCGAAACAATTTTCATTGTAAATTAATGATTTATTAATGTCACTATTATCGGCACTTGAATAACTTTTGATAGTAACTCAAATTGTAGAATTTTATTCACATGTTTATACTGTGAGCTGCGTGGGGTGACTGCTCATTAAATGAAAACTACCAACCCATCACTTCCCTGTAGGCCTAGCGTGCACAACACGAGATTATGTCGCGGACGAGAGACGACAAATCATTTAAAGTTGTCATGTTAAGGTTTGTAGACAAAAATACCACAGTTTATGCAAAAACTACTATTAAGTCTACTTTTGACATATTATGTAGAGTTCTAAGGGCATCCACGTGTTTTTAGTGTCGATAGACATTAGAGATAAATGAATAAAACACGAGAGAACAGGTCAAGAAGAGTTCTCGTGTTGCGCATGCTAGGCCGGCTGGTGTCGTAAAAGGCGACTAACGAACTAAAGACTGCACATACATAACAGCACAGAGCGGCGATGGGCTCACTACCTGTCACGCTGAGCACAGATTGTATACTTAGTTGTTATTTGATGAAACGTGGACTATGACAGAGGACTGATTTGTCTAGTCTCGCGACTAACCCTTTAACCCTTTTAGGGGATAATAGTCGTGAGAGTAAGTATCTATGATGTACCAATACTGATGCTTTAGTACTTGTTGAAAGACGATTTAATGGGACTCGCACCCACTGCCTGTTGCAATCTGAGCGACAGCTCTACCTCTGAGCTACCGATGCATTGGTTTCCCTGTCGAATTTTTAGTTCTATTCGAAGATCAAATTCAAACACGGGTCAGAATTAAGAAGATTCAACCGATGAACTCTCACGAATGCTAGCCGGTAGTTTATTCCAAAACCTAGCTGCATAGGTACACAGTGAAAGAATTGTGGAAAAACTTGGAGTTAGCTAGTGGTGGATAGGAGAACCTTCTCCTTGTATCACAGGAACGTTTGGGGCTGGAAGAAGACGGTGAGGAGGTGAAGCGGGAAGCGTAGGTAATGAGGGAGTTGGGGGTAGTGGAGTATTTTGTTAAGGTGGCAAAGGACATCCTTTGCATACCACGGCGAAGACGGATTGGAAGCCACTTTAACCTCGTCCGAAACTCCGAAATGGGGTCATATTTTCGTAGACCGAATATAAAACGGATAGCCATATTTTGCAGGCGTTCCAGCTTGTTAAGCAGCCCCTCAGTAGCATCCATTTAATGTTTAATTTAATGCTATTGTTAAAAATGTTGACTGCCTTAGGTGGGAATCGAAACCACGTCCTGCGCAATCCGAGCGGCAATGCTGATCAATCCGCCACCGAGGTATTGAATACCTAGGCTTGTCGAAATTCTTGCGGATGGCGGAGGACGTGGCGTTTGATTCTCACCTGAGGTATTCATCTTTTTTAACGTTTCTATTTTATTAACGCAAGAAATAACAGTTATAAGTTTACAAATCATTAAGAGATTTTTTGACTAGTGAAAATCCTGACTTAAGCACCTGTGAATGCAAGTATGGGCAAGTGAAGACCACAGAACCCCCAGCTTTGACGACCTCCTTGGTCGAGTGGTTTGTACACCCATTTTCATTGTGTCGCCATCTCTGAGGTCCCGGGTTCGATCCCCGGTCGGGTCAATTTAGAAATTATTGTTTTTCTAAATTGTCTCGGGTCTGGGGGTTTTCTATGAATAATAAGTATGTATTTAAGTATTTTTATCCGTTGTCTAGTAACCATATAACGAGTTTCTTCGAAGCTTCTCTTGGGCTAGATAGGTAATTGGTGAGAGTGTAGGAAAGTTTTATTTTATTTATTTATTTAAGTTTTGTTATACCCTCTCTGCCACGGAGATGGCTCAGAACCTGTAACAGCAAACATCAAGTTAAAAACTCATTAGTTATTTTATCTTTGCCGGTTAATTCATTTCACGAATACTGCTGCGCCCTGGTAGACGCGTTGGTTATGCAGGACTTCCCCTCTGATATTATGGGTTATCTACCTAAAACATCAGGGTACCGCGCCGCATTTTAGGACTGGGCCAAAGAGTAGTGGACTGGGCCGCGTTAGCAGTTCCATACCGTCAGCAATATCTCATTGCGTGACGCAACTCGCATGCACGATAAAAATTAACACGCACCGAGATTTTATCTCAACAATAAAAAAGTCAAAAGCAGTAATTACAGCGGCGGGCAGGCAGCCATCGGCGCCGGCCTTCGTCCTGCTGGTGTGACCACCGCCATATAAGGCGCCCGGAGACCCTGATTGCGCTGCGCAAGCGCAACGAGCTTTGTAATTAAACTTTATTCATTCCTAGTTGACACGTAAATGATAATGTGATGTAACTGCTACTAGATTATTGGCGGCTTGTGTTAATCTCGTCGATGCCTTAAGAATTGATCACACCTGACTACCATCTTAATAAGTACGGACATAATAGGTAAATGGAAAAGGGTAAGTTTTAAATCAAGCGTAGTAAACGTTGGCATTCTTAGCTATTAACGACCGAATTTAACCTTTCAACTGCGGCCGCGCACTGATCAGTGCTCAATGAATACAGGCTCATATTTTAAAACCAAACTCAAACCTCTGCTTGAGTACAGTTAGTTAGAAAGGATTACAGTATTTAAGCATGGATTTGATTTTGAGTTTGATTTTAGAAAGCCTAAGTATTTTTATTGTGTCTAATAGTGCCGCGGCGTTCTAAGTATGCCGAATTTCATCCAAATCCATTCAGTAGTTTTTACGTGAAAGAGTAACAAACACCATCCATGCTTACAACTTTCGCGTTTATAATATTAGTAGGATTAATACTTAAAATGCCTCGTAGTAATAATATAACTTCTAAGTATAAACAGGTATCTGACTCTGACTACTACAGTTAGAAATTTGGCATAGTTTATATGGAGCCTAAGTTACATTGATAACTCGTTCTTCAAAACAACCCATAGATTTATTAGTAATTTCGGCCGTTACGCGTCTCAAATGTACCTACTTAATTACTATAAAGCCTATTTAGGGTCTAACCAAGTAACTACAATCGTAAGCGTTAAGCAATAACTATTATAACACAAAGTAAAGCAACGTGACACGCTAACCGTCGCTAATGTAGGTAATGACAGATGTCGCCAGTGTGACCATATGCCCGACGAACCTTGATCGCAGACCATGAGTACACAGGGTTACGGCAACACATGGCAGCTACTATGGTTTAGCTTTTTAAAAAAAACTCTTTTACATGTGACGTGACCCTTGGGTGGTGCTTATGTGTTATATGAGTGACACTGTCTGAGTGGTAGGGCCACGCTGCACGCATTGGGGCGGCTCGCACGGCGTAATACCGTCCTCTCACGGAATATCGGAGTGAAACAATAGCACTCCTCGTTGCTGTTGTGTGTCGTCCGATGAGTGAAAGTACCGGAAGCCCGTTTCTTCTCCTCTTGGGAGGAGTTCATAGTATTTTATTTTTCTGGTAATAATTAAATTTTGATCAGTAGTCATTTTTTGAAGCTAGACCTCTTATGTTCAAACCGCGTGTTGCGTGGCGGTGAAAGAATACTACCACCCCCTCTCTTCCCTTGGGTGTCGTATAAGGCGACTAACGGACTAAAGACTGCACACACATCTAACAGCATAGAGCGACGATGGGCTTACCACCTGTCACGCTGAGCACATGTTCAGTCGTTATTTGGTGAAAAGTGGACTATGGTAGATAGAGGACTGCTTTTGCTGTCCTAATTGCCTAGTCCTAGTGATTAAATGTAGGTATGTATGTATGTATCCCTTGTGTTTTCATTATCCGCCTATATAAACATCCCACGGCTGGTCTGTGGCGCCCCAACGTCCCACGTGAACCATTAGCATAATATGGGGAGATAGGATACCCCTACGGTCACAGTATAAATATTTAGCTCATATTTATACTGTGCCTACGTGCGTTTCGAAGCACGTAAATACGCTAGTTTTATGTCATTTTATTAATTTATTAGTATTAATTTATTTTATTTTATTACACTAAGTAGGTATATAATAGGAAAATATCTTGTAAACATGAATAAGTCATAATGCATAATTTAATAGAAGGCTTCCTCATACCGATTACAATAGCTGTAGATGTCAAATGCGATTTACATTAAAATAAGCTAAACGGCCTCTGTCGTGTAGTGGTTAAACCACCGATGTGAGACTCAAGGTCATAAGTTCCATTCAGAACTGAGGGTACCGACATCATGGAAGAAAAGGTGGATGGCCTATCATCCACCTTCTTGATCTAAGTCCGCCTGGCTACCACTAACTTTTCTGGCTCTATAACAACGATGTTAGTAACAGCATAGTTGTGTTCGAGCAGTAGCGATAAGATCTTGAGTAGATTTCCGCGCGTAGTGCGATCCATCTACGGCTCCTCATTTTTTTCTTATTAAATAGCTTTATGCGGTTCATTCACACATTAAGCCAATGTCAGAGAGATAATAGCAAATATTACATACATAGATTTCCGACTATTATCCCCAAAGGGTTATTCAGAGACCAGGCAATGAAGATTGCAAAAGCAGACCACTGCCTTAGTCCACGTTTTACCAAATGATAACTGCACATGTGCACTGCACAGCGTGACAGGTTGTGAGTCCGCGGTAGGGATTGCAATCCCGCAAAACGGGATCACGCATTCCCGCGGGATCCCGCTGTTTTTATTAATCTGCTGGACCCCGCACCATCAAACCGCGGATCCGCGGATCCCGCAAATAAAAAAATTGGCGTTTTTTGAGTCCGATGGTATCAGAGGAGAGTACCAGACGCTCGATTATAAATATAATAATATCCTGACGGTTCAGCCTACTAGCGTAGAAGCCGAGAGAGCGTTTTCAGTACAAGGATATATTTGCAGTTCACTCAGAAGCAGGCTCGGAGATGATACAATAAATGCCATTTGCTTCTTAAGACCGTATTTTCCAAAGTTATCACCATAGGTTGAAATCATTATAATAGCATCTAAGAGAAAGTTGTGATTTGATTATTAGGTAGGCATTATAAGAATAAGACTGAATTAAAAACATAAAACTGTTGTTAGGAGTAAGGGTAAAATTAAACAAAACTTAAAGATGAATCTAAGAAAACAGATTACAAATTACTTATACCTACATAATTAATAGTAGAAAAATAATTTATGTTGCTTAATGTAATAAAAGTTGATTTTAACACAAAAATCTGTAGTTTAAATTTGTTTTTGTAACATAATTTCAAAGATGCGGGATCCCGCGCGGGATTCAGTAATCCCGCATATCAATCCCGCGGGATTCAATGAGCTGCAGGCAATCCCTAAGTCGCCGCTCTAAGCTGTTGGATGTATAGTCTTTGGTCCGTTAGTCGACTTTTACGACATTCAAGGGAAGAGATGGGGATGCATTCTTTGCCGCTACCAGCACGGAACTAGAGCAACTATTTTCTTTGCATAAAGTAGGTAGATGATAGTGTGTGATAATATGAATGTTTAATGGTAAATAAACCCCAAACCCCTGAGTTACAGTAAAGATGTGGGACTTTGCTGAGATCTCATTCGGATCAAATATGAAAAGTTATGTTGCATTCTTCGATCATTGATCGAAGAATGCACTGTTTTATTTGTTTATTAGGATAACCAACAAGACAAACACTGATACAAGCAAAAATTGCAGAAACTAACAAAGACTTAACGGATAATAATCTAAGTATCATTATTTCACATTAATATTAGACAAAACACACATTTTTGAAAATAAAAAAAAAACTGCAGTCATGACGCTTTCCTTCCCCGCTAGGAAATCCCGACCTTTCGTTAGGTAAATAACCTGCTACCCGTACTACCATAGTTTCGCTTGTAAGTATCCTAATGGTAGACATAATGTGCTTTTTTTAGACATAATTAAGAATACAAAAAAAATAACCTGTGTTTTAATCCAACCGTAAAACTTCACACCATCCAGTTTGTCTCAGACAAGTCCAGTCCAAACACCATTATGGAATGGATCAGTTCCGGTGTCGACGACATCAATCAGATGTCGACCGACTGTCCATAACGTAGACGAGAATCCAACTACTAATGGGGCTATGACACGTAACGAGTACAGTGAGAGACAGTGGCCTCGGCCGAGTGCTCAGAGGGCCTAGACAGGTGGCAAACGCTGACCCCCTGTCTATTCGTAATTCGTCGTATTGCCAATTGCTTGTGAAAAATACTGAAGCGCGCACACATTGTACTGTGGTGTAGCGCACAACATCAAAAACAGACCGACAAAGAAAATAATGTTTCTATTATAAATTAATATTCTATTTAAGGTACATGTAGCATGTAATACTTTGATAACTGTAATTGGATACCCTTCTAAACATTCTGTACGTAGGTATGCGTCACCGAAACATGACTAACAACAACTTATTTCACATTACTAGAAACCCTGCTTTTCTCTCAATAAAGCATCACTTAAGAATCGACTTCAGTTGTTATTTCGTCTCCCGACGCCACACATTGCAGTACCTACGACGAATTTCGAATACGGTGGTGAGCATTTTGCCACTGTCTTGTCTAGGGAAGCAATACATAATAATTTTGACGAGTGCTGATCCAGCGCTCAAAACTCTCGAGGTGTCGAACGCATCAATCAGCGGTCTGACCAGGTTGTAACACCAATAGTAATACTACAAAGAGACACCATTAGCCGCGATAAATCATGGCCGCGCTTGCCAAAGATCTTTATGGATCTGTCGAGTTTTTTGCGCGCGCGTGCGACCTGTGACTCAGCGCGCAACTCGGTCAAAGCGACATGCAGCCACCGGTCCTGCGGCATTATGTAATTCATAGTGCTATTAAATAAGGCTTTTCTCGTCGAAAATGTAAATGTGTAAACATTATAGTACAAGTTCTGTTATTGTGTTAATTTATCACGGAAAGAGAGCGCCACACAGGAGCTGCTTGGTGGTGGGTGACTCATCAAATTAACCCTCACTTGTGTGTTTTTTCAAAAGCTCGCATTTTGTTGACAGAACAGCCGGCGGCGGCGGCAAAGAATATTACCGACCTATCTCTTCCTTTAGGTGTCGTGAGTTCCTGACGCAACTAACGGACTAAAGACTGCACATACATCCAACAGCAAAGAGCGGCGAGGGTCACCACTTGTCACAATGAGCACAATTGAGCACATGTGCGGCTGATTTTGCGGTCCTCATTGCCTAGTCTCCGAATAACGGTTAGGGGATAATTGTCGTGTCATGGTAATTTTCACCGCCCAACTATCCTGCACGCGATGTCCCGCTGTACGCCAACGTATATATGTATAACAAATTCTATAGTACGAAAGCAAGGATGGCGGTAACGTCATATCGATAATAAAAAAAATTACGTGTAAATTTAAGTTTGTATCTAAATTTACAAATATAAATAAACACTGATACATTATAATGGTAGTTGGTTTTATTTTATGAACAATTTTAGTAAGAAAAATGAAAATCCATTATCAGAGACAAAAAGACATGCATAAACTTGCTAGAGATATATTATAATAGGCACTTCACTATTCATTTCATAACGTCGTCCGTTGACTTCATATCAAGTCTTTGGCGCTCGTAGCACGATAAATTTCTTAAGGAAAAGGGTTGTCTATGCTTTTTTTCATTCTAGAGTTTTGTTGGTCTATACTTCGACGTTTTATGTAGGTACCTAAAGTGTTCGCGTTCAGTTTTAATGTTGATAGGTATACAACGTATTTTGGTTAAGTGGCTGGCTTACAGACTTTTAACTACCGCTGAGTTACTGAGTGTACGTTCTCTGTGAACGTTTGAGTACTCTTTGTTTTACAATAAACATTTGATAAGTGTTTTATTAGCCGCTTTCTTGTTTAAACACGCACGAACGAGAATGGACAGTAAGTACCTTCCCTTTGTACGTCATAAATAAATATATTTACATACTAAAATAAGAAGAAAGAAAGTAATAGATGGACGCTTGGAATTGCGCACAAATACAAACTATAGTCACAGTCTAGTAATTACATTCAGTCAGTCGTCGGAGGTGTCTAGACAGAGTAATCGTGCGATTTTTGAGCATTCGTAGGTAAATGCCGCACTCCGTAAAAAAATAGTTATTTTCAAAAAGAACATGTAAGTAGGTAATAGGTACCTACCAGTACTACATAAAATAATATGGTATTTAAAAACTCAAGCGTATCGAAACTGTTTAAATAAATTCGAGTGATATTCAGTGCAATATTGATTGAACTTAGTTGAGTAGGTATTGTGTTAGTTACTGTATTTATGAATTTGTGAACGAGATTGTATTGTAAGTGATTCGCGATTCGCAACTTAATTAATTATCTTCCTAAGTTTAATTAGCACATAACTATATCCACATATCAAGATAACTTGTGTTTTCTTTGCACTTTAATAATTAGCTAACAATAAAACAAGATAATATTTACTGATTAAAACTTACCTCATTATCGTCCTCTTCCGAAGTACTACTATTTTCCGTTTCGCAATCAAATTCTGAATCAGGTTCCACACCTTGTAAAATCCGTAACAACTCATTAGAACATTCACTGTCACTCATCATTTGCACTTTTCCCGAACCGGGCAAAAAACACGGCACACGTTTGTTTTGTTTGTAACGCCCAGCACTATGACACGATGACCTTGACACCTGTGCGCTTACGACGTCACGAGCTAACTTGAAATATAGTCGGTGGCGCAGGTAGCACAGAGGGCCTAGTCAACTGGCAAACGCTCGACCGGTGACAGCGTCAAAATCGCTCATCAAATTCGCTAGGCTACATCGATATCGATAAGCTAAGGGATATAGAACATACAGGCTTGTCTTAGTATTTTTTTGTTTGATGATAATGTAACGCTTATGTAAGATTAATAAATAGGTAGTAACCACACCGATCCTTTTGAGTTTTAGTGAATTGAATGTCACTTTACTAAGAAATTCGGGTAGACTCCTTGAGACAATTTGAAAAATGAATCAATCGCTTTTTTCGCCGGAAGTTCGCCAGACAAGCACGTTTGTAATTAAGTACTTATAATGATGACGAGTGACTTACCTACCATAATATGATATTGATATGAGACCAAACCCATTTTTCAGCTTATAATATAAATAAATTAAGACTGAAGACCACAAGCAAACGCTTGCTGCCAAGAATTTCTCAAATATTAACAACTTGACGTCCGTCTGTAATGAAATAAGTGATAACACTAAATGTTACAAACCGCGCGAACATTTAAACAATTTGATCTTAATGCGAGTACCCACTAGGTAGTGATTAAAACGTTTGCATCTTGTATGAGTACATCGCCTAAAGTAACTCTATGGCGTAGCAGCTAAGGCTTTTGGGTTTAGTTGTCTAACTACAACACCTATCACATTACTTTTCTAATTGATTATTGTCCTAAATAAAATAAAATAAAAAACATTCCAAGTACATGGTTTTGCTAGTTAAATTAAAACTAATTTTAAAATATGCAAACTAGCGAAGCAATGTACTTACTGTTACTTGAAAGGTAATGCTAGAGGTTCAACTAATGCAAAAAGTCCCCGCCTGCGCCGCACCGGTTTGTGATCTTGCCAGTTAGTTACGCAACTTTCACATTACCGAGCTAAAGGATGGGTAACCAAATAAAAAGCGTCTCGAGCTCCTCCGTGCTTCGGAAGGCACGTAAAGCGCACTGCGGTTGTATTGGCTCAGGGCTTAAGCCTGTTATAGCCCAGTCTGCCTTAGTGCTGTCGTTCATGTGGGAACGTTCAGGACGTTCATAGGATGACGATGAAGACAACATCGCCTTAATATAGGATTGTTTCATTGTTACTTATTTATAGCGGTAGGTACCGAAAATAATTGAAATTAAAAGTCAAATCATTTATTAAATATACGCCTTCACAGACACAATGACATGATCGTGGTCTCTACGCGACAAGTTAAAATATTTATTTATTTTACATTATTTATTTCACTGCCATTCATTATGAGTTGGTTGATAATGTTTCGAAATAAAACAAAGGATTATTTATATGTTTACCAAAAATAATTTTAAAACAATTAATTTTATATAATTACCCTAGTATGTTGATAATGAATCAAGTACAACTTTAAGCCATGTTTAATGCAGTTTCATTGTTGGATACGACATGTGGTACATATCCCTTCTTTATTGTGAGCATGATGCAGCATTAAATATTGGTGTTATTATGATTAACCATGCTTTTTGAAGGTATCCAGAATCTCCTCAAAAATTGGAACAATATACTTACTTACTTATAGAAAATTGTCATACATAAAAAGTTAGTAGGTAGTATTATTTACCAAAAATAATTTAAAAACAATTAATTTTATTTATTTATTTTATATTCACAGGTGAATCGACAGTTCTATAAAAAGTATAACACTGAAAATGTGAAACAGCAAACCATTTACAGATTCACACAAATAAAAATGTGATAGTAACATTACAAACTCAAGCAACAATTACAATCGATTACTTCACAATCGCCAAATTGATAATAACTAAACTATTACAGAGTATGCTAGATATGGAACTTAATTTGTATTATATGTATAACAAGCCACCTTATGTTAAGCCACCTATTTAAAGAAAAAACAATATTATAACAAACACAATAGAACCCACCAGATTTAATAATCGGATAATAATAATGCAAGTTTATACATATAATTACCTTTGTATGTTGATAATGAATCAAGTACAAATTCAATAGCTTAATGTTATGACTAGTAGAAATTGATATAAGTAGGTACTTAAACATTTTCTATAGGTACCTACTGCAAGTAAAATTAAATACCTATCAAGTAAAAAATAACATTAATGTTGTATTTCTTAATATATTCTTATTTCCTTACCTAACTCTCTCAAAGTCAAAGTTTATTAAATATGAGGCTTCACTTTCTCTTATTGACATTAAAACTATATGTGTATAAAAATAAATGCCAATTGTGTGTATAAGAAGGTACTGTTTTTTAGTAGGTACCTACCTAAGTAAATCTTTTTAATAAAGTACAATAAACTTAGAACTAAATTAACTTTATACTTAATTTTTCCCCATCATATAAACCAAATCACTATTTTATGGGTTAAATATATTTATGGCACACTGTTCCTTTTCATAAAATAAAAATGTTGTCAACGAAGGTACTGTTTTTTTGTACATAAGTAAATCTTTTTAAATAAAGCACAATAAACTTAGAACTAAATTAACTTTAAACTTAATTTTTCCTCATCAAATAAACCAAATTACTATTTTATGGATAAATATATTTATGGCACAGACTGCTCCTTTTTGTAGAATAAAAACGTTGTCAACATTAGAGCTCCACAAAAAAAAATCATATAAATAACTAAATTCAACGATGCCAAAGCCATGTTCAATGCAGTTTCATTGTTGGATATGACATGTGGTACACACCCCTCCTTTCTTGTGAGTCTGATGCAGCATTAAATATTGTTGTTATTATCATTAACCATGCTTTTTGAAGGTATCCAGAATCTCCTAAGAAATTAGAACAATATACTTACTTATAGAAAATTGTCATAGATAAAAAGTTAGTAGGTAAGTACCTATGTATTATACAAAATTGCTTGATATTGTTTTTTACCAAATAACCATGTTTGTTCACCATTCTGAGGAAGTCCATCCTCCAAATTATGAGGTAACATTTAAGATTTTTGAATCCTCGTCTCAAATCTGCAAATCCACAAAAAATAGTTTTATCTTTATGTCAATACTCTTTATTCTAGCAATTTTAACAAAACTGACATTTCCTGGTAAATCCCAATATAATAATAGGCATAATACTTACCTTTATTATGTAAGTAATAATTTATTTATTAAAACTTACCGTTTGAACGTAAGGACTGATATCTTTTCCTATTAAGAAAGATGCTTGTCTATATAAGATTTATAGGGTATAGTCAATAGGTACACCTTACTACACTTAGAGCCTTGGTTTAATACTCTAAGCTACCTGGCAAATTAAATCTTCATTGGAACCTGTAAAACAAATAGGCAATCTAAGTTATAAATTGATAAATGGACATTATGGATAGGTTACATTTAATATTTATACAAAAAGTCCCTTACTGTTGTCTTATTCTTGACCTTTCTTGTCATGATTAAAGGTACTTAGGTGGATTTATTTGGCCCAAATGTTTGTATGGTTTGAGAGCCCCTACAAATTGTTATGCAGTGACTTGCTCTTCGTTGCGGAAAATGTTGCATGACACACATTTATTTGGTCACTCACATCGCAACAACTATATCAGCACGCAATTCCCGGCAGACCTTAGTTAGATATTTGAAAGTTCGTAAACGAGAACTCTGAGAACTATTCACAAGTACAACAAACTCGATTTCGTTAATTTGCTCCAAGCAACGTAGGGAAACATTTCTTCCTTAGCGCCTGAGCACTTGATTATCGCAGTCCACAATAGCCCTAAAAAGAGCATTTTAAACAAAACTTTCAACACAACACAACTATTCTTTCATCAGCTGATCAAACAATCGCCATTTTGTGTGAATTTTTATCTTCAATGTTTGAGTGATCGCTAGATTAGCGATTCTTGGCTTGTCAAACTGTCAATTAGGTCTATTTTAGCGTAAATTTTACGTCGTAGGTAACTTTTGCTTATGTCAATCCCATACATTCGGTTTATCGTAGCGAAGATTTCGTAGCGTTTAATTTGTTTGCCAATTGACTAGGCCCTCTGACATCTTGCCATTACGTAGAGATGGGTGTTGCAATATCGAAAATCCTCAGTAAACTTAACTAATTTTAATAAAGTGATTTGATACGTACATTAATTTTAAAATGTATTATGTAATACGTTATTTCCTGACCGGGATTTATTTTAAATCATAGAATTTATGAACATTTGGATGGAATAAAACATAGTAAATATGGAGGATTGTAGTGAATGCAACTTTCGCGTCACATCACTGGCCTACTTGATATGAAGTCGTTGGCGTGCGGGACATCAAAATATTTGAGACGTTTTTGTTTTTATCCATTTTAAGACTCAAAAAAGCCTGTTTTGCCTAGGAAAATAAAAAATAGGGCTTCAGCTGTGTCCATCTTACAAAATTACAAAAGAAACAAATGTTTTATGTATCGTAAATGTATTTTATCAAAGTAGGTATAATGAAGAACTTCTATAGAAGTCCTGGCGTGGAGGGCACGAAAATCTCGAACTTCTATAGAAGTCGTTGGCGGTGAAAAGGTTAAGAAGGCTTGTCTCAATTTCTGACGATAATATGTGAAAGAAAAATGAACATGTTTATATGAAACACTTTTTAGAAATACATTAGTTCAATTACTGCATAACTGATAATTTATAAGGATTAATAAAATATAGCTGACGACCTCCATGGTCGAGTGGGTTCAATTCCCGGTCGGGTCAATTTAGAGAAAACTGTTTTTCTAATTTGATTTCGAGTCTGGGTGTTTATCCGTTATCTTACCATACAAAAGAAGCTTATATCTTGAGCAGCTTGGGCTAGATAATTAGTGTGAGTGTAATTTTTATTTTATAGCACGATACCGTACCGACTAAAGCATTCGGTTAGCGATCTTGCCAGTTAAGCAACTTCGCAATACCGGGTCACTGGATGGGTGACCGAAATAAAACCTCCTCCGTGCTTACAAAGGCACCGTAAAACCGTTGGTTCTGGTTGTTGTCGTAAGATGCCATTACGTTAAAACCCACCGACCCGCATTGGGACGGCGTGGTGGCGTATGGCCCAACCCCCTATGTGCTGTTGCTTACTAGGAAAGTTATGTCTAGCTGAGCTGAGTTGAGAAGCTCGAAGGCGCAGCGGCTAGCGCATTCGGCTTGCGATCTTGCTAAGCAACTTTAGCAATGCCGGGTCGCTGGATGGGTGCATGACCAATTAAAAACATCTCGAGCTCCTCCGTGCTTCGGAAGGCACGTGAAGCCGTTGGTCCCGGTTGTTATCGTAAGATGGCAGTCGTTAAAACCCACCAACCCGCATAAGGCCAGCGAGGTGGGTTATGGCCCAATATCCCCCAATTGCTATTGTCCACTTGGGAGGGCTGTGCCCAGCAGTGGGACGTTTATAGATGATGATGTGTTCAGCAGTGGGGGAATTATTGTATGTAATAGCATTAAAAGTACACAAGCCAATATCGATCCTCATCTGATTCTGTCATTTTGTGGTAGGTTGAAGCTGGCGATACCTACATACATATAATCACGACTATTATTCCCGAAGGGTTACTCAGAGACTAGGCAATGAGGACATCCCCTCTCCTTATTCACTAAGTTTTATTTGTACTGGCACCTCGAGACCAAGCGTTAGGTTATGCAAGAAGAGCCAGACGTCCCTGCGCCAGTAAGATACTCGCGCAGAAGACCATCTGCATTAGGTCTTGACGCCAAATCAGTGCCCGCCAAAGCGCGCTCCTCATTCGGTACTCATAACACGTGAACACGTGTAGTGCACTGTCTATTGTCTAGATAGGTAACTGGAGCTGTCAAGCAGGCTCACTTCTCGTTGCACGAAGGGCACAACTCGCAGTTGCCACTGCTCGGGTCGTCGACTCTAAAGTCAACTCCCATCAAGTGTCCACCTTGGTCGCGGTAAGTATGTAGTAAGCACACTCACTTCTCGGAACCCATCCGGGCGCCTATAGCCAATTTACACGTCTTACGCGGCTGGCTGGACCGGAGGCTACGGCATCTAGGGGGCCGCCTCTACTATTTCTCTAGACTAGTACCGGAGATGTCAACACCAATGTCCAGAGAACCACCGGACAAAGCTGCCAAGAAATAAGCGAAACTTACGTTCCCCGCTGGACTCCTCGCTGCTGGCCCCACAGAGATCGCTACTACGCCCCGCTCGCTGTGCGCGAGTTTGGAAGTCCTGGCGCACATTACCGGGACAAACGAACATTCCCAAGCTCTACAGCTAACCACAAGCCACTACGAGTCTAACCCACGTCCGGATCCCGCCGGAGGCGCCGGTCAAGGCACAACCAGCGGGGGGCATGAACCGGAACCCCGTAGTACCCCTGAGAAACACAGCCGGACCCGAAGTTCCAGCTGCGATACCCTATCTATAGGGGTCAGTAGATAGGGATAGGCAATGAGGACAGCAAAAGCAGTCCTCTACCATTAGTCCACTTTTCACCAAATAGCAACTGCACATGTGCTCAGCATGACCGGTGAGCCCATCGCCGCAATATGCTGTAGGATGTATGTGTGGTCTTTAGTTCACTAGTCGTTTTTTACGACACCCAAGGGAAGAGTAGGGTGGTAGTATTCTGTCACCGCGTAGATACTTACATAACTTTGGAAAAACAAAAAAACACAAAACGTCAGACAGTCACACAGTTTAATTAAAACAATACACCTCATTTATCCATTACATAACTAAACTAACTAACTCACTGCACTTTCCTATGATACTCGGGGGTGGCGTTGCCATAGTCCTGCAGGTTGAACAGGGTCGCCCTATTCGTCACCATATATTTGAGGAAATCTTGCATATGTGTCAAAACGTGCTGTAGAGATTTCTCGTCCAGGGCTGTGTACGCTAGCATAGGCCCCATTTTCGCGAACAGCCTTAACAAATGTATGGACCCGTATATTTGAGCCATGGGTGTTTCAGGGTATTCTAGCAAAATCTCGCTGTACTGTGGTCTTTCGAATTTGTATAACAGCTGCGATCCTAACGTAGCGTTGAAGTATTCTTTAATCCCTTCTGTGATGTCCAGGAGAACTGATTCCTTCGCTTGATTATGCAACTTGCTGGACTTCTTGAAGGCTAAATAGTTGTCGACTATCTGGTTGACGGTGAGCTTTGCGGGTAATATGGCGAGTTTTTGTTGGCGTGTGATGACATCCCAGTCGTCTACTAGCCACACTTTCAACTCTTCGGGTATTTTGATCTTCACCTCGACTTTTGCAAGGTACTGCTCCTCAGATTCAATAGAGAGGTCTAGCCGGCCGCGTTTCTTCCTGGGAGCAAGGAAAAGGGAGTTTTAGTATTTCAGTTTTGTTTATTGTGTAACTGGCAAACAAGTGCTCAGGATCGAGACAAGTGGCGAAATGTCACATCGGAGGTCAAGACAGAAAATTGGTTCATGTTTCTGCCCAGGTATTTCTGAAAACACGAAATTTCCATACCTACAACGGTGTAGAATGACGTTCAGATGTGCAATTAATAATAAATAGCCTAAACTGAAATTAATGATTTCTATTCTTATTCTTAATAGCGTTTGCGTAGCTAACGTGTCAGCGTGTTAGTCAAGTTGCTTAGTTACGTAACTTCTAAACCTGAGTGCTAAATGAGAGGCATTTAGATTCCCCATCCCCATCAACATCAACTAAAACAACAATTTAGATGCCAAAATTGTCTTCAAGGCCATATGCCATTAAAAATCTGGTTTCGTTAACGTTTTTTTTTATAGCAGAAGGAGGCAAACGAGCAAGCGGGTCACCTGATGGAAAGTAATCACCGCCGCCCATGGACACCCGCAAAACCAGAGGAATCGCAGGCGCGTTGCCGGCCTTTAACGTCACTAATTGGAGATTTTACTTACGCTCATCACGTCATCACTCTTCCATAGATGCATCCAACAGTATTAGCTATACTGTTGAATGCATCCAACAGCAAACCTATTAATGATGAACAGGTGACCTTAACTGAGGTTCGCGCGATGATCGCGTCGCGTCGATGTCGATAGGGAGCGGGGAAATCGTGATCGCGTATTCGCGTTCTATACACCCTGGGCCCTGATGCTGTATCGCAATGTATAGATTCCCCACCTAAACCTTACCGCGCACAAACGTCAAACGCATACGTTTTTGGGAAGATATCGTAACTTTTAAAGGAATTAACGTGGTTTTGAAACAAGGAATCGTTACAGAATAAGAGCCCAGTTTTTGCAACGCGCGAACACGTGATGGTCCATCGTGTAATCGCATGATAATCGCGTTATCGCGTTGTATTAGGACGATGCCTAAAGCGTCGATGGGCTCACCACCTATCACGCTGAGCACATGTGCAGTTGTTATTTGATGAAACGTGGACGGTGGCAGTACGGTTTTCTTTGCTTAGGGTCCTTCAAACGAGGCGTGAAGAGGCACTTTGTGGGCCGGCAGAGTGAGGGTGACTGATACTACGTCTCTTACGCTGCACCAGTTGTCCTCGCGCCTGGACTTCATTTCCACTCAACATCAGGTGGAGCGGGGTCATTTGCCGGGCTTTGTATAAAAAAAAATAACCCTTCGGGGATAATAGTCGTGATTATGTGTTTGATAGGACTTACTTAGGTTGATCAGAGCCGGAGTCGGCGGGCGTGTCTTTGCTCTGGGTTTTGACAGCTTTCGCGGGCGCCGCTGGCGTCGTTTCTATTTCTTTACCTATGGGAATAAATATTCAATGAATATCAACATACGTTGTCTTGGATTGTATTATTATTAAAATTAATTAAATTTGGTGTGAGCACCAATTATCTAGACCAAAATGAGTATTATTTTACTCATTTTGATTGTTTGAGTTATGCTAGCTTAATTAGTTTGGTTACATTAAGGTTGTACACTAAAATCCTAGACATAAACCAATGGATGAAGAGCGAGGCATTCCCTACACCAGTGTCTCTGACTACTAACCGGGAAGCCCCGTCAACAAATTGTAAGGATTTTTCTGAATAAAAAACATTTTGATTTTTGGATTTTGATATTTTTGATTTTGAAACTCGTTAATATGGTAAGATAATGTTTCAAGTTATAGGTACGATTAAGACTAATTCTCCTCCATCACTCCATCACATCACTGAAATCTATAATTCACTACAATTGATGGGTGTTGGCTTAAAAGTTGGCTTAAAGACATGCTCATTACTAGCACGAAAGCCTGCCGTTATTGAGCAATTGCTACTTAGTAATAGAGGTACAGATAGACATGCTACTAAATAAGCATGCTTATTAGCATACTTATTACAAGCATGCTCTTTAACTGTATACATTTGCTTGCGAAAAGCATAAGTACTCGTTTTAAGCATGCCTTTGAATGAGATACATTGAGATTGAGATAGTGTTGCTAGTAATTAGCGCGCTTACTACGAGCATGCTCAAAAATCGAACGGCGGTTGATTTCCGCGCATGCTACCTGCTGCGCGGGTGGAAGGGGGCGTGCTTTGAGCGCGTATAAACAGGTTTGCTTGCTATGAGCATGCTAATGCTAGTATCGATCTCGAAGCAGGTGTGTGTGCACGCACGACTTCGCGGCAAAAATGTCTCGCTGGGGAGAAATTGAGCTATAGTAAGACCTTGCAACTCTGTGAAATGCTTCCAATGTATATAACGAATCTCCAGTTGCTAGATATCTCAATCTCAATGTATCTCATTCAAGGGCATGCTTAAAACGGGTATGCTTTACGCAAGCAAATGTATACAGTTAAAGAGCACGCTTATAATAAGCATACTTAAGGTACAGAATGACATGCTCATTACTGGCACGAAAGCATGCCACTATTGAGCAATTGATACTTAGTAGTATGTGTGTTAAAGCGTTGTTAGTAATTAGCATGCTTATTACGAGCATGCTCAAAAATCGAACGACGGTCGATTTTCGGACATGCTACCAGGGGCCCAAGTCTGCTAATTTACGAATGGCATAATTGAATCGCAATTGGATCGCATTGTAATTGTTTGACACATTTGGTATTCATAAATGAGTAAGAGAATACCAAATGTGTCAAACAATTACAATGCGATCCAATTGCGATTCAATTATGCTATTCGTAAATTAGCAGACTTGGGCCCCTGGTGCGCGGGTGGAAGGGGGCGTGCTTTGAGCGCGTCTGAACAGGTTTGCTTGCTATGAGCATGCTAATCCTAGTATCGATCTCGCAGCAGGCAAAGAAAATATACAATCTCAATGTATCTCATTCAAAGGCATGCTTAAAATGAGTATGTTTTTCGCAAGCAAATGTATACAGTTAAAGAGCACGCTTGTAATAAGCATGCTAATAAGCATACTTATTACGTAGCATGTCTATCAGTATCTTTATTTAGTAGCATGTCTATCTGTACCTTAAGTCTATTAATGAACTTCAAAGCAAAATCAATCAAATTGATATTTATAATTAGAACAATTCTGCTTTAAGTTACAGTACCTAGTAATTTAATTAGTGCAATGTTTTTATTCTGCGAAATGCACAAAACCATCATGCGCTTGTGTTATAAATTAAAATTTACCTTTTTAAGAATTTATATTTTCATGTAAGAATTATTGTCTCATGCGTAAAATTAAGAAAGTTGTCGAAAAAATATGTTATTAGGAGTTATTGTTTCAATTCAACAAGTTTTCATTTCAACAAGGCCATGACCTTGTGCAATGATCAGGCTAACTTACCTAAGTTCTTATAATGTATTTAACTAATTCAGCGTATGCGCTGTACTACGGTACAAGTTACTTAAAAATACGTAAACTTTCACAATTTCGTGCAGGACTTCCTTAATCGCCACACTTGTCAAATGCGGCTTGGTGACCACAAACGCGGGGTATACATCGATAAATCCGATACACACTTTGCACAATGCACCACCTGGTATTTGAACCCTGGACTCTCGGTTATCGCCAAACGCTTAGCTACTCGGCGGCCTTAAGAGGCCTATTACATCTCGACTGTGATTTTTGCGTAAAATGCCCATTTTCGCATTTTGTAGTAATTTTGCAGTTGTATTTATCGTTTTTACCGAAATATGATACAAATCTTCACTCTGCGAGAATAAGCTGAGTTCGGACGGCCCGCGCATCGCATTTTGTAGTAATTTTACATTTGTATTTATCGTTTTTATCGAAATAGGATTATAAATTCATTATAAAATGTTTATTCCTCATGAATTAACAATTATTCTGGTATAAATTTTGCTCAATAATGTTATTGTAGTAATGTATTTGTAGTACAGTTAACTTAAAGCGATTTCCGAAGTTTTTTGGTTTAGAATAAGATTTTTTATCTATACTTATAAAATCAATGATATTTAAAAATTCCGAGGCCGCTACGAACTATATAAAAGAGAAACCATTCTAATTTTTTTATTTAATTTGTTTACAAAAGTACCTAGTTCAATCTAGGAGCTCAAAAAAGTGCCTTTGCGCATTTTATGAAAATCTTTCTCTGCAACTTTGGGTTTAATTAAAAATTTAAGCAAAATTTACAAAAATCGAGGCTGCTACGAACTATCCCAATAGCTATTCTACACTATTCAATAAGTCAAAATTGTTAATGTATTTTTTTTTCAAGAACGCCAAAATTGGCCATTTTACACAAAAACCACAGTTGAGATGTAATAGGGCTCTTTAGAGTGACATGTACAAATTTTTACAGTCAGGGAGTTCCTGGGGTCCCACTTTCCGGCGATATTCGCTTGCACACGAACTATGCGCACGCTACCGTACGTACAGTCAGCATCAAAATTAGGTTAGCATATGAAATTTTCAAATGATTGTTAAGGTTGAAATGACCAGAATTGTCTGACATATCTGTTGAGTCAAAAGTACATGACAATATACTTTTGCATTATTGCCTTAACCATTTATTATGAACACAAAAAATGTCATATAATTCTGAAATGTTAAATGATAAGTGTAAGACACTTACACGTGACTATTATACTTTTGCCACCTTGTTTTTGTTCAGTTACTTTTGATGCTGACTGTACGCGCGGTCAGAATGGAGCGCTGGTCAATATCGCCGATAAGTGGTCGACCGGCAACTTCCTCGATTGTATCATTATGTTGTGTTTTGTAACGCAGCATCGTATTTCTCATACGGCATAAGGCCTATTCAAACCTGAGCGATATTGTTTCGCTCAGGTATTTAGTATAAAGTTCCGCGGCTAGTTTTTTAGCTAGCTAGCGTAACACAGCGCTTTAATGAAATAAATAGTAATCAATAGCAGCAATGTAATTTTTTCTTCATAATTCCAATTATGAAGAAAAAATTACATTACAATATCATGCGGGAGTTTGAAGCTATCTTCATTTTTAGCTTAAGACTTTTTAGGTATTTTGAGGTTATGACAACTGTTATCGTATGACTATCAGTTCAGTTCAGCATTTATCACTTGACTCTTAACGCGGCGTTCTATAGAAAACCTTTTTTAACAGTAATCATTATAACTTAAGAGAACACTTTTGATATGTGAATGATTAAGACGCAATAGATATAGAATAGGCTTGTTTGGTCATTCTCCTTTATGTTTTGTAAGGATTATCTGAAAAATGTGTATATTTAGGAATATATGTCAAATGTCGTTTAATAGTGAATAAATATGAGGTTTTCAAATCCTAATGTTAATGTTCTAAATTCAAATTAATTCTAAACTCTTTTGTGTTAAATTAGGACAGAAACCATAAAAACAGAAGTGTTTCGATTTTTCTGATGAAAAGTGTATTTTATATTTATGTTACTACTTACTAAATCATCATCATCGTCAGCCTATAAACGTCCCACTGCTGAGCACAGGCTCCCACGTGGACAATAGCACGTTGGGATATTAGGCCATGACCCACCACGCTGGCCCAATGCGGGTTGGTGGGTTTTAACGGCTGCCATATTACGACAACAACCGGGACCAACGGCTTACCGTGCCTTTCGAAGCACGGAGGAGCTCGAGAAGTTTTTAATTTGGTCAGCCATCCAGCGACCCGGCATTGCGAAAGTTGCTTAGCGGGCAAGATCGCAAGCCGAACGCGCTAGCCGCTGCGCCATCGAATTCCTCTTACTTACTAAATAAAAATGTTAACTACAAAAATAATACTGACCAGCTGGAGTTGAAGCTCTTGACTCCTCTCTGGCCGGAGTAGTGGCCGCCGCCTCCGACTTGCGACCCTTAGCCGGCGCTGTGGGCACGCAGCAGGGGCATAAGGGTACACCCATCACAATCTTAACCACACGTAACGACACAATCAAAGGAGAAATAGGTGAAAAAAAAGAGATAAGGTTTTATGAAAACAATCACAAACTTTTCTCCTAACCACACTCGGTAAAGGGGAAAGGTTAAGGAAAACAGTCACGACTTTTTAGAGAGAAATATGGAAAACTTATAGAGCTTATCATAGTAATTAAATGTAATCTAAACAAAGAGGTAAGTTCTTTTTAACACATTGAACGCGGCCCCACTAGATGCAATAGAATTGCTATTCATTGATCACTGATCAGTGCGCGGCCGCCGCAGTTAAAAAACAGTTTTTGAATACAAACAGAGGAAGATAGAAATATTGTATACGATAAAATACTCGCAACTTCAATATTTCAATGTAGCTTAGCAATATAATCAGAAAATTATTCAGTTCCTCTAAACAACAACCGACTTAAGTAGAAAATTAATTAAACTTTTCAATTCCAAGGTCTTTGCTTTTCAGACACCACACTAAGACTGAGTGAGATTCAAATAAAATATTCATTCATTAAAAAATAACACTTCTTCAATGACAATGACAAAACATTTAATATTTCACTTAGTTAATTGCCTAATATACTAATTATCCGAAAATAATAAAGAGGGCAAATTATTTGTAATTAGCATTGTATGTCTTCATTTGGATATGCTACCACTTGTAACACAAGTCTTAATTGCTTATAATTAATTATCAAAATACAAATATTTCATACTATTGTGCTACTATCATAATGGCAGAAAAAGGTTTAAAGGCGCATGGTAATATATTTTTAAAGGCCCTCATTAGTTTATTTAATTGTACTTGCCTTTTGCTTGTATATGTCTAATTATGTCCACTGTATAAGAAATAAATCATTAACTTTCAGACTTTTCCCTTCCATTATAAGCAAATATTTGAAAGGGGTTTCAAGCAAAATCCCTTAGTTTTACTTAACGGTATGCATAGAATGCTTTTACTAAATAGTTTTTACCATGTTAAAAACTCCGTCCTTGTGCATTCTTCTTCCCACCTAAGCAAAAATATTTTGGACTGTTCTTTTATAAAACAAGTGGATCTTAATGCATTCCATGTGATGCTCCGGGGCGAGACTAACTTAAGCTACGTAAATTTAATAATGGAAAAAATGTAGATAATATGTATATAATTGTAGACCCAATTTAAAAAAATGTATATCAATAGTTTCGTTGTAATATTTAAAACAAAGTGGGTGCGCTGGAGAGCATACTCGCCAGCAAGCCCACAAAAAAATGGCTATGGAAAAGTCGACTTTAGGAGTAATTGAGCGTAGTCTATCACAGTGTTGTTGGCTTGTTATGTTACAATTTATTAAGTTAATGAGATTATTCAACTGGGTTATTTATTTTCATTATTTTTCTCTAATACTTAATTGAATCAACAATCATATCTTAAGGACAACTAATTTACATTGATTCTAGGTTGCATGGAAGATATCGCTTTTAGTGATAAGGCCGCCCATTGTACGACTTCTTTTAGATTGTAATATTTTATATTTTCTGTGTTTTTTGTTTTGTTTTTAGTTTTTTCTCGTTTGTCTATTCTGTTTCATGGCAATCTGTTAATTCAAACAATGAGCCATTTGTTTGTTTTTGTTTGATGTCTCTCTTGGATAGGAATATCCAGTGATTTCCTATCACACGTGGGTGAATCTGTTCTTCAGAAAGGGCATACTGTGTCTTTTTAGTTGGGAAAAACTTAAGCTCCCTGTCCCCTCGAGTTTTGACGCCAATTGGTTGGTATGTTCATGTCATACTTCTCGCTGTATTTGGCAATTTCCTCCTTGACGGTGCGGATATTCAGGTCCATGTGTATAAGCTTGTTGCTTATGAAGTATGGGATATCAAGCATAGTACGTAATGTTTTGTTCTAAAATCGTTGGAGAATCTCGATGTTGCTATTGCTAGCTGTTCCCCAGAGTTGGATACCATATGTCCAGGGGCCCCAGTTTGCTAATTTACGAATGGCATAATTGATCCAATTGCGATTCAATTATGCCATTCGTAAATTAGCAGACTTGGGCCCCTGATTGGTTTCAAAATGGCTTTGTAGATCGTCATTTTACTGTTCTGACTTAGCTGCGATCTTCGTCCCATCAGCCAGTACATGTTTCTGAGTTTCAGATCAAGCTGCTTTCTTTTAGTCCATATATGTTTTCGCCAAGTGAGACGTCGGTCAAGGTGGATCCCCAGATATTTGGCGTCTTCAGCTTGCGGTATGGGTATGTTATGGAGAACAACAGGTGGACAGTTCCTTTTGTTTAAGGTAAACGTAACATGAGTTGATTTGCTTTCATTAGCCTTAATGCGCCATGTGTCCAGCCACATTTCAACTTTATGCAGGTGCGTCTGCAAATTAGCAGAGGCAGTGTTGGGGTTGTCATGTACTGACAATAGTGCTGTGTCGTCTGCATAAATAGCCGTGGTAGTGTCATCATGCATTGGCAAGTCGGCTGTGAAGATCAGATAGAGAATTGGTCCCAAAATACTCCCTTGCGGAACCCCAGACTCTATTTTGCATAGTTGTAAGGTTTCAGTCCCATATTTAACCTCAAAACAGCGCCCGTTCAGGTAAGATCCAATCAATGGGAAAAATAAATGTGGAAGGGTCTCTTTAACTTTGAACAGTAGTCCATCGTGCCACACCTTATCAAATGCCTGTCCAATATCGAGAAAGACAGCGGAGCAATATTGTTTGTTTTCCAGTGTTCAGGCAATGGTGTCAGCAAGGCGATGCACTTGTTCTACAGTGCTGTGATGTTCTCGAAATCCAAACTGATGGGATGGGATTATTTTAGTCAAGTGTTGACGCATTCTGACCAGGATGATTTTTTCCATTAGTTTTCCAATTAGTGGAAGTAGGCTGATTGGTCTGTAAGAGCTTGCTTCACTAGGCGGTTTTCCTGGTTTGGGCACCATCACTACTTGAGCTATCTTCCACTGTCCAGGAAAGAAGTTAAGCCTCAAACAGGCATTGAAAGTCATTGTTAGAAGCAGAATACCCTTCATCGGAAGTTGTTTCAGTAGAGTAGAGTCAATTTGATCGTATCCTGGATTTACCATCTTTCAAGGAGTCTATTTGTCTTTTTACTTCTTTTGGAGTAACACACTTTAAAGGTAAGCACATCTGTACCGGTAAATTCAAGTACGAATTAACCTCTTTGTCATGGTTCGGGTTAGTACTTCGGTGCGGTTGGACGACTGATTGGAGATGCTCGGCGTACCTGGTTGCCTTTTCCTGATCTGATCGAGCCCAGGAACCACAATTTAATTTGATTGGTGGCACGTGTACCACTGGCCTTTTAAGCTTTTTAGTTGCTTTCCACAGAGAATAATTGGTTTTTTCAGATGGAGTAAGGCTGGCCAGATAAGTTTGGAGATTCTTGTCATTATCTTCTTTGATAAGTCTCTTAAGATCATGTGAAGCCCTGTTGAAAGCCGTTTTATCACGGGGATATCGAGAATTTTGCCATATCTTTCTCAATCTTCGGCGTTCATTTACTTTGTCCTTAATGTGTCTAGGGTAGTAATGAAATTGAGGTAACCGAGTTCTTTGTTTAGGGGTTGACTTATATGCAGAATTGTGGATTAACTTGTTTAGACCTTCAATGGCAGATTCCACATCATTGGGATTTTTAATGGTAATTTTAGATTTACATCATTAGTGATGCTATAGCAATCCCAGTCAGTATTACGGTTATAAAGTCCTATGTTACGTTTCACCATTACCTTTTTGCAGTCCACATTGAGGATGACAGGGGTATGGTCAGAGGATAAGTCCGTGCATGATTCGATTTTCATGTTGCTGTAGTGAACATTTTTAGCAATATAAAAGTCAAGCAAGTCCGGGACTTTATTTTGATCCGATGGCCAGTAAGTTGGTTCACCATGTGAAATGCAGAGGAGATTGAGACTGCCAGTTAGTCTAGAGCCCCAATATGTATGCTTGGCGTTCCAGTCTTCACCACAGATGAATCTATTTCCTAGACTGGAAAAATATGTCCTGTAGTCCTCTGTAGAAATTGTGTGTCTTGGGGGGCAGTAAACTGAAGACAAAGTTGTCTCAGTTTTCTTTTCAATTATTTTTACAGATGTAGCTTGAACTTTTTCGTTGCAATATTCCGCTAGTGGGTAGTGTTTTATGTTTTCTTTTATTATCACAGCAGTGCCTCCGTGTGAGTTTGCTGAAGGATGATTTGTAGTATAAATTTTGTAACCTTTGATACTAACATGAGTTTTCGATGTTAATCTAGTTTCCGAGATTAAAGCAATGTCTATTCTTTCCGTTTTAAGGAATACTTACAATTCTTGTCGTCGTTCTGTTAACCCATTGGCGTTCCAGATTGCTATGCGGAGATTTAAGGTGCCGCCCGTGGCAATAAGTGTGTGATAAGTTGGATCATACGGTCCATCATGTTGTCGATCATGCTACTCATGATATGCTGTAATTTGTTAAACATTCCATCTAGTAAGTCAAGTAAGTTACTTTGGTCTAAGCGATTTGAAGCGATTTTTAAATGTGGTTTGGTTTTTGTTATATCAGCATATGACATATTTGTTGTTAGACTTCTTCTGTTATGCGGGAGATCATATGTTTTAGTTGGAGCTTTTTCTACCGGTGTTCGGGTATTTTCTGTTGGCTTTTGGGTATTTTTATCTTTTGGGTTTGCCTTTGGTTTTAGGATGACTTCTCTATATTGTTTGTATATTTTACAGCCTTTGTAGCTTGCTGGGTGTTTTTCTTGGCAATTTGCACAAGTAGCCTCAATGTCTGGTTTTTTGGTACAAGATGCGGTTGAGTGCTCTTGACCACATTTTACGCATCTGAAGGGTCTGAAACATTGGTTTTTTGTATGGCGCGTATCTTTGGCATCTCTTGCACTGCAGTATTTCTTGCTTTTTGTAGGGCGCTTCAAAGGAGACTTTCATATTGTTTATGTTGGTAACTTTAAATATGTCCTTGTTGTTGTAATTTGGCTCTATGTCAACAAAGAATATGGGTGGAGACTCTTTGGTTGTTTTGTGCAATATGTTTACGATTTGTCTGACTTCATGTCCTAACGTTCTTAATTCTTGTTTGATGTTCTTAATGTCTTCAGTAGCATGTAATCCTCTAAGCACAACCCTGTAAGATCTCTCACACTTCAGTTTGTATGTGTAGTGGCTTATGTTATTTGTTATAAAGTGGTCTCTTATCTTCTTGTATGTTTCAACATCTGAGGGGATTAACTTCACCATGTGACCTGATCTTGTTGTAGTTAGTTTGTAGTTTTTGTTGTCTGTAAAATTAGCTAGGACTTGTTTCAGTGGTTTTATATCGGTTACTCCTGTTATAAAGATGTTTATTTGTTTTTAGTGTACAATAAAGAATATTCTATTCTATTCTATTCTATGTTCATTTATTTCAAGCAGACGTGATCATAGACGCAAGTACCTATCTAAAATAAACAACAAAATACTAAGTCAACTACCCACATTTTCATAAATAAATCATTGTCAATATTGAATCGCAACTACAAGTTATTCGTGTTTTATTTGTCGATATGAAGTGTGCAAAAAGACTTTCTCTGTGTTTGGAAGAAGAAAACAGTGTTTTTCTACAGTATAGGGACCATTTTTTGAGCTAACTATATTTTAAGTTTTATTTTACCCTAATTGTACAAGCATGTCGTAACGTAATTTTCATAGTAATAACGATCCCAAAAAAGAAAAAGTTGCCATAGCCTTTTACCAGGCGCTTCTCTAATGTTAGAAAATTTAAAAGTGGCAGTGAATTGGTATAGACTAAATTAAATATCGAATTGATGATAGTAGATTGATATACATTTAATATTCATTTTAATGGTGTCATAAACAAATTTGAAAAGCCTTAAGTAACGGAATTATCCTTGTGGGCTAGCTGGCGCGAGTATGCTTTTCAGCGCGCCCACTTTGTTTTAAATATTACAACAAAACTATTGATATACTTACACTTTTTTTTAATTGGGTCTACAATTATATACATATTATCTACATTTTTTTCATGCTTATTAATTTACCTAGCTTAAGTTGGTCTCGCCCCAGAGCATCACGTCATTCCATAGGCATTATCTCGTTCAAATTGTTGTTTTAAAAACAACACATGGTTAGCTTTACTTTAAGCTTACGTAGGTAAGAAGAAGAATGCACAAAATGTAAACTTGTCTTCATTGTAAATTGTTGTTGATCATCAACATCTTCTTCACTTACCATCTGGTGAATCACAAAAACAAGTGCATTCCTATTGTAGTTTATAAAAGAGGATTCATTTTGAAATCAGAATATTGTGATAAATGTGTATAAATGCATTACTTTTTTTCGTCTTAGCAGGTTGCGCAGAGTGTGCTCTCTGAACTTCTTTCTGGCGCTGCACATTTGCTTCATTGTACTTTAGCACACGGCTCTCTGGCACCCATTCATCCCAACTGTAATTTAAATAAAATCATATATTGTAATGTAATAAAATAAAATAATAAATACCTCAATGCATTGGGTGAAAAAAACCAGGAAAGACTTTATAGTACAAAATCTATTGTGATCTTGGTACCAAGCAACATACATGGTATTTTAAGTTTTTCATTATGATTATTATTATTGACAGGCAGGCAGTTGAAACAACTGATGACATACTGTATCCCGTTAGCTCATACTAGTGAATTAACTTTCTTCCAGTTTTAAATACTTATCTAATCTATTTTTAAATTGATTTGTGTTCTGTGCGGAAACCACTTCAGCTGGCAACTTGTTCCAAGTATCGACGACTCTGTTACTAAAGAAGTGCTAGTGCGGATTGTTCCGCGATTTAGTTCTTAGGTGCACTGTTAACTTCTTGTTTGCTTTTATTTACTGTCTGCGCCTTTTGTCCTTTATGGAATTTGTACGATTTTTTGGGGTAGGTACGGTGTTTAATAGTCAAATACTCAAATCAGTCAGAAATGATGGAAACTACATCCAGATTAAAGGTCGACCTTTAACCCTTATATTATACTTCTCTATTATTTTACACTTTTTAATACTTACTTCTTATTCCATCCAGCGTAATGTATCAAATAGCGAACGTGCTTATCTTTGGTAACCGAACTCTTGAGACATTTTGCTTCATAAATTAGAGGACCATGGAAACATAACACTTTTTCACCTGAAATCAAACAGAATTAAAGTTCTTAGATAGCTTTTGACTTGCCTATAAATTAAGGTCCTTCCACATATAGTTGTGACTGTCAATGCAGTCAATAATCATATTCTAAAAGCTTAATTACCTTCAGCAAACTTCTGCTTGGGTGCCATATTTACTATTTTTTTTTTTTTTTTAATATTTGTTCCGTGAAGGAACAGGCTAAGATCAGAGACCATACTGCCTAGTCATTAGTATTTTTATTTCTTTTTTTCCCCCTTGATGATAATGAGTGGTGATTAAGATGATGAATGATAAATGATGTTCCCGAAACCCCTTGAGCCCTCAGTAAAGGTGTAGGACTTTACTGAGGTCTCACACGGACTTCTTGAGAGAATTT
Source organism: Scoparia ambigualis (assembly GCA_963921215.1). Taxonomy (NCBI): domain Eukaryota; kingdom Metazoa; phylum Arthropoda; class Insecta; order Lepidoptera; family Crambidae; genus Scoparia; species Scoparia ambigualis. The sequence continues at coordinate 23,557,352 of OY992521.1, read as the reverse complement.
GAAAAGTGATGTTGCACTGTTTTGTTACATTTGCCAACACTCATGCACGTTCAGAAACACTTAACGGTTAATAATCCACTATTATTTCACATTAATGTTCAAAAAACACAAATATTAGAAAATAAAACAAAACTGCAGACATGACGCTTCACTTTCCCGCCAAGAAGTCCGCCATATTTATTTACCAGCCAGCCATTAGTAGGGATGGCGTGGCGATCACAGAAAACATTGTGTCCATGTCTACAGCTTCCTCATTCGATATAGAGAAATTCTAAGCATGCCATATTTTTGTGCATATTATGTGCAATCAAACGTTTCAGTCCTAATTTTTGTGCCACCACAACTTCGTTACTATGAGTTGTTTTATGTGTGTAAGCTGGAGACACGTGTCACCAGCTCGCACACGCCCGTAAAGACAAACCAGTGAGGTTAGGGTTTTGGACTATAGCTAGAAATTTTGTGCATAATTTGTGCACTAGGAACAAAAAAAACTAACCATCACACTCAAATACTGTTGAAACTACGATCATAAAACTGTGTGCGAGCTGGAGACACGGGTCTCCAGCTCGCACAGCTGTATCTTCGTAATTGTTCAAGCTACGGTTATGAATTATACCTCAAAATTTTGTGCAGAATTTGTGCATAAGGCACAAAAATTTTCAAAACTTTAACTCAAAAGGTTTTTGAGCTACGAACCGATAAGTATGTGTAAGCTGGTGACACGTAACACGGGCTAACACATGGTGAATTATTGTAACTGTATAAGATAGCGCTTCGTTTTAAAGATCAAATAATACGTTATAATTTGTGCACACACGAGGCAAAATTTCAAATCTCTGGGCCTCTTACTTTATAAATTATAAGCCAAAAACTGTTTTCCCGCCAAAAAATTCAAAATAATGGCTTGGAAGCGGCTAAACGCGCGCCGACCGCGCCGTTGCAGTTCCGTGCGCTACACTATTGCAATCGAGTTTGAACTTGAGAGCTAGCTTTAGTGTTATTTTAATTTGCGCTCTCGATCGTTTCGTTTCTATACCGAGAATTTTAGACTAGGAGACTGCTGATATAGGAAATTGGTTAATTTAAAATAAAAGCAGTCTATTTTATTTATGAATGTTCATAAAATATCGCTATGCTTAGTTTTAAGTATTTACAATAACCTCATTAATATGATAAGTAGTGATTAAATTAGTCTGCTTGTATGTTTTTATTACCACGTTTTTATTAGGTAGCTTTCTCGTTTATTTGTTTATTTATTTGTCGACAAATGCAAACGATTTTATACTAGCTTCCCGATGAGCTAGACTTGCAACTTTGAACATAGGTCAGAACAGGATGACAATGCAATATTATGGTGTCATTGAGCTGATCTGATGATTCAGCCGGAAGAAGGCCACAGGATCTCTGTAAGAAAACCATGAAACCCCATTCAGGCTCATTTGATTAGTTTTGATGAGCACTCTGACGGGAGACGACTAGACGAGGTCCATGGTCTGATGATGAACCCGAAGGAAGGCCACAGGAACTCAGTATTGAAACCATGCAACCCCATCAAGTTTGGGCTCGTTTGATTCATCTTGACGAATACTCTATTAGAAAAAAGGGTCCAGGGTCTGATGATGGAGCCAGAAGAAGGCCACAGGAACTCGGTATTGAAACCATGCAACCCCATCGAGTTTGGGCTCGTTTGAATCGTCTTGACGAGTACTCTGTTGGGAAATAGTGTTTAGGGTTTGACGATGAAGCCGGAAAAAGCCCACAGGAACTCTATAATAAAACCATGCTACCCCAACGAGTTCGGGGTCGTTTGAATCGCCTTGACGAGTACTTTATCAAGAAATAGTGTTCAGGGTCTGATGATGGAGCCGGAAAAAGGACACAGGAACTTTATAATAATACCACACAACCCCATCGAGTTTGCGCTCGTTTGATTCGTCTTGACAACTACTCCCATAGGAGATGAAGAATTTTTAGTTATGGCACGTTAACTAAAAAACAGTTACTACGCTACGATAACTAAACCATCAACCATTCTGACAAGGGGTCGGTCAGCCATCAACACATAGAAGAATTAGTAACTTGCAAACTTTTTAACTTGTAAATAGAAAAAGAAAGAATTACTTACTACTGGTAAAATAAAAATTTGAAATAGCTTTATTAAAAATAATAAAAGTATTTTTTTTTCGTTAACTGTGGATTGGGTTTGAAATAGGTACCTACATATAAAATTTAACATCTACCTACTTACTAGCATTTGAAAATAACTTTAGGTACTTACTCATAAGATAACAAAGGTACGCCTACTATTTAATCTAGGTGATCTACTGCGGATGGACAACATCTACATAAAGAAGCCATAACTGGAGGTTAGTATAGGTAAGCAGCAGAACGATTAGATAGAACACAATTAAATTAATTTTTATTATAGTTCTTTTTCTATAGAATTTACAATAATGACGAAAAAGGCCGGCGCACAGGAAGATGCGCGTAATAAAATTCCCGCTTGCAAAGTGTTAAACTATAGCTACATAAATTTAATATCGGTGATAACAGTATCGACCATATCTACGGACTATTAAAAATTCATGCAATATCGTGTTTTTTTCCACTATATAGTTTCAGAACGCATCGAACGTTTATAATAATTTTATTTTATTAAACTTTTACAAGCACATTTGTTTGTTAAAAACTACAGATTAATGATAACTCAATAAATATCAGGGATACGGTACAATATTCTTGAATTCGATCACGTACAATATAGTGATCTCAACGCACACCGCATTCCTGACGCGATATAGTGTTTTCCAAAATAGGTATAGTTTCAGAACGCATCAATATCGGATTTGACGATATTGATGCAATAAATACGTTTCAGTAACCTTATACGATTTGTATCGCCTACTCCTAATTTTATCGGAAAAAATGGAAGAGGTGATTGCGTTTTATTACATGTCGGCAAATAATTACTACTTATTGCATCTTTATTATTTTTATTAATTATTAATTCGTAATATTGTATTACTTTTAATACTTTATCGTTACTCCAATCCATAATTATCGAAACAGAATAATATCGATAGTCGTATTTGAAACACGTTCACACCTCTAGTTGTCTAGCAGTCAACTAAAGTGTGCGAAGCAAATGTGGCCGCACGAACATTATCGAACAAAATCCTTGATGTGCGGCAATTTACCAACAGCGCGGCGCGTCAACGCCATGATACAACGCGCTAACGCGAAGTGTTTGGCCAGACGTGTCGCGAAAACGCAAATCTTCGCGCTAGCGCGATAATGTGGCCCTAGCATTACATTGGGATGCCCCAGCAGACTAATCGCAAAGTCATCGATCACCATAGAGTACATTTATTTTTATTTATTTATTTACGTTTAACCATGGGAAGTAATACAATCTAATATTAAAATAAATTACTTTCAATGGTTAAAATTTATTCTGTGACGGTCGATAGCGATTAGTTTGCTGGAAAGCATCCGTTCTTTATCGAATTAGGCTCAAGTATTCAAACATTTTGTCGTTCTGCACTCCTCCATAATGTTTATCATTATGCCAAATCTAATTATTTGATTGTCTCAACAACAAAAAATAACTAAGACATTCGTGTGTGAGATATCTAAAATAAAAAGTAGGGTAGGTTATTAGGTACCTGCCTATAGTAAAACTAAATTAATCGCGTCGCGCATCGCTTTAACAGACGGCTCCTAGTCTAAAAGTGGCAATAGTGTAGCGCACGGAACGGCAACGGCGCGCTTAGCCGCTTCCAAGCCATTATTTTGAATTTTTTGGCGGGAAAACAGTTTTTGGCTTATAATTTATAAAGTAAGAGGCCCAGAGATTTGAAATTTTGCCTCGTGTGTGCACAAATTATAACGTATTATTTGATCTTTAAAACGAAGCGCTATCTTATACAGTTACAATAATTCACCATGTGTTAGCCCGTGTTACGTGTCACCAGCTTACACATACTTATCGGTTCGTAGCTCAAAAACCTTTTGAGTTAAAGTTTTGAAAATTTTTGTGCCTTATGCACAAATTCTGCACAAAATTTTGAGGTATAATTCATAAACGTAGCTTGGACAATTACGAAGATACAGCTGTGCGAGCTGGAGACCCGTGTCTCCAGCTCGCACACAGTTTTATGATCGTAGTTTCAACAGTATTTGAGTGTGTTAGTTAGTTTTTTTTGTTCCTAGTGCACAAATTATGCACAAAATTTCTAGCTATAGTCCAAAACCCTAACCTCACTGGTTTGTCTTAACGGGCGTGTGCGAGCTGGTGACACGTGTCTCCAGCTTACACACATAAAACAACTCATAGTAACGAAGTTGTGGTGGCACAAAAATTAGGACTGAAACGTTTGATTGCACATAATATGCACAAAAATATGGCATGCTTAGAATTTCTGTATGTCGAATGAGGAAGCTGTAGACATGGACACGAAAACATTTACTAAATGTGGCGATTAACGATTATTGGCGTTTGGCGATCTGAGATCGTTTTATCAAAGGATCGATTTCACGGGACCTTATTATCGATTTTAACTCGATATGTAGTACTGAATGAATCCAGTGAATCAAAAGGACATCATTCACCTTTTACCTTTTATGGGCCTTTGGGCTTGATGTGAACTGCTAAATGTTCTCTTGTATTTTACTTAATATTGTAGCTATAGAAACGATCTACAAAAGTTTTTAGTACCCAGATTCACTTAAAGAGAGAAAACGATGTAGAACTTACCCTTTTAAAACTGTGAAATATCAATGAAAAATCTCAAAATGGAATAGTTTTTGCTTAAAAACGTTCCCAATTGTATTGATTAGGGGCATTTATATTTTTATAATAATAGGTAGTAACACTAGTAACACTACAGTCAGGCCAGGGTGAAAATCCGCCTGGGTGGATGTGGTCACCACTTTTGTTCCTGATGATGAGGAATAGGAGTTATAATAAAAAAGTAGCTTTTATTCATAACATTTATTCGGATTCGTATGTTAACAATACATTATCTAAATTCTGGGCTGGAAGGGTTCACACTTTCATACCTCGCCCAGCCTAGATACCAAGTAATTGACATCACATGGGCGCTACAACCATCTGTCCTCCGACCGACAATGCAATTACAATAGTAATAATTAATTTTTTCTAAGCCAATGTATTATTTATACAATAAAGGAAAAAAAACGACAATAGTTTATCAGGATAAGAATATCGATACTTGTTCGATTTTGAAGGCACTTGCATCCCTAGTCAGACCACAGATTCAACTTGCACGTAGTCTGTGACAGATTCTGATGACAACACCCAAAGGTAACTTCGATGTGCAAAATTTTCACACATGCACAAAAAAAACCGTCTTAGTGTGCTTTACAAAACTTACCTTGAAAACGATATTCGAGACACTTTCCACTCACTTCTATTACTACAAATTGTTTAACTGAACAACTCATTATTAAATTAAAAACCACCGAAATAGGTAGGTATACTAAGTTGTTGGTTCACCAAAAAATAAACTTAATCAACTAAAAAATAGATCATGATTAATGACAGCTATTTGTTTGTAGTACTTACTGTTGTAGTAATATAACCTATTAAAAAGTGATGGTGTGACATTGTACATTAAAAGTAATATGAGCAAGGTAACTGTAGACGAACCTGACAAACAATGACACCGCTATTGTTGATATATATCGTTCTCCCTCTTATCATAATATTTCCAACTTTCTACAATCTTTGAGTGTAGGTACTTTTAGAACAATTAACATCATTTAAGAATGTATTTGTCATGGGCGATTTAAACATCGATGTAAAACCCGGAAATATAGATCGTAATTAACCGGAATATTTAACTCAGACAGCCTGTTTAGGTTACTTACCCACTCATTTGCATCCTACTAGAAAAGGTAACTGCTTAGATCATATTTTAGCCAAGACTAACATCCCTTTAAAAACTTTTATACTAACATCCACTTTGACAGATCATAATTCCTTATTGTTGTGTTTGCAACAGCGCTACGATAAGTTCGTCATCAGCTACCGCGCGCGCACATCACATCAAAACTAACTGTGAACGCCTAAATGCCTGTGGTTAAGTGCAGTGAAAGGTGTGAAAGTGCATTAAATCGTCTACATCGCCGGCCGTGGTCATCATAGCTCCCGGTTCCTGCGATGCCGTACAGCCTGCTCCCGGTAAGTCCCCCCTCCTCCATCCATTCTTTGCTGTATTTGGCGGTGTCCTCTGACCCGCGGATACATGTTGGTCCAATCGAGCGCGGAATACATCTAAATTTTATGGTCTTTCGACCATAATCAGCCCCGAATCAGCTCCTAACTTTGATTACAGTCCGCTAAAAATAATATTTCATAATTATATCTCGTAGTTATCACGTAATTTCATTTTAATTTCTAATTTTTAAATTTCATTTCCTAACATTTATAATTTCATTACCATACAAAATCTTTTCTGCACGATAGTCGTTGCAAATTCCGGGCTAGTATTGATCTACCTACTCGAATAAAAATACGTGTTTCAAGAACAGTATCGATTCGTGTTAATTCCAAGTTAAAGTTTAGCAAATTGTTGCTTTTGTGTTGTTATGCATTAACACTCTGACCAATTTTGTTAAATATTGCTGCAGCCGCTAATAATAAATCGGCGACCTTCCCTTAAACTGTTCGCATTTCACCATATCTTGGTATCACGTTCCATCAGCTCATTTAATTACAGTCCGCTAAAAATAATTATTTCCGCCCATAATCTAATTCGTACCATCATTTCTAAATTCATTTGTTCCCGAACTTTACGTGTTATATCTCGTGGCGAAACTGCCTGCCCCAATAAAAATTTCGTCGGTAGTCGGAAAACAATAGTGTTAGGATCACGACCACACAACATACACTTAAATTATTTTAACGCAATTATTTCTGCACGTTGCTCAATTGTTGCTTTTGTGTTGTGACCAATTTTGTTGAATTTTGCTGCGACCAGCTGGCGCGTATGTTATCAGTGTCGCTATTCGCTGACGCTGCGGTCTCGGTTCTCGTGCATGATCACCACGCGTGCCAAGTAGCGTGCTTTAATTTATTTTTGGTAGTGTTAATTTTTATTTTCTTTTGTTTTTAATTTGTGCCTTTGCGATCGGCTCATTCTTTGTGCGTGCTCACCACATGTGCTCAGTGTGATCAGGTTTTTTTTTTAACCGCTTACAATTATTTTTTTAAAGTATCGCTTGACGGCTATTTGCATGCGTCGCCTTTGTTACAAATACGCTTGTCCAACTGTGGGCTACAGCGTATCCCACACTTTTCTTTTTATTCGTTTTTTTTTATTTATCTTTATTCTTGCTTGCCGGCTATTTGCGTGCGTCGCCTTCGCTTCTACACACGTTTGCCCACCTGTGGAACATATACAGCGTGCTTTAATTTTTTTTCTCGTGTTAATTTTTATTTTTTTTGTTTTTAATCTTTGCCTTTGCTATCGGCTCACTCTTCGTACACACTCCCAACGTTTGCGCACTTGTGGGACACAGATACGGAGTGTCCCATTTTTTAAATTAAATTTTTACTTTTTTTGCGACCGACTCATTCTTTGCGTTCGTTTCCACTACAGGTCTGCCCAACTGTGGGCTAGGTACAACATATCCCACACTTTCTTTTTATTAGATTTTTTTCTTTTCTTTTTCCCTAACGCTTTCCCGGCTGATTGGATGCGCCGCCATCGCCTACGCATGCGCTTGCCCACTAGTGGGCTACGGATGACGTGATTTTTTTTGTTTTTTCTTTTTGCGGTTGGCTAATCTTACGTACGCGCGTCCAATAAACACAGGCATACACATACCATGTGTTTGCCCACCCGTGGGTCAAATACAAGGCGTCCCAACTAAGTTTTTATTTTGTTTATTGTTGCATTATTTTTTAGCTCATTTGCCCTTACCTTGGTAAACAAATACGTCAGTCCAACTGTAGAATATATACAGGGTGTAGTTCTTTTTACTGCATTTGAATTTTTTTATTTTTTTTTTGTCTCCTTTTATTCATCGCGATGCCGACCAAGTCACAAGCCGCGATATTTAGGGAGGCCGCTAAAGTTATACACCAGCTCCTAGAGGTGGGGTCACGGATTATTGCTGGCGACACCAAACATTCCATAACGGAATTTAACGTGCGTTTCGCATCGAATACAAGGCATTAAGGAGAAGCTGGATTCAGTATATTACAGCATTCTTGACGAGGAGAACTTAGGCGAGGGGATTGAGAAGACATACACTGAGAATCACACAAAAGCCTCCGGGGCGTACCTGGGGATACTTATGGCTAGGGAGGAAATCTCACTCTCTTCCACGTCGTCCCCAAACCATAGCGCTCAGACCAGTTTCAGCGTCAATACGCCCACAGCCGTCCTCCCCAAGATAGCGCTGCCCAGGTTCAGCACAAAAGTGGAGGACTTTTATTGCGCTGTTTAGGAGTATGACTGACGACATGGCGACCCTGTCGGACGCAGTCAAGCTCCACTACCTCTTCTCGAGTCTCAGCGGTGAGGCATTTAGTATGGTGTCCCACTTAAAGGTCACCAATGAGAATTTTGCCGTGGCCATGAACATCCTCACCAAGCGGTACGAGAACCGCCGGGTTCTCATCGATAGTTTCGTCGACATAATCCTGGGGCTGCCAAGCATCCACACGCGCTCTAACATACGCACACTTTTCCTCACTCCGCTCGTGTCCGCCAGTGTGCCCTCAGTAATTTGGATCTGCCCATAGGAGACGACTACGTGTTTATGTCGATAGTGGTGTGAAAGCTTAAGGACTAGCTCCGCACGTTATTTGAACGCAGACACGGGTCTAGCAGCACCCTGCCCACGTTGAGCGACCTCATCTCCTACCTCGAGAAGCACGCGCGCTGTGTGGAGACAGAGTTCTCCAACATAGCCCAGCCGCAACCCATTCAGCCCCAGCCCGGCCCTTCTCGTAGCCGCGCGCCTCCTCAGTTGCCCCATCGCACTTATGCTCAGATGGCTCAGCAACAACCCGACCTAATGGTGGCCGTGGCCGTGGCCGCTCCTCAGCTCCATCGCCTCACCGCGCCTATGATCAGCCCACTCACCAACCGTTCCGCCCAACGCAGCAAATGCGTCACCGCCCATCCACCTCCCCGGCTCGCAGTCAGCCCTTCCCCGTCTACTCGGCCTTCCAAGCAAGCTGCTCCTCATCATCATCTTCGTCCTCTTCCTCACGCTCGACGCCCTACTGTCCCTATTGTGCCACTAGGGGACATAGGCTCATGACGCGCAAATGGTACAATGCCCAGCCAACACATGGCCGTTGGGACTTTGTACAGGCACGCGAGCACTGCCAGCGTTATCTCGGCTCTCACTACGAGAGCGAGTGCAGATCAAGGGGGGGTATATTCGCGGGTCAGAAGACACCGCCAAATACAGCAGAGTAAAGAAAGGCAGAGTAAAGAAGGTGGATAGGTCTGAAGGCTTACCTGGGATGATGAGGCAGGAGACGGGAGGCGAGCTGGCGGGCAGCGATGTAGGCGATTTGATGGTCGCGTCACAGCACACAGTTCTTTCACCTAATCACAGGCACTATCATCACAGGGTCACTATCAGTAAGGGCAGATACCAGCGCGCGTATATCTTTTGGTCTCTGTGGTTGAGTGGTTCCGCAGCTATCTTGCGAACCGTAGGCAGTCTGTCCGGATGATCTGTTGATGATAGTCTGTCTGATCCCTGCGACGTTACTGCTGGTGTGCCACAGGGCGGCGTCCTTTCCCCTTCCTTTTCTCTATCTTTATCAACTTCCTTACTCCTCTCCTGTCATGCCAGTATCACCTTTACGCTGACGACCTACAAATCTACTCCTGTGCTCCCATCGAGGACGTTGACGACATGATTGCTAAACTTAATGTTGACCTTGCGACTATACATGAATGGAGTCGAACCCATGGCCTCTTGGTCAATCCTCACAAGTCGCAGGCGATCATTATTGGTGGGTCGAAGCAGATTGCCCGACTCAAGCACGTCAATGTTCCCCCACTCCTATTAAATTCTGTTCCCCTTCCCTTCAGTGATGTTGTCAAGAACCTTGGTGTTCTCTTCGACAGTACGTTGTCCTGGGCGCCTAATATTGCAGAGGTTAGTAGGAAGATGTTTGCCGCCGCTGGTTCGTTGCAGAGATGGAGAAATCTGCTTCCTGTGAGGACCAAGATCGAGCTTGCGCAATCTCTCCTTTTGCCAATTCTGGACTACGCTGATGTCTGCTCCATTGACCTCAATGAGGTTTTTTTGGATAAGCTGCAGCGACTACAGAATCTGTGCATAAGGTTTATATATGGCCTGCGCAAGTTCGATCATGTGTCTGAATACAGGACAGAACTCGGGTGGCTTCCTATCAGACTGCGACACGAGGAGCATGTTCTGGTGCTCTTGTATAACGTGCTGTATGACCCTCGCACCCCTCCTTACCTTAAGGAACGTTTCCAATTTCTTGGTACGGATCACAAGCGTGAACTCAGGTATAAGGCTGACAACTTTCTGAAACAGCGCCTGACTCGCTCTGAATACTTCAGAGACTCCTTCTCAGTTAAGGCTGTCAGCCTATGGAACAAACTCCCATCTGAAGTTCGTCACTCGAAGTCACTTGCTTCTTTCAAAGCCAAACTGCATTCGCATCTTTTGGCTAGGTCCTAGTATGCAACAACCGTTATTATATTTTAAGTATTTTATTATATTGCTAGTATAATATATGTATACAAATAAATATTTATCTATATATTTTTATAATATAGGTACCTAGGTATCAGTATTTTATGTTTATCTAATTAATTTTTGAATGATATTAAGTATTTGAATTCTGTTTTTATTTATTTTTTATTTTTATCTCATATTTGCTTCTTCTGGTGCACTGCCTGTCGCTCTTTTTTTTGATGTCCTATACCTCAAAGGTTGTCTGGAAGAGATCGCTTTAAGCGATAAGACCGCCTTTGCCCACATTAGCTTTTTTTCTTTTTTAATGCTTACTGTTTGTACCTTTCTTTATTTTTGTGTGTGCAATAAAGCGTTGTATCTATCTATCTATCTTTTGGCGTCTCGCGGTCGCTAGCAGACAGACTAGCGCGAGCGCGCGTAAGGTTTCACCTGCCGCGCGCCAACTTCGCGATACAACGCTAGATGGCGCAAGGCGTATCTTAATACACTTAAAACAAGACGTCTCGCCCGTGGCGAGTACATCCTTCGGGGCCCAGGGTGGGCTCATCCAGAGGGAGCCTGGCAATCTTGAACACAGGCCTCCGGAGGTGTCCATTGGCGGTGTCCAGGTCTACCACCCGCACGACGCCATCCTTCCCAGGCAGGGTGCGAGTAATGCGCCCCAGTCTCCATTGAAGGGCAGGCAGGTTGTCCTCCTTGATGAGGACGAGCTCGCCAACTCGGGGAGGGGAGGATGGGGACAACCATTTGGAGCGGGTTTGGAGTGTGGAGGTAGGACTGGGTCCACAGCGTCCAGAAGCGCTGGGAAAGGGCCTGTGCCATCTGGAATCGCCTACGTGTGGAGATCGGCCTATCTTCCACGGATAGTTCGGGAAGGGCCGTTAGTGGGCGGCCTATAATGAAATGTCCGGCTGTAAGCGGCTCAAAGTCTGAAGGATCAGACGAAAGTGGGCAGAGAGGTCTAGAGTTAAGGACAGCTTCGATTCGTGCTAAAAGTGTAGAGAATTCCTCGAATGTGAGGTGCTGTTCGCCAATTACGCGATATAAAAGTTACTTAGTTGATTTTATGTTGATCTCATGTAACGCACCGAACCATGGTCCCTTAGGGACGTTCAATAACCAAGTAATGTGCTGACCAGCAAGCTTGTGCGCAATCGTGTCATTATTCGAGGCAAGAAAGTTTTGTACTTCAATGAGCTGATTTCTAGCGCCTACATAATTTGTACCGCAGTCCGAGCGGATGAGAACCGGGCCACCGCGGCGTGCTATAAAACGCTGTAATGCCGCGAGGAACGCTTCCGTGCTGAGGTCCGAGACCGGTTTCAAATGAACCGCCTTAGTGGAGAGGCACACGAATATACAAAAGTACGCTTTTAAGAGTTTAACATTACGTAGGGTACTAGATTTAACGAGGAATGGGCCGGCAAAATCGGTCGTGACTTGACTAAATACTGGCTGAGGCGTAACTCTATCGGCTGGCAGGTCGGCCATGAAGGGCGCTTGCGGCTGGGCCCGGCATCGAAAGCATTTAATGCATTTAAAGACTCGGTGTCTAATAATACGGCGCGCGGACAATATCCAAAATTGTTGGCGTAGGATTGCGTGTAAGGTGTCAGCGCCAGGGTGGCAGTGTATTTTGTGGTAGTGGTCAATGATGAGGTCTACAAGTGGGCTAGAGCTGGGAAGTATGAGCGGATGCTGCGCGTCATATCGGATAGACGCATGGGACAGTCGTCCACCAACTCTAAGGAGCTCATCTTTAATGAGAGGTGACAGCCGCTGGAGTCTGACGGAGCAGATTTTGCCAGTTTGAAGGCGGTGGATGTCCTCTGCAAACTCATTGTGCTGAACACTGCGCACCCAGTAAAGTAGGGCCTCTCTTCGTTCACTGACGTACAAGGGGCCTGAGCGTCGCGAATCTTGGTGGTGTCTGCAGTTATGCAGAAAGCGTTTTAGACAAGCTGTCACTCCGACGAGCTTGTCTAGTGAACTGAACCGAGTGAGCAGGTCAAAGTCAAGACCGGGCACTGTGACCAGTGACGGGATGTGTTTGGGCTTAAGGCCGGGCAGGGCGTGATGGCCCAGAGCTAAGGGCATCGCAGGCCAAGTCTCACAAGGCTGTCTAAGCCACGTGGGAGACCACCATAGGTCGGGAGCTGACAGGGATTGCGTAGACATCCCTCTGCTTGCGCAATCTGCTGGGTTGAGCTCGGAAGGTACGTGTCGCCAGGTACATTCTGGCGAGCCTGAGCTGATTTTGACTACCCTGTTGGCTTCAAAGGTTTGAAGACGGTGAGGCGGTGTATTGAGCCAGGCCAGGACTATCGTACTGTCTGACCAACATATTTATTTATTTATTTATTTGAAACAACAAAACTTAATACTATCATTACAGAAAAAAAATCCAATGCGATAGTACAAGCACTTATAAAACTTTCTAACCTAACCTATTTACAAACGAATATTTTTTATTTATCTATTTACAAACTTACTATTACTATAAAATATTCAGGACACATTCAGTGAAGTAAGTAACTACACTGTGTATTTACTTACTTTTTAGCTACTTCTGTAACAAAGAACAAACAATGTGACTTTTGTGAATTCATTCAGAGAGCAGTTAAATATGTCAACATCATTAGCTACCCTATTAATAGTGCGCAAGGCTCGGGTAAATGGCGCTTCTTTTAAAATATTAGTCCGCGCCCTTGGCACCTCGAGCAGCACCTATATGTGTTGTTGTATACTGATATGGGCGGATAACTGAACTGACACACGGATCATGAGCTGGGAGAGTAGGGTGGCGGCCGACAACTCTAACTTGGGGATTGTGAGGCGATTCTTGATTGGTGCGACTCGCGACTTGGCGACAATCAAGTGTACCAAAGTATCTCCGGACGCAACGAGCTCATGGAGATAAACACCGGCGACAAACCCGGCTTCAGAGGCATATGCAAACCCATGAAGCGAGTATGCAGCTGAGCCTTTGTTTGCACAAATGTGCCGAGGGAAGCGAATGCTGGACAACAGCGGCAGATCCTCTGAGATGTGGTGCCACTCCGTTTGTACTTCAGAGGGAGTGGGCTCATCCCATTCCAGCTTCAGTAGCCATAATTGCTGAAGCAGCAGCTTTGCGCGGAAGATAACGGGAGAAACCCAGCCGTTTGGGTCATAAAGTGAGGCTACGGTGCTTAAAATAGACCGCTTTGTGACATGTGTGATGGGGGGCAGAGAGATGCGGTAGGTGAACTCGTCTGACTGAGGGCTCCACTGTATACCCAAGACCTTAATGGACGTGGACTCTAGGTTCATGTCGAAGTCCTTGGGCATGTCGCATTGGTTGTCGGGAAATCTCTCGAGCAGCTTAGGCGAGTTAGATGTCCACTTACTGAGCTGAAAGCCGCCTAGGTCTAGCAGATTTATCAACTCGTCCTGGAGTGCTTGGGCGGATTCAACTGTGTCATGACCACACAAGATGTCATCAACGAAGATAGACTTGCGAAGAACCTGAGCGGCTCCAGGGTAGCGATGGCCTTCATCATCAGCTAGCTGAAGCAGCGTGCGGATTGCATGGTATGGGCTTGATCTTAAGCCGTAGGTGACTGTATTGAGGGCGTAGGTGAGCAGAGGGTGATCTGGTGAGGACCGCCATAGTATCAGCTGATACCGTCTCTGGTCTGGGGCAACCAGCACATTTCTAAACATCCTCTGGATGTCGGTGCTGAAAACGACTGGATGCGTTCTGAAGGACATGATGATGTCCACAATGTCCTGTTGAAGGGCGGGGCCTGTGTGTAGGCATTCATTTATGCTGACACCATTGGAGCTTTTGCAGCTACCATCAAAAACAATGCGCAGCTTGTCCGACCCTGACTTAAATACGCCATGGTGAGGGATGTAGAAGTGGGGTTTATGGGCGAATGTATTTGGGTGACAGGGAGCCATGTGCCCTAAGTCGATGTATTCGGCCATAAAGTCGACGTATTTAGAACGCAGAGACGGGTTCGCCATTAGCTTCTTCTCAATATTGAGGAATCTGCGTAATGCGATAGGGTGAGTTTTACCTAGTTGAGGGGCGTCCTTTAGAAAGGGCAGAGCGACCGTATATCTGCCTGAGGGATCGCGTATAGTGGTAGAGCGGAAGATTTTCTCGCATTGTTGATCCAGGGGATCATTATGAGTGTGAGATTGAGGCAGGGGCTCCTCAGACTCCCAGAACCTTTCCAGACTGACGTATGTCCTGGGCTGATTCAGCTGAGTCTGGTTGTGAGCTAACGACGTGAGCTGAGTTAACCTGCTGCGCCGGCTGCGCATACAAGTCCTCAATGGGTCCTATCAACGCGAAGTCGAAAATCGTGCCGAAGGCTATGGGCTTGCCCGGGCCCAACGAGACCTTAGTCCCGTCCAACACCTGGCCAAGAACGTCCGACCCCAATAAGAGGTCGATCGGGGCTGGTGTGTGGTAAAGCTGATCAGCCAATGGCACGGGTGGCTGGCCTAGTATGTGGGAAATGTTTGGTACCTTCTTGATGTAGTAAATAGCTTCTTTGTAAGTGTTGGTAAGGATCTAGCGGAAAAAATAAAAGCTACAAACAATTCTCAACAAGCTTTAAAGATGGATACTCAAAAATTACCTATTAATTCTATGGTTATGTTAGAGACTACAGATGAAGAAGTTAATTCTATTATACAAAATTTGAAAACCGATGCCGCAACAGGATGGGATGGCATACCTACGAAACTGTTGAAATTGGCTAAACCTCAACTAATTCCCTTATTCACACACGTGGTTAATCTATGCATGAATACTGGTGTCTTCCCTCCAGTATTTAAAACTTCCATAATTCATCCAATACATAAGTCAGGTGTTAAATCTTGTGTAAATAACTACCGCCCAATCTCGGTTCTATCAATTTTATCTAAAGTGGTGGAGAAAATAATTAATAAACGTCTTCTTACATACTTAGAAAAAAACGATCTGATTTCTCAAAACCAGTATGGCTTTCGAATCGGGAAATCAACAACGGATGCCGTCGCCAGTCTAACAGAGTATATTGCCTTAAATTTAGACAATAAGCAAAAATGCGTAGTCGTTTTCTTGGATTTGGCGAAGGCATTCGACACAGTCTCGTTTGGTCTTCTGATTCGAAAGATGGATAAGTTGGGCATACGTGGTGTGACTTTGGATGTTTTTAAAACTTATCTCTCCGATAGATTTCAGAGAGTTAAAATAGGAAACCATCTAAGTGCACCGTTGCCCGTCACCCATGGAGTTCCACAAGGAAGTGTATTAGGTCCTAGCCTCTTCCTTATCTACATAAATGACCTTTGTGAGCTAAAAATTGACAACGCTAAAGTTTTTACATTCGCAGACGATACAGCTTTAGTATTTCACGGGAAAAACTGGGACGAGGCTAGGACTAATGCAGAAAAAGGCCTTCAAACTGTAATGGCTTGGCTTAGCAATAACGTTCTGACTCTAAATATATCAAAAACAAAATTTATAACTTTTGGTATTACAAATCGGGATATCCCTAAAGATTTTAAATTACAAGCACACACCTGTCTTGATAATAACTTATCATGCAGTTGCCCATTTGTTGATAGAACTAGCTGTATAAAGTACCTTGGAATCACTTTGGATCAAACCCTTACATGGAAACCGCAAATTGAGTTACTAACTGCAAGGGTTCGTAAACTTATGTACGTATTTAAAACGTTACGACATGTGGCCGATACTAAATTACTCAAAACTATCTACTACACTTTAGTCCACTCAATACTGAGTTACGGCATACGTACATGGGGTGGAGCCAAAAAAACTCACCTACTACGGTTAGAAAGAGCTCAACGCTCCTTACTCAAAGTAATGAAGTTCAAGCCTTTTAGATACCCCACCAAGGATCTTTATTCCGTTTGCGAGGTTTTAACCGTAAGGCAACAATTTATAGTTGATACAATTTTATCCCAACATAAGTTACTGGAATTCGACACTGATAAATTAGCACGCCGCAGAAGCGAAAAGGTGTGTTACAAAAAAATTTAGAACATGCTTCGTTAACAAATTTCAAACCTATTTAGGCCCCCTTATTTATAATAAACTCAACAAAAACCTTAATATCTACTCTCTTAATAAATATAATTGTAAAGAAAAAGTAACCAAATGGCTTAAATCACTTAGTTATGACGAAACAGAAAAAATATTGACTACCTTTAAGTAATTAATGAATTATTATATTTTTATTTATTTTTTTGCGAAAAGATAAGTAAACTTAATTTGTATTGTCTTAATTTGTGTGAATATTATATAAATGAATAAATAAGTGAATAAATATATTATATGGTATTTATGTGTATATATATGTAGTATAATATATGGTATGTATAGTATTTATATGTATTAGTATAATTTTATATTTACTTTAAAAAATACATGTGCTAAACTTGTTTATACCTGATAAAGAATATGAATGCACGTACTTACATCTGTAAACAAGAATAATTATAATTTTATACCGTAGGTACCTAGTTGATAATCTTTAAGTTAATTAATGTAATTCTCAAACACTGATCAAATGTATTCTCTTGATTTCACAGTTTATGTAGTCGCACTCAATGCGTAACTCATTCCTACCGACAATGTTTCACTTTACTCATTCTGTCCTTAGTTATTGATGTTCGCACCTTCTTGAATGACCGATGCGTGCACGAATTATTTTATCGTAAAATACAAAGGTACCCGTAACTAGTTGTTAATTGAAAACTATCTTGCAAATGACTACATACAATGTTCCAACTGTCTCTTTTTTTATTGTGATGTATGATGGATCCATATTCTTAGTGAATCATTACTTTTTGTATTTGTGACGTGTTGTAATGCGTGTGCTAAAATTAGACAAATGTCATAGGAGGAAACTAGCATCTAGGACACAGGCTCGGCCTAGTTTTGATGCTAGTGATCTTGTATAAAAGTCTTATATTTAAACATTAACATTAATCTAAGTCACATGTATGGTTTTTGATTAGTCAATAAATACTATTATTATTATTATATTATTACCTTCTCTAACGGAAGGTAGCCAGTGACGTTTTTTAAAATATGAGCTGTGGCAGTGATTGTAGGAGTATCATTGTGAGTGGGTCGGCATACTATTGTTATTGCCGCTTTTGACTCATGTTTGTGCTAATTCCCAACTCCTGTAATTTTTAAAGAAGTGGGTTTTGATGGCAGGTTCAAAAGTCGTGCCATGCGTGATGTTATTAATGTCAGCATACTGCCACAGTCCAATAAAGCTCTGGCTGTGTGAAGATGGCCACGTACGTCCGCGACTCTTAGTGAGACGGTTGGCAACAAAATGGGTGTGCCAGTGGGCACAGAAGGTGAGTGAGCTGATTGAGTATCAGCTGAAATTGTATGAGCTGAAAATGTATCAGCTGTGTGGGCACGGGTTGACTGGGCATGGGCTAATGGGACATGGTCTAAATGGGCATGGTCTGAATGGGTATGGTCTTGTTCTACGTCTTCGCTAGGGTGCTCCGTGATAGTTGGGAGTCATAATTGCTGGCGGCGTTCGCGGGGCCTACCTGGCGAACCGGACCTGGGCGGGCTGGCTCTGTGAGCAGAGCTGGGTTGCACCTGTTTAGCATGTGCGGGTTCGTGCCGCCTGCTGTTTCTGGGACGCTCCCTCGAGTGCTCTCTTAGCTGTGGTGGGGGTATGTGTACTGACGACGAATGAGCTGAGTGCGTTGGGTCGTCTGGTCGATGTAGGGACGTGTGGTGGTTGGAGCTCCCACAGTCCTTGCATGCCCCCCTTGACCTGCACTCGCTCTCGTAGTGAGGGCCGAGACAACGCTGGCAGCGCTCGCGTGCCTGTACAAAGTCCCAACGGCCCTGTGTTGGCTGGGCATTGTACCATCTGCACGTCATGAGCCTATGTCCCCCTAGTGGCACAATAGGGACAGTAGGACGTCGAGCGTGAGGAATAAGACGAGGACGATGATGAGGAGCAGCTTTGCTGGAAGGCCGAGTAAACGGGGAAGGGCTGACTGCGAGCCGGGGAGGTGGATGGGCGGTGACGCATTTGCTGCGCTGGGCGGAACGGCTGGTGAGTAGGCTGATCATAGGCGCGGTGAGCCGATGGAGCTGAGGAGCGGCCACGGTAATGGTCGGGCTGTTGCTGATCCATCTGAGCATAAGTGCGATGGGGCAACTGAGGAGGCGCGCGGCTACGAGAAGGGCCGGGCAGTGCGTGAATGGGTTGCGGTTGGGCTATGTTGGAGAACTCTGTCTCCACACAGCACGCGTGCTCCTCGAGGTAGGAGATGAGGTCGCTCAACGTGGGCAGGGTGCTGCTAGACCGGTGTCTGCGTTCAAATAACGTGCGGAGCTCACCCTTAAGCTTTCGCACCACTATCGACACAAACACGTAGTCGTCTCCTATGGGCAGATCCAAATTACTAAGGGCACACTGGGCGGACACGAGCGGAGTGAGGAAAAGTGAGCGTATGTTAGAGCGCGTGTGGATGCTTGGCAGCCCCAGGATTATGTCGACGAAACTATCGATGAGAACCCGGCGGTTCTCGTGCTGTAGGCGTATTGACGCCGAAACTGGGCTTAGCGCTATGGGTTGGGGATGACGTGGAAGAGGTTGAGATTTCCTCCCTAGCTATAAGTATCCCTAGGTACGCTCCGGAGGCTTTTGTGTGGTTCTCAGTGTATGTCCTCTCAATCCCCTTTTTTCTTTGTTTTAGTCGGAGAAAATGCTTCTCTGCACTGGCATGAGGCCTCGAGAGGAGCGTGAGACACCCCATGCACTGTCCGGGGCTGGAACCCATATGTCCCCACCCGCCCCCCGTGGGGGAAACGGGTGAGTAAGGACACACGGGCTCGACCCGGTAAAAGAACCGACACTTACCGTCTGGAGCGTATAGCGGCGCCGCGGTACCGTATGACCACGCCCCGCGAAGCGCCGCACGCTACGGACCCAGTTGTGCCTGGGTCCCCTGCGCCAGGGAGAGCAGTCCTGTAAGTCCGACTGCTCCCAAGCGGGTGGAGGGCTTGTACAATGCAGCCTAGTGCTCCTCTACACCAGGCCGCGGCCCTCCCGTGGGGGAGGAAGAGAGCGGCGCTACGTCGCCGCCCTCGACCCCCCCTCCGCCTGCGCAGGAGAGGAGGCGCCAAGATGTCCTCGCGCAACCTCTCCCTCAACTTCCATGCCCCCGGTGGGGGGAGCGCCCTCTGCCTGCCGGGCTCTCCCCGGGGCCTCTGGCTTGGGCTTGACGCTGGGCGGGCGGCAGTTCCTGCCCCCCATGTAGTGCCCATGCGGCCGCCCCGCCGCCTCGCACACCGCGCACCGCAGCTCCTTGGCCGCACATTCTGCCGCCTTATGCCCGCTGGCCCCGCACCTATAGCAGGACCCCGTGCGGTCCACCTCCAGCGGGCATCGCTGCCTCGTGTGCCCGATGCTCATGCACTTGTAACAGTGCATGGGCACCGGATCAAGGGCCTCCACCCTGGCCGCGCTCCATCCTACCAGGAGCTTCCCCGCCCCCAGGACTTTTTTGGCCGCCACCACCGGGACCTTGACGAGGCAGGAGCCACTCCCACCTGGCCTCAGCGCCACCGCCCCCGCGCGAACCTCGTCCACCGAGCAGCCCCCTGCCGTGGCCAGAGCCGCCGCCACCTCCGTCGGCTGGACGGAATCGTCCAGGCCGACCACCCTTAGGCCCGCCATCTTGCAGGGCCGTGCCACCTTGGCCACCCCCTGCAGTGCCTCCCACAACTTGGCCGCGAGCGCGTCGGCCTTCTCCCCTCTTTCCTCCCCCGACACCTCGAACATCCGGGCGCCAGTCGCGGCGTCCCGAATGCGTACACCCCCCTCTATGCCCAGGTCGGGCAGGTTGATAGCCGCCTTAGCCCTCACGATGACCTGGGCGTAGGTCATGCCCTGGTCCGCGGCCTCGGGAAGCAGCGTCAGGGTGACCGCCGCCGTCCTCGGGGGGAAGAGGGAACGCCTCTTCTTCTTCGCCGGCCGAGCCGCTACGTTGGCCGTCTTCGCAGGCGGGGGGGCGGGCGGGGCCTTCTTCTGGCCGCGTCTTGCCACCGTCGACCACGGTATCGTCGCCGGGGGGTCCGGTGCGCTGCTGGGTACCGGTCTGGGATTCGCCCAGGCGTCCTCCTCGAAGGGGTTCCCCGTGGGGTTGACCCTCTCTGCAGCCTTATTGGGCGGCTTCTTTGCCGGCGGCTTCTTTGCGGGCGGCGGGACCTTCTTGCCCGGCTTTGCCGCAGGCGGCGGGGCCGGTTGGGCCGGCGGGGCCTCCTCCCTTCTTGTTTCCGCCGCGAGAGGCGGACGCAGGGGCCCGGCAGGGAGCAGCCTGCTCTCTAGCCCCTCGATGCGGGCGTTCAGCATCCCGCTGATTTGGGCGACGATGCGAGCCTGGAAGGCCTCCAGGAGCGCTGCCTCCCTGTCCCGCGGTGGCGCGGGATGGCCCAGGATTGGGGACCTCGTCCGGGTACTGCGCGGCGACCGGTCGACGGAGGTGCGCCGCATGGCCGCGATCTGGCTCTCCAGGGCCGCCATCCTGCCTTTGAGCCGCTCGTTGTCGTTGCGGAGACGCCTGGTCTCCTCGTCGAGCGTCGTCTCCGCCAGGGCCTCAGCTGCTAGGGAGGCCTCCCTGATGTGCGCGTACGCCTCCTTCATCAGGGTCCCCTTGATATTGCCGCTCTTTTTGACCACGTCGGTGATCCCATCAAGGGCGGCAGTCATCCGCGCGAGGTAGTCGCCCGCTTGGGGCGTCTCCTCCACCTCCGCAGGCACAGGCTCAGAGGGCCTCGGCGGGACCCGCGGCGCGGGCTGTTCGGTCTGCGACTTCGTGACAGGGGGCGGGGACAAGCCAACAGTCTCCCGGACCTTGTCGACCACCGTCTGCGCCTCCACCACTTCCGCCCCCTGACTGCAGGCGCTTCAGACGGCGGCGCGCCCTCGACATCCCGACATGGGCTCCAACGGCAGAACGTCCGCGGCTTGCGGTCGACATTTTGGAGGGCGCAGACAGCGTCTCCTCCTCCTCTGACGGGTCAGAATCCGTCTTCTGGCGAAGCCGCTTTCGGCTCACCTCTATAGGCGCGAAGGGATCGGGGTGGTATGTGTGGTCTCTGACGCCCTCCATCACGTCCGCCCAGTGTTCCCTGGCAGCCGCCGCCATGTCCTCCGCGACCCATTCGTCCGCCGCAGAGCGGCCGAAGAAGCCGCAATCCGACGCGAGCGCCCCCTCGAACTCGTCAGAATCGAGCCCCAACGTCCCCGAGCAGGTTGTGTGCCCGTCATCATCGTCGCTATCCAGCCGACTGCGACTGCCTCCGCGACGCGCCCTAGACCTCCCCCTGGGTCCGATCTTGGGCTTCCTCCTGCCACTAGGACCGGGCACCGCCGGTTTCACGAAGGGAGAGCCATTAGCCCTCGCCTCCGTTTCCCCGGTCGCGTCCCCGGCATGTTCACCGTCCTTCTCGGACCCTACCCTCACCGGTAGCCTCCTGCCTACACCCGAACCGGGCACCGCCGGTTCCGCGCCGCGAGAGCCATTAGCCCCCGCGGTCGTTTCCCCGGTCGCGTCCCCGGCATGTTCGCCGTCCTTTCCTGTCCCGTCCCTCTCGGGCAGTTTCGGCTTCTCAGCCCCTCTCCTGCTCGAACTGCCAGAACTGGCCGACTTGCTCCTCCGACCCTTCCGCCCGTCGTCAGGCCCACCACCCGCGGCAGGCCTAGTACAAGGCCCTGCCGCGGCGTCAAATAAAAGAGTGAGGTTTTTCGAGTCCATATTTGATCCCACGAGTAAGGGGCATAGAGGACCACCCGCGCAGAGGCCCCTGTACGCGGGCTACCCTAAGTACGCGTCTTGCCTGACGCGGCCGGCCGGTGAAGGCAAGCCCTCGGTCCCCTCCCCAACAGCTCCCCACAGACGCCTCGAGTGGGCTCATCGCTGTTGGTTCGGGGATTATACGATGCTCAGGGGCTGGCGTGAGGCCCCTGGTACACCCCTTTCCGGGTGCTCCCCATTCCCCCCCATGGCGCTAGCGGGTGGGCTGTAACGCCGCCCACCAACCCATCAGAAGACGGGCGCCCGTCGCCACGTTTCCCAACGACGGAGCCTTTGCATTCCCCCCCCCCCCCCATTGAAACGACGCCCAGAAGGGGCGCCGGACTACCCCATTCCCCCCCCCGTGTAACAGCGCCCAGAAGGGGTGCCGTCAAAACTCCCCTCAAAGCCGCTCAGAAGGAGCGGCGAGTGTGCGGCCCAGAGTGGGCGCGCACGTGGAGATCCCCCCCGCAGGTCCGAGTGACCCGCTGTGCGGTCCAGAGGGGACGCGCGTTGAAGGGGGTGCAGGCCCAGAAGGGGTCCTGCCTGTGCTGGGTTGTTAGCCGGCCAGTCTCAAGGCACCCTCCTCCGGGAGGGGAGGATGTTGAAGCTGCCCGTTTCCAGGGTGTACCACGAGGAGGTCACCCAACGCACACCCCAACCTCTCAATCCCCTCGTCTAAGTTCTCCTCGTCAAGAATGCTGTAATATACTGAATCCAGCTTCTCCTTAATACCCTGTACCTGTGCGAAACGCACGTTAAATTCCGATATGGAATGTTTGGTGTCGCCAGCAATGATCCGTGACCCCACCTCTAGGAGCTGGTGTATAGCTTTGGCGGCCTCCCTAAATATCGCGGCTTGTGACTTGGTCGGCATCGCGATGAATAAAAGGAGACAAAAAAAATAAAATAAAAAGAATAAACAAATTTAAAGGCAGTAAAAAGAACAACACCCTGTATATATTCTATAGTTGGGCTGGACGTATTTGTTTACTAAGGTAAGGGCAAATGGGCTAAAATTAACGCAACAATAAAGAAAGCAAAACTAAATTGGGACGCCTTGTATATGGCCCACGGGTGGGCAAACGCATGTGTATGTGTATGTCTGTGTTTATTGAACGCGCGTACGTAATATTAGCCGACCGCAAAAGGAAAAAACAACAAAAAAATCACGTCATCCGTAGCCCACAAGTGGGCAAGCGCATGCGTAGTCGATGGCGGCGCATCCAATCAGCCGGGAAAGCGTTAAGAATAGGAAAGGAAAAAAAATCTAATAAAAATAAAGTGTGGGATACGTTGTACGTAGCCCACAGTTGGGCAGACCTGTAGCGGAAACGAGCGCAAAAAACGACTCCGTCGCAAAAAAAAATAAAAATAAATAAATATTAAAGACTTAATAAAAAATAATAAAGAAATTAGGACACTCAGTATGTGTGTCCCACAATTGGGCAAACGTGTGTATAAGCGAAGGCGACGCACGCAAATAGCCGTAAGCGATTTTTTTTTAAATCTGGTCACACTAAGCTTGTGTGACCACACAAGAAATGAGCCGATCGCAAAGACAACATCCCCTCTCCTTATTTCATTAAGTTTATTTGTACTGGCACCTCGAGACCAACCGTTAGGTTATGCAAGAAGTGCCAGACGTCCCTGCGCCAGTAGAACACTCGCGCAGGAGACCACCAACGTTAGGTCTTGACGCCAAATTAGTGCCCGCCGCAGCGCGCTCTTCATTCGGTACTCATAAGACTAGTGTCTCAGGAGAGTATCCCCGTGAACACGTGTAGTTCACTGCCTATTGTCCAGATAGGTGACCGGAGCTGTCAAGCTCGCTCACTTCTCGTTGCACGAAGGGCACAATTCGCAGTTGCCACTGCTAGGGTCGTCGACTCTAAAGTCGACTCCCAAGTGTCCACCTTGGTAGCGGAGTAGTAAGCACACTCACTTCTCGGAACCCATCCGGGCGCCTAGCCAGTTCCCACGTCCTACGCGGCTAGCTGGACCGAAGGCTACGGCATCTAGGAGGCCGCCTCTACTAGTTCTCCAGACTAGTACCGGAGATGTCAACACCAATGTCCAATGAAAACCACCGGACAAAGCTGCCAACTATAAGGGAAACTCACGTTCCCCGCAGGACTTTTCGCTTCTGGCCCCTCAGAGACCGCTACTAGGCCCCGCTCGCTGTGCACGAGTTTGGAAGTCCTGGCACACAATACCAGGACAAACGAACATTCCCAAGCTCTACAGCTAACCACACGCCACTACGAGTCCAACCCATGTCCGGATCTCGCCGGAGGCGCCTGGTTAGAGGCACGACCAGCGGGGGGCTAGAACCGGAACCCCGTAGTACCTCTGAAAACACAACCGGACCCGTAGTTCCAGTTGCGATACCCTATCTATTGAGGTCGGTAGATAGGGCAAAGACAACAATCAAAAAACAATAAAATTAAAAATTAACACTAAAAAAAAATAATTAAATCTCGTTGTATTATTATGTAAGAAAAATACATCTGCAGCCGATAAACATAGCATGAAAAAATTAAAATAAAGGCCAAATAACTGAGCTGAATTATTTTATGCAGCGTTGAATTAGCTTAGCTGTTGTAATACCATGCAGGCACCATACAATTAACTAAATCTGTAGCTGGCGGGTGTGTTATGTAACAAGAATTATATGTGCAGCCGATAAACGTAGCGCAAACGTAACGTGATAATTTAACTACCAATTTGCCGTTAGGAGTCTGAACAAAGTATCATTAGGCAACAATCGTATAAGTACACAAGCGCGCTTAGTCAGCGACATAGGACAAAATTGGTCAGTGTGTGTTAATGCATCAAACCAACACAAACAATGTGCAACTTAATTAGTAAGTAAAAAATTAACACGAATCGAACACTGTTCTTGGAACACGTTCTTATTTTATTTTGTAGGTAGGTTAATAATATTTCGCAACGCACTTTGCAACGACTGTCGTGCAGAAAAGATTTTGTATGGAAATGAAATTATAAATGTTAGGAAGTGAAATAGATATAATTATGAAATATTATTTTTAGCGGATTGTAATCAAAGTTAGGGGCTGATTCGGGGCTGATTATGGTCGAAAGACCATGAAATTTAGAGGTATTCCGCGCTCGATGGACCAGAATGTATTCGCGGGTCAGAAGACACCGCCAAATACAGCAGAGTAAAGAAAGGCAGAGTAAAGAAGGTGGATAGGTCTGAAGGCTTACCTGGGATGATGAGGCAGGAGACGGGAGGCAAGCTGGCGGGCGGCGATGTAGGCGATTTGATGGTCGCGTCACAGCACACAGTTCTTTCACCTAATCACAGGCACTATCATCACAGGGTCACTATCAGTAAGGGCAGATACCAGCGCGCGTATATCTTTTGGCGTCTCGCGGTTGCTAGCAGACAGACTGGCGCGGGCGCGCGTCCGGTTTCACCCACCTACAACGCTAGATGGCGCTAGGCGTATCTTAATACGCTTAGAACAAGACGTCTCGCCCGTGGCGAGTACAGGGGGTATGCAAGGACTGTGGGAGCTCCAACCACCACACGTCCCTTCATCGACCAGACGACTCAACGCAATCAGCTCATTCGTCGTTAGCACATATACCCCAGCCCGCCCAGGTCCGGTTCGCCAGGTAGGCCCCGCGAACGCCGCCAGCAAATTTGACTCCCAACTATCACGGAGCACCCCAGTGAAGAGGTAGATTCAGCCCATGGCCATTCAGACCATGCCCATTTAGCACATGTCCCTTTAGCCCATGCCCAGTCATCCCATGCCCACACAGCTGATACATACTCAGCTCATACACTCTCGGCTGCTACTCAATCAGCTCACCCACCTTCTGTGCCCACTGGCACACCCATTTTGTTGCCAACCGTCTCAGTAAGAGTCGCGGACGTACATGGCCATCTTCACACAGCCAGAGCTTTATTGGACTGTGGCAGTATGCTGACATTAATAACGTCACGCATGGCACGACTTTTGAACTTGCCATCAAAACCCACTTCTTTAAAAATTACAGGAGTTGGGAATTAGCACAAGCATGAGTCAAAAGCGGCAATAACAATAGTATGCCGACCCACTCACAATGATACTCCTACAATTACTGCCACAGCTCATATTTTAAAAAATGTCACTGGCTACCTTCCGTTAGAGAAGGTACCAAACATTTCCCACATACTAGGCCAGCCACCCGTACCATTGGCTGATCAGCTCTACCACACACCAGCCCCGATCGACCTCTTATTAGGGTCAGACGTTCTTGGACAGGTGTTGGACGGGACTAAGGTCTCGTTGGGCCCGGGCAAGCCCATAGCCTTCGGCACGATTTTCGACTTCGCGTTGATAGGACCCATTGAGGACTTGTATGCGCAGCCGGCGCAGCAGGTTAACTCAGCTCACGTCGTCAGCTCACAACCAGACTCAGCTGAATCAGGCCAGAACATACGTCAGAGTCTGGAAAGGTTCTGGGAGTCTGAAGAACCCCTACCTCAACCTCACACTCATAATGATCCCCTGGAGGAACAATGCGAGGAAATCTTCCGCTCTCCCACTACACGCCCTCAGTCAGACGAGTTCACCTACCGTATCTCTCTGCCCCCCATCACACATGTCACAAAGCGGTCTATTTTAAGTACCGTAGCCTCACTTTATGGCCCAAACGGCTGGGTTTCTCCCGTTATCTTCCGCGCAAAGCTGCTCCTTCAGCAATTATGGCTACTAAAGCTAGAGTGGGATGAGCCTACTCCCTCTGAAGTACAAACAGAGTGGCACCACATCTCAGAGGATCTGGCCGCTGTTGTCTAGCATTCGCTTCCCTCGGCACATTTGTGCAAACAAAGAGTCAGCTGCATACTCGCTCCACGGGTTCGCAGACGCCTCTGAAGCCGGGTTTGCCGCCGTTGTTTATCTCCATGAGCTCGATGCCACCGGAGATACTTTAGTACACTTGAATGTCGCCAAGTCGCGAGTCGCACCAATCAAGAATCGCCTCACAATCCCCAAGTTAGAGTTGTCGGCCGCCACCACAACTGAACCTCAGCCGTTAGTAGTGCTATCGCGTTTGAAACACGCGATCGCGCTAACAAAGTCGGCAGAACGGCTGCGGTTGTTGTTTTGGTTGAGATTATTTAGCGTGATTGACCCCTGCTCTCCGTAGCGCAGTGCGGGATAATGTGAGAACCGTCTTAGTTAAGAATCGTAGTAATTTTAAAATAACCAAACCAAAGAGCACATTAGGCCTACTGAATACTAGTTTCGATTTACTAAGTTGTAGGCTTGATACCAGAGCAGGCTTAGAAGTAAATCGATACTTGCATTCAGTGAGCTCAACTTGCTCTTTTCAGTGCGGGCAAATTTTACCCATGGAACCTCAGATGCTAGTCGATCATATTGTTCCTATAAATTGTCTAAATAAAAAAGCAGTTGATCTTCTTAAAAAAATATTATAAATAAATATAATCCAACACATAGAATTAAAAAAAGAACAAAAACCTGTACGGTCGGTCACAGGTCAAGGTAAACATGTCAGTGCAAAAAAGACCCATCGCATAATGTAATAATGTGGAGAATACTCGGGTTAATGTTTTCCGTCCCAATTATATCAAGCCACTTCTTTTTCATTGCTTCATTACTAGGTAACCTATAATAATAACATAAAAAATTTTTAGTAATTGTATAAATTAGAGCAGTACAAACATATTAGATGCTCCGAAGTAATTAGTTTGCACCACAGAGATATAATATATGTCTGTGGTTTGCACAATGTAATAAATAGTATTTATAGCCTGACCGCAACCGCTGTACCGCGCCCTAGGTATGCGCGGGAAGGAGGGGCGTGGGAAGTAAAGAGCATGAACTCACATGAGATTCGTAGTGTCAGACAGGTCTTAAGATATCGAAGCACAGTTTATTGAAGGTTTATATTTACGAGTATAATTACATCAAATCCGTTCTTGTCCTATATGATTTTTAGATAAGTACAATTAAAGAACCAATATAAATGAAATATCTCTTTAATTCTTGGAAATATAAATCAAAATCATCAATAACATGTTTTTTCGATATAACTGTCTGTTTTTTTGGTGAACTAAATTTCAGTCGGCCCAAATTAGTTGATGAATTTCCCGCAGTTGCTACATTTCTTGCAGTTTTTTCGCAGTATCCCGTAGCCTCCGCAACGATATCGGAGATATTTGCATCACTTTCATATTAAAATCTTTCTTTGTTTGCTTTTCTTTTCTTAAAATATTCGGCCACTTTAAAAATGACAGTCTTGATATCTCGAGATAATGCACGAACCATTTTTAGATATTTTATCTCATGTGCGTCTGACACAGACAGTCAACAGCAACTGTTTCGCCCCCCCGCCTCGCCGCTCGCATACCCAAGGCGCGGTACAGCGGTAGCGGTCAGACTATAGTATTGTATAACGTTATCAGCCGTGCTTGCCTCATCACTACTTTTATGCAGTTTAAAACACTATATGTCTGTGGTTTAAAAAGACCTACCAAAGACTAGTGTGAGTGATGTTAAATAAAATGGCGGAGGTGGCACGCGCGCCTAAAATCGTGACGTCATGCAAAAACATTGCCAGAAACTAGAAAACATGAAATATATCTATCTTTTTCATCAAACGGCGTAACTGATTAGATGAAAAGAGACAAATATAGATTTCATAATGTTATGTCGAAAATGATAATATTTATATAACCTGTTGTAGCTATAGAACAATAGTTCCTGTCCCTATCTTTTTATATCTTTGATGTTGACAACACCTTTCTCGACACTGACAGATAGGTAGGACATGTTTTTTTCCTTTCTTTCCTACGTGTACGGTCCGAAACATAATTGTAAAATTAAATGTTGTAATTTTGATATTAAAAATGTGAATTGAAAAAGTCTAGTGGTTTCTTGCGCCCGATCTTTGCCACAGTTAAAAATGATGTCCTGAATTGGTGATAGGTGGTTGGTTAAAAAGATTTGGTCGAAGAATCGTCTAAAGTCTCTTCCTGTTCAAAGTACTTAGAAAATTGTACTTAGTATTACTTCGAGTTTATTGAATAAATATCTTTTGACTTTGACTTTGACTTAAATAATGTAGTATTATGGTCTACTAATACTCTATTAAGGTAGATATGTACGGTAAGACATTATATTAACCCCTCGAGCACCGTAAAACCAGACACAATTGAAAATCAATTGTTTCGCGACCGCGCCGGCGGCGGTCTTATGATCCTTTGGCCTATTAACTTTTCCTTATTCATTTCGGGTAAGCAAGCACGTGACCTTCATTTCACAGAATATGAGACTAAGAGTGATGATAAGACCGAATCTAAAGGTGCATTTTACCCGGAATCTTCAACTACTGAGCGTGGCTATCACATATCTAACTGCCTATAGGCATATTCCCTAATTCGACTGACAGTTAAAATGATGAAACACCCAAGGAAATACGCCGTTACATTGCGCGCGCACTGTATTTTTCACTAGCAATTGGCACAGTACACAACAGTGTACGACGAATTTTCTTCGGTGTTCATTACTTTAACTGTCATTCGAGTTTAGAGAATAGGCCTGCTGAACACAAAACGCTACAAACATTGATGTTATGGCAACATATTTAAAGACAAGATGGTGGTAACTAGGCTTGTTAAGTGCGCCTGACAACAAGCCCTACCCGCAAACAAATCTTGTACAAACATCTACCCCCCGGCTGGAAATCGAACCCGGGACCTCGATTTCTTTTACCGGCGGGGTGATCTAAACCACAGCGGCGGTTAAAACAAGTTTAATCATTATTGACAAGCCAAAGCACTTTAAATTTTTAGATGCTAAACCACACACAAGCACACTTATTTAGTTGGTAATGCAGTCTTTTATCAAGAAGAGTTATCAAATAAGTTACAAATTATTTAAGCGTTTCACTTAACCATGAATGTGATGTGAAGTACCTTTATCTACTTAAATAAAGCAGACACACTACCTATATTTGTTGTAATAATAATTTAAATAATCAACAACTAGATAACAATTTGACATTATGAACTCTGAAACAATCTTAGTCACATTCTTTTTATGTTTTATGTTATTCTTACATCACTGTCTTGATCTAAAGCAAAAGAGGTAGGTAGGTACACTAAAGTTACAAAAAGACGATTTGAAAACGCTGTCAAAGATAACTGTTACACTAGACCAAGAGACAGTTACCCAAATGCCAACATTACATAACGTCGTTGCGCGTGCAAAAGTCGCTATGTACTTTTTAGTCATTTTCGGTTTTTTATGCAGTTTTAATCATTATTTCAATACACACATACTGTAAAAACATCTATGTGATAAAAGCAATATTTAAAGAGTTACGGAAAGTAGCTATGTGACATTCATACATCGAAAGTTCCATGTTAACACGCTAAGTGTTATAAGTCACGCAGCGAAGAAGAATGCATTAATAATTAAAATCAAAAAAATCAAAATCAATATCTCTTTATTCAGTAAACTTAGAATAAGCATTTTGAATCGTCAAAAGTTAAAGGATGGACGGGCACCCGCCCACCCACCCCGCCCATTCAGGAAGTCTTTTAACTGTGGAGAAGAATGGGCGCAAGAAACTCCACAGGTTTATAATAATATAGAAGTAACGACATTTACAAAACAATATGTCGTTACCAAATCATACAACATACAATTAAACAAATTATGAGCGTCAATACAAGTTGGAACATGCCCTCCCTGTCATAGAAGGACATTTTCCATTACAACAAAAAAAAACATTTGATACGATTACAAAAAACAGGTATTGCTCGATTTTAAATAAAACGAACAACGTCTTACAGTATCTTTGAAATAAAAAGAAAAACTATTAAATACTACCAATAAAAAAAATAAGATTTCAAGAGCAGACCAGCCTCCACAGGCGGCACCCGTTCACGAGTATGACATGAGAATCAGCCATCGCTTCGCTCAACCATGTTTTAGGGAACGTAACGACCCGACGCACATGCCACCACCGCAGAGACACTTTAAGAGAGCATGACACACTCGAGCAACTCCAACGAATTGTTTGCACTATACTAAATACCTAATTGTGATAAAATAAAAAGGTTATTCGGCGGCTTTCTCATAGGCCACAAACGCTAAACAAAATGGCGGTAATACTCTTCGGTCTTCTGTATAACTTGCCGCAGCGTATGTATGTGGTCTATGATGCTGATGCCTTTTCGGAATCCAGCTTGTTCGATGGGCTGGAACTCATGAAACCTGCATGCGACACGATTAGTTATAACTCTCGAAAACGGCTTATAGACGTGACTTAGAAGTGTTATGGGTCTGTAGTTTCTCAGTAGGGTCTTGTTGCCCTTCTTAAAGAACAACACAACTACACTTTCATGCCTTACAGGCTTATGTCCGGGATATCTTCGGTGTAGTCTCGGGTTAGCTTAGCTCCAGGGTCTGTAGCTAAACTTTGTACAGGTGGCCGCGTGGATGTGTACAGCTGTCCATAGAACTTCTCGACCTCTCCCATAACTTCGGACCTGGACGTGACAGTTCTGCCGTCATCAGTTTTCAGCGTCTTCAGTTGGCTCTGCCCAATACCCAAATCTCTTGCGAACACTTTTGAACCTTTGTTTCGCTCGATAGCCTCTTTAATACGGTCGGTATTAAATCGGCGAGTGTCGTAAAGACTTCCGAGATCTACTTATTAAGCCGCCGAAGCTAAGACGAATCATCCGATGAACGCAGAACCATCACGCGCCGCCCTTCCACCAGTTTGAGAGTATGGTTCGAGAGCTTTTTGGGTCCTCTTGTACGGTGGGTTTTGAAGAACTTAGACCCAACCGCATGGACAGTTTTCACAAACCCGTAGTTGTAATCGTCCACTTCTACGCAATCCGAAGCGATTTTGCAGTTTTAGCTGGAAGCTTTCGGGGTTTTGGATTTGGATAGGTGCAGGTCGGAGCGTAGACTTCATCAATCGACGTCTTTCTAGCTGGATATTGATGTTCAATGTGCATCTTACCGACCGATGATCACTGCCAGTTTTGAACGCGTTAATCACAGAGACATCATTGAATATTTGTTTTTACGTCGACGTGATGAAGTTAATCTCATTTTTTGTTGCACCTTCGGGACCTATCCAAGTCCACATGCGGTGTTCAGCTTTCCTTAAAAAGGAGTTCATTATGATAAATCCCTCCTTTTCCAGAAAGTCCACCAGCAGTAACTGTTGGCCCCGGTAGTTCCGAATTCCAACTACAGATCGTCCCACTTTCAGCTGATCGCCGCTTCGTTTGCCCAGCTTTGCGTGAAAGTCTCCCATGACAACGGTATAATGAGTCTTGAAGACTTCTATGACTCTAGAGATGTCCTCATACGTAGCCTCCACCTTATCGGTGGGGTGTGCCGTAGGCACCTTCAACGAATACCGTTTAGTTATTCTGAGTATGAGGTACGCTACCCTCGACGAAATACTTCCGGTCTTGACAACGTTGTTCACAAGAGAGCTGTGGACGATAAACCCGACACCACCCTGGGACAGTTGTTCGCCTTCCTGTAAATAGAGCAAGTTACCAGACTTCAAGATTATTGAGTCCTCCCCCTCTCTTGGAACCTCAGATAATGCCACAATGCCCCACTGTATCTTGCTAAATTCTTCCTCCAGTTCGCAAACCGTCTCGTCGGTCCGCAGTGTACGCGTGCTGTAGGTTGCCAGGGACAAAGTTTGTTGTTGGTGGTAGCCAGGTCTCTGCCGGAGATTCTCTTAGAGTAATAATATCTTATGAATACAAAAATAATTGTTTTTTTATTTACTTTAATTAATTATTTATATCTAAAAAATAGCTATGTGTCATCGCACAGGTATATTCTCTAAGAGTCCATAGAACTATAAAGTAGTTATGTGCTCTAATTGCACATATCTTGTATTTACGACTCAATTAAATAACTATATATGTAAAATTTTCCTATTATGTTGAATTAAGGCATTATTAATAATGTTATATATTCAAAAGTAATCTTGAACTACGTCAATTTGTAATATGTATTAAAGCAAACATAAATTATTTGGCTACTCTGATTATTTTTCAGGAATATCGGTTTTTTGCGTCTCCTGTAAAGTATGTAAAAAACACATAGCGACTTTTGCACGCGCAACGACGATAATTATCACCAAAAAAAGGGAAGTTTGATAAATTTATTTTATTTTTTAGTAAAATAAAACCAAGCGGTAAAACAATCATCAAATTATTTCTAAAAATCGAAATAAATAATTACGGAACTCGCATATTATGCCGCGGGCACGAGCTCTGCGGCGCGCGCGGCGCGTTCCATTCCAATGCATACATTTGCATTGGAACGCGCCGCCACAGTGATCAATTTCAAACATTTAGGGGGACGATAGAAAATCAATTTTCAAATAATTTGATTAATTAATTATTATTTATGCACTTTTTTAATCACTCCTCATCTAACACAATTTCTGGTTCTGTGTCTGTGTGATCTTTAGTGTCCTTTGATAGCGGCTTGACTGGACGATTTGATGACAAAATATTGAATAAATCAAGTAACTACAGACCTTCCATAACATGCACCATTTTTTTCCATTCACAGTTTATACTAATAACACTAAAAACTTAACTTGAATAGGAGCGCAAAACAGCGATAAATCAGTCTAGTTTTGCTTTAGAGATAACTTTGAAACGGTATGGGCATTAAACTACTAACTGCATAATGTTAATGTTTTAGTATAATGTAAACAACTTACCTTCAAGATAAAATAATTTTTTGAACTACTGACACACTGACCAAAAATAATTACGGGACGCTAACTTTTGATAATTTGATCAGTGTGGCACCGCCCCGCAGAACGCAGCGCACGTGCCCGCGGCCTTACATGGCGTCAGATCAGCAGGCCTATTCGCTAACACGACTGACAGTTAAGAGGCCTTACATCTCGACTGTGATTTTTGCGTAAAATGGCCAATTTTGGCGTTATGGATCTCAGAAACAAAAATACATTAACAATTATGACCTTATTGAATAGTGTAGAATATCTATTGGAATAGTGCGTAGCGGCCTCGCTTTTTGTAAATTTTGCTTAACTTATTAATTAAAACCAAAATTGCAGAGAATGATTTGTATAAAGTGCGCGAAGGCACTTTTTTGAGCTCATCGATTGAACTACTGTTCTAAACAAGTGAAATAATAAATATATAATGTTATCTCTTATATAGTCGAATAGTGCGTAGCGGCCTCGGAATTTTGAGATATTGTTGATTTTATATAGGAAAAAAATGTTATTCTAAACCAAAAAACTTCGAAAATTGCCATAAGTTAACTATGAATTTCTCCTATCTACGATAATATTATTGAGCAAAATTTATACCAGAGTAATTGTTACTTAATGAGGAATAAAGATTTTATAATGAATTTATTATCCTATTTCGATAAAAATGATAAATACAACTGCAAAATTACTACAAAATGCGATGCGTCGGCCGTCCGAATTCAACTTATGCTCACAGAATGGAGATTTGTAATATTATGCACAAATTTATTATCCTATTTCGATAATAACTATAAATACAACTGCAAAATTACTACAAAATGCAAAAATGGGCATTTTACGCAAAAATCACATTCGAGATGTAATAAGCCTCTTAAAGTGATGAAAACCCAAGAAAAATTTTCGTACACTGCTGTGTACTGTGCCAATTGTTGGTGAAAAATACAGAGCGCGCGCGCAATGTACGCCGAATTTATTTGGGTGATCATCAATTTAACTTTACTGTGATTCGAGTTAGGGAATGGGCCTGCTGGGTAGGGCCCTACTGTTACTTCTTAGAGCAAATTACTTTATTCTTACTATGATAAATTCGCGTGGTAAATGCATCTATATTACAACAAGACAAGTTTTAAACTTATTAATGTTTCCTCATGTCGAATGCAATGAAAATACAAACGCGCTGGTTCTGTGTTATCAATGAAGTTTGCCCTAAGCCTATAATATTGACTGACCTTCGCTTCGTTCGGAGCATTGCCTGCCGACAGTCATAACTCGCTAGTCAGTCGGCGTCAGCTGATACAATACGCTGCCATTTTAGTTTTACATTTTTTTATTTATAAACTTATAAGATGTCACAGCAAGGCCCCGTATTCGATGTGAACGCGATGACCTTAACCCGATGGGTTTTGGGGCAGCAAAGGACTGCGCCTACAGCTACGGGGGATCTCACACAGCTCCTCAACTCCATACAAACAGCGGTGAAGGCGATACAATCAGCTGTCAGGAAAGCCGGCATCGCTAAACTGTGAGTTCTCAGACTTAAGGCTATTTATCATAAAGTGTGAATCAACGTTTAGTAAAGTATTCATAATTAACTTAATTAGCTACAAAGGTTCGAGTTGCTATTCCACAACCGTCAAATGTTTTGGGATAGGTACCTGTGATCGTGTCTCTTTCTTTACAACACGAGAAAACAGATTTTGCTTTAGATAGTGTTAAGCCTGTCTTTGTACTACTTTCTCTGCTTATTGTTTATTAGTGAATTGTGAATTAAAATATAAGTATAACAACGAAGCGAGTAGGTACTTATTGGCTATGAATTAATTTACATTCCATCTACCTTCGTTTCTTTATAATGAAGCGAGTTAGCTACACTTTGCTTTTTAACCCCTTGAGGATCGTAAAACCAGACACAATTAAAAATCAATTGGTTCGCGACCGCCGGCGGTCTTATGATCCTTGACCTATATGATGATGATAGCGACATGAACGCAAAAAGACACACCCCCCAAATCGTACATCAGCATAATAACCTAAGTAAGTATATCTAAACCTGTCTTATCAAAAAACATGTTTACGAATTATCTTCAATACAAGTGAACTTTACCACACGTGCTGTGTCGTCGACTCGACGTAATATACATACATTTGCATAATTTAGAGTATAATTCGGCATAATTTATGCAGGACATAAATAATATGCTTTAAGTACTAGACCAGAAATAGTAGTAGGTAGATCTAGAAAACATATCATCGCGAATTTAGCAAAATTATGCGAAGATCTATGTTCAGCCAGCATTAATTAGATCATCGCGGAATCTAGGTAGGTATGTATTTCCTCGTAGGTATATTATTTATCTAATATCAAGGATCTTATTTGTCTATGCTTAATATTAAGATAAGGAATACGGGACTAACACACACACACCTTTTCCACAAGTAGGTACTTAATTGTATTTAATATCTAGGGATAGGAAAGTATTTGTTAGATCATGACGACTTAGTATTAAACACGACTTTGATTTACATCGTAAAACTAAGATAACAATATTCCACACAGATAAATGTTATTTACCTTCAGTAATCACAACTGATTTTTATTACCTACCTACTTTGTAGTAAGTAGTTCTATAAATTGATACAAGATGGCTCTACTCGTTCGAATCCATGGACATTATAAGTTCGAATCGCGTACTTACCTACCTTTTATTTATTGGCATTTGTATTTGTGTTAGGACCACGTTAGGACTTAGGATGGTAAAGGATTGTTCATGCAAAACCTGGTTTTTAATTTGTAGCAGCATGTAGTAAAAGCCGAGGTGCCCAATGTTTATCCAAGTACTCCAAAAGCTATTTTGAATTATATACACACATCAAAAGTGTCTAGGGATCAAGCATTTTTATGCGGATTTCTTGAGATTGAGATGTGGCTTTGTAATAAATTTATGATTTTATAAATTTATATGGATCCTTTTTGGTGCATTTCATAATTTGAAACAGGAACTTTCAATCAATTTCTAGTAAAAGATGAAAATCAGCTGTCAATATTTTCCCTATAAAAACATACAACGCATTGAAGACATTATTAGTGCTACTGTTTCCCTACTACTGATTAAAACCAACGTTATTATGGAGCGGCGACGTCATTTAAGCAGGGAAGAAATGCTCAGAGCCGTGGGAATAATAGAAGCTGGTTCCCGGCAACGTACTGTGGCTTTAGCTCTGAATACAAGTCAGAGTGTTATCAGTCGACTTTGGACACGTTACCGAAGCACTGGTACCGTGGCTGAGCGCCATGGAGGACGGTATCGCTGCACCACACGGAGACAAGACCGATACATTCAAATCACAACTCGAAGAGCTCCAACAATAACCGCCATGATGTTAGCCGTGAGGCTTCATCACTCTTCAGGGAACTTAATTAGCGACCAAACAGTCAGAAACCGCTTGCATGAAGTGAACCTTCATTCCCGAAGACCGCTAAGGGTACCACCTATAGCAATGCACAATCGTAGGATTCGATATCAATGGGCTCTTGAACACAGAAATTGGGCAGAAGAACAATGGCGTTTCGTGTGCTTTTCTGATGAGTCTCGTTTTGGTATGAGACCGGATACAAGACGTATACGACACTGGAGAACCCCTGGACGCCAACAGCGATTAAAATCCTGCCAGGAAGTCCATCCTTATAGTGGTGGAACCATCATGGTATGGGCGGGTATTTGGATCGGCGGAAGAACTGAGTTGATTTGGATCAGAGGCAACCTCAACGCTCAAATTTATGCTGAGACGATTGTATCAGACGTCATCGATCCTCTACAAGTGCAAATCGGTCCCTTATTTCAGTTAATGCATGATAATGCACGACCGCACACCGCAAGAGTTGTAAGACAGACTCTCGCCGCAGCTAACATCAATGTCATGCCCTGGCCTGCTCAGTCGCCAGACTTGAACCCGATTGAGCATGCATGGGATATGCTACAGAGAAGAGCTCTGCCGAATATGGAGGGTATCCAGTCGCAAGAAGACCTTTTTTTGTTGTTGCAACGAACATGGGCGGCCATTCCACAGCGTGATTTGGATGAACTCATTTTGAGTATGCCAAACCGATGTTCTTGTGTTGTTAGTGTTCGCGGTAGAAACACGGATTATTAATTGTTTAAGTTACCCAATAAAATTTTAAAGAAAACTGTTATTTCAGTCTTTTTTTCGAACTTTAATGTTAGTGGTTCAAATGTCAAAAATCCCTTTATTAGGAAAATGGCAAATTTCTTTATTAATGCAAAGGTGACTTGGTTTATCGTTACTGTAGACAAACGAAAACACTTTATTTGATGAATCCTTAAAGAAAATTTTAATTAATATCAATCAGGAGAAAAGTTATTGCAAAAATATATGTTGATCCCTAGACACTTTTGATGTGTGTATATTTAATTTATAGTACCGTATACTTTACATTCAAATTATTATTTTGTATTTTATGACCTGGTAACGACATATCTTTTTTTTGTAAATGTCGTTGCTTCTGTGCGCTGTGGTTTCTTGCGCCCGTTCTTTGCCACAGTTAAAAATGACGTCCTGAATGGGTGGTAGGTTAAATATTTGGACGATTCAAAGTACTTCTTAAATGAGTTTATTGAATATTTTGAATTTTATCTTATTTTCGTGGGGCCTACAAAGATTTCCTTTTTTATTTTAGCACACTTTGCTAACATGGGATCTTTCCATCCTTCCTCAGTTCCTTCATAATGAATACGATTGCCTTAGCTTAGGTACCTACCTACCTACCTACACTTACCAAAATGTATGTAGAAACTGCATCGTAACGTAAACAGCAATTTGTACACACACGGTATCAGCATTAAAATTCAATTTTATTCTTGTTATTTATCCAGCCACGGAATCTCCGGCGAAACGAATGTGCAAGGCGAGGAGGTAAAGAAACTGGACGTGCTGTCTAACGACCTGTTCATCAACATGCTCAAGTCCTCCTTCACCACCTGCCTGCTCGTCTCCGAGGAGAACCCTAACGTTCTTCAGGTAGGTAAATAAAAAAAAGTAAACCGCTGAACAACCCCTATTCGTAATTCGTATTTTTCACTAGAAATTGGGACAGTCACAGAACACAGCAGTGGGTGTCGATTTACGAATAAATTATAGACAAGTGACAAACGTTAGCCCCCTGTCTAGGCTCTCGGAAGCGGGTCCGAGGCTCGGACCCGCTTGATAGAAAGCGGTAGCGATATTGTGCTTTCCAATACTGAAGGTAGATATTAACCCTTCGGAGCATAATGTACAAAACGCAAAATGTACACTACACGCAAAATGTACAATACTCAGAATGTGCAAACCGCAAAATGTACTTACACTACACGCAAAATGTACAAATCGCAAAATGAACAAGTAAGCGCACGTTCATAGGCAAAATGTTTTGAGCAACATTTTCTAATCATGATGACTATTGATGACTGACAGTCATTCCAGTCAACTTTATAAAAAGTGGCTTTTCAAATTGCAATATAACACACAGAAACTTATTTTATTAGATACTTCTTAGTTGATATTTAGGACGTGACCTATGTATCACTGCTTAAAGGCATACGTAGAGATCCTACAAACGTCCCACTAGAGGACTTCTTGGCGGGAAAGTGAAGCGTCATGTCTGCAGTTTTTTTTTTTTCTATAATTTGTGTTTTGTCGAATAATATTAAGAGATAATGGTGGATAATTTACTGTAAGTGTTCGCGAACGTGCATGAGTGTTAGCAAATAAAATAATACAGTGCAACATCACTTTTCAAATTCTCTCAAGAAGTCCGTGTGAGACTTCAATAAAGTCCCACAGCTTTATTGAGTCTCGAGGGGTTTGGGAGAAAATCATTCACCATTAAACGTTCATTATCACTCATTATCATCCACCATCACATCCAAAAAGAAAATAATAATTACTATTAAAAATTTGACACTGGCTAAAACAGCACAATGAGAGTTCAGGCCATCGAGCGTTTACTTGTACAGGCCTACCCTCATGAACAACAGCACGCGTGGAGAGATTAGGTAATAACCCACCTAGATAGTCCATACGTTGGCCCTGTGCTGGTAGGTTTAACGACTGCCATCTTAAAACAACAAATGAGACCAAACGGCTTTACTTACGAGCCTTCTGAAACATGGAGGGCCTCGACATGTTTTTTTTTAATTTGGTCACCCAACAGTGACGCGCTCGCCGGCATTGTGAAAGTTGCCAAACAACAAATTCGCAAATCGAACGAATTAGCCTCTGCACTATCGAACTCCTCAATAATTAAATATCAATAATCGTCTATACCAGGTCGAGACTGAAAGGCGAGGCAAATACGTGGTGTGCTTCGATCCGCTGGACGGGTCCTCGAACATAGACTGTCTAGTGTCGGTTGGCTCAATATTCGCCATTTACAAGTAAGTTTAAATCTTTCGTAAAATCACTCTTTCGAAAAAACAAGCATCACTTCTCTAAGCGCATCCGAAACTTCGTTGGTCCGTCATTTGATGTACAATGCTGTCGTCGTTAATGAAATGTGCCAAATGCTTGTGGATAAACAGCAGCGCGCGCGCATTGTACAACGAATTCCGGGAAAAAGAAGTTTCGAATGTTTCGAAGGCTCCTATCCACAGAAAGCATTTAAACGGCAAACCTTTTGAAAGCGATGTCCTACTAAGTCGTTACCCCTCTACCGGCTCTTACAAGAGCGTGTTTGATCCTCTGTTTGGCGGTGTATAGGTACTGAACTGTTCAGCGCTTTTGTTCCTGACTGTAATAAAAACCTGTAATCCGCAAAATGCACTCAAATGGATATCCTTTTAAAAGCGACCCCTTAAGCCAGTAGTGTCTGAACACGCGCTCTACGGGTCCACGAGTTTCGTTTTTAATTTTTATTCAATGCGAACCTTTGTTTCTCACTAGTTAATTCTGTAATTTCCAGAAAGCACTCAGACGGCGAGCCTTCCGAAAGCGACGCTCTTAAGCCAGGTAGTGAGCTAGTGGCGGCCGGCTACGCGCTCTACGGCTCTGCGACTATGATGGTGCTATCGTTAGGCAAGGGCAAGGGGGTCAACGGGTTCATGTACGACCCCTCCATAGGGGAGTTCATACTCACAGACCCCAACATGAAGATACCTGACAAGGGCAAGATTTATTCCATCAATGAAGGTAAGATTTAAAATTTTGGAATATAACACTAAAATTACATAACTGCAGTTTGGTCACTTTAAGAGGATAGATAAGCATAATATTTTACAGGCTAGCACAAGACTGAGGCGAATATGGTATAAACAGAGACTGGCCTAATCGGTTGGTTGAGATAAGGGCTGGAAATGATGATAAGTCATAATATTGTCAGAAACTTTGGTTCT
Source organism: Scoparia ambigualis (assembly GCA_963921215.1). NCBI lineage: Eukaryota > Metazoa > Arthropoda > Insecta > Lepidoptera > Crambidae > Scoparia > Scoparia ambigualis. The sequence goes on along the minus strand of OY992521.1, from coordinate 23,515,587 downwards.
TGGGTAAATTACTTTGTTCTGGAATCGATTCATTTAGTAACATCTAGCTCGCGTTCCCAATAGCTCGCCAAACGACTTTGAATTTATTCCTTTCCACTTTCCCTAAGAAATTGACATAGGTCAAATAACAAGTTTCTTTTTTATAAGCCTTCTGATACAAACCTTGCTCGCATCGAGGGCTTTATATAGGGTAATAAAATAAATAGTTATCCCGTGTAAAACTTACATTGAAGCAAACTCCTCTTCCAGGCTACGCAGCCGAATGGGCCGCCGGACTGAAACGCTACGTGGAAGAGAAGAAGCAGCCGACCACCGGCAAGGCGTACGGCGCGCGCTACGTCGGCTCCATGGTGGCGGACGTGCACAGGACCATAAAATACGGCGGCATCTTCATGTACCCCGCCACTAAGTCCGCGCCCAACGGAAAGGTGGGTGGAACTCTTTAGTTTTGAGGAGTTCTTTGGAGAAATTGCACTTACTCCAATCGCTTTACAGCGCAGCGAGGAATGAAGCAGCTGAACCTAAGTAGGTACCTGGTTAAATCAACTGAAGAACTTACCAGACGCCAGCAAACTTCTACCTTTTTATCTGTTCTGTGACTTCTACTGTGCCAGTCAACTTAAACTTGAGATGTGGATAAATCCACAGCACAAAGCAACTTCATATTCTCCGATTAGTAGAAGTTGATTGGCGTCTGGTATGTTCTTTACTTCTTTAGTTGCTTATTTTGTTAAAATCAACCATAGGTGTTCCACCTATACATACATTTTGGATGTAAAAGCTATATGTGGTTAATAATTATTTCCTAAAATATCTTCTCTCGGTAAACCTCGGTTTGACTAAGTTGCACTGAAGTAATGAGTACGATGTAGTACCTATAAATTGTTTGCTACTTTACATATTTTCTTTAAGTTAATAAATTGCTACACCCGCAGCTCCGCCTACTCTACGAGTGCAACCCGATGTCGTTCATAGTGACGGAGGCGGGGGGGCTGGCCAGCAACGGGTCCATCCCCATCCTGGACATCGTACCGTCGTCCATCCACCAGCGGGCGCCGTGCTACCTCGGCTCTAAGAAGGACGTCGAAGAACTGCTTTCGTACCTCAAATGAATGTAGTCCTTAAGTTATTGTTAATAAAGACTATTTTTTTAAACTGTGTCTTTAATTCTTTATCCCCTTATATGTCACGAGGACTCTTAGAGGTTGCTAACAATTGAATTTGTATTCTTTAATTATTGAAATTTTGCATTCACAATGCTAGTTTTATAGATTTAGGATAAAATGTTTACTAGAAAAAAAAACCAGTCGCAGGAAAGCTCGAATGGGATTCGAACCCGTGACCTTTGGATTGCCTTCCACTGCTCTAACCGCTACGCACCGAGACCCCAGAAGACTCGTTTAATTTTTTTCTAGTAGTTTATCTTGTAATTTCTATTGTCTGATATTCTTATATTCAAGCTCTAAACGTCTATGCACAAGCCTTCTTACGTGCACGTGGGGAGATCGGGCCAGCGTGGCTCAATGAGGGTTGGTGGGCTTTAACGACTGCCATCTTACGACAGTACCCGGGAACAACGGCTTTTTACGTGCCACCCGAAAGCAAGGATTAGGGAAACTGTCTTGTTTCTGAAAAATTTTGGTCGAGAAACTCAGTACTTGACTACTGCTCAAATATTACAATTATTATTACACATTTTGAAGACTTACTAAACGTTTTTTTAATAACAAAGACTTGATAAAGTACCTATAAGGTGGAGAGAAAATAAGAAAAATACGATGTAGAATACCATAGTTGTACGAAAAAATATAAGTATTTCTGAATATTTGAAATAATATAATATTTCGTTATTTTCGATATTCGATAACAACTTTGTACGTACATTGCTACTGGCTTACATGGCCAAGTGTTAATTTTATGTGTTATTATTAGTACCTCATTTGTGTAGCCAAAGCATACAATTTTTAATGTTTAAAAACAACATCAACAAATAAAAACCAGAATTTCAGCTTACAACAGTTTATTTACACAATAATGCATAATAACTATTACTTATAAACTATTTTTCCACGACACGTCTGCAACTATATAACTTAATTACATATTTAGTAGTCATATAATAGTCTTCAATATTTTATAATGTGTCTCACATAGTCTTTTTCGGTCCAAAATTACTTGCGAAAAATAATAATATTCAAATATAACTTAAATTAATACAATTTTAAATAAACAACTTTATAGAGAAATGCTGTGAAATTGACAATAAAGTGAAGGAAATTCATCATCAGTCTCACTGCTGGGCTCATGGTCGCAAAGGGTGTCCCGGACTTCTGAATACGCACGCGAACTCTTAAAAAAAGCCTTAAGGAACTTTACAGTGCTTATTTTACAAAAAAATAAACTATTATAAGGCTCGTATTCTAAAATCAAAGTTAAAATCAAATCCATGCTTGAATACGCGATATATGCGATGTATAGCACCATCCCTTTCTAACTGTACTCAAGCGGAGATTAGAGTGTGAGTTTGGTTTTAGAATAAGAGCCTAATACAACAAAACGTTGAAAAAAATGACTACCTCAGGTGGATCGAACCCACGTCCTCCGCAATCCGGAGCATTCTGCAAAGCGGATTTGATTTGACACTGATAAAGATAAAGACAAAAGCTTTGAAAAACTTCGACAGGTCTAACCAATACTAGGGGGGTGTCACTCCGCAGTTTAGGCACATGAGTAAAGAAACGGAACAGAGACAAAGCTTCATACAACCGCGCCGTCGCGAGTCAACTATACGGCGCATGTGTGCGTGTCCACTAGCCGCAGCGTCGCGTATGCGTCGCCACTGGATAAAACCTGTTTACCGCAGTATTTACGCTCGCTCGGCCAGTGGACAAACTGAGAGACTCGCGACAGCGCGTTGTATGAAGCTTTGTCTCTATTCAGTTTCTTTACTCATGTGGTTTAGGTAGGTTCGTTTGACGTGCCTCCCAGGCTGGCCGCCTAGGCGTATGGCAGTAAAGGTTGCCGCGAGTAATAGCACCCAACACCGAGCGCCGAGTCGCTTAAGACTAAGGACATAACTCGTAATCCCTGCGCGCGCGCGTATACCCTACGCTCTGTGACGTCATGACGTCAAATCGACATCGTGTCAGCGTTGCTTAACGGATTATGAACGCTCGGGTCACACGATAAGTTTCAATTTCGCGTGAAAGTCGTTAGAGAGTGAACCTTCTGTACGTAGTACTATTACTATTCTGTACCAGTACCGCGGTGGCGGAGTTGTCAATGCAGTCGCGCAGATTGCGGAGGACGTGGGTTCGATTCCCATCTAAGGCAGTCATTCTATTCAACGTTTCGTTAAATTCGAGTTAATTTGAACGTCATTAACGCAAAACATCAAATATTACGAACTATAAGACAGCATAATTATGAGTCTTTTCGCAAGTCACCAAAATACTTATTTTGGATAGATTATACAATGCGATAAATATTAAAAAAGGAAAAAAAAAGTTATTTTGACAGTGCATACACATAAGTTAATATTTAGGATCGAATTCGAAGAAAATAGAAATAGGTATGCAATATTATTTAAGATTAACGCTGCTCCACAGTGAAAGCGCGATTATATCGATACAAAAAACATGTCGATTTCTATTAGTACGTACGGAATCGCCGCATCTATTATCTATTGATTGAGCACTGATCAGTCAATAGAATTTCTATTTTGTCTAGTGGCAGTGCGCATCCGTAGTTAAAAGGTTAAACGCCCACTAAAGTAATAAACGAGCTATTAGGCCGTCCGTGACTCAAACCTTCCCGTCCGTAGGCAAAGGCAACCGTGCGGGATGGTAAAACTGTTTACTGCGAAAACCAAGTAAGTAAAGCGAAAATTGCATCTTCAGTCAGGGAAACTCATTAATGATGGGATCCTTTCGGAGTTACTTCAGCCTACTTCATGAGAAAAGAAATGAAGAATAACGTCATATCTGCGATACAACTCACTGTCAGATATGACGTTCTTCGGGATCGTCTTTTAAGAAATTTTAATAAACATTTTTTAATGACTTGATAAACTATAAGATGGAGAGAAAAGAACGATAAGAGAACAAGAAAGTATTACAATGTTTCTACCATTCAAGCGGTGAGCGCCACGAACTGATGGAACACGTCGAGGATGTGCGGGTCCAGGTCCTGCGTGAACAGCAGCGTCTCCAGCGTGCTGCTGTACTTCTGCACCTGCTCGTGATGCTGCCGGAAGAGGAGGCATAATGTAGTAGACGTGGAGAAGAATGGGCGCAACAAATAAGTTCCACACCTTCATAAAGAAGTAACGTCATTAAGAAGTAACGTCATTAAGAGGGTTTACGCGTATCGGTTTCCCATACAAACTTCGAAGTCGAAATTTTTAAAAACCATTAAGCCAATTTTGTTGAGAACATTTTAAAAAAAACGTTTATTTAGCTAAGTTATTGCGATTTAAAGTCTACTATGGAAAGATTAAAATCGCAATAACTCAGTTAAATAAACGTTTTTTTAAATGTTTTCAACAAACTATTTAGATCCCTGTGTTTCATTAAAGTTTCATTAAAATTGGATTATTGGTTTTTAAAAATGTCAACTTGGAAGTTTGTATGGGAAACCTCTTAAAAAAATTAAAAATATTGTAATTCTTAAATAATGCTAATTATATCATTATTGTACACTGAACTACCAACCCATCTATTCCCTTGGATTCCCTAAAAGGCGATTAACGGGCTAAAGACTACACATATCACGCTCAGCACATGTTATGCAGTTATTTGGTGAAATGTGGACTATGGAAGAGAACTGTTTCTGCAGTCCTTATTACCCTTAGGGAATAATAAGTCATAAGTGTATGCATGTAATAAATCGCGTGTGTCAAACGCGATAGCACTATAAAAGTAGGTCTAACGGCTGAGGTTCAGTTGTGGTTTGGTTGAGATTATTTAGCGTGATCGCCCCCAGGACTACAGTGCTGCGGTAACAGTGTGAGCGTTGCGCGCGTCTATGATGATGTCATAATCATCAGTCATCGGATGATAATGATGGTAATGATTGTAAACACCTGTTTAGCCGGTCTACTAGCAGTACTAAAATACATCCCCTCTCCTTATTCACTAAGTTTATTTGTACTGGCACCTCGAGACCAACCGTTAGGTTATACAAGAAGTGCCAGACGTCCCTGCGCTAGTAGAACACTCGCGCTGGAGACCATCTGCATTAGGTCTTGACGCCAAATCAGTGCCCGCCGGATCTTCATTCGGTACTCGTAGGAGTCTCGGGAGAGTTTCCCCGTGAACACGTGTAGTTCACTGCCTATTGTCCAGATAGGTAAGCTGAGCTGTCAAGGCGCACTTCTCGTTGCACGTAGGGCACAACTTGCAGATGCCACTGCTCGGGTCGTCGACTCTAAAGTCAACTCCCAAGACAAGTGTCCACCATGGTCGCGGAGTAGTAAGCACACTCACTTCTCGGAACCCATCCGGGCGCCTAGCCAGTTCCCATGTCCTACGCGGCTGGCTGGACCGGAGGCTAGGGCATCTAGGGGGCCGCCTCTATTAGTTGTCCAGACTAGTACCGGAGATGTCAACACCAATGTCCAATGAGAACCACCGGACAAAGCTGCCAACTATAAGGGAAACTCACGTTCCCCGCAGGACTTTTCGCTGCTGGCCCCACAGAGACCGCTACTAGGCCCCGCTCGCTGTGCGCGAGTTTGGAAGTCCTGGCACACAACACCAGGACAAACGAACATTCCCAAGCTCTACAGCTAACCACAAGCCACTACGAGTCTAACCCACGTCCGGATCCCGCCGGAGGCGCCGGTCAAGGCACAACCAGCGGGGGGCATGAACCGGAACCCCGTAGTACCCCTGAGAAACACAGCCGGACCCAAAGTTCCAGCTGCGATACCCTATCTATAGGGGTCAGTAGATAAAGACTCAGTAGATAGGTTCTAGTTAGACTAAAATACAGTAGAGCGGACCCCCAATCTGCCTCCCAGGCTATAAGTAACGCAGATTACCATTCCGATTCGTACCAACACCTCACCTGCCGCAGCCAGTTCATTGCCTTCAGAGGCAGCTGTAACTAAATAAACAAACAGATGAGCATCCACTCACCAAAAGGAACACCAAACTGAGCCGGCCCACAATACTCCTGTACCAATGCGTGTGCGCGTCACGCGTCCGTAACTAAATAGTTAAACAAAAGAGAATCGTCCACCTCCGAACCTTAAAGCTTGATTCACACATATCAGTGAAGTCATAGTTCCGGCACAATACCGGCACAGTGAAAAATATTCTTTCATACATTCTCTATGAATTTTGTCAAAAAGAATACGACCGCGATTTGCCGGTGGCGGCACTGACACTGAGAGCATTATCGCTGACAAGTAACAAGACAAGTGGCCTGATTCACGTATTTCGTAATAGTCGAAATGTCGTTTACGTTTAGAAGAAGTCCTATTAAAAAACACGTCACAAATCCGTATTCACCTGTCATTTCGATAGAACGATTACTCGATAGGATGCGTACTCAGCGATTTGTCAACTATTTAAACTTAATGTTGCCATTACAGTTCTACCAAATACATTCAAATACTTTTTGTTAACAAAACATGCAGAAATGTTTATTGTTTTTTCCAACGACTTGGAAATTGTCTAATTTTACGTGTTATCGCTGAAATCCGATAAAACTAAACGTCAAAACAATAGGTGAATACCGCGGAGGCAACGATCGAACTTCGATTAATGCACGTGAATACGCTTAAACAAAACCGACTTAAACAAAATCGTGCGATTGATACGTGAATACGAAAAGTGACTTCAGCGATCAAATCGCTTGCATGTCGTTGAAGTTTTGTTACGTGAATTAGGCTAAAGGATGCGTTCATAGAGAACGTATGAGAAACTCGCTCGAATAATGACTAAACAAGTAAGCAGAAGAGCATCCACTCACCACCAGGAACACCTGCCTGAGCCGGCCCACGGTGCTGCAGCACCAGTGCGTGTGCGCGTCACGCGTCCGTAAATAAATAGTTAAACAAAAGAGAATCGTCTAACTCGGAACCTTAAAGGTTGATTCACACACATCAGTGAAGTCATAGTTCCGGCACAATACCGGCACAGTGAAAAATATTCTTTCATACATTTTCTATGACTTTTGTCAAAAAGAATACGACTGTGATTTGCCGGTGGCGGCACTGACACTGAGAGCATTATCACTAACAAGTGGGCATGCGTTCATAGAGAACGTATGAAAAACACTGTGCCGGTACTGTGCAGGAACTGTGGCTTTACTGATATGTGTCGCTTAAGCAACCTTAAGACACATATGACAAAACAAATAAACATAAGACTCACCACCAGGAACACCTGCCTGAGCCGGCCCACGGTGCTGCAGCACCAGTGCGTGTGCGCGTCACGCGTCCGTAAATAAATAGTTAAACAAAAGAGAATCGTGCAACTCGGAACCTTAAAGCTTGATTCACACACATCAGTGAAGTCAACTCGGAGCCTTTAGTAACAGATGACTAAGCCAGTAAACAGAAGAGCATCCACTCACCACCAGGAACACCTGCCTGAGCCGGCCCACGGTGCTGCAGCACCAGTGCGTGTGCGCGTCACGCGTCCGTAAATAAATAGTTAAACAAAAGAGAATCGTCCAACTCGGAACCTTAAAGGTTGATTCACACACATCAGTGAAGTCATAGTTCCGGCACAATACCGGCACAGTGAAAAATATTCTTTCATACATTTTCTATGACTTTTGTCAAAAAGAATACGACTGTGATTTGCCGGTGGCGGCACTGACACTGAGAGCATTATCACTAACAAGTGGGCATGCGTTCATAGAGAACGTATGAGAAACTCGCTCGAATAATGACTAAACAAGTAAGCAGAAGAGCATCCACTCACCACCAGGAACACCTGCCTGATCCGGCCCACGGTGCTGCGGCACCAGTGCGTGTGCGCGTCACGCGTCCGTAAATAAATAGTTAAACAAAAGAGAATCGTGCAACTCGGAACCTTAAAGCTTGATTCACACACATCAGTGAAGTCAACTCGGAGCCTTTAGTAACAGATGACTAAGCCAGTAAACAGAAGAGCATCCACTCACCACCAGGAACACCTGCCTGAGCCGGCCCACGGTGCTGCGGCACCAGTGCGTGTGCGCGTCACGCGTCCGTAAATAAATAGTTAAACAAAAGAGAATCGTGCAACTCGGAACCTTAAAGGTTGATTCACACACATCAGTGAAGTCAACTCGGAGCCTTTAGTAACAGATGACTAAACCAGTAAACAGAAGAGCATCCACTCACCACCAGGAACACCTGCCTGAGCCGGCCCACGGTGCTGCAGCACCAGTGCGTGTGCGCGTCACGCGTCCGTAAATAAATAGTTAAACAAAAGAGAATCGTGCAACTCGGAACCTTAAAGGTTGATTCACACACATCAGTGAAGTCAACTCGGAGCCTTTAGTAACAGATGACTAAACCAGTAAACAGAAGAGCATCCACTCACCACCAGGAACACCTGCCTGAGCCGGCCCACGGTGCTGCAGCACCAGTGCGTGTGCGCGTCACGCGTCCGTAAATAAATAGTTAAACAAAAGAGAATCGTGCAACTCGGAACCTTAAAGGTTGATTCACACACATCAGTGAAGTCAACTCGGAGCCTTTAGTAACAGATGACTAAACCAGTAAACAGAAGAGCATCCACTCACCACCAGGAACACCTGCCTGAGCCGGCCCACGGTGCTGCAGCACCAGTGCGTGTGCGCGTCACGCGTCCGTAAATAAATAGTTAAACAAAAGAGAATCGTGCAACTCGGAACCTTAAAGGTTGATTCACACACATCAGTGAAGTCAACTCGGAGCCTTTAGTAACAGATGACTAAACCAGTAAACAGAAGAGCATCCACTCACCACCAGGAACACCTGCCTGAGCCGGCCCACGGTGCTGCAGCACCAGTGCGTGTGCGCGTCACGCGTCCGTAAATAAATAGTTAAACAAAAGAGAATCGTGCAACTCGGAACCTTAAAGGTTGATTCACACACATCAGTGAAGTCAACTCGGAGCCTTTAGTAACAGATGACTAAACCAGTAAACAGAAGAGCATCCACTCACCACCAGGAACACCTGCCTGAGCCGGCCCACGGTGCTGCAGCACCAGTGCGTGTGCGCGTCACGCGTCCGTAAATAAATAGTTAAACAAAAGAGAATCGTGCAACTCGGAACCTTAAAGGTTGATTCACACACATCAGTGAAGTCAACTCGGAGCCTTTAGTAACAGATGACTAAACCAGTAAACAGAAGAGCATCCACTCACCACCAGGAACACCTGCCTGAGCCGGCCCACGGTGCTGCGGTACCAGTGCGTGTGCGCGTCGCGCGCGTCCGTGTCGCAGCGCACCAGGTGCTCGGACAGGATCATGATGAACCGCTGGAACACGATCAGGAACAGCCGCTTCTGGTCCATGTGCGCCGCTTCTAGGCGCTCCTCCATGCGCTCCACCGCCTACGTTGGGAAACAAATCCATTTATTGCAGTTTACATCCTACTAATATTATAATCGCGAAAGTATGTAAGTATGGATGGATGTTTGTTACTCTTTCACGTAAAAACTACAGAATGGATTTGGATGAAATTCGGCATACAGATAGCTTACAACCTGGATTAACACATAGAATTCTTTTTATCCCGATATTCCCACGGGAACGTGTGGATAGATGTTTGTTGCTCTTTCACGTAAAAACTACTGAATGGATTCGGATGAAATTTGGCATACAGATAGTAATTATAACCTGGATTAACACATAGGATACTTTTTATCCCGATATTCCCACGGGAACGGGAACCACGCGGGTGAAACCGCGAGCGGCTGCTTGTACAAATACACGACTATTTAATTATCCCCGAAGGGTTAGTCAGAGACTAGACAATGAGGACCGCAAAAGCAGTCCTCTGCCATAGTCCACTTATAGCAGTTTAAAAACATAATCGGGAATATATTACGTATGTATGTAATAATAAATTTCTACGCTCACACCAATTATCTAGGCGAGTATGCTACATCCTAGGCCGCATCGTCACTCACCATCAGTGGTGAAATCGCGGTCAAATACTTGACTATAAAGAATTAAAAAAAATATATCTAGTCCAAGTTGAGCTTCTTTTGAAACTTGTTTAAATGGTTTACTAGATAATGGATAAACATACATAAACATAGAAAATACACAGACCCAAAAAAAATATGTTTTTTTCTAAATTGACTTTTTTTATTGGCTCATGACTGCCATCTTAGGATATTAACCAGGACCAACGGCCTTACTCGAAATATATATTTTTTATAATTTGGCCACCCATCCAGCGACCCGGCATTGCGAAAGTTGCAAACGGAGAGTTCGTAAGCCGAACGCTTTAGACGCTGCGCCATCGAGCTCCTCAACTGTAAATAGGTGTAATATAAGTTTTTAGTTCATATTTTAAATCAAACATACCTCTTCAGTGGGCTTGTCTTGGTCTTTCTTCTTCTTGCTGCCGCTTTCATCTTCAGAATCCGAACTGCTGGAGTCGGCACGAGCCAAAGCCTCCCTGGCTTCCTGCAATTCGCCGCCTAAGCAAACAAAAAAAAATGTTGAAACCTTATTGGACTACACAATAAGTTAAGCATAAGGGGAAATAGAGAAACTCTTTTTTTTTTTGATGAATTTACAATAGAGTATTTGTATGTTTCCTCGGAGCTAACGGTCTACTCCAAGGTCACATTCCAAGTTATTTATTGTGTAACATTGGTTTGTTAGGTTACGTTGCTTTATTTATTGTAATCTTTTAATTGTGTGACAATATGTCATTAATGTGTGTAGAGAATTCATTGTAGCTTCTTTTTTTTTTTAATACCAAGCCCGGCAAATGACCCCACTCCACCTGATGTTAAGTGGAAATGAAGTCCAGGCGCGAGGACAACTGGTGCAGCGTAAGAGACGTAGCATCAGTCATCCTCACTCTGCCGGCCCACAAAGTGCCTCTTCACGCCTCGTTTGAAGGACCCTATGTCATAGGTAGGAGGGAATACGTGTGCTGGTAGACTATTCCATCTTTTGGAAGTGCGGCAAAGAAACGAGTCACCAAATTTCTTTGTGCGTGATGGTATATTAGAGACTGTAAATTGGTGACTCCGGAGAGCAGAACGCGTACTCCTATGGAGGAAGGGAGAAGGAGGGATGAGGTCAAAGAGTTCTTCAGAGCACTCGCCATGGTATAAACGGTAAAAGACGCTGAGTGACGCAATATCTCTACGCAATTGCAAAGGCTCGAGAGTTTTAGTGACCTCCGCTGCCGATAATGCGCACAGCGCGGCGCTGCAATCTGTCCAAGGCATCGAGAAGGTACTTTGCGGAGCCGTCCCAAAGGTGAGAGCAATACTCCACGCAAGACCGCACCTGTGTCTTGTATAATAGACACAACTGATCAGGCGTGAAGGATCGCCGCACCTTGTTCAGGACACCGAGTTTACGTGAGGCATTTTTAATCACGTTTTCGATGTAGTCCTTTTGGTTCAGATCGCTGCGGATATCCATACCGAGCATGTTAATACTGCTCTGCAGGCCTAGAGATGTACCCTGAAGAGAGGGAAAGGGAAGGAATGGCGACTTTTTCGCTGTGAACGCGCACACCTGTGTTTTCTTGGCATTGAACTCCACCAGCTAATCGGAGCTTATTTATTGATAACATCTAAGATATTAAAGGGATCTATATTTAGCAGTTGAGAGTGGAGTTTATGGTCAAAACGTTTGCTCTTAAAACGTGGGCAGTGTTCAAGGAGGTGCTTCCAAGATTGTTGAATGGTGCCGTCACAAGGGCAGACGTCGTCATCGACGATGTGGAAGCGAGCAAGATATTCCTTGTGGTAGCCATGATTGTGTGTATGATGATGTCTTCGTACGTAGGAAGGAGGCGTTTGGTGTGGATACAGGTGGTAGGGTCTTCGTAGAGGGATTTTGCTGCCATGTGGCAGTAATAGAGAAACTTTAGCCTCCGGTACTTTCACTCACCGAAGGAATCACAACAGCAACTAGTGCTATTGTTTCACGCCGACATTCCATGAGGGGGGAAGGTAAGGGTGCGCCGGGTGGGCCAGCCCAATTCGTGCTGCAACGCAGCGTGGCTCTACCACTGATAGTGACACTCATTTAGCACCACACAGGGGGCCACAACTAGTGTTGGGCAGGACCCGAGTTCTTTAAGTCCTAATTAAGGGACACTCATTTTGGCAGAGCTCGCAAGACTCCGACTAAAATGAGTCCTTTCGTCGAGTCCTAATGCAAAAGACTCGACTTATGGAACTGAGCCTTTATTATGGAACTCAAGTACTTAAATAAATCAATCCTTTTGAATTGTATAATACTAATATAAATTTTGCTAAGGCGTCACCCTCCTGACCTCAAAAAATTATAGCAACTTTTCGATCATAATGATCGAAGTAGTAACTCTTTGAACTTCTTTTTTCCTCTTTGGCGCACTCGGCGCGTTGGCTCGCTTGTGGAGGTAGTTGTCGAACGCCTAATTGTTTAACACTATAGCCTAGAACTTTATATCAAGAGAATGGATTTGGACCTCACTGTTTCTAAAAAGACTTCGGCACTAGCAATGAACTCGTCTTAAGTCTCTATATTATTGTAAAAAGACTCGAGTTCTCGAGTCATTTTGTAAGGACTCGTGAGTCTTATAACTGACTAAAAGGCTTGCGCTCTCATTTACGAGTCCAGTCTCGAAAAATCGAGTTCAGTCCCTAAAATAGGACTTAAAGAACTCGATTCCTGGCCAACACTAGTCACAACACTCACAACTCAGTAAGTTATAAAAAAATTAACTCACTAAGCTTGGACACGTGCTTGTTCATCTTGTCAATGGTGAGATGCAGCACCTCCCACAGGTAGCCGTGCGTGAAGAATGCCGCCATCTCCTTTGAGAACAGCCACGTGGCTACCGCACTGCACTCCACTATTTGCGTCTTGAGCATCTTGTCTACCAGCACGCACACCATCTGCGGGTGCCGCTGCCATAACTCCCACACGTTGCGGAGAACGCAGATCTGCGCCTCCTCGGATTCGGCTAGAATCTGAAAGAGAACAAGAATGAAACTTATACCACAGAATACATAATAGTACAAGTACAGAAGATTCACTCCGCTAAGTCATTTAAATAAATAGTGACTCTTGCTATAACACAAAGTGTAATTCAGGTCGCACACCGCTCCCATACCTACAGTTAAATTCACGTAGAAGTTACCTCTCTTTCTATCGCGTACTATCGCGTAACTCTTATCTCTTCTAATGACTGCAGGGTGTTCGCGGGCGTCCGTCCGGTCGGCTACTTGTAGCTTCATACCTAAAGCGCAGAGTGCGCCAGGCCTGCTTATATGTTACAAAAAGCGAAGTTTGTACGTGTGACAGGCGCAGTGTTTAAAGCAGGAAATGTTTGCGGAATGTACGATTTTAACTTTTTCTGGTAAGGTAAGCAAATCACTTCGTTCCACCTGATGTTAAGCGGAAGCGAAGTGCAGTTGCGCAGACTAGACTAGACAGTTGCTAGTGAAGCAGAAATGTTACGCACTAGTCCTCACCTTGCCGACCTGCAAGTTACTTGTTCACAGTTCTTTTAAAGGACATCATTTTAACATCTTCCCCATGTTACACGTATAATTGGTGGGTACCATGGCCTCATTAGTGGCTTGCCCCTTAGTGGCTCGACAAGGAACTCAAACTAAGGTAAAACAGGGGTGCACAAACATCTTATTTCGGAATAATGCTTGTAAACCTATAAACGTCTAACTGCTCGGCACAGGCCTTTCATATTATTACAGAATATTATTAAGAAATTGAGCCATTGGGCGTGGTGGGAACTACGCTGGCCTAATGCTGGTTGGTGGTTGAAGTTACGTACCTTGAACACATAATGGAACTTCGAGATTGCAGCGAAGCTATGGCTGATGCTCTTGCTGCCGAGATTCAGAAGCGTCTGCACAAACACGTCAATCTTGAGGGGGTTGTGAGGCGCGGCCTGTGCTGTGGCGGGCTGTTCCCCCTCGCGGAGGGGGTTGGGCAGCTCGCGGAGGACGTTGAGAGCCTCTTCGGGAGTGCACTTGTTGCGGACGTTCACCACCAGCTGGTGAGCGGCTTCGGTGCCCGGGAGGGACGCTGTGAAAGAGAAAAGATTTTTAGTGATGATGTCGTTTTCATGAGGAATTCGGTAGTGCATTGGTGCGATCTTGTAAGTCAAAGTGAGTGACTATGAAATATATAGAGCTCTTAAATGTGCTCCGGAAGACACGGGACGCCGTTGGTCCTCGCATTTGTCATAGGATGACTGTCATAGTTATAACCCGATATCCTGTCCGATTGTGCGGGAAGGCCTGATGCCCACAGTAGAGGTAATAGGACGTTTAAGAATCATCATACAAGATGATAATGTTTTAAAAACAAATAATTACATATTTTTTAACAAGTATTTCTAATGATTTTAAGCTCTTTTAATTAAATGATCCATTAGTAATTCAATAATAAAACATATTTAAACAAAAATGTCCCATGGAACCTGTAGCCTTAAAATTTACAACTGTTCTAAGCACCAGTCTACAGAATAACACGTTCCAGATTCTTAAATTACAAATTACATTAGTATAACATTTCCCATATCATCATAATGAGATGCAAAAACGAAATTCCTAACACAGCTGCACAATATCCGAAAGCAAATTAATTATATCAAGTGCGCAAATCGTTTCCAATGATTGCGTCTATATAGCTAGCGCAAAGAGCGCTGCACAGCGGCAATTAGCTCAGCGATGCAGCTGCGATAGCGCGAACAATACTGGCGGCGGTTGCGAAAGGACAGATTGGCAAGCCGCGCAACTAATCTATGGGAAGCAAATCTAACATCGTAAAATCGTCTAATACTTCGTTGAGTGCTATTGTATTGTAAATGTAAATTAATGGAAGATATTGTTTTTACAAAGAGAAAGGTACCTTTAAGCCCACCTGCGACAGACGACGCGACACGGCAAGATTAAAGTAGAATAAAAAATAAAAAAAAGCAAATAGAGAAATAAGACTTTAAACTAAATCGTTGCATTGCATTAAAACGCCGCGATGCTGCGGCCGTGCGAACGGCCGAAACGTCAAGCAGTAAGTAGATATGTACTTACTTACAAAAATTAATCGTGTTAGGCCCCGTTAAAATAGTTTTAAATAGAGAAATATCACATTTATATATTTTCAACCATAACCCTACATGTGAGTCAAGGTTTTCTTTTATGTGTCAAAGAATATATATCTAATTTAGTGTTTTTATGCAATACCTAATATTTTTATTGGCATAATAATTAATTATTCAATAGCTCAAATTATAAACAAGGAAAGCGGACAAATTCCCTATCTGGCCATGCATGGAAACATCTCGTATGCACGTACATGATTACTAGCGATTGATCACATACACCACAAATAAATGACAGAGCACAGAGACGGTGCCTGTTTTGTTGATTTTCAAGTTGACACAAAAATCACTCTAATATGGCTAAGATAACGCTCAAAATTGCTTGGAGTTGTTACAAAAAAGACGACAGTACGTGTAAGTCTTATTAGCAAAATATCGGACGCACTATTGCATTCCGTACACAGACTACTCACTTGTTAATACAAAAATATTTTTTTTAAATTTTATTATAAATCAAAGCAATCGATTACACCTTCAGTAACGGTTTTCGGAAAGAGACCTTACCTTACTTTAACTTTCTAGTAATTTTATAAAAAATATGTAAATCCTATTCGGCTGGTCTTGCTACTAACATCCTATTTTATGCATGGGTGGATGCCGTAATAACAATAATATTACCACATTGTTGGATTTATTTTGTAGTCAACTCCTCCACAGTATAGTTACTTTCATAAGAATTCAAATGTACCTAAAAAAAATATTTAAATTTATTGTTTTGAATTTTACATTACCTATGAACAATATATCATGCTGTGAAGCCTCATTTAGGATTACCGTCTAGCAAATAAGATTAACCAAATATGTATGCTTTATTAACTGTCTGTTTATGTAACTATTGAATTAAATAAATAATTAATTAAATTCTGTCTTTCATCGAGAACGCTACCTTTTGGTCTTACCAAGACTTATTATTATTTTCTATTTATTATTAACTAAACCCCATTTGTATTTGAACCCCCATAAAACCGGATAAAAAAAGAACTCTGTAAATTGCTTGTAGTCTGTGTCCGCGTGCGTGTAGCTGCTTAAAAAACGGCGAAAAGCCCGCGAGATGGAAAGTGCGCACGCGACGCGCGTCGCTCGCCACTCGCCGCGCTCCGGGTTTTCACTCGCACGTTATTTGCGTGCGACACATTTTCAGGTGGCCCCGGCCACACTGGCAAAAGAATTGTTTAACCCTTCAATTAACAGGCAGTGAGTTGTATATCCCCACCATATTTTGTACTTTATGCGATTGAGTTAAGATTTAAACAAGTTCTGCCTTATAAAGAATAGAATACACTTTATTTCCGTCAATCATGTTCACGTCAAAAGGTTAGTTAACTACCATTATATTTTATCGCTGTATTTTGTTTCAATTACTTACAATTATTTATTTGATAAGGACCAACATAGCAATCAAAGTAAATTAAAGACTTCTGTCATGAGTAAAGGGGTCCGTCACATAATCTATCCAAATAAATAAATATACCTATATAAAAATCAATGCCACGAACTTCAGAACGTCTGTTGTATTTGTAATTGTTAGGCACAGACCACATATTGTCATGACAAAGTTTATAGAAAAAATATTTATTTATTTAGGTAACAAACAGTTATTTACAATAATTGATAAGAGTATGTTTACAGCCAGACCTATAGTACCATAAAATTAACACAAACATTAAATAGAGTTGTGCGATAAGCGACGGCATAACATTTTTTTTTTCCTTTTTAATGCAAATCTTTACGATTAAAAAAAAACAAAAAGAGAACACACAGAACCTACATCAGCGTTGAAACAATAGTTCACCCACACTCCTCTTGAAAACAAAAAGCTAATTTGAGAAATATTTTTGGATACTCGTCACGGGCTACGGTATTCGCGGACGAAGTCGCGGGCGGGCCTAACCTAATCAATGTTTTAATATGGTGTAGTTTAAATTCAAAATCAAATTTTGTATTTTATGACCTGTAACGACATATTTTTTTTTTGTAAATATCGTTGCTTCTGTGCGCTGTGGCTTCTTGCGCCCGTTCTTTGCCACAGCTAAAAAATGACGTCCTGAATCATTGAGCTATTATTATAAATGGTCCTGAATATGGTAGGTTAAAAAAGATTTGGACGATTCAAAGTAAGTTAATAATTAATAATTGAGTTTATTGAACAAATATATTTTGAGTTTGAATAATTATGCACAAATCTGCTAACAATAAACTGTGTAGTTACTTTGCCAGTTCAACCGGCACAAACCTCAAAGAGCGACAAACTAAACAAAATTAACTCATAATAATATACTTACCGTGTACCGCAATAAAGCTTCTAACAAACTATCCGCTATAGATAATTACACAGTAGACCACGTTCTTCGTATGCACGAAATATTTTTTTTTCTTCCGCCGTAATCGAGGTTTATCTGATCGAGATAAAAGAACTCGTTAAGGCGCGGATGCTGTTGCGGCACTTCCCATGCGGTTTTGAGCAATCGGAACAAGCGGTATTGTTCATTTTGCCGGTATTTTATTTTCGCATTGCAATTTGCAACTGTCAACACTTCGAAACGAACCTTAATGATAGCAATCACTTGTAATGTTAAAAAAAATATATATAAATTTATACATACTGGCCTACTGTTGGGCAAAGATGTCCATCATTTGACGACCTCCTTGGTCGAGTGGTTTGTACACCGGTTTTCATGGTGTCGCCATCTCTGAGGTCCCGGGTTCGATCCCCGGTCGGGTTCATTTGGAAACCGTTGTTTTTCTAAATTGTTTTGGGGTCTGGGTTTTTTCTATGTATAATAAGTATGTATTTAAGTATTTTAAGTATGTTTATCCGTTGTCTAGCAACCATTTAACGAGTTTCATTTAAAGAAGCTTCTCGTGAGCTAGATAATTGGTGTGAGTGTAGGAAAGTTTATTTATTTATTTATTTATTGAAATCAAGTCATCATTACAATTGATGAGTATATTTAATAACCAGGCTTGCCAACATCATCATCATTTAACCGCCTGTGGTCTAATCGCTAAGTGGTCCAGTGGTTTCTGGTTCGATTTCCAGCTAGGGGTACATCTTTGTGTTGTTGTTTGGTGGTAGGGCTTCTTAAGTCCGCCTGGCTAGCTACCATCAACTTATCTTACAGTCTGGCGAGATAAAAAATCTATCTATCAGCGTCCAACCGCTATGCTTAGGGTTTCCGCCTAAAAAAATAGGACATGGATGGTTCGGTTAGAGAGGATGGATGAAAAAATATTAACAAAAAGGGTGCATGAGGCCTCTCGCCTCATGCATCCAAAAATGACAAAGAAGGAATTCATGTTTTTTCGTAGGTACTTATCGCCCAGCTGACGAGAGCAACGGCCGGCCGGCCGTCTGTTGACCTGTGAACGTAGGTACTTATCGCCCAGCTGACGCGGACGGGTCAACAGACGGCCGTATGCTTTAAAATAAATTAGATACTCAAAGACTATCCAATTAAAATTCACAAAATGAATTGTTTCATTAAAAATGAAAAAAAAAACACGAATTTCTTTTTTGACATTTTTGTCAAGTATAAAACACTTGACCTGACCAGAAATTTAAGTTTCTTGCGGTTTCTAGCAGTTACCTTATATACATACCTAAATGGCGCATTGAAGAGATCGGGCTCACCAAAGTTTGAGGAGCTCGATGGCGCAGCGGCTAGCGCGTTCGGCTTGCGATCTTGCCCGCTAAGCAACCTTCGCAATGCCGGGTCGTTTGATGGGTGATCAAAATTAAATTAAAAAACATCTCGAGCTCCTCCGGGCTTCGGAAGGCACGTTAAGCCGGTGGTCCCGGTTGTTATCATGGCAGATGGCACCCGTAAAACCCACCAACCCGCATTGGGCCAGCGTGGTGGGTTATGGCCCAATATCCCCAAGTGCTATTGTCCACGTGGGAGGCCTGTGCCCAGCAGTGGGTCGTCTATAGGCTGATGATGATGATGAAAGTTTGTCCAATACGGGAATGTGGGTACAGCAACCGGGACCAGGAAAAACTAGGGACCCGCCAGCGACGTCTCGTCAGCGCAGAGCGCCTCGTCTACAGGTGACAGCATAGACACCTGGGGCTACCTATCGGTACTGTCATGGCACGTCTTAAAGCAGTATTACTATAGAGCAGTGGACCGGTCCAAAGGACGTGTGTTCGAATCCCACTCGAGCTTCCTGAGACTGGTTGATTTCTTTCTAGTAAACATTTTATCCAGTTTTACTATAATCTTACTATGCAAAAATTAGTATGGGAATTCACACAGTAAGATTAAAGTATAACTGCTGTAAGAGTTCATATTAGGGCTAATAAATGCCTAAATTCTGGGGGAATTCCTGAAAACGCCATGTTTAACCGTTCTACAGTCTGCCAGTCAGGATTTCTATTTTTATAAATTATACAGATATAAGGGCAAAGTTTCTACGCCAGTAAATAGCAAAACTAAGTGAAATAATGAATACAAACACGATCAGGAAACATTCGTATGCATGCACTATTACGTGAGTCGATGTCACGCAACGAACCATAATAATATGCCTACTATTTCATAACTTTCATAATTCATAAAGACTTTCTGAAAAAGGGTAATGACTTTTTTCAGCAAAAATTAATGGTTATTTTATGTTTATGAATGTCATTGTATCAGATTAGCTGGTACACGTACCGATTAAATAAAAAACTCTCTGCACAAATGTTAAGTGACGAATACATAAAAACATAAATGCTTATGTCCTATTTGGTACATCAATGGCTTATTCAAATGCCTGAACATAAGAAACCAGACATTTCGTTACCATCCGGACATTCACTTTCGTTAGTTCATTCTATAACAACATTATATCAAGATACTTCAGCTATCTCTGCTGTTTTACAGACACAGTATACATCTATCTATATTTTTTTTATAACATAAGGAGGCAAACGAGCTAGCGGGTCGCCTGATGGAAAGTAATCACCGCCGCCCATGGACACCCGCAAAACCGAGGAATCGTAGACGCGTTGCCGGCCTTTAAGGAAGGAATAGGCTCGTTTCTTGCCTATTTATATTATATTATCTATATTAGCCTATATTGTCCAACAGTCATCATCACCAGCCTGAAGACGTCCACTGCTGAACATAGGCCTCCCCCTTTGACCTCCATCCTGACCGACAACTCGCCACTCGCATCCACCGGTTGCCTGCGACTCTCACGATGTCGTCGGTCCACCTAGTGGGAGGCCTACCAACACTGCGTCTTCCAGTGCGTGGTCTCCACTCGAGAACCTTTCTTCCCCAACGGTTGTCGGTTCGTCGAGCGATGTGGCCTGCCCATTGCCACTTCAGCTTGCAAATCTTACGAGCTATGTCGGCAACTCCGGTTTTTTGGCGAATATCCTCGTTTCGGATTCTATCGCGCAAAGAAACTCCGAGCATAGCTCTCTCCATTGCTCGCTGTGTGACTCTGAGCTTTTCTAAAAGGCCAACAGTTAAGGACCACGTTTCGGTGCCATATGTCATCACCGGCAACACACATTGGTTAAAGACCTTTGTCTTTAGGCACTGCGGAATCTTCGATGCAAAGATATCTCGTAATTTCCCGAACGCTGCCCATCCGAGTTGGATTCTCCGGGCGACCTCTTTGTCGAGGTTGGACCTACCTAACTGGACAATCTGTCCTAAGTAGGTGTAGTGGTCGACAACTTCGATAGTATCGCTCCCAACAATTACCGGTACGGGTTCAACATGGACATTCGACATGATCTTCGTCTTGTCCATGTTCATTTTAAGACCCACCTGTTGGGATACGATATTGAGGTCGCTGAGCATGGTGTTGAGGTTCTCCAGCGACTCCGCCATTATGACTATATCATCGGCAAAACGAAGGTGAGTGATGTATTCGCCATTAATGTTGATGCCGAATCCGTTCCAATTCAAGAGCTTGAAAAACGTCCTCCAACGCATTTGTGAACAGTTTCGGAGATATGACGTCTCCCTGTCTCACACCTTTCTGCAATTGGATTGGTTTCGTACTCTCGTCTTGTAATCGGATCGACATAGTAGCGTTTCTATACAAACATTTCAACACTTCGATATACCTATAGTCGATATGGCAACGCTGGAGGGACTGCAACACAGCCCAGGTTTCGATAGAATCGAAGGCTTTCTCGTAGTCCACAAACGCTAAACATATGGGCCGATTATACTCCTCAGTCTTCTGTATAATCTGGCGGAGCGTATGTATGTGGTCTATGGTACTAAAGCCTTTTCGGAAACCGGCTTGTTCGGGAGGCTGGAAGTCGTCAAACCTGCGTTCGAGACGGTTCGTAATGACTCTCGAAAACAGCTTGTACACATGGCTCAGGAGTGAGATGGGTCTATAATTCTTCAATAAGGTGTTATCGCCTTTCTTGAAGAAGAGCACCACCGCACTCCTGTGCCATGCTTCTGGCGTAGTACCTTCGAGCATGACGGAATTAAACAACTTCTGGAGGACTACGAGTATCGGTTTTCCACCCGCTCGCAGAAGTTCAGTGGTAATTCCGTCATCACCCGGCGCCTTGTTGTTTTTAAGCTGTTTAAGAGCCATACTAATCTCATACAGGCTGATGTCAGGGATATCTTCGGTATAGTGTCGGGTTAACTTAGCTCTGGTGTCCTGAGCTGTACCAACAGCGGGCTCTTGTGTTGAGGTGTACAACTGTCCATAAAACCTCTCGAGCTCTCTCAGAATCTCCGGCTTCGACGAAATGACACTGCCGTCCTCGATCTTCAGCTTAGTCATTTGGCTCTGACCAATAGACGAATTCTTTGCGAACACTTTGGCGCCTTGGTTCCGCGCAATTGCGTCCCTAATGCATTTAGCACTATAGGAGCGCAGGTCGTGTCGCACAGATTTCGAGATTCGTCTATTGAGTTTGCCATATTCCGACATATCAGCTGAAGATTGCAGTATCATTTCTTTCCGGTCTTCCATTAACTTAATGGTTCCGTCTGAGAGCTTTTGAGGCTTTTTCCGGCGTGGGGTCTTAAAGAACTTAGACCCCACAGCTTGGACAGTTTCCACAAGCCCGCTGCTGATCTCGTCCACAGTTTCGCACTCGGCTAGGCACTGGAAGCGATTTTGGAGTTCGAGTTGAAAGTGTTCCGGGCTCTGGATCTGGGCAGGGCCAGGACGGAGTGTGGACTTCACCAGACGTGACCTCTCGAGCTTGATGTTGATATTCAGTGTGCCTCTAACAATCCGGTGATCGCTACCGGTTTTCACCCTACTGATCACGGAGACATCACTGAATATACGCTTCTTGGTCGTCATGATGAAGTCGATCTCATTTCTGGTTGAACCATCGGGGCTTATCCACGTCCACTTCCTGGTTGGTCGCTTCCGGAAGAAAGAGTTCATCAAAAAGAGTTCCTCCTTCTCCATAAAGTCGACCAACCGTTGGCCCCTTTGGTTCCGCTGTCCATATCCATATTGCCCCACTCTCAACTCATCGCCGTTCCTTGTGCCTACCTTTGCATTGAAGTCCCCCATAACAACGGTGAAGTACGTTTCGGAGGAATGTATGGCTTCAGATATCTCCTCATACAGAGCCTCTACTTCTTCGTCAGGATGTGTCGAGGTTGGTGCATATACCTGTATGACCTTCAGCGAATACCGATCGGTGATTCTGAGTATAAGGTACGCAACTCTACCTGACACACTATCGACCTTGATAACGTTGTTAACAAGGGACTTGTGGACGAGAAACCCAACACCACCCTGGGATTTTCGTTCTCCTTCCCGGAAGAAGAGCATGTTGCCAGAATCAAGGACTACCATATCCTGCCCCTCTCGTCGGATTTCTGATAGTCCCATGATGTCCCACCGCAATCTGCTCAATTCTTCCTCCAGCTCTACAATCTTTGCATCGGTCCTCAACGTGCGGATGTTGTGTGTTGCCAGGGCCAAGGTTCGTTGGTGGGTGTGTGGGTAGCCGAGCAACTGCCGGTGATTCTTCGCACCCCCTGCTCCTCCGTTACCTGACCAGCTACCCGTTGGGCCAGGGATAAAGGAGCTGCCGGGGACTGGGGGCCGTGGGCAAATATTGTCTGTCATGGGGGGGGGGGGGGGGGTTTGCCATAATCCCCACGCTTGGCAGGCGGCTTGGGGATCGCAGCGGGTCACCGTTTAGCTAGAGGACGCTGCGGCCCGTCCTCCGGTGGCTGGTCGTAGTTTTAGGACATACCCGGGTCCATACAGTATACATAATTAATTATAATTATACCTGTATCTTATAAGTATAAGTATTTTTCTGGAGAACCCACTACAAACAAAACTGTGCAGACAGTACAGGTCAACCTACTACCATAAAATGTCAAACTACTTCAATAAAATTTGGCAAGATCATCTTGCGGCCTAGTGGTTTAGATCACCGGTCTAAGACCCAGGGGTCCCGGGTTCAATCCCTAGGGGGTGCATATTCGTACTCGGTTTGGTTGGTGATAGGGCTAAGTCCGCCTGGCTGGCTACCACCATCTTATCAGAATATGTCGCCGTAGCATCAGTGTTTGTAGCATTGTCGTGTTCCGGCAAGGTGTGAAGCACAATATGGCACAAGACAAGGAGATCGATGGCGCAGCGGCTAGCGCGTTCGGCTTGCGATCTTTCCCGCTAAGCAACTTTCGCAATGCGGGTCACTCGATGAGTGATCAAATTAAAAACATCTCGAGCTCCTCCGTGGTTCGGATGTACGTCAAGCCGTTGGTCACGGATGTTGTCGTAAGATGGCAGTCGTTAAAACCCACCAACCCGCATTGGGCCAGCGTGGTGGGTTATGGCCCAATATCCCCTCGTGCTATTGTCCACGTTGGATGCCTATGCCCAGCAGTGGAAAGTTTATGGGTTGATGATGTTCATTGTTCCATAATTTTATTAAATACTAATATCACTACACAACTCAATGCAATCTAAAGAATAGGTGTCTGAAACACATTGTTCACCTGTCCATACACAGTGCTAAGCGGGACTTTTATTTATTGTTCTTGCACAAAAGACCCTAATAGGTCGAGGTGCTACTGCGAGAGGGAGACCTCTGCAGATCCCACTAAGATAGCTAAGATAAGATGCATCGTTTAGAATTAGTATTAGCATGTGCAAAATTGCAACCTCCTCACTTCACCCCGTTTGTCACCAAGAGCTTCAACGCCAAACAATTTCACGGTTTAAGTGATTTAATCTAATTATTATATGTTATGTACATATTATTATTACGTGTTACTAAATCTTATTATCTTTCTTTCCTTTTTTCTTCACTCTTATCTATATGTGTGTATAAATAAAAATCAATTGCCTCAAATGTTTGTTCGCGTATAACTTCAGAACGGCTGCACCTACTTAGCTTATTTTCTTGTTGTTTTTGAAATTGTCAGGACAAAATTCATGTGAAAGATTTTTTTGGAAATCCGTCACGGGGACGAAATCGCGGGTGAGCCGCTGGTAGTGAATAAAAGGTCACTAGATAGGTACTCAGAAAGAAAAAAGAACGGTGGAAACATCAAAAACGGAATTACACAAATGCTAAAAGCTATTATTCTCTCAGACGCCTCACCGCTAATTCACTTCAAACAGAATTCGCATGTGTCCCTCCGTAGTTACAAAGAGCTAGCTTTCTGCCTACATCATTATCGACAACCATCAATTTCCTTACACCGCCAAGCACTGCCAGCTTACCACGCGCACAGTGGGGTGGCAGCGTGGTGCGCCGCGCTCATCGCTCAGTCCGCGAACGACAGTGCGATAGCGCACGACGCGTCACAGTGGCACAGTGGGTGGTAGTGCGTGAAGTGGCAAACATGAGGCGCGCGATCTTATGCGTTTTCATTGCGCTAATTGTGAGTATACATCGTAAATCGATCGTCGCTTGTTTTTTTTTTAGAAGATTATTGACATAACTTAGTATAGAGTACGTACTAGCTACTTGTAATTAAGAAAAAGGTTTCCACTCAACTATTTTTCATTCAATTTGTTACGTTTGAGTAAGTCACAATATTTCATACACGCAAGAGTAGTGTGGGTTTCGAACCGGCAACCGTGATTTTCACAGCCAACATCGATAGTTCCTATACCAACAGGGCCATTATAAAAATATTATGGAATATTATAAATGGACGATTCAATAGTGATTATCAATTAGATAAAAGATAAAATATGCTTTATTGTACACCACAGAAAACATAAAAAAGGACAAACACATAGTATATACAATTGGCGGCCTTATCGCTAAACAGCAATTTCTTCCAGGCAACCACGTTTGTTCATATTTCGACCTTGACTTTGAAAAATACCCGTATCGTAACTCCAATTACATAGGATTACCACATTACAAGAAACATTTATCTAGTCCAATGAAAAAATTATAAAATAACAAATACGATTTGAGGTCTCAAACAACTATGTGCACCGTGGGAGAATAAAGTAAAACAATGTTCAAAATAAATCACAATGCATTGTCAAAATGTCAAACACGAAACAATAAGCAACGGCGCTCGCTAATTATTAATTAGAATTAACCACTGGAGGGTTTAGTTTGTCCGTTACATACAATTTTTTTTGCACAAGGACTTTTATAAATAATTACCATATTGTTATGATATCGATACTTAAAATTATAATATTCAATTTACTGTAACCTTTTCATTCGATTAGTTTAAAATTATATACAGAGTTCTCATTATGATTTAGGGAAATTTTAAACAACGATTCCTTACCTTAAAATAATGGTTTTGACTTAAGAAAGTTTTTCTATAAAACGCATAATGCACGAGATATTATTTTTTCTAAGGTAAATTTGACACTTTGTGATCTGTGTTTCTATTTACTACGTTGCGTAGTAGTTTATTTTCATTACGAAATACGCCTCTAGTTGTAGTAAACAACAGAACAAGACATGTTTTACTCAACTAGGGATGTGACCGTGTCCGTTTTGTGGGCGGGAACGATATTCACGATGAGTTGTAGGTAGTATCTTAAAGTCAGTCCGAGCTACACCGAGTCCATTGCAATAATTTAGTTATTTTGAATGAAAACGGAAAAAAGCGAAAATGCAAGAATCAAAATTATATTTTTCTCATGACATAAATTAGACGGTCTGACTTACTACCTCAATTTTCCCTAAATCAAAAAGAGCACGTTGTATAACGTGTCCAAAAATTCCGCATTTTTACCCAAAAGACATACTTTTAAAATATGTTGTACCTAGCGATTGCTTAATTTTAATGATCGAACATTTTTGCTCAATAAGTAATAAATAAGTGATCATAAACCCGGGCTGTGCACTGTGCATCGAAAAGTCTGACACACACTTTTGGAAATTGTACATAATTATTGTGTTTACACTTACTATCTTTTACTAGTAAGTATTGTTGTTGTAGGCATGATGCGAACGTATTAAGAAACATCAGTGATTGTTAAATGGCGATACAATGGTTGGATTTAATAACATTACGCTTACGGCTTCTACGGTAAGGTACTTCGGAAGGTACGCTAAACAAAACAGTTGTTTGTTGTCGTAAAATGGTAGTACGTAAAACTACGCACTTGACATTTTGTATTGTAAATAATTCGTTTACAAACATTCTGTTTCGAATTTGAACGTCCAACTGCTAGAATGGAGATTGACTAGCCCTTGTCTTGCGAACGTTAGAATAGAATTAAGCAAAATGATATGACTTTTACATTTAAAAAACAAAAATACAACCCACCAACACGCATTGGGACAGCTTGGTGGGTTATAGACTTATTATAGCCCAATTTCCCCGTGCGCTATTACCCAACCGAACCGTGTCGCGTTAGGGTTGCCGGATGATAATTTGATCAAGGAGGGCAGATGGGTCTAAAAAGGAGGATTTTCTGTAAAAAAGGAGGACATGTTATTCACAATTAAACGAATTTTTAACTCAGCTGCCAACTTTTGCAAGTAGTTCTTTGGTTTTTCAACAAATGTTTATGAAAATTTTCACATGTCATGTTTTTGAAGTTGTATTGAGTAAGAATTAAAGATTTAACTGAGTCTGTTCCTCTCCTTGCTCCACTGAGTATTAATCAGTGAAAAAACTCTTTCCACATTTGCGTTATGTGCGCTTAGAACAAAAATAAAACTCGTAGATCTTGAGCAGTTTTATGAAACATTCAATATCTTTAGCACTTAGACGTTTAGCAAAAAGGAGGACATATAGTAGGTAAGGGAGGACGGGACGACAAAATATGGAAAAAGAGGACATGTCCTCCTTTTGGATACCATCTGGCAACTCTAGTCGCGTAGTGGTGAAAGAATACTACCACTAAAGACTGCAATACATACAACAGCATAGAGCGGCGTTGGGCTCGCCACCTGTCTGTCACGCTGAACACATGTGCAGTCATTATTTGGTGAAAAGTGGACTATGGTAGAGGACTGCTATTGCTGTCCTCATTGCCTAGTCTCTGTCTAACCCTTCGGGGATAATAGTCGTGATTAAATGTAGTTCTACACATGTGGCTTTTCCACATGTGCCCAGCAGTGGCACGTTTATAGGCAGATGAGGATAATATATAAAAAAAATCTTTTATATAAAAAATATCTAATAGTTGAAACCAGAGAGATTAATGAAACACTTTTTACAGATTAACTTAGTTTTTTTCAGAGTCTACCTGTGACCACGGACCCTGTAAAAGGTTCGAAACGTCAGGATAATATAAAAAACTATGTAAATAGTAAATTAAACGCGAGTTAATCCGTAAAAAGTGTTTCATTTCAATGTGTATAGTGCTCGCTTAAACCTCAGAAAACAATACAGAGAGATTAATGTTGATCTAAACAGCATTATTTATAATTTCTTTACGCGAGCAATGAAACTACATAATAATGCGCAGACAATGACCTTACTACGGTTATTGTTGGAGATGAGATTTTCCCAGGTTAAGTGGAGCAATCGAATGCAGCCCGCCAGTATTGTATCTAATCTTTACGTGGAAATTCATAATATCACACGTAAACTTAACGATGCATTTAAAGCTTAGCTCAGGGTATAATATCTATTTTTTAGGGTGTGCGATTTTGGTGTCGTAATACAGCTAACGGCTGGTGGGACAAACAGCCTTACAAAAAGTATTTAATTAAAATGTATGCGAACATGGAAATGGTTCATGTCCCTCACAAGACTAACCCTAAAAAGATCACGACTATTATCCCCAAAGGGTTAGTCAGAGACTATAAGGACTACTGCAGAAGCAGACCTCTGCTATAGCCCACATTTCACCAAATTACAAAGGCACATGTGCTCAGCGTAATAGGTGGTGAGCCCATCGCCGCTGTATGCTGTTAGGTGTATGTGATGTATTTAGTCCGTTAGTCGCCTTTTATGACACCCAAGGGCTGAGAGGGGTTTGGTAGTATTATTTTAATTAACCGCGCGGCTCCCTGAAAAAGGGTTCAATAATAACTGTGGTATAAATGTGAGTAGAACTGTGTAAAGCGTTTCATCTACAAGAATATACGTTAAAGCGTGTAAATATCAAGCTAACGTCTCCATGGAACGCCCCGCACAGAACCTCCATATAGTCTAAGATCCAAGTATAGAACGACCTTCACCGGGCTGGTTAATGGATGATAAGTATTTTATATCAAATTTAATACGTTAAAAAATATATCGCGAGTGGGTTGGCTGAAAAATTTCAGTCCAGTACCTATAATGATTAATTAAATGTTTAAAATAAAAAAAAATATTTTAAACATTGCACTGGTTTGGTGTGTGTTTGTAATGAGATTATCTTTATTTATACATAAATTTTATTTTTTAACCAGACGGTTGCAAATAACTAATATTGACTTACCTGTTTACACCTGCCTACCCAATAGTTGTGACGGGAAAAAAATAGTCCACCTAACGTTTGCATATTCTATAGGCTTCCTACTTTCGATTGGTACCTAATGTAATTTATCTATTATCCAAACCAGTGCAATGTTTAAACAAAGAAAATTAAATGTTTAATTAATCATATACTCGACTAAAATTTTTCAGCCAACCCACTCGCAATATATTCTTTAACATATTAAATTTGATATAAAATACTTTTCATCCATTAACCGGCCCGGTGAAGGTCGTTGTATAATCGGATCCTCTACTAATAGTGACAGTCAAAACAATTGAATTCACAGTGCTCAAAAATATTTTTAAGGAACAATACATAAATAATAACAAGCAATTGGAGCTTACTTTTAAGCAAAAACCATTTTGCTTGTACTAGAAAGCACCGCTTCTCCATAGCAATAAAGAGTTTTGAAGAGCTCTAAATAAAAAAAAAAAATATTTATCTCAGATTCTAGACTCAATAAAATTCTAGATAGTATCAGTTCAGTTCCACATGAGCATTACTGTTGCATTAGCCTAACCGACGCATAAAAAAAAATAAAACCATTTGTATTCTCGTCACTAGAGCGGTGTTAACCCAATAACATAAAGATAAGATAAAATATAAGGACAAACACGATCCCTCATTGAGCGATTGTTGTGCATAATGTTATTGCCTGCATGATCTCCCCAATTCCCCATGTGCTATTTATTGTTCATGTGGGGAAGCCTAAGCCCAACAAGGACAAACACGATCCCTTATTGAACGATTGTTGTGCATTATGTTATTGCCTGCATGATCTCCCCAATTCCCCATGTGCTATTTATTGTTCATGTGGGGAAGCCTAAGCCCAACAAGGACAAACACGATCCCTAATTGAGTGATTGTTGTGCATTTATGTTATTGCCTGCATGATCTCTCCAATTCCCCATGTGCTATTTATTGTTCATGTGGGGAAGCCTAAGCCCTACAAGGACAAATACGATCCCTCATTGAGCGATTGTTGTGCATTATGTTATTGCCTGCATGATCTCCCCAATTCCCCATGTGCTATTTATTGTTCATGTGGGGAAACCTAAGCCCAACAAGGACAAACACGATCCCTTATTAAACGATTGTTGTGAATTATGTTATTGCCTGCATGATCTCCCTAATTCCCCATGTGCATTTTATTGTTCATGTGGGGAAGCCTAAGCCCAACAAGGGGACGTTTATACGCTGATCATGTTATGTTAAAATATTGCTCAATGAGCTGAATTGTGTGTGGGTGTTGTAAAAGACGACTAACGGACTAAAGACTGCACATACATTTATCAGCATAGAGCGGCGATGGGCTAATAAATAAATAAATAAAATATCTTAATTATTTAAATAGGATAAAATGTTTACTATAAAAAAAGTATCTAAAAGGGGTCTCGGTAACTTAGCGGTTAGAGCAGTGGACCGGCAATCCAAAGGTCATGTTCGAATCCCATTCGAGTTTTCCTGAGACTGGTTGTTTTTTTCTAGTAAACATTATATCAAAAAAAAATCAAAGTCCAAAAAGGTTATAGCCACCATAGATGAGATTATTATAATAAGAAATAGAGAAAACAAAAATGTTCCTGCTAAATTTAATTGTTTATTTTTGTTAGATTACCTTTTTGTATTTTATCACCATCATTGTCATCATCACACTAATCACTACTGAGTGAAAGTATTTCTTTTATTACATCATTTTACGTACATGTTGTTATGTTAAACAACAAAAAGATGTAACCGTTACAAAGAAGCACGCTATTCGGAAGTAGTTACATGTTAGAGGAAAACTGTTTTCAGGTAAGTGATTGAATGTGTTAACGGAACTATACTTACTGATAAAAAAAAATTGAAATATACCAGAGGGTTTAACCAAGTGGTACAATGGCATATAAAATATATTGATTTGACGCATGTCAACGCTCGTCGTTTAGCAAACGCTAATTGCTTATTATGAAACTGAAAAGACCTAATTTATGTAACATCATTGTATATTTATTTATTCTTTATTCAATTGTATATTCTGTGATAGCGATCGACTAAAGTTAACATTCGCCAAGTAGGTAGAGTCTGGCCAACGAAAGCTGAACCTCGTAGTTATTTGATTGGCAACACTTTGTCTCTGTGTGTGTCTATCTGAGGTGTCATGTCGTATGTCAAATTGAAATTTTTCTGAGAAAACTGCAGCTGTGTGAGTGACCCTGTGTTACCCAGTCATGATTTTTTTGAATTTGCCGCGTTTTTTCTGGTTCAGCTTTCGTTAGCCAGACTCTATCTGTAAACTTGTCTACCAAATGACTATTGGCAAACGCTAAGGAATAGACATGGGAGTGGTATAAGGAGGCAGGCCAATCTATTGGATAGATATTTTAGCTGTACATACCTACTAAGGTTATTATTAGTGTTAGGACTTACAATACCTTTAGAAAAAGACGTGATTTGAGACAATAATGAGCTGGTAACTACCGCAGAAGGCGGTTGTACATACACAAAACACTATGAACTTTGCAGCAAACAATTCTTTTAATGCAAAAACGCTAATAATTGTGGACGGCTCAAAGTTGAACTTGCACGACCTTGACGCTTATTTTATAATATTATATTATAAACTGTAATACACATTAACGCACAATGTGAGTGGTGAGAAGAGCTATTATATGTTACGTTACATCACGGTGGGCGGGCAACGAGGTCTAGATCACTATCCGATACAGCAATAAATAATCCACGCAACCATCGAAAACAATGAATTTGCATCCGGCGACTTCGTCCGCGCCACTCGTAAGGAATTTCGTGTAGAATCGGAAGTAATAGATTATATAATTATCGTATACTAATCGTTATAAGACTACTTTACGACCCTGCATTGGGCCAGACTGGCGAGTTAAGGCCCATACTCCTATTTTCTTGTTTATTTTTTTTTATAAATAGACAAAATGCAAGCAACTATTACTACCTATAGATATTGCTATATATAGTTAACACGGAAGACTTGACCACACATTCCGTTTGACAATTATTTTTCCTTCCTTGAGATAATATTAAGTCATTACGGCCAGAGCAGACATGCTACTTTTAGCAGCGGCGATCGGCGATTTAGACGCTTTTTAGAAGCTGAATGCAGCGACTGAATCGCTAAAACGCGCAATTCCGATACTGCAATCGAACGCAGAGAGTCGCCAAAAGTTCTTGGCGGGAAAGTGAAGCGTCATGTCTGCAGTTTTGTTTCATTTTCTATAATTTGTGTTTTGTCGAAATATTAATGTGAAATAATGGTGGATTATTTACTGTTAAGTGTTCGTGAACGTGCATAAGTGTTAGCAAATAAAACAAAACAGTGCAACATCACTTTTCAAATTCTCTCAAGAAGTCCGTGTGAGACCTCAATAAAGTCCCACAGCTTTATTGAGTCTCGAGGGGTTTGGGGGAAAATCATTTACCATTAAACGTTCATTATCATCCACTTAATGTAATAAAAATAATAATTACTATTAAAAACTTGACACTGGCTAAATGTACTGATCGCACGAAGCTAATGGCTTCGTTTTTAAGAGAAAAAAAAAGAAAAGAGTCGCCAAAACGCGATGTCCGTCGCAAAATCGCCGATCGCAGATGCTAAGAGTATCGTGTGTGCGGTGGCTCTTATTCCTGTTAGTCTCTAAACATATAAAAATCAATCGCCGAAATGTTTGTACGCGCATCACTCCAGAACGGCTCGGACGATATCACAGATTCTTTTTTTGTTGCGTTCGTAAATACCAGGACAAGGTTTGTCAGAACGAAAATTTTGGAAATTTGTCACGGGATACGGGTGTTTACGCGGACGAAGACGCGGGCGGACCGCTAGCATATAATAAAAACAGCTTCAGTTTTAGATTACTGATTAACCTTCACCTATAACAGTTTAATATTTAACTTGTGGGAGTATTTCACAACAATGCTTCACGCGCTATTTTGCACCCAATTAATGTGTATAGAGTGAGACTAGGCCATTGTGAGGTCTAGTAAAATTTTAATTGTTACATCACTAAGACCTGTGGACTCTGTGGATATTCTCCCACCCCCAAGGTAAACCCTAGCCGAGATCCCATCCAGCTTTTAAAGACACCGTCAGATTTTCTGGCCTCGTCAATCGATTTAACCACTCCGGACGACTTTAAATTCCATTAATTTACTCAATTTAAGCTACAATAATGCAGCACTTCATATTTATAGGACTTCAGTTTATAGGGCGGGAGACCTTGTACTGAGAAGAGCCGGCAAAAAAACTCAGCAAGGGCATTCCTTTTCTCCCTTTCATTAACAACGTCAATTAAAAAATAGATATTGCCCTTCTTTGGAATGGCATTAAAAGAGGAGAAGGAAGGATTAATTTTAGATAGAAAGTGCCCTTTTATGATGATAGCACAAGAATTATTTTTCGTGAATCTTCGGCAGAGATCTTAATGTGTTTCTCACTTCTGCAACAAAATTTAACCTTTTTATCCACTGACTAGCTGACCGCTCGCGACTTCGTCCGCGTGGACCCCGTACCCCGTGACGAATTTATGAAAATATTATATAGCCTATGTCACCCGGAGAAAGTGTAGCTTCCCAATGGTGAAAGAATTTTTCAAATCGGTCTATTAGTTTCGGAGCCTATTCAATGCAAACCAACAAACAATCAAATCTTTTCTCTTTATAATATTAGTATAGATAAGACACTTCTATCTAAACTAATAGGGGATAGACGTGGCCCCTTTAGAAAAGCTCCAGGAATGTTCCGTCACTATCGAAGAATATATAAGTTTCTTCCTTCCTTCTTTCCTTTATGTAACATCCGGTTACGGTTGTAAAGGCCGTAGGTAGCCAACATCAATCCAAGATTGATCAGATCCAGATTTCCGCTGTTTGTCTACTGCTATTTGGAAGGAGTTACTTGTTAGAGGAAACCTATTTTTAGATTATTGAATGTGTCACTGAAATAGTCGAAAAGACCATCGGCGAACAATCTCTTTAATAAAAACAAAAGAGTAGATTCTCGTTGTTTGTCTTCTATTCGGAAGGAGTTACTCGTTTTAGGAAAACAGTTTTCAGATAATTGTTAACTGAAATAGTCGATTGGAAACTCGCGGGGTTGTGTCGGCCATCACGCGATGTGGCCGCGCACGCCACCGCGCACAGCACTTTCGCGCGAATAGACATTTTACTTTCAAACGAACACTCAAATTGATCAACATTATTCTACAATGTTTGTTTCTCTTTGTATGTTCAATAGAAAATTAACGTTTTTGTATTTCGCAAAGGGGAAGCGTTTCGCCTTTATGTCACCTGACATCCGCATTTCTCAACCACAAGATTAACTGGCTATTTTATTTTATATCTGGCTGTAACTCGAACTCGGGACCTTTGTATCTGAGACCGATATGGTCAAACCACTACAGTTAAACTTATTATTAACACAACGCTAACAATGTTACTGTTTGTTACAGATACAGAAAGAAGGAGCCACAGACAGTGACTTCAGACCGATACCTATCCCCCTAGACCAATGGCATTACGAGAAACGAGAAGCTAGAGTGGGAACACTGCACGAAACTATAAAAACTGAAAAACCGACGACTGTCGCCGCTGTGCCCGCTCACTACTGGGAAGACGCATTAAGGCATAGCGTTTACCTGACACTGGTCAGAGATAAAATAGATCAACTGATCGCCAAAGGCATAGTTGTCTCTCCTAACAATAAACCCGACCCACACGTATCAAAAGAAGTTGATGATCATGATCTTTGGGAGAAAATTAAACAAGCCCCTTTCGATAGAGTCGAAGAAGGTGATCATTCAACATTGGGAGATGTCACGATCATGGCAAAGGGGAGGCTGCTAGAAGAAAACGGTGGTTTCCGCTTTACCGAAGACACGCGATCCAAAGAAGACTGCAAGGAAGACGGATGCATGGAAGGCGTTAAAGCATTCTGGTCGGTAAAACGTGTCCGTCAAAGGGACGACGAGATTTCGCCGGGAAGGTATCACTACGAGTTAACATTCTCAGTGAACTCGCAGCCACCGAAGAAGCAAAGAAAACCTCATGAAACGCCAGTCAGAACTTTCACTGTGCGTGAGAATCCTCCAGACGCAGTCGCAACCCCACAAGAAAACCCTTATTACCAAACGCCCCGACCTCAACCACATCGGCCCCAAAGGGCTGTGTGGTTCCATAGGAATATCGTTATTCCGGCACATCATAATCAGGCAAGATATCATAATCAAGGTTTAGACAGGATATTTTCATCAATCTTTTCGGATGACGATACCCACGTTGAACCTGCTCCTAGATACAAGCCGAACCCCTATATTCCACCAATGTACCCTCAGTACTCCAAACTAGGATATGTAGGACTCCCGAGTGATCAACATCAGCATAAAAGGATCATGCAGTACCCATACAAACCTAACATTTATAAATACCCAAGGCCCCCTCTTCAGGCCCCGCCGCTAAATCATGCACAACATCATTACGTAGACATGGAAGCTATGTCTCACAATCCATACGGTCCACCTTCTCCAGATCACAGATACTTATCGCCAAGTAACATAGTAAAAACCACAAGACCAGCTGTCTTGCCGACACCTCCTGTTCCAAGTGAAAACACTACGGCCAACGACGTTTCATCCGGTTTTAACAATGATAACCAAATAAACGTTACTGAAAATGTTACATCACAACCAGAGTTGCCCCCCATTTATAAAACATTTAATAATAGACCCAGACCACCGCCATCGAAAATAAGTTACTACCCAGAACGTTTACGACCACCGATCTACAACGCTCCACCTGGAGTATTTCTGACAATGGAGAAGAAGCCATTCAAACCTATGCCTCCTTTGAAATATAATATACATGGTTCAAAGCCAGCCAAAAGGCCAATTGATTTCCGACCTAGCCCTCAAGTTCTAGACGGACAATTTTCAGATCCAGATACAACAGTTGAATCTGCATTCAGGCCTATACGTATGAACTTTACCGATACTGACGACGAGGAAAAAACTGACTCTAGCCAGCATAATAAACAAAGTAATAAACATGTGCGAAAACCAGCGGTAAAGAAGCCTCCAAAGAAACACGAAAACATAAAATCTCATCGAAGCACGACGACTGCTCCTGACATAATTACTGTGCACAGTGACTTGGAAGATGACAACGACACGATGCAATGGGCTAACATTTTAGGTGCCTTTACTAAAACTATGGAACCCCAAAAAGATACAGAGAAGGTGTACGAATCTACCACGGAGCCGATGGCTCCTAGTTCTACTTTGCCACTTAGAAGGACCACAGAGAACTTTAGAGAAATGACAACCACTTCTACTGCTGCACCATTAGCGTACAAAAAGCGTACTCGTCCACCGCACAAGTTTGTTAAACCTGAAAAAGTCAAGAAACACAAACGTATTACGACTACCACTAAGGCACCTGAAAAGATACAGATAAAGAAAACACCAGATTTAACCCCACAAGCGAGCTCAGCTGCAACTGGCGGAAACAAACCTTGGCAACCTAAAAATAAAACTGTATCTACTATAACCACTACATCATCTTCCACTACAAATACAACCACACAGAAACCACTTATTTCTACTACTCCAGTCGCATCTACTTCTACAGCGACCCTTTTAAGTACTACCATTGAAACCGAAACAATTACTAAGCCAACAGAGCTGCCAACAGAGCTGAAAAATAAAAATCGTTTTCGACAATCCACCTTAATGTATAAGGGTACATCAGTCAAACACGACCGTTGGAGCGTCAACGCAAGCGCAGAAAAAAAAGTAACAGCGACGACCACTGGCAAATACCCACCTAGGAGAAAAGGCTCGAATTTCCAGGGCTACGGGGCAACTACAGCATCTAAATATTCAAGTCAAGAGCAATATAGAGAATATGCAAAACAATACAGTAAGAAGACCGATTCGAGTCCTGCTGTTGATACCGTGTATTCACCACAATCTACTCAACCAAGTTACGAAGAAACTGCAGACCATTACAGTAGTAGTAAATCAACAGAAGGATACTCTAAAAATGAAGAAGAGTATGAAGATGACCACGATGATATTGAAGTGAAAGTAAAAAATGATGATGACCAGGAATCTGAAGATCATGCTGAATTTATTTTCGATTTAACGTCAAGAGCACCCAATGAGAAATCAAATGAGATAAACGAAGATGATTTGATTGTCACTGAACAAAGTATAGTAGCGACATCGCATTCTGTATCAAAGAATAGAACAAAATGTAAGAAAAAGAAACATCAGCATTTAACTCCCACACAGCTGTCGGTAACAGAGGAAGAATATCCTTCAACTACAAGTACTACTACGACTATGGCTAGCACTACCAAAAGCTCATCAGGTCTAGACATTTTAGATGAACTACTGAGCAGTCTCACTTACAATGAGTCTACAGCTAAACCGGAAGAGACCAAACCTTCAGAGTTGGATAAAGAAGAGAGTGAAAATCACGAAAAATACTTACAAATTGATGAAGATTTTGAGGACTTCCTAGATAATTTGGGAAATCGGAAACGACACTCTGATGATAAAGATGACGTAGAATATGAGGATGATGATAAAGAGCCATCATTTGACGACGACGATTCACCGTTCGACAACGACGACGTCAACGAACCTTCGACAAACACGAGCGACAAAGATTACGACGACTACCACGAACGCTCGTACAGCTTACTGGAATTGATGGCCATGGAATAGACTGAATTTTCACTCTTAAATAATATAATACCCAGTTGTACAACTATTAACTGTAACTGTTGTGGATCTCAGGTAAGCCGGCATGACGACGCCTTTGTGAACGGGGTACTAGGTTTTAAAAGGTTTTTTTTACATCGAAACAAAGAATTTTAAAAGCATTTATTTCCGAAATCGAACGCTTTTTTTAATATTTGATACGCACAAGTCCTGGTAAAACAGATATGTTATTGAAATGTACATACTGCAGCAATCTAGTTTTATAAGTGTAGAAATAAGGCGAAATAAAATATTTTTTGTAAAATAAAAAGTATTAGTAAAACTAGTGTTGATTATTCTCTTACCTGCTCCTTCCATAGAGTACTTGTAAATGGGCTCTGGCTTTAGCGGGACCAGCGCTGCAAATGTAGCAGGGGCTACATCTTTAATCCTCATGTGGTACGAGAGCCTGTGATAAAAGAAACAATATGTAAAAGAGAAAAAAAACCAACCGAACAATTTTTTAAATGTAGTTTGTAGTAGGCTTATCGTCGGGGCGCGTGCAATACAGAACAAAACAGTGATAAAAAAAACAATATTATTTCAAAACAACAATATTTCAAGACACTGTTGGTTCATCAACGTTATATGGACAGGTTAAATTATAGGAATTATGATAATATTGTTATAAAGCACAATAAAACAAACTTAAGCTTCAGTTAAGTATGTACCTGTTTTATAAAGTACGAGTTTTGACTTTATTCATTTAATCAGTAGACTGTCATAACATCAGACAATAGAATTCAATTCAATTCAATAGAAATCTCTAGGAGCCTTAGTGATAGACAAGGGGTTAAGAAGTTACATTCTTACCTAAGACACTTGCCAAGCACTTCTCGTATGAACCGCGGCTTGGGGTGGTCCAAGTCTAATTGGAG
The DNA here is from genome assembly GCA_963921215.1 of Scoparia ambigualis. NCBI lineage: Eukaryota > Metazoa > Arthropoda > Insecta > Lepidoptera > Crambidae > Scoparia > Scoparia ambigualis. Next base: position 23,476,770 of record OY992521.1, on the reverse strand, counting down.
ACAGCCCTCCCAATCTTCCCAAGACCAACGGTACTGGAAGTTGCTCAAGTGGTAAGCAAACCAAGTGACAAATCTGGAATATTAAAATTATTAGGTAAACATTTTTATATGGAATTATAAATATTTTATTTTGATTGATTGGGTGTTTTCTATGTATTATAACATACTTATTATATTTAAGTATTTTAAGTATGTTTATCCGTTGTCTAGTAACCATTTAAAGAGTTTCATAATGAAGCTTCTCTTGGGCTAGGTAATTGGTGTGAGTGCAGGTAAGATTATTTATTTATTTATTAGTTTATGATTAATAACGGGTGAAATATACCCCAATATTGGGGTCTTTAAATCACGAGTGAACAGGTTACTTCTAGGCAAGCATGTTCCACCATAGGCCACATCATCACCTACCATCAGGTGGGATAGTGGCCAAATGCAAGACTATCACACAATTAAAAAAAAAAACATTTAACAAAAAAATGTGGGTTTAGGCTGTATACTGTCCACTGCAGGGCAAAGGCCTCTATCATTGAAATCAAGTCAAATGCTAAAATTGATGGTTATATTGTTAGTTAACAAAAAATTGTTACGATTGGGAGATATAATATTTTTTCAATGTATTTTTTTGTGACACTTTGTAATGTCATGACATGAGGTTCATGATCAAGATTTTTTATAAATGAATATAACCATGTGGTACAAATTACAATAAGTACAACTGATTCATGATTTAGTTTAGCAAAAATGAAACACTCATATTAAGTACCTCTAATATTGTAATCAAACACTTTTACATATTTTTTATAACAAGAAAATATCCAAAAACAAACCTGTCAAAGCAAGCCACATTCATAGTATCAATTCTCATAAACAGGATCTCAGTAGCCTGTGCCAACACTTGAGGCATAGTCGACGGCTGAAGCTTACACAACTCTATGAGGATGGAGCCATAACAGATTTCCAGATACCTAGGTCTCGGCAGGTTGAAGAGTTCAGCAAAAATCACTTCCACTATACAGTATTCGAGGGGAATCTTAGCTTTATAAGGAAAGCAGAGTAACTGCGCTGCACACTCTTTTCTCTCAAGGTGGTGTGCCTCGAGGATGTTATGCAGATGCTCTTCGATGAGGAATCGCTCGATGGAATGAGCTCCGGGCAGGACGGGGCCGTCAGGGCAATCAGTGTAGTCAAACATGCGGAAAATGACACGTGGCATCGGGTACATATCGCCGTCATTGTGTGGAGGAGGCTGTAAAATAACATAAGATTAATACCATGTTATTTAATAAAAAATTACTTACAACTTAAAATTTCAGTAAGTATATTTATAAAGTCATATATACAGCGTGTTTCTTGTAAGGTGTCAAGCCGATGTATGGTAATAGGGAACTACCATACCTATCCATTGGACCCCCATGTATGTTCTACGATTTTTTGTAGTTTTCAAAGTAGTAGTAGTAGTTTTTGTAGGTTACAAAATACGCACAGTTTTTTCCTTTTTTATTATTTTATTTATCCCCGTTTTTTTAGGTGTAGGTGTACGGGTAAAAATTTAATAAGTCTTTAAGTAAGTACCCACTCGTATTTTCTTATAAGTACTTATTGAAAATTTTAATACTTAGTAAAATCAATCACATCTAGTTATTAAATTTACTTGTTTATTTACACATATAAAGCATAGTAAATCTCGCGACAACCTTTTATATTATATAAATTGTGTAATGACGTCATAAGTTGATAGTAAAAGTTTTTTTTTTCTTTTTAGCGCATTTAAATAAAAGCTTGTTTTTTAAAAATAGATGTCACTGATAAACAATAAGTTTTTTGTTTTATTTTTGATTTCACATCAAACTTTGAACCTGCAAACAATATTTGATGTATTTTGAAAACAGGCCATTGTGAGAAAAGGACATATTGAGAATGGGACTTTGTGAGAAAGGGACATTTAGAGAAAAGAACATTATGAGAAAAGGACATTTTGAGAAAGGACATTCTGAGAAAGGACATTTCTAGAAAAGGACATTTTGAAAAGGACATTTCGAGAAAAGGACATTATGTGCTGAGACGCTTCAGTTCACAATAATTTAAAATATTGTTATTGTCCTGAATTCTGGGTTTAAAGTAATACTATTATGTCATAGAAAATAATATAAAGACTAAAATATAAGCTAATTTGTAAATTGGTACTATTTTTAAGGTGTTTGTGGCGGCGAATGTAAAGGTAATAATTTTCCTGCCTGAAATAAAAATTGAAATTTCCACGAATTTAAAAAAGTTACATACTATGTTCGTCAGATGGCACTTAGATACACACTGAAGCTAGCTAGTAGTGTAACACATGAAACCCGCCATCTTGTTAGTGACGTAACAAGCTTCGTCTAATGTTCTTACGTGTTTTAGCGATCTGATAAACAACTACGAACTAAGAATTCCTGTACCATGTCATTCGGCTGTCAGTAAAAGTGATTTTCCTGTAGAACTCTGGTCATTGTCCTGGCACCCTAATTTTAAAAACCCTATGTTAAAGCTGCAATACCTACTTAACTGTCTGAAAAGTGATTTGGTTTTTAATAATAGGTAAATAGCAAGTAATTTAAAAGCTAATAAATGCGTATTTCTTTATACTTTTCTGATTTTGCCTTGTAGAATTGATCATTATCCTGGCACTCTAGTTTTAAAAATCCTATGTTAAAGCCGTAATACCTACTTAATTGTGTGAAAAGTGATTTTGTTGTTAATAATAGGTAAATACGTAAATAGCAAGGAATTTACAAGCAAATAAATGCGGATTTCTTTATTTTTTTCTAATTTTATACCGTGTTTTATTTTAGCCACTTATCAAATTTTTACCCATACATTTTTTGACATATTTTTTTTTATTTCTTCCAATCCAGATATTGTGGCGTATACTCCAGGGCCCGCCCTATCGAATCACCTTATAAAATGTATAGTTTTCTTTACACCGGCCTCTGAATATGATCGTATCAGGTGTATCATTAAAGATACACCGGCCTGGGAGTAGAGGTACCATGGTGTATAGTTAAGTATACACCGGCCCTGAGTATGTTAAGTAAAAATAAGGTTAATAAGGGTTTTAAAATATACCTGAATTGCTGGCAGTGTATGTTGCAAAGCTTCACACAAAATTGAATCAAATGCCAGATAAGGTCTAGGGATGTGTTTCTCCGACCAATTATCCTGTCTCAACTTCTTGATTTGGGCCCACAGGCAATCCAAGTACTCCTCCTGTAAGTGTGGAGTGTCTGCTGACCAAACCTTTAAAGCGGGCCAATGTTTCTTGCTGCGTTTGTTTAAAAACACTTCAATTGTTACAAGAAGATGTTCCAATTGGGATTCTTTTTTCTCATACAGCTCTCTGCCCACCCAAGGAAGCGCCGACAGAACAGCAAACACAAACCAATCTCTTCTCACCTGCGGAACACTGTCTTCATTGGCACAGTCCACCAATGTTTCCAGTAAAGTCAACAGAGAAGATGCAGCCAAAACATGGCAATTCACCAAATCCGATATGAATCGAAGACAATATCTCGCAGCATTCCACTTACCAGTTTTCAAGTTCTCTTTGAAAGTTTTGACAATATAATCGACAAATTCACCACCAAAATTATAATTTTTTGCATTGAGCAAACCAACCAAAGTGGCATATATGGTACATTTCTCGGGCATGCGTATAGCGCAGTCAGTTAGTATACGTAGAATCTTAACACGGAAAGTACTCAAATCCGCTTCTAAAACACTGGCTAAGCCCTCGAGATTGCTTTCCAAGCTAGAGCTACTTTTCTCTCCAACTCTTAAAATAAGAGACTCTAATCTGTCTTCTATTTCTTGATTCTCAGAGACACGGCGCCTCTTCCTGTGTAAACGATCTGAAACAACAGTGTTATTCGAATTTAATTTTTTATTTGTTTCCATTTAGTCAGTCAGTCAATAAATTATAACCTCAAACATACCGTAAACATCATCATCATCATGAGCCCTTCTGCGGTTCATGATTGATTATATGCACAAGATTAATAAATGAAGCACCAACTATACAGTGGATTACAAATTACGCTGCATTAAACAGAAGGAAATGCATAAATAAGTAAAAACTCTCGGAAAACGTAAAACGTCAGTCAATCTAATTAATTTTGACTCCAATCCAATGTAATGTAGTATCCATAGATAGTAGTATCCTAGTTAATCTGTGCCTCCAACAATCCAATTTTGGTCCGAGATCCAATCCCAATCAATCAATTTTTTTTATTTATTTCGTGACCATGGATACTAGTCCGTCAGTCGTAATATTAGAGAATTTATTATTATGCTAAAACTGATGATAATGACTGATGATATTGTGAGTTTATAAAATGCTAAATTTCACATTTAATATTCGACAAAACACCAATAAACAAAACTGCAGACATGATTTGTAAAACAACGGATATGTATCCAACCTTTAAACAACGGTTGAAAACCGGTTGTTTATCTATGGTTTATCCGACTGCAAGCGTTATTATGTGGTTACGTTTTTACTGTTTTTGTTTTTAAATTGTTTTATTTGTGAAACTTGCAAATAATTACATATTATTGCGCACGGCTCGTAGCGTGAGTGAGCAAGACGTTGCCGCTTCGTGGATCATGTTGCCACTCCGCGATCGCAAACCCGGCTCATGCTCATGCACGAAGCGGCAACGTCTTGCCTTGCCACGTTGCTTACGCGCGACGATCGATCGCGTTGATCGATTTTCAATTGTGTCTGGTTTTACGGTGCTCAAGGGGTTAAGAGAATTGTTGCTCGAGGGTGTGTAGATCATTTTGAACATATTATGCGTAACTATTTCTGCTGTTGACTGTACTCTATGAATAAAATATAACTAAATACTGTGTCTTTGCAACTAGACATTCAGGGAATGGACGTATGGCGACTTGACATTCGGGGAAATAGACTTGCGGCTACTAGACATTCGGGGAATAGTCGTATGGCGACTTGACATCCGGAGAATGAATGGATGGCGACTAGACATTCGGGGAATTAGACGAAATGAACCAAACCGGTTCATTCCAGTTCAGTAGTACCTACTTAGGTATTATCATTTTGTATAAAATGCCAATAGGTACAAGTTTTCGAAATCTTAAGTAGGTAGGTACATGTTAAGGTGTCTTTGTGTTATTTAGTGGATATTATTTATATACCTATTTAATAAAAAAAAAGACGACTTGTTTACCCGCGCCACCCCGCGCGCGCTCGCGCCGCCGCCGCGCCCTTAGGGTGTTTTACCAGGGGCCCAAGTCTGCTAATTTACGAATGGCATAATTGAATCGTAATTGTATCGCAATTGTATCGCATTGTAATTGTTTGACACATTTGGTATTCTTATATGAGTAAGAGAATACCAAATGTGTCAAACAATTACAATACGATCCAATTGCGATTCAATTATGCCATTCGTAAATTAGCAGACTTGGACCCCAGACCAATCGATCGATCGTCGATCGACGGCATCGATCGATGGTAGAATGGATTAGTCGACGTCGATCGACGACATCGATCGATGGTAGAATGGATAAGTCGACGTCGATCGATAGTTTCGTCGTTTGTCGATCGATTGTCGATGTCGATCGACAATCGACCGGTAGAATGGATTGGGTGTTAGATCGAGCTGTTTGATTAGACGCGCCGGCCGCTTTACTTTTTTTATAAATTTAATTCGTGCCCATGGATACTAGTCGTAATAATAGAGTTCATTGATTGAGGGGGAGGGGCGGGGGAGAGTGAGGGGGAAGGGAGGGGGAGCCAAAGTGCGGAAATGCATAGTTTTAAGATATTTTTATTTTGAGGTTATGTTAGGTTATTTTTAGGAAAAAAAACAAATATTCTACTAAGTTACCATTACCGTACCCCCTCCATCCCCGTCCCTTCCTCCCCCAAGATATTTTTGAATGGAGCAAGTTTTCTGTTGTCTAATAAAAAAATAACCTCGAAATTCATGACAATCGCTACGCAAAAAAAAAACCGCTGCTTAAAATGTCATTTGGATAAAATATGCGATCTTTGGCTTTAAAAAACGGCCGCATCCAGATTTCTTCTGCGTTTGCGTCTCCGTAATAATAGTACGAGCAACATCGTACTGGCCAAGAACAACGAGTCCTCTTCTGCATACGTTTCGGAAGAAACTGATGGAATATAGCCGGGGTTAATCGATCAACGTCGATCGATGGGTTAGACGAACGGTATCCGTCGATCGATTAAAGCTACCACACCTATCGATCAACGTCGACCGACCGTCGTCGATCGATTGGTTAGTCAAACGGTATCCGTCGATCGATTAAAGCTACCAGACCAGTCAATCAACATCGATCGATGACGTCGATCGACGATCGATCGATTGGTCTGGTAACACCCTTAAGTACCGACTTCGAGCGGATCGGACGAGCTTGCACGCGCTAGCCCGCGTAGCTTCTCGCGCCATTACTTTCACGCGGGCCACACGGCGCGTAGGCGCGAGCTGGCGCGGTGCGACTTGTGATATCTCGCGCCATGAGAAGCCAGCTTAAGTGCTCGACCAGACTGCACGCGCGGGCGCGGCGCGACGTACAAACATATGCCCCGCGCCGCGTGCCCACTATGGACACTCAAATAAGAACATATGTTTGAGTACGCCGCGCCGCGCCCGCGCGGGCAGTCTGGCCGAGCACTTACGCTAGTCGTCAAATCCAAGCTTTCTCCGAGCTTGTCACTTTTCAGCTTACAAAAGTCACTTCATCGCTAAGGGTGCGTTCACTAAAAATTGCAAAAAAAATATATCGCCTAATCACACCTTCGGGACTCGGAGGAAGTTAGGAGTTAGGAGTAGAAGTGGGAAACCTAAGGCCTCCCCTTAGTCACACCGGTGACCTTGACCTTTGATGACCTTGATCTTTTTGAGAACCAAAAACCCTGGATTTTTATGTGGTGAACTTGTCCTTTAGTGACCTTGACCTTTGAAAATCTTGACCTTTGAGTTAAACCCTGGATTTCTTTAAATTTAGCAACCTTGACCTTTTTTGACCTTACCCACCCTTTCCTACACTCCAACTGCCACTTCGTGCACTAGCACTTAATGACCCCGGCCGGCCCGAGCGGCTTGAATAAGACTGAATTAGACAAAATCTTGTTGCTATGCCTTTACTTTTACAGCTTTTATTTTAAATTAAGAAGTAGGTTGTAGGCTGTCACACAGCTGTGTGGCCAGCCTTCGAAAATAGGCGATTTTCAGAGATCCAAAAAAAAAAAGAAATTGGTTCGTAACAGTGGCGTGCCTAGGGCTTCAGATTGGGGTAAGCCACGAAACCTGAAGTTCCTAATCTTGCTACCTAGGTACAATGTTGGTGTCCATTTGTGACACTAGCCACATTTTTTACACAAATCGTCATAGGCCGTGGCATTCCAAACGTTCTTGTCGTTGGTAAAAAAAAAAACCTTCTATTACATCTTGAATGTGATTTTTGAGAATTTTATTTTGGCCAATTTAGGCGTTCTTTATCTCAGAAACAAAAATACATTAACAGTATTTACTTATTAAATAGTGTAGAATAGCTATTGGCATAGTACGTAGCGGCCTCGCTTTTTGTAAAATTTCGCTAACTTTTATTTAAACTCAAAATTGCAGAGAAAGATTTTCATAAAATTGCGCGAGGGCACTTTTTTGAGCTCCTGAATTGAACCTAAACAAATGAAATAAAAAAATGAAACAAAACCAAAAAAACTTCGAAAATCGCGTTAAGTTAACTGTGAATTTCTCTTATCTACGATAATATTATTGAGTAAAATTTATACCAGAATAATTGTTACTTCATGAGGAATAAAAATGTTATAATGAATTTATTATCCTATTTCGATGAAAACTATAAATACAACTAAGTACCTACAAAATTACAACAAAATGCGATGCGCCGGCCGTCCGAACTCGGCTTATTCTCGCAGAGTGGAGATTCGTAATATTACGCATGCATTTATTATCCAATTTCGATAAAACGATAAATACAACTGGAATATTACTAAAAAATGCGCTTTTTGCGCGGGAATTACAGTCGATATGTAGGCCTCTACACTTAATTTATTAAATATTACTTAATTATTAGAATGGAAGCAACCAACAATCCAAAGAGTTTATTACATAGACCTATTATAATTAATGCCCTAGATGACTTTTAATAGTTTGCGAAATACATAAATCATGTGTGATGTTCAAAGAATTTATTTACCTCTGCCTTTCGTATGCCAATCATCAACACGTTTAAGTACACATTTTTTTACAACACGTCACATGCTCAACACATCTTAGTTCGTCACAGAGACCAATAAAGCGACGAACTGAACTCGGAACACATTTTTTTTATCACAAATTACGAAAACACTTGTTACAAAGCAATCCCTCAAATAAAGTGAAGTGTGACAATAACAAAGAATAAAAAATGGCTGGCTGCTGCCTGTGGCTGCTGCACAGCACAATCGCGTATTAACGCTCGCCTCTGATTGGTTCGCCCGAGCTCGAGCTGTCGTCGGTCGCCTCTGATTGGTTCGCCCGCGTTTAAGTTGCACGTGATTCGGTAGAAATAAAGCCTGATTTGGAGAAGGCCTTACTTGAGAACTTCATAACGCAAGCTGGCTTTGACGAAGAGTATGAGTTTCTCATAGAATCTATACATACTTACGCAGTATTATGTTTACAGAGTAGCAATTTTGTTAAAGTTAGAAGAGAGCGGATATACTTTAAATCCGAAGTCCGGTTGCAAGCCAACTTGTGCGAGAGAGATGTAAAGCGTCGCACGATTTATAAGCAGCTTTAAGCGATTTGTTTGGTGATTCTTTTAAGAGAAACTTATAAAATTGATAATTTGAATGCTGATGGAAGAAAATAACCAATGGTAAAAAATATTAAGTGATTTTAATAATTGCGTTTTACCAGTAGTGATATTGAGTTTTTGTTAGGGCAAGCCGGGCTTTTCGGCTTGTATGAAGGTACCGCCACTGGTTCGTAAATGACTTCATAGATGGCGCTTAGCATAGATTAGTATGGCGCTTAGTAAAAGACGAGTCCATGAAGAACACGTGTATGACTACGTAATATTTATTCCATTCCAAAGTAGAAATAGGTCCTGGAGATCCTGAATGAAAATTTGTAAGTACTATTTTTTTTTTGTTTTTGATAGACAAGCAAAAGTGTACAATTTATTACAGCCCTTAGGTAGGAACGGGTCGGCTTTCATAAAACGCCATCTATTTATGAACTAATTTTTATTTTTAAATTTGGGCTGTCATAAAATCGCCCATTGAATTTCTCAGATCGATCTGGAAGAATGATGCTGACGAGCGTCCGGAATTCCAGATCTGAATATTTAAGATTCTGAATTCAGAACGCGCGTATTTCCATACACTTTATTTAAAGCGGCACACACAGCTAGAATTCAGATTCTGAATTATTTCAGTGTTGCCATTTTTAGTAGGATCCTGCTTTTTTAGCATTTTTAAAAGTCAATTTTAGATATTTAGTTTGTATGTTATCTTATTGATACCTTGCTTTAATAGTGTTTAATTTTCGATGTACTTTAATTCTTAAAAATTATAAAGGTAAATATAGCAGTTTTGGTGCATTTTTTTATACAACGCTTAGCAGTTTTAGCAGGATTTACCATAAATTTTTATATTTTATATTTATAAAATTTGATACAATACAATAAGTATAAGCTTCTATTGAAACTCGTTAATATGGTTAAACTAGATTATGAATAAATATACATATCATAAAAAAACACCCAGACCTGAAATCAATTAAGAAAAACAGTTTTCTCAAAATTGACTCGCCGACCGGGAATTTAACTTGGGACCTCAGAGATGGCGCGACGCCAGACCCGGCGCGCTAACCACTTGACCACGGAGGACGTCAATTGGTGGGAACAGCGAAAAAAAATGGCAACCCTGGTTGAAACAGCAAGCGGTTAACGTCTCGGAGACGTTTGCATATGCCGGGAGTCACAAGACAAGTCAAGGTGCCGGAATTCAGAATCTTAAATTCAGATTCTGAATTCAGAAAGCCATTTCGGCTGTACGAGGCCAGCCTAGCAGATTAAGTTAGAGTCTGACCAACGAAAGCTGAACCAGGAAAAACGCGGCAATTTCAAAAAAATCATGACAGGGTGCAATTCACTCACACAGCTGCAATTTTCTCAGAAAAAATTCAATTTGACATACGAAATGACTCCTCGAAAGACACACATAGAGACAAAGTGTTGCCAATCAAATAACTAGAGGTTCAGCTTTCGTTAGCCAGACTTTAATAATTTTTTCTCGAACTAAATATAGTATAATAATAGTATGTACTTATTTCAATTTTTATACATGTTTTGGTAGGTAACATTATTGTTAGACGGGTACATTAATTTTTATTATTATAAACCTGTACCTATAATATTTTACATTAGCTCGAGACGTTAAATTAGTAAGTAACTTTACATAAAAAGTTACTTATACATGAAAATAATTAATTTAATAAAAACAATTAACTAGGTACATACAATCGGTCTATTCTCTATGCATTACCTATGATGAAAAACCGATTTTATCCGTTTCAAGCAATTGAATATGGATAACAACGGATAAAAACGAAAAAAACCGTTTTCAACAGCTCGGTTGAAACCGATAACAACCGGCCTCACATAGGGTTGCCAGGTCCTAAAAATAAAAAAGCCAGACTCAGCGCCCAAGACACTATTTTAAGGGGGGGGGGGGAGGGGGGGGGGGTTGGTGGTCAGCGAAAATTTTGATGTTGCGGGGGGCGAGGTCCTCCGTAATTTGTAAGCGCCATTCACATTATTATCAAAAAGATAATAAAAATATTTAGTTTTATGATAATCTAAATCAGTCAAGGAGGAGGAGGAGGAGCTCGATGGCGTGAGGAGCTCGATGGCGCAGTGGCTAGCGCGACCGGCTTGCGATCTTGCTCGCTAAGCCACTTTCGCAATGCAGGGTCGGTGGATAGGTGACCAAATTAAAAAACATCATGAACTCTTCCGTGCTTCGGAAGGCACGTTAAGCCGTTGGTCCCGGTTGTTGTCGTAAGATGACAGTTGTTAAAACCCACCAACCCGCATTGGGCTAGCGTGGTGGGTTATGGCCCAATATCCCCACGTGCTATTGTCCACGTGGGAGGCCTATGCCCAGCAGTGGGACGTTAACAGGCTGATGATGAAATCAGTCAAAAAATCGATAAGGTAACCTATGTGTTTATGATTTTATAGGAATTAATACTGTAAAACACGGTCGTAATGTGCATTTATATGAAATTTCAGGATTTTTTCTATCAAGCCAAATGTTTTTAAGTCAAAAAAGCCAATATTGTTAAACGTGAGGACTTACTATTTTAAAGTAACATCATTGTAAACCATGTTTTAAGCAAACAAATAATTTTCATTTTTTCCAATCGTGTTTTGGCTTCGTTCATCCCTTCACACATACGCTCTGTAATACACTTTGAAAATTTCAGTGCGAAATATCTAATATATTTTGAATAACAGCTAATAGAAAACAGTCAATTTTCCGTTTTTACCGCCTAAGGCCCCTTAAAGCCGGGCTTACGCTTTTCAACCTGGACAACAGTATTACAATAAAAAAAACTGAGATGAAGATAAGGGTTTTTATTAATAAAGAATTACACAATCAGTCTTGGCATTTGCAATTACTTACTAGAAATTTAGAAAAGAAAAAAAAACAAATCTCATAATTTTCAAAAAAATCATAAGTACTTAACTTACCTACTTAAAAATTAAAATTCCGTTATTTGATGTCCTAGCAATTACCTACCTTCATTAAAATTTAAATTATTAACTAACAAAAACAAAATCAAATTCTTGAAAATCTAAAAATCAAGACGTTTACTTTAAAGTAATCAAAAGTTACGGGTATTTAGCATTTGCCAGGTTTTTTATTTTTCTGGTCAGGCTTTACTTATTTTAAAATATAATTATTTTTTAAACCTAATTATAATAATTAAGTATTAAATGTTGTTTGTGAAGTAGATTTGTCAACTACTTTATCGAAAACATCGTTCTCCTAGATCATTTCGTAAAATTCTTTGCATGTTTATTTAACATTGCACAATAAAAACATCTATGCAATTATTTGTGTCTGTAGTTTATTGCGTTTCTTTATCCACTGGGCGTTTATTAAAGAAAAATACGCTTTCGACGTTGGCGTTGTGGCCTGGAATCGCAAAGTATATGCTGCCAATTTAAGTAATTCGGAATGGAATTCTTCATTATCAGATGATTTGAAATAAGCAGTCCACTTTTGATGTGCCAATAGTTTCTTAAAATCACGATGGGACAAAAAAAGCCTAACAAAAGCCGGACAGGCCGGACATGTAAATATTTGGCCGGACACGACCGTAAAAAGCCAAACATGTCCGGCTAAAGCCGGACACCTGGCAACCCTAGCCTCACATCTCATGACGCCGATGACGATTTAAGGTCTATTCAAACCTGAGCGGTATTCGCTGCCGCTGTGAGTAGAGTGGCATCGAATACCGCTCAGGTTTGAATAGGCCTTTACTTTCCAGTTAAGAAATCCCTAGAGCATTTTTAAAACTCTTATTAAAATTGAGCTCGACACTCACGGTCAGTTAAACTGATCAGTTGAAATTGAATAACTGATCAGTTAAAACGATCCTTACTCACTGGCATAGATAACTCACTGGCTTCAAACCGGCCTTCATTTCTCGATCGAAGGGCATCCCCTCTCCTTACTTCACTAAGTTTATTTGTACTGGCACCTCGAGACCAACCGTTAGGTTATTGCAAGAAGTGCCAGACGTCCCTGCGCCAGTAGAACACTCGCGCAGGAGACCACCAACGTTAGGTCTTGACGCCAAATTAGTGCCCGCCGCAGCGCGCTCTTCATTCGGTACTCATAAGACTAGTGTCTCAGGAGAGTATCCCCGTGAACACGTGTAGTTCACTGCCTATTGTCCAGATAGGTAACCGGAGCTGTCAAGCTCACTCACTTCTCGTTGCACGAAGGGCACAACTCGCAGTGCCACTGCTAGGGTCGTCGACTCTAAAGTCGACTCCCATGTGTCCACCTTGGTAGCGGAGTAGTAAGCACACTCACTTCTCGGAACCCATCCGGGCGCCTAGCCAGTTCCCACGTCCTACGCGGCTGGCTGGACCGGAGGCTACGGCATCTAGGAGGCCGCCTCTACTAGTTCTCCAGACTAGTACCGGAGATGTCAACACCAATGTCCAATGAAAACCACCGGACAAAGCTGCCAACTATAAGGGAAACTCACGTTCCCCGCAGGACTTTTCGCTTCTGGCCCCTCAGAGACCGCTACTAGGCCCCGCTCGCTGTGCACGAGTTTGGAAGTCCTGGCACACAATACCAGGACAAACGAACATTCCCAAGCTCTACAGCTAACCACACGCCACTACGAGTCCAACCCATGTCCGGATCCCGCCGGAGGCGCCTGGTTAAAGGCACGACCAGCGGGGGGCTAGAACCGGAACCCCGTAGTACCTCTGAAAACACAACCGGACCCGTAGTTCCAGTTGCGATACCCTATCTATTGAGGTCGGTAGATAGGGATCGAAGGGCAGTGTGACTATCTCAAAAATAGCGAATCGGGGACGGCTGGTGTGTAAAGGGCTTTTAGGTCTTTGTTAGCGCCCACAAAGGATGTGCCGTTATTGGAGTACCGAATTTCAGAAGGTGTTCCACGCCGGGCATGAATCTTCGGAGGGCCATAATTGCACCGTCAGATGATAGCGAGCGTACAGTTTTAAGGTGAATTGCCCGAACGGTTAGGCAGGTGTATAAGGCCACCCAGCGCTTTTCCGTTCTTCTTCCAATTGCCACGGTTGTCGGGCCAAAGTAGTCTAGGCCCACGAATAAGAAAAGCCTACGATGGTGAGCTAATCTGGCAGCTGAAAGGTTCCCCATGGGTGGTTGAAAGTGGTACTTCGGCGAACTCTGCAAAATTGGCAGTTATATGCTGCTGTCCTTACTGTGTTCCTTAGGCTAAATATCCAAAATCTTTGGCGGAGCTCGTTCACTACACTTTCGGTGTTCGCATGGGCTGACTCTGGTGGTAGTGTAGGACAAGGAGTTGGACGGTAGGATGTTTTCTGTCGAGTAGGGATGGAGCTTTCATTTCTTCCTCCACGTCGGTGACTTCAACAATTCTAGTTGACAGGCGTAAGACATTTTCCTCATCGAAAATAGAAGGTATTTTACCCAATTTACTACGACGCGATATGGGCAAGCGGTTTTGAATGAAGTTTATTTCTTCAGGAAAAGAGTCTGATTGGCATTTCCGTAAAACATGAATAGTTGCCAATTGTAAATCATCAGAAGATAGCATCAAATGCATAAGGCCACGGTCGCATCTGACGTTTGAGGTTGGTGCTGATGGTAAATGGTAAGTAAAAAGGAGTTTTGGAGCTTTATGGCTGAGTTAATACGAACGCCTTTTCTACGTAATGAGTGAAGTCGCAGTAACGATAGACATTTGTGTGCGTATGCTGTGCATCTAATCAAGCGGGACCACGAACTAAAACGTCGTGAATCCGCTGATAGTGGCTGATTTAATGGCATCGATTCGTTTATGACATGAATTCGAATTTCAACAGTATTGGGTGTGTTATGAGGAGTATCGGGTGTGATAATAGGCCATTCTGACTCTGGCTTTAATAAGAAGTTGAGTCCTTTGACCCAACGAGATTGAAGAGTGAGAGTGTTGAACCACTCTCCCGTCCACGGTTACTTCTGTAACCGAGAATTTTGCAAACTCGCATTACGACCACGGTGAGTGTAATTACTCAAAACACGTATTACTTAGGCCCATTAAAATATTTGAGATGATTCTGTGGTTACTAATTCAGTATAAAAGTAAAAGAAATCTATTTAATGACAAACATAATTTCACAGAAAAAAATAATGAAATTGGCGAGAATTGACAGTTCGCCAAAACGGAATTTTGCAACGTAAGCGTTTTTAAAAATGTCGAAATACTCTTCTACTCACCGTATTTCCTAAATAAGTGCACATCAAAACAATCGCATACTAATTATTGTTATGGATTATTAATGGTTTGTTTACATTTGTAGACAGTGACATTCCAATATTTTTTTTTTCTGACCAAGCGCCATAAACACGGCAACGTACTTTGCTAAGGTTGTTGCTCACTACACCTAGTTCGTAGTTCCGCAAGAAAATTTGAGGTGACTCTATGGATATCAATTGATCCGTAGAGCAATGGGCGATTTTCTGACAGCCCAAATTAAAAAGTAAAAATTAGTTCAAAAACACTCGATAGATGTCGTTTTATGAAAGCTGGGCTACTTATGGGCTGTAATAAATTCTACACTTTTACTTGTCTACCAAAAGAATAAAAAAATAGTATTTACTTACCTATTTATATTCAGGACATCCAGAACCTATTTCTATTTTGGAATAGAATAAATATTACGCAGCCATACACGTGCTCCTCATGAACCCGCCTTTTACTAAGCGCCATACTAATCTATGCTAAGCGCCATCTATGAAGTAATTTACGAACCAATTTCTTTTTTTTTTGATCTCGGAAAATCGCCCATTGAAACTATGGCATAGTGTACGAGTACCTTTAGTAAAAAAATGAAATTGTTGACAATTTTGACGGTTCGCCATTTTTTTTGCATAGGATTTTTTTGTGCTAATAATGTGTTAATTACTCTTCGTAATCATCGTTCTTCCTAATAATGTGCACATCAAAACAATCGTTATGGTTTTAGCTATCGAAAATGATATGATTCTTTATAGTTTGAAACAGTGACTTCCAAGTAATAACGACTTCTAAATGTCGATATAAAATAATATTTTTGTTTTTTGTCTTGGAATCTTCATTTTTGTCATTTTTGTTGTAGCTTTTCGTAATTAACTTTTAACTTATTAAAATACTGAGTTTTCTAAGCATTTGGTACGTAGTTTAGGTTTTGATATAGCTTTAGCAATGGGTTAGTTCTAAGCTTTTTTGTCAGCTCGGGTAGTCTCGGGTCAGCGTCGGCTAACTTTCGGACAGCTGTCAAATTGAGTGGACGGTAGGAGCCATATTGTATATACGGTCGTGGACTGGTGAGTGGCAGGGCCCCGCGATCGATAGAGGACCCCTATAGAGTTCTTACCATGTCACCAAACGATAACCATTGTAACGAATTTACCCATCTACCTCTTCAATCAATATAGATTTTAATTACTAACCTGTGAAGTGTGAATGTTATTACTATTATCCCCGAAGGCGTAGTCAGAGACTAGGCAATGAGGACCGCAAAAACAGTCCTCTGCCATAGTCCACTTTTCACCAAATAGAGACTGCACATCTGCTTAGCGTGACCGGTGGTGAGCCCATCGCCGCTCTGTGCTGTTAGATGTATATGCATTCTTTAGTCCGCTAGTCGCCTTTTACGACACCCAAGGGAAGAAAGGGGGTGGTGTGATAGTATTCGTTCACCGCTACGCGACACGTTTAAAAAAAGTTGTAGTTGTAGATGCTTATTATTTATCTATTCATTTAATTTGTCTGTTAAAAATATAGGTAAATCTAGTCTTGCTTATCTACTTCCTTTGTCTATCCTAACAAAATAGTGCTCTGTCCCTCGACAGACCTTTCATAGGGGCCCCTTATCTGTGCCCAGGGCCCCATAATAGGTTAAAGACGCCCCTGTCTACAATGGACGTAGCTAGTCTAGCGGCTATTAGTGCAGCCTTTAGCTCTAATCTAGGAATACTAGATGGTTTCAAAGGAGTTACACGTGATTTGCTACATATTTGCGCAAGCTGTATGTCTTCGTTTGAAAAGAGAAACCGCCAGTATGCTACGAATGCATAAGCCTGCGCGCTGGCGTCTGCGAAGACATGCAGTTCGACTTGGCTGGGCTCCACCTTGCACAAGTTGTAACAGCGGAGAATTTTTAGTTGAGATGTTAAAACTAAATCCTGGAACCAATCGTTCCATAATTTGGTTTCAGATAAAGGAAGTTCGCTATCCCAATCTAAATTCAATCGCCAAGCATTTTGGAATAAAATTCTGCCACGTATAACAACTGGAGCAAGAATACCCAGTGGGTCAAAAACACGCATGATCAAGGAAAGTATTATTCGCTTGGTGAGCGGTTTAGGCAAACTCTCTTCTCCGCTTTTGACCGGAGTATTAAAACTTAGTAAATCCGTGAATGGATAACAGTATAGTCCCAGGGCAGCCAACTGAGCTGCTGTGTCACTGCAAAGCATGGATCCTATATAGTCATCCATGTATTTGTCATGAACGATAGCTTGCGCAGCTAGTGGAAATTGACCCTTAACTTCGCTCGCTTTGTATGGGACAATTTTATAATGACAAGCTTTTACACGAATATCAAAAAATAAATTTATAGAGGTGCGTTGAGCACAATCTAGCTCCTGGCCTCCTGGAGGTCGCTCTTTACCCCGTCATATTTATAGTTGAATTGTGCTCATAAAACTATTGCTATTTCTTTTGTCTTTGTTTTAATGTACATATGTGCTCAACGCACCTCATTATATTTATGTTTTGATATTGTCTATGTTTTTGATACGATTTTGTTTCACTTGTCATTAAAAAATTGTCCCATACAAAGCGACCTTTTAAGTTACAGTCCATTAAATATTTATATTCATCAGTAATATAGATCTAGCTATTTTTGTCAGTTTGGACTGATGCAAACGAACTGGAAGCTAGCGGATTACGGTCCGCCCATAAATATCCGTGGGTTGTCGTTTTCACAATCACAGCCAGTTTTTGCATTGTACCTACGTCGGTTAAACTGACCCCTTGTGTGTCAAGCGACCTCCTGGAGGTCGCTAACTGTCAGAATCGTATGTGTCAGAGGCCTCCTGGAGGTCGCTCTTTACCCCGTCATATTTAGAGTTGAATTGTGCTCATAAAACTATTGCTATTTCTTTTGTCTTGGTTTTAATGTATAGAGTGGGACAAAGACGGCATTACAACGCTACAGATGTTTTAATACGGCGACGAATAGAGGATCTGCGCGCGCCTTTTTATGTGGGTTCGACCCGTGTCTGTTATCGCCCGGTACTTACGCGCCACATCTGGCGCATATAAAAATGAATGGCGAGGTTTATTCTTTTTTAAACGTGTATTGTATTCCACATTGTAAATATAACAAATAATACTCATAATAATTATTACACCTTTCATGCTTTTATATATAATTAATTTATTATTTTATATTAAATCGGGGGAAAAAAAAAGTACTTTCACCTACTTTAATTTTTTTTTGCAATTTATTATAGAATCAAACTATACTTTATTATAAATATCCGGATAGCTTATTTAATAAGGATTCCAGTGATATAAGTTTTTTATATAGTCTCTTTACAATTTTTAATGGAAATCGTCATTATACCTAGATTGGATATAAACAGGAAGTAATACGGAAGTACAGTGCGACATAAAAGAGTAGAAATTAAATAATCCAAAACTAAATTCACTCATCTTTTGGCAACATTGATTATCTGTCATTAATGTCAAGTGGTTGTTCAACTCTGTCCGTGGTTACGATATAAATTGTTGTTTTAATGATATTTCTACATTCCTGGATTTAAAACACTGATAACATGATTATGACCATCCATGGCAGTTCTCGTAACATAATATATAAGGTTTTTTTTGCGAAGTTTGGCAGAATTTCAAGACGGAACTTCGTTACGTAATCTGGAGGATATTTACCAACGTACAGCAGATTATACTGGTAAGTAAGTTATAAAAGATGTTGAAAGTATAATTATCTAAAATATGCCTATGCGCAATCGGCTAAATTCCGTGGAACAATCAGTATTTTTAAATATTTTTAAAAGTTTTGGGGTTATGATATTACAAACAAAAATGTTGGTTATTATAGTTCGACTCGAGAATCTTGAACTTTTTAATTTATTGGGACATTTTATCAAGTGTTAGGGGGGTAGAATGTGGTAAGTATAGTAAATTATGTCGGTTGGCTTTTGAATCGAGTCGCCTGAATTTGAAGAAACTAACTCTGTGGGGGGTCTAAGTAGTTCTTAAATATAGGCTTATTAACATTTTAGCTGCAACTGTTGCGGTAAAATATTTAAAAATTTTTAGGTAATACAATACCATATTAACAGAACCGAAGGTTGGGGACGGGGGGGGGGGAGGGGGGGCAGCTCCCCTGCGAGGGGGGCAGCTCCCCTGCGAGGGGGGCTAAGCCCCCGCATGAAAAAGTCTAAAGAGTTAATCAGGTTAGGTTATGTTAGTAAGTATGTTGACCAAAAACGCGCGAGCCGAGCGAGCGAAGCGAGCGTGCTACGAGCGTGCAGCCCGATTCAGGCGACTCGATTCAAAAGTTTTACCAATTATGTTAATAACTCAGTCCATAGGACTGAACAATTTTGGTTTTGTTTTTTTTTATGCATATATGTTTTTATTGTTCAAGGTGTGTCTGGAGGTACTGTGCGGAGAATAGCTAAACAAGGCTCCGAAAATGGAGGAAAATTTTCGACTCGCGCTAAACACAGAAAGGGTCGACTTGCAAAGGAACTCGATGACTTTGATATGTGTGCAATCCGTCAGAAAATGATTTTTTTTACACTGTAAAAAAAGAAGTACCAACAATATGCAAATTAATAGCCCAATTTAGGCAACTTATTGGCTATGATGGAAGCCGCGAGCATTTGCAAAACATAAGAGAGAGGAAGAGTATCTGGACTTTAATTTATTAGTTTTGTATCTAAATAAAAATAAGTTATGTACAATGGCTGTTCATTTTTACATACAAACTACTCAAATTAATTATTTTGCCGACCTCCGTAGCCGAGAGTAGAGCACTCCGGACTTGGCGTCACCATCTCTGAGGTCCTGGGTTCGATTCCCGGTTGGGTTAATGTAGAAAACCAACTTTTCTATATTGTCTCGGATCTGGGTGTTGTGGTACCGTCGTTGTTTCTGATTTCTATAACACAAGTGCCTTAGCTACTTCCTTTATATCAGAGCAATGTGTAAGTGATGTTTTCCAATTATATGAACATATTAAATAAAAACAAGTATCAAGACCAATTTGCTCGACCTATCAGGGTTGCTATGTTAACGACAACAGCGCCCTCATTTAATTTCTACTCTTTTATGTCGCACTGTAGCTTGACACATGCGGCCATTTTGAAAAAAATGGTAAGTGACCTCCAGGTGGTCGCTTAACACACACCGTGAATATCGAGCTTTACATTTTCTATGGTCCACGCTTGACATTGGCTGAATGTGCTTACCGCACCAAGCCATAAATTAACGGGAAAAACTATGGGACTTCTTGGCGGGAAAGTGAAGCGTCATGTCTGCAGTTTTGTTTTGTTTTCAAAATTTGTGTTTTTTCGCACATTCATGTGAAATAAGAAATAATAGTGGATTAATAACCGTTAAGAGTTTGTGAACGTCCATGAGTGTTGGCAAATGAAACAAAACAGTGCAACATCACTTTTCAAATCCGCGTGAGATCTCAGTAAAGTTCCTCATCTTTACTGAGGACTCGAGGGGTTTGGGGGAATATCATCTAACATCTTAATCACCACTCATTATCATCTAAGGGGAAAAATAAATAAAAAACTTATGACTAGCAGTAAAGTCTCTGATCTTAGGCTGGCCTCACACAGCCGGAATCGCTTTCTGAATTAAGGCTGGCCTCACACAGCCGGAATCGCTTTCTGAATTAAGAATCTGAATTCAGATTCTGAATTCAGAAAGGCCGGAATACCATACAATATCAGTTTGCTCCACACACATGCTGATTTTTTCAGAATCTGAATTTCTCAGATCGATCTGGAAGAATGAGCTGACGAGCGTCCGGAATTCCGTGTCTGAATATTTAAGATTCTGAATTCAGAACGCGCGTATTCCCATACATTTTATATAGAGCGGCACACACATGCTGGAATTCAGATTCTGAATTATTTCAGTGTTGCCATTTTTAGTAGGATCCTGCATTTTTAGCGTTTTTAAAAGTAAATTTTAGATATTTAGTTTGTATGTTATCTTATTGATACCATGCTTTAATAGTGTTTAATTTTCGATGTACTTCAATTCTTAAAAATTATAAAGGTAAATATAGCAGTTTTGGTGCATTTTTATAAACAACGCTTAGCAGTTTTAGCAGGATTTACCAAAAATTTTTTTTTATATTTTGTTTAAAAAAAATTTGATAGCAATATAAGCTTTTAATGAAACTCGTTAATATGGTTAAACTAGATAATGGATAAATATACATAAACATAGAAAAACACCCAGACCCGAAATCAATTAAGAAAAACAGTTTTCTCTAATTTGACTCGACGACCGGGAATTGAACCCGGGACCTCAGAGATGGCGCGACGCCAGACCCGGCGCGCTAACCACTTGACCATGAAGGACGTCAATTGGTAGGAACAGCGAAAAAAAATGGCAACCCTGGTTGAAACAGCAAGCGGCTAGAGACGTTTGCATATGCCGGGAGTCACAAGACTACTGATCAATCTGAATTTTTAAGAATGTGTGAGTCAAGGTGCCGGAATTCAGAATCTTAAATTCAGATTCTTAATTCAGCAAGCCATTCCGGCTGTGTGAGGCCAGCCTAAATTCAGATTCTGAATTCAGAAAGGCCGGAATACCATACAATATCAGTAAGCTCCACACACATGCTGATTTTTTCAGAATCTGAATTACTCAGATCGATCTGGAAGAATGAGCTGACGAGCGTCCGGAATTCCGTGTCTGAATATTTAAGATTCTGAATTCAGAACGCGCGTATTCCCATACATTTTATATAGAGCGGCACACACATGCTGGAATTCAGATTCTGAATTATTTCAGTGTTGCCATTTTTAGTAGGATCCTGCATTTTTAGCGTTTTTAAAAGTAAATTTTAGATATTTAGTTTGTCGTGAAGCGACATTTAAAAAAGAAAAGATGATAAGAAATTTACAAATATTTATAAGACAGAATAAAATAACAAACAAAAGTTAAAAAAAGGTGAGTGAGGATGGTGAGTATGGAGGTGATAATGGTTAAAATGTAGGATGATAATATAAAAAGTGAAGGGGTAGGTGCAGCTGACGTGGAGGCAGGCGAAGGTGTGGAGGCAAGCGCTGAACTTGGCAGACGTCGAAGGGCGCAGGCAAGTGAAGACAGGCAGGCGCCGGTAGGCAGGCGCCGGTAGGCAGGCGCCGGTAGGCGAAGGCAAGCGAAGGCAAGCAGGCGCCGACAGGCAGACGCCGACAGGCAGACGCCGACAGGCAGACGCCGGTAGGCTTAGGCAGGCGCAGGTAGGCGCAGGCAGGCGCAGGCAGGCGCAGGCAGCAGGCGCCAGCAGGCACAGGCTGGCGAAGTTGCAGGCAGGCAGGCGCCACCAGGCGTAGGCAGGCGAAGGTGCAGGCTGACAGGCGAGACAGGCACAGGCAGGCGTAGGCGCGCGCGATGTCTGGAGGCCGTAGTCTTCCAATTCGGAAGCTGGTGTTTGTACTTGAAGACTAGTCCTTCCAATTTGGAAGAGGCAAGTAAGGAGTCTTGACCTTCCAATTCGGAAGCTGGTGATCGTCTCAGTAGAGTAAACCTTTTGAATCCAAAGCTAGAGATGTAATGATTAGTCGTCGGCTGAACTTTATAAAGAAACCTCGGTTTCTGAGTTCTGCATAATTTTCAAAATAATATTTTTAAAACGAGAAATCTAGATGGCCAAATGTATAAATAAGAAAGTCAAAAAGTTTTGATTGGATTATGTTGATAAGTTGCATAGCAACGAAGCAAAAATAAGTTGTCAGATACTTCAAAACGTAACCAAAATACAATATTTAGTAAATAGAAAACAATTAAAGTGAGATAAATGTAAATATTACAAGGAAAAACGCATAATAAGATTATCGAAGTGATCCGAAACTTGTGGGATACGTAAAAGTGTCGAAAAATAGTGTCCGAAGTTTCGTGATTTAGATCACGTAAGTAAATGTGTTTAGATAAAGGAATTGCGATGTGTGTAGTGTAGTGTGTAGTTACTAAAACATTATGTATCGTTGCAGAAGCGAGGAAAAATAAAAGCAAATATATAAGACGAAGTTAAAATATGAGATGATTACATGAAATAATACCTAGGAAGTGGAAAAGGTAAGTGGTTTCACCACAACTTTGTATGTTATCTTATTGATACCATGCTTTAATAGTGTTTAATTTTCGATGTACTTCAATTCTTAAAAATTATAAAGATAAATATAGCAGTTTTGGTGCATTTTTATAAACAACGCTTAGCAGTTTTAGCAGGATTTACCAAAAATTTTTTTTTATATTTTGTTTAAAAAAATTTTGATAGCAATATAAGCTTTTAATGAAACTCGTTAATATGGTTAAACTAGATAATAGAAAAACACCCAGACCCGAAATCAATTAAGAAAAACAGTTTTCTCTAAATTGACTCGACGACCGGGAATTGAACCCGGGACCTCAGAGATGGCGCGACGCCAGACCCGGCGCGCTAACCACTTGACCATGAAGGACGTTAATTGGTAGGAACAGCGAAAAAAAAATGGCTACCCTGGTTGAAACAGCAAGCGGCTAGAGACGTTTGCATATGCCGGGAGTCACAAGACTACTGATCAATCTGAATTTTTAAGAACGTGTGAGTCAAGGTGCCGGAATTCAGAATCTTAAATTCAGATTCTTAATTCAGCAAGCCATTCCGGCTGTGTGAGGCCAGCCTTAGCCTGTTCCTTCACGGAACCATAGACAAATAAGATAATAAAGACTGACAATCTCCATACAAAAGAGCGTAGCGCGGAAATAAGTCAAAAATGTACGAGATTCGTACACTTCCGCTTGACGGCGCTACTACATACAGGTACTAAAAAAGTCCGCTAGAGACAGAGCGCTTGCTTGGTTGCTTTCAGTTTTTTTTATTCACGAATAGACGGCGTTAATGTAAGTAAGTATTTTAGGAATCTTTGTGTATTAATATAATACTTAAACTAGATACAAATAAAAAAAACAAGTTTTAGTTGTTTGTAAAATATAGTTCGTAAAGAAACGAAAACATTTTTGATTTACAGAGCGCCATCTAACGTAAATTTGTAGTATTACTAAGTTCGTTTGACGAAGTGACAAATAGCTGCTGCAAGAGGATTACTTAATTTTGTTCATTTCAATTTCAATTTGAAACTACCGGAGACATCTATCGAAACATTTTATAACTATATTAAAAGTTACGCTCGTTTGTATGGAGAATGGCAGTCCTTATTATATAGAACTAATATATTTAAAAAAAATGTCAGTGTCAAACTAGGGATGTCGGAAATGAAAAAAAATATCGATGTATCGATATTTTAATAAATATGAATGTCGGGCTCGATATATCGTGAAAAAATATCGATATATCGGACAAATTTTTCACCGTATTTAAATAAAGGAAAACCACCTGCTTTTTCTTAAAATCGTTTAAAAAATTATTTAGGTGAGCCTAGCCCAGTAATAAAAACAGATTTTTTATTTTAAATTATCGTTTTAACCTGTTCACAGTTCCGTAACCCACATAAGGGCCATAACAATTGATTAACCTATAGGACAGTGAACTTGTGAATCATGCCGAACAACTCAGTCGGCTCCTGTTGTTAGGAACCGCCATATTTACCGTAAAAGCCACTTTCTCTGACGGCACGGAGGAAGCCGTAGGTGTTAAATATTTCCGTTGCGTATACGTAGCACACATGCACACATGACATGAAGTAGATTGAAGCAGCGCACTGACAGTGACAGTTACACACTCACTACTGTGGTAGTGATAAGTGTAATCTGTGGATTACATCAATGGAATTCAGCAATAATAAGTTTATTTAAACTATTTTTACGGCTTTGAATTCTAACCAGTTAAAAAGTTAGATCGTGATGCGATGATAATAAATAAAAAAATATTGATTTTGATACGAATTTCGATATTGCTTAATTTGTATCGATGTATCGATATATCGAAAAAAAATCGCTTTAAAATATCGATATATTAGACAAAAAATATCGATATATCGATATTTTTCAACAAGCCTATGTCAAAGTTGTCAAACTGAACAAAACGTCAAAACCAGTCTGTCAACAAAGCAAGCATTAT
Organism: Scoparia ambigualis; assembly: GCA_963921215.1. Lineage (NCBI taxonomy): Eukaryota > Metazoa > Arthropoda > Insecta > Lepidoptera > Crambidae > Scoparia > Scoparia ambigualis. Next base: position 23,451,600 of record OY992521.1, on the reverse strand, counting down.
GCATTTCAAAAAGCATTGTTTACGCTGGAGTTCGTTCGATTTTTGTGTATTTACTAGCGTAATTTAGAGGTATTTTTATTGAACACACGATGTCTTGTAATTATGCCGAAGGATTATCGCCTTACGAACATAAAGGAATTTTAGGCGTTCCAGAGGTAACATTTATAGTAATTCATTGATTTTTTTTAAAGAGTACCACCTACGTAATTATTGATGCATGTTTTTCTGATCTGTTCTGCTTTCAGAAATTTGAACCTTTGGAAAAGTTAAATAAAAAGTGTGATCTATTAGCCCAGCTCATAAGTCAAAGCAAGCATGTTGTGGTTCACACTGGAGCTGGCATCAGTACATCAGCAGGCATTCCGGATTTCAGGTAAGTACCTTCCTACTGCATCTGCAATGCAAGAAACATTTCAAAAACGTTTTAAAAAGTTTACATGAATATTGTAATTTAGTACTTACACTTAAACTTTCGTGTTTCATTGTACAAAAATATTTGAACATAGCTAAATTAATGCAAAACTACTTAGTAAATTACTGATAAGTATTAAAAGTTATGCATGTGCCTTTACTAAGTAATTTTGAGTTTAACCCCTTTAGTAACCTGTACTATGATAAAGTTTTATTAGTAAATACATTATAACATTTAAACATTAAACATTTTATAATATTGAATTTAAATAAGCTATATGCACAGGTACAAAACACCCTTACTCTGTTTATGTTCTCCCATTAAGTTTTATCCTAATGTATGTAATGAATAGTAGTAGGAATTTCTATTCAGTTTTCTTTTCCACTGTTTTCCTAGAGGTCCAAATGGTGTATGGACATTGGAAAAACAAGGCAAGAAACCAACCACTAATATATCGTTTGCCGCTGCCAAGCCCACAAAGACCCATATGATACTAAAGAAACTGGTTGAATGTGGCAAAGTGCACTTCGTTGTCAGCCAGAACATTGATGGTCTTCATTTAAAGTCTGGCTTGCCCAGAAAGTACCTTGCAGAACTGCATGGTAACATGTTCATTGATGAATGTAATTTATGTAAAAAGTGAGTTACTTTTTTAATAGATACATTAGAATTATCTAATCTTATTTTATTCCGTTATATAAATAACAACTTTTATGACCTTACTTTATTTTTGGTTTGTACATAGACTTGTGATAGCACATGGAGCCTTAGTGGTTTTTTGTTGCTATTATATTATTATGAATTTAAACAAACTTATAATATATTATAGCAATTTATATTATTAATGGGAATTTGTTTACAGGCAGTTTGTACGAAACAGTCCTGTAGAGACGGTTGGTAAGAAGTGCAGTGGAGTGCCGTGTGCTTCAGAACACATGGGTGGCAGGCCTTGCAGAGGTAGACTGTATGATGGAGTTCTGGATTGGGAGCACAGCTTGCCTGAAAACGACTTGCTCATGGCAGAATGCCATTCTAGGTAAATACATATACTCAAAACTCGTATGTTTATGTTTAGATGTACTGCCAATGAAATTATGATTACTATTACAATTTGAATTAACATAAATAATGTATAATGTATTTTATTTGACAGCATTGCAGATTTAAGTATATGTCTGGGAACAACACTACAAATTATCCCAAGCGGTAATTTACCATTAGAAACTGCAAAGTATGGTGGTAAACTAGTCATTTGTAATCTGCAGCCCACAAAGCATGTAAGTTGTCATTCAAACAATATTTTGTAATGCACATGTAATTATAGTACTGGCAGGTAATTTTAATAAAAGGTATTTAAATGAGTACAAGATAGTGATCTTTAAACTATTACTTTCAGGATAATAAAGCAGATTTAACTATTAACTACTATGTAGATGACATACTTGAGAAAGTAATGACCATACTGGGATATGATATTCCTAATTACAATGAGGATGAGGACTATTCCAGATTGGCAGAGGCCTCAGTTATAGATTGGAGTATTGACCGGAAAAGTGTCCTTGCTCTAGAAAAAATTTTCAAAGTAAAATGTAAAGGTGTGAAGAAAAAAAGAAGTTTAATAAAAAATAAAAGAAATAGTGCAGAAATAAATATGGACTGTAATGGGAAGAATATGGATGACAAATCGAAAATAATCAAATTAGAGACAAAAGAAGTAGATTTGGGTGAAAGTAATATTGTAAGTACTTGTGATGTGAAAACAGAAATCATTGAGCAAAACTGTAGTGATCAAAACATAAGTAATTATGTTGTGAAATAAGACTTAGCAGTTTCAATTTATGCATTTAAATGTTTGAATCAATAAAACAATTAAGTATAAATTACTAAAATATGTTTTATTACCAAAAATATAATTTATCTTGTTTTAACATCTTTGGTTGGTTTAGGAATGTATAAAAATATAAATTATAGTCATACTAACACAAGTATAAAAATATAAATTTTACTTTGTACAACAGGCATTATAAACTAAATTAGTGTTTTAAAACTTTTTACAAAGTGAAGTAAGTAGTAGCTTTTTAACAAATTTTACCATCAGTTACTCGACTCAAATAACATTTTTTACACTTTATTTACACCACAAAACCAAATATTAAGATAAAAACCATGTGCTTTGGAAAGCGATGATTGTGACAAGGGGTAGAACCAAGTTATCCACTTGGTTGGTCTTAGCTTCTACAAATCCAGTGATGGTCGCTGCAATGGTGGCGCGAATCAAGGCATTCTCCGAGTGCAGTATTTCTAAAACAATACACAACAGATCAAGACCGTCGCCAGCCGATTGCCGGGGCGGGCAAGCCGATATAAATGAAGGAGACGATTGTAATAAGAACGGTACAAAGTCCCAATGTGTAAACTCCACAACCTCTTCACTGAACATAGAGGCGTGCCTTAAGGTTTCAGTAGGACAACAATATTTTTTTGTGAAATTTAACAGTTCATTACTTATTTTCTACTAGCGACAATAACAATCACAACAAAGAAATAATAAGCCAAATAAGCTGTTCTAAAGTGTCTACTCTATTTAATATCTAAACGGCTACCATCAAATAACGTCTATATCTCAATAAGTTACAATTAGGCGGTTTATCGCTTACAAGCAATTTCTGCCAGACAACCAGTCGGATGGAGATAAATTATAGGTACACTATGGTCGGAGGTGCAAACATTCAAAACATAGTTACAAAATTAAAAGCAAAAATAAGTAAATGAATAAAATTACTTTATGAAATAAATTAATAATAAGGTGTAATAAAATATGTGTATATTAGGTATATATACATATTAGGTACTTATATATGTACAGTCGAAAGGCAAACCTTAAAACCGATGGATGTTAAAAACGGGTATAAAATGTCCCACTTTTTGTTTGTAATTTTACTAAATGTAATAACTTAACCTCTTTCCCATCAGTCGGTTAACGAGTGTAATAACATCCTGTGATGAATGCATGCTGATGAGAAAGAGGTTAAGTTTTGCCTTTTGTTCATTTACATTTTATGTATAGGCTTTGGTGTATTGCGCTTCAAAGTAACCTTGTTTTTAGGAAAATGTTACGGTGACTCGATTTCTTAGGACGCAAGTGTACCTAGTAGTGTATCCTATCACAAATCAAACAGGAGCCTGGCCCCATTTTAATTTACTCTACAAATAAAAAATGTCTGCTAACTTACACGGTATACTTATTATAAACTTACCAAATAATAAGAGAGCATACACCGTAGCCACTTGCGACAAGATATTGAAGGCGGTCCCTTCGTACGTTCTATGGCCACCTGTTGAAATAAAAAAAATATTTATGAAACTAAAATACTTTATAATTTTTCTTTGCGATATCGAAATATTTGGTTACTCTCTACCCGTACGGCTCTTCGATCAACAATACAACTAGGTGTCAGGTCGGCGCTAAAAATGTGTCTCGGTAAGAAAAGGCGCACTTGTGAAGTGAGCGTTTATTTTCTCGCAAGGCATAACAGGAAAAAGTACTTTATTGGTGCCCCTGAAGGTTGATTTCACCACTAAATGTTATTGACGACTTTTCATTTTTAAGTGACAGGAGTAATTTATTGTTTTGAAAAAGTATTTATTCACGTGGACAGAATTTAGCTTTGATTTTGTACGTGACGCGTTATCTAGTCGGTATTGTTGATCGAAGATTAGGCTGGCAAATTCATACGTGACATTCAAAACACACCACTTCCGGCCAAAAAAACTGATACCAGCTTGGCTGTACAGCTGCGAGCTGTTAACTCCGTTGCCTTACAAAGCTTGTTGTATTAAAAGTAAAAACGTTTTTTTTGCGGTTTTAAATCGTTGGTTATAGTTTTAAATGTTTTAACCGTTTTTTTACAAGTATAAAAGACTCATAATTGCAGCTCCCCAGGCCACTTGTTGAAGCCGTAGGTATACTTGACGCCGAAACAGTTGGCGGCAGAATCCCCTCTACGCACTTCTACTACACTGTCAATACTAGGAGATGGTGGAAACTGGTAGGAACTAACAAGAACATAATAAGAGCTTACCGGGCCCATTGTTGAACCAGTAGGTATTTAGCACCGAAGCAGCTGGCGGCAGAATCCTCACACACTTCTACTACACCGTTTACACTATGAGATGGTAGGAACTGGTAAGAACTGTAACAGGTGGTAGAAAATATCGACGAACTCCGTGGTCGAGACGACTTCCGTGGTCAAGTGGTTAGCACGCCAGGTCTGGCGTCGCGCCATCTCTGAGGTCCCGGGTTCAAATCCCGGTCGGGTCAATTTAGAGAAAAACTGTTTTTCTAAATTGATTTCGGGTCTGGGTATTTTTTTCTATTTTTATGTATATTTATCCGTTATTATTACCATTTTAACGAGTTTCAAAAGAATACTCATCTTGGTCTAGATAATTGGTGTAAGCGTAAAAAAAGCATTTCCAAAATGGTTGTTTCTTTTTATAAATAGTAAGAACTAATAGGAACATAACAGCTCACCGGGCCACTTGTTGAACCCGTACTTGGCGCCGAACCAGCTCGCGGCGGAGTCCCCCACGCCTATGGCCAGCACGCCGCTGAGCAGCTCCAGCTGGCAGCCGGCGCGCCGCGGCACCAGCGCCAGCGGGCACGCCAGCCCCATGTATAAGTAGAGGGGCGTCACCGCGAACCAGCCGCAGTCCTGCAGCATCATCATTGTACTGGCCAAAGCTATTGAAGGTCGGGATAATTGTCCAGTAAACAGCAAAGATATCTGTCTAGTGAAATGCTTATGGACTGTACTTAAGGCTGGTCTAATTCGAAAACTAGCACGCCAGCCCCTTGTATAAGTGTAGCGGCGTCACCGCAACCAAACAGTCCTGCATCACCATCATTGTACTTGCCAAAGCCCTAACTATCGAGGGTTGAAATAATTGTCCAATAAAAGTGAAGACAGTGTAGGCAGGCCTCCAACAAGGTGGTCCAACGGTCTGATGAAAGTCGCGGGTAGTCGGGATGCGAGCAGCACAAGACCGGTCGTGGTGGAGATGCTTGGGGGAGGAGGTATACACACGGATAAAATGTTTACTAGAAAAAATCAACCAGTCTCAGGAAGCTCGAGTGGGATTCGAACCCACGACCGATATGGATTACCGGTCCACTGCTCTAACCGCTGAGCTACCGAGACCCCAGAAGACTCGCTGAATTTTTCCTAGTAGTTTGATTACGCTGCAAGCCGGCGGTATTACGTCACTGTGAAGTCTACCCTCACATTCGAAAGAAATACTATTGCAAGTATTTAACAATCGTTAAAGACGTAATTGCTTATAAATATCTTTATTATTGAAATTTTGCATTCACAATGCTATATAGATAACGGATAAAATGATTGCTAGAAAAAAAAAGTAAACATTTTATCCGTTATCTATATAGCATTGTGAATGCAAAATTTCTATAATAAAGGTATACACAACACACGGTTTACGAAAATTAAAATAATCTTACTAGGTACTAAAAAGGAGTTCGGTATTTACCTTTTCATCGCTATACACAAGAAATGCCGACTGAAGTGCAGATGATATTGGATCAATCTTAGATTTTCGAAGGGCCTGCAAATAATTAATAATATTTAGGTAGAACGACAGAACAAAGTTTATAACAACATAACAGCTGCATTATGCGATTTAGATTTAAACAGCATTTCGAAAAAAATTGTGGCCGCGGGACCTTTTCACAAGGTAATAAAATTGTACTATGGGATCCTCCCTGGCGCCCATGTACCCGTATAAAGGGTTAATTTTGGACCCCCCGTCAATTTTTTTTACGTGATTCTATAGCAACAGTACAACGAAATAATGAAATAAAAAAACATACTTACCTATCCTTTTTACATTTTTGTCTCAACTTTTCTTAAAAACTTTTTAATTAAAATTATTGTCACCTAGCGCGCGGCATATCGCGGTTATCAAAGCACATATGCGTAACCGCTATTATTCACCCCGTGCACCAATAAATAAATAAATAAAAAAAAAAATTGTTTACGCTCACACCAATTATCTAGACCAAGATGAGTATTCTTGTGAAACTCGTTAATATGGTAAGATAACGGATAAATATACATAAACATAGAAAAAACACCCAGACCCGAAATTAATTTAGAAAACAGTTTTTCTCTAAATTGACCCGACCGGGGATCGAACCCGGGACCTCAGAGATGGCGACACCATGAAAACCGGAGTACAAACCACTCGACCAAGGAGGTCGACGAAACCAATGACAGCGCGCCGTCGTCGCTTTGACCGCAAGGGTGAGCGCACGCACCTAAAACTATAGAATATAAAAATCAGGTAAAAAATTGTATTTAAAAAAAGAAAAAATTCATTATTTTTACGTCAAATATATTATTATTCCTTTTTTACTCTGTAGCTACCTACACAGCTGCAAGACATAAATTACGACGCCGCTCCCGCGCTTCGATGTTACATGTGTCTCGTCCGATGGCCGCCGCGCAAGCGAGCTTAGCTTACAGAGCCGCCGCGAATATTTATATGCGGCGCGCATCGACAGCTACGCGACTGCCACGAGCCGCTTCAGCCGCTCGGTCATGCCAAACGCAGCGTACCCTAGCGTTCATTTATGAACACTTAATAAACTGCTTTGTATATACGCCTCTAGTTGTAGCATGTAAAATTTGTATATATTTGGCTAAGTTTTTCAATAAATTCATTCCAATCTCAAGTATAGATGGTGTTATTACTCTCTTAAACTCCCATCGGCTAAAACCCCATATTTACTTTTGGCGGAGGGGGTCCAAAAATAACACTATGAAAAATTGCACACTTGCACCAGTACGTTCAATCATCCGTACATAGGAACCCTGACGTGACTCGTGATAGTCGTGACGCAAAAATACAACACAAACCACTGGGTCATCATTATCACCAGCCTAAAAACGTCCCACATGGGGAAGTTGGGCCATAAATCACCGCGCTGGCCCAATGCGGGTTGGTGGCTTTTAACGACTGCCATTTTACAATTCATGTCAGTAAATATGACTAGTCACTGATTGCAAAGCTGTGACCCGTGGTCACAACACTTGCAACTTGGTCGAAAGGTCGTTTATAAAAATGTATGCGTAAGATACTGAGTAATTTGCGCCAAACACCGTTTAAGAGGCCTATCACATCTCGAATGTGATTTTTGCGTAAAATGCCCATTTTCGCATTTTGTAGTAATTTTGCAGTTGTATTTATCGTTTTTATCGAAATAGGATAATAAATTTGTGCATAATATTACAAATCTCCATTCTGTGAGCATAAGTTGAATTCGGACGGCCGGCGCATCGCATTTTATAGTAATTTTGCAGTTGTATTTATCGTTTTTATCGAAATCTTTATTCCTCATGAACTTAGATTAAAACAAAAAGGGAAGATACGGCATGCTCCTACTTGTAGTCATTCAAAATATAGTCCTACTAAACTAAATAGGCAAACACTCACACACGCACACCTATAAAGTGTAAATCGAGCGAGCGAGACAAAGCGGTAAGTTTCAACGTCAGCGCGAGGGAGTCAGCGAGTAGCGCGTTGACGTCTCGGTCGCTTCGCAACAGACGAGAGTACGACCGATTCCGACGCCACTGCGGAGTAGCGTCTTTCTCTTTTTAACCGACTCCAAAAAAGGAGGAGGTTCTCAATTCGGCTGTATGTTTTTTTATGTTTGTTACCTCAGAACTCAGTCATTTATACACCGATTTGGAAAATTCTTTTTTTATTTGAAAGGATATACTTCCAGATTGGTCCCATTTTTATCAAAATCCAGTTCTGATGATGGAATCCTCAGGAATTGAGGGAACTCCTCAAATATTGTAGGCATACCTATAGCGATTTTGATATTTTCAGCAATAAGTCAAGAATTTGCATTGAGAAAGTATAATTTAATGAAGTAGAACTGATGAAGAAGACCACAGAATGTCATTGGAACTTCTCAATGATAAGTATTTCACGAGTGGCTATAAGATATCTCGATTAAGATAGTTAAGCGACTATGACGAATTAAAAGAAGGCAGGTACCGGAACTCAGTTCTGATGGTGAAATCCTTGAGGAATTGAGGGAAAAAATTTTACTGAAATAAATGCACTAAAACGTAAAAAATAATTGCGTAGTTTAGTTTGTTCAATTTACTTGCAATATTAACCTTATTATTTTACTCTTATAATCTTATAATCTTAAAAAATATTTTTGGAGTCGGTGCCAGCTTGTAGCAATACCTAATAAAATCTATTTACTAATGCAACACGACAACTGTTAAAGGCTAATTAAACATATTTATAAATAAAAACGATAATGGGGTTAAACGGCAGCAAGGCCGACCCAGACGGAGGTGGAGAGATGAGTTTGATGCTTACGCGAAGGATTGGCCAACACACGCAAAAGACCGCGAATACTGGAAGGGGGGGGGGAGGCCTTAATATTATATAAGAGATAACGTTATAATTTTTTTATTTCACTTGTTTATAACAGTAGTTTAATCGATGAGCTCAAAAAAGTGCCTTCGCGCACTTAATGAAAATCTTTCTCTGCAATTTTGTGTTTAATTAAAAAGTTAAAATATTTTACAAAAAGCGAGGCCGCTACGCACTATTCCAATAGCTATTCTACACTATTCAATAAGTCATAATTGTTAATGTTTAATAAGTTTCTGAGATCCATAACGCCAAAATTGGCCATTTTACGCAAAAATCACAGTCGAGATGTAATAGGCCTCTTAAGTATTTCGTTATAAACATTCCACCGCTAGGCACAGTCCTACCCACATGGATAACAGCAAAAGGGAAGATTGCCCAATGCGGGCTGGTGGGTTTTTTTAACGGCTGCCATCATACGACAACAACCGGGACCAACGAATTTACGTGCTTTCGAAGAACGGAGAAGCTCTAGATGTTTATTTTTTTAATTTGGTAACCCATCTTGTGACTCGACATTGAGAGAGGTGCTTAACTGGCATGGCTGCGCCGTCGAGCTCCTCTACCATGGCATCAAGAAACCTCACACAAAGCAAAATTCTGATAAAACTCAGCTGTCGTAACACCAGGTACAATAGAAATTTAATTGTTAGCATTCTCTAGGAGTCTTTAGCCAATTGAAAACCAGCGTCAGGCTGTATTGGACCTGACAAAATGCTGAATTGGCTGCCTTTTTAGCTGCGACCGTGAGACACTTAATTTTGTCCATATCCATATAATCACGACCATTATCCCCGAAGTCTTAGTCAGAGACCAGGCAATGAAGCAAAAGCAGTCCTCTGCCATAGTCCACTTTTCATCAAATAGCGTCTGCACATTTATTTATTTTTTTTGGTTCTAAATACAACGGTGCGAACACCAATTACAGTAAATAGTAAAGTACAATATACACATACAAACAGTAAACACAACATGAGAACATGAATGATAAAGATGTGTGTGCACATGTGCTCAGCGTGACAGATGGTGAGCCCATCGCCGCTCTATGCTGTTGGATGTATGTGCAGGCCTAAGTCCGTTAGTCGCCTTTTACGACACCCAAGGGAAGAGGGGGGGTGGTAGTATTCTTTCACCGATACGCGACGCGGCTAGACACTATTGTGCTATTGTAAGTAATAAATGTTTTTAAATTATATTTGTTTTTTTTTAATCTAAGTTGTTATGCTGTTATTGTTGTAACTGTCTCTGAACTAAATAAACTATTCTTCCATTTCTTTTTTTTCTTTGCGGCAGACAAGGGGCTAACAAGATGTCGAACAAACCTCAACCAGCAGCAGCAGTGCGAACGCCACCCCTGCAGCCAGGGTCATCAGGTTCACATCCAGCAGTATCCCGGACATGAAGACGAGGGACGCCAGCACGTGGAAAGACTTGCGGGTGATCGTGCCCGCCTTCACGGCTAGCTGAGTTCGGACAGTCAGCACCGCTACCGATATGCCCACCAGAAGCGACCAGAACAGGAAGATTTGCGCCTGGAAACCGTTGCTAGTTTCATATATACTCGTATAGTCGCCAGTAGATCACCCTACTACAGAATGTCAAAGGACAATGCCCATTTTGGACCTGTTTTGTTTTGAAAATGCATAAATATAATATAAATCGTATTGGCAAAAGTATTTTGCAGTTTCTCTGCCATAGTCACCAAATAGTGACTGCACATGTGCTCAGCGTGATAGGTGGTGAGTCTATCGCCGGTTTTGCTGTTGGATGTATGTGCAGTCTTCAAGACCGTTAGGGCTCTTCCTCACCGGATCGGTGCGTTGCGAGCGCATGTAATCAAATGAGAGTTTTCAGACCGAGTGGTTTCGGTAGATTTTTTATCAAAAGCATACGCGCGCCTCTTTTTTATAGCAAAAGGAGGCAAACGAGCAAGCGGGTCACCTGATGGAAAGTAATCACCGCCGCCCATAGACACCCGCAAAACCAGAGGAATCGCAGACGCGTTGCCGGCCTTTAAGGAAGAAATAGGCTCGTTTCTTGAAGGTCCCTAAGTCGTAACGGTCCGGAAATACCGCCGCCGAGATCTGGTTCCACAACACTGTAGTTCGAGGCAAAAACGCACAGTAGTAGACCGCCAACCATCAAGGTGATGTGGATGGAATGACAGTCGATCGCGAGTAGTGCGGTAAAAGAAATCAGCGGCAGGGATCAAGCCGAACAATTCCTCAGAACACTCTCCATGATATATGCGGTACAATATACAGAGAGACGCAACGTCTCTTCGAAGAGCCAGTGGATCAAGCTAACTTGAAATAACCACGTCGTCGACAATTCGAGCAGCTCTGCGTTGAATGCGGTCAAATGGAAGGAGTTGGTATTGGGGTGCTCCAGTTTAAAGATGGGAGCAGTATTCCATATGCGGCCTGACCTGTGCTTTGTACAGTTGTAAGCGGTGGGCCGGCGTGAAATACTGACCCGCTCTATTAAGCACACCCAGCCTCTGCATAGAATCTGTACAGAGCGGCCGGCCTCCCCCGTCTCACCCCCGCCAGCTCCACCGCGCGCCTCAGCAGTCACGACCAGAGACTGAATAACCCAAAAAATATGGTGTCTTTATATTGCGGTTGACGTCATACCGAAAAATAACGGTAACCGGAATATTCCGATATCCAAATTTATTTCGGTACCTACCGTAATTTTGAATTTATAAATAATAAAGGTATATTTCGGTATGAAAGAGATGGCTAACAACCATTTCAAGCATAAAAGACTAATATCATGGTTTTTCTCATCAATTTGCATTAGTTTCCTTGGTTCTCGATATCAAAACCCCTCACCCCGCACCCCGCAACTGTCAATGCAACGTTTTTCGGTACCGAAATCGCATTACGGTTATAACGGTATAGCCTTACCTCTATTTTATTAAGGTATGTAAACTTATTTTATACCGGTAACGTAACGTTATACCGTAACCGCTTTCAGTCCCTGGTCACGACTGTACGATATCGAATGAACAATACCGTACCGAAAACATCCACAGCTTGTCAGGAAATGTTTTTCACCGAAACGAAAACGCACCGATGAGGAAGAGTCCTTAGTCGCCTTACGACACCCAAGAAAAGAGGTGGGTTGGTAGTATTATTTTGATAATGAGCCGCGACCACACAGCTAAAGGCTGGAGAACATTGCTGTATTCATCGTTATAGCTTGTAATTGCCCAACTGCTAAGCTTAAGCTTTTCATAAGCACAATGCGGATTGGGCAATAACCCACCAAACTTGATGGGACCTAAAGTACGCTGGTGGGTTACAGTTACCAAACTGCTATATTACGACAACACCCGGGACCAAAGGATTTACGTGCCTTCATAAAAAAAGAGGAGCACGAGATTTTTTTTATTTGGTAATTCATCGCAGTGCAGACTGGCGCAGCATTGCAAATGCCCCACAAGCTGCTACGTCAATCAGCATCTTCTCAAGCCTTGAAATGAAAAATTTTATTTTTATTTTTGCACACTTACCCTGTTCTTTTCTAAAAAGATGTAATGCAAGGTTTGAAAAATGAAACCAATTCCAAGTATGGAATACAGGATGAGCAGCGCGAACGCCCCGCCTATGCCAACAATGATGCCGAGTGAGTGGAGATGCCTCTGCTCTTCGGTCAGAAGGCATATGCCGGTGATCATTATACCCACAGTGGACAACACCGTCTGAAAATTTATTTAAGCTTATAAACATTCGAAACCGATATTTTTATTTAATATACAATATAATTGTTATTGTCAGCCTACTTTGATCCACTACAAGGCAAAGACGTCCTTTCAGATGCATACCTTAATAAGACACGTCGACACAGCGCGATCCGACTCGAAGGACCATGTGACCTACTTAATTTTATTAATAATTGAGGGCCTTAAATTATGAGGGTTATTTATACAAATGTGATGCTTACATAAACAATAGTATAAATAAAGTCCAGTTCCTCATCAGTCTTATCAAGTTCGCAGGTAAACTTCACAATAGCCATAGCAACAAACATTACTATGCTTTGTGTGAGCACCATAGCCTCTCCTACTGTGAATGTCTTTTGAAACCGCATTAGTAATGTGCGAAGCAACCAACTGAACATAAACAGAGATGGTACAGAATAGAACAGACAGAATGGCAGGTCTGGAACAACAATTAAACAGTTAAAGTTAAAGATAAAGATGAATTTAAACAATCAATTGACATAATTCATTTTTATTGTGGGACAGTGTATAAAACTGTTTTTTTTTAAATTTTTTTTGTACAAATGTTATTGAGCCAGCTGACCACAGCCCCTGGAGGCTTAAGAGGGTTTATGCATTACGGTTTCCCATACAAACTCCAAGTCGAAACATTTAAAAACCAATAAGCCAATTTTGATGACACCTTGCATGCTAAAGTGAAATACAGGAATCTAAATAGTTTGTTGAAAACATTTTTAAAAAACGTTTATTTAACTGAGTTATTGCGATTTTAAACTATCTATAGTGGACTTTAAATCGCATTATCTCAGCTAAATAAACGTTTTTTAAAAATGTTTTCAACAAACTATTTAGATCCCTGTGTTTTACTTTAGCATGCAAAGTTTCATCAAAATTGGCTTATTGGTTTTTAAATGTTTCGACTTGGAAGTTTGTATGGGAAACCGAAATGCGTAAACCCTCTTAACATTAAAAGGATATTGTGCACCTGTTGCTTACACTGAAGTTTTAGTTCTTAAATGACCTCTGCCTCTACTTCTTTGTATCTAGCACCTTTTAAATGGTTACACCACAATAAACAGTGTTGCTTGTTAGAACCATGTTGCGTAGCGGTGAAAGAATACTACCACCCCTCTTCCCTTGGATGTCGTAAAGGCGACTAACGGACTAAAGACTGCACATACATGTAACAGCTTAGAGCGGCGATGGGCTCACCACCTGTCACGCTGAGCACATGTGCAGTCGCTATTTGGTAAAAGTGGATTATGGCAGAGGACTGCTTTTGCGGTTCTCATTGCATAGTCTCTGACAACCCCTTCGGGGATAATAGTCATGATTATTTGTATGTTATAAAACTAGTAACTATCCGGTTGGATACAGTTAACATTTATTTCTATGGAATAGGAAAGGTTAGGTACCCTTGAATCCAGTGTAACATTGATCAGAGCTCGATGGCTGTCAAGACTCTGTAAAGGATCTATTCAATAATAAGTACTTAGCTGCTCCAATATTGGTGTCCCTAGCCTAGCATCTCAAGAAAGTCTACCTCAAAAGCTTACTGTAGATTTACTATAACAAGAGTTTCACCCGTGTCCTTCATTTAACAACACGTGTTGTTAAAGACTCCAATTTGTATTTAATCTATAATAAAATCTTAGGTTTATCTATTACAAATTACATGGAATTGGCTAAATTCGATAACTTAACAGATAACTTAAAAGAATGCGACCTGTGATCACTGTAACACTCAGTTCAAAAGTCACCCAGTTGAACAGTAGTAATCAAATTGAAATGAAACACTTTTTTACGGATTAACTTGCATTTAATTTGCTATTTACAATGTTTTTTATATTAATTTATCTAATTATTATATTTATATTTTATTTATTTATTAATCCGTAAAAAAGTGTTTCATTTCAATGTGTAGGTAGTGCTCCCTTAAACCTCAGAAAACAATAGTAGTAATCAAACTTTAATATATACATGCTTACCATGCCCTAGGATTGTGTACATCAGCAAAACCGATATTAGGCTGGATGCTATACAGCCCCCAAAGTAAGGCTCTTGTAGTACCAGACATGATAGCGACAGGAACACAATGAACAACAAGCAGTATATCATTAAGCCTATAGAGAGTACTGCCACAAATTTGTATAGAGCTGACACCTCATGCTGTATCGAGTAGATGTTCAATATTATTGGCAATAAAGTGCAGCACCACAAGCCGTTACTCTTTGATGGCCTGGAATTTAAAAAATGGTTATGCAATTACAGGTTGGTACACATTGACACATTAAATAATGAAGCAGCCCTTGCAGAGTTTCTTGCAGTTTCTTTTCTGTATTAGTCTCTACCATTAGGGTTTGCGAAGTCATCAATTACAATGTACCTACTGATATTATCCTATAGTAGTCTTTGTGACAGGCAAAGGGATATTAAGAAGGATTAAATAAATATGAATGCTAATTATTACAAATTAAAATTAGAGCCAGTTACCTCGTCTGAATGTCTGCAGTTTTCATGTTCCTAGTTATTTGGATATCCACAGATCTAAAAAACTTGTTGCACTTAACTTCTAAATCTTGTATTGAGTTTTGATCCATTATTACTATTTAGTTAGAATACATAAGCGCCGATACGATATTATCTTCTTTGGTTTGTAATAATAGAGGTCACTGAAATACATTGGATTTTGAAATTGATATTTTGGATTTGGAGCTACAAACAAATTTCAATAATTCAACAATTCAACTTTGTTTACGTCCTTTCTTGTGGAATTTATCTTAGATAAACTATGCGTTTTGTTTTCACACCATTTTCACATTAATATGCTTTGTTATAAAGTCGGTATTCGAATGTACTTTTTGAAATGTCAAAAGAATGTCAATGGTGACTTTTTTTAAAATTATATTTGTTCCGTGAAGGATCAGGCTAAGGTCAGAAACCATACTACCTAGTCATTAGTTTTTTATTTCTTTTTTTCCCTAGATGATAATGATGATGAATGATTACGGTGATTAAGATGATGAATAATAAATGATGTTCCCCCAATCCCCTTGAGTCCTCAGTAAAGACGTGGGACTGTACTAAGATCTTACGCAGACTTCTTGAGAGAATTTGAAAATTGATGTTGCACTGTTTTGTTTCATTTGCCAACACTCATGCACGTTCACAAACACTTAACGGTTAATAATCCACTATTATTTTATATAATGTTTGAAAAAACACAAATTTTAGAAAATAAAATAAAACTGCAGACATTTCGCTTCACTTTCCCGCCAAGAAGTCCGTCAATGGTGACGTATCCTTCCAGATAGTGTTCCGATTCATGCATTATATACACAGAACACATATATTATATAACACATATGCTGACGGTTTTATCACTTTATTTATTACAACGCTATGGCTTAACTATGGTATATAGCTTTTAAAAGTAGGTACCTACCTACATTAAGTTCCTTCGGCAAGTAGAATGAATTAAAAATGGAGTCTCAGCACGTGTTAAATTGCGAATAGAACAAGGGAGAAACTCCCCGTTACGGCCTAAAATAATACGTATTGTATGTTTATATTTTTTAGGTCACTCGCTATTTGAAATTGACAAGTTAAGTCTTTTGATGTAAATGTAAGTCAATTGATGTCAACCATAGAGGTGTCAACTTTTAGTTATTGTTCTGAGTGTCAACTAGTCAACACACAGAGTTGTCTGTCAAATGATGTAAATAAAAAGAAAGATACATTGACGAAAATCTTTACAAAATCATTGTACTTAGGTATCAAGAGGAAATAGCAAACCTGAACGGCTTTACATAATTATGTCTAACAAGAAGTGGGAGTTCCGCGACGTCTCTGTGTTACTGCAAAGCTTTCGTGCATTGCTACTCGGCAGGAAACACAATCTGCATCCACGGTTCCCTGCTAATGTCGCTCCGAGGAGTATTCCCCCACCCGATATTCCTCGAGGTCCAGAGTATAAGTACTCCAAACAATATTATTATGAGAGAAATGCTTTCGACTCCGTGAAACCTCCTGTGATTGCGCCTGTAGGGGAAGGACCGCCTGTAGGAAGTGATCCGACGAAGAAAGCTCAGCCAGGCGGCTTTAAGCCAGATAGTGTTAGTTCTTTTAACTACTTATTAAAAGTAGAAACACATAAAAAAAAAGTAGATCAGTAGAGAGTAGAGAGTGACCGTCTAAACGTTGACGTTGAAATTAGGACACTTCTTCAGTTTCATTTAGATGCAGATGTGTTAGGGTGTTTAAAAGGCATTGTTAAAGGAGGATTGATTATCAAGCTAAGGATGTGTGTCACAGGATCATCGTAGCAAAATGGGAAGTTGTGGTCTCTGCCTATCCCTCCGGGAAACAGGCGTGATGTATAATCGAGGAACTTCTCCGAGGAACGATATTCGCTTGCGTTACATTCCGACCGCGCGTTCGTACAGGTATCGTGCGCGTAGGCTGTGTGCAAGCGAATATCGCCGAAAAGTGGTCGACCGGGTACTTCCTCGACTGTTTGTCATTTGTTTCTCAGGTATGCTTCCCCGGATTGCCAACCCCAGGAACCCCGTGGGCCTGGGACGGGCACAGCTACTTCGAGTGCGTCCCAGATCCGGAGCCCCCTCCGTGTCCGCCGGCGCCACCGTCATGCCACCCGCGCGCTTGCGAACCCACTCCGTGTCCCCCTCCCTGCCCCCCTCGAGCAGCGTCACCTTACGAACTCCCTCCGTGCCCTATTAAGCCTGCAGCGTCAGCGTGCGATCCACCACCATGCTCACCGTGCTCTGATAAGAAACCGGGGCAATGATACGTTGATTTCTTGAAGGTTTATTATTGGAAATATTACATTTAATAATGGGACTATGATTTTTACTAAAATGCACATACTCACACACACTAAAAGCAGGTAGAGTGTAATACTAGAAACGACTCCAATCATGACTGTCGACGACAACTAAACTATGAGCGCGGCCCGTCGTAGAAACTGCTAACTAGCTGCTTTACACCAACCGTTATTTCAGCCAGCAAGTCTAGCTAATAAGCAATCCCGCACCGTTGCTGTGTTTCCTTAATGAATGACTAGTAGGTCGTCGTCCTTCAAACACATGGTCGCAGGGCGCGAGCAGCACAGACCACCTAGACAAGTTGTAAACGCTCACCCACTGTCTATTCGTAATTCGTCGCTGCTATGTTACTGTATTGCTAGTGCAATTGGCACAGTAGTTCACAGTACACAGCAGCAGTGAACAACGAATTACGAATAGACAGGAAGCGTTTGACATTTGTCTAGGGGGGAAGAGCGGACTCGAAGGAGTTTCTCCGCGGGCTAGTTAACTCTTTTGTGTCGTTAAGTCCGCCATATATTGACTTATTATTACAACGGCGCATACTGAGCACTGCTGCCCACGCTGCTCCTGATCCTGACCTGCTTTTGGTATGATGTAAGCCTTAAAGTTTTCATTGATTTATAACTTTAATAAAGAAAATATGGTTGTTTTGTCAAACGAATTTTTTGTCGCAATTCCAGAGTTGCTCCCATTCATATAGTAATTGTTCTTTGCACTTATAAGGAGTTGCGAGGTTAAATATCTATTACCAAACATCCTGCAGTGTGACGATGACATAGAGGGCGAGACGCCAGACTTATCATCACGCCATGGGATATCATCTAGGGTTGATGGGAATTCTTCATCCTCATCCTGCGGGAGTTCCAAGTATTTAATAATTATTCATCTGCTTCCTGTCTAGAAAAATCATAGTTAAAATTCCACATCCTCTTTCTCATCCTTATGATTTGTGACCTCTCCTATTCAAGGAGTATTTAAAAGTTAAAAAGTGAAGAGAATAAAAAGGTAGTAGGGATGGTTTAAACTTTCTCGTCTCGCGTTATTTTATTTTTAGAGCTTTAGTAATTCATTAACACTTTATTTCCAGCGTCCTCTTCTGCATTCCGCAATTTTCATCCTCACCTATTAAATCCTCTTTCTCTCTTCCACCTTCTCTAATTTCTAACAATTCTTTTTTCGCATCCTGTTTCACATTATCGATTCGTTATCAACCCATGGACATACACATTACATGCATCAACACTTTCTTTTTCCCCCGGTAAAATTCAATAAGAATACCGCCGCGCCTTGGGAGACGCAACGGTTAAGTGGGACTCCCCTCCTGACTTCTGACGTTATGGGGGTTTAACCCATTAAAACATCGGGATACCCTCGCCGCATTTTGGGGTTGAGCCACGTTAGCAGTTTTATACTGACGTCCGCAGCCCGCCCCGCGGCTTTCGTCCGTGATGGTATATAATATGGGCGGGATACCTCCAAGGTAGCATTACCGACCTCCTACGGCTCGATGAGTTAAGGTATTTGCTGTTCCCTCATCCCTCTCATTCCTGATTGATTGCTACGCTTTCAGTGTGAAAAGGGGGACGGATGGTACCCCACATAACCGCTTGCCTCCCTTCTGGGGGTGGGTATCCATAAAGCGGATTCACTGGGAAAAAAGGGTATTTGACTTACGCCCAACATGCATCAACCCTGTGTCTCGACTCGACCGCTGGCTTATAGGTCAAAGTGCCTAATGCGAGTTGCATTTAGACAAACGAGGTAAGATGCAGTTGGCCCGTTCTTCTTATTGTGATTGAATAGTGATTAAGTCACTCTAGTCCCTTTGGCAAGAGGATGGAAAATACGTACGACGGTGAACTTTACGAATCAAAGGTCCTTCACTTTGTACCAATTAATTATTTCAACTTGTGTGTGTTAGTTAATTAATATTATCGAGTAGGAGAATATAATCCCTAAAGTATTTATTATTTCTCAAAAAGTGTGCGTAGGCGAGGCGTCGGCCAAGGCAGGTTATTTGGTGTCATACTTCCTGGCACGACCACGGATGATTTTCTAATATCTGTAGGCGGTAAAAAATAGTCTGGATTTTTTACAATTTTTTACCACTGTTTTGAAAATTTCTGCCAACTAGTCGTCCGGAGCGCTTAGAATATTTACTATTTTTACGCATATTTGGTATTTCCATACTATTAAAGATATGAGTGTCGTGCTAGAAAGAACAACTACCTAGCACGACCATGCCCGATCTCAGTGTTGTTCTGGAGACTTTAAACTGTACAAAATTATTTAGAATTCTACTATTTTTTATTCTAACCGTCCGTTTTAAAATCTCCAGAACAACACAGATTGGGCGTGGTAGTGCTAGGAAGTCACTCTTTCTAGCACGACAATCGAGAGATCCATTTAAGTACTAGAAAATTGGAAATAGGAGTAAGAAATAGTAGATATTCTACCATTATATTTCTACATTTACCATTAATGTAGACTATCATGATGATGGTTTTCTTGTCTTATCTTAGATTATGTTTTTTTTCTTAAATATGTATTTTAAGTTGTTTTAAACTTGATCCGGCAGTCAAACCGGCTAGGCGGTTTTGCGGGACATATTGTTTTTATTTTTGTTATTAAATTATGTACGTAATAAATAAATAATAAATAAGTAAATAGACCTAAGTAAATAAATTACGAATAAAACATAATCAGCCAAATCAGTCGCGCGTCGCGCCATTTTCTAGGGGAGCCCTTTCGGTCGCATAATCTCTTTCGACATAATGTAGTTTGGCATAACAGTTTCAGCATAAAGGTTTTTCCCGTAAAATTTGTAAAGCAGAGTGTTTTAAACCCATAATAGTTTCATAGGCATAAATTTAACTTACTATAATTGTCTTTATCATAATTTTAATCAGCATAAATGTAAATAACATAATTGCTATACGTCTAAATTTAATTTATCATAAAATACGAAACGCATAATATAAAGCGCAGCGTAGCTATTGTCTCGAATTTCGAGGTAATTTTATTATTAGACAACAGAAATACTAGCTGCCCTACTCCTGAAGGTAACTTTTTCTCTAAAATATCATACCCAGATTTTCGTTTTTTTTTTGTTTTTCATATATTCATATTATTAGGTAAATAAAGTAAAATGTCTTAAAAACTTAATACTTTGTGTTTTCGGTAAGGTTGTGCTATAAAAGACATTGACAGAAACGAATCGCGGCAAAACCGACTCCACGTAGTCTTGTCTGCCCTACGCTAGAGTGTAATTTAAGCCCGCGTAGGCGCGGAGGGGCGTGGTGGCCCGCAAGCTGAGGAGCAGGTGGCTTCGGCTTCGGCTTTCAGCCGCGGCGACGAGCGAAAGCCATCTGCGACGATAAGCTCCCGTGGGACTGCCGGAGTCCCGCAGCGCCGGAGCCGTAACAGAAACCATGCCTGCTGCATGCTGCATGCCTGCTGCATGCTGCATGCCTGACTGCCTGTTGCATACCTGCCTGCCTGCATGCTGCATGCCTGCTTGCATGCTGCATTCCTGCTTGCATACTGTATGCAAGCTTGCTTGCATGCATGCGGCATGCTTGCTTGCATGCTGCAGCTTGCTTACATGCTTCATGCTTGCTTGCATGCTGCATGCTTACTTGGATGCTGCATGCTTGCTTGCATTGCTTGCTTGCGTGCTGCATACTTGCTTGCATGCTGCAGCTTGCTTGCATGCTCCATGATGGCTTGCTTGCATGCTCCATGCTTGCTTACTTACATGCTCCATGCTTGCTTACATTTTGCATACTTACTTGCTTGAATGCTCCATGCTTGCTTGCTTGCTTATATGCTTCATGCTGCATGCTTGCTTGCATGCTGCATGCTTGCTTGCATGCTGCGTGCTTGCTTGCTTACTTAAACGTTGCTACGATTAAAAGTTGTTCGATTCAATTATTTGAAATGTTGTATTTTGCTGATATTAGTAATATTGGTAATAACAATTGATAATAGGCATTACAAAACTTTGTTAATTGTGTTTTGTAAAAAGAAAATTATAGAAAACAAAAAAATACAAAACGTTTTCGGCCAAATAAAATTCGTACAGAAAAATTTCGAGTTTAATATAGGTAACACTAAATGTTAACTTTATGGTATTCTATATGACTGCCAATAAATGTTATGATTATTAATCGTTATTGTAAAAACATTTATGTATAGACATTTGATGCTGATATATCATTATTATAAAAGAAGTTATGGGGATATAAAGTATGCCTAATGATTTATTCTGAATGAACGTTATGCGAAACGAAGACAATGCCAAAAAACGCTAACAGCCTTAAAATATGCCTCTTCAATTTATGCAACCCAATATGGGCCCATTTTCTAGTGATGCTCCGTCGTACATTTGACAATTGAATTTTATTTTTAAAGTTAAGAGTTTTGAAGTCGGATTACTGAACCAGTTCACAAAATATAAGTAGGTAGGTTATGGCGCCCACGTCGGTACTAAAGTTAAATAATTTCATTAACGCAACCGTGCGAACGAAACGGTCACGTGCGCGATTGTGTCCCCCGACATTTCATTGTGGGGACGTTGTTGGTGCGTTCTGATTGTCAATTAACAGGTGAATGTTAATCATGTATTCGTAGCAAACCACAGTTACGATAGGCATTGAGCTCAGCATTGAACCGATTTCATGTCCGCACATTTGGATAATTTCAAAATTATTTCATCGTAAGTATATACCTACTCGTAAAAACAAAACTTTCTTTTTGTAAAACGAAATAAATATTTGTTGATTTGATTTTGATTTTAATAATGAACATATACTTACAACATTCTCCCGTAGAAATTAAACTTCATCAATAATTATCCGTGTAAAAAAGTTTAAGTAGAAATACTTACCACACTACACACCCCTTGACTGCCGCGTTCTTTTTTTAAGAGATCTATAACAATTGGATTTCTGTCTGGTTTTATGGAAGCTGAGCTTATCATTCAAGTTGATGCGTTTGACCTTCGTCTCATCTGAGGAAGGTGGCGATAGGGCCAAAGATGGAAGTGCAACCCAGAACGCTAAACCACTCAAGGTGTGGCTATCACACATCTTGCCGCTACCGCTGCCGTACTTATCTAGACAAAAGTCGTAAGAAAGAGTTCATAATTATAATTATTAAACTCAACTGTATAATGTGCCTAAATTCAATCTAATAAAGTTTACTTATTTCAATCAGGTAAGACCAAGACGAGGGTAAAGCATTTCCCTATAGTGTAATAAAGAGGGAACTTAACCGTCAGTCTTCGTCCCAAAATTTGTAAATAAAAGATGAGAGCTCACCTGTTCGCCAAATAAGTAGCTTCGCCATTTATGTTACGATCAAATAAATTGTTTTACGACATCCACACATAAACCTGGCGAGGGAGTGTCCACTCGTGTGTGATGTGCTACTAGGTATACGAACTTTATGGGCATCCATTGATTTCCCCCCGGCTTTTAAAGTTAATTAGAGCTGCCACGGCTGCATCAATTTATCTCGTCCTTTCTACTATCCAGCGGAGTCTTGAGCACGAAATGCAACGCGATACAATAAGGTTGCATTAGGCTGGTAATTTAAGTTCGGATTTGAATACAGGTAGGTACTACATACGTCTAATTTTGTAGAAGAGACCAAAGAGAAACTACCGGCTGTTTGCACTACAAACACTGTGTTTGTGTATTTTCCATACTTTGATTCGAAACTCAGATTTTTAACATCAAGTTTGCAATGTCTTAGTATGTGTATTAAGTATTTTACGATCGTTTCATCATCGCAGATATATTATGAAATATAATTAAAATATTTTACTTGAGAATTTAAAATCTGCACTAATAATTATGCACTTAGTGCACACTTAATCTTAAATTATCCGCACTCGCTTCGATTACACGTTATAAATACAAGTGCCTAGATCTGGAAAAGTATGTTGCACTGCCAGTTAGAACTAGTTGGATGGAGAATACGACATACCAGGCCGTTTCGAGATATCTATCTACTTACTGTAACGAGCACATAAAATGAAAGTGGCTCGGCATAAGTATAAAAATGTTGATTGGTTCTACGAAGAGATACACCTGCATGAACGCTAGAAGCTATACCACAGGCTATACCTAATCCTATAATTTCTCTCTAATGCCACCTCATGGTGTGTGCCTGTAGTAAGTTATTTTTTTGTGCTCCTAAAAGTACTTAGTGTAAAAGTTATCCATACCTATTTCTACCACCAAACACTTCTCATCGGTCGACGAGTTTTTGTAAACATGCAGGGTGTTGGAGGTAGTTTTGTATGGAACAGCTGTACCAAATTATTAAGTATTAATATAAGCTATTTTGATATAGTATAATCAGAGTTTATAAATATGGCTAGCTATATAGCTAGCACCATTTTATCTATGTGTCATCTTATCTACGCCTAGTGCAATGTTGGTGGCATTGTTTTGTTTCGTCACATAAATTGAATACTTTTTTCTTACTACTATTATTATAAATCTTTCAAAGTTTTTTTTTCTTTACATTCTTTCGAAATTAAAGAGGAAATGGGCAGCGTGCGCGAACGAAGTCGCGGGCAACAAGGACTTATAAAATATACAAATTAGCTTACAGTTACTAATATAATATTCAGGTATGTAGGAGCTCGATGGCGCAGCGGCTAGTGCGTTCGGCTTGCGAACTTGCCCGTTAAGCAACTTTCGCAATGCCTGGTCGCTGGATGGGTGACCAAATTTAAAACATCTCGAGTTCCTCCGTGCTTCGGAAGGCACGTTAAGCCGTTGGTCCCGGTTGTTGTCGTAAGATGACACTCGTTAAAACCCACAAACCCGCATTGGGCCAGCGTGGTGGGTTATGACCCAATATCCCCTCGTGCATTGTCCACCAGTATGTCAGTATGTCGTTACCAGGTCAATACAAAATATGAATTTAAAAAAAAAAAATGATGCAATACAATGTAGTATCAATTAAATAAAGACAATTAGAAATAGCTGTTGGAGTGCTTAGAACATTTCAGATCCAAGCTGTTTTGTCTTCTGTGTAATCTGACACTTTATAATAAGCTTTTTTATAAAGCTTTTCTTTGATTTTGATTTTAAATTTATTAAGATCTAATTTCTGAATATCATTTGGTACTTTGTTGTAAAATCTTACACACAGACCCCTAAAAGAATTATTTATTTTATGGAGCCTAGTATAAGGTACTGCTAATTTGTTCTTACTTCTAGTGTTTACATTGTGAATATCACTGTTTTTTAAAAACATTCCAGTATTTTTATGAACATAAATCAAATTTTCATAAATGTATTGTGATGCAACTGTCATTATATTTATATTCTTAAATATCTCTCTGAGAGAGTCGCCAGCCTTTAGGTTATAGATTGCTCGAATAGCCCTCTTCTGAAGCACAAAGATAGTTTGAATGTCGGCAGCATTTTCCCACAGTAAAATGCCGTACGACATTACACTATGAAAGTTACTGAAATAAACTAATCTGGATGTATCAACGTCAGTTAACTGACGGATCTTCATTACTGCATAAGCCGCAGAGCTAAGTCTATTCGACAATTTAGCTATATGTGGGCCCCACTGAAGCTTGGCATCTAACGTGATGCCTAGAAACACAGTGGTGTCCACAGGATTCACATTCTAATCTTTAATTTGTACACTAGTTGTTACTTGCTTAATATTAGGCAATACAAATCTTACACATTTGGTTTTTCCCTCGTTTAATAGCAAGTTATTTACACTAAACCAGTCTTTGTTCCCAACTTGTGTCGCTTCATTGATTACTTAACTAAACAAATGTTTCTTTATTAAAATGAAACGTTCCCAGTCTGACTTGAACAGAGGTAAATGTTGGTATTTAATTTGCGTTTATAGCGCATCGCATAAACAGTAAACAGCGTACTAAAAGACTGTGACGCTATTCTGAGACGCTTCCCTGTACAATACTGTTTTACATAAGAGGATAAGTCGGGATGTCGCACGTGAAGAAGCAATGTATGCATAAGTCATGAATTCGTAAATGTCATGCGAATGGGATAACTCATGTTTTGTTAATGAGTTAGTTCAAAATAGTTTCGCGATTTTCGCGTCCGCCTTGGTCAATTCAATTTCTTAATAGAAAAAGGCGTGAGTTTATGTATGTATGTAGTAGGTATAGAAATAAACTCAATTCTTCATAATAGATATGGGCGCCGAGGGCCAAATCCACGCGCCGGCGTGGAAGTGGTCGGCGGCGTGGTCGTCAAAGATTGTTTAAACTCTAAATAAAACCATTTTTTGTTCGGAATTTATAATCAATTGTTGTATGATATTTCAGTAAAGTCGACAAACAGGGAAGTCGGCACAAGGATCCTAACTCATTTTAAAAGCATAGGATCCAAAAGCTACCCAAAGCTAATTTAAATACTAATCTTTTTACATCAAGTGAACTTCTTTCTTTGGCAGATAACCCTTATTTAGCGGTTAATCTTGTAAATACTTACTTTTCTAATAAAGGTAAAGATCTAGCCTCCAAAATTACTACAAATCACCAACCTCAACAACGCACTCTTTTTTCAGTTATTCAAACTCTATAGCATTGTTTATTACCGATGAAGATTAATTAGGTCGAGCGAATTACTTCTAGCCTCAAGACCAACTGTGCTGTGGGTTGGGATTGGTATCTCCGTCAGCTTACTTAAATCTGCTAAGGACGTACTGATACCAATTCTCACTCACGTTTTTAATATTTCCTTAACCACAGGTAGGTATATTTCCGAATGTTTTCAAGAAGGCTATCGTCCATCCGATTTTCAAACATGGTGACGAAGCTAGTGTGATCAACTATAGGACGATTTCAGTTTTGACTTCATTTTTAAAAATTTCAAAATAAATAATAAATAAAAGACTTTAACAATATTTAGATAAATTCAATATCTCATCAAATAACCAATACGGCTTCAGATCTAGAATAAGCACTGAAGATGCGGTACTAGAACTTACTGACAGGATTTTAGTCTTAGTCTACTTCGAGAAGTAGACTAAAATCCTTGGCGTCTTTCTTGATTTATCAAAGGCTTTTGATACCGTGTCCATTCCTATACTTAATTTTAATGCAACATTAAGTATAGTCATACCCATGTGAATTGACAAACGTTAAAAATCTGTATTCTGTAAATAAGTGTATCAATAATCAAAATCAGAATCTAAATATTCAACTGTGTCATACGACATTTCATGTTCATCATTATCAGATTGCACCAAATGGTTGGATTTCAGAAATATCGGACTCATTATAACTTTCATTGCTTGATGAATCACTTTCACCGCCATCACCAACATAAATACCTTGGTACTTCTTTACAAACTGCATAAAATTCATGATCTTTATGCCGAATTGCACACTTCAAAATCATCTAGATTAATTTTCTTTTTTAATTTTGGTTTATTTTTCATGCGTAGAAAATACAGCAGACGTCTATCCTTCTCTTTGTGTTTTCATTACGGAAGAATGAGATACACTCACCTAAAAAAACATAAATTACTTTAACTTAATACATTAGTGGTAAATTTTCATTGTATCTACTCTTAGATTAAAACAAAAAGGGAAGATACGGCATTAGCGTCTCGTGAGTGAGCCGCCAAAATTAGGCCTAAAGGCACAATTTCACTTCAGTCACAATTTGCCGAGCGAACAGGCTACATCGCACTATTGCAGATATTCTACTGTGTGAAAAAGAGAAAGACGCTACTCCGCAGTGGCGTCGGAATCGGTCGTACGTACTCGTCTGTTGCGAAGCGACCGAGACGTCAACGCGCTACTCGCTGACTCCCTCGCGCTGGCGTTGAAACTTACCGCTTTGTCTCGCTCGCTCGATTTACACTTTATAGGTGTGCATGTGTGAGTGGTGTTTGCATGTAGTTGCGTAGGACTATATTTTGAATGACTACAAGTAGGAGCATGCCGTATCTTCCCTTTTTGTTTTAATCTAAGTATCTACTATATGATTTACCTACCAGTCATGTTGACAACTATGTAGGTAATGTTATTGAGAGAAATAGAGTCCAATCCTAGAGACTATCTCCAACAAATATTTTACCAACATTGTAAACTACTTTTCTTTCACGACTATGAATAAGTAGTTTTCGTCATTTTAACGAATAAAAATATCACTAATAATTAGAAAAATAGTCCGCGCTGACACTTTGACAGCACTGCAGTCAACAGATGACAATGATGTATTGTAATGATGTTTTTAAGTTACTGTTCCTAGTAAAAGAAATTAGTGCCATTAGTTTTCTGCATCATGGCATGGCCAGGTTTTCTATTTTCCTGGTCAGGCTTTTAGGTACATATTGTTAGTTGTAGTTTAAATTCAAAATCATATTTTGTATTTTGTAACCTGTTAACGACATAACATATTTTTTGTTTAATCGTTGCTTCTGTGCGCTGTTATTCTTCTCAGAACAATAACTTGTTCCGAGGGTTTATTGCGCCCGTTCTTTGCCACAGCTAAAAAATGACGTCCTGAATAATGGGTGGTAGGTTAAAAAGATTTGGAATTATAAATTGAGTTTATAGCATAGATTTAGTATCTAAATCTATGGTTTATAGATTATATTATATTTTAAGTTTGAGTTATTACTATAATAATTATTTACTTAGCTTTATAGTGATGCCTAGCCTCTAATGGAGAGGGGCCTTTCGCTCAAGTACTCAAGACTCTAATCCGACAGAACGACGACTCCGCAAAATGACACCTCGAGACCGTTGCTCTACCCATGATTAGGGCTAACCTGAGTACAGTCGCGTGCTCCGATGTGTGCGTATTGTGTTAATTTAACTTTATTCATTTACAAGGTAGTTTAGGTATCATCGCGGTCACCGTCGCCTTACCTACTAGTTTGCCAAAAAATA
Source organism: Scoparia ambigualis (assembly GCA_963921215.1). Lineage (NCBI taxonomy): Eukaryota > Metazoa > Arthropoda > Insecta > Lepidoptera > Crambidae > Scoparia > Scoparia ambigualis. Next base: position 23,423,218 of record OY992521.1, on the reverse strand, counting down.
GACAAAGCGATAGTAGGCGTGTGTGCAAAGAAGCCTGGTAAAGCGACGACGGAGTCCGTGATAGTACGCTTACAGCAACATTATATCTTTTATCTTAGATAAATGATTGGTCTTGCGAGACCAATCATACATCTAAGTCTTTTATGAAAAAAAAATACAATGACATAATGACATAAGTAGTAAATTCTTAGACCTTTAAAAATACGAAGAAATTTTACTATAAAGTCAAAGTTAATAGAATTTACCAACTGTATTTTAGTGTTAAAAATTATACAAGTAAGTACCTACCTAGGTACTAGTAATTCGAGTTTATCTATTTTGATAAAAATGCAGTTATAAGGTTACCCTTATTACCAAAGGTATAGTTAGGTAATAGTTCTACCAAAGGCTTCTATTTCGAATTAAATAGTCTGCACAATCTGTACCTTGCGGAATAGTCACGTTGTGTACATTTTAGAGTCAGAGTAAGTAAACATACTGTACGAGCCTAGAAGCTACGCCCTATTAGTGTGCTAATTGTTCCACGGACTTCTACGAACGTTCAATTTACACAGCATCGTTTCCACGCTGAATGATTCAACTTTTCGCAACTGCACACGCCATGTACGACCAAAGCAAGTTCTTCTACGTTCCCGTTTCAGTGTGCAAGTGAGTGAGCGCACTACAGACATTCGGTGTCCTTTTTTTGTCGGAATGAATATAACATTTAAGTACTAATTCCATATATTCTAACGCAGATTTCCCACAAAAGTCGGTACTAAGTACAAATTAGGTGACCAGTGGTCCAACTTATCATCCGAACGTTTGTCGAGCAAAAATTAAAAACTTAATAGTGTTATGCAATGATATTATCATTGGTGATGTGCGCTAAGTCAGTCAAAAAGCCGGAAAGAAAGTAGAACACTGACAAATGGTCTGATAATATTCGGTCCTACAAAAAGTCGGTCGTGGTGTGCGAGAACTTTACCAACCAACGCAGACGAGATATTGCAGAAAGAATATAGGGTTTTACCTAAATTAGTTGAGTCGGTCGAAAAGCCTGAAAGAAAATAGGACACCGACACAGTTGCTCTTGAAACTGTCTGATAATCGGTCCTACGACAGGTCGTACGTGTGCGAGCTCACCGAGCCTCCTCTTCGGCGCATGATCGCAGCCCGGCGGACGCTCAACTCCGCGGACTCCGCCACCGCCATCGCTAGTCCTTCGGCAGACGCAGGCCGGGCCGTACGTCGCTTACTCGCACCGTCACTCACAATAATGACTGACGTTACCCCCCGCGCTAATCAACCGACTACACAACACGAGTGAAGGGTCCGGACCCCATTACAAAGCTATGGAACTTGCCTCCCATTTAAACCAGCTAGTTGTTTAGTGCACCTGACTTTAAAGCGAAACTCAAAATGATACAGGACTGCGATAGCTCAGCTCATGCTGATAGGGTCGCCGCCTTCAAAGGTGATCCAGAGAAGCTACGGCAAGCTACCGAATTTGTAGACCAACTAATTCAGCAAGCCAAAAAAGAGGCAGAGCTAAAACAAAAAGAGAAAGACCGAAGTAAATTCGTAAGTATCAATGTATATTTAACAACGTAAGGAAAAATGGATATGATAGGGCGGTAAGTGTTCAAAGGCGTACGTACGAGTAGTGCTGCTGTAGATTGCAAACCTAGGCTTCTGCGATATAGCATCGCTGTTATTCATCACAGATACTGAGAGTGCCATACCTGGGTTGTTATCGATATTTTGTTGCTTGCTTCTCATCAAAATTTTCGTAATGATTGCCATTCATTTGTATACCACCGACAACGAGACGTTTGGCGTAAATCAATACGCTCGTATCCATCCAGCTGACGTAAATCGAACGTAGAAAGCAATGCAAGTCAAAGCAAAACACACTTACAAAAATTTTCAATAGGCCCATAAATCTTACATAAAACAAACCCATTACATTGTCATTGACGAATAGGACATTACCGTTAAGTGTTATAGCGCGTTAATCTGTTGAATCCTTTATCATTTTGACTTGTGGCCGATAATGTTTTGGTAAAGCTATATTGGTGTTCGTGTGATTGTCCATGGCGTACTTATCTGATAACCGTTTATAGCTATTACCCTATTTGATCGATTGCCGGGTCAATATTTTGGTTTTGCGGTGCAGCGCTTTGGCAGTGCACCAAATGAGTGGCGTGCGTGTGTCGCACGGCGGTTATAGGTAGTTCGGCGAAATTAACCTATCGATTAGTCGGTATTATACACAGATAGGCTGGCCTCATACATCCGGAATGGCTCTCTGGATTCATATTCTAAAATTCATAATCTAAATTCCGGCACCTTGCCTTACACATATCTTAAAATTACAGATTGATCAGTAGTCTCGTAGTTCCCGGCACATCAAACAAACGTCTTTATGGAAGAGGAATTAATACCAATCGCATTGCTTTTGGCTCTACATAACAAAAAAAAAAGAAATGCAAACGCAAACACTGCCGTTCTATTAAAATGTATGGGAATACGCGCGTTATGAAAATATTCCGATCCGCATTCAGAACGCTCGTCAGTTAAGTATCATTCTTACAGATCGATCTGGGAAATTCGTAATCTAAAAAAATCAGAATGTGTGTGGAGCATACTGATATTGATTGGTATTCCGGTCTTTCTGAATTAATAATATGAATTCATATTATGAATCCAGAGAGCCATTCCGGATGTATGAGGCAGGCCTTAGTTTAGCATCTACCATCTAGATACCTATAGATAGAATGATACATGTTACAACTGGGACCCTACTGTCACCTCTACTGCTCTAAGAGGTGACAGTAAACTTACTAAGCAAAATTTGTTTGGGAATTTGCGCGAGTTGATGTTAGGGCCCTTGAATATTTTTGGAAATAATACTGTATTGCTACCTTGTTCCTAAAATTCTAGTCATAAGTAGGTAACTAGAATTGTTAGCACTTTCACGGTCTTGTCGCTTTACAGCGATCTTTTCAAGACAACTACACGGATGAAAAGAACTAAGACAATAAGAAAATTCCAGTACAATAACGACAACAATATGCAAAGCTTCACTGTTACTACATAATAAAACACGAATAATAATGTTACGGATTTGGATATTCTATTGTTCGATAAATACGGTGACATATACATACTTAAACATCATAGTTTCATTAAGGAAATAGCGGAAATAACAGCTTAACAGCGGGACTTCTATATTAATAAGAATCAATTGCCACAAATGTTTGTACTTGATTTATAATTACGCGTATTAATTCAGAATGGCTGCTTTTTGCTGCTGCTGCTGCTATGCTGCGATTTGGATAATTATTTTATTGTTCAGTTTGTAATTGTCAGGCAGGACCAGAGGGCCAAGGCCAACTTTCTTTCCCCTTTTGATTATTTTGAAAGGATTCGAGAGGATTCGAGCTCCATACTTTTTTTGGCATATTCTGAAAGTGCCGGCCAACAAAAAAAAAAGTACGTATTGTTAGAACTAGCCATTTTGAGTAAATAGTTAATATGGCATAAAAGTTGTAGGATTGCTCTGAGCCAAGTTATACAAGTTCGATGATTTATCATTTTCATACATTTATTGATTTCTGAAAGTGGGCCTGGGGCTAGGAAACAAAATAATCCTACTAATATTATAAACGCGAAAGTTTTTAAGTATGGATGGATGTTTGTTACTCTTTCACGTAAAAACTACTAAATATATTTGGATGAAATTCGGCATACAGATAGTTTATAACCTGCATTAATAATAATACAGGTTGCAACCAATAATAAATAATAAAATATAATTTTATTGCACACAAGAATATATAACATAAAACATTTATACAGTGACAAAGTACAAAACAGGCGGCCTTATTGCTAACAAGCAATCTCTTCCCAATATTATAATATGTTTGCAATAAACAAAAATTCGGATGTTTCATACAAAAGTGGAAATACTTACTAGTCGACCTAAATGTATGGGACAGCTAATTGTTTTTTTTTTACAATTTCAAAGTTTACAAAAAAGTCGTTTTTTGCACCTCTAGGCACTTAAATTAACTCAGTTGCGGGACTATTATATAGTATACCTACGAGCGAACACCTGTAAGTACAACTAGCGGACCGTATGCCTTTTCATCTACGTGAATAACATCTACTCCCTTATCCCGTGATAGTTTCCCTTATATACAGCCTAAGGCCACCCTGAAGGTCCATTCTAAATATAGGTAAAATACATTGGATGAATACCTAGTTTTAGAGATTATCTCCTACATCTAAACTTACAAACTTGAATAAATTAGTGAGTGGTAGCGGCATGACCAGTAGGCCTAGCATGCGCAACACGAGATATGTCGCGGACGGGAGACGACAAATCATTTTAGGTTGTCATGTTAAGGTTGTAGACAAAAATACCACAGTTTATGCAAAAACTACTATTAAGTCTATTTTTGACATATTATGTAGAGTTCTAAGCGCATCCATGTGTCTTTAGTGTCGATAGACATTAGAGATAAATTAATAAAACACGAGAAAACATGCTAGGCCGGCTGAGTTTAAAGTCCATGACTCTCAAAAATACTACTAACCCGCAGTCTCTTCTCCTGGTTGTTGTAAAAAGCGACTAGCGGACTGAAGACTGCACACATCCTGCAGTATTATAAAGCGATAGGCTCACCACCACCTACCACGCTGAGCACACGTGCGGTTGAAATCTGTTGAAACGTGCACAGTTTTTGCGGTCCTCATTGCCTAGTTTCTGACAACCCTTTGGGGACAACAGTCGTGAATGTAAATGTATGTGAAATGTATGTACGTAGTACATAAATATACATAGACATACACTCTACGTCTATATGACGACGCATGTACGATAAGATCAGCCCTAGTTATACAATTTTTTTTTTCTATGATCAAATAATATAAGATCTTTCAAAAGATACAAGTTGCACAACAAAGTACCTACCTACTATTCGGGATCAGCCCTAGTTACTTATACAATTTTATTTTTTTTCTATGATAAAATAATTATGGCGATGAAGATCAGATTTCAATTTCAAAGTAGGTCAGATTCCAAGTAAGTCAGATTCCAACTAGGTCAGATTTTGAGTAGGTTATGTACAATATAGTCATGACAAGATTCTTCAAAAGATACAAGTTGCACAACAAAGTACCTACCTACTATTCGGGATCAGTCCTAGTTATTTATACAATATTTTTTTCTATGATAAAATGATAAGATCCTTCAAAAGATATAAGTTGCACAACAAAGTACCGGCATTTAAATTAAAATGATTAGAAATGTTGACAATAACTTTATTACTTAATCACTTGTGGATTTGAGTCAGTTTTGTTTTGGTGGTGATTGAAAAATTCACTCACTGTCTTCGATAATTTATCGGATATCGTCTAAACACGAGCTTACAATGAAAGAAACATAAACAATTAGTTACAATCTGAAAAAGTGTTAAAAAAATTCCACGAGCAGGTTTCGAACTCTTTTTCAGTTTGTAAACTGTTCGCAACAAAATTTGCAATAAAATTATATAAACAATAACATTAAAAACAATTAGATTTATTCGTAATTTATAATATTTTGGGAAACACTGATAAATGACATCATTATTTAGCTACTTTATATATATTCACGTAGAGTTGGGTAGGTTATGTGATGCTGTATAGTGTTTATTGTTAAAACTTGTGCCTATAATAATGTGTTTCCTAATATAAGTTTTCATTCCTTACAAAGGTGTAAGGATAAAAATGTCGACAGTAAAATAGTTAATTAAGTAAGTACTTACAGAGAAGTCGAATGGAAATATTAAGATCAAGAGAAGAAAAAATCACAGATTTCGCAGTCCCGCATGAATCGGAGCATCGAAATACAAAAATATACGATTTTTTTTAAAATTTTGAATAACACATTACAAGTTGAATAATAAGAATTTTTTATTGAGATATTACTTCCCTAAAATTACACAACTACATTACTTACAAGTTAATATACCTAACATACGAAAGTTTATCACTGCATGACACAGAGAATAACATTTTCTTTTCTTTTACAACCTGAGTGAAATTCATTTTAAATAACACATTACAAGTTGAATAATAAGAATTTTTTATTGAGATACTTATAATTTCCTAAAATTACACAACTACATTACTTACAAGTCGAATTATAAAATACAAATGTTAACACTGCACAACACAGAGAATAACATTTTTTTTTCTTTTACATTCTAAGTGAAATTCATTTCACTTAGATTTTCGAAATTCCAACTCGAATGCACTTTTCGCCTGCATCCGCATCTTTTAACACCATTACCATGACGATCGGTCAATAATCAATTATAAAATAATAAATTATATTTTCTTCACTTTTATATACTTACGGAAATACCCGTTTTTCTACAATTCCAAATCTACAATCACAATTATTAACTGATTTTTAAAATTTATTTGCCATTTTGTAGCTAAACTAATACCCTAGGACCCATTTTTCATTTTTTCTCAAGTCTGTTTTTTTCCGAAATATTTAAGTACAATTTATTAAACAAACACCCCCCAAAAAATCCGTTTTTTAACATATTTCAAAGTTTCAAAAAAAAAAAAAAATACCAGCCGATTTTCAAAATTCGAACGCTCACACGTGTCTCGATAAATTCCTCAACTCTTGGTACTATTCTCATCTCGATCCTCCCAAAATCCTTGGAGCTATGGCCAAAAATACGTCTCAGGCGATTTGCACCTGATAACCATTTTCAATGATAAAATACATCAATTAAATGTAACAACCAAAAGAAACCACATCGAACACTTCTATCATTAAAAGTTATTATGAATGTCGCCCTTACTTTTATAGGATGAGAATTTATAGTAGGTAAGCAGGTACTAAGTAATAATTAATGTTCCTTGGCGGCCCTGAGTGCCTAAGTGCGGCGTTAGGTGCTGCGTCTTGTGAAAGTGGACTCACAATCAACCTTTATAGTCTTTGCAAGAAAAAAGAAAGATCTGACTCCGACCACGAACCCTCTTTATGTCAATAGTTCTTTTATAAGTTTCTTTCGATAGTTTTCCTATAGAAGTTTTACTCTCCTTTACCCTCTGTCTACCTAGTAAATAATTAACTTTATCTTAGGGAAAGAATAGGCTGACAATAATAATAATAATAGGGAAAGAGCAATGACTCCCTGGCACAGGTTTATTATTCACTAGCGGCCGCTCGCGGTTTCACCCGCGTGATTCCCGTTCCCGTGGGAATATCGGGATAAAAAGTATCATATGTGTTAATCTAGGTTATAAACTATCTGTATGCCGAATTTCATCTAAATCTTTTAAGTAGTTTTTACGTGAAAGAGTAACAAACAAACATACATAGTACTCACAAAGTTTCGCCTTTATAATATTAGTGTGATACTTAACAGGATACTCACCACAACATTGATTGATAATTAGGGTTGTTAATAATAGGTCGTTCTTTATTAGTAGGATAATGTCCAATTTTTACTCCCGCTGTAAAAAAAAGGGGATAAAATATACATTTGCTGAGCTTCTTACCAAATCTGCTTACTACTAGACCTTCCGCTTGAGATTTATGAACCGATGGTGTAGGTAGTAAGTTATCCTTACTAGCTCGTTTGTAGCCAAACATAAAAAAATACATAAGTGCCACTATTATCCCCGAAGGGTTAGTCAGAGACTAGGCAATAAGGAGAGGACCGCAATAGCAGTCCTCTGCCATAGTCCACTTTTCACCAAATAGCGACTGCACATGTGCTCAGCGTGACAGGTGGTGAGCCCATCGCCGCCCTATATTGAATTGGTTTACAAACATTCTTCAGCGAATTTGGCCGTAGTAGAGTTAAGTAGGTACCTCTGTGTATTCTACCTTTTCCGATGTGCAGTGCAGATGCGTGATTGCTTCATATTATTTCTAACTCCGGCAATTACTTACTTTTGCATTATCGGTTTACGCAATATGCGTGAAGTTAAAATGCGTGTAAGTCAATATGCGTGTAAGTCAATATGCGTGTAAGTCAATATGCGTGTAAGTCAAAATGCGTGTAGGTCAATATGCGTGTAAGAAGTTAGTCATTATGCGAGTAACCCAAACAAACGTGGCCACTGGCCAGTATTCTGTGAAATTTTGTTCTTATTTTTCTATGAAGGATGTTGTGGAAGGAGACACGTCAAGATTGTGTAATAAATATTAACTACTCTATTAAGTATAGAGAATTAAAACTTATTTAAAAAAAATTTGTTATCCTTAGAAGTAATTGCTTTAGTAAGATTTGTAAAATATAAAAAGAATACAAGTTAACACGATTTGTAAGGAGAATTTCGCGTACGCATTATTCAGTTGCAGCGAATTTTAGAATCGCATTTTTTAGCGAATCAATATTTCATGTTGGATATATTTTGCGAACGCCTTATTTAGTTGCAGCGGATTTCAGGATCGCATTTTTTAGCGAATCAATATTTCATGTTGGATATTTTTGCGAACGCCTTATTTAGTTGCAGCTTATTTCAGGATCGCGTTATTTAAGGGGGTCCTGCAGGAAATTGAAAAATTTACGTATTTTTAAGTCACACTTGTGCTATGCGCTGAATTAGTTAAATACATTAAAAGAACTTATGTAAGTTAACCTGTTAACCTATATTTATTAGTAGTAGATAACCTATTCGATAAACACTCAGAACCTGTACTTATACCCGTGGTACTACGGTCCTACTGGTAGTACCAAGGGAATTTCTTTTGCCCGTAGTACTGCTATCCTGTCTGGTAGTACCACGGGAGATTTTACATTACCCGTGGTTCTACTTGTAGTTTACAAAAAAACAAAAGAAAAAAAACAAAAACAAAAAAAAACCAAAAAAAAAACCAAATAAAAAACAAAAAAAAATAAAAAAAAAGTTTTACTACATTCGATTTTTCAAGCTTTTGTGCCATATTAACTATTTCTCCAAATGGCTAGTTCTAACAATACGTAGGTACCATTCTTTTTTATTGGCCAGCACTTTCAGGAAAGCCCAAAAATAAAAATGTCCTTTACTGCAACTAAAAAAGGAGATCGCGAAATTCATCTATTAATAAATTATGGGAACATAAATGAAGCTTTCGCTAAAAAATGCTACTCTGAAATTTACTGCACCTAAAAAAGGAGATCACGACATTCATCTAATAATAAATTATAGGAACATAAATAAAGCTTTCACTAAAAAATGCGATTCTAAAATTCGCTGCAACTGAATAATGCGTTTGCGAAATTCTACTAACAAATCGTTAACACCGTTGCAGCGAAGTTTATAATTATTGCTTCAAATTTATTTAAAATAATAAAATCATTATGTACTCATTTTAGCATAATTTACACTAGATCATTTTTGCGATTTCATTTGAACACTTTCAGTTACTACGACTAAAAACATTTCGTATCATTCGTTTTAGTCAAAATTGCTGGCTTCCGCCATTGTTACATACTTTTTTTGTTATCTTTTAACATTATTTTATTAAAAAAATGTTTTTGTCTTTACAGGAAGCGCAGGACGCAGCATCGGGTAAGTTTATAAAGTGCAACGTAATAAGACCGAAATGCAGGTGTTCAGGGAAGAGGTTCCGCTGATGTCCGTTCTCTTCGGCAGCTGCTAACAAAGTGTCTGCCCGCAGTGCCCGGCCAGTCTAGTCGACCACTTCCAATGCTCTCCCTTCCACCGTATCTTTTTATTTTGCTTTTGTCTGTTTCCGTTAGTGTTGCCATTTTAATAAATGATATTTCTTTCTTTCTCAATTAATTATTTATACATGATTTATCATGAAATAGTCTAACGATATTGTATTATTCATTTGTTTATTTTATTTAGGTATTTATGAATTAAAACAAAAAATTATGACATTCGGCCATCCGACATTGTACGGCATCCGGCGCATAATGATTAAAATGAAATGCAGTAGGTATTTGTAAAAATATATTATTAAACACGATATGGTTTTAGCTGTTATAACAAATTACAAAATATTAGTGCAAATTAAATAACAATTAATTCCAGATTTTAACAAATAACAAATAAAAATAATGCAATTTATGCAGTTAATTTTATCGAATTATAATCATGACATTTGGACAGTTGAAAATTAATTATTTTTAGAATCTTATTCTGTAAAAGTAGATGAGTCGCCATCATTTACATGTAGTGCATTAGCATTGACCCACGATCGCATACGATCAGCGGCAAGGCAACTACCGTGTAGTATTTTCTATTTCCACTAAAACCGGGTATACTAGCTATTTCTTACCGGTAATTGCCTAAAATTTTCGTTACTTTAGGATGGGCATACAAATTTTGAGAGCAATTTTTTACTTTTACCTACGTTTTCGGAGAAAATACTGATGGCATGCAGATCAAGATACTTTGATTTGAAGCAAAGCACACTGCAATCACTTTCTTCCTCTCCTATTCCACAGCATCTTGCATTTTCCTTTCGGCCGGTTTCTTGAGCGCGAAGCTGAAAGCAATATCCGTGCCGTCAATCTAATGCCGAAGGCATGGATGGGATTGGCTGGAGGATGATCCTGTTAGGTTTTGATATCCTTGTCCCTATCCTCTGCCATATTTTTAACTTCTCGCTCAACTCCGGCAGTTTTTTGCCTTCCTTACCTTCTCACTTTAGACCCATATCCATTCTTCCTTTTCTTTCTAAAATCCTTGATCGCCTTGTCTTCAACCAAGTCAGTGTCTTTGTTAATTCACATAGTTTCCTCAGCCCTTTCCAATTCGGCTTTCGCCCGGGGCATAGCACTACTTCCGTGCTGACTAAAGTATCCGACGATATACGCCTGGGGATGTCCAATCAGCGGTTGGCAGCGTTGGTTCTTTTGGACTTTTACAATACTCTCAGCGCTGTTGATTTCGATATTTTTCTGGCTATGTTGAAATTTCTTCTAGTCTCAGATACGGCAATCATGTGGTTTCGTAGTTACCTTTTCGGCCGGCGTCATAAATTGTCTAGTGCTAACGATATCACTGCAGGTGTGCCCTAGGGCGGCGTCCTCTCTCCTCTCTCCTTTCTTCTTTTCTATTTTTATCAATTTTCTCACTCCACTCCTTTCCTGTCAATTCCACTTGTATGCTGACGACCGGCAAATCTATTTTCAGACCTTCGTTGATGATATTGTGAGTATGATCGCTAGCCTTAACGCTGACCTTGCGACGATTCATAAGTGGAGTCGAACCCACGGCTTAACGGTCAACCCCAACAAGTCACAGGCAATCATCATCGGAGGCTCAAAACAGACTGCCAAGTTAAACACTATATCTGTCCCTTCGCTCATCTTTGACGGTGTCACATTAAACTACTGTGATGTTGTTAAGAATTTAGGGGGCTTTTTGACCGCACGCATTGCTTGTCTCCACACGTAGCAGAGATGAGTCGTAAGATGTTCGCTGGCTCTGTGTCTCTGAGAAAGTGGAGGATCTTGCTTCCTGTGAAGACCATAGTTGAACTTGCGCAATTTCGTCTTCTACTTTGAACTATGCCGATGTCTGTTTAGTAGACCTTAATGAGGACCTGCTTAGCAAGTTACAACGTCTTCAAAATCTCTGCGTTAGATCCATTTACGGCTTGTGCAAGTTCGACCATGTGTCTGAATACAGGTATAGGCTCGAATGGCTACCTATTAGATTGCGTCTTGAGGAGCATATCCTCATTCTCGTTTTTACGTGCTGTAGGATCTTCATACTCCTTCTTACCTTAAATAGTGTTTCCGATTTCTCAGGAAGGATCACAACCGTGGTCTCAGGTCCAAGTCTGATTATTAGGGCTCCCTTACTCGATCAGGTTATTTTAAGGATTCGTTTACAGTCCAGGCTACTTTTCTTTGGGATAACCTACTCATTGAGATCCGTCACTCCAAGTTAGGGCTTCCAATCTCGGTATACCGAGATCTCGAAATACCGAGATACCGCACGATTTTTCAGTCCCGCTCTCTGCGGGATCAAACATGCGGGATCCGCGGGATTTGTGGGAGTAAAAAAGTGTTACGAGCATACATGCTTTCACGAGCGCTGTCGCTCGAACACTGACGAACTAACGGCTACTCAAGCTGAGATTGCAAGAGGAACTAGAGCAGACTTTAAACTCTACCTTGACAAGTTTATGCCCATCGCCTGCTCGAATACCTCTAGTTGAAAACATCATAAAGAAAGAGATGACTCTTTATGAATCAGGAGGCCCACAAGTCGATAGTGCCTACAAGCGTAGAAACGGAGCGAGCGTTCTCCTCAACAAACGCGGGATTCCGTTATACCGGGATCCCGCACCAATGAAAATTCTTGATCCCGCCGATACCGAGATCCCGCAATGGCATGCGGGATTGGAAGCCCTACTCCAAGTCACTGTCCGTCTTTGAGGCTAAACTCCACAAGCATCTTTTGTCTCTGTCATCTGCTAGTAACATGTTATACCTAGTTTATTTATAATGTTTTATTTAAAATATACAGGATGGAAAAAAAAGACCGTGGTTGGAGGAAAAGTACCTTTATATTGATGATGGCAAATTTTACTGAAAGGAAACATTCCTTTATTTTGTAAAATAATTAAAAATACAAAAATAAAAATCACCTGCTTGAGCCGGGACTCGAGCCGGTGAAATATGAATAAAAAAACATCCTGTATTTTATGATTCCAACCGAAAGAGTCATTCATAAGAATCAATTTCCTTTAACAACATGGTATCTTTATTTAAAGAAAGACCAAGAAAAGCATTTTTTTTATTGGAAAGCTTACTCACTATTTAAAGAAAATATTCACTTAGATTTTGCTTAAGAGGGCACCGCACGGAGCCACGCGATCGCAAAAACTGACATAAGTCTCATAATGTTCTTCAAAGCAAAATTAATTATATTAATATTTAAAATTAGAACAAGTTTCAGACCTAGTAAATTGATTAGAGCAATGTTTTTATTCTGTGAAATGTACAAAACCATCACGCGCTTGTGTTAAAAATTAAAATTTACTTTTTTAAGATGGGGGCGACCTGCGGAATATCAATACCAATATTTTCATGTAAGAATTATTGTTTCATGCGTAAAATTAAGGAAGTTGTCAAAGAAAAATGTTTTTAGGAGTCATTAGATTTATGTATTGTTTGTTATTGTTTAAACAATTTGTTTCAAATTTCAACAAGGCCACCACGACCTTGTGCTATAATCAGGCTAACTTACGTAAGTTCTTTTAATGTATTTAACTAATTCAGCGCATAGTACTAGTGACTTAAAAATACGTACATTTCCACAATTTCGTGCAGGATCCCCTTAAAATGAGACCCACTTACACGTATGCACAGACGTATTCTTCGACCGAATTCGCTACACATGTCGCTTTTTATATCGAGTTATGGTGAATATTTAAAATATTAGTTCAACTTTTCTTTGAATGGGACGTAATATTCGTACTGGCTACTTCGGAAAATAATGTTATTGCATTTTGTTATCTGTGTAAGTAAGCTTTACAATAAAAAAATGTCATTTTATTTCTGAAAATAAAAGAATGTTTTCTTTCAGTAAAATTTGCCATCATCAATATTAAGTGTACTTTGCCTCCAACCACGGTCTATTTTTCCACACTGTTTATGTATGTATGTTTTATATAAATTTTGTATGTTTATAAATAAATATGTATTAATTTACTGTCCATCTATTATATCTATAAATCTTGTCTATTTATTAAAACTTGCGCACTTCCTCCATCTCCTTCTCAGGTTCCACTAACCAAAGGTTTTCTGGAAGAGATTGCTTTCAGCGATAAGACCGCCTTTGTACATGCTAGTTTTAAGTTTATGTCATGTGTAACTGTTTCTTGTGTATGTGCAATAAAGTGTTTATCTATCTATCTAAAAAGTTTAGCCGCCAGGCACACAAAAGTTTGGTAAAAAGATTGCCGCACAGAATCGGTTAATCTTAATTTTCGAAAAATGTATGGTACGAAAAATTTGCTTAAAATATCCCTCATAAAATTTTGTTGCAGGCATCTTTACATCTCTCAATAACACAATCAATGACATATTGTACAAATTGGTAAAGATTTGCCGATTGTACGAATTAGGAATTGTACCAACTAGGAACGAAGGTTTTGATCTTCAGTCTGTTGCACGCATTTAGGTAATGTAAAGAAGAGACGGACTGACACAGCGAAGCATGTTTTTTCGGCCCATGGGTTCATCCAAGCCATGTTGGCCATGTGTTCCGTGCGGCCGCAAATAAAATTGCTTTGCAGTGTCTTCTCTAGTAAAATACCTCAATGGTTGCAAGTGTTCTTTGTTGTCTGAGTGCCGACGCCGAGACGTTTCGCGACTCTAACATTAGTCTAATGTGTGAAAAACGACACCTTTTCTTTTGTTGGCCTGAATGGTGCTTTTATAAACACTTGTAGGTTCCTGGAATATTCTTTTTATTAAATTTTCCACCAGTTGACATCATTGAACTACTTTTTTTTAAAAAGCTTTTTATTGGTCATTAGCATATTAACTTCGGGGCTCAGTTCTTTCAACAAGACCATAGGACTTTGGGATACCGGGCTATAATCAACCAACCACACTAGCTTTAGAGGGTTTAAAGGACTGTTACATATAACTGGAACTAACATGTTAACGTGTCTTACGAAGCACGGAGTCTCGACCTCGAAAAGGTGTTATATAGGGGGATCATCACCAGCCGTGAAAAAAAAATCAGCTCGATACGCCGACATCGGCTCCTGTGTCCACTAATTTTAAATTAGGAGTCACTGTGCGGCGCGTCTAATCAAACAACTCGATCTAACACCTAATCCATTCTACCGGTCGATTGTCGATCGACCATCGATAGATTGGTCTGGTAGAAACTATCGATCGACGTCGACTAATCCATTCTACCATCGTTCGATGCCGTCGGATCGACGATCGATCGATTGGTCTGGTACACTAGGGTGTCATTTATTAGGATAAATGACTATCGTTACGAATATAAAGTAAAAACAAGTGACTGTCAAAATTAAAACAAATGACCGTCTCTACGAATGAAAGATAAATAAATGACTATCATTTCGAATATAAAATGAAAACAAGTGACTGTCGCTAAGAATAAGAAAATATGAATTTTTACGAAAGTAATACATGAACAAATGACTGTCGCTACATAAAACGCTACAATTTCGCTGTTGATCTAGCTAACGCACGAACGTATTTGTTCGTGACTGATAATAAGCATTCTTCATCTCTGTAGGCGATTGTTTCGCCTACGCTCCCCGTCGCTACACTAATGAGTAGTGTAGAAGTACCTAGATAGGGACGGAAAATAATAGTGATAATAGTCACGCAAGCGTAGGCCTGCCTGGTCTGTCTATAAAAGCGGAGATACTCCGCGCCCAAGTAGAAAAAACATTTTTTTTCTTGTTCGTGTGTTTGTGAAAAGAGTACATGATACTCACTCAGTTATATTTCATTGCAATAGGTTTCTTAATAACATTGTTTTATAAATAAACTAGGCCCGCCTTCGTCCACGCTAACTTAGAAAGACCGTCATAATACAGCCATTTAAAAAAAAATAAGCAAAATATAAACATACCCATCCTCAGTTAACGCTCTATCTTTTAGTGAATAGCGCATAAAAATCCATTGCGTGGTTTAGGAGAATAGTGCGGTGCCGCAGACAGAGGAAAACGGCGACTTTATTTTATATTATGTAATGATTACAAAATTTGCCCGCGGCTTCGTTCGCGTTAATTTTTCACAGGGAAAAGTATCCTATAGGGCCCTATCTACCTAAGTAAGTCTACATGCATACTTTACATATTCAAATATCCCCAAAGGGTTAATCAGAGACTAGGCAATGAGGACCGCAGAAGTAGTCCTCTGCCATAGTCCACTTTTTACAACTGCACATGTGCTCAGCGTAATAAATAGGTAATAGGTGGTAAGCCCATCGCCACTCTATGCTGTTTTTTTTATATTTTTTTTTAATAATTGGCTTGATTCTCAGGGTTAGTAAATGGCAAATGTTTCCTTCTAAGTGTACAGTATAAGGTCTTGGGATATTTCTCTAACATAATCAGAGATATAACTATTTTATGATGTCTCTAACGGAATCAGAGATAAAGCGAAAGGGGAGATTTAGGATCAATTTTTGGATGGGGAATTTTTAAGATATTTGTGTTTGGGGATAATTGGGGATAACGGGAATTTTGAATTCTGCTATACTGCCGAAATTTTTGAAGGGACTTAAGGTCCTACATTTATATTTTAATTTAAGTGGACTTAAGGTCCACTTCTAATGAATTGCGGGGCACTTAGATTTGAAGCTAAAAGAGTGAAGAAGAAGAAAGAAATAAGAATAGAGTGGAAAAGTTTTTAAAGTTTCGATATTTCATTTTAATTTTATAGATGTTTTGTAGTTTTGGCTGTATTTTAGATAATAAGTTAAATTTAATTTGATAAGTTAATTTTAAGTTTAGTTGAAATGTTATGTTAAAATTTTTGTTCTTTGTTAAGTTTAAGTTTTAGTTTTTAATTATTTAAGATGTCTTTATTTTGTAATTGTAATCTATGAACTTTAGTTAAATAAAAAGTTTAAAATTGTTTAGCTGATTTACAAAAATTTTGAATTTAGTTTAATTTAAGTTAAGTTTAAGTTAGGTATTATGAAAAAGATTTTATGTCTAGATTTTCAGTTTCCGTAATCGGTCTGGTTCTGCAGACGCAGAACCATCGATTTGATACGGGGACACTCTCGGTTGTTTGTGGCATTGTGGGCAACATCAACCTTTGTACCCATGCGCAAGTTATGTGTTGAACAATAATAGCATTTTGGTCTGTCATTTTTATTTGGGCACTCAGATATTCTGTGTCCTGGGCTGGCGCAATGGGCACATGGCTTTTTCTCTGACTTGCATTTAGCCTTTGTGTGTCCATATTGCAGGCACAAGTGGCACTGCACAAAACGGGAGAAGGCCTCAACGTGGACCCTACTATGGTCCACGTTGAGCTTCCCGAGAGCGAGAATGACTTTGCGCATCTCGGGGGTCACCTCTACAACCGCATTGTACAGCACCGGGTTCTTGTTCGAGGTCAAGAAGCAGATGCGGGACAGCTCAACGTCATTTTGTGTCACGAGGACCTCCGCTAACTCGTCCTTAGAGATTCCCTTAAGGATGAGTAGTGGTGGTCGTCGCTTCGCTTGTTCGGCAGCGAAGTTAGGGCTATCGTTATGACGGGCTATGGTCTCTTCGCACTGCTTCTTGGTCTCGAATTCGACCCTTAGTTTGGCATTAGGAATGGGAAGGATTTTTAGGGGAGCATATTTATGCTTCCGGAAGGACATCTCCTTTTTCCAAAGGGACATCACTTCCGGAGGCTTAAGGGTACAATCGAAAGAGGACACAATCATGGCGGGAAAGGTTTCAGGAGTAGGGGGCAAGGATTTTTGTGGTTTTGAAGGTTCTGCTGTTGCTCCTTGAGCGCGGCCGACAGCATATTACCGGAGAGACGCACGAGGTCTTCGAGACGTTCACCCTGCTTTAACAGCTCGTCTACCTTCTGTGAGACTTCTCGTCGAACCTCGCTCGCCATCTCATTTTGTACGCTGAGAACCGCGTCCATGCCATTGTCGAGCTTATCACTAAGCTCGCGTATACTTTGGTCGCTGGGTTGTTGATCGAGTTGACATAAAGTTGGCAGTAAGTCTAAACAATTCTCGATCTCATTTGCGGCGTCGACAATGAGCTCTTTATGGGCTTTTATGACTGACTTCCCCGCAGTCACCGCCCTCCTGATCTGGAAGCAGAGGTGGCCGACGACTTCCATAAAGGACGGCACGTCTTTCACCTTCTCCTGCCTCTGACAGATCAGAATGGGCGTTGCGCTACGTTCGGGAGGCCCGTTACGAGACAGTCGTCGATCGGCAGACGACATTTTTGTAGAGGTTAGGGTTAGGTTAGGTCACTGTAAAATTTTTAAAAGTTAATTTTCCAAAGATTTTTATCTAAAAAATTTTTTCAAAAAGTTTATTTTTGGGTGTTTTTAAGTTTAATTTATATTAATTTTAAGTTTTGGAAGATTTTAATTTTTTGAGATTTTGGCCGAAATTTTTTTAAGTGTTTTGCACTTTTTTTGTTTTTGGACGAATTTCGAAAATTTTTCTGGATTTAGTATTTATAATTATAAAAAACCTTAAATTAGCAATTTGGGGTATTTGGGTTATTTCCAAGTAGGAAATTCAAGAGTTCACTCTATGCTGTTGGATGTAGGTGCGTCTTGGATTTTTTTTTTGACAGTTTTTTGACACTAACTGTCAACGTCAAATTTGACAGAATCGAGCATAGACTATGCGATATTTTGCCATAACAATACAGATGAACCACAGAACCGAAATAACCAAACTTGTTCATACTAAAGTAGTCTGTATGTCTATGAAAACACGGTACAAAGTCAAGTGTGTTTTTGTAGGTGCGGTCTCATACGACCGCTTGGGGTTTGAGGGGTTTTAGTCAGTCGCCTTTTACGCTTAATAGAGTACTTAATTATGCCCAGAAAAATAAATTGTATTGAATTCATACAAGTTGACTTTACAAACTATCGCATCTTCGAATACAAAGAATACGTTCACGTTTTTTTGATGACGTAAGAGTACTATTATTTATTCTGTGACGTAAGTTTTCTAAGCGACGGAGACGGCGTCATCGTCGTAGGAATAGACATAACAGCCTGAAACAGTGCCCGATAAAAAGTTAATTTATTAACCCTTAGGAGTATTTCATCGCCCGAAAAGTTTTCTTTCGTATATCACGTTTGGTAAGACGGTTTTTTTTTTAACTAGGTATGGGTTTGCTCTTGATCCCAATCAAGCCCAGGGGCTAAGACAGGATCTATGATGGTGCGAGCTAACCCAGAAGGTGCCTATATTTACTCTTGCTTTGAAGATGGACGGGTTATATGTACTCGGAAACACAGACGCAGGGAGGGAGTTCCACTCCTTTGCTGTACGCAGTATAAAAGATGTTGAGTAGCGCTTGTGCGACATTTTGGAATATCCACCAAGAACGGGTGGTAGCCCGCAGTGCGTCTGGATGTCCGATGGAAGAAGGGGGATGGCGGTATAAGCTCATGCAGCTGCAGAGCACACTCTCCGAAGTGCAGTCTGTAAAAGACCGACAGACAGGCGACTTTGCGGCGGTGAGCTAGGGTGTGTGTGAAACTTGCTCTTCACCAGTTCTTTGTCGCCAATTAGCCTCTCAGCTCTGCGTTGAATCGTGTCCAGTGCAGCTAGTTGGTATTTAGCTGAGCAGTCCCACAGGTGACTGCAATATTCCATGCAAGATCGGACTTGAGCTTTATAGAGAGTTAAAAGCTGTCCCGGCATGAAATATCGCTTGACTCTATTTAAGACGCCCAGCTTTTTAGCTGCAGTTTGAGCCTTGGACTCGATGCTGGTGCCGAAGTTGAGGTCTGAAGACAACTTCATGCCCAGAAGGACGAGACTATCGGTAACAGGCACAGATGCACCCCGAAAAGTAGAAGTCAGGTTAAAGGGACTCCTTTTAGCGGTGAATAAACACGCTTGCGTTTTGGTGGCGTTGAAATTTACCAGGTTACTGTCACCCCACTGGCAAACGTGGATTAACGTCTGGTTCGTACGCTCAACCATCGCCTCTCTCATCAACATCACGTCATCACCACTAGCTTTTGCATCCGAAAGGAATCTCTCTACGACAGTACTGTCATCTGCATACCCAACAATTCCCGGTATCAACAGGTCATTGATGTGCAACAGGAAAAGCGTCGCAGAGAGAACAGACCCCTCCTGAGGAACTCCGGCATCAATAGCCACTGAGTCAGAGGAGCAGCCATCGATGACTACTCTGATCGACCGTTCCGTCAGGAAATCAGCTATCCAACTACAAAACTCAGCGGGGATACCATACGCAGGAAGCTTGTGCAGTAGACTTGCGTGCCAGACCCTGTCAAAAGCCTTCGAGATGTCAAGTGATACGGCGAGTGCTTCGCCGTGCATCTCGAGGGCCTCACCCCAGTAGTGCGTCAGATAAACTAGAAGGTCCCCAGTCGATCATCTTCGGCGAAACCCATATTGACGGTCACTGAGAAGGTCATTAACTTCTAGGTGTGAGAGCAACTTACAGTTTAGAACTCTTTCCATGACCTTACAGAGTATGGAAGTGATGGCGATAGGTCGGTAGTTGCATGGGTCGGCACGACTTCCTTTTTTGGGTACTGGCTGCACATTAGCAAGCTTCCAGTATTTAAGTACGGTTTTTGCCTCGAGAGAGAGGCGATACAAGCGTGTTAGCACAGGAGACAATTCAGGCGCACAATACCTCAGTACCCTTGCTGGTATGCCATCAGGACCACTGGCCTTGTTCACGTCCAGACTAAGTAGGGCTCTACGGACCTCTTTATTGTGGATTGTGATCTCCGGCATCGAAGAATCACAGCGAGGTAAGTTTGGTGGTTGTTGAGAGCCGGTGTCTAGACGCGAGTTGCTCGCAAACAGAGAGGCAAATAAACTTGCTTTCTCAGCTGCAGAATGAGCCAGCGACCCGTCAGGTTTCTGCATGTGTGGTAACATAGGACGGCAGAAATTCGCCTCGACTGACTTCGAAAGGGACCAGAAATTGTTTACTACCGCTCGGGTAGGATGACAGCTTCGTCCCTATTCGGCTGATGTGATCGAATCTCGCCTTTTGAATAACCCTTTTGCACGACGGCGGCCGAATTAAAGGTTCTCTTCTTTGCTCGGATTCTCCGTGCACGGACTTTGCGATCCCGGGCTTGGACCCAAGCCTGGTAAGCAGACTGTTTTCGGGCCACCGAGTACAGTCCGCATTATACCAAGGGCGGGACTTGTTACCGAGCGGGATGTCGGAAAATAGAATAAAAACTCCATTCCCTGCCGGATTACATCCGTAATTCACCTATGTATACGAAACATATTTACCAATGAATACTTCATTAAATATTTGTTTGTTGGAAGTATTCCTCCAATAAATAAATAGTCAAATATCATTATTTACATAATTTTTCCAATATATATATATATATATATAATATATATATAATAACTACCTACCTATATACCTATCTACCTATATACATGCTCTCTCGACGGTACGGGACAGGTATAACAGCGTAACGTCGCAAATAGCGCGTTTTATATGTTTTTCTAGGTTTTTGCCTATATAGACTTAATAGGATTTAATGAATTAGCAGGTTCTCTGTAGTAAGTACTTCAAAATAAATATTTACATGTAAAAGTTATGTCGAAAATTTTAAAAAATGTAAGAAGTCACCCGTTTTAGATTTTTCGGGATTTTTTATAATCGAGTAAAGTACATCTAATCGCGTAACAAATAAGCAGATACTTTAGGCAATATCGTTATGTGTAAGTATTACATATTTTTATAAGAGCGTATATAAACCATTTGATCTAGCTAAACAGTTTTGCCCGCATTTACCGATGACTCGCCTTAAAAAAAACTAAATCACTTTTTTTTGTATGGGATTTATTAAAACGAAGTCAGATTGTGTGAAGTTTTTATGTTTAAATAAAATTTATTATTCCCAATCACTTTAGAAATAGCTCACAGCATTTTTGTCACGCTGACGTTTAAATTGTTGACGTTCACGAGTCGAATTAAAGTATGAATATTCATTATCATTACACACCCACTAAAGCGGGGACAAAGCGATCTTCCCGCAACATAATAACGATTCCGTATTCGAGTGAGACAATGGGCTTAATGAAAGGATGTTGCGACGTCACATAATGCCCTCTTATTATTAACAATTGTTTGAAATGGCCAAAGTGATGTGGAGCGTTATTTTTTTGTTTGTTTGTGTTATTGAAAAGAAGTACGTAACGTGTTTTTACCGCTTTGTGTATTTTCCTTCTTTCGTTTTTCTACCGTTTTATTAATAAAAATGCCAAACGTTACACCTCGGTTTAAAGTGACGCTGTCTCGTTTTTGTTAAAGAAGACAGATAGAGACAGCGTCAATTTAATCCTAAGTGTAACTTTAATCAACGTTTATTAATAACAGAGTTAGATTAATGTTTTATATTTTAGCGTTTTATTAACGCTTAAATATACTTAAGTAAAATTTTTAAACAACTAAACTAAACTAAAAACATAAGCATCAACCACTGACAAATTTCGACGGTTGAAAGCCAGACCTCGGTAGCCAAGTGGTGAAGGCAGCCGCCCGGAATGCGGAAGGTGCGTGATTCGATTCCCGCCTGAGGTTGTCGTCTTTTAGTGTTTAAAAACAGAGTTAGAGTTTAAATAAAACAGAAAAATTACTTTGATATTTTTAAGCCTTGTATATTCTCCTACTTAATAACAACCCACGTTGGGCCAGCGTGGTGGGTTATGGTCCAACATCCCCTGGTGCTGTTGTCCATATAAAAAGGCATGTGCCCAGTAGAGGGAAGTTTATAGGCTGATTATGATTAGATGGGATTCTGCCCATTTAGTAGGTAGAGAATAGGTAGGTAGGTTGAAGAATTAAGAAGGGCGTAAAAGGGTTTTTAATTGATTATTATAGTCGATTAAGGGCACCTGCACCAAGTGCAAAGGACATATGATAGATATCCGTCGACACCAGAAACATTGAGAAAATAGAAGCGCTGTTACGTCACTATTAATTTGATATACTTACCTATAATTTACGATGTAAATAGAAGCTCTATCGCTTGGGCAGACGAGATAAGGGTGTGAAACCGACACCGCGACCTACAAACTTTGCCTATTTGAGATGAAATCATTCACTATTCTCTGTAATGACTGACAATCAGAACCAAATGTCACGTCACGAAGACGTGATTAAATTCTGTCTTTAAAGTACAACGAGATTTCTATTGTTGGTTAATTAACTTTACCTTGTAAGTCAATGGTTATTACAAACTCGTCGTTAACGCTAATCTCGTTAGATTGCAAATTGCAATAGAAAACGTAATAAAAATTGATACTTATAAAAATTTCGACATTTGAATCATTAAAAAAGTTAGAGGCAATAAGTTTTTAAGGTATAAAAAATGATTTAAGTGACAGTAAAAATAAATTACTTATACGAACCGATCTTTGTTAAAAACGCGTTATTTTCTCTAATTTATACGGCATGAATACAATGATTGTTCTGAACACAAATTGCCACCCCTATAACGAGTTCTACATAGCATTACCTACCTACAGCTATGAAAAATGTGCGCTCTGAAAAATTGCATACTTTCAATACCAAGGCTGTACCTGGTGTTTAGCGGCCATTCAATTCTCGGCCTTAAATACAGTGTTACAAAGCTGCAAATTTATAAACCTTTGCTACGTTACGAGTTCTCGCCTGCACAATCGTTTTGGTCACAAAGCCACAGGATTTTTTTCGTCGTATGTGCTGTGCGTATCATTGTTCATACTCTTTGAATGCACGGCAGTAAACACGTATAGCCAGTTAAGATAGGCATAGGCATGTCATATAAAGACTTAGGTACTCGAGCTTAAGACAACAAGTAGGGAATGCACGAAATATATAAAAACAATACAAATTCTTCCTGTTTCTTGAGAGAGTTTCAACAGAAAGCAACAAACAATGGTGACTTTCTTGCAATAAAACGGCAAAAAACACAGATAACACTTCCAGTAGGGGCTTACTTAAGCTTAACTTTAGTGTTGAATCCCGTTTTTAATAGGGTTAGAGGTAGGAAAAAGAAAAAAAATTACCCTGCCGATTTTCTCGCGTTGTTGAGCACAACTTGCCGCCGCCCATAGACTAAATCGAATGGCGTAGTGAATTTAAAATTAGCCGTAGACAAAATTATATCTCCAGCGGGAACTTACCTTGTTTTACCTACGTAACGTCGCAAGTAATCTCATAAACAGGGGAAATGCCTAAAGCATATTAAAAATCCACGAGTGGCCCGCGTGGCCCGCGGATTATGGGAAACTCTCCGACCCTCTTTCCCCTAATAGGAGAAAGGGGAAGGGAAGCAGCTTACTCATCAGCTCAGTTAGGGAGAGCCCTAACCAAGGTTTTATAAGGAAAGTCCACATTGTTTTAGGTAAAATGTGATTAAAATATAATTATCGCGTATTTATAAGTTACATTTATTTAGGATGATAGCGGATTTGCAAAAATATTTTTAACATAATTAGTTAATTATGAAAAGCCAACTATAATTATTATTCGCAGCTTGAGTCATCAAGATAGGGGTGATTATTATGATAATTATTATAATGTTACTACCGGCACGCCTAACCTGCGACTTTGTTCGCATGGACACTACGTGTACCCCGTGACGAAAAGAAAATTCTTGTTCTGCATCAACAACCAAAATCACAAAAACAACAAAAAATATATTGGTATGAACGAGGCATAAATAAAGCGTAGAACTAAAATTAATTTGTAAAAATGTAACTTGAATGAATATCATAAGCGAAGCTAATATCTACCCATCAATATTGTAGCGGTGACTTAATTTAATGATAGAGGGCTTTGCCCAGCAGTGGGAAGTTTGTAAGCTATACCTACTTCAAAAAAGAATATGGTAAACACAAAAAATAGGATCGCCATTTTGTTTTTCAACGTAAAATGATGAGATTAGTAACCTGCGTCGCTGTGGTGTCGAGTCTCATTAAATTTAATTGTTTTCAACTCTGACATTATCAGGACGGCGAGAACTTTGTAACATTATATTTTGTCAAAGATTTTATTTTAGCTTTAAGAGAGAATGGATTAATATTATCACGAATCACGATACATAAAAATTATGAAAAATACTTAAAAATTGCATTTGAAAGGCATAAACAAAATAAATTAAGTACTATAGAAATAAATAAATAGAAATAAAGCACTAACCTTTATTCTGAAGCTTTAAAAAGTAAAAAAGGCATATTTTACCGTTTCTGATTAGAGATATAGGGCAATTAATAAGCCGATCGCCTTAATAAGATGACCTTTTATAAGAGCCAATGGCCAATTTAGTGAATTAAGAATCGCAATGAAAACACAACCACAATCCTTTAAAACGACACCTGCACGAAATTATGAAAATTTACATTTTTATAAGTCACTTGTACTATGCGCTGAATTAGTTAAAAGAACTTATGTAATAGTAGAGGATCCGAGTATACAACGACCTTCACCGAGCGGTTAATGGATGAAAAGTATTTTATATAAAATTTAATGTGTTAAAAAATATATTGCGAGTGGGTTGGCTGAAAAATTTCAGTCCAGTATTATTATGATTAATTAAATATTTAAAAATATTTTTTTTAAATATTGCACTTGTTTCGATTAAATAAGTATTTTTTTTTCGAAATTACATAGGTACAAATCGAAAGTATGAAGCCTAAAGCCTATGGAATATGCAAACGTTAGGTTGACTATTTTTTTCCTGTCATAACATTGGGTAGGCAGGTGTAAACAGGCAAGTCAATATTAGTAATTTGCAACAGTCTGGTTAAATAAATAAAATTTATGTTTATTTATAGATAAGCTCATTACAAACACACACACCAAACCAGTGCAATGTAAAAAAAATAATAATTTTTTTTATATTAAATTAATCATGAATGGTACTGAACTGAAATTTTTCAGCCCACCCACTCGCGATATATTATTTAACATATTAAATTTGATATAAAATACTTTTCATCCATTAACCTTCCCGGTGAAGGTCGTTCTATACTCGGATCTTAGACTATAAGTTAGCCTGATCATTGCACAAGGTTGAATTGTCTTGTTGAAATTTCAACCAAATTCTTTAAGCAATAACAAACAATACATAAATGTAATGACTTCTAAAATATATTTTTGGACAATTTTCTTAATTTTACGCATGAAACAATAATTCTTACATGAAACTATTTGTATTGATATTACGAAGGACACCCCCTTCAAAAAGTAAATTTAAATTTTTAACACAAGCGCGTAATGGTTTTACACATTTCGCAGAATAAAATATGGCTCTAATTAAATTACTAGGTAGGTCTGAAACTTCAAAGCAGAATTGTTCTAATTATAAATACCAATATGATTAATTTTGCTTTAAAGTTCTTAGAGACTTATGTCAGTTTTTGCGATCGCGCGGCACTCCCTTAAACAAAATTGATTACATAGATATTCCTACTGATATTATAAACGCGAAAGTTTGTAAGTATGGATGGATGTTTGTTACTCTTTCACGTAAAAACTACTGAATGGATTTGGGTGAAATTCGGCATACAGATAGTTTATAATCTGGATTGACACATAGGATACTTTTTATCCCGATATTCCCACGGGAACGGGAACCACGCGGGTGAAACCGCGAGCGGCTGCTAGTAATCAATAAACTCCTACCGCGGTGTAAATTGGTTATGATGAAAATGTAAGACAAAGTTCTACAAAAGAAAAACGAAACCTGAAGTCATACAAAAACATAGGTAGGTATACCTACCTACACTTCTCACCGCAAACGTATAAAGTAAACCTACTTTTACGTCATGGGTAAAAATAAATCTGTGTCTTTCTGCCATTGTGACTCCTATTTTCAACGCATCAGTGCCGGCGACTGTCTCGGTAGCCCTGCGCTGAATAATCGCCTTTATCGCGTCTACATTTGCATACTCTATGTTAGCAATCATTGAGGTATTATTATTAGAGACGTCACCGCAAAGCAAATTTTTGCGCACTAGGTTGCGGCCTACTGCTGCAAACGGCTCAGTGACTGTGAGAAATATGAAATGTGAGATATAGTCCAATAGCGACATAGTCGTATCGCGAAGTGGGCAATGTGAGACATAGACCAAACGCTTATTTGAAATGACGTTTATGCATAGCTCGACTTAGGCACACTGCGTTATAGGTATACCGAGAGCAAAGGATCCAAGCAATGTGGGCCATGCTTCGATACATAAAAACTAGATGTATATGAGCGTTAATTAATTACCGCTCTTAAAAAGTCTGAACAAAAATAGTACTTACTTATTTACCTAGCGTGATGTCTAAGCCCTCATATCGTTTAGGAGTGTGCGAGCTAAGTGTCAACATAGCGAAGTGCTCCGCCAAAAATTGCTATTCTCCCAAAACACATGTAGGTACTATCGCGGACTCAAGTACCTACCAGTCTAAAGTTCAAAATCCCTTGCACACCACGTCGTCTATTTGGTACGGGCACGTACCCGGGCGGTCGGTGCGCTTCATGCGAGAATCGCTGCAAAGTGGTAAAGCGACGATGACCCCGACCGTACGTCAAATGTATAAGCTGCCACTTTTCCGCTACGATTTAGTTTAATAGGTCAAGGATCGATGATAAGACCGCCGTCGGTTGCGAAACAATTGATTTTCTTTGTTTACGATGCTCAAGGGGTTAAGATTGAGACTGCTTTTTTTGAGCCTAAAGCAGACTCCCTCCCGGGCACCGAGCGGAGGGAGGAGGTGAACTCTACATGAGTACGACACCAGGCGGCTGGCGAAGTTATGTTATACTTCTACTGGCTAAACACCCCCTTAGACAACCTTATACCTGAAGAGATCTGTCCGGTTCAAAACGGAAGCGGTCACCCCCCGGACTCTCAATAATCATGAGCGTAATGCGCGAGAAAAACACGGCGTGCCCTTGAGTAGGACGCACTCTGTCTGCAGTGAGGCTGCGCAAGCTGAAGGCTTGCTATTTCGTACCCGGCTACGAATCTCCTGCCTCTAAGAGGCGATTAAGATCTGCGGATAATTGATTAGGGGGATTTGTGACTGTGTACATAACTATATTTTATACGTGATCAAAAGGGCCGTGCGGCTGCAAATTAGTGCGCATAAAGTTTCTTCGCAGTGTTGTTTATAGTTATAATACCTCTATATTAGCGATAGTGATCTTTGTTTACGGCTCAGATATGAGCGTCGGAGGGTAAGCTCCGACCTTGCGCCGCTCGTTTCAGATAAAAACGAGATGATTGTTCTAGAGTTTGTCTAGAACTCTAGGTACGAGACTGGCCCTGTTATTTCAAAATGTGGAATAAAGTTAACAACAGCTAGATCATCATCATCCTCATGATCATCAGCCTATAAACGTCCCACTGCTGGGCACAGGGGCCTTATCATCAACAGACTATAATATACTCTGTTCCAAGAGTTGATTGGTTAAAATGTGTTAAGAGGCCTATTACATCTAAAATGGCTAACTTTGGCGTACTTGATCTCAGAAACAAAAAAACATTAACAATTTTGACTTATTGAATAGTGTAGAATAGCTATTGGGCTTATTCGTCTTAGGACAGATTCTGGTTTGGACAGATTCTGGTTACGACAGATTCTTGTTACGGCAGATTCTTGTTATGGCAGAATTAGTACTGTCGCGCATAAAAAAATATTTTTAGAAATTCTGGGTTGGATAGCCAAAGTATTTAATGAAAGTATGAAATGAGCCTACTTCGCGACGAATGGTCTTTTGACCATTGGTCGCGAAGAAGAAGGCTCATTTCATATAATTATTTTGTCAAACAGTGGATGAATCTAATTACAAGCAAGACTTTTAGCTGTTATGGTGAAAACGTAAGGACCACTAACTCCATTGAGGGGTGGCATCGAAGAGTAAATTCGAAATTTCCTCGCAGTTGTAAAAAAAGAAGCTACATACAGTGCAGGAAATAATTATAAAAAAATAAATAATGTCTTACACAAGTAATAAGAGGACCATGAAACCCTCGCTTTTTGAAAATTTTGCTTAACTTTTTAATTAAACCCAAAATTGCAGAGAAAGCTTTTATAAATGCGCGAAGACACTTTTTTGAGCTCCTTGATTTAACTACTGTACACAAATGAAATAAAAAAATTAGAACGTTATCTCTTATATAGTCGTATAGTTCCTAGTGGCCTCGGAATTTTTAGATACTTATCATTTATTTTATATAAAAAAATCTTATTCTAAACCAAAAAACTTCGATAATCGCTTTAAGTTAACTGTGAATTTCTCCTATCTACGATAATATTATTGAGCAAAATTTATACTAGAATAATTGTTACTTCATGAGCAATAAAGATTTTATAATGAATTTATTATCCAATTTCGATAAAAGCGATAAATACAACTGCAAAATTAATACAAAATGCGAAAATGGCACGCAAAAACCACAGTCGAGATGCCTCTTAAAGACAAACTTATAAAACGTACTTGCTTATTAGTAGGTAGGTAAGTGGCATTTATTTAAAAACAATGTAATTAAATATTAACTCGTTCGAATGTATGTCAAATAGCCATCAACTGCCACGATTATATAATGTTTGCCTCGGACCAATTATCACAATTTGGTCCGAGATGTTTGCGCATCACGTCACCCGTCAGAACAAAGTTTGTTTAAAAGATTTTTTTTGGAATATCGTGCAAGTTTAGCTTCTTTGCTATAAAGGGTTCCAATTTTAATAACTTCGGCCTCTGTGCTATGCTACGCTGCCGTAGGTACGGCCTCTGTGCTACGTAATGCTATTAGAATATCGTGCAAGTTTAGCTTCTTTGCTATAAAGGGTTCCAATTTTAATAACTTCGGCCTCTGTGCTACGCAACGCTGCCTTAGGTACGGCCTCTGTGCTACGTAATGCTATTGGAATGTCGTGCAAGTTTAGCTTCTTTTTAACCGACTTCAAAAAAGGAGGAGGTCCGACGTGTATG
Organism: Scoparia ambigualis; assembly: GCA_963921215.1. Classification (NCBI taxonomy): domain Eukaryota; kingdom Metazoa; phylum Arthropoda; class Insecta; order Lepidoptera; family Crambidae; genus Scoparia; species Scoparia ambigualis. The sequence goes on along the minus strand of OY992521.1, from coordinate 23,393,546 downwards.
TTTTTTTTTAAATAATTTCGGACTCTGTGCTACGCAAGCGCAACGCTACGGGACGGCCTTTGTGTTACGTGTTGCTACGACAGCCTCTGTGCTACGTAGTTTTCTGGGGAACTTACCAGCAGTATAAAATCTTACTATGCCAAATTCTCATGCGAAATTTGCATAGTAATATTAAAATAATGCTGTTCTAATAACAGTTTATGGTTAGGCGATGTTTTGTCATTACAAAGAGAGCGACCTGCCATAACGCCAGCGTGCAGCGGCAGTGTGGAGGGTTACGTTTGTGCTAATTATTTTAGTAACCGTGTCTGGTAGCGGTGAAAGAATACTACCACCCCTCTCCTCCATTGAGTGTCGTAAAAGGCGGCCAACGGACTAAAGACTGCAAATACATCCAACAGCATAGAGCGGCGATGGGCTCACTACCTGTCACGCTGAGCACATGTGCAGTCGTTATTTGGTGAAATGTGGACTATGCTAGAAGACGGCTTTTGCTGTCCTCATTGCCTAGTCTCTGACTAACCCTTCGGGGATAATAGTCGTGATTATGTATATGTAATTAGGTATGTGAATTATGTAATTATTTCATTTACAAAAAATACAAATGAACACGACGGCTCATTATCACATCACATCACATCACACTTATCACACTAATATTATAAAGGCGAAAATTTGTGAGTGTGTATGTTTGTTACTCTTTCACGTAAAAACTACTGAATGGATTTAGATGAAATTTGGCATACAGATAGTTTATAGCCTGATGGATTAACACATAGGACACTTTTTATCCCGATATTCCAACGGGAAAAAGAACCACGCGGGTGAAACCACGAGCGGCCGCTAGTTTTAAAATAATACTACCAACCCATATCTGTCCTTGGGTATCGTAAAAGGCGACTAACGGACTTACTACTGCACATACATCCAACGGTATAAAGCGGTCCTCATTGCCTAGTTTCTGACTAGCCCTTCGGAGATAAACAGTCGTCAGCACGGAATACAGACTTTCTGATATCTGTGGTCGGGAGTGTAGTAGATTGTATGTACAAACTAGCGGCAGCTCGCGGTTTCACCTGCGTGGTTCCCGTTCCCGTGGGAATATCGGGATCAAAAGTATCCTATGTGTTAATCCAGGTTATAAACTATGTGTATGCCAAATTTCATCCAAATCCATTCAGTAGTTTTTACGTGAAAGAATTAACAAACATTCATCCATACTTACAAACTTTCGCGTTTATAATATTAGCAGGATACAAACTACACGCCGTATTGCAAACACTTGCAGTTACATCACCGTTTCTCTGAAAAAAGTACTCATGCAAAGTTCAATGTTTTTTATTTGCACAAATATTAAAACAACCCAAGGCGATCTTGTATTTTTTTTTTGGCATTTTTTTAAAATAATCACTAAATGACAGCTACTACATCGATGTACTATTTTTATGAGTATCATCAACCAGTTTGACCAAAAAACCTAAAAAATTATAAAACTTCTACGACTTTTAAGCCTAGTTACCTGCAAGTATTGTAATAAGTAGACAATTTAGAAAAACAGCTTGAAGCCAAATTGACCCAACCGGCAATTGAAACCGGGACCTTAGAGATGGCAACACCAGAACCGGCGCGCTAGCTAACCATTCGGCTACGGTGGTCGTCAAAAGTCGACTATTAAAACAACATCGGCAAGTTTGACTATTATACCAAACTACTGTAAGCCATTAAAAACTTTTAACATTCGCCGCTAAATCGTCATTTCGGCTCCGGGGGACGTTAGTCCAAGTGTCAAAACGTCCAAGGATATAATACCCAACTGCCAAAATGTGTATTGGTCAAAACATCCAAATGCCAAAAGGCCCAAATGCCGAAATATCTAACTGCCAAAAAGTCCAGTGAACAGTTGTCATAATGCCCAATGCCGAATTGTCCATTTGCCAAAACGTCCAATTGCCAAAACGACCAGTGCTTACATATTTTTTTAAACATATTTGTTGAGCTTATACTCTAGCGCAGTAATGGCATATCTGCAGTGCGATTCTTTAAGTTAAAGCCTTGGTAGCAGCGGCTGCCACAGCGCTGAGAATTGACTCTGTCTCTTTCATATTCATAGAATTGGAAAGAGACAGAAGATCACAGCCATGCGCGCAGAGTTTGTGTCGCTTAGAGAATGGCATAGCTGGGGACACTAGGACTAATTGGAAATTTGAACACTTTGACCAAGTTGACCTGTGGTGTTTATAGCACCAGGACACTATTACTCATTGGACATTTTAACACTTGGATCAAATTGACCTGTGGTCTTTATGGCATCTGGACAGTAGGCCGTCCTTGACTTTTGATTATAAAATAAATCCAGCAGTTTGTTGACGTGGACTGAGAATGATGATGATGAATGAAAGACTATAAAGGCCATACAAAGAAATAAACACCATTTATTTATTTTCATTTTTTTTTCAATGGACAGATTGGTTAACAATTCTTCAATGACACTGTCATAATATAAATAGCTAAACTGTTTGATCGTTCTTCGCTTAAACGGAATTATTCTTTTAAGTACGAAAAACGAATGTTCCACACTACAATTTGTCACCGCAGCGCACAGAAGTATGCGTAATGCTATTTCAGTATATGGAAATGCTTCCTTCAAATCCTTTCTTTAATAAATAAGCGAGCTAGCAGAATTTGCCCATGGTTTAACGTCGACTGTGCTTGTGCTGAGGCTCCAAACATTCACCATCTTAAGAAAGCCTATAATGAAGCTGCCAAGTCCTGCAAAAGGTTATTGCGCAGGGTGAGAATTCGTCGCATTGGCAAGATTGGGCCCAAGTTGGCATCTTACCCGTCTGCAACCTTCCCTTGCCAAAGCGGTTGAAAGTAGGTAATTTCAGCCAGCTCTCCACACCACCGCTGTTAAAACCAGATGGCTCACTTGCCCATACAACGGCTAAGAAGGCGAACTTGTTCGTTTCTCTCTTTGTGCAAAGTTCGCGTCTAGATGTCGCAGCGAAATCACCGCCTAACATACCTCATGACGGCTATTCCATGGCAGCTGTCTACATACGCCAAAAAGAGGTATTAAAAAATCCTGCGAACCCTTGACGTAAATAAGGCGAGTGGCCCTGATGGTATTCCAGCAATAGTCCTCCGCAACTGCGCGCCTGAGTTTTCTACAATCCTTACTCGCCTGTTTCGTCTCTCACTCGAGACTTAACTCGTTCCCAAATCTTAGAAGCTTGCGATTGTACAACCTGTTCCGAAAAAAGGTAGTTAAGCCGATCCTACCAACCACAGACCAATTTCGGTCACCTCTATAATCTGTAAGACTATGGAGCGTGTACTCAACAACCGACTCCTGACATACCTTAAAGACAATGACCTCTTAAGAGATTCTTAGGGCGATCTACAGGAGATCTTCTTGTATATATGCCACTCATCTATGGAGTGAGGCTGTAGAGAAACACGGTAAAGCTTTTGCCGTGTTTCTTGGCATCCTAAGGCCTTTGACTGGGTTTGGCACGCTAGCCTAATAAACAAGCTTCCGTCGTATGGGATCCACCTTGGCCTCTGCAATTGGATTTCGGACTTTCTGAAGGAGTGATCTATACGTGTAGTCTTAGATGACTGCACGTCTGATCTACAGGCTATTGATACCGGAGTTCCTCAGGGGTCTGTTCTGTCTGCAACCCTTTTCTTGCTACACGCAGCGCTTCTTGGTACGCAGACGATAGCACAGTTGTGGACAGATATTTCTCAAATGCAAAGGCCAAGGGGGATGAAGTTCGGCTTTGTCGAGGGACCATGGTTGAGCGTTTGGACACGGCTCTAGAAGCTATCTTCGACTGGGGTGATGCTAATCTGGTCGACTTCAACGCCACTAAAACACAGGGGTGTTTATTCACTGCCAAACGGAGTTCTTTCATCTCGCTCCGAATTTCCGTGGTGTATCTGTGCCGATGTCTGACCAATACTGACCATCTTAGCCGTCTAGGTATGACCATCTCTGCAAACCTAAACTTCGGAAACTACATAGAGTCCATGACAAAAACAGCAGCTAAAAAACTTGGCATCCTTTCTAAGGTAAGGCGGTATTTTACACCGGGGCAGCTGCTTCAGATTCACCACGCACAAGTTCGATCCTGTAGGAATACTGCTGCCACCTCTGGGATGGATCTGACAAGTATCATTTAGCCGCTTGAGACTCTATTGAGAAGCGCGCTAAGACGGTCATTGGCGACTTTAAACTTGTCGAATCCAAGCTGCAGAGTCTTAAACATCGAGGCAAGGTTGCCAATCTTTTGGTTTTTTTATCGAATGCACTTCGGCGAGTGTGCGCAGGAACTACACGAGCTGATTCCACCTTCTCCTTTCTATCTCCGGGGATCGAGACGCGGACTGAGATCTCACCCTTACACTGTCAACATACCACCCATACGCACAAAGCGCTTTGAGTCATCATTTTTGTTGCAGACAGATACGAGTTAAGTGTAATAGAAGAGAGTAACCGTTAAAACCGGGAACACCAATAGAACTAATTAGTTTCTCAAATAGTTTGAGCTGACGTGTCCGATGAACGAAAGTAACAGTTATAACTAAGACCGATTCACCGACCACCAACACCGCCAGCGCCAGAGGAACTAAATACTTCCGTGAACATGTTAACGGAACAGTTCCGTTAAGTAAATGAATCTTGAACTTACAACCGTTTAGTTTTAGTTATTGTTAATTAGGTAGGATTTTTTTAATTTCTTCATTCATGTAAAAAAAAGGCGCACAAAGCTGAGCGCGAGGTGCGGCTTGTGGCCCTATGGTAAATACGCCACTGCTCACGAGTCTCACGACGCCTCGACGACGGGGAATGTTAGTCCAAGTGTCAAAACGTACAAGGGGTCTAGACCTCTTGTACATCTAGATGCCCAGAAGCCATAAAGACCACAGGTCAATTTGGCCCAAGTGTTAAAATGTCCAATGAGTACTAGTGTCCAGATGCCATAAACACCACAGGTCAATTTGGCCCAAGTGTTAAATTGTCCAATGAGTCATTGTGTCCAGATGCCATTACTGACACTACTCAGTAGGTGTTTAAGTGTCCTAGAAATCATAATGTCCAGTCCAGAAGCTACAAAGACAAAGACGTCTGAACGTTTTTAAGCGTTGTTTGTTTGACATAATATTCAAAAGATATTTTTGCATGGAGTTATATTTCTGTTGTCTAATTAAAAAAAATAACCTCGAAATTCAAGACAATCGCTACGCTGCGCTTCGCGATTGTCTTAAATTTCTAACCTATCACGTGTCCTACAGGAGTAGGGCAGCTAGTATTTCAGTTGTCTAACAAAAACTTTACGGCAGCTTAGGCGGCGTCACTATTATACCGCAAAACTTACGGTTCCCTAACCGATGGAGATACAGTGCCGCTAGCGGCACTCTATACACTTCCTAAATATTTTGGCATTTGGATGTTTTGACCAATAAACATTTTGGCAACTGGGTATTGTATCCTTGGACGATTTGACACTTGGACTAACATCCCCGGAGCCTCTTTTTCTACATACATACAAACATACAATCACGACTATTATCCCCGAAGGAGTCAGAGACTATTAGGCAATGAGGACAGCATAAGCAGTCCTCTACCATTGTCCATTTTTCACCAAATAGCGACTGCACATGTGCTCAGCGTGACAGGTGGTGAGCCTATCGCCGCTCTATGTTGTTGGAAGTATGTGCAGTCTTTAGTCCGTTAGTCGCCTTTTACGACACCCAAGAGAAGAGACGGGGTGGTAGTATTCTTTCACCGCTACGTGACACGGTTAAAATATTTTTTTTCTGTATTTTTTATTGAGCCGCCATCACACAGCACAGCTCGTTCAGTTCCTATTTTTTATTACTATCAAGGATTTATTTATTTACTAGCGGCCGCTGGCGGTTTCACCCGCGTGGTTCCCGTTGTCATAAAAATATCGGGATAAAAAGTATCCTATGTGTTAATCCAGGTTGTAAACTATCTATATGCCGAATTTCATCCAAATCCATTTAGTAGTTTTTACGTGAAAGAGTAACAAACATCCATCCATACTTACAAACTTTCGCTTTTATAATATTAGTAGGATTTAAGGAAACATACAGCATGTTATACACTAATAAAACAGAAGTTAAAAAACATTATGGCACGACCTCCGTGGTCTAGTGGTTAGCACGTCGGGTCTGGCATCGTGCCATCCCGGTCCCGGGTTCAATTCCCGGTCCGGTCGATTTAGAGAAGAACTGTTTTTCTAAATTGGTTTCGGTTCTGGGTGTTTTTTCTATATTTATGTATAATTATCCGTTATTTTACCATATTAACAAGTTTCAAAAGAATACTCATTTTGGGCTAGATAATTGGTGTGAGGGTAAACAACTAATTTTATTTTAAATTATATCTAATTAAAGCAACTTTTAGCCATTCAAAAACCTTCGTCACTCGCCGTTAATGCACCCAAGTTAATAATAGTACCAAGGCTTACAGCCAACTATTAACGGCGCTCCGTCTACTGCCAGTAACACGCTGACCCGAATCATTCCCGTCTGGCCTGTGCCAAAATCGATAGGCCTCCTCAATTTGGTACGCACCAAGGGCGGTCCTAATAACTCAACTTGGAAGAACCTTAGCACTTAACCATGCCGGCCGTGAATTATGCATTCCTGGGAAGAATTACGAAATTGAATAATGAGTTTTAGGTAAAGAGGTTTTTATTTTTCTTCATTTCTTAAAAATGGCTAGCACATTCAGTCAGTGTTAAACGTGACACGTACCGGTGAAATAATACTACCACGCCCTCTCTCCCCATGGGTGTCCTAAAAGGTGACTATTATCGGACTTCACATACATCCAACAGCATACAGCGGCGATTGGCTCTCCATCTGTCACGCTGAGCACATGTGCAGTCGCTATTTGGTGAAAAGTGGACAATGGTAGAGGACTGCTTTTGCTGTCCTCATTGCCTAGTCTCTGACTAACCCTTCGGAAATAATAGTCGTGATTAAAATAGATAATAGCAAATATTTTCTTTGCATAAAGTAAATGATAATGAGTGGTATATGAATGTTTGATGGTAAAGTATATTCCCCCCAAACCTCCTAAGTTTTAGTAAAGATGTGGGAATATTCTGAGATCTCAAACAAACTTCTTGGGAGAATTTGAAAAGTGATTTTGCACTGTTTTGTTTGCTTTGCCAACACTCATGCACCTCACGAACTTGTGGAAAGTTTTTCTCTGTCTACGGTTTATGCACAACAACTCATAATCAAAAGTTATGATTGTTATGAGGTTGTGGCCTACATAGACAATGATACAGTTTATATTTAAAAATAACTCTGACGGAAAACAACAACTTATTGCGTCGCAGTACAAAAATAACTTTTGCCACTCTAATTGACTAGACCAAGTTAACTTCTTTTGAATTACAAATAGACATACTTATTATACATAGAAAACACATAGACCTTAAATCAATTTAGAAAACTGTTATTCCCAAACGGAAATCGAACCTGAAAACCTAACGTTTCGAACCCTTTACATTTTACATATCAATGTGAAGTGTTCGCGTTAACTTGAGAAAACCAATATCCTGCTATTAATTGAGTATTTTAGTATCACAACAATAACTATGCGTTAAAAATTACAAGCACATTTCCACTTCGGACAGACGAAACTCCTTGATAGACACTTCAATTTGTTTTTATTGAACGTCGTATTTAGGAAAACAAACATGACGTCAATGAATAATGTTACCTTGAATTTGAAGTTGGAAATGTTTTGGTTAGACTAACAGAAGAGATGTCTGATGGCGGTTTATTGAAAGAATTCTACCAACCCCTATCTTCCCATCCTACCCCTACTAATATTATAAACGCGAAAGTTTGTAAGTATGGATGGATGATTGTTACTCTTTCACGTAAAAACTACTGAATGGATTTGGATGAAATTTGGCATACTTACAGATAGTTTATAACCTTTTTTTCTTTTTTTTTTACCTGGTGTAATCCCTGCTTATGGATTCCAGCCTTCAGAAGGGAGACTGGATATGTGGGACTCTCCCGTCCCTCTTTCCACGACGTTACGTCGGGCGAGAGGGAGGGGCCTACCCACTCATCACCGGGGGTCCAAACTCCGAAAGCGTAGGGCTTGGGGTGGCGGTCACGGGACCTGATCCACGGGGGAATTGACCACGCGAGGGCCACCCCGTCGCCGTGTGTTGGCCTATAACTACTGCCTAGCAGCCGTTACGCGCCATCACACGGCGACTACGCGCACGCGGCACTACAAACAGCCCCTTGGGGGCAGACCCACAAAACATACATCCACACATACACTGACTCACAGTCAACACGGATTGCGTGGACACTTGGGGTGGTATAACGAAATACCCATGCCAGTGCCCACTTACACACACACACACAAGCATTTACTGACAGATTCAGTAAACGACAACACAAAGACACAACACCCCCAAGTCATCGGGCGTCGGGCTGGCCGTGGCAGACGCCGATTTCTGCCCCGGCCAGCCCCACGCCCAGCATCCCCTACGACAGATAGTTTATAACCTGGATTAACATATATGATACTTTTTATCCCGATATTCCCACGGGAACTGGAACCACGCGGGTGAAACTGCGAGCGGCCGCTAATATTAATATAAGTGTTCTAAAAGGCGTGACGGACTCGTGGTCACACCAGATTGTCACACTGGTGTGACTAATAGGAATTTGGCGACTAACGGACTACAAACTGCAAATAAGAGCGGCGATTGGCTCACCACTATCACGCTGAGCAGATGCGCCGTTGTTATTTAGTGAAACGTGGCTTTTGCGGTCCTCATAGCCCAATGTCTGACTAACTCTTAGGGGTTAAAGAGTCGTGACTGTGTTAATCGTAAATGTATATCTGTATGTAAAAGTTTAGTGGTTAGACCACCGGTCTCTGACCCAGTGGCTCCGGGTTCAATTTTAATAAGTACCTACGTAAAACTAGTCTCAAGTACAGTAGTCTCCAAATACATTATATTACATAAATACATAGATTCACGGCTTCAGAGAATCAGAGACTAGACATTGTGGACCGCAGAGACAGTTCTCTGCCATAGCAGGGGGATGTCACTCCGCAGTTTAGGTATGTTCGTTTGGCGTGCCTCCCAGGCAGGCCGCCTAGGCGTATGGCAGTAAAGGTTGCCGCGAGCCATACCACCCAACACCGAGCGCCGAGTCGCACTCGTCATCCCTGCGCGCGCGCGTAAACCCTACGCTCTGTGACGTCATGACGTCAAATCGATATCAAGTCAGCGTTGCTTAACAGAATATATGAACGCTCGGGTCACACGATAAATTCCAATTTCGTTAGAAGGTCATTAGAGAGTGAACCTTCTGTACGGTATGTACTAAGTTATTCTGTGGCCATAGCCCACGTTTCACCAAATTACAGCTGCACATGTGCTCAGCGTGATAGGTGGTGAGCCCATCGCCGCTCTATGCTGTTGGATGTATGTGTAGTCTTTAGTCCGTTAGTCGCCTTTTACGAAACCCAATTGATGAGAGTTCAACTCAATTGGTAATTGATATCTTTAGTGAGCCGCTTACCACACGGTTCAAGTATATCGTTGTCTTAAGTATCTACGTACTACTACAAACAAAAATAAATCTTCCTCGGCAATACATATTTACTTACTTAGGATAGGCAAGCAATAAACTTTATCCACTCAAGCGAATAAGCGGGAGTCAAGTACTAAGCTCGGAAGAGATTGCTCCGCAGTTCCTTTGAAGTGGTCCTGAGGAAATCCTCAGGCGACCTCATCAGGCACGCTTCTTCGGTTTCCTAATAAGTGGAAAAGATCTAACGTCATGTTATAAAAGATATACGTATATTTAGTCGGGGGTGGATATTTTCTGGACTTGCTTGAAAACTCATTTTGATTCTCAACTTCAGTACGTAGAATAGATTTTTTTTAAATTCTCACATCAATGTTTTCGTTTTATATTTTTATCAAATACCTGCGTCATACTGTGTCGGGTTAGTGTAGATGATTAAACATTTTGATTTACGATCTCTCTAGGACCTGGGTTCCTAACCTGGGGGTAATTATCCCCACGGTGGTAATAATAGTTATGCTCTGGTTGTTGTCTCGAACGCCAAATATTCGTCTTCATTATTTTTCACAAAAAAGGTGATATCAAGAAATTGAAAAGTACAGACCCATCAGCTTACTGTCACTCCTATATACACTCTTCACCCGAGTAATAGCCAACAGGCTAGCGAGAAAGTTAGACTTTAACCAACCAAATCAGCTCAGAATGCCAACATCGCGAATTGCCAACCGCTCGCAAAAAGCCAACTTCTCAAAATGACAACTTCTCGAAATACCAACTTTTGCAATGCCAACTTTTCGAAATGCCAATTGCTCGCAAGGCCAACTTCTTCAAATTACAACTTCTCCTAATGACAACTTAAAATTTTAATGAAATACAGGAGTGCCGAATGCTACCTTGAATAATAAAAATAACTAAAAATGATAGTCCATGTATAAATATCGCAATATTTGTAACATATAAGTACCTAAGTTTACAATTCATAATTTTATAATCAACACACTGGACTGTTGTTTGATCATTGTAAATAATATATTCGTATCATTTATATTGAAATGGTTTACAAGTTGAGGAGCTCGATGGCGCAGCGTTTAGCGCTTTCGGCTTGCGATCTTGCCCGCTAAGCGACTTTCGAATTGCTGGGTCGCCTGATGGGTGACCAATTAAAAACGTCTTGAGCTCCTCCGTGCTTCGGAATTAACGCACGTTAAGCCATTGGTCCCGGTTGTTGTTGTAAGATGGCAGTCGTTAAACCCACCAACCCGCATTGGGCCAGCGTGGTGTATTATGGCCCAATATCCCCGCGTGCTATTGTTCACGTGGGAGGCCTGTGCCCAGCAGTGGGACGTTTTAGGCTGATGATGATGAAGATGGTTTACATGTTCATTCAATAAAAATTTGAAGATTTGTGATTTAATATGACCCTAGTGTGTTGATTATAATAATAGTAAAGACTTTTTAGTTTTTTTATTATTCACGGTAGCATACGCCACTGCGCAATGCCCACTTCTCCAAATGACAACTATACAGAGTTGTCATTTGGAGAAGTGGGCATTGCGAACAATTGGAATTTCGAGAAGTTGGCATTGGAAGAAGTTGGCATTTCGAGAATTTGGCATTTTGAGAAGTTGGCTTTTTGCGAGCGGTTTGCGGTTCGCGAAGTTGGCATTCTGAGCTGATTCGTCGAAAAGTACCATGAATACAGGAAGCCTCTCAATTAACGTTTTGTTGACTACGAATAGGCATTCGATTCTATTGAGTGGTGGGCTATAGAGGCAGCAATCTTAGGATCAAGAGTGGACGAAAGATATCTCAATGCTGAAACACCTACATGCGAACGCGACTGCGCAAAGGCTAACAAGCCTTCACCAAAAAACCGGCAAGTTTAAACTTTAACGAGGTTCGTAATATTTGAACATTTGCGTTAAAAACACTCAAATATTATCAAAGATAATGAAACGTTGAAAAAAATGTCTACCTCAGGCCGTAATCGAACCCCGTCCTCCGCGATCCGGGCGGCTGCGTAGACCACTCTGCCATCGAGGAGTTAGAGAAGGCGACACCATCTCGATCGAGGGAGTATTTAGGAAGCTCAAATGGTAAAATAAGGGCATGGTTATTGATGGAAAAAGACTTTAGAACCTTAGATTTGTGCTGAAGACTTGTTCTGGTTGGTTCTGGTATCAGAGTGTATTGAGGAGATGGTGGTCATATAAGACTCAAAAGCGAGTAAATCAATATCGGTCTAAAAATGAAACATTTTGTGCCAACAGAAATATTTAGCGTGGTAAGCTACCGTTACATTTGAAGGTTCGTGCAGTGGATTCAGCTTGAGTTCACATACGGAGCGGAGGCAATGTCACTCACAAAAAAGTCGATTGATAAGTTAAGAGTTTCGCAAAGGGCGATGGAAAGAAAAATGCTTGGAATTACCCTGCACGACCGGAAGACGAATGAATGGATCCGGCAGAAGACAAAAGTAGAGATCATGGTCAGCATTATCGCAAGAAGGAAGTGGACATGAGCGCCTGCTCATATATTGCTGGAATGGATAATAACCGTTGGGCCCGAAAACTCTAGCGTGGAGAACTGGAGACCCAGAGCCAAAACCCCAGGAAGAGCAAGACCTCACAAAAGATGACCTCATAAAAATAAATACAATTACTTACAAATATATATTTTACATTAAAAATAAAAACACTTTTTACGGATCTAGACGATTTTATCTATACATACTAAAATAAAAAAGAAAAGCGACAGACTGTTTTTTTTATTTGTGTTTTTAATGGCTATAACAATGTTTATATGAAAAAAATTTTGGATGTCAGAGACTAGGCAGACTAGGCAGACGCAAAAGCAGTCCTCTGCCGTAGTCCACCTTTCACCAAACAGCGACTGCACATGTGCTCAGCGTGACAGGTGGAGAGCCCATCGCCGCTCTATGCTGTTGCATATATGTGCAGTCCGTAGTCCGTTAGTCGCCTTTTACGACACCCAAGGGAAGAGAGGGGGTGGTAGTATTCTTTCACCGCTACGCGACACGGTTATTATGTCATCCGCTAAGAGGGTGCCGCGCAGTGGCAAAAACTGACATAAGTCTCTTTTCGTACCACTTGCTCAAAAAGTGACATTCTATGCCACAAAAAGCGAACATAACAATAGTCATTTTCATCCCACCATCTCGGAAAGAGTATTTTTAATCTTCAATATCTGAATGGAAAAGCCGTTTTTATTCTCTAGAGGATAAAGTAAATTGAATTTAGAACATCGTGTGCACTAAGTTTGTGAATTAAAAAAAACATTAAACCTATTTACTGCTACCTCTATGGTGCCGAATATATCATACAACTTTTTTTTAATTTGTTAAAAACTCAGACTCGGAACCTTTTTGGTGTACCTACTTTTTTAATTTGGTTTGTAATTTCCTCGTTGAGGTGGGATGAAAAGTTACGTGTTGCACTCGAGTGCAAAGATTTTTCACCTCGTGCTCTTTTGATTCCCTCGGTAACGCTCAGGATTCTAATATTTGAATCACTCGCTGCGCTCGTGATCGCAATCCTTCGCTTGCTCGGTCATCAAAATTGAGCACGCGGTTAAAAAGCAAGTTTGCACTCTTGTATAACAAATAACTATTTTAATCTGTTACAAACAGGGAAAGAAAATTGTACTGAATTTCATTCATCCTCTAGGGGGAGAATGTGATTTAAATTTGGAATACTTACCGAAATTTATACTGAACTACATCTGTGTTTACACCATTAAGTTTGTTCTTAAAGCATTATACATCTTTTTGAAATAGAAAAAAAAAAGAAATAAAAAAAAGTTACAAATCAACTCATCAACAATAAATGTACCAAACAAAAATGTAACTCTCTCTATCAATAATTGGACCAATGTTTCGAATGTAAACTTTTACTTGTAATTGTCATTATTTTTAATAAATGCTTATTATTATTGTGTTAATTTTTTCGCAAATGGTACGAAAAGTAGAGTATTTTCCTCGGTGATAAAGCTGTCTTAGTCTTGGGTGAACTTAAATCTCTCGCTACACTCAGGACTCGTCTTAAATCCCTCGCTTCGCTCGTGATTTAAGTTTTTAACACCCTCGCTACGCTCGGGAGTAAACCTCGAGGCCTTCGTTACGCTCGCGATTTAAATCGTCACCCGCGACAGAAGACACTGCTTTATCCCCTTGGTTAATAATCTACTATAATGAACTTCAGAGCAAAATCAATCATATTGATATTTTATAATCATCAATGTAGAAATTGACATAATGGTACTGACTGAGTGCTGGTTGTCCACTGCTTCTTGTATTCCTCAATTACCTGGATATGTCTCATACACTACTAACAAAACTAATATTTTAAAAAGTGATGGTGTGACATTGTACATTAAAAGTAATATGAGCAAGGTAACTGTTGACGAACCTGACCTAGTAGATGCAAACTGTCTAATTGCAAAAATAAACAATGACACCGCTATTGTTGCTGTATATCGTTCGCCCTCTTATCATAATATTTCCAACTTTCTACAATCTTTGAGTGTACTTTTAGAACAATTAACATCATTTAAGAATGTTTTTGTCATGGGCGATTTAAACATCGATATAAAACCCGGAAATATAGATCGTAATTCACCGGAATATTTAACTCAGACAGCCTGTTTAGGTTACTTACCCACTCATTTGCATCCTACTAGAAAAGGTAACTGCTTAGATCACATTTTAGCCAAGACTAACATCCCTTTAAAAACTTTTATGCTAACATCCACTTTGACAGATCATAGTTCCTTATTGTTGTGTTTGCAACAGCGCTACGATAAGTCTTACGCAAAAGTAAAACGTACGACGCTGCAATATGAGTCAGTGACACATGACCTAGACAACCTAGACTTGTCTACTATTTACAACTCGGATGACGTTAATAAATCAACCGAATACCTTTTATCATCCTTAACTAAAATTATTGAATTTAACACACGCACTGTTTTGTTAACCCGCCGTAATAAAATCATGAAACCTTGGATAACTCCTGGACTTCTACGCTGCATCAAGCATCGTGATAAACTTCACAGAACACTCAATAAAAACCCAGACAGTGAAATTAATAAAGTAACCTATTACAGATATCGGAATTATTGTAATAATTTGTTAAAAAAATTAAAGCGACAATATGAAAGGAATCAAATTCAAAATGCGGGTCACGACAAGAAGAAATTATGGAAAGTCATTAAAAACATTACTTACACAACTAAAACCGAACCGCCTGTTCATAAACTCATTGCAAATCCCGCTACGCCTGCACATTCCCTAAACAGATTAAACAATTTCTTTGTAAACATCGGAAAAAACCTAGCTGCAAAAGCGAAATTCAGTCACATGCAGCCGTCTTCCTGTATTGCACCCCCTTCCAAATTACCAGTTTTAAACTCTTTTGCCTTATTCGACACTGACGAAACCGAAATTGAACAAATTATTATGACTTTAAGAAATGACTGTGCCACGGGAATTGATAAAATATCTTGTGCTTTCATAAAAACATTTAAAGATAAACTTACTCCCCCGCTTACACGTCTTTTTAATTTATGCTTTGCGAAAGGAATTTTTCCTAATGTATTGAAGAAGGCCCTCATTCGCCCTATTTATAAAAATGGAGATACTAGTTGTATGAATAACTATCGTCCCATAGCCATACTGCCATCAATATCCAAGATCCTAGAAAGACTCATTTATAACAGACTTGTAAAATACTTAGAAAATAACAAACTCTTAGCAGCTACTCAATTCGGTTTTAGAGCAGACAGATCGACTGACGATGCAGTACATCAGCTAACCGACTACATTGTAAGGCGACTGGACTCACAAAAAAAGTGCTTAGTCATATTCCTTGATCTCGCAAAAGCATTGGACACGATTTCAATATCTATACTTCTAGAGAAGTTATATGAACTTGGTATAAGGGGTGTTCCACATCACCTCATCAAAGATTATCTTTCTAATCGGACACAACGTGTAATAATAGATGACACTATGAGTGACGAATTGACTGTTGAATATGGTGTTCCTCAAGGGAGCATAATAGGACCCTTGCTATTTCTCGCATACATTAACGACTTATGCCTCCTTCCCCTTTCTAAAAGCGGAAAAATAATATCTTACGCCGACGACACAGCTCTGCTCTTCAGCGCGGACACTTGGAGTGAGGCGTACGAACTAGCTCAATCTGGATTTAATACAGTCACTCAGTGGCTTAGAAGTAACTTGCTGACACTTAACATAGATAAAACAAAATATATGACTTTTTCCTATAATTCACTATCCCAACCTATCCCAAACTCACATTCAATAACAGCCCATCTGTGCAAGGACTCACCTGACACTTGCTTCTGCCCTAAGCTCAGCAGCACTGACAATATTAAATACCTAGGGGTAATAATTGATAAGTATTTAAAATTTAAACCACATATTGAAGCACTTACATCTAGAGTTAGAAAGTTAATCTATGTCTTTAAAAATCTTCGTCACATTGCATGTGCTAGTCTACTAAAATCAATATATCGAACACTTTGTCAGTCATTATTTGTATACTGTATTACATCATGGGGCGGTGCACACAAAACTATTATGATAAACTTAGAAAGAGCACAGAGAGCAGTTCTAAAAGTCAGCACTTTCCGACCAATACGCTTCCCGACGGCAGAGCTCCTTACTACATGCGATGTCCTATCTGTACGCCAGCTGTTTATTTTACTAACAATTACTAAAAAGCACTCAATAATGCTCTATGACCCTGCGCTCGAAACCAGCCGAAGACGTGCAGATATTGTATGCTCTACTGAACCATTTAGAAGATCAAACTCTCACAGATTCTTCTGTCACCTGGGTAATTTTTTGTATAACAGAATAAACTTGTCTCTATGTATTTACTCCAAGACCAAAGTAAAATGTAAAAAAACCGTACAAGAGTGGTTAAAAGGTAAAACATATGATGACACAGAGAACTTACTATTAGTTATTACGTAATCGTGAACACCGAGTGAGAAAAATGTTGATTAAGTAGAGCAATATTTAATATTATAATTTTACTTTCTATTTCCGTATATTTTATAGTATAGCTATTGTGTAAATGATTTATTGTCTAAAAAGCACTAACCTACTTTTATGCATAGATACCTAATACACAGGCAATATTGTTTGCTTAGCTTAGGTATTACATATTATTATAATATACACTAACCCTAATTTCTTAACATAAGTCTTTTGTATCTAGGCTAAGTTTTTATACAGCAATAAATTATCTTATCTTATCTTAAAATTAGAACAATTCTGCTTTGAAGTTTCAGACCTAGTAATTTGATTAGAGCAATGTTTTTATTCTGCGAAACGTACAAAACCATCACGCGCTTGTTAAAAATGAAAATTAACTTTTATAAGATATGACCTGCGGAATATCAATACAAATATTTTTATGTAAGAATTATTGTTTCATGCGTAAAACTAAGAAAGTTGTCGAGAAAAATGTTTTTAGGAGTCATTAGATTTATGTATTGTTTGTTATTGTTTAAACAATTTGTTTGAAATTTCAACAATGCCACGACCTTGTGCAATAATCAGGCTAACTTACGTAAGTTCTTTTAATGTATTTAACTAATTCAGCACGTAAGTTTTCACAATTTCGTGCAGGATCCCCTTAATGTATCTCGCACTCAGGAATCAGGTATCAGGCTCTCTTGGGTGCCTAGTGTTGGTTTAAGAACTTTATTTCTCACAATAATTTTCATTTCAATTTTAACCGTGTTGCGTAGCGGTGAATGAGTATTACCACCCCCTCTTTTCCCTTGTGTGTCGTAAAAGGCGACTAACGGACTAAACACTGCACATACATCGAACAATATAGCGCGGCGATGGGCTCACCACCTGTCACGCTGAGCAAATGTGCAGTCGCTATTTGGTGAAAAGTGGACTTTGGTAGAGGATCGCTTTTGCAGTCCTCATTGCCTTGTCTCTAGCTAACCCTTCGGGGATAATATTCGTGATTATATTATGTACATGTATGTATATTTTTATTATGTGTACTAAAACTAACGTGTCCCCTACCATTTGTTGCAGGCAACATGAAGCGACGCTTGGGCCGCGCGCGTGGCTTCGTCCTGCGAATGTTCGACGCTCTGTGCAACTGCACGCAGACCGCCGCCGCCGCCGCGCGCACCACCGCGCGCAACAACCCGTTCACGAAACGCTAACAATGTTGCGACACCGTAGTAGTGTCCCATCATAATCTCGACGGTTCCGAAGAATAACGTCATATCTGCAAGATAGTTGTATCGCAGATATGACGTTATTCTTCCGGACCGTCGAGTCTGTAACCTTTTTACTTTCAAACGTAACAATGTTGCGACACCGTAGTAGTACCCCATGTCCTCATCTGTAACCTTTTTAATTCCGCAGTCTTCAATCACATATAAATACTAACTAGATGCACAATCAACGCTCTCAAAACGTCCTATGGGCGGACGTTTTGAGATTTTTGGTGATCTGCCATAGAATAACGTCATATCTGCCTGATAGTTGTATCGCAGATATGACGTTATTCTTCCGGATCGTCGATCTGTAACCTTTTTACTTCTTGTATATATATACAGGGTGGAAAAAAGACCGTGGTTGGAGAAAAAGTACCCTTAATATTGATGGCAAAATTTACTGAAAGGAACCATTCCTTTATTTTCAAAAATAATTAAAACTGCATTTAAAGATTTTTAAAAAAACACCTGCTTGAGCCGGGTATCGAACATGAGAAATGTAAAAAAACATCCTTTATTTGATGATATCAACCGAAAGAGTCATTCTTAGGGATCGATTTCTTTTAAACAACATAGAATCTCATTTTATTTTTATTCTTCCTCTTCTTACTTTTTTATGTGGGGTCATGTAAATATGTGGTGTATAAAAGATACTACGGGTCAGTAGAGGAATTGAAAACCGAAGTTCAAAATATTATTTTAAATATTCACCATAACTTGATACAAAAGGCGACACGTAACGAATTCAGTCGAAGAATACGTCTGTGCATACGTGTAAATGGATCTCATTTTGAGCAATTCATTCATAAGTTAACTATTTTCTAAAGATAGTAATAATAGTAAGTTTTACAATAAAAATAATATTTTTCTTGGTCTTTCTTTCATTTAAGATACTTACATATGTTGTTTAAAAGAATTTGATCCTTATGAATGACTCTTTCGGTTGGTATCATAAAACACAAGTTTTTTTTTCACATTTTACTGGTTCGATTCCCGGCTTAAGCAGGTGATTTTTCAAAAATCTTTAAATCGATTTTTAATTATTTTTCGAAATAACGAAATTTTTCCTTTTAGTAAAATTTGCCATCATCAATATTAAGTGTATTTTTAGCATAAATACATGAAGTATATAATACGTCCGCCTATAGGACGTTTATAGAGCGTTGATTAAACATCAGTTAGTTACTATGTGATTGAAGGCAACAGCATAAATGCGTCGCACGTAGTGAGTCCCCCTTTCTCAGCTCTGGGCGTAATGGAAGGACGGGGGGCATACCTATCAAACCCCTAGGATAGCAGTGTCACTGACATGTGGAGGGTAGGCGACCTAACATGTGATTGGCGCGTTTGTCCACCCATTATGCAGGATAAGGAATCACCTAAAATGTTGGTTTTGTTAGTGAAAACAAGCATTGCAGTTCAACACTGAATTACTGGGACAAAAAGTGTCACTAGTTCAAAGGACAAAGGAGGAAGGGACTATTTGGGTCACCGAGTGTATGTAGAGTGGGAATTAAAGACCCGGCGTACTAACATTAGGGGTTGTACATGGGAATTGAAATCTCATTCTTGGATAAGTATGGAAAAAAACAATTTGTTCCCATTTTGTGAAACTTGGATAGGTACAAAATAACTTACACCAAAGTGAAACCACGTAAAACTCTTTAATGTTCTATAGGTAAGGACATAATCGAGTTAGTACCTACTTGTTAACAGTGAAGTTCACGTAACGTAATAACAGTTAAAATTGAATTATGTTTTATAATAAAATTGGTATTGGAAAATAAAAAAGCTACCTACTTCGAGTTTCACCCCGTATGTTTGTTTATATTGAGTAATGTGGATCATGTAAATGTATATTTTTACATATCGTGATGTGGATAAGTATAATACATGTGAGACGGATAGGGATAAATAAGGAAAGGAATGGGCAAACACGGGACTTGAGTGGTTCTTGAACCAAAGATCAGATAAAGATACGTTAAATGTAACAATATCTATATAAGTAAGTGGTCACAATCATGCATCAACTTTATTTATTTTTAGTTTAATGTACTTATTGATAATCACTTTGAGTTGCCCAATGGGTTTAATGACTATCTTTCTAGCTGAAATAACAATACTTAATTAATAAAGTGCAAAAGATTATTATGTAACTTTATGAGATAACCACGTCTTAGACTGGATTCGACCAAACTGGAATAGGACTTACAAATTCGGCGTTTAATCTAGGTATAAGACCTTATTCCAGTTTGGTCGAATCCACCCTTATTAATAAAAATGGCCAAATGTTACACCTCGGTTTAAGGTGACGCTGTCTCGTTTTTGTTAAAGAAGACGGATAGAGACAGCGTCAATTTAATCCTAAGTGTAACTTTAATCAACGTTTAACAGGGTTAGGGTGGATTCGACCAAACTGGAATAAGGTCTTATACCAAGATTAAACGCCGAATTTGTATAGACTAATCTCGGAGTAAGTCTTATTCCAGTTTGATCGAATCCACCCTTAGAGCATTAAAGTTGGTTTAACGCTCTAAGGATAACCATAATCAATTATTAAAAAAGGCGTTTTCAAAGTATCTATGTATCTACTTGTAAAAACTCGACCTTTCTACATAGTTATGTTAAATCAAAACATAATAACATTATTAAAACAGCATAAACTGTTTAGTCCAATATTTGTTGTCTTCCTACGTTTAGTTCAAAGTTATCAGACACATACCCATGGTAATTAATATTTTTTTGTAAATTTGGCGATTAATCGGACACTTATTGTGATGTTCGTAAATAAATTAGTGTCTTCCCTATAATAGTATCCTTATTATACGATGTAACATGATGTTACGTGATCGGTGTGACGATGACGACGCTTAATAGTGTAAGATGATGTATCTAGCAATATTTAGTAGAACTTTCTATCTGAATGTGTACACCTGTACTAACGTGCGACTGTCTACACTATGCCTTTCGAGTGCGTCTCACTAAAGAAATCAGTCGTGAATTTAACTATTAAAATCCTTGGAGGTATGGAACGTATGTTTCATAATCAATTAATCAGCCATAAACGTCTCCGGTCTCACTGCTGGCCACAACACTTCTGAAAAGATTATGGGTACTTAAGGTGGGTGGACCATGGAAGGCCACTGTAACGAATAAACAGTTTTAATAAGTTTATTAACTGGATAAATGAAAGAAACCAGTTATTAAGTAACACTTTGTTTTATTGTGTAACTAATAAATTACTTTTTTTATTGTAGATGTGTGTGAATATTTAATAAACTTAAGTTTTATGAAGCTCTTCTAAATGGCCTTGCAAGGAACAGGGCTCCATACAAGGCTAACATTATAAATCAGTCGTTCAACTTAAAAGTAGAGTTGTAACAATCAAAATATCCGCTTTTACTAAAACTACATGAAAAGCTCTTACATTTAAACGAAACATTAAATGCTTAATATAATATAATCATCTATAAAAAACTGAACGAACATTTCTTGAACACCATCGTATAACTAAGAATATATTAATGGAAAAGATTAAAAATAATAGTAATAAGTATTGTATCGATATAAAATAAGTTGCCATAGCGTTTTAGAATGAAATTAAGTATAAAAATAAAATTTGATCTATAATGGCCCTTTTGTGGGTGGTCCGTTCTCAGTAAGGCCAAAATGTTCCGAAGAGTAAAAGTTAAATAACCCTTATAAATAATATTATTATAAAAAATACATTGTTTTTACTTTCCCGGTACGAAGTGTTCATATTTTCATGGTTCGTAAATGTTCCTAGTAAGGCCCATGTACCCTAGCAAGGCCAACATTAAATTTTTTAACTGGCCTTATAAGGAACTACCCGCTTTCCTAGGAACACTGCCGATATTTTAACTGAAATCGAAGTAAATTTATGTTTTTCTTTAGTAGGTACCATAACATATACTTATATAACAATTCACAGTAAAAAAAAGATAATAGTGGGTGATTTACTTAAAAAAAATAGCGATGCGAGCGACTCGCCGCCTCGTCTGTGTACTTGAGTTTGATGGATCTTAGTGTGAATAGGAGGAATGTGTCCTCATATGACAATAACTAAGTTTTTGATAGTTGGCCTTCAAAGGAGCATGGCCTTCCATGGTCCACCCACCTTAGTATGTTTATTACGGAGAAACATTTTTTTAGTAGGTACTTATGCTTTAAAAAAAGTCGATGTTCTTGATTGTGTTTAAGGTAAACGTAAAGATTTTTATGACTATGATTTCTTTAATCAATTTAATTCTGACTGTACTTTTTTATTGAGACGAACTGCAATATTCGTACACTTGTTTAAGTATGTGTAACCGACTGTACCTTACCTACCTACAGGAACAAAAAATTCTAGCTTCTACTTACTTACTTTTAAGTTTTCAAATTATTTTTGTACATCCTATTCACTTTTCTACGATTTTTGCAATATCTACAATGGTTTTTGGAAGACTGTGCAATTTATAATTATTTTTCTATAAGTCTAATGATTAATAAGCACAAAAATAAAAAGACACGCTCAAAACCTTTCTAATTATTGCATTGCAACCCGTTCATTTCTAAATGTTTTTTATTTTATATACTTTTGCTACTACTAAAAATATTAATGTAGATATGTAGCCGTGTAGTATTTTCTAAATATCGTAGAATATATTATATATAATACTGAAATTAGAATTAACAAATCTATGTTTACGATGATGAGAGAAATCTACAAAAAACATGAAAAATTGAGCTTGGATTCGGATATACAGTATGTATGTTATTGTAGTACGATGGTACCGTAACAAAGAAAGTATATTTTCAATGTCAAATCGTAGTAAGTTGGAAAATATTAATGTGAACGTATTTATGCTATTAAGTTATTTATATGCAACTGACTTTAGGTGTGCTACACATGAGCGCGATTTCATATCAGAAAGTAGGTACATTGCGAGTTTTCACTTTTCGATCGAGTTTGCTGTTTTAACAGTGGTAGACCACAGGGGTACATGTTTGTACTCGGTTTGGTACCGACCCAAACCGAGGTAGGACTAGCTTTAAGTCCGCCTGGCAAGTTACCACCATCTTATTTAAAATATGTCGCTATACCATCATTATAAGGGTGGATTCGACCAAACTGGAATAAGGTGTTATACCTAGATTAAACGCCGAATTTGTATGGACTAATCTCGGAGTAAGTCTTATTCCAGTTTGATCGAAATTGTTATGTACCTACCGACAGCTAAGATAAGGGATTACTAATGTATGGTCAAAAAACGTTTCCCAAAGTATCACATCCCAAATTATTTTTCCCAAATTTTCATTTGGCAAAAAAATAATTTGTCAAAACAAACAACTTTTCGTAATTTTACAGTAAAGCTAAAGATTCATTTGGGAAATGAAACTAGTGCGATAAGTTTTTTGGGAACTAAAATGAATGATTGACTAAAAACATTTTGCCAAACGGCGGGATACCAAAGATAAGATAGCCAGTTCCTCAGTAGTCGAGGAGCCAAGTGAAGGGCGCTTCCACCATCGGCCTTACCACCACTTAACATCAGGTGAGTTGAAACTGAAGTGCTTACACGTTGAAGAATACGAACAAGGCTTTAGTTCACATCCATTCTCATCTCATATACAACCTTAATTTTTCTTTATACAAAACCAATTAAGGGTGAGTTCCACCCATGAAACTGAACAACTTTCCCCGAGAAACCTATGTGCAAAAATGACAAAAAAAATTCGACCTTCCATACAAAATTGTCCGATCAGCTGACGACAATAGTATAGGAGATCGATTTTTTTCATTTTTATACATACGTTTCTTGGGGAAAGTTGTTCACTTTCATGGGTTTGGTTTTGTCTAAAGAAACATGAAGATTGTATTCGCGAGTAATGGGGATCGCTCGAGTGTTCATACCTAATAATGTGCAGTAGCGTATATAACTTTCTATACACTAGTATTGTAAATTCTTTAGGGCGCATTTTCATTGGTCGATAAGTCGGTTGTTAGTCCGAATGCGAGGAGACCCCGCATTCGGACTAACCGAAGGTTTTATGGTTAACAACTGCCGATGGATTTTTAAGGGGATTCAGAAATAAAGAGAAGACCTTTTCGAATGTAAGTAAGTATATAATAAAACTTTCGGCCATGTGGCATGCGTTACAAAAATCTTCCCGCACCCCGCATGCGGGCGCTAACGAACAATGAAAATGCGCCCGTATATCTATTGGGTACAAAAACCATAGGTTCTTACGGTATTTCCAAAGCTATTATAATGAGTTTGCTACTGCATCAATAAGAACGAGCCGATTCCTTCCAAAATAACTAGGTTAACTAGGTACTCCTTCCTTAAAGCCGGCCGCCTCTGCGATTCCTCTGGTTTTGAGGGTGTCTATAGGCGGCTATGCTGTTAATTGTCTATGGTTTTTGAACGCGATGAAGAGGAACCACGATGCGGTGTAGATATAATTATTTATTGAATGTTCAATGTGATATCCTGCCTATAACCTTTACTTCCGGTGTGATTCAACGTCGTTTTCTCTTGAAAATAAAGTGGTTTTGTAAATATATATTTGGTTTTAATATCTACAACAGCAATTTTAAAGGTAGATTTTTTTTAGAGTTTAATGACAATGCACCAACTAATGTTGAAAAGTAGTCATAGTAAAATTAAATAAAGCACATTGCGAAAGCGATCTTGTGACTAAGCCACCGATCTAAGACTTAAGTGGTCCCAGGTTCGATTCCCAGCGGGGCGTACATCTTTGTGTAAGTACTTGGTTTGGTTGGTATGGTAGAGCTTGTCACTTCCGCCTAGCGATATATACGTTACACTAGATAGGCCCTTCCAAACACACTATCACCACACTATGTTCCACTCATCTGCGGAGTCGACTCGGCACCTTGCTTTAGTGTGGCTTTGACATTCGCGCGTGCGGAGCGACGAAAATAATTATTTATTTCTTTTCAAAGTGTACACCTAGACATTTACTACAATTCAGTTGTCAAGTAAGTGAAATTAATTGTTATTCAAGTCATTATTATGTAGGTATATCGTATTATTAGAATAGAAAAGACATTTTTTCAATTATTGTTATTGACAATCTATTTGGGGCGCCATCTTGATACACACTACGTTGTCTTTGACCGATCTGGCGCTGCGGCGCTGCGATGTCTGTCTGTTGATTAGACGACATTTAAATGTATCAGCGCTGCAGCGGCTGCAGCGAAATTTAGGTCTCTCATTCCAGAATTTGAACAAATGGTTTGTATGAACGTTCTTGTCTATATTTCTAGGTCAATGCTTCTGCCTGGCTAGCTATCACTTTATTTGCTAAAGTCTGTCGCCTTATCAACACATTAATAACATTGTGTTTCGACAGTTTAGAGATAAGAGAGCCAGTTCCTCAGTGGTTGAGGAATCCGAGTGAAGCTCGCTTCCACTTTCAGCGTTATCGTCACTTATCATTAGGTGAGATGAAGGCCAAGTGCTTACTTACTTGTAGTGGATGAAAAAAAGTGAACATAAAGCCTCTTTTGTCGCAATAATGAGAAGCATAAGGTCAAAAGCGCAACCATCACGAGAAACTACTTCTGAATTTTCTGTCTCGTTCATTCGGATTAATCAGCCATATTATAAGGGTTAATCCATATGTATACAGGATAATCATATTTACGGGTTAATCAAAACAATGGTTAATGCCATAACCGGTTAACCTGTAAACCCGATTAGGGTCCTTGTATTAAAGCATGCCTTATACTTAACCTATGTCACTGGTGGCTTCAAACCCGTAGCTACCTGTAGTGCAAAATAGGTAATCCCATGGGTACAAATACAAACTTTAGCAAACTGTACTGTGCTAGATAGATTTTGGGGGTAAAAGTTACTCGCGTCCGTAGGTTTACCGTAGGGTCTCTACACGTGAGTTCACGTGACCCCTGGGTGGTGCTAAATGAGTGACACTGACTGAGTGGTAGAGCCACGCTGCGTTGCAGCACGCATTGGGCCGGCTCGTCCGGCGTAATACCACCCTTTCACGAATATCCGGCGTGAAATAATGGCACTTCATGCTGTTGTGTTTCGTCCGGACAGTGAGGGTTCCGGAGGCCCACTCCCCCCCTCCCCTCTCACAATTCCTATTCCTTCCATAACCCTATTCCATCCTTAAAGGCCGGCAACGCGCCTGCAATTCCTCTGGTTTTGCGGGTGTCCATGGGCGGCGGTGATTACTTTCCATCAGGTGACCTGCTCGTTTGCCTCCTTTTATAAAAAAAAGGATCTACCTCTACAGTGAAAAATCTAGAACTTAGCAATCACAGAAAAAAGTAATGACTTCCTACTAGTTTCAGCGTCGAGGCACTTAATATAAGCGGTTTTCCGATTAACTTTCATGATTTATGTATGTTCTCTTCTGTTGCCTTATCTGTTAGTCAATTAGAATATACAGAAGGCAAGGAATAGTAACTTGATGATGTTGAAATATTCAAGTGACCTATTTTACATTTTGTACTTTAGAAACGACTTTTTGTAAAGGTTTATTCGAACGTCATTCTTCTTCAGTTGACGAGAGAGGAGAGGTAGGTACTCGCTGAAGCGGTGGTTAAGGCCTTAAGTTTAGAAATTGTCAGTTAAGATACTTCAGTAAAACCGGGTCACTTATAAATGGATGACCAAATTAAAAAGAACATGTCTAGCTCCTCCGCGTTTAGGAAGTCAACAAACAGCCGTTGGTCCCGCGGGTCTATTGGCTAAAAAATATGGATATGGACATGGGCTTC
The DNA here is from genome assembly GCA_963921215.1 of Scoparia ambigualis. Lineage (NCBI taxonomy): Eukaryota > Metazoa > Arthropoda > Insecta > Lepidoptera > Crambidae > Scoparia > Scoparia ambigualis. The sequence goes on along the minus strand of OY992521.1, from coordinate 23,366,848 downwards.
ATTTGACATTTCAAGCCCATATTTTTTCCTTATATGGGCATACTATGGACTTCAAATGTCAAATGAAGCCCATGTCCATATTCATATTTTTTGGTCGATAGGGTAGCCGGTCGTTGTCAGTAAGGAAGATGGCAGTCGTTAAAATCCACCCACCCGCTTTGGGTTGTGCCCGTATTCCAATGTGCTGTTGTCCGTGTGGGAAGGGCGGAGACGTGAGAAGGGACGTTTACAGGCTGACGATGAATCTTTGTGTACCTACGCCTGGCGTACTCACCATGGAATTCTGTTATTTCAAAAATGCCAAAAAACTGTACCCAAATAGTACCAAATAGTGCCCAAAGGAAATAAATAGTACCCTTATGGTTTAAAAGTTATAGACATAGTTTGGTGAGTACGCTAGGCGTAGGTTACGCCTAGCGTACTCACCTCAGTTTGGGAAATCTAAGCAAGCTACAACTTTAATTAGTATGTCAAAAAACTGTACCCAAATAGTGCCCAAAGGAAATAAATAGTACCTTTATAGTTAAAAAGTTATAGACATTGTTTGGTGAGTACGCTAGGCGTAGGTTCTACGCCTAGCGTACTCACCTCGTTGCGCGAAAACAGAACCAGCAATGGCTCTCATTTCTATCTCAATAAATAGTACCGGAAATAGTACCCTCTAAGAATGTAATTATTATTTGACTTTTACACTAGAAAGTCATTAAATTTGATAGCAAACTTCTACATACAAAAATTACGTGTGGTACAGTCGAGCACAGTGAATGGTAAAATATTATTTTTATTACCAAAGGAATTGAGATTGGAATAACTATGGAGTTCACTAATAGACGACGACCTAAAATAAAATAGGTACATATTTAATAACAGTAAACCAAGGGTGGCCAAAAAAGGGGGGTCCTGAGGTTGGTGTGTCTGTCTTTGGCACCGTAGCTCCTAAATATCCTATTTTTGGATGCGGATTTTTTTATATGGAGGCTGGTTTTTTAGCGGTGATTCTTACTTCGACTATAAATCTAGTGACAACTGTTATAAATCACAAAATTTGTAGTCGAGGGTGAATGAGCCCCACTCCAACTTATATCTATGTATCAAGCATTGCTTATTTATGATTTGTTGATCGTGAATGACCGCCCGCCCGCGACTTTGTCCGCGTGAACGCCTTACCCCGTGACGAATTTCCAAAAATGTTCATTTTTATACAAACCTTGTCCCGACAATTACAAATACAACAAAAAAGAATTAGCCAAATTGGTGCAGCCGTTCTGAAGTGATGCGCGTACAAACATTTTGGCAATTGATTTTTATTAATATAAATACATACCTACATAAATAGCGACTGCACATGTGCTCAGCGTGACAGGTGGTGAGCCCATCGCCGTTCTAAGCTGTTGAATGTATATGCAGTCTTTAGTCCGTTAGTCGCCTATTACGACACCCAAGGGAAGAGAGGGTGGTAGTATTCTTTCACCGGTAAGTACGCGACATAGTTAAACACTTTATACAGACCAGAAAACTAAGATATGATTTAATTTGTTATTCTACGATTCATAAAAAACAATAACGTATTTCTGTAGGTAAGTATATATAATATATTCAAACTGAGTAGGTACCTACCTAACTAATGAAAGATCTACTGCAAATCGACATGAACATAAAATGCTATTACAGATGAAATATACATAGGTACTTACTCATTTAAAGATCACTCACATAACAATGAAACAAAATTCACAAGTTTTTTCATTAATTGTTTCACAAATTAACTAAGTATTCGCAAACCTTTGCGGTTGCGGTGGCAAGGCAAAGTAAACGACAAAAAAATCGGTTGCCTAAAACTATGCGTTCCCACCGCGGCGTCAAGCAAATTGTTGTGAATTGCAATATTGATCTTTAGCACTTTCATAATACAGGTCAGTTTGTACGTAATTAAAGTAAGAAGTGTGATAAGCGCCATCTATTGTAACTTGTTCATACTAAGATGCATCGCTGTCGCGCGTCGATAAGTTGCACTATGATCAACAAAAGTAACAGATTGTTCTCGCACAATATTGAGCTTTCAATTTCAGACATAAGGCAATTAAAGAAGGTGCTTTTACTTTATGAAATCCGGCAAAAAAAACGATAGTCAATATTTTGGAAAACATGGATCTTATTTATAAGAAAAATAATTATAATCAATTATATAACTGATATTAAACTTCCTCGTTACGTATATACACCTATTAATTTCAACAAAACTAAAAGTAATATGTAGTAGGTACATAATATGAAATTTAATAATATTAAAATTGTTATGAGTTCGCCTGTACCTCATGTCAATGTACGTAGAAGTTTGCTATCAAATTTAATGACTTTCTAGTGTAAAAGTCAAATAACAATTACACTCTTAGAGGGTACTATTTCCGGTACTATTTATTGAGATAGAAATGAGAGCCATTGCTGGTTCTGTTTTCGCGCAACGAGGTGAGTACGCTAGGCGTAGAACCTACGCCTAACGTACTCACCAAACTATGTCTATAACTTTTTAACTATAAAGGTACTATTTATTTCCTTTGGGCACTATTTGGTACTATTTGGGTACAGTTTTTTGACATAATAATTAAAGTTGTAGCTTGCTTAGATTTCCCAAACTGAGGTGAGTACGCTAGGCGTAACCTACGCCTAGCGTACTCACCAAACTATGTCTATAACTTTTAAACCATAAGGGTACTATTTATTTCCTTTGGGCACTATTTGGTACTATTTGGGTACAGTTTTTTGGCATTTTTGAAATAACAGAATTCCATGGTGAGTACGCCAGGCGTAGGTACACGAATCTTTTTCAGTTTGGGGTGTTGGATTCAAGTAAATAAGTACCTAGGTAAAAGCATAACAAAAACAGGTGGTAAGATTTTCTCAATCCGACAGCCGATGTCGACCACCCTACCACATCTCTGCCGCCAAACGCAACATTGTTTTACATTGCTGCGTTTCGGTAGGATATCTTATTTTATCCAGTAAAATTACGGGGTATAAGACATTATCACGGAGCAAAAACAAAGAGGAGGTGTTGTAACTACTTTTGACGTGACAACGTCTTAAATTAGGTTGCGGCTGGGAGTCACTTATGAAAAAGTGTAACGCTCGGTAACGTTACGATGAGTCACCGAACGAGAGAGAGGCCCGCCGAATGCCTTGCGTCTCTCTCCCACTCAACTATGTTTTAAATATAATTCTTTGTTTAAATAAATGTTTTAAATTGTTACTATTATTTCATCCTTCTTCCTACTATACGAATGAATATTCACATTAAAATTATTTTACCACTCAAAGTCGTTGTCACGTAAAACTTTCGCCCGTATACCGACTTTACAGGCAACCAATTTTTTTTCATATAATAATAGTGTCTCAGCTACGCGGGTTGCGGGGGGAGTGCAAATAGGAGAAAACCATCTAGTGGCCAGTAGCCAAAGCAAGTACCTACCTAATTTACGAGATTAGCAGAGTTGTCATAAAAGTTCTGCTATATTTCACTAGATGTCGTGTATGTCGTAACTTTATTTGATGAAGTATAAATTTAATTTAAATATTACTTACGAGTGGAAAGATATGTTTATTCCGTTTAATCTCGTTTTATCCGTGTAACTACTACACGATACAACACAGCACTTCATGCTAACAAAAAGTTCTAGTCGAGAATTTGTTATAATTCTCTAAAAGATTGAATAAGCCACGAACAACCTATTCGCCAGCCAACGAGAGTTGTACTGACGAAAGCGACACCTGGTCGTAAGTAGTTCAACTACGGTGTGACGTCAGGACTACATTGATAGTTGCTGGACTACATTGATTGCAACACCTCCTCTTTGTTTTTGCTCCGTGGACATTATACACCCTTAATTTTTATTCGTTTTAATGAAATATAAGGGTGAGTTCCACCCCTGAAACTGAACAACTTTCCCCAAGTAACCTATGTGCAAAATGACAAAAAAATTTCGAACTCCCCTACAAAACTGTCCGATCAACTGACGACAATAGTTAGTTAGGGAAAGTTGTTCAGTTACATGGGTGGAACTCACCCTTAATTTCATTAAAACAAATAAAAATTAAGAGGAAACACTACGTCGACGTGGCATGCAAAATTCTCATACAAACACAGAAAAACGACGTTTCGTAGTCCCTGTTTCCTCCTTCAGAACGGGACCAATTTTTATTACTTTTTCAGCATCGGTTAAAGAAAGAGATTTTCTATGTCTGTATGTTTGATTTTTTTAAACCAGCTACCTAATGTTTCTGAAGACGCCTTGTTGAGTGGTTTCGCTAAATTTTAAAGGCTCCTGGTTATTAAATAAACAACAAAATACAAAAATATCTCTTTCTTTAACCGATGCTGAAAAATTAATAAAAATTGGTCCAGTTCTGAAGGAGGAAACAGGGGACTACGAAACGTCGTTGTTCTGTGTTTTGTATGAGAATTTTGCATGCCACGTCGACGTAGTGTTTCCTCATAAAAGGGTGTATACTCGAGCTGCATGGTGCGTTGCGCTCGCATGTTCTCGTCGGTGACGCGCGCGTGCAGGGCTGCGGTGGCCACGCACCATCAGGGCCGCATCCGCATGCTCGTTTGCAGGCTCAGTATAAAAAAATAAAGAACGTGCTTTCTTTTGATTTTTTTCTTTTTCTCTCTTCGTCAATAAATAATATTTAAATATAGCTTTATGTCTAGCCTCTAGATCATCGTTCTTATATCCATGTTGCCGGGTTCGGCTCCAAGCAGGGGGCCAGGCGACGAGGGGATATAGTATGTTAAAGGACGTTATTAACCCTTTTTAAGGCAGTGTGATATATTATAGTCAAACCAGTTTTGAACTTACGATTGAAGTAAGGTCGAAAACAAATGAAGAATTTCAACATGCTGTGCCCGTTATAGCGTTTAAGAGGCCTCGCCTGTGATTTTTGCGTAAAATGGCCAATGTTGGCGTTTTGGATCTCTGAAACAAAAATACATTAAGTAACAATTTTGACTTATTGAATAGTGTAGAATAGCTATTGGCATAGTTTGTAGCTGCCTCGCTTTTTGTAAATTTTGCTAAACTTTTTAATTAAACCCAAAATTGCAGAGAAAGACTTTCATAAAATGCGCGAAGGCACTTTTTTGAGAACTTAAATTTAATTACTGTTCTAAACAAATGAAATAAAAAATTGGAATGTTATCTCATAAATAGTCGTATAGCGGCCTTGGAATTTTTAGATATCATTGATTTTATATAGAACTTTTTTTTATTCTAAACAAAAAATCTTCGAAAATCGCTTTTAAATTAACTGTGAATTTCTCCTATCTACGATAATATTATTGAGCAAAATGTATACCAGAATAATTGTTACTTCATGAGAAATAAAGATTTTATAATGAATAAATTATCATATTTCGATCAAACGATAACAACTATAAAATACAACTGCAAAATTACTGCAAAATGCGATGCGCCCTTAGATTAAAACGCCGGCCGCCGCCGTTCGAACTCAGCTTATTCTCGCAGATTGGAGGTTTGTGTAATATTAAGCATGAATTTATTATCCTATTTTGATAAAAACGATAAATACAACTGCAACATTACTACAAAATGTGAACATGGGCATTTTACGCAAAAATCACAATCGAGATGAAATAGGGCCCATAAGCCGTTAAAGGGTTAACGTAAATTATTATGATCACCATCTCCTGTAAATTCTGGGGCAGGGTAGTTATTAAGCTTGCCTTCATAGAGTAGTATCGTGAAAAGAGACTATTACCTATACATGCGGTGAGTTGACGGCTCGTAATTGCGCAGTGGTCCGGCAAACTCGCGTCACATGCAGGCGGTTAGTCAATAGTGTACATATTGGTTGTATATTTATTACTAAGTACCTATGCAGGTACTAACACTAGGTTTAATTATTTTAATTAACTTAACATAGAATAAGCTTTATCGTTCGTGGACTCCTTTTTGTTGTCTGGACTTGTTAAATACCTTCACGCAGAAGAAAGCAACGAAATACTTTTCTTTTATTAATTACCCCTTGAGTTTTAAAATTACTAACAACTCCAAATTCAAAAACACATTAAGTATGTTAGTTAATTACTAGTGATTTTGACATTTGTGTGCGAATAAGTACAACGTTTGAATAGTAGATTGTTACACAAGGGGCTAAAATGACCCATTATATACGAAGCTCGGGAGTAAATAGAAACCGAGTTTTAATGGGTTTTTAGCGCCGTGTGTTACACTCTGTTTTTCACTACGAATGCGAGAAAATAAAACAATCCAATACAGTATGAATTGGTTTATTTTATTAAAAATTAACCCGTTAGTTGCTTTAACGACACCCAAAGGGAAGAGAAGGGTTGGTAGTATTATTTTGATGAGCCCATCGCCGCTCTATGCTGTTGGATAGTAGGTATGTGCAGTCTTTCCATCTCTTCCCTTGGGTGTCGTAAAAGGCGACTAACGGACTAATGACTGCACATACATCCTACAGCATAGAGCGGCTATGGACTCATCAAAATAATACTACCAACCCCTCTCTACCCTTCGGTGTCGTAAAAGGCGACTAACGGACTAAAGACTGCACTGCACATACATCCAACAGCCATAGAGCGGCGATGGGCTCATCAAAATAATACTACCAACCCCTCTCTTCCCTTGGGTGTCGTAAAAGGCGACTAACGGACTAAATACTGCAAATACATCCAACAGCATAGAGTGGCGATGGGCTCATCAAAATAATACTACCAACCCCTCACTTTTCTTCGATGTTGTAAAAGGGGACTAACGGACTAAATACTGCACATTCATCCAACAGCATATAGCAACGATGGGCTCATCAAAATAGTATTACCAACCCCTCACTTTTCTTCGATGTCGTAAAAGGGGACTAACGGACTAAAGACTGCACATACATCCAACAGCATAAAGCGACCATGGACTCATCAAAATAATACTACCAAGCCCTCTCTTCTCTTCGGTGTCGTAAAAGGCGACTAATGGACTAAAGATTGCACATACATACAACAGCATAGAGCGGCGATGGGCTCATCAAAATAACACTACCAACTCCGCCCTTCCCTTAGGTCTCGTAAAAGGCGACTAATGAACTAAAGACTGCACACATACATACAACAGCATAGAGCGGCGATGGGCTCATCAAAATAATACTACCAACCCCTCTTCCCGTGGGTGTCGTAAAAGCGACTAACGGGCTGAAGGCTCACCACCTAAGCACATGTGCAGACTGTGCAGTTATTTCTTGATGAAGAGTGGACTATGTGGGCTTGGTCTGTGTTGTCCATAGATTCAAATGATTACTAATTTTACCATAAACTTTAATAATAACTATATCTCAAAAAAGTTGATGATCCCTAAAGGATCACAGCTGCTCCATGATCGCCAGTATGGGTTCAGAACTTTAGACCCAAGCGATCAGCGGGTGATCTTCTAGCGTACCGCGTGGGGTGAAGCGATGGACAAGCATGGCGAATCCCTGGCAGTTAGTTGATATCGCCAAAGCTTTCGATAGAATGTGGCATCGTTCCCTTCTTTCCAAATTGCCGGCCGTCGGTGTGCCGCCCCCTTTGTGCGCCTGGGTTGCAGACTTTCTAGAAGAGCGGAGGATTCGTGTCCTTTGTGAGGGTAGTTCCTCCGCGTTCTACAAAGTCAATGCCGGAGTGCCGCAGGGTTCTGTGCTCTCACCTACTCTATTTCTACTGCATATTAATGACATGTTGTCCTTGGGCAATATTCATTGTTATGCGGATGACATAACGGTGTATGAGCGGTACTTGGGACATCCTGCGGCAAAGCAAGCCGATATCGTGATGAAAAGGCAAGCCCTGGTAGCCAAAGTGAACCTGACTCTCGATCATGTCTCTAAGTGTGGATCTAAAAACCTGGTCGAGTTTAATGCTAGCAAAACCCAGGTTTGTGCATTCTCGTCCAAGGTAGCTCCATTCCTTACTCCTCCCTCCCTTAAGAACTCTCCGTTACCCATTTCGGTGAACCTCAGCATTCTTGGCATGGACATCGGCCGGGAACTAAATCCAAAATGCTACATCGAGAGTGCTATTTTAACTGCCTCCCGTAAGTTGGGTATTCTCAATAAGTTGAGGCGGTTTTTCACTCCCGAGCAGCGCTGTTTGCTGTACAAAACTCAGGTGCGATCGAGTATGGAGTATTGTTCCCATCTATGGGACGGCTCCGCTAAATACCTCTTCGATGCACTTGATAGACTGCAAAGGCGAGCGGTACGCATTATTGGAGATGCTGAGGTTACAGCCTCCCTTGAGGACCTCCAGCTGCGTAGAGACATTGCTTCTCTCAGTGTCTTCTACCGGAATTACTACATAGTGTTCTAAAGAACTATTTGATCTTATCCCGCCCTCTTCTTTCCTCTCCCGGACTACACGTGCTGGTCTTAGGAACCACCATCATACTGTACAGACTATCAGTACTGGTACCAAAAAATTTGGCAAGTCGTTTCTCTGTAAGACCATTCAGCTTTGGAATTCTTTACCGGCGCATGTGTTTCCCAGCTCCTACAGTCCCGGATCTTTTAAGCGGGGCGTGAAACAGCATTTATGCAGGCCGTCATGAATGGGTGCGCTCGTTACCGTGCTTATTCCACAATGGGGAGCGCTCTCATTATTTTGGAAACATCGGCTGCTTACCATCAGGCAGGATGCAGTCACTCACTATAACGAGTCAAATAAAAAAAAAACTTACCTTTACGCGTCGTCAGGTTGATTGCATTGCATTCAACTCGTAGTTAACGATTAAACACACCTGACCTAACTAGGCACCTAACAAAAACATAAACGACCAAGATTCAGGTAGGTAGGCAGGTACTTAAGTACCAGCTCGTATTCATCATAAACACATGCCCCTACACCGGAAATTAGACCTTTTAACGGGCACAGTATTCTTAGAGTTGATATTTCAGTTAGTTTTAGACCTTATATTAAAGGAATAAAGGTTAAAATTATGGTATCAGAAATATAGACAGAGCCCTATTAAATAGTGAACTTTATAGCATATGTGTAGGCAGGCCTACTTAAAGTAGCTAAGGAGGTGGGGACCGATAGATACTACATAGGTTGTACGTATCAAATACAGTAGCTAGCTACCGTTCGAGAAATGAGGAGTCGCAGAACAAAACTAGTTAAATCCATTTTTGTAAATTTTACAGTAGAACGCAAAATGTTAATAGGTACCCTATTTAAATGCACATTCTTTTAACTTTGGAAATAGTTATATATCCGTAATGGGGGGTTATTAAATTATATTAAATTTTGAAAAAGCGTCGTACCATAATATCGATAACAGAGTACTATAAACAAACTAGATATAAGGTTTTGAGCAGTGAGGTTGGATTTATCCGGTTTTGTTCCGCGACTAGTTGGATTTGTCCCCATTTGATCCCAAGTTGAAAGTTGCTACCAAAACAAAAAATCGTAAATGAAAAGCAAATAACGGTCAAATCACATTTTTACAAAAAAACATCTCATTAACATGTAAGTATATTTATCCGATTTTGTTCTGCAAAAATATTAGAAGTAAGTATATTTCTTCAAAGGATTTAGTCATTTTTGTTGCGACAAAATGATACAAATTTTTGTATGATTTTCCTATTGGATTAATTTGCCAAGCGATTTTGAAGAGAATTTAGCCGTTTGTGTACCACGAGATTTTCATGATCAATCGGGCAATCGTTGAAAATTACGAATTAAAAAAAACGGTTTGTGGTCGATGTGGAGTTTGCCGGTTTTGTTCTGCGACTCCTCAAATATCAGTGTGAATATGCTATTAAGTTCACTATTTAATAGGCTCTGTCTATATTTCGGATAGGTGTTTCTGCAAACTGGTAACGGTGACCCCGATGCGATGGTACAGCTGGCTGCTGAATTTACAATTGTTGTATCGTAATGCAATGAAGGGACTCTATACCCAGCAGTGGGTGGTTGCAGGCTGATTGATTGATTGATTGATTGATTGATTGAATGCAATGATTGGTTACTAAAAAGTAGACTAAGCCCCTTCGTACACAAGGCTACGCAAATCTTCGATACCTACTCGACGATTTTAGTCTCCAAGCGACTACCGCCATACAAATCCATTGAGGTTCGTACACGAGTCGCGTCGTCAACATTTGTCCAGCGACTTCAATTTGTATGGCGGTAGTCGCTTGGAGACTAAAATCGTCGAGTATCGAAGATTTGCGTAGCCTTGTGTACGAAGGGGCTTACAAGTAGGTAGGTACCTATGTAAAGTGTCTAAAGATACGTTGCTAGGATGGAACCACAGTCCTTTTATAAAAAAATCTTCAAATGTAATGCAATGCTTGTCCGTTAGATGGCACTGTCATTGTACCAAAAGGTTCCATACTTTTCCACTAGTAAGAGTGACAACTACTGAAACATTTTTCAATTTGCAAGTTTTCTGTTCCATCATCTTTTTATTTTAAATAACTATAATGTGGTTTAGGTTTAGCCATTACTTGGTTCACAGAATGAGCCATTAAGCACCTAAGGCAGGTATGACAATTTCATCACTTGTAAACAAGAGCGTCGCCAGGGGGAGCAGGAGCATTTCATTTAAACTACAATTGTCCTGTTTTTTATTATACTTAGATACAAACATAGATTTTATAAAATAAACTTTCCTACACTCACACTAATTATCTAGCCCAAGAGGAGCTTCGTTACGAAACTCATTAAATGGTTACTGACAACGGATAAACATACTTTTTGGGGGTTAAGTTACTCGCGTCCGTAGGTTTACCCTTGAGACCCTACACGGGACCCCTGGGTGGTGCTAAATGAGTGACACCAACTGAGTGGTAGAGCCACGCTGCGTTGCAGCACGCATTGGGTCGGCTCGCCCGGCGTAATACCACCCCCTCACGAATTTTCGGCGTGAAACAATGGCACTCTGTGCTGTTGTGTTTCGTCCGGCGAGTGAGGGTTCCGGAGACCCCTCCCCCCCCTCCTCACAATTGATATGGCAGCGAACTTTAATTTAGATTTACCCCAGGGGGGTACCGACACATGCAGTGTCGTAGAATCCCCCCCTGAGCGTTCTCGCTCAGGCTGCCCTGCGTATTCTGGGGAGGGCAAAAGTCCGCTCGCGCCAAGGCATGCTGCAGGCAGGAAAAAGGCAAGACAATTGGCACCCCCTCCTATGCTCCGTGTGGACTTCTGCAACATCAGGGGAATCTATTCTAACTTGAGCGCCGTCCATTACCACCTCGAGACGGCGAAACCGGCCTTGCTTTCCTCACCGAGACGCAGATATCCCCCCTTCTGACATCTCCTACTTGCGCTACCCGGGATACAACCTGGAACATGCATTTGTGCCACGAGCCGGTGTTTGTGCCTATGTCAGGGAGGATATGTGCGTCCGTCGCCATGGCAATCTTGAAGCTAGGGACCTTTCCATCTTATGGCTACACGTCGACTGCGGACGTCATCCTCGCGTCTACGCGTGCCTGTATAGGTCCCACAGCGGTAACATCGGAACTGACCAACTTATCGAGACCGTCCAAGCGGCGACGGACTCCCTTTCCAACGGATCCCCTCGGCCGAGATTGTGGTATTGGGAGACTTCAATGCCCACCACGTCGAATGGCTTGGTTCACGCACAACTGACCACGCGGGTAGAGCCGTTCATGACTTCGCTTTAGCCTACAGTCTGTCCCAATTAGTAACCGAGCCAACACGGGTTCCAGATGTGGAGGGCCATGCACCTACTTTATGGACCTTCTGCTGACCTCGCACCCAGACGGCTATCAAGTTTCTGTTGATGCACCACTAGGCTCATCAGACCACTGTCTGATTCGCAGCACTGTGCATCTCACAGAAACTTCAAAACCGCAACTAGCGGCTAGCCGTCGAGTCTGGCATTATAGGTCAGCGGACTGGGATGGGATGCGAAGTTTCTTTGCGTCCTACCCGTGGTGGCGAGTTTGCTTCTCGCTGGATGATCCTGATGTTGCCGCTGACTCTGTCGTTGATGTGATACTGCAGGGAATGGTACTTTTCATTCCAAACTCTGTGGTTCCCATTGGCGGCAAGTCCCAACCATGGTTTGGTCGTTGCTGCAAAATGGCGTCTCGCCAAAAGCGACAACATTACTAAGCCTGGGCTAATGCGGTGTCATCAAAGGATCCAAACACCAGTGCGCTCAGAAAGAAGTACAACTTTGCTGCCAGATCCTTTAAGAAGGACATTGCCAAAGCGAAGTCATCATTTATAGGTAGAATCGGCGAGAGACTAGTGCGTCTTCCTTCGGGGACGCGTGCGTTCTGGTCTCTCGCCAAAGCTGTCTTAGGGAATTTTTGTCAGCCTTCCCTACCACCATTGCACAAGACCGATGACTGCCTGGCCTATACTGCAAAGGAGAAAGCCGATCTCTTGGGCTCTCTTTTCGCATCAAACTCGACCTTGGACGATGGGGAAAACTCTCCACCAACCATACCGCATTGCGCTTGTACAATGCCAAACGTTCAGTTCCTGCAAAGGTCAGTTCGTAAGGCTCTTTTTTCCCTTGATATCCATAAGGCGAGTGGGCCTGATGCAGTTCCACCCCTTGTGCTTCGGACGTGTGCTCCTGAATTGGCACCAGTTCTAACGCGCCTTTTCCGGCTCTCTTACACTACTGGCGTCGTCCCGAGCTTTTGGTAGACAGCCCTTGTCCACCCGATTCCAAAAAAAGGCGATCGCTCAGATCCGTCCAACTACAGGCCAATAGCTATTACCTCTTTACTCTCCAAAGTAATGGAGTCCATTACAAACCGCCAGCTCTTAAGGTACCTAGAAGAGAACCAGCTAATAAGTGATCGCCAGTATGGTTTTCGTCGCGGTCGTTCGGCTGGTGATCTTTTAGTGTATCTTACTCACCGATGGGCGGAGGCAGTCGAGAGTAAAGGGGAGGCGCTGGCAGTAAGCTTGGACGTAGCGAAAGCTTTTGACAGGGTATGGCACAGGGCTCTTCTCTCTAAACTTCCATCATACGGGCTTCCTGAGAAATTGTGTTCATGGGTTGCCAGCTTTCTTACTGGGCGTAGCATCAGAGTCGCAGTCGACGGTTTGTGCTCCGACATGAAGCCCGTGAATGCTGGAGTCCCGCAGGGGTGTGTTGTCCCCTACTCTATTCTTCTGCATATCAATGACATGCTGCATAACAACAGCATTCATTCCTATGCAGACGACAGTACTGGGGATACGCTCTACACCGGGCGAGCTAATATTTCTCTGGAAAGCATCATCGAGAGCCGGAATAAACTTGTGACTGACATCGAGAACATGTTAAGTCATGTCTCGGATTGGGACCGACATAACCTAGTCCGCTTTAACCCCCCTAAAACACAAGTTTGCGCATTTACCGCGAAAAAACATCCCTTCGTCGTACCTCTGAACTTTGAGGGAGCTCCCCTTGATACCAATCCGACTATTGGGATCCTTGGCGTCGTTATTTCGAGTGACGTTCAGTTTCGTGGTAAGGCTAAATTAGCTTCGAAAAAGCTGGGTGTGCTTAATAGAGCGGGTCAGTACTTCACGCCGGCCCACCGTTTACAACTGTATAAAGCACAGGTCAGGCCGCATATGGATTACTGCTCCCATCTCTGGGCTGGAGCACCCCAATACCAACTCCTTCCATTTGACCGCATTCAACGCAGAGCTGCTCGAGTTGTCGACGACGTGGTTATTTCAGGACGGCTCGATCCACTGGATCTTCGGAGAGACGTTGGGTCTCTCTGTATATTGTACCGTATATATCATGGGGAATGTTCTGAGGAATTGTTCGGCTTGATCCCTGCTGCTGATTTCCTTCACCGCACTACACGCAATCGACTGTCATTCCATCCACATCACCTTGATGGATGGCGGTCTACTACTGTGCGTTTTTCAATAAATTTCTTGCCTCGAACTACAGAGTTGTGGAACCAGCTCTCAGCGGCGGTATTTCCGGACCGTTACGACTTAGGGATCTTCAAGAAACGAGCCTATTCCTTCCTTAAAGGCCGGCAACGCGCCTGCGATTCCTCTGGTTTTGCGGGTGTTCATGGGCGGCGGTGATTACTTTCCATCAGGTGACCCGCTTGCTCGTTTGCCTCCTTCTGCTATAAAAAAAAAAACTTAAAATACTTAAATACATACATATTAAACATAGAAAACACCCAGACCCGAAACAATTTAGAAAAACAATAGTTTCTTAACTGACCCGACAGGGGATCGAACCTGGGACCTCAGAGATGGCGACACCATGAAAACCGGTGTACAAACCACTCGACCAAGGAGGTCGTCAAATTATTATCCCCAAAGGGTTAGCTAGAGACTAGGAAATGAGAACGGCAGCAGTCGACTGCCACACTGTCCACGTTTCATCAAGTTTCCCTACTTCCTCCTACCTATGACATAAAGTCCATCAATCGTGGTGTGAAGAGGCACTTTGTAGGCCGGCAGAGTGAGAGTGACTGATGCTACGTGTCTTAGCCGGTGAGCGTGAGCCCATCGCCGCTTTATGCTGTTGGATGTATGTGCAGTCATAAAGTCCGTTTGTCGCCAAGTCGCCTTCTACGACACACAAGGGAAGAGAGGTTGCTAGTATTTTTTTTGACCCGCACACGGCCTTGTTTTTCCTTATTGCTATAAATTTATCATTATCTGTATTATATTATTATAAAACCTTGAAGTATAAAAAGTCTGTGAAAATAACAAGAGCACACAACATACCAAACGCCAGCATACAAATCTCTACTGTTTCAAAACATAACCACAGAATAAAATAACTAGAAATCAAACCACTCTTTTTTTGAGTGGTAGAGCCACGCTGCGTTGCAGCACACATTGGGCCGGCTCGCCCGGCGTAATACCACCCTCTCACTAATATTCGGCGTGAAATAATGGCACTTGGTGCTGCTGTGTTTCGTCCGACCAGTGAGGGTTCCGGAGGCCCCTTCCCCCCCCCCCCCCCTCCTCCCAATTCCTATTCCTTCCTTAAACCTATTCCTCCCTTAAAGGCCGGCAACGCGTCTGCGATTCCTCTGGTTTTGCGGGTGTCCATGGGCGGCGGTGATTACTCTCCATTAGGTGACCCGCCTGCTCGTTTGCCTCCCTCTTTTATAAAAAAAAAAAAAAAATTGGTTGCCTGTAAAGTCGGTATACGGGCGAAAGTTTTACGTGACAACGTTTTATGTCTGTCTCTCTCGCTCTTAGGCGGGCTAACCATGCCCGAGTGGAAGGGACGCGTGCCTCTCACTCGCTCTCATTGTGAGCGCATAACGTGAGCGGAGCGTAACGCAGTTTCTTGAAGTGTCACCCGGCAAACCAATTTATAAGACGTTGTCACTTCAAAAAAAACTCATTGTCACAAAAACGTTTTAATTCCAATGTTACTTCCTATGCTTCTTATAGTTCGGCGAGCGGTCTCTGTCTCTCTTCTTTTTCTTTCCTTTCCTCTTCTTATCGATGTCTCTCTTCTTCTCTGGCGATCGTTTTCTCTTCTCCCTCTTAGGGGAGTCCGAGTCAGAATCGGTAGTGCTGTAACGTTTTCTACTCGACTTGTGTTTTCGCCGTTTCTCCTTATCGGAAAGAGAGCTGAGTGAGTCACTACTGCTGTGCCTTCTGTGTTTCTTCTTAGTTTTGTGCGTCTTTCTAGATCTCTCCTCGCTAGAATCTCTCCTGTATTTATCTCTGCTTCTACCTTCGTCGTCGTAAGATTTCTTTAAATTTCTTTCGGTGTCTTCGTGGGATTTCTTTGAAATTATTTCGTCTTTCTGTTTTTCGCTGTTAACGTCTTTTGTGTTGGATGAGCCAGCTCTCTCAGGTCTCGGAGTGTCAGTCTTGGACACTTTCTGTGTAACTTTATCTGTTCTTTTGTATTCGTCAAAGGAATCTGCATCTAAAAGGGCACCACATTTTATCAGTATTGCATTAAACTTTTGATGAGTAATTAGAATAAAGACCAAGTGTTGTACCTTGTGTTACGGACTCCTGAACGAGTTGCCAACATAAAAATATGACCGCATGTCATTGGACAAATCTTCAACGGTGTCTGTGAAGAGAAATTGATATGAAAGCGACTAGCAAGTTGCAATACTTGGACTATATTCAGAGATCACATCTGTAGTTTCATAGAAAGCTTTTAATAGGGTCGGGCGCGGATTCCCTAAATCGCAATTCGTCTGGTTATCTAAATTACCAGTTTCTCACTTCGTACACATCGCAAATTGTCTTAGTCGCAAAATGTCTAATATTTAAAATAGGTATGGATTAATTTTATTCATATTTCGAAGAAGAAGATTAATATAGAAGAATTATATTTGATTCATATTTCGACTTTTTCAAGTGTTTAAAGGGGAATGTACTTTGATTTTAAAAGAGGTTCCATAATTTACTGGAAAAAGTAAAAATATGAATTAAATATAATTCAGAAAATTAGGTTTTGGGTGATCCACGCCGACCCGACCTAATCCATACTTATTTTAAAATTTAGACATTTTGCGACTAAGACGATTTGCGATGTGTACGAAGTGAGAAACTGGTAATTCAGACGAATTGCTTTTTAGGGAATCCGCGCCCGACCCTTTTAATATTTCTAACATAAGGAAACGTTGAAAAAAATTACTACCTTACGTGAGAAAGTGGTGGTAGTAATTTTTTTCAACATTTTTTTGCTATCTTCGACTTTAAATCAAATATAACGAATATTTTCAACACCTCAGTAAAAAACCCACCGGCCTGGTCCATTCTCCCTAATGTGGGAAGGCCAATGTCCAGCTGTAGGCCATTTATAGGTTGACGATGAATGCCATAGTGGGCGGGTGGCAGCGCTTGGCTAGATATCCCAAGGTCCTGAGATCAATTCATAGACGTATGTGTCTATGAATTGATCTCAGATCTCAGATCTCATACATATAAACACGTATACATAGTATTATTTTAATAATGAGTCGCCACCACAGTAATCCATTTGTCTTTTATGTAAATAAGATAATTACTTAAACATATAATTACATAACGAAGGCTAAGTCAGAGACTAGGCAATGAGGACCGCAAAAACAGTCCTATGCCATAGTCCACTTTTCACCAAATAGCGACTGCACATGTGCTTAGCGTGACAGGTGAGCCCATCGCCGCTCTATGCCGTTGGATGTAAGTGCAGTCTTTAGTCCGTTAGTCGCCTTTTACGACACCCAAGGGAAGAGAGGGGGTGGTAGTATTCTTTCACCGCTTCGCGACACGGTAAGTTAGTTAATTCCTAGATAAGGCAGTAAAACAAGTAAAGTACAGCCTGCATACTGTTCCACTGCTGGGCAAAGCCCTCCATCATTGAAATCAAGCCATCGCCACAATTGATGGGTATAGGCTTACGGCCCGTTCCCATAACCTATCTATCTGTTGTTTTGACTACTAGAGTTAGAGATTTCACACAATTTGTAACGAAGCTCGTTCGACTTTCGTTTCTTTTCGTTCGAGAGGGTTTACGCATTTCGGTTTTCCATACAAACTTCCAAGGCGAAATTTTAAAAACTAATAAGTCAATTTTAATAAAACTTTGCATGCTATAGCAAAATATAGGGATCTAAATAGTTTGTTGAAAACATTTCTAAAAAACTTTTATTTAGCTGAGTTATTACGATTTAAAGTCCACCATAAGAAGTTTAAAAATGCAATGACTCAGTTACATAAACATTTTTTTTAAAAGGTTTTCAACAAACTATTTAGATACCTGTATTTTGCTTAAGTATGCAAAGCTTCATTAAAAGTGGCTTATTGGTTCATAAAAACTTCGACTTAGAAGTTTGTTTAAACCGAAATTTCTACCTCTGGTAGGCACAATAATAGATAGATAGGTTATTGAAACCGGCTGTTAACGCTTGCCAAATGTGGGTCCGCGATCACTAGCTCGGGGCTAGGCATCGAAAAATCCGACAACACTTTTGTCTGACCTGCGGGCCAGCGGGCCTAGCATGAGCAACACGAGAAAATTTTTCGAGACCCGTTTTCTCGTGTTACGTCTACCTATACACTATATGTCAAAAATAAGTATATTATTATTAAGTACTCAGAATAATAACTAAAGCATTACATTTGTGTCGCTTTTGAATTCGGTATCATAAATGGTGACCGATTTTTTTTTCGCTGGACATTTGACGTTTTTGTCAACTAATTTTGTTACATTTTTTTCAATGTTTATGGCCCATTTGAAAAAATAGGACAACTATACGAGTATCATTTGGACTCTTTCTATGCTTTAGATATTATTCGATTTAAAAAACATCCGTCAGATTCCACTTCCGTCAGAAGCAGTTTTTTAATAATTTCAGTTCAGTTTCGTCATGAATGACGGATGTGGAAAACCTCTAATGACTTTTTCGTCGGATTCCACTTTCGTCATAAATCGTTAGTTTCTTCTCGGGGAGAAAAAATTCTAATCCGGTTAGTGATAGTCATGATGACCAATTAAACAAAATTTTAAAAATATACTTTAGTGTACTTAAAATCTAAAAAATATAAAGTGCTAACACCTATTATTACTCTCCACAAAATAATAAAAAGTTCGTTTTTATCAAGTAACAGTAAGTCTCTTCTCTATAATATTATTAATTAAGGTGAAATATCATAAATATGAAACAATCAAGTCAATCGTTTCAGGCAGGTCAGAACTGAAAATTGTAACTTGTGGATAGCGATGTGGGCTGCATTATTGTTAAGACTTGTTTTATACAGTCGTGGTCAACTAATTAGGGACAATCTCTAGTTAAGCCAAATTGTGAATTTATTTTTTATTTTCCAATTAGTCTTAACAATATTCCATATCTTTTACACGTAAGTATAATTAGTCATTGATGTGCCCGATTATACAAACAATAACAACTTCTTAAACATTAAACCTCTTTACAGTATAGCTGATAGATTATCAGTGTGCTATTTGTTCAAAGAATGCTGGCTGGCCATTTAATTAGGGACACTGAGATATTGCGTTCTATTTTCAAAATTTGAATCTCAATACTTTTTTATTTCTTCTTTTATTGTTTTGTGGTAGTTTTGGCGGCAATCCAGATTTTTAATTTTAAGTTTTGAGAATTATTTTGAAGAAATATGGGCAAAAATAAAAGTTGCGATCCAACACTACGAACAATTATCATGAAGTTTGTCGAGCGTGGTTGGTCATACCGAGGGATAGCAGAACATTTAAATTGTTCAAAAACTATGGTATGCAATGCAGTGCAACATTTCAGGCGCAATAACACATCTTTAAATGTGCCCAGGACAAAAAGATCGAGAAAAACAACTCCGCAAGAAGATAGAATGATAACCAGGTTAGCTAAGAAAGATCCGTTTCTAGGCTCTATTTTAATTAAACACGAAGTGTTTGGGGCAGACGAAAGAGCCGGTGTATCAGCGAGGACCGTTCGACGACGTCTGGTAGAAGCAGGGTTGTTCGGAAGAGTGGCTCGCAAAGTACCGTTGTTGAAGAAAGAACATAGAAATGCTCGTTTGGCGTTTGCACGTAAATATGGACATTGGACCTACGCCCAATGGCAACATGTATTATTCTCTGACGAGACCAAGATTAATTTATTTCTTCAGATGGAAGGCAATACGTACGGCGTCCTGTAAAAGCGGAAATGAATCCAAGATTCACAAAAAAGCAGGTGAAACATGGCGGTGGAAACATTAAAATTTGGGGTTCATTTTCTGGACGTGGAGTGGGACCTGTGAGAAAAGTTCAGGGTAACTTAGACCAACATCAATACAAAACAATATTGGAGGAAACTATGCTTCCCTATGCTGAGGAGCATCTCCCTATTATATAGACGTTTTAGCATGATAACGACCCGAAACATACCGCCGAACGGGCGGTATGTTTCGGGTCGGTTCAAGTCGTTTCTTACCAGTCAGTCAGTATCGGTGCTAGATTGGCCAGCAAATAGCCCGCACCTCAACCCAATTGAGCACCTTTGGCACGAAATCAAGAAAAAAGTTTCAACTTATCGTACCACAACTTTAGATCAACTTAATCAAGCTTTTTGTGAGGCATGGGCAAACATTCCTATCGAAACATGTCAGAAACTGATAATGTCTATGCCACATCGGTGTCAAGCGGTAATTACTAACAAAGGTTTTGCTACTGGGTACTGATTTTACACGTAATAAAAAGGAGCTTTTAAAAATATTATAATACTGGAGATTATTCGTTTTGTTTAACTCTATTCATCATTATACTTTACTGTCCTTAATTAAATGTCCAGCTACATAATTATACCTTAAAATTTAATACATGTTCAACCTTTGATATTAAATACTTTTTTCTATTTAATTATTCTCTTATTTACAGCCATTTATAGTATAGTAATCGGACCAAATTATGCAAATAATAGGTGCTGAAAAATCAATAGGGTTTTATATTTATATGTACATAACCGGTTATTGCTCTTCACTATCTTGAATGTCCCTAATTAGTTGACCACGACTGTATATTATTTGTTTGTATTGTGGTATACCTAATGTAGTTGTTTGCTGTTCCTATTAAATAAAAATATAATAAAATGTAAATTATAACCTATACGGAAAAAAGAAGTGATCTGACGGACGTTTTCTAAATCTATTATTCTGAGGCATATTAGTAGTTTTTGCTTGTCTATGGTATTTTTGTCTACAAACCCTAACATGCAACATAATTTAATCGAGTTTTGACAACTGTAACCGAGATTGTTTGCCGTTCCCGCCATCGAAGGAAGAGAGAATATCGTCCGCGACATTTCGTGTTGCGCATGCTAGGCCCGCTGGGAATTGACCTCCGGATATCGAGCCGGAATATAATAAACTAGCGGCCGCTCGTGGTTTCACCCGCGTGGTTCCAGTTCCCGTGGGAATATAGGGATAAAAAGTATCCTATGTGTTAATCCAGGTTATAAACTATCTGTATGCCGAATTTCATTCAAATCCATTCAGTAGTTTTTACGTGAATGAGTAACAAACATCCATCCATACTTACAAACTTTCGCGTTTATAATATTAATAAAATAAATAAATAATAAATTTGTTTACGCTCTCACCAATTATCTAGCTCAAGATGAGTATTCTTTTGAAACTCGTTAATATGGTAAGATAACAGATAAATATACAATAGAAAAAACACCCAGACCCGAAATCAATTTAGAAAAACAGTTTTCTCTAAATCGACCCGACCGGGAATTGAACCCGGGATCTCAGAGATGGCGCGACGCAAGACCCGGCGTGCTAACCACTCGACCACGGAGGTCGTCATTATCTCTCTTGATCTCGAGATCTTAACCGCTCGGCCACCGAGGCCGTTATAAGGCAGTAAATTTTTCAGATTGTTCATTGCATTGCCCAGAATTACCAATCTGCATTTAACAAGTGTGGCGATTATGCAAATACACCTCAATTTTAGTCTATGACTTAGTTATAATTTGACCAGTCAGGTCGATTTAGAGAAAACTGTTTTTCTAAATTGATTTCGGGTCTGGGTGTTTTTTTATGTTTATGTATGTTTATCAGTTATCTTACCATATAACGAGTTTCAAAAGAATGCTTATCTTGGTCTAGCTAGATAATTGGTGGTGTAAACAACTTTTTAAATTTTTTAATGATAATGCCTTTGCCAGCAATCGGTCAGTATATAGGTTGTTCATCGACATCATGAGCCTATATGTATAACAGCACATATTGGGAGACTTGGCCAACAACCCACTACGCTGGCCACAATGATATTTATACTTTACTTTTTTTCTTTATGTAACAAAAAAAAAATTTTAATGATTCAATTTCTTAAAGAAAACTTACTTATCACTTTAGACTCCTTGTCAAATTCTGCTTTTGTGACGGGCTGCATCATGAATTCGCTCAGGCTTACGGTCTCCTTCTTAACGGTAATGTCCACCATGACACGGCCATTATCTTCGTCCAAACTCACCACCTGTGGTGCGAGAAACAGTTTTATTTATTTTTTTATATTGACTCGTCATAGTGACTGCATCCTGCCTGATGGTAAGCAGCCGATGCAGTCCAAAATAACGAGAGCGCTCCCCACCGTGGAATAAGCACGGTAACAAGCGCACCCATTCATGACGGCCTGCATTAATGCCGTTTCACGCCCCGCTTAAAAGACCCGGGACTGTAGGAGCTGGAAAACACATGCGCCGGCAAAGAATTCCAAAGCCGAATGGTCTTACAGAGGAACGACTTGCCAAACTTTTTCGTACGAGTACTGATAGTCTGTACAGTATGATGGTGGTTCCTAAGACCAGCACGTGTAGTCCGGGAGAGGAAAGGAGAAGGCGGGATAAGATCAAAAAGTTCCTCAGAACACTCTCCGTAGTAGTTCCGGTAGAAGACACTGAGAGAAGCAATGTCTCTACGCAGCTGGAGGTCCTCAAGGGAGGCTGTAACCTCAGCATCTCCAATAATGCGTACCGCTCGCCTTTGCAGTCTATCAAGTGCATCGAGGAGGTATTTAGCGGAACCGTCCCATAGATGGGAACAATACTCCATACTCGATCGCACCTGAGTTTTGTACAGCAAACAGCGCTGCTCGGGAGTGAAAAACCGCCTCACCTTATTGAGAATACCCAACTTTAGGGAGGCAGTTAAAATAGCACTCTCGATGTAGCATTTTGGATTCAGTTCCTGGCCGATGTCCATGCCAAGAATGCTGAGGTTTACCGAAATGGGTAACGGAGAGTTCTGAAGAGAGGGAGGAGTAAGGAAGGGAGTTACGTTGGACGAGTTATTTATTGGTTACCTTTATCTGTTAAACAATATGTATGTAGATTCTACGACTCTCATTTTTCTCACTCTCCCTTATTCTCACGACTACAGAGACTCGGCAATGAGGAGATGATGATGAAACAACTGCACATCTGCTCAGCGTGATAGGTGGTGTTGCTTTCGTTAGGCTCTGGTTGTTTTCCTACTTATTTATACTTACTTACTTACTACTTTGTTATACTGGGAGCCATAATGTCGCTTAGCGGCTCTTAAGAATACTACCACCCCCTCTCTTCTCTTGGGTGTCGTAGAAATCGACTAACGGACTAAAGATTGCACATACATCCAACAGCATAGAGCGGCGACGGGCTCACCACCTGAGCACATGTGCAAGTCGCTTTGGGAAAAAGTGGACTATTGGTAGAGGATTGCTTTTACTATCCTCATTGTCCCTATCTACTCACTACTGACCCCTATAGATAGGGTATCGCAGCTGGAACTACGGGTCCGGCTGTGTTTCTCAGGGGTACTACGGGGTTCCGGTTCATGCCCCCCGCTGGTTGTGCCTTGACCGGCGCCTCCGGCGGGATCCGGACGTGGGTTGGACTCGTAGTGGCTTGTGGTTAGCTGTAGAGGTTGGGAATGTTCGTTTGTCCTGGTGTTGTGTGCCAGGACTTCCAAACTCGAACACAGCGAGCGGGGCCTAGTAGCGGTCTCTGTGGGGCCAGCAGCGAAAAGTCCTGCGGGGAACGTGAGTTTCCCTTATAGTTGGCAGCTTTGTCCGGTGGTTCTCATTGGACAATGGTGTTGACATCTCCGGTACTAGTCTAGAGAACTAGTAGAGGCGGCCCCCTAGATGCCGTAGCCTCCGGTCCAGCCAGCCGCGTAGGACATGGGAACTGGCTAGGCGCCCGGATGGATTCCGAGAAGTGAGTGTGCTTACTACTCCGCGACCAAGGTGGACACTTGGGAGTCGACTTTAGACTTAAAGACCCTAGCAGTGACAACTGCGAGTTGTGCCCTTCGTGCAACGTGAAGTGAGCGAGCTTGACAGCTCCGGTTACCTATCTGGACAATAGGCAGTAAACTACACGTGTTCACGGGGAGACTCTCCCGAGACACTAAGTCTTATGAGTACCGAATGAAGAGCGCGCTGCGGCGGGAAACGATTTGGCGTCAAGACCTAACGCAGATGGTCTGGCACTTGTCTGGCACTTCTTGCAAAACCTAACGGTTGGTCTCGAGGTGCCAGTACAAATAAAACTTAGTGAATAAGGAGAGGGGATGTCATCATTGCTTATTCTCTGACTAACCCTTCGGGGATAATAGTCGTGATTATATGTATGTATACTAGTTATTAAATTTGCCAAATTACAGTGTGATTTCATGGCAGTATTTAGATTAGTAGTAGCAGCTATATTGATTATTGCCTAAAGTGTGAGAAATTATTAAAAAAACACTGCTACAAACACAATAAATACAATTTACACCTCAAAAATATGTTTCTTTAGTAATGCACTATATAGCGTTTTTGGTTATGTAGTTCTAAATATTTCAAAGCTAAATGAGGGCAGCACTGTCGTGTCTACGTGACCTTAAGCACAGCACAACAGTGCTGCCCTAATCTAATCTTATTTAATCTGGCTTTTCTAATCTATGATGTGGTGTGTGTGACTAGGCAATGAGGACAGTAAAAGCAGTCCTCTACCAATAGTCCACTTTTCACCAAAGCGACAGCACATGTGCTCAGCGTGACAGGTGGTGACCCCATCGCCGCTCTAAGTTGTTGGATACATGTGCAGTCTTTAGTCCGTTAGTCGCCTTTTACGACACCCAAGGGAAAAGGGGAGGTGGTAGTATTCTTTCACCGCTACGCGATACGGTAGTGTGAACAAGTAAACACTGGCTCAAAACAGAACACCAAAGAAAAAAGTTAGTATCTACCGATGCATCGCGAAAGTTGCTCGACATGCAAGCTCATCAGGGGGCTAATTATCCAGGGTTGGAAAAATCATGTTTTAAAAAAAAAAATGTTTTATTGATTTATTTAAAATATGTTTATTTTTTATTTATTTATTTTTTTATGTGACAAAACCAAATAAACTATTATTAGTACTTACTGACAATTGAATAAGCTGTATGACACAAATACTTTTAAAATTATTAAAATAAAATTAATATTTTTAAAACTTGTTGATTATTTTAAATTACTGTAAAAATTAATATAGATAAATCTTGACCAATTATTGTTAGTATCCAACTTTACAAGACTGATTTCTGACTTGTTTTGGTACAGTTGAAGACAAATTTCAAGTAGGTATGCATGCAAGTCTTTTTTTATATTTTATTTTTGAGACTGCTAATTCTGTGTAATCCCTTTGACAGTATTTTATTTATTTTTATTTTCATTAAAGATAACATAACATTTTAAATTGATTAAAACCAATGATTTTAAAAAAAAAATCACCAATTATGATTTAAAACAGTTTGATTTAAATCATCCAACCCTGTAATTATCTAATTTCAACACTTATCGTAAAAGCTTTAAAATACAAGTACATTGCTTTGCTAGTTTGCTGGTTTAAAACTAATTTCAAAATAAACAAACTAGCGAAGCAATGCACTTCTACTTTAAAAGGTGTTATGGTATGCGTTGAAGTTATACAATAAGATCCCTAAATGCACTAACTTACAAACAATACTTACTTTACCGTAGTACCCAGAGTACTTTCCAGTTGTGACTTTGACAAACGAGTTCTTGACAATGGCCAATTCTTCTTCTTTGTCGTTGGCAGCTGGTTTCTTCTTCTGGTTTTCTTTGATGACTTTGTCAGCACCCAAGCCCAATCCTTTAGGCCGAAGTTGCGGTTGCTTGTACTTGTTGCTAAAACATAAAATTAAATATTTAGTGCCTTACAAATAAACAAAGAATAAGCTAGAAATAGTATATATTATTATTGACAGGCAGGCAGTTGAACCAACTGATAACATCCTGTATCCCGTTAGCTCATAATCGTGAATTAACTTTCTTCCAGTTTTAAATACTTGTCTAATCTATTTTTAAATTGATTTGTTTTCTGTGCGGAAACCACTTAGTCCGTGTTTTGTTCCTGTCATGTAAACGTTATTTCAAATTAGAGTAAAAGAGACAAAACACAGTAACTATTCCGACCTTATTCTCTGTTTATTTGTAAGGTACTTAGAATAAATATTTATAAACCATACATACTCACAACTAATTATCCTCTAAGAGTTAGTCAGAGACTAGACAATAAGAACCGCTAAATCAGTCCTCTGCCATAGTTCATGTTTTACCAAATAAAAAAATACACATGTGCTCAGCGTGACCAGTGGTGAGCCCATCGCCGCTCAATGCTGTTGGATGTACGTGCAGTGTTTCCGTTAGTGTGTCCGTTAGCCGCCTTTTACGACACTCATGGGAAGAGATGAGTTTGTGGTATTATTTGAATAAGCCGCCACCGAACAGCTATGTTAAAATTTAACTTAAGGTACTGGTAGACATGCTATGTACTAAATAAGTATGCTTATTACAAGCGTGCTCTTTAACTGCATACATTTGCTTGCGAAAAGCATACTCATTTTAAGCATGCCTTTGAATGAGATACATTGAGATTGTATATTTTGTTTGCCTGCTGCGAGATCGATACTAGCATTAGCATGCTCATAGCAAGCAAACCTGGTCAGACGCGCTCAAAGCAGGCCCCCTTCCACCCGCGCACAAGGTAGCATGCTAATTACTAGCAACGATTTGGCACACATACTACTAAGTAGCAATTGCTCAAGTGGCATGCTTTCGTGCTAATAATGAGCATGTCTGCTACTTAGTAGTATGTGTGTCAAAGCGTTGCTAGTAATTAGCATGCTTATTACGTATACGCTTGTAATAAACATGCCAATAAGCATACTTATTTAGTAGCATGTCTATCAGTACCTTTAGTCTCTAACCGTCTTATTTATAAAAATGGCCAAATGTTACACCTCGGTTTAAAGTGACACTGTCTCGTTTTTGTTAGAGAGACAGATAGAGACAGCGTCAATTTAAACCTAAGTGTAAGTTAAATCAACGTTTAGGGTAAGGGTATCCGAAACTTCGTTGGCCTGTCATTTGTCGTAAAACCGCGCGCGCTATTGTTATTTTCACAAGCGATTGGGACGGTACATACAGTAGACATATTACAGATCAATGGTATCATGCTTGAAGAGTGAGCCTTCCGCTCCTACGAAAGCCCGCGATCGACATCTATTTCCACGTGCCTAAGAGCAACAGGTTAAAGCTGGCCCTGATCATAAGCCTTTAAATGTGCAGTATTCGAAGATAACGAAAATATTGTATAATTTTATACAACATATTGTTTTGAGTTTCATGCATCTGTTCTTCTTCACAGCTAAAAGACTTCCTGAACGGGTGTTCTGCCCATCCATCCAAATAAATTAAGTTCAGACGATTCACAATGCTTATTTTAAGTTTACTGAATAAAGAAATTATGATAACACTTTAAACTATCGCGTTGCATTGCATTAAAACTGTTTTAACGGGACTAAACACGATTAATTTTGTAAGTAAGTACTACTTACTGCTTGCCGTTTCGGCCGCGATTAAAAATATGTACTTACGCAAGATATGTACTTACTTATAAAATTAATCGTGTTTAGTCCCGTTAAAACAGTTTTAAAGAAATTATTAATTTTTTTTTTTTTACTAAAATGTTGAAAAATCAAAAATTACTACCGTAGGTGGGAATTGAACCCACATCCTCCACAATCCGCAAGTAATATGTGTACAGTATTGTAAACGTGAACACTTACGTTTCCTGGCTAGCAGTCCAACCCATGCCTCGGAGCATAGCCAAACCAAATTCTTGTACAGGAACATCATCATAATCTTCCAGAGTGGACTGTAACAGTAAAATAAGTAATTTAGGATGTTATTCATATTATCCCTATTTCGTCAGTTTGTTCAGTAAATAATGTTACTTTTACTGCACTTTTAATAAGTCACATACTGACATATATGTGTATTATACCTACATAAATAAAAAAACTATCTATAACTTACTGTGCTACAGTGTTAGGTCACTTACTGCTTCAGAGAGGTTTTTCCAGCTCAGTAAATTAAAACATCATGAAAGAAAATGTTTCTACCACCCTACTCATCTTCTTGACTTATTACAGCACAAGCTGGTTAACAATGGTTGGGTAGCAACCTTTTCTTAAAAAAATTATAACCTTGCGATTTTTTATCACTTTATGACCTTTGTCATATAAAGTTACTTCAATACCTTAATAAGGTAGTTTTGTTAACCAGAACTTATAATAATTATGGTATTATTCCAGCTATAACATAGTTAATTTAAATAACTGCAAGTGAAAATACTATGTACATTTTATTATTATTTTTAATAAAGATTATTAATTGTGTGTTTACCACATTAATAATAGTCCTGTTAATCTAAAATGAGTGTGTAGGAGTGGGTTCTCCTCAGTAGTTGTAGCTATGGGGAAGAATCATGGTTTACACAATTTCTCGCATTCAACCCGAGCTTCTATATGCTCGGCTACCAATGCCTCAGAATGTACATCTATACTAATATTATAAAGCTGAAAAGTTTGATGTTTTATATGTTAGAGTTTTATTAACGCTTAAATATACGACAACCTCAGGCGGGAATCGAAACACACACCTTCTGCATTCCGGGCGTTAATGAAGCAATATTGACTAAAAAACATAAGCATCAAGCACTGACAAATTTCGACGGTTGAAAGCCAGACCTCGGTAGCCAAGGGGTTAAGGCAGCCGCCCCGAATGCAGAAGGTACGTGGTTCGATTCCCACCTGAGGTTGTCGTCTTTTTTCAGTGTTTAAAATTTTACTGTGCGCTAATCTCAGGAACTACTGGTCCCATTTATAAAATTCTTTTAGTGTTAAATAGCCTATTTATCTTGGAAGGATATAATATGTTTAGGTACATAAACGGGTACAGGTAGTAACCCGTGCGAAGCCGGGGCGGGTCGCTAGTTTCGAATAAACTAGTATAACAAAACATGTAAAGTAATTAGCCTACATACTATCCCACAGCTGGGCAAAGACCTTTATCAAGAAATCAAGTTGTCACTACAATTGATAAGTACTCTTGGTGATCACAAACCCGAGTTACGTTTTGAAATTACGTATTTGAAATACAGTTTTCTCTTTCCAGGAATTGATATGAGGCCTTAAGTCATACGAACCGAGATCGTCTATACACTTTGCTGTATGGCAACCGTGCAACTAAATGACTGGAAAAAATAATTAACCTAAAACCTACCTCTTTTTGTCCTTGCATCACTGTTTTAGCAGGTATTGGAACCGTTAAATCCATAGATTCTGTTTTGACTTCTTCTTTTGCCCCTTGAAGAAGTTCTCTGACAACCATTTGATCTAAAGTTTCATTTTCAGGTACTAATTGTGGTTCAGAGATGTTTTTCTTTGATTCTGGCTCTGTTTCAGTTAAAACACTCTCAACCTCATCAGCAATTTGTTTCAGCCTTTCGGCAGTCACTAATGTGTTTGGCTTCAATGGTATGACTAATGGAGCAGTTTCTTTGACTTCCTCACCACTGTAAAGTTACAACATTTATAAATTAGGAATTGGCGGCTAAATAAACAATACCTATTAAAATCTCATGTCATTGCCGAAACCCATGTATCTGTTTAATTGTGAAATTATTGAAATGTCTACCATTACATACCATTATCTGTTATTTCCGAACCTAAGGAATTTATTAAAAGATTTATTATCTCTTGCAGTTTTATCAGAATGCCATAAACTTACCCAACAACTTTAATCGATTTTTCTTCCATACACTCAATGAATTCTTTTTTCTCTTCGACTACAGGTTTATCCACCTTCTTAGTTTTTAGAAAACTAAACGATATTTTCTTCCCCTCCATTATTTTATGAAATGGCTTCAATTCAATCCAAATGATTTTAGAATCTTCTTCTTGGAAGTGCTTATTGATTGAATTAAAGTAAACGCTTCTGATAAGCGGCGAAATTATTAAAAATATTATTCATGCAGCGATAGATTTAATTACACTTTTTACTTAAAATAATTCAGCACTATGTGTATTTTATTTTTCAAATGAAGAGTGTTGAAGAATAAAATGAATGAAATTGATTATCAGATTGGCAGACATTAATTCCGATTCCGAATGACGTTGGTTTTGACTTGACAACATTTTTTTTTTAAATATTTGTTCCGTGAAGGAACAGGCTAAGATCAGAGACCATACTGCCTAGTCATTAGTATTTTTATTTCTTTTTGCCCTTGATGATAATGAGTGGTGATTTAGATGATGAATGATGATGTTCCCCAAACTCCTTGAGTCCTCAGTAAAGGTGTGGGACTTAACTGAGGTCTCACGCGGACTTCTTGAGAGAATTTGAAAAGTGATGTTGCACTGTTTTGTTTCATTTGCCAACAATCATGCACGTTCACAAACACTTAAAGGTTAATAATCCACTATTATTTCACATTAATGTTCGTAAAAACACAAATTTTAGAAAATAAAACAAAAATGCAGACATGACGCTTCATTTTCCCGCCAAGAAGTCTGACTCTGACTTGACAACAATACAATGACATGAATTATATAAAAAAGAAATTGTGACCATGGATACTAGTCCTTCAGTCGTAATATTAGAATTCATTGATTTGATTATGATAAACTGATGATAAAACGAGTGATGATACTAGAAACGTGCTAAACCACTCAACAGACGTACATTTTAATTTTTTTTAGGTTTTAACTTTTCTTCTGGAGAATTCTAAGCTCCAAACTCCACGGTTACTACAGCAGCACCCCAATTTTGTTTAAATACCCGTAACCTCTATTGACCTTTCGTTGGCCATCTCATAAATCTTAATTTGCCCGGGACATGTTTCATAAATGTTAGGTACTACTGATATTGTTAGCTAGTTTTATTTGAATCATTAAAAATAATATTAGTTAGCATTTTTCTGTTTCATAAACTATTTGACAACACTAATAATTATGGACTCTATGACGTCACTAACTCACTAATATCATAGATACGTCTGTGAGATAATCTCACAGACGTATCTTCCTAAACCTTACGTCAGTGCATTAGACTTTAAATATCTATGAGTGCTATTTGTACGTCGTTAAATCTACTCTGAAATCGATTCCAAGACGAAAAACTTAAACAAAGGGGCAACCACTAAAGTAAAAAATGCTACGCAAAAATTATATGATGCAGGCAGATAAAGTCAAAGTCAAAGTCAAATTATTTACTCAATGTAAACCTTACAGGCACGTATGGACGTCAATAATAATAATAAAAAAAAGCAGTTAACTAACTTGTAGCATAGACAAATAAGATAATCGTCCTTGCTTGTAGTTAAGACTTTACAACTAATCTAACGAACTATAGTCTGTGCCAGACAAACGCGTATCGCTACCCCCAGTACCACTGCAAGCCGAAACAGGATCGCGTCGAACCGAAATGTAAGCCGTGGCGATAGAATTCTGTGTAAACAAACGTATCCTGGTACTAGACAAAAATGGCGGGCAAGTGTCTCTCTCCTAGCGGCACAAACGGCTAAAACTTATAATTTATCGTTTTTTGTGGTGATGGGTGCTAATGAATTGTTATCTTAAGTTAACACTATATGGAATAAATGTGATTAGTGATTACCAATTATCCTATTGATACTGTGGTACCTAATAGAAATTGGAAATAACTGAGTTTTTGAAGTAAACTCAAGTAACGGCTGAAATGAGTTTTGAAAAACATTAATAATAAGGTTGACATTTTTAATCATTCAAAATATTTTTTTTATTTTAACAGAAATATAAAAAAACGTCAAACATTGATACATTAATTTGTATGTAATAATTAATTGTTTAGTTTTTCGTATTGGTACAAGCACAGAATAACTAATAGTACTATCTCAGAACAATAAATAAAGCATATTGTTCTGAGAGTACTACCATACAAAAGGTTCACTCTAACGACTTTCACGCGAAATTGAAACTTATTGTGTGACCCGAGCGTTCATATTCCGATAAGCAACGCTGGCGCGCACAGGACTTTGAGTTTTTTCAAACCATCTGAGACATAAAAAATAATAGTTTAAATTCTGGAAAAAAAATATGTATTAGTTAAGGATATATAATCTAGTCAAAGTCGCATTCATTTACAAGATCCAATGAACTTCACTCGATAGATAAAAAGGGTTGGCTTTTTAATCGAGTCTCCTAATTTGAAGAAAGTAACACTGTGGGGAGGGGTCTAAGGGGTTCTTAAATAAAGGTTTATTAACATTTTAGCTGCCGGCGTTGCTTTAAAATATCTAAAAAAACGGGGGGGGGGGGGACGGGTGCGCAGCCCCCAAGCCCCCCGCTTCGGTTATGTTAATATGGCACTGTATAACCTAAAAACGTGTAATTTTTCGTGATTATAGCCGATTTTGACAAAACTTTCAAGTGTTTTTTAAAAAGTCTAAAGAGGTATTTAGGTTAGGTTAGGTTAGTATGTTAACCAAAAACGCGCGAGCCGAGTGAGCGAAGCGAGCGTGCCGCGGACCGGCCGGCGAAGCGCCAGAAACCTCCTCCGAAAAAATGCCTGGATTATTAAATAAAGTGAATAGGGTAAAGGAAAGTGACACACGAGTGAGTTAGGTAGGTATGATACCTACGGTAGGTACGCTCGTGTTGAAACCTCCGGGTTGTAGGTTTTTGGGAACATTATTGAATTAAACGATTGATTGATTTTGAAATTACTATGAGATTAATAAATGGTGATGCTATCGAACACGTTGGCGAAAAACTACTTTTAAACGTGGGATAATTGGGCCATAACCCACCACGTTGTTGGCCCAATGCGGGTTAGTGGGTTTTAACGACTGTCTTATTACGACACCAACCTGGACCAACGGATTAACGTGCCTTTCCGAAGCATGGATGAGCTCGAGATGTTTTTAATTTGTTCATCCAGCGACCCGACTTCATTGCGATAGCGGCTTAATAAAAAGTCTTATTCATTCTTACGATTTATCGTTAATTCGTGAGTGAATATTTTTATTTGATATTTTCGACGATATTTATATTGCATAACAGTCGGTGTTTAAACATTGAATTGAATAAGATTGCATGCAATTTAAGTGCTTCCTATTTCATTCACAACGTATTTTACTTGTTTAAATAAAAAATATTATATTTACAATCACAAAATACATTCACAAAAGAAACTCAAAGTAGGCAGATGTACTTAATTAAAACACTGTAGGTGGGCAGCCCTATCGCGTGCTTACGTACCGCGCGACTGTAGGCATTTTTTTCAAAGATAAGGCCGAGTTATATTACTCATCATCATCATACATTATGTTACCCTGGTTTTACCAACAACTCAATTGGAGAGAAGCATCGGAACAAAAACCGATAAATCACATTTTGACCTTTTTGGGCGATTTTCCGAGATTAAAAAAAAAAAGAAATTGGTTCGTAAATGACTTCATAGATGGCGCTTAGCATAGATTAGTATGGCGCTTAGTAAAAGGCGAGTCCATGAAGAACACGTAATATTTATTCCATTCCAAAATAGAAATAGGTCCTGGAGATCCTGAATAAAAATTTGTAAGTACTATTTTTTTATTTTTTTGATAGACAAACAAAAGTGTAGAATTTATTACAACCCTTTGGTAGGAACGGCTCGGCTTTCATAAAACGCCATCTATCGAGTATTTTTGAACTAATTTTTTTTTTTAATTTGGGCTGCAGAAAATCGTCCAATCTTGTACATATATCTTGCTCTATGGTTAATGTAACCTGGGGCCCAAGTCTGCTAATTTACGAATGGCATAATTGAATCGTAATTGTATTGCAATTGTATCGCATTGTAATTGTTTGACACATTTGGTATTCATAAATGAGTAAGAGAATACCAAATGTGTCAAACAATTACAATACGATCCAATTGCGATTCAATTATGCCATTCGTAAATTAGCAGACTTGGGCCCCTGGTCGAAAACTGTTAAGTTAAATCCGCTTCTTATCCGTCCGCGATAGCCTCCCCCCTTGAATTCAGGCGACTCGATTCAAAAGTTTTACCGGTCATTATACTGCGGGTACCCATTACCCAAGGTAAAATTTAAAAATAATAACTACCTAGCGAAACAATGTTTTAATTGACTAAATTACTCGTACTGGGAACAAGGCTTTAATGTGTCCGGGATGCGTAGCTGCGTAGGTATATAGAAATGCTACTTCAATCAGTACCTACGTCCCCGCCGGCTGAGACGAACTGAATTAGCGTTTCCAAACGATAAACACGAGCAAACCCTGCTCCAACTCCAATACGAAGATACGGACACATGAGTAAGTTCCCTACAGAGTCCAGTGCTTCTAATACTGTGGTCCAACCAAGCTGCCTATAAGCGGCCCGCTGTCAGAGAATATATACACTACCGTGAAAAGAAGCGGCACTTAAGCATGTGTGCTCGTAAAATACGTAGTACTATTATTTATTCTTTGGTAAAATCGCGCGCGGCTATGTGTGGGTGTCTGGATCTGCGCGTGGGCCTTGCGCGGCGCGCGGGGGTGGAGCGGGCAGTCTAGTGACTGCCCTCGGCCGAGGGCTGAGTCCAGCAAACGAGCGTCTGTGACTGTATTGCGCACCGCACGCACGGACTGACCTACGACTTACGAGTACACGCACGAGTAATCATGCCCGGTCTTCATTATTGTTGTGTATACGGCTGTGGTAATAACCAAAAACAAACAGATAAAAGTTTCTTCTCACTGCCCAGCGATCCAGAAAAGTAAGTGCCTACTTTATATCAATATTATATTACTTACCTACTTTCTGTATTACGCGATTTACACATAGTACCTAATTAACTATATATATTTAGTAAACGTCCGTCAGATTCCACTTTCGTCAGAAGCAGTTTTTTATAATTTCTGTTCAGTTTCGTCATGAATAAAGCTACTTAAATCATTCTCGACGTTTGAAGTAGGTAGGTAAGTAGGTACTCGTAATAACACTAACATCATTCATCACTACCTACCTAGTGTACCTACCTACCTACTTATTATAAAACAAAGTCGCCCTGCGTCTGTATGTTATATGTAGGTAAGTAGGTACCTATTTACTTAGTTAAGTCTTAAGTAGGTACTTATTATAATATCAATTCTACTAGTCACCTACAAGTAATTATCTATATTATTACAATTTACTTGTATCTGCACCTAACTTGTGCTTCCGTGACCTCCGTGGTTAAGTGATTAGCACGCCGGTGGGTCTGGCGTCGCGCCAACTCTGAGGTCCCGGGTTCAATTCCCGGTCGGGTCAATTTAGAGAAAGACTGTTTTTCTAAACTGATTTCCGGTCTGGGTATTTTGTCTATGTTTATAAAAAAAATATAAAAGTAATAGAAAAAACAGAAAATTTATTAAAGTAAGCAATTTGTAAAATATTAAAATTTGATTTTAAATTGAACCTATCTTCCTTTTATTTCCTACATAATTGTCATTGCACAGGTTTACATTACAGAACATACTATGTAACATATACGCCTTCTTTGGCACAAGTCTAAATTCTATTTCGTTAACAACCCTAGCGTTTACACGTTCCGCTCACTCAAGGGTAGTACTATTATTTATTCTGTGCTCAAGGTCACCGGCGCTCGAGCTCACACGTACACCGAGTGTCACCGCTGTGCCGTGAACCGCTGTACTGTAGGTGTACCCATACATAGCGCGGCGATGTGTGCGTGACCTCTCACCGACAGGTTCACCGACGCGCCGCCGCGCCTTGGTAAAAACTAGTTTGCGCCGGTCAAAGACATTAAACTATTACTAAATCTCTTTGGCGCCGGTTCAGTTGTGGTATGATATGACTGACAGGGCCGCACGTTCGCGCGCATTAGATGAGATTCAGTTATTCAAGTGATTTTGTTGACGAATTTAGGATTTTACCATTTGCTGCTGCTGGCTGCAAAGCTGCTAGCTGGGCTACAGCTGGCTAGCCGGGCGTTAAAAACCTACGTTACTCTGCAATGAGACCTCATTTGTCATTTTTGTCACGTTTAAAACACTTACCTGACCAGCCCTTGTAGTTTCTTGCGGTTTCTAGCAGTCACCATAATATCGATTAGGGAACATTAGTGTTTAATCTAAATATATAAAACCACATACGTCGGTGTATAAAACAAAGTCGGGTTAGTTACACAATTCCCAACTCTTGCACCGTGTGTGTATGAATAATTCCGGAATCAATAATTATATTTCTTTTTTTAAATATTTTTAACATTCACTTAAGATAAGACTGTTTTATAGATTCGTAATATTTGATTATTTGCGGAGGACGCGGGTTCGATTCAACACAGAAGATAATTTTTTCAACGTTTCGTTATCTTTGAACTAATTTA
This sequence comes from Scoparia ambigualis, assembly GCA_963921215.1. Classification (NCBI taxonomy): domain Eukaryota; kingdom Metazoa; phylum Arthropoda; class Insecta; order Lepidoptera; family Crambidae; genus Scoparia; species Scoparia ambigualis. The sequence continues at coordinate 23,330,637 of OY992521.1, read as the reverse complement.
AATTTAGTATGTGTCAAATTACACGTTTAAAAATACACGTTTTATTATGTACCTACTTCTACCTACTTACCTTATTTAATTTATCCTCTCTAATTTTTTAAACGTGCAACAGAATAGGTATAAATTTTGCGCGTTGTTAGAGAGCTTGGACTCTGTAGGGTATTTATTCATGTGGTAGAGCAACTAGTATTTCTGTTGTCTAATAAAAAAATAACCTCGAAATTCAAGACAATCGCTACGCTGCGCTTCGCGATTGTCTTTAGTTTCCTACCTACCTCGCGTGATAGGTAGGTTAGAAAAAGACAATCGCGAAGTAGGATAAACTCTTACTTTGCGGCGCGTTATATAAAGTAGCTCGTAATCCTACTGCAGTACATCACCGTCTGAGACGTATTGGACCAGGATTTGCGCGTATTTATCGTTTGGAAATGCTAACTCAGTTCGTCGCGAGGACATACCTATTGAAGTAGCATTAATTCTCTATAGGCGTCCCGTAATACGGGGTCATAGGATGGTTGGACTAGGGTGACCAAATTTTTTTAGAGCTCCTCCGCTTTAGGGAAGGCATGTTAGGCCATAGGTCCCGATGTTATTGTTAGACGATAATATAATTTGTTAAACCCTACCATCCCGCATAAATTAATAAGCTATACGGCCATTGTGGTGGGTTGTGGCCGTGACTAGATGGAATTCTGGTTTCCTTTGAATTTTTCTTTTATTCTCTTGCTCTCTTTATTAATATCTTTTGCCATTTTCTTTTATTCTACCGTTATTAGTTCAAATACTATTAATGAAGGACAAAAGTATGTAATAAAAAATAAATCGTTTTGTTTTTATACTGCTACTTTCAAGACAATACCAAATAGCGACTGCACATATGCACAGCGCAATAGGTGGTGAGCCCGTCGCCGCTTTATGCTGTTGGATGTATGTGCAGTCTTTAGCCCGTTAGTCGCCTATTACGACAACAAAGGAAAAAGAGGAAGTGGTAGGTAGTATTCTTTCACATCGTTTAAAACAATACTGCATATTGTTTATATCATAATAAAGCGATACATGCTAGTGCAAAATTATGACACAAATATCGCTCTGCTGATATTTATAGTCGCTTTAGTAAATACCTTGACTTTTTCATACAGGGCGCCCGTTGTCGCGGAAATTTGATTTTACGATTCAGCGAATTTAATACGAGATTCCTATTTATTACAATGTCAAATCCAGGTAGCTAGGCGGGGGTAACTTATTAAACTTCCTTTTATACAATCTGCTTAGCTACGCGATGTACGGACACTGAAGTAAATACTTATTACAACATTAATACTAGCTTTTGCTCGCGACAGCGCTCGCGTAAATTTTTCGGGAAAAGAAGTTATCTAACTACGTTTTAACGTAACAAATCAACTGAATTTGGCCTTAGTAATATTAGTTAGTAGAATTCATTGGTCTCGGATACTGAGGTTTGATTCCAAGTAAGTAGGTAGTTATATTTTGATTGTTGGTATATGAGCGAGTACGCTGCACTTAGGCTAGAATAGGTACCTACGGTAGTACTATTAGTAAATTATTCTGTGATTTGTAAAGTATAAACGTCCTGATTTTCTAATCTAATTTATTATTATATGAGCGTACTTAGCCGTAAGCGGGCAGATAACAAAAACCTGTCGACATTGTAGCTTTCGGGCCGACCTCGGTAAATATTCTGAAGGTAATGAATATTCAGAGCCAGTTCCACTGCTTAAGGAGATCAGCATTCGGCAAGTTGGACGGGTGGCGGGGGTTGCTAGGGAAGTCGCTTCCAATTGTGTCTAGATCCTACTTTACTGTGTAGGTGACTAATCTGTGATTTCTGTGAATCACACTTTGTAGTTTCGTTGTTTTGTTTAGCCTTTTAAGACTTAGATTAGAACACGGCGTCACTAGAAAAAATACAGCAATTCTACAATGATGTATAAAGTTTATAGATGCGTTGTAAACACGCTCTAGAATGGCAATACGAATGTAAGGTAATTGCCCGACTCGCATTCAGTCAGGCACGCTCTCGCGTCCCGGTTATACATCGCTACAGCGCGTGAATTTATCAAGTTTTTCGTGGCCAAAATGCCTTCCTGTGTTTTTAGGCGGTCCACAAATTACACGGCAACTTTTAGAGACAAGAAAAACGTGTCATTTCATTCGTAAGTACTGATTTTTTTAAACTAAACATTAAATGCCCGATAAATAAACTGCTGGCTGCACCTCACGTGGGTAAAGAGTGAGATGTAATCTGTTCTATGCGTGAGAGTGAAACAGACTGTGTTAGCGCGGTCTACTGGCGGCCGTTGCCATGGAAACTCACATGCGTATAGAGCGAGATGTATATTTATCTCTTTCTAACCACATAATGTGTCTCTTGTTAGCGCAACGTGTCATAATAAATAACTGTATACGTAGATATAGTACTACGTGCAGCACTTTAAAATGCAATAATGTTAGCGTGTAACCTGTCTATCTTTTATATGTCTTTGCAATTCTATTCAATTTCATTGAGCACTGATCAGTGTGCGGCTGCCGTGAAAGGTTAGGTCAAGCTGTTATTCAAAACAATTTTGTTGGTGTTGCAGTTATTAAAGTTTTAAAAAATAAAATAAAAAATGCCCTTGTTGAATGTACAACTTAGAAAAGCTGTATGGTAGCGTGGCTTTCAAGTACCTAAGTTCTTTTTTTGAAATAAGCCACTTTTAAAAAAAATGGCTAAGTATCCACTGTGGCCCTGATTTACAGTGGATACAGGTGATGGGTTACAATGAATCCTAAGGGGTACACTGGATAAAGGCCATTTACAATCGATTAAAAGTCATTATTGGATTCGTATTGTTTATTTTTAATGAATATACATAATTCTGTAATCATCTAAGGTGCATTGAGGTAACTTCGTGAACGGGTAAATCTCGATAATCGTGTATTTCTACCAAACAGGCAGCAATTTGATGCTATGGCAACACTTACTTGGACGCCATGTTCACCCGTTCCCCCCCTTCAGTCCGCTTCGGTCGCTAGCTGCAGGTGTTGTGCTGATATTTCCGAGCCGTGAGATTTTTCGCGCCTTTTTTGCCTTTTCGAAATTACCCCACGTTCGATTTCTCAGTAACTAGGTAAGTGATTTCATTGTTTGATAGTTTTAACGATGTATTGACGTTTTTAAATCATTTCTTAGATGGTAACGTCGCTCAAATGGCTATTTGAGATAACCCCAGGGGAAAATTTCAAATAACATTCCTGTCGAAATAACCCCGAATTATTTTTTATAGAGGTTAACCAGGGGTCCTCAACCTACAAAATATACATACCTATGATTGATTAATATTAACTTCGTGCTTTCGGGGTTGGTTACGTGTTAGGGGTTGTTTAGTATCATCGGGGTTACCACTGTAGAGAAACCGATGGTGGGTAGGAATGGAAGCCACATGGAGAGGAAGGCAAATGTCATTGGTTAAAGCAACTATTGCGATATCAGGCACATTTGTGACATAAAATTTGTTGGCAGTTTTTATAGATTTCCTGAGGAAACTGGCTTCGATGGCTCCACCACTCCAATAACCTTTGCTATGTAATACTTACATATTTTTTTCCCGAGCCTTAAATTCCACAAGTATAAAATTAACTTCTTTTAGATTTTTTACAAGTGGTTGGAAGTTTTCGGGATCTGTAATAAAAATCTCGCCTTGTGTATCTCTAGATTTGGCTGTTCTTCGAAATATAAACTTATCGTTTCTAGGATGGTCTCTTCGTCTTCGCTATTTTTTTCTAGAAATTTTCGTTTTGCAGCAGACTTTGCATACTTCTTCCTTGTTTTCTGTTTATTTTTTTCTTCAGCCCTTTGCTCGATCCGTTCTTATTTGCTGTGTCTATAGCTATTATGCTTTTACCCTTCTTCTTCAGCCCTTATCTACCCAATGCTGAGTAAAAGTCTCTTCCATGCTTTTCCAAACGGTGCGATCCTGGGCTTTTCGCATCCAGTCCTTCCCCGCTATCTGGGTTAATGTGTCTACACCCAGTGGGATCACCTATCTGGGAGACTTATGAGTGATGCAGGGAATTAGATCTATATTTGTTCTATTGAATTATGCTAAAGACAGAATTTGTTCCCTAAAAACAACGGAAATATAGGCTTTTCTAACCGACCTCCAGCCAGCGGGATATTTACCAAAGTTACGTCTGATGAAGTATAAATTGGTACTAACATTTAGATCTATCATTGAAGAACACATACTTGTAAACTCGCGAAAGATCCTGTAAATTAGTAGCTAAGTCAAATTGTAACTACGTTCAATAAACATCTTCAATCAAGATTCAGCATTTACTTTCGGCGACCTCCAGCAAATCTACAGTCCACTGCTACCATCGAGCTTTCACCGAGTTACGATCGAGCTCACATACCACCCATCCCAGTCGCGTGCCGAACGTACGCGACACACACCTAAAAAACATAAATTACTTAACTAAAATAGGTAAAAATGTACAAACGCGTCTCCTAAATTGGGGGCGTTGGGGGTATATTGTGAGGGTAAGGGGGTACTCCCTAAACCCCTCTTTAAGCACTACTTCCCCCTTCCGCCCTTCCGGAGACGCATAGTTTTGGAGACATGCAATAAAGAAATTTTGAATTAAGACTTTTTAAAAGTTACATTATTATATATTTAAGGGTCAAAATTGGGTTTTGAAAATTGGAGGGGTAAAATGCTTCAATTTCTCACCTATCACGTGTCCCAAGGAAGTAGGGCAGCTAGTATTTCTGTCTAATTATTACATTTGAGATTTATTCCCTCTTGGGGAAAAGGAAGAAAACCCCAAACGCAAGCTTCTGTGGGTTGTTTGTAAAATAAAACCATAAAATATTCAACGGCTAGGTAGTATATTTAAAAAGAACATAGTTGTTGAAAAGAACGTAGTTAGAACAATGTTCTTATAGTAGAGGATCCGAGTATACAACGACCTTCACCGAGCGGTTAATGGATGAAAAGTATTTTATATCAAATTTAATGTGTTAAAAGTATATTGCGAGTGGGTTGGCTGAAAAATATCAGTCCAGTATATGATTATGATGATTAATAAATATTAAAAAATATATTTTTTTAAATATTGCACTTGTTTTGATAATAGATAAATTACATAGGTACCAATCAAAAGTATGAAGCCTATAGAATATGCAAACGTTAGGTTGACTATTTTTTTCCTGTCATAACATTGGGTAGGCAGGTGTAAACAGGCAAGTCAATATTAGTAATTTGCAACCGTCTGGTTAAATAAATAAAATTTATGTTTATATAAAGATAAGCTCATTACAAACACACACACACCAAATTAGTGCAATGTAAAAAAAAAAAAAATTATATTAAATTAATCATTGATGGTACTGGACTGAAATTTTTCAGCCAACCCACTCGCGATATATTATTTAACATATTAAATTTGATATAAAATACTTTTCATCCATTAACCTTCTCGGTGAAGGTCGTTCTATACTCGGATCTTAGACTATTACTAGATACCCTAAATTCCGTTCAACAACAATAGATCAAAAACATAAATTTTAATTTAGTTTAGTAACAATTTTTCTTAAATAATAAGTGAGGTGGTTAGCATTTACATTCCTCATTATAATGTATTAGGCCGACAATACAAAAAAAAACTATGGGTCGAAATTGCCCCGACGGGTCAATTTCAAATGAATTTCAAATAATTTTGTCACCTTTAATTTACTCAATCTAAACTTTATTACACAGCTATTACACACCCTAAAATACAAGAAAATCCTATGGGTCAAAAGTGACCCAGCGGGTCTATGATAATTTTAATTTAAATAAATTTTTTTATAGTGTTCCTTCTACTACCTAGCCAGCCAGCTAATTTTTCAGCGGTAAGAGCTATGGTCGTGGGTGGTTGGGATAAAACCAGTACCATCTGGAGTATGAAAAGAAAATTAAAATACCCGGTATATTAAAAAAAGTAATCGTTTAACCAGATTAACCGTATAAAAACATTAAAACTTGGAACCGTGGGGTTATACCGAAATAAAATTAAGAATTATGGGCGCCAGGAACGTACATTCGATCCGGACCTGGGAGACGACGTTGACCTACAACTTCACAACACTGGTGAACTCGCAGATCCTCGATAGTTAGATTAAACCTATTTACCTATTACCTATATATAGGTAATATAGTAAGGTATGAATACCCGACTAAATAAAAAATGGAATATTTTAAAAAGAAGTTAAGGAAAAAAAAACCGTCCACGCCTGCCAGTCCGCTAGGCGGTGTCAGCTCGCCTTACACCCGACGCAGGACGTTGCGGCTGGAACCCCCGACGAAACGGGTCTCGCGTCCAGGTTTTAGGGCACAGCTCTTAATCCTGGCGGCGAGACGAGCTTCTCGAAGTATCTGGAATTAGACAATACGGAGTCTTAGCACTGCATACCTATGTGGTATGCAGTATCGTTAAAGAAATTTGGTCCCACAGTCATCCATCTTAAATCTGAGCCGCTACCTATCAGATTCAGGGCCTCGCTACTTAACTGGTATGTCCCTAGCATCCTTGCGTTGTGCACCTATAAACCAAAACTAGTCCAATAACATTTAACACCATTGTTTAATTTTAGTGTTTTTCACATTTAACTAGAACACAAGGTACCAATGCTTTTGATATTTGTTAGGACAGGAACAGTATCAACTTTCTAAAGATTAAGGGGTGACACCCGTCCACATGGCTAAGAGCTTTGCGTTGCCTGGTGACACAAGTTGCCAAGGAGTGATTCGAAAGCCTACAGAATCGAATTTCTGGATTCTCAGTTAAAGATGACAGTCTATTGGTTAACAGAGCTCAAGGTAAACACTTATGAACAACGATTAATTAAGACTCACGCGCAGGCTTAAAGGTTAAATCGCGCGTGTCGGCAAGGCGGCGTCAGGGACTGCGTAATATCCGCACGGATTTCTGTAATTACAACACACTGGCGACCATATTGTCCTAACACTCTCCGAAGAGCCGTCCCAACTCGGTCTTGAAACTGAAAGACTGTCACTAATCAAAGAACATGCATTAAAACAAAAAAAAATATGTTTAGCTATGTGAAATCTGTTCTTTATGATGTTTACGTACAATTTTCAGTATTCACTCTGGCAACCCAGCAGAGACCAGGGGCCCAAGTCTGCTAATTTACGAATGGCATAATGGGCGATTTTCCGAGATCAAAAAAAAAAAAGAAATTGGTTCGTAAATGACTTCATAGATGGCGCTTAGCATAGATTAGTATGGCGCTTACTATAAGGCGGGTTCATGAAGAGCACGTGTATGGCTGCGTAAAATTTATTCTATTCGAAAATAGAAATAGGTTCTGGATGTCCTGAATATAAATAGGTAAGTAAATACTATTTTTTTATTCTTTTGGTAGACAAGTAAAAGTGTAGAATTTATTACAGCTTATAAGTAGCCCAGCTTTCATAAAACGACATCTATCGAGTGTTTTTGAACTAATTTTTACTTTTTAATTTGGGCTGTCAGAAAATCGCCCATTGAATCGCAATTGGATCGCATTGTAATTGTTTGACACATTTGGTATTCTCTTACTCATTTAAGAATACCAAATGTGCCAAACAATTACAATGCGATACAATTGCGATACAATTGCGATTCAATTATGCCATTCGTAAATTAGCAGACTTGGGCCCCAGATATAATCTACATTCCATTTTAATCAATCCTCTCTATCCTATCTATTATAAAAATGTTTTATTTCCGGTTTTGTTTGAATTTAATTTAATTACCGAAAGTAAATATGATAAATATTAATTTATTAAGTAGTTTATAATCCGAACTGTTTCGGCTACTATTTAATTTAAGTTATTATCTGAAATGAAAAGCTGACAGCAACTTCGCCCCGCTACCGTTAGTTGTCGCGCTACGGTGGCTGTCATAGGTATCGTCATTGGCGTTGTCAAAATCAAAATGTAAACAAAACAGATATGATCTTAATTTTTCCAAATCTAATGAAAAGTCTTGCTAAAACATATTTCAAAAAGTGTATTTATTGAAAACGCAAGAAAAGTGTGTCCATTAATGTGTCAGCCAAAGCTACATGTCTTTAATATGAAGAAATAATTGATTCAATTCAAACAAACTACAACTAACAATGTATACAGGTAATTGTTATTTTTAATTACTGCGAATCTTTCTATAGGTTAGCAAAGGCAGGCAGGGACCAGAATTTACAACGTAACATAATAAAAATAAAAAAAAGTAGCTAACTATGGATATTGATTGATCCATAGAGCAATTGAAACTATGGCATAGTGTGTGAGTACCTTTAGTAAAAAAATGTAATTGTTGACAATTTTAACGGTTCGCCATTTTTTGTATAGGATTTTTTTGTGCTATTATTGTGTTAATTAATCTTCGTAATCATCGTTCTTCCTAATAATGTGCACATCAAAACAATCGTTATGGTTTTAGCTATCGAAAATGAAATGATTCTTTATAGTTTTAAACAGTGACTTCGAAGTAATAACGACTTCTACATGTCGATATAAAAAAAAATGTTTGTTTTTTGTCTTGGAATCTTCATTTATGAACTGTTACCTGATTAAAATACTGCGTTTTCTAAGCATTTGGTACGTATTTTAGGTTTTGATATAGCTTTAGCAATGGTTTAGTTGTAATCTTTTTTGTCAGCTCGGGTAGTCTCGGTCAGCTCTGGCTAACTTTCTGACAGCTGTCAGAAAGGCTGGACGTGAGACGCCATATTGTATATATCCGGTACTCGACGTTTATGTGGATAAAAGAAAATAATGACTGACGAGTGACAGCTGACAGTTGTCGCAGCAAAATGGCGTCGTACTTGCGTTTTGTTATAAAGCAGTAAAACCGTCAAACACAATTTTACCATCGAATATCTCAAATATCGTAAATTTATTAGCAGTAACATAAGTACGCATATCCCAAGTAGCATATCAAGCTGTATAAAAGCTGTATTTGAACTTATTTTTATACTTACAGCTGCATATTGAGGCTGTAAATAGGCTGTATAAGCGATTATACAGACCTTATTAGCTCAAAAAGGGCCCATATTATAAATCTTTTCGCGTTAGTATAGCTGTATAGTAGCTGTAGAAGCAAAGCAGAAGCTGTTTAGTAGCTGTTTAAGAGATGTTAATCGGTGTAAGGAAAAGCAACTACACTCCAAATAATATTTTATAAAGATAAAAGTTTAAAATATGAGTTATAAGTGAATTAGAAAATTATGAAAATAAAAGAGAAACATGTCGTACAAGAATAATACAATAATTATGACGTATGATGTTCATATTTCAAAGTGCAATCCCAAGTATTGATAAATCTTAGGAATCTAATGGTGTTAATTGGTAAAACAAAGTGCAAATCCAATTTTATTGTCAATGTGTGGTTGGTTATTGGCAATATTTTAACGCGCCAGTAAAACCTAAAAAAAACATAAGGAAGATTATTAAACACGGGTAAGTAAGTGTTTGTTTTTAAGGTTATAATATAAATTATATTTAAAATAATAGATTGTAGGACACAGCGACAACATTTTGTAGCTGATAATCATGAAACGGTTCAAACTATTAACAAACATTGGTTTAATTATATTTGAATATCTTTATTCATTCGTTCTAAAATGGCGACATTTTGTTATACAGCTTAGATAATATTAGGAGGGTACTAAAGTCTTACTAGCTGTACTACGGCGGATATGGATTGCATAATACATCTCTTAGTTTTTAACCAGCTTTATTAGTGTTTTTTTTTATTATTTAGGCTGTATATGAGATCTGGGTAGAGAAATTATAATTCTGTTTAGAGATCCGTGTAAGAATTGATTATCCCTGAGTTATATTTAAAAATTGAACAATGAAATGTAATTTAATTTAAAGTGGTAATTAAAAATTAAAATATAATATTTAATTTATTCTACGATTGGTTCCAGATTGTTAATCAACAAGAGAAATCATTAACTTCACCTACTGCAACAATATTCACACAGATACTTCCAGAAGTGACAACTGCTGAAAAATATGTTATTCAATATATAGACGAGTGCGAGCTGGCAACAATTTCTGTCGACCCCCATCGTAATGAGTTTGAATCTCAAACCTCTTTTCAAACCCAGAAGATCACGAAGTAAATCAGATTGAAAATTATCTAAAATAAATTTTAGATAATCTAAATGATATATTAGACAAACAATAAATGTTCTTGCAGACAATCAAAATAACATTTAATCAAATAAAACATGTTATTGCAACAGATACTTTCTTTTTTACATTTTCTATATATATATATATCCCGTTTTTAATTAAGTGTTCCATTTCGTACACAAAATCATCTAAATATTGGTCAATTTGTTTGGTTTTCCAACACCAAAATAAATTCCAATTACAAACGGCTTAATAATATCTGGTCTTTCAAATATAGTTGACAAAATTGGCCAAAACTCTTTATTTGAGCTTCTAAATATTGGGAGACCAACAATATTGAAATTTAAAGTAATTTTAGTTGAAACATTGTTCAACCTTGTTCAATCGTTTTGATACGTATTTGTTTGATAGTACCTAAAATAGTTCTAGCGTCATGTGGCGCTAAATCGTTTAGAGCTATTTGAGTTTTTTATTAATCCACAACGGGTTAGCGCTTGGCCTTTATCTTACCTGATAGTAAGTGACGATAAGGCCGAAGGTGGCAGCGCGCTTCACCCGGAATCCTCAACCACTGAGGAACTGGCTATCTTATCTCAAACTGTCGGAACACAACAATGCTATAAACATCGTTGTTATGGCGACAGACTTAGATAAGATGGTGGTAGCTAGCCAGGCGGACTTAACAGCCCTACCACAAAGATGTACACCCCGCTGGGAATCGAACCCGGGACCTCTTGGACTAAAACCGGTGGCTTAGCCACTAGACCACAAAGGCGGTTAAATATTTTTTTTTTCTGTAGCCCATTCTTTTATTCACTGGCGAAACTACATATTTTTTGAAAATTCGTCATCATTATTATTACGTTTTTAATCAGGTTCCAAAGTTTTAACTAAATTCAAACATTCGACACCAATTATTGTTTTTCCTACAGAACCTTCGTTGGACGTCGATGGAATTGGCGCTTAACTGTAGGTTGTCAAATTTAAAATATTATAAATAATTACTGTCATTTGGTTTATTTATATTTCGTTATTAACCGACGTAGAAAAAGGAGGAGGTTCTCAAGACGTCTGTCGTCCATCTTTTTCTTTTTTTCCACATTATAAATGCGAGCTTCAGAAACACTATGATGCAATCGTGACGACTCTGTCAGTAAAGTGGGCTAAAGCTGTACTATTGATGTAGTTTATTTTTTTAGTTTTAAAGCACTCTTGTAGACAGTTATTTTAAAACCACTGTATTTACAAGAGTGCCTAATTACGCTATAAGATTAAGTTTTATAATGGAGGTTGCATACACCATTGTACAGAAACAAGTATCGAGTGATACCATAATAACGCTTAGTTCAGTAGTAAGTAAGTGATCACAAACAAAAACCAGCCTCTATACAGCTTTAACGATAAAGCTAGCTTAAAGTGTCACAAAACTCTTAAAGTTTTAAAGCAGAGTTTTAATAATCTGTTTTAAAACCTTAAGATTCCGCAGATCCCTTAAAACTAATTTTATACAGCTTGAGCTGTATAATAACTCAAATATCCCTCTTATAAATATAAAAGTATCTTTTGACACTCTTGTACGTCTTTTAAAGGACCTTAAGTTCTAAATGAGCTGGTAAATTAATGTTGTAAACGCTTGTGTGCTGCTTGGGATTTTTATAGTATACATTTGAATTTGCAGCCGATGGAGACAGTTGGTTCCCGGATGAATCGGAGTCACGATCCTCAGCAGTGAAGGAACGATTAGAAAGAAATACATTTGTATTATGAGATATAAAAAAAATGATTGTGAGTTGTAATTGTAATAAGTAATTTTATTAAGATGTAAAAATAAAACGTAATATTTGTGGCTCTATAAATTTATTACCTTTGCTTGAACACAACTAACGAGTACAATTGATGGTTAAACAAACTTACCTGAAGTGAAGTTTGACCGTAATTGTACGAGACGTTGCATCCTCGAGATTTATATTCACAAGGTAGTCCACTCTTCAATGTACCAGGCATCCAACACATATTAAGAGCTATCTAGAAGAAATTTTATTAAAAAAAACATAAAATGTTACCCATAGTATAGACACAGGCGCCATCTAGTGAATACCAACCGAGTGCACGAGTTTGTCACCCGCGCTGTCATCGTCATTCACTTTTAGAGCTTTTTTGCAAAATTAATTTATATGGGGCCAGCATGTAAGGGAAGAAAGGGATCTTTATATAAATCTCTTCGGATGCGACGTCTCGTACAATTACGGTCAAACTTCACTTCAGGTAAGTTTGTTTAACCATCAATTGTACTTCGACGTTGCATCCTCGAGATTTATATTGACAAGGTAGGTAGATGTTTAGAACACAAATTTTGCGAAATAATTTAAGTACCTATATGATTTAATTCTACTATTATAATTAAGTATTTACGAGTATAACCGATTAAATATAATTAGGTACCATATTAGTACAAACCAGTATGATATATTATAATGAATGATAAGCTAGAAATTAATCAATGTAAATAGCCGCTGCAAAGGCATTATCGTCATTCTCAATGGTAAGGGGTCGATTGTAAAACCGTGCAAACACCAGAGAATTACCAGTCCATCCTGCAGTTATTGAAAGGCCTTTTCTGTTTGCTGCCGAGGTGGACGTGGACGCGTGTCTTACACGTGTGTGCTGAGAATAAAGAAGTGTCAATACCGCTGTTAAATAGGATGTTTTTAAACTAACGACTTAATGTAGAACTAGTTGCATTATGAAAAGGCTTCAGGTGACCAATAACCTTTCCGTTCTAGGTTTATCTCTGTAAACTTTAGTCATATCTAAGTAGGACAGTAATGTTTCTGCAGGGCAGATCTCAATCTTATTTAGAAAAAATGGTATAAATAAACAAGGCGGTCGTCGCCCTGGAGCAGATGTTTTAATTAAATCATCCCCAATGGTTTCGACATAGTTATTATTTATTTTTAAATAAGAAATTCGAAGATAACGTCTGTACTCGTTGTGCGGTTGACAATGCGAGCAGAGTTACTAATTTTTTAGTAATAAACTCCAGAGCAAGTTCCTCATTTGGATATAAATTACTAAGGTGATCGATTACAATCTTTGGATTTCACGTCTCCGAATATTTCGGATGACTAGGTTTAGTCCTGTAAATACCTTTAAAAAATCGAACAACTGAATCAGCTTCACTATAACGTTTGCCCTAAATAGCTAGAGCAGAACGATGCATATTTAATGAACTACAATCAATTTTTGCTGTTATCAGTTGACCGCAAGGAATTTTGATAGAATTGGAAGTGGGGAGTTATAGAAATCAACTTTATAAATATCACAATAACTCCACCATTTCGTAAAAGCGACATTGTATGGTTTTAGTGAGGATGTAGACAATGAGGAAATCATCACCTCGATGGTTCATTACATTTTATTTTTATATTTTATATTCACAGGTGAATCGACAGTTCTACAAAAAGTATAACACCGAAAATGTAAAACATAAAACCATTTACAGATTCACACAAATAAAAATGTGATAGTAACATTATGAACTCAAGCAACAAATACAATCGATCAATTCACAATCGCCAAACTAATAATAACCAAACTATTACAGAGCATAGATATGGAACTTAATTTGCATTATATGTATTAAACCACCTATTTAAAGAACAAACAATATCACAACAAACACAATAGAACCCGCCAGATTTAACAATCGGATAGCAATAATGCAAGTTTACGCCTCACCGCATCACATTTAGAACCGAAAAGATCCATATCAAGTCTCTCGCACAATTCGTTGAAACATTTGCCTGCACGGAGAAAGAAGGAATTTTGCCTATAGTTAGTATTTGAAAGTGGTAGATGAATTGGTTTATAGTGACGCAGGTTTTTATTTGGAACATTCAGAGTTAATAAAGATAGGAGCTCGGGGCAATCGATAGCACTTGTGGCAATTTTTATTAAAAAGGTGATGTCAGCTATGGTTCTACGACTTTCCAAAGTTAAAAGATGATGTTTGCTACATAATTTGAGATAATCACTAGAATGGTATCGCGTTCCAATGCGGTAGCACAGATACTTTAAAAACTTTTTCTGAATATTTTCAATTCTGTTGATATAAACAGCGTATCTTGGATTCCATATTTGCGAACCATATTCCAAATTACTTCGAACGAGCAAACAGTACAGAATTTTAAATGTTTTTGCATTTGTAAAGTCTTTGCAATTGCGAATCAAAAATCCGAGAGCCTTAGTGGCCTTAGAAATGACAAGGTTTATGTGCTCATCAAACAGCAACTTACAATCATGCGTTACTCCAAGGTCTCTCATAGAATAAACACGCTTGAGGCTGTTCCGATGTAGTGCATAACTGTAGGTTATCGGATTCTTTTTTCGACTGAAGGTCATGACTGTGCATTTTGTTGAGTTAAGGTCTAGATTATGATCTTTGCAGTAGGTCTCAAGACGATTCAGGTCACATTGAAGCAATTTAGCGTCGTCAATGTTACGAACTCTAGCAAATATTTTCATATCATCTGCAAAGCAGAGAAGATTCGAAGTATGAAAGCATAACTCAATATCATTGACGAAAATAATAAACAGCAACGGACCGATTAACGAGCCTTGAGGCACGCCACTAGGAATTGGAACCCAGCTAGAGATATAATTATTTATGACCACAGCCTGGCAGCGATTGCTGATATAAGAATCAAACCAGCGCAACAGGTCACCATGAATACCGACTAATTTAAGTTTTTTAAGAAGGATATAATGCGGAATTCGGTCGAATGCCTTGCTGTAATCTGTGTAGATTATATCTACTTGACACCCATCATCCATCGCTTCAGTGAGGAAATTATTTAAGAGTGCCAAGTTAGATATCGTAGAGCGTCCCTTGAGAAAGCCGTGCTGAGACAAATTGAAACCGTGTGCCAGAACTGAATATACTTGTCTGTAGACCAATTTTTCGAAAACTTTAGCAATTATACATAATTTTGAGATTGGTCTATAGTTTGATACCTCCGCTCTGGAACCTTTTTTGTGGACTGGGGTGATGTAAGCACGTTTCCAAATAGACGGCACAGAACTTTGAGCCAAAGACAGTTTAAATAGAATCGTAATTGGCTTCGCCAGAGTCAGCGAGCAGTTGATTAGAAACTGCGACGGTAGCTTGTCAGGTCCTGCCGATTTATAAGGATCGAAGCTTTTAAGTAGCTTGCATACCTCAGCTTCCGATACCCTAATGACGGAGATGTCACCCACGCACGACACCTCAGGCTCGTCAACTAACAGGAAGGAGTCGCTATTACTATCGAGATAAAGAAACGAGGATTTGAAAAACTCCGAGAAAGCATTACATATTGACTCACCTGTGTCATACTCAGATCCTTCATGATTAAGGCTAGATGGTATTTGTGACCCTTTTGACTTAGATTTAATGTGTGTCCAAAACTGTTTCGGGTTGTCCTTAATAGACGCTTCAACGGATTTCATATAATTTTCATAACAAATTATTTCTAAAGATTTAAATCTATCTCTTAGTCATTTAAAGGAATATTGATCAGCAAGGTTACCATATAACTTAAATTTACGAAAATACTTGTGCTTTTCCTTAAGAAGCTTCTTCAATGGTGAGGTATACCACGGCGGGAAAAACGAATCTGTCACTAATTTAGAAGGAACATACTTTTCTACGAGTTTATTTATAATTGAGTAAAAATAATCTATGGAATCATCCAAACCTCTCGTTGAAAGTTCCACATCCCAGTCAATCTCGCTAATTCCACTATTAATTGACATATAGTTAGCACGGTTAAATAAAAATTTAGTTCTTGGCGCAGTACTTAGTGGTTTTAAGTTGAAGTTTGGAATATTTAGTGCCAGAGCCCCATGATGGTTGTCTATAGGCACTAATGCGCCGCCACTGCAGTCAGTTACATTAATCGCAATGTTAGTAAGCACCAGATCAAGGATCCTACCATGACTATTTAAGTTTCCATTATACTGACGCAGATTTAACATATTAATTTCGTCAATCAGCAAAGTTTCATTTTGTGAATTATAGTAATTAGGTTCATATGACATATCTGCGCTCGTACTAGTTGACCAGGTTATATTACTTAAATTAAAGTCACCTACAATAAGATATTTACTGAGTGGATTAGTCATTATAACATTGTTTAGGGAAGCCAAAAAGTTTTCTAGTTGTTGCGAAAACGATAAGTCGTGACCCTCCTTGCATAAGTATAGAACACATAGATTTATGTTTAAGAAACGCTTTGCGGTAGAATCATGTGCGCTAATCGAAACCCATAAGTCCTCCGCGGAGGAACAATAAGTCAACTTCGGAACGACTTGAAGGTCACGACGCACCGCGACCAGCACGCCACCACCTCTAGTTAGTCCTGTAGCGGCATAATCCCGATCCCGACGAAAAACAACATAGCGTTGGTCAAACAGCTCAGCATCTAAAATACTCTCAAGAAGCCACGTCTCCGTTATTACAAGAACGTCAAATGCGGTGGAACACACATTACGGTAAAAAATATTCGTTTTTGAGCGAAGACCCCGAGCGTTTTGATAATAGATACTAAGATTATTTAAACTATTCGCCATTCATAAAAAAGAAAACATAAAAGACAAATAATTGGCATAATAAGTTAATTAATAGCGAATATTCCAATAAAATAATATGCAAAAGGCAAATAAAACAGCTATGGTAAACCCAGTCACTATCACTTAATAAGCAAACAAAAATTATTGCACGGATAGAAATAGCTAACCAACAGACAGCAGTTAGTGCATAGAGGCAGGTAAAAAAGCAACCGCACATAGGTGCGAGCAGCAAGGCACTTGTCACAACGAATGCGCGCGAGCAGGTAAAGTGATCCATTAAATGCCAAGGACACGGATGGCAGCGGACAATAGAAGCGGTCGTAACGAACAGGTAAAGCTATGGTTCTCAAACTTTTATCAATGATAACTAATAAATATCGTAGATAGATAATATACGCAAAAATAAATGTGAAAGCAATTTTTTCTAAAAAGTAAACTATGCAATTCGGTTTAAATCCGATTCTTTAGTTATTATATAAACCGGAGAAGTATCATTTTTGCGTATATGTATTTTCGAATATTTCACCCACACATACATAAAGTTCCTCTCTTTAGCCACAGTCTTTGCCGTTGTCAGTAGTTTCTTGTTCTGAGCAGTCAGATGGTCATTCACAAATATTCTCGCTGAAGAATCCCCAAGGCCGATATCAGAAGCAGTAATTATCTTCTTTGATCGTGCTGCGGCAACAAACTCCTCCTTAATATATCTGTTTAAAAAGCTAACAATGATATGTTTGTTTTTGGAGTCGTGGGTGGGAACTCTCGCTATGTAGTTTACTTGTGACTTCGGAAACGGGTATTTGGTAGTTTTCGACAACTTCTCCAACACAGAAAAAAGGTTTTCATCCTTTTTCACGGGAACACCTTTAATCTCCACATTATTGAGCCTAACCCACTGCTCCCTTGAAGCGTTTTCACGCTTGAGTGTCGAGATTTCCTGCGTAGTTGCGTCAAGATGGTCACGTACCTTCTGCAATTCAGATGTCTGAATTTCAACCTTCGTTAGCCTAGCTTCGAATTCTACTAACTTAGCGCTGTTGAACTCGCAGGATGATTTGAGATCAGAAAGCTCTTCTTTAACCGACTCGACGGCGACAACTAGAGTGGGTATCTTGCCTAGTAGTTTTTTCATACTCTGCATCTCCTGGAAAAGCAGTTCAAGTGTGACTGGGCCTGATGGGACATCACTGGGACTGGTTGCTGGTGTATTGTCAGCAGGCGAAGAATCACTGCAGGTGTTGTCAGGATTGTTGACAGACAAGCGGACTGGTGTGGTTGGCACGCCTTTAGCTCCGGATACTTTACACTGAGGACAGCGCCAGGAAGCTTGGCGGTCACGCCCGAGCCTTCGATATCCGACTTCCGCAATATTGGCGCATCCAAAATCAAGGTGTCTGTTACAACCCTTGCAGAACGCACCATCGTTAAAGTCATCACCACAAGCTGCACACTTCATTGTTCCCTCGAGATAACGGTTTAAGGAACACTGACTTTTTAGACGATTGTGGTTACGTCCGAACCGATTGCGTGCTTGACGGGTACTGTATTTACATAACGATTGTCTTTGAAATGCTTTTCTGATAATTTGTATGCTACCTGGATAAGTTTCTTGCAAAGGTGGTGCTGGGTCCTGAAAGGTGATAATAACATATCGTCACTTGGGCCGAAGTATATTGGTGGTGAGCTACTGAGCTAAGTAGGGGATACCAGGGTCGACTCGGCCAATACGATACGACTAGTACACCAGTGGCTTCGTCGTTAATTATTTTCCTGAAGCATTTTAATATGAGCGAGAAAGGGGGAAAAGCATAAAAATAAAATATATTCCAATTTAAGGTGAATGCATCTATGTCAAAGGCATAGGGGTCACGTTGCCATGAGACGTATTTATTGCATTTATAATTTTGGTAAGTAGCAAAGAGATCTTTAAGAGGTGTCCGAAACGATTGAACAATTTTTTTGAACACAGGTGCCGACATTTGCCATTCTGTATCGATATTCATACGCCGTGACTCCTTATCCGCCTCGAAGTTATCTTTAGATTTTATGTAGGATGCAAAGACAAATATTTTGCGTTTCTCGCAGCATTGCCATAGACGACAAGTGATATTATTTAAAGGAACTTATTGTACTCCACCCATTCTATTGATATTTATTTGTTCAAGAATGCGTTTTCGTTTTCCTATTGGCAATTGCAAACACATATTTTCTGAATTTAATTCAAAAACGAGAAACTTTCTAGTCTTTTGTGGTTCCAAGCTACTCTTTTTGAAGTTTTTATCAAAGCCTAGATTTTGTAATAAACAAACAGTTTCGAGAACAAAACTTTTACATTCTTCATAAAAATGGCCAAGACACAAGATCTAAATATACTAGAATTAAAAAACTTCTGTTTCTAAGATAAATCCGGTAGATAGACCGGTTTCATGAGTTTCGTAAAGACATAATAAGGTGCTGAACTAAGTCCAAACGGTAGGCACTAAAATTCATACGTATTACTTTTGTGTCCCAAAAATTTGAACCTTAAATACTTTTTGTAGTTTTCATCAATAGGAACTAAAGAAAAAAATACGCGTCTTTGATATCAACATTGGCCATATAACTGTCTTGGAACAATAATTTGCTTGCTGTCCGTATGTCCTCCATTTTAAAGTGGTATGAGGCGACAGCTTTATTCTATGATTTTAGGTTCAAGATAAATCTGGACGATCCATCACTTTTAGGTGTTAAGAATATGGGAGAAATAAATTGGTCTTTGACATCCTCTCATATGCATATTACTCCTGACTGGCACAAGTCAGATATAGCTGTGATTAACTTACTTATTTCAGCCGAAGAAAAGTTAGGAGTGATAGGTTCAGTATCTTGCTTTACAGTATTATTAAATGGTATTTTGTAACCCGTAACGTACTGTCAGACTACCAGGTCATTTGCGATTGAACACCATGTGTCAATAAAAAAAAAATTATACGACCAGCGTGTAAGGTTACCTTAGTTGTTATTTACACAACATCGGTCTGTATGACGGTCTCACTGCTGTCGTGGTGTGATAGCGGGCGGACGTCGGTGCTTGCGCTGATCGCCTCGGAGGTGGATACGGGAATCTTTGCTTGCTCCCACCCGGCCTGGCAACCCATGACCTTGTTGCTTGGATGGGTCTTGCCACTTTCCCTGCTGGGCGACGTAGTTCTTAGTGAAGTTGACGGTCCAATGTTGTTAGTATTCCGTATTTGCAAACCAGATTTTTCAGCGGCCTTAGCAGCTTCTATCTTTTCTCCCAAATTTTCTCCAAAAGAGTGTGCGTCTCTTTTAACATCTTGTGTCATTGACAAGAATTTTTTATCAAGAGTAGGCAGGTAGTGTAAGCATTTTTCTATTCATGGTATTTTCATAATGTAAATGCAGCATAATTTGGCCAACTTCAAACAGGTATCAAAGTTGTTGCTAACAGTTCTTTTTTATTATCTTTGTTCATACCATCTATGAGGATTTCCCTAGCGTTTAGAGACCTCTTCTGGTATTTTGGGTTCCAATGGTACCTCCTTCACTTTAGAAACTCCAAGAACGTCAAGAAAATCCCACGATATTGGATTTACAACTGGCAACTCCTCTGCTGCGCTTGGATTATTACGACTAGGTATCGTTAGCGTCTTGGATGGTCTGGGTAAGATCCGGACTGTGTACTTGTATGTGCTACGGTCATGACAGATCGTAAGTCTTTTTCAATATTAGATTTATATACGTCCGTTATTTACGGTTCTTTATTGAAATCGGAGTCACTAAGCCTTGTGGTAGATGAGAGGCCTCGCGCAAACGAAGTCATTTGAAAGGAATGATCAAAGAATAGAATTGCCGTAATCGCGTCACAGCATAGGGTAGGTACCCGTAATATCGATCGTAATCGCGTCACGATACTAGATTTCATATTAGCATTGACCGTAATCACGTCACGGTACTACATAAGTGTGCAGTATGTAAGGCGGAACTGTAAGATTTTGTAGAAAACACTTGCACACAAAAAAACACTCCAATAAAAAGATTAGTAAAAAATAAAATAGAATGTAGGTACTGCCTCGCGCAAACGAAGCGTCATTTGGAAGGAATGACCGAGGAATATAATTGCCGTAATCACGTCACAGCATAGGGTAGGTACCCGTAATATCGATCGTAATCTCGTCACGATACTATATTTCATATTAGCACTGACCGTAATCATGTCACGGTACTACATAAGGGTAGGTACCCGTAATATCGATCGTAATCGCGTCACGATACTAGATTTCATATTAGCACTGACCGTAATCACGTCACGGTACTACATAAGTGTGCAGTATGTTAGGCGGAACTGTAAGATTTTGTAGAAATCACTTGCACACAAAAAAACACTACAATAAAAAGATTAGTAAAATAAAATAAAATAGAATGTAGGTAACTACTGCCTCGCGCAAACAAAGAGTCATTTGGAAGGAATGACCGAATAATAGAACTACCGTAATCGCGTCACAGCATAGGGTAGGTACCCGTAATATCGATCGTAATCTCGTTACGATACTATATTTCATATTAATATAATAATATATAATAATAATCTTTATTCATTTCTCTACAAGCATAGTATTTTAACTTATTTAATGTGACATTTTATGGGAATAAACATAGCAAGATACGGTTGAACGATAACGCCTGTGCTAGTTTATTAAAAAACTGTATGACAGACGCTAACGCCTTCCCTCAGGCTTAATGGACACTTAATGGACACACTGATATAAAAATGCCTAAGAACTGTTTCCAAGATTATGCATGACAAGAAAAGGAAGAGGCAGCAATTCATGTACTTAAAAATAACCAATTAAAATAAAGGAAGTACAATTTAAAAAAATATAAAATTTCTATCTAGGTAAACTTAAAAATTAAAAATATAAAGGTGTGTGTATGTGTGGGGGGGTGTGTGGGTGTGTGTGTTTGTGTGTGTGTGGGGGTGGGGGTGTGTGTGTGTGTGTGTGTGTGTGGGTTTGTGTTGGGGTGGGTGTGTGTGTGTGTGTGCGTGTGTGTGTGTAGCTAGGTCACATTGGACAGGGATAATAATAGGGTTTCATTAAAAAATCCTCAGTTTCATCATAAGACAGTTTTTGCAACCAATCTTTTATTTTTAGTTTGCATTCTCGTAAAGAACTACTATAGATATCCAATATTTTGTTAATTTTGTTGTACAGAAGAGAACTATGGATATAGAAATGCCGACTAGCAAGAGCCGTTCTATGTGGAACGGACTTACACACCCGGTACCTTAAGCGCTTGTTTGCATTGTATATGTTTTCTTCTAGTGGCAGTGTCTTATGTCTACGTAATATCAAATGAAGCACATAAAGTTGCCTGACTGTTAGAACCTCGCAGTCAATGTATAGTTGATTAGTTGGATACCTAAATGGCTTTTTTGTCATCACTTTTAAAACAGCTCTCTGCGCTCTCTCAAGCCTCAGAAAGTTAGTGGTACCAGCACCACCCCAAATTGGAATACAGTAGGATAAAATAGATTGCACTAGAGCAAAATATACCATTTTCAGTGTGTGTAGGTTAGCAGAGTGTCTGAGCTTCCTAAAAATAGGCATGATTTTTCGAGTACGTGATATTACGGAACCTAGTTGAGTATTCCAACTCAGAGTGCTGTCCAAATAAACTCCTAAGTATTTTATGTTATCGGTACGGGATATAGGTAGGCAGGAACAAGTTTGATAAGATAAGTCGCAGCAATGAATTTTTATATGAAAGGAGTCAGATTTTGGTTGCGCTGATTGTGATGCCGAGAAGGTTATGAACTTAGTTTTAGCAACATTCAAAGTAAGCAAGTTGACACTAAGCCAGCCAGATACGACACGCAAAGCTTCTTCCGTACGCTGACGGGCACCCTCCCATGTCTTCTCCTTAACTAGAAGGACAGTGTCGTCAGCATAGGTGATTATTTTACAATTAGGCAGAGCCATTTGACACAGACTATTTATGTAAATGAGAAAAAGGGTTGGGCCAAGGACGCTACCTTGGGGAACACCACAACCAATAAACTCATCACCACTAACATAAGAGTCTATTTTGACACATTGACTACGTCCCGAAAGATAGTCACGGAAAATATTTAGGACTTCACCACGTATACCAATATCATCCAATTTTTGTATTAGAATGGGAACAGACACAGTGTCAAAAGCTTTTGACAGGTCAAGAAAAGTACCTATGACTTTAGATTTTTTGTCAATATTTTTAACTATATAGTCTGTCAGCTCCATTACCGCATCTTCAGTGGATAAACCACTTCTGAAGCCATACTGGTTAACAGACAAGACATTATATTTATTTAAGTAACTGAGCAGCCTAATGTTAAGAATTTTTTCAAGGATTTTTGAAAGACAAGTAAGAACTGAAATAGGTCTGTAATTACTGACATTGCTTCTATTCCCACTCTTATACACTGGATGTACTAAAGCCTTTTTAAAGACATTGGGAAAAACACCCGACGATAGGCAGAGGTTGAATACATGAGCAAAAATCGGAATAAGGGAAGTTTTGGCATCTTTTAAGATGCTGGAGGGAATACCATCATAGCCGGCAGCACTACTGGTACGAAGATTCATAAGTATTTGTCCAAGTTCAACTTCATCAGTTTCCAGCAGAACCATGGAATTATCTGAAGGATTAGATACGGGTAAGGATAGTGTGGGATTGTAAACTGTTAATTTATCCTGGTTTATGACAATTTTAGAGGCAAGATTATTTCCTATATTGACGAAAAAACTATTGACTTCATTTATAGATGATAGTGGGTCATTGTTAATACTTAAAAGTTCTCTGGAGGGCTGGGATTTAGATTGACAGTAAGTGATATCTTTAATAACATTACAAGTTGCTTTAGCGTTGTTTTTAGCTTTTAAGAATTCATTTTGTTCGTGTAAACGTTTAAGTTTTTTCAAAAGTTTATTGCAGAAATTACGATATCGCAGATATGTGA
The DNA here is from genome assembly GCA_963921215.1 of Scoparia ambigualis. Lineage (NCBI taxonomy): Eukaryota > Metazoa > Arthropoda > Insecta > Lepidoptera > Crambidae > Scoparia > Scoparia ambigualis. The sequence goes on along the minus strand of OY992521.1, from coordinate 23,306,838 downwards.
TTTTGATTAACTCGTTATTTTGGTTTTTTTAACTTTTTTATGGAGGTTATCACGATTTCGGATATATCTCAAGAGTCCAGGTGTGATCCATGGTTTTAAAATTCGTTTTCTGCAAGAGATTCTAGAAGTCTTAGTGTTTAGTTTGATACAGGTAGAGATACTGGAGACCAACAGCTCGGCCGCTTCACTGGCATTGGTGGACGCAAGAATAGATGAAAAGTCAGTTTTGGCTAACTCGGCCACGACAGCTTGTGAGTTTATACGTTGGTGGAGCTTAGGAAGGTACGTTTGATTACAGAAATCTATGCGAGGATAGGTGCGTGATCAGTGATGCCAGCGTCAAACACCAAGGTAGTGGCCGTCTTGCTTGTCCTCAACATGACGTGGTCGAGACAGCTCTCTTGGTGAGTAACAAGGGTGTGTACAGCTAACAGTTCATGAGATGCAAGTAGGTTTAGGTAGTTATCGGGTTTGGGTTCAAGCTTATCAGAGATAATATTTATATTAATATCTCCAATAACTGCCAAGGTTTTAAAAGAAGCTAAAGAAATAAGTAAGTCATTTAAAGAGTGTAGGAAATTATCAGTGTTTTTATTCGACGGAGAGCGGTATATACCAACAATAGCAAAGCCATTTGTACCACAAAGCGTGAGACAGCTAGCATCAGAAAGGTTGGTCACATCTACTCTGCACTCCAACTTCTCTCTAACAAAAATAATTACGCCATCATTTTGATTCTGTGTAGTGGAACGGTAAGAGTTATAACCTTGTAAGCTTGGAACATTGACTACTTTACTAAGCCAACATTCTGTTAGTATAACTATATCCGAAGTTATACTTAACCTTGTTAAAAATACGACAAGTTCATCAAAATTGCGATTTACACTTCTTATATTCACATGAAAAATATTAAGTTGATTATTATTTTGTCTAATGTACGAAGAGCATTCGTGGGGAGAACAAGAAAAGGAATGATAATTGTGTAAACTCTCTATATCTTCGTTAATTTGATTAATGTCCATTTATTAATTAAAAACTTATTATGTAGAAAATTGTGGGATCTTAGGGGAATTCAAAATAAGATGTCGCACTTTTATGGATGTAGATTGCAGTATGTAGTAATCGGTATAGCTTGCATTATGGATTAACATTAGAGGAAAATAATGGATAACGATGTAGGTGTGACTCGTGTGCCGGCTAGAGGTTAATGTTGGTATAAAAAGTGATTTGTGTAATTGTGTTTGGTTGTGTTTTGTGAGTGTAATTATAATTGAGATAAGTGTATCATATTTACGTAGTTGTAGGTGATAAAGTTTTGTGAGTGTTTGTATAAAATAGAAAAATAAAATATTGTAACTTAAAGGGTCAACAAAAAGAGAGACAACACATAACAAGTGCCGCGACGCTAGTCATACATGTTTGTTTAGTAACTCAGCCAAATCCCTCTCTGAATCAATACGACAGACTTTCTCATTTTCCCTCTTTCGAAGGTATATTCTCCCACGGGTGATCCAACAGAAGGTGAATTCATGGCTAATAGCAAAATCCCGTGCAAGAAAGAATAGTCTTCTCATTTTAGGTGTCAAGTTTTCAGAGATGAATATAGGCTGGGATACTCCTGGGATACGAATATGCTCAGTATTAAATTTATTCTGTTTGTGAGCGCTATTAAAATTTTTAAGACACTTTAAAACATTTTCTTTAACTAGAACGCTATTTAAATTGCAAACTATAGGTTTGTTAGTCGGATTTTTTGAGTTAATTCGATAAATATCACATACATCGTTGGTGGACACATTAACCTTAAGGGCGGTCGCGATTTTTATGAATATATTTAGTAAGTCATCTTTAGTTTCTGATTTGGATACTGGAATGTTACGTATTTCGATACTAGATGATCTGTTTTGTCTCTCTAAACTCTCAATCTTGTCCTCCAGCAAACTAATATATGCAGCGCTCTCCTTTTGTACATTTTCGATCTTGTTGACCTTCTCCTTCAGTTCATTGTGTTGCTGTGAAAGGAACTCGATAGATGCGTGAATATTGTCATTTTGTTTCCTTATTTCATCAATAGTGGTTTGCAGAGAATCCAGTTTATCTTCTTGATGTTTCCTAATATCTGCTATATATCCCTGCAAGGCGTCTAGTTTCTTATCCTGTTCGTCCTTCAGATTCTTAAAGAGGTTCTTCATATCATCCATGAAGTCATTCAACGTAACCTCTTCTCGAAGTCGCTTCTGTCTTACTGTCACGCTTTGTATGTCCTGCTGCGATGATCGAGTACCGGAGAGATCGGGTTCGGATCCACAGCGTGTAGGGGAGGCGGTGGGGGGAGGTGTTCGCTTCAACGGCATGTTCATTTGAGCTTGTAGTACTAGGGTATCAGGATGTTATAGGAGTTGGTATTATTATATTTGTGGCGTTTGTCTGTACTCAATTAGCTTGCGTGCACCGGAAGTTTGCCACAAACATTGAAATAAAAGTACCAGGAGATTATGAAGTTGTAGGAGGTCATACGCGGCCCAAAAAGCAATTTGGCACTCACCAGCGTCACAGTGCACTTTAGTCAAAGTACCAGGAGCCTAGAGTTTAGCAAGAAGTGTAAATTACACGGCAATAAAGATGTCTGACGATTCAACTTTAACGTAAAACTCGAATGCGAAACTCGAAAACGTACCAGGCGAGCAGAATTCAAAGGAGGTTAGTTGTACTTGCGTTAGTTGATACGAGACTGTAGCGCTGCACTGTAGTGGTTAACGATGTACACACACACTGCTATCGCACGACAGTAATCAAATGGATGCACTTCAGTTGTCCTTTTCTCACGTGTGGTCCGCACGTTGCGCTGGTACGATCCTCAATCTACGCTACGGGCGCTACGGCTGGTACACTGCATGGAACTGTAGAACACTTGTTTTGGCCTATGCACTCCTATTATTTCGTATGTATTTAATTTCAAAAATTTGGATTTATTATAATCATTACAGTAATAAACAGTATAGGCACGTCTACTCGTAGCCGAGGTCCGGAGGGAGAGGGAGGGATATTAGCACTGACCGTAATCACGTCACGGTACTACATAAGGATAGGTACCCGTAATATCGATCGTAATCTCGTCACGATACTAGATTTCATACTAGCACTGACCGTAATCACTTCACGGTACTACTTATGTGTTTTTTACTTTTTATTATTATATAAAAAAAACTAAACGTCTTATGTATTCTTGAAAATCGATAAATAGTGAAAAAGTCAAAAAATGTGGGTAAATACAAAGGCACTGGCGAAAGTTTTAATCTAAATTAAGAAGGAAACGTGCTATGAAATATATTTCAATAACGTTTCTACTTTGAATGTCTCACTATGAGGTTCTGAGTCGTATATTCGCTAACGAATCACATAGTTTTTAAAAAAATCGTTTGTCTTTGTAATTTAATCATAACATCGACAAAATGTAATATTTAAAACACTGACTGGCCTGATTTACTTGGCGATCGTCGTTTACGCAGTTTTTCCACATGCGTATATAATGATTATCCATGCTTCCTTTTGCACATAGTTTTTTGCTACACAAAACACTTTTAGGGTAACGATGTGCGGATGCCCGAACACGAAAAGCGAATGACGATGACAGCGCGGGTGACAAACTCGTGCACTCGGTTGGTATTCACTAGATGGCGCCTGTGTCTATACTATGGGTAACATTTTATCTTTTTTTTAATAAAATTTCTTCTAGATAGCTCTTAATATGTGTTGGATGCCTGGTACATTGAAGAGTGGACTACCTTGTGAATATAAATCTCGAGGATGCAACGTCGAAGCACAATAAAAATGAAACCTGTCAAAATAGATGGTGAAAAAAAATATCGATTTTCATAAATATTTTACAAAGAAACTACGAATCTTCGGAACGTGAAACTTTGCACAAATTACTTCTTTAATACAGATCTTTTCAATAAAAAATTAGGAACATCCAACTTTTGAGACGCGTTGGTACATTTTAACCATAAAATACATTAGTGGTCAATTTTCATAGTACGTACTATATGATTTACCTACCAGTCATGTTGACAACTAAAGGGCTCCACAGACGATCAGGTCGCCTGCGTGTATCGGCCTGTTAGTGCGTAGTACAACACACTGGTGGCGCAGCGGCGGGCAGCTAGTACTAACTGACAGGCTTAAACCTGCCGGCCAGTGCCGGCGGGCCCCACTCACGATCAGTTCGCCTGCAGGTATCAGCCTTGAGCCTGTCTGTCCCGCCGCGGCTGCTGCCCGTGCGTTGTACTACGCACTAACAGGCCGATACCTGCAGGCGACCTGATCGTCTGTGGGGCCTTTAGTTGTCAACATGACTGGTAGGTAAATCATATAGTACGTACTATGAAAATTTACCACTAATGTATTTTATGTACCAACGCGTCTCATAAGTTGGATGTTCCTAATTTTTAATTGAAAAGATCTGTACTAAAGAAGTAATTTGTGCAAAGTTTCACGTTCCGGAGATTCGTAGTTTCTTTGTAAAATATTTATGAAAATCGTTATTTTTTTCCCTATCTATTTTGTCAGGTCGGATTTTTATTGTACTCGTTAGTTGTGTTCTAGCAAAGGTAATAAGTTTATAGAGCCACGAATATTACGTTTTATTTTTACATCTTAATAAAATTACTTATTACAACTCACAATCATTTTTTTTTATATCTCATAATAAAAATGTATTTCTTTCTAATCGTTCCCTCACTGCTGAGGATCGTGACTCCGATTCATCGGGGAACTAACTGTCTCCATCGGCTGCAAATTCAAATGTATACTATAAAAATATGCGTACTTATGTTACTGCTAATAAATTTACGATATTTGAGATATTTTATGATGGTAAAATTGTGTTTGACGGTTTTACTGCTTTATAACAAAACGCAAGTACGACGCCATTTTGCTGCGACAACTGTCAGCTGTCACTCGTCAGTCATTATTTTCTTTTATCCACTTAAACGTCGAGTACCGGATATATACAATATGGCGTCTCACGTTCAGCCTTTTTGACAGCTGTCAGAAAGTTGGCCAAAGCTGACCGAGACTACCCGAGCTGACAAAAAAGATTACAACTAAACCATTGCTAAAGCTATATCAAAACCTAAAATACGTACCAAATGCTTAGAAAACGCAGTATTTTAATCAGGTAACAGTTCATTACGAAAAGCTATAACAAAATTATCATAAATGAAGATTCCAAGACAAAAAACAAACATTTTTTTTTATATCGACATGTAGAAGTCGTTATTACTTCGAAGTCACTGTTTAAAACTATAAAGAATCATTTCATTTTCGATAGCTAAAACCATAACGATTGTTTTGATGTGCACATTATTAGGAAGTACGATGATTACGAAGATTAATTAACACAATATTAGCACAAATAAATCCTATACAAAAAAAATGGCGAACCGTTAAAATTGTCAACAATTACATTTTTTTATTATAGGTACTCGCTCACTATGCCATAGTTTCAATTGCTCTACGGATCAATCAATATCCATAGTTAGCTACTTTTTTATTTTAATTTATTATGTTACGTTGTAAATTCTGGTCCCTGCCTGCCTTTGCTAACCTATAGAAAGATTCGCAGTAATTAAAAATAACAATTACCTGTAGACATTGTTAGTTGTAGTTTGTTTGAATTGAATTCATTATTTCTTCATAAAGACATGTAGCTTTGGCTGATACATTAATGGACACACTTTTCTTGCGTTTTCAATAAATACACATTTTGAAATACGTTTTGGCAAGACGTTTCATTACATTTGGAAAAATTAAGATCATATCTGTGTTGTTCACATTTTGATTTTGACATAACGCCAATGACGATACCTATGACAGCCACCGTAGCGCGATAACTAGCGGTAGCGGGGCGAAGTTGCTGTCAGCTTTTCATTTCAGATAATACTTTAAATTAAATAGTAGCCGAAACAGTTCGGATTATAAACTACTTAATAAATTAATATTTATCATATTATTTACTTTCGGTAATTAAATTAAATTCAAACAAAACAGGATATAAAACATTTTTATAATAGATAGGATAAAAAGAATTGATTAAAATGGAATGTAGATTATATCTGGTCTCTGCTGGGTTGCCAGAGTGAATACTGAAAATTGTACGTAAACATCATAAAGAACGGATTTCACATAGCTAAACATATTTTTTTGTGGAAAAATAGATGGTGAAAAAAATATTGATTTTCATAAATATTTTACAAAGAAACTTCGAATCTCCGGAACGTGAAACTTTGCACAAATTACTTCTTTAATACAGATCTTTTCAATTAAAAATTAGGAACATCCAACTTATGAGACGCGTTGGTACATTTTAACCATAAAATACATTAGTGGTCAATTTTCATGGTACGTACCTGTATGATTTACCTACCAGTCACGTTGACAACTAAAGGGCCCCACAGACGATCAGGGGCCCAAGTCTGCTAATTTACGAATGGCATAATTGAATCGCAATTGGATCACATTGTAATTGTTTGACACATTTGGTATTCTCTTACTCATTTAAGAATACCAAATGTGTCAAACAATTACAATGCGATACAATTGCGATTCAATTATGCCATTCGTAAATTAGCAGACTTGGGCCCCAGGTCGCCTGCAGGTATCGGCCTGTTAGTGCGTAGTACAACGCACGGGCAGCAGCGGCGGCGGAACAGACAGGCTCAAGGCTAATACCTGCAGGCGAACTGATCGCTGTGGGGCCCGCCGGCAGGTATCAGCCAACTGACAGGCTGATAACTGCGGTGTGTCGGCGAACTGATCGTGTGTGGGGCCCGCCGGCACTGGCCGGCAGGTTTAAGCCTGTCAGTTAGTGCTAGCTGCCCGCCGCCGCGCCACCCGTGTGTTGTACTCTTAGAGCATTAGAGCTTGGTTTAATGCTCTAAGGTTGTACTACGCACTAATTGATGTCATGATAATGACGTTTTAAAGTTACTGTTGCCAGTAAAAGAAATTAGTGCCATTCGTTTTCCGCATCATGGCCAGGTTTCCTATTTTCCTGGTCAGGCTATACCATTGAGATAAATGAACTAGAGAAGACGTCCCATACAATAAATGTGCAGTTGTGCACAGCTACAATAATACTTGTACCGTGGTGCGGGGCTTAACTAGTTGTCATAGAAATGTCTAAGCGCGCAGATGCGACACACTGTTCATACTTACAGTTTTATTACCGAGTTGTAAAGTTGTTAGATAATGTTTTTATTGTTGTTAATAGTAATATTGAAATGAAATTAAGTAAATTAATGCCAAACATAAAAGTAAGTAAATAATTAATTAAAATATTTCATAACAATGATAAAAATCTTTTTAAATTATTTAAGAAAAATATTTATTTAAGTAGGTATGTGTAAAAATATTACTGAGTATCAAATATTCAGATGCTCAAATTTTTCAAGCATTATTGAGATGAGATTAAAAATCGTATTTGAGTCCAATATACAGCGTGTATCAAGCGGGGCCAGCCTTAATCCAGTGTTTCAAATTATCCCAAGTGTAGACCCTTTCTATAAATACCCTAGTAAGATAAGCTCAATTTAATTTGTTTTTGCATTTACAAACAAAGTTAATCTGTAGTTAATTTAAAATCAGAACAAACCAAACCCATCACTAGCAGGGTCATGAACTCTGTATGATAGATAACTGCCTATAGTGCACCTCCTGACTATAAAACTGCGTGCCCTAGTATGGCCGCGCCACGCCCCCGCCTCCTACCAGGCGCACAGTTTTACAAACAAGAGGTTTTACTGTAACGGTGGCGGGCGGCGAAAATCAAAAACCTTTGACCATGGCGGCACCTTTGACACAAACCGCCTGGGTTGTTTGTCGTCAGTCGCTTGGCGGCATTTTTTGTTGGATTTGTTAAGACAGATAAGTAGGCAGCTATTTTACTTTCGTGATTAAATAATTTGTATTAAGTAGGTACCTACCTACTTAAGTACCTAATTATTATCAAAGTAATAAAAATATTATCATTTTACAGTCACATTGTTTCGACTCTAAAGTAGATAGGTACGTTTACCTACGAGTAGGTAGGTACCTAAATAGGTCTTAAATTAAAATGACTTATTTTTGAAATAACTCAATACAACTAAAGCGAAGCACTTTGAGGTGTAGTCACAGAATAGATAATCGTACTACTCTTAGGCTGGCCACTGACGATCAGTTTTGCGCGTCAGTCCTGGCGTAAAACTGTGGCATCACTCCAAATGGTTTTACGCCAAAAAGATTTCCCACTCACTGGCGACACTCCGGCTCGTCAGCTCTCGACCGGCCGGTACAATCAATTTTGAACTTTAGTATTCGGCATTAAGGATCAATATTCATTAGAGAAGTTCGAATCGAACTGAGGTAATAGAATCAATTTTTTTAACGACATTCACGATCAAATTTTGGACTGACGTCAGTTCAACTGATGGGAAAAAGTGATCGTCAGTGGCCACCTTTAGCCAGAGTCCTAAGTCACGGCGCATCGCGCAGGCGGAATCCGCCGCGCACGAAACAATACCTACTCGACATGTAAGAACCTGTCCGAACTGCAAGCGGGCGCTTACATACCTACTTTATTTCTACACTCCGCAATCCACCTCCGCGATGCGCCCGTGACTCAGGACTCGGCCTAAAGGTAGCTACGCCTACTTAGAACTAGGTACCCTAGGTCCTTGATTACAATGACTTATTTTTGAAATAACTAAAATCAAAACCTCTCAGTCTTGGAATCGAAATGTCAAAAAATGTTTAAAACATTAAAAATAACAAAGTTATTATGTAACAGTAAACAAAACAAATATTGTTACAATTCACTCGGAAATTGAAAAAATGGTAACGGATTACACCACGTATTATTTTACTTGTATTTCGATGTATTTCTTACAACTTATTACCTACTGATCATTAGTCAGAATAATAATTTTCTAATAAACAACAGTACCTACTTACATTAGATAAATCTGATAAAAACAGCACACAAAGAATCACTTCTTGCCGCTTGGGGCTTGAGAGGTTAAGCGAAGCACGTGTAGTCCACTGCACTTCACAATAAACAGTTTACAAAAGTGGCTCCAACACAGTCTCCTCAAAACCCGGGTCCCGCATATTTGGCTGGACCTCCGGACTCGTCGCACGAAAGGATCCAGTCTGCTGGAGATGCAAAACCATTCGTCGAAAGCAATCTGCCGATGGCAAGCGTCGCTGCTCAGCTTCTGGTCTGCCGTCGATGAATCTCTCGCGGTATAGTTCACGAGCACCACGGAGACTGCCATTAGCTGCTCCGACACAAAGAATCATTTCGTAATACTCCTGATTACTTAGAAATGCCATATTAATTTAATAGGTAGTCGAATCGAAACCAAACAGCAAAAAAATATCTAAAAGTAGGTATGCACTCTGTAAGCAAACAAACGACTGCGAAAAAATTGTAGGCATGAAAACAACAACAACATGAAAACAAACCTATCGTACCGTTGGGCGTTGCTATTTCGGGGGTGTGCCGCCTATCCTAGTACTTTGAATTCCGAAATGTGTAGTTTGCCCGCTCCCACAAATGCACAGTAATGCCCCCACTATCAACTGCGGTCTCATGCGACCGCTTGGGGTTCTAGAAGTTAATACCGCCCATAACCCTAGTAGTTTTTAGGGTTCAAAATTTAGACCTAAGTTACGAAAACCAGCAATATTTTTAAATTAGTTAAGTTATTCATCAATTAATCACAAAATACTACCTAAGTGTAAACTGGCTTAAGCGCTGCGTATTATTTTTAGGTTTGTTGCTATTAATTTAGTCAATTAGTGATAAAATATTCCATCACACGTAAGTTTTATTTAGTACGTATGTCACAGATGTTTAAAAATGTTATTCTTATGAACATTATTATTGTAAACAGCAACAGCAACACATTCGGTATTAAGTATTGAAACTATGTGTGATACAACATAGTTAAAATTAGTTAGTTAGTAAAGTTTAACTATGTTGTATCACACTAGTTAGGATTTCAGGAATGCTTACATTTATACCGGGTCAACCAAAGCGGTTAGAAAAATAAAATGAGCTACAGAACCCATTAAGAAGAAAGACGCACGCGCACTCTTTAGTATCAATCGCTGAAACAAAAATATATTACGGCCCAAATGACAATTAAGACCTTAACCGATCAGAAGGAGACCTCTACCCAACTTGACGATCAGCTCGAAGTGATTAAAGAATGCATTCGCTCTGCTCCAAAGGCCCAGACACCCAGCATATCTTTCGCAGATGTGGTTAGAACTAGAAATAGTTCTTTAATCCGACCCCCCAGCACCAGTACTATTGCTATTTATCCAGCGAGCAAAGATAAGTCGAGCGAAGAGACTAAGAAGCTCATTCAGACCATCATCAAACCGGAAGAACTTAAATTGCATATCCGAGGGATGAGGAAGATCAAAGGTGGAGGTGTAATAATTAGCGCCGAAGGAAAAGACGACCTCGAGAAGTTAAAGCGTTCTGAAAAGCTTAAGAGTTCAGGTTTGCAAGTGGAAGAGACTACAAAACGTAGGCCTAAAATTATATTGTTAGGAGTACCCGCCACTACTACTGAGAAGGACCTATTTGAATGTTTATATGAACAAAACATCTCGGACAAGCATCAGCACATGGGACGCGAAAAGTTCCTTAACTCGATAAAACTGAGCCACAAATCAGGTAAAAAAGACGCGGCCTATTGTAACTTTGTACTGGAGCTTACTTCTGACCTTCGAAAAATTATCATTGATCAGGAAAGAGTTTTCATCAATTGGACTTCCTGCCCAGTAAGGGATTACACATTTGTGACTAGATGTTACAAGTGCCAGCAATATGGGCATTCGGCGAAATATTGCCGTGAGACCGAATGTACGTGTGGGCACTGCGGCGGCGTCGGCCACTCAATAAAAGAATGCTCTAAACAACAAGAACCCGCTAACTGTGCTACGTGCCAGCGCTTTAACAAGCCCAGCCACCACAAAACCGGAGATGAACAGTGTCCAGCAAGAAAAATGGCCGAGGCACGATACATGAGTTCAATTGACTATGAGGGCGCCTAGAGCGCCGCACATACAGTTTAATCGCTGCACAAGGATGGGTAATGTAACTCATGATATTATTAAAGAATTAGACTCTTCATATGAATATGACTCTTTGGTTTGTGAGCCACATACATGTTCGTCGTTTATAAGTAATATTAAGCATAGTCATAATATTTTTATACAAAACATACGTAGCATTAATTGTAACTTTGATGGTATGTTAGCGTTGCTTAGTCAAATCAATGTAAAAATTGACATAATGGTACTGACTGAGTGCTGGTTGTCCACTGCTTCTTGTATTCCTCAATTACCTGGATATGTCTCATACACTACTAACAAAACTAATATTTTAAAAAGTGATGGTGTGACATTGTACATTAAAAGTAATATGAGCCACGTAACTGTTGACGAACCTGACCTAGTAGATGCAAACTGTCTAATTGCAAAAATAAACAATGACACCGCTATTGTTGCTATATATCGTTCTCCCTCTTATCATAATATTTCCAACTTTCTACAATCTTTGAGTGTACTTTTAGAACAATTAACATCATTTAAGAATGTATTTGTCATGGGCGATTTAAACATCGATATAAAACCCGGAAATATAGATCGTAATTCACCGGAATATTTAACTCAGACAGCCTGTTTAGGTTACTTACCCACTCATTTGCATCCTACTAGAAAAGGTAACTGCTTAGATCATATTTTAGCCAAGACTAACATCCCTTTAAAAACTTTTATACTAACATCCACTTTGACAGATCATAATTCCTTATTGTTGTGTTTGCAACAGCGCTACGATAAGTCTTACGCAAAAGTAAAACGTACGACGCTGCAATATGAGTCAGTGACACATGACCTAGACAACCTAGACTTGTCTACTATTTACAACTCGGATGACGTTAATGAATCAACCGAATACCTTTTATCATCCTTAACTAAAATTATTGAATTTAATACACGCACTGTTTTGTTAACCCGCCGTAATAAAATCATGAAACCTTGGATAACTCCTGGACTTTTACGCTGCATCAATCATCGTGATAAACTTCACAGAACACTCAATAAAAACCCAGAAAGTGAAATTAATAAAGTTACCTATTACAGATATCGGAATTATTGTAATAATTTATTAAAAAAATTAAAGCGACAATATGAAAGGAATCAAATTCAAAATGCGGGTCACGACAAGAAGAAATTATGGAAAGTCATTAAAAACATTACTTACACAACTAAAACCGAACCGCCTGTTCATAAACTCATTGCAAATTCCGCTACGCCTGCACATTCCCTAAACAGATTAAACAATTTCTTTGTAAACATCGGAAAAAAACCTAGCTGCAAAAGCGAAATTCAGTCACATGCAGCCGTCTTCCTGTATTGCACCGCCTTCCAAATTACCAGTTTTAAACTCTTTTGCCTTATTCGACACTGACGAAACCGAAATTGAACAAATTATTATGACTTTAAGAAATGACTGTGCCACGGGAATTGATAAAATATCTTGTGCTTTCATAAAAACATTTAAAGATAAACTTACTCCCCCGCTTACACATCTTTTTAATTTATGCTTTGCGAAAGGAATTTTTCCTAATGTATTGAAGAAGGCCCTCATTCGCCCTATTTATAAAAATGGAGATACTAGTTGTATGAATAACTATCGTCCCATAGCCATACTGCCATCAATATCCAAGATCCTAGAAAGACTCATTTATAACAGACTTGTAAAATACTTAGAAAATAACAAACTCTTAGCAGCTACTCAATTCGGTTTTAGAGCAGACAGATCGACTGACGATGCAGTACATCAGCTAACTGACTACATTGTAAGGCGACTGGACTCACAAAAAAAAGTGCTTAGTCATATTCCTTGATCTCGCAAAAGCATTTGACACGATTTCAATATCTATACTTCTAAAGAAGTTATGTGAACTTGGTATAAGGGGTGTTCCACATAACCTCATCAAAGATTATCTTTCTAATCGGACACAACGTGTAATAATAGATGACACTATGAGTGACGAATTGACTGTTGAATATGGTGTTCCTCAAGGGAGCATAATAGGACCCTTGCTATTTCTCGCATACATTAACGACTTATGCCTCCTTCCCCTTTCTAAAAGCGGAAAAATAATATCTTACGCCTTCGACACAGCTCTGCTCTTCAGTGCGGACACTTGGAGTGAGGCGTACGAACTAGCTCAATCTGGATTTAATACAGTCACTCAGTGGCTTAGAAGTAACTTACTGACACTTAACATAGATAAAACAAAATATATGACTTTTTCCTATAATTCACTATCCCAACCTATCCCAAACTCACATTCCATAACAGCCCATCTGTGCAAGGACTCGCCTGACACTTGCTTCTGCCCTAAGCTCAGCAGCACTGACAATATTAAATACCTAGGGGTAATAATTGATAAGTATTTAAAATTTAAACCACATATTGAAACACTTACATCTAGAGTTAGAAAGTTAATCTATGTCTTTAAAAATCTTCGTCACATTGCATGTGCTAAGTCTACTAAAATCAATATATCTAACACTGTGTCAGTCATTATTTGTATACTGTATTACATCATGGGGCGGTGCACACAAAACTATTATGATAAACTTAGAAAGAGCACAGAGAGCAGTTCTAAAAGTCAGCACTTTCCGACCAATACGCTTCCCGACGGCAGAGCTCCTTACTAAATGCGATGTCCTATCTGTACGCCAGCTGTTTATTTTACTAACAATTACTAAAAAGCACTCAATAATGCTCTATGACCCTGCGCTCGAAACCAGCCGAAGACGTGCAGATATTGTATGCTCTACTGAACCATTTAGAAGATCAAACTCTCACAGATTCTTCTGTCACCTGGGTAATTTTTTGTTTAACAGAATAAACTTGTCTCTATGTATTTACTCCAAGACCAAAGTAAAATGTAAAAAAACCGTACAAGAGTGGTTAAAAGGTAAAACATATGATGACACAGAGAACTTACTATTAGTTATTACGTAATCGTGAACACCGAGTGAGAAAAATGTTGATTAAGTAGAGCAATATTTAATATTATAATTGTACTTTCTATTTCCGTATATTTTATAGTTTAGCTAATGTGTAAATGATTTATTGTCTAAAAAGCACTAACCTAGTTTTATGCATAGATACCTAATACACAGGCAATATTGTTTGCTTAGCTTAGGTATTACATATTATTATAATATACACTAACCCTAATTTCTTAATATAAGTCTTTTGTATCTAGGCTAAGTTTTTATACAGCAATAAATTATCTTATCTTATCTTATCTTATATTTTGAATTGCACCGCCTACAACTCTTTCTGCCTAGCCCTAAGGTTGACTGGTAGAGAATGCCACTTGGCATTAAGTCCGCCTTTTGTACATTTTGTTTTATTTGTGCAATAAAGATTAAAATAAAAAATAAATAAATATTCATAGAATCGGAAAGAGACAGCAATCACAGCGTCTATGTGTCGCTTAGAAAATCGCGGTCTAACCCAAGTAGAAATGCTATGCGAAGTAAGACATTTCTTAGTGCATTTCGTATGACAAGCCTTTCAATTCATGAACAATACTCAGACGACTCTTTACATTTAAGTACATTAATTTTCTCAAAATCATAATAGTTTTGGATTCGTACCTCCATACTAATTAACCGTCAAAAGTACTTACCTGATAGATAACACATTCTTGATCTGACCTGGTGATAGGAACAGAGAATAATTGACTAAATAAAAGTAGGTAGTCGTAACTTATTAAAATAAGAACACGGAACCCTTTAAACTTTATCAAAAATAAATAGTTGAAAGCGGGTGGAGTCAGCACAATAGGCACAAAAATACTAGAGTCACAGCAGAGGCAAAGGAGGAAGTAACACTAGACAGAGTTCATTACTCCAATCAGCTTTTTGATCATTGAGCTGTTTGTTAGTGTTGTCATAATGTCGATAAACTCGTATTATTTTCAAAAGTATGTACTTCCACAATGCCCGAGATATCAAGAAATGTTTTTATGTGTGCCAGCTCACTAAAAGTAACTGATTAGGTACGTGAAATATGGCTGGCCCCGCTTGATACAAGCTGTAGGTATGAGAAATAAATAAAAAAAGTATTTCAATGGTAACAAAATATTTTAATTTCCTTGGAATAATACAAGTTTAGTAAGTTTCTGCCGTTTCGTTTAATTTTTATTTCAGAAAAAATTTTTTGGGAGTACTTATCAATTGAAAAAATTCTAAGTATAATAATTCTAACGAAATCCCCAATCAACTGCCATCATAATTCCAACCCTAGTAATTATTTCACATAAAGCGTTAAAAGTGTCACATCTGCACAAAACAGAAATATTGTTACTCTATGCAATGCTATTACCGAAACATGGCCGCCTCTTCATGGCTGGCGATTTGATAAAAAATTAGTCAAATGCATGTTAAAATGTTAATTTAATGCGTACTTACAGGTGAAAAGTGATTCCATTGTTTTTATTTGTGTTTCTTGAGTTTTTAAAAAGTACCTTAGCACACATGGAGGCATATTTTTATTAAACAGAACACAGAATTACACCATTGAGTTAATATGTACTACGTACTAGAGAAGACATCTCAACTAGATTGTTTGTAACACGCGCTAGAGCCAGCTCGCTCTAACTATATTAGTCTGTAGCAGGCGCTAGACGCAACAATACACGCATTCTATGTTCTATTTTATTAAAATATGCCTTTATGTGTGTTATGGTACTGTTTAAACAACTCAGGAAATACAAATAAAACCATAGGAATCACTTTTCACCTGGAAATACGTACTAAATTATCGATATAACATGCATTTGACTAATTATTTTATCAAATCGCCGAGACATGAAGCGGCGGCCATGTTTCGATAAAATGCATAGAGTAACAATATTTCTGTTTTGTGCAGAAGTGACACTTTTAACGCTTTATGTGAAATAATTACTAGGGTTGGGATTATGGTGGCAGTTTGATTGGGGATTTCGTTAGTTAATAAACTTACCTAAAATACTTTTTTATTAATGAACTTGACCGTTTTTTCGACATTATTAGATATATTATTATATATTAGATATTTACCTTCGGGGTATCACAGGATTCACACGGCGTGGAAAATAACCTTATTCTTTAGCTCCGACGCACCGTCTCTGTGATATTTTTATTTATATCTAAGTACCTAGTACCGTGCAAATAGCGGCGCTTTTGACCTATTGGCCGCGAGAAAACAACACTCTAGAAGCGGTCTTGCGCTGTATGTTTAGATTGTTCAGAAATACGATAAATTATTGTTGTAGCGCTGCAACGCACTTTTGTTTTAACTTTTAAAAAAATAGAACAAGACTTTTTCTTGGGATAGCTCCTCTAGTACGTAGTACTCGTAGATTATAACTCAATGTTTATGACCACCTTTTCAGGCATGCTATCCTGTATTTATATGGTTAAAGAGAAATATGTTGTCAAATAATACACAATTTCACTCCCATTGTCTGTCACAAAAACTCGTAGAGGTTACTAACCATTACGGTGCAATAAACTTGGAAGACCTGTTTAGTCTTTACCTGCTGCAATTTGTTTAGTCATTTCCCAGCGATTGGGGTGACTAGACATAGACGTCTCAGATTAAAAAAAATGCCTTCTTTTTCACAGAAAAGTGGTTTTCAATCACTCAAGAAAGATAACATTGCCGATATAATTGTGAATAATAGGAGTCAAGGATAATTTTTTCCAAAAATCGTGTCCTAATTTTAAATATAAAATCGGAACGCGACTTTTTTTATTTTACTTTATGTGCTGTAAGTACCTAATCAAACTAGTAAAATAAGTAATTCAGATGAAGCGGGCAGGACTCAAATACGATTTTTAATCTCATCTTCTTTCAATGCTTGAAAAATTTGAGCATCTGAATATTTGATAAGTACTCAGTAATATTTTTATACGTAGAGTACCTACTACAATATTTTTTTTCTATAATAATTGAAAAAGATTATTACATATTATTATAATGAATTAATGTTTTAACTAAATTATTTACTTATTTTTTTGGCATTAATTTACTTATTATCATTTCAATGTTACAATTAACAACAATCAATAAATATAAAAACTAACATGTTAGTTTTTATACAACATTATCTTACAATTTTACAACTCGGTAATAAAACTGTAAGTATGAACAGTGTGTCGCATCTGCGCGCTTAGACATTTCTATGACAACTAGGTAAACCCCGCACCACGGTACAAGTATCATTGTAGCTGTGCACAACTGCACATTTATTGTATGGGACGTCTTCTCTAGTTCATTTATCTCAATGAATTACACACGTATTTGCATCTAGCGCCTACCACAGACTAATAGAGGTGGAGAGAGCTGGCTCTAACGCGTGTTGCAAACAATCTAGTTGAGATGTCTTCTCTAGTACGTAGTACATATTAACTCAATGGGCTATACCTACTTGTTCACTGGAGCGCGCCGTCCTGCGATGCGACCGTCTCTGCTCATCTGCTGTCCAAGTAAGATGGCGGCGCGTGGCGACTGGTTCGGACGCGTGTGGGGTGTCAGTAGGGCGTGCACCCGGTTCTACCCAGTTCCGAAAAGACCCGGTTTTACCCGGTTCTTTTAATCTTCAAAGAACCGGTTCTTAAAATTGTATTACCCGGTTTTTTCGGTTCTTTCGGTTCTTATCAATGTCGTCACATAAATCAAAATTTTCCAATAAGTAGGTAGGTATGAGAGTGACTTGTTGATTTTGCATGAAAAAATATTAGTCTATTAGTAGTTTTTAAGACTGAGACATTTTATTATACTGTGATTTGGCGTGGAAAAAATATAAGTCTGTTTTATTCCCATCGCTGTAATTTCTGTGCTGTGCAAGGTGTTTGTGCGGATAATTAATTCTCAGCTCATTCACTACCTAGAGGATCACTCGCTGCTCCATGATCGCCAGTATGGGTTCAGACCAAAGCGATCAACGGGTGATCTTCTAGCGTACGTTACTCACGCGTGGGGTGAAGCGATGGATAAGCATGGCGAATCCCTGGCAGTTAGCCTTGATATCGCCAAAGCTTTCGATAGAGTTTGGCATCGTTCCCTTCTTTCCATGTTACCGGCCTTCGGTGTGCCGCCCGTTTGCGCGCCTGGGTTGCAGACTTTCTAGAAGAGCGGAGGATTCGTGTCCTTTGTGAGGGTAGTTCTCCGCGTCCTGCAAAGTAAATGCCGGAGTGCCGCAGGGTTATGTGCTCTCATCTACTCTATTTCTACTGCATATTAATGACATGTTGTCCTTGGGCAATATTCATTGTTATGCGGATGACAGTACGGTGCATGAGCGGTACTTGGGACATCCTGCGGCAAAGCAAGCCGATATCGTGGTGAAAAAGCAAGAACTGGCTGAGAAACTGAACCTGGCTTTCGATTGTGTCTCTAAGTGGGGATCTGAAAACCTGGTCGAGTTTAATGC
Source organism: Scoparia ambigualis (assembly GCA_963921215.1). Classification (NCBI taxonomy): domain Eukaryota; kingdom Metazoa; phylum Arthropoda; class Insecta; order Lepidoptera; family Crambidae; genus Scoparia; species Scoparia ambigualis. The sequence continues at coordinate 23,288,266 of OY992521.1, read as the reverse complement.
CAGCAAAACCCAGGTTTGTGCATTCTCGTCTAACTCCCTTCCTTACTCCCTCTCTTCAGAACTCTCTGTTACTCATTTCGGTGAACCTCGGCATTCATTTCATTCGGCATGGACATCGGCCACTAACTGAATCCAAAATGCTACATCAAGAGTGTTATTTGAACTGCCTCCGGTGAGGCGGTTTTTCACTCCCGAGCAGCGCTGTTTGCTGTGCAAGACTCAGGTGCGATCGAGTAGGAGTATTGTTCCCATCCATGGGACGGTTCCGCTAAATACCTCTCGATGCACTTGACAGACTGGCAAGACTTACTGACTGACTTACTGGAAAGGCAAGCGGTACGCATTTTTGGAGATGCTGAGGTTACAGCCTCTCTTGAGGACCTCCAGCTGCGTAGAGACATTGCTTCTCTCAGTGTCTTCTACCGGAATTACTACGGAGAGTGAAACTCTTTTAATATTATAATTGACATTATTGATTATTTGATAACTTTATTGTTATCTGTTACTAGTCGATTTCTTAACTGTAATTAATAGACTTCTTAAATAAAAGCATTGGTAACAAATTAAACATTATTTTATTTTACGGACCCAAAAGCACCGAAAAAACCGGGTATCCGGTTCTTCGGTAAAATGGAACCGAAAAACCCGGTTCCTAAATAAGGTCCGGTTCTGCATCCTCTAGGTGTCAGTAGGTACGGCAACGTCGCAAACTTTCGCGCGTGTTTGTGCCATACACTTAGATTAAAATTTGTTTTAATCTAAGGCCATACATTATACATTACAAGTAACGAATGTTTATCCATTGTAACCCACTATCCACTGTATTCCACGCTCCCCTACTTAGGTATTTGCCGTTTTTTGCCTGGTTTTTGCATTTACCTATTTTGTTTAACACTAATTTAATATAAAGACTACTAGCTCAACAGCCGTTACCTACATCTCAATAAATATTTGTCAAATTCAATAAACCATCCGGATGCAGGGACAACATCGTTTCCCGTATTCTAAAAATAGACTATCCCAAACTGGTCAACACGTCATGCAATAACTCAATTACCTACTCTATCAAATCCAAGGAACTTTTACCAAGGAACTTAATAAGTTCCTTGACTTATACAAGGGTAATGTTCCTTGATCAAAGCTACTCAAATTTTCAATCTAACCAAAACACAAGAGTTTTGTGTCTATTGCAGGTTTTTTCACCATTTGATCACGTTTACAAATATTTTTTTTAACAAAATTGGAACTAACCTTGTTTGTCACCAAGGGCGTTACTTTATTGCCACTATAAATCTTCGTTTTCCACTTCCCTCAAACCTTATTAAACCAGTTCAAATAAACAAGATTTCCAGGGTTCAATGTTTCGTCGAGATTAAACTCCACCCTGGCCTCAAGCTTTTTATTCAATTTGTTTTACAACATCCAACGAAATATGGATTTGACAGCTTTGTAGAGGCCTTTGTGGTTGGTTTTTTAGTTTAAAAGATTCGTGTTCTTTTGTTGCCATGAGATTTGGGATGATTAGCGTCATTTTCTAGTTGCCTCGCGCTTTTTTAAGGTTTATTAAAGGTTCAAACGTATACTAACTCAAGCAGATATATTTTGAAGGTCCATATTCGCTCACCTAAAGTTCTTTACCCGAAATTGTTCTTTGTAATCCGAATGATCACTTTTCCTAAAATTTTTATTCCTAAAGTTTTCATTCATATAATTTGTAGTACTACCGACGATGTTCATAACACTCATGTTTCCGAAAATTGTTATTAATAATATCACTAATGTAAATATTAAAACTCCTACTGTTCTTTATTATTGAAATTTTGCATTCACAATGCTATTTAAATATAGGACAAAATGTTTACTAGAAAAAAAAATCAACCAGTCTCAGGAAAAGATATTTATAAGTAAGTAATTACGTCTTTGTCTAAAGACGAAAGTCTTCAATCAGTGCGTCCTACCCGTCATGACTTACGGAGCCGAATCGTGGACACTGACGGTAGGGCTGGTTCACAAGTTTAAAGTCGCTCAGCGGGCTATGGAAAGGGCTATGCTCGGTGTTTCTCTGAGGGATCGTATTCGAAACGAGGTGATCCGGCAGAGAACCAAGGTAATCGACATAGCCCACCGGATTAGCAAGCTGAAGTGGCAGTGGGCCGGCCATATCAGTCGCAGAACCGATGACCGTTGGGGTAGACGAGTTCTGGAGTGGAGACCGCGTATCGGCAAGCGTAGCGTAGGACGCCCTCAGACAAGGTGGAGCGACGATCTTCGCAAGGTGGCTGGCAAGAGCTGGATGAGAGTGGCCGCCGATCGTGCTCAGTGGCGTGTTCTTGGAGAGGCCTATGTCCAGCAGTGGACGAGTATAGGCTGATGATGATGATGATGATTGATGATGAATTACGTCTTTATCGATTGTTAAATACTTGCAATAGTATTTCTTTCGACTGTGAGGGTAGACTTCACAGTGACGTAATACCGCTGGCTTGCAGCGTAAATCAAACTACTAGGAAAAGTTCAGCGAGTCTTCTGGGGTCTCGGTAGCTCAGCGGTTAGGGCAGTGGACCGGCAATCCAAAGGTCGTGGGTTCGAATCCATTCGAGCTTCCTGAGACTGGCTGATTTTTTTTCTAGTAAATATTTTATCCTACTCCTACTGTTGTTTTTTATAAGGCTTTTATCCCTAAACAATGCCTAAACATAATTTCCATAATAATCATATTAAAAGAAAATGCAACGGTGACCTACAGGAGTAGGGCATCTAGTATTTCTGTTGTCTAATAAAAAATAATAACCTCGAAATTCAAGACAATCGCTACGCTGCGCTTCACGATTGTCTATCACGTTACCTACAGGAGTACGGCGGCAGCTAGTATCCTCAATCATTTGAATAATAGTGTAATAGTACATTATGATACGAGTGTGCTATGTTGGTCATTACAATCGAGGCGGGTTATGAGCTTAATAGAGCCGAGGATTGTAATTACCAATGCACACGCGTTTCATACTACGTTTTTCAACACACTTGTGAGGAGAGGAAAATACATTTTCTGAAAATGACTGCGTGTTTTTGTTGTTCACGATTCGGAATTTAAAAGGGAAAGTCGACTTCACTAGCGTGTTTTAACCTCATTCATAAAGTAATAAACATCCCTTCGTAGTACCTCCGAACTTTGAAGGAGCTCCCCTTGATACCAATCCGACTATTGGAATCCATGGCGTCGATATTTCGAGTGACGTTTAGTTTCGTGGTCATTTGGAAGGTAAAGCTAAATTAGCTTCGAAAAACCTGGGTGTGCTTAATAGAGCGGGTCAGTATTTCACGCCGTCCCACCGCTTACAACTGTATAAAGCACAGGTCAGCCCGCATATGGAACACTGCTCGCATCTTTGGGCAGGAGCACCCCAATACCAACTCCTTCCATTTGACCGCATTCAACGCAGAGCTGCTCGAATTGTCGATGACGTGGTTATTTCAGGTCGGCTTGATCCACTGGCTCTTCGGAGAGACGTTGCGTCTCTCTGTATTTTGTACCGTATATATCATGGGGAGTGTTCTGAGGAATTGTTCGGCTTGATCCCTGCCGCTGATTTCCTTCATCGCACTACACGCAATCGACTGTCATTCCATCCACATCACCTTGATGGATGGCGGTCTACTACTGTACGTTTAAGAAATTTCTTGCCTCGAACTAGAGTGTTGTGGAACCAGCTCTCGGCGGCGGTATTTCCGGACCGTTACGACTTAGGGATTTTCAAGAAACGAGCCTATTCCTCCCTTAAAGGCCGGCAACGCGTCTGCGATTCCTCTGGTTTGTGTCTATGGGCGGCGGTGATTACTTTACAAAAGGCCATTTAAACCAATGGACCCTCGCTACATGTAGGATTTATATAACTAATACCCTGTAATTTTACTAGATCTAGTAGCTATCTAGAGGGAGTTGTGGTCTTCTCATGTACATGGAGTCCCCTTTTGTTGTCACCGGCATTCGTCTTCATCATTAGTGATTAGTCGACATATTTTTATGGGAAGACTTCTAGCCGCCCAAAATCTTTTGCCTGGTGGTAGAACTCTGCCCAGAATCCCACTGATGTTTATACTTATTTAAAAACCTGAGGGTGCGCTACATCTGATTCTCCTCTATTGGTATGTCAGGTATATTTATAGATGTAGGTATGCTAAATACAATGTGGCCGAGACATGAAGAAGCAAACACTTTGTGTAACGTAGAAACAAATGTTTTTAAAAGCGGTGTTTTAAAATATTATTAGTATGAGATTCCGAGTCATTATGCAACGTATATTATGTAACAAAAACCCCGAATTTGTCCGCGAGCTAAAGCGTTTCACGGTGCCAACAACTTTGTCATTGATGAGCAAAGTTGAGTAAGCAGCTCTGAACTGCATCACAGACTAATGTGAACACCATAGACTTAAAAACGATAATGTATTGTAGACATAATGTCTTAAAGAAAATGAAAATAAATATTAAAAATATTAATTATGTACACACGGCGTCAGATCAACCTACCCAAAACTGTGAAATTTCTACAATAAATTTTGAACTTTATCGTTTGTTCCTACGGATCAATATTTATTGGAGAAGTTTGACAGTTTAGGGTAGGTTGATCTGACGCCGTGTGTACTCACCTAGTTAAAAAAAATATTATTAGTAAGCGTTTAATATTCATCACCTTTTTTATAATAGTTAATACTTAGGTACGTGAGGTTAACACCAAATAAAAATGCCCAGCGTACTTACAGATCAGTGTAATGTCCATACACACAATGCACATACATTAAAAAGTCAGAAGGTAGAACAGAAGAAAGATAGATAGTCTACACAAGCGAAAGCACAAATTACGGCACTACAACAATAACACTAATACTATAGGGCTAATAACTAAAGCGTAAGTATAAGCGTAAACAAAGCAAGCGAAAGCAAACGAAAGCAGCGGTCCGTGCATCGAGAAACACAGGCTCCGCGCGCGGTGTATAGATCTCGACTAGGCGCTCGGCCGCGGAGTGTCTGCGCCTGCGCAGCGAGCGAAATATTGCGAAATCGGCCGGACAGGTTTTGCTACTGTGTGTTTCCTTAGCACTACAATAATAATTAGCGGGCGCATCAGCCGTCCGACGAAATATTCGGTATTATTGTGTAAGTAGTTTGTGATTAATTTATATAATTTATATTAAATAGCTTTTACGTATTAATATTATTATTCACTATAAATTAAGTTGTATTTCAGATGTAGATTTATATTGTAAGTATGTAAATATAGGATAAGTTAGAATAAGATAAACATTATGTAACTACAGATTTATTATATAAATGTATATGTAAATATATTAATAATTATCTAAAAATAATGTAAATTAAATGTAAGTTGCCTACAATAGTCCTTACATAAACGTTATTTGTGTGCTGTGCTGGCAGCGGAGCAGAACAGCACAAATAATGTCTGTACTCATCAAAAGAATACTACCGCCTCATCTCTTCCTTTGGGTGTCGTAAAAGGCGACTAATGGAACCAAGACTGCACATACATCAAACAGCATAGAGCCGAGCGGCGATGGGCTTACCTGCCAAGCTGATCACATGTGCTTGCACCGTGCTGTTATAATTTGGTGAAACGTGGACAGTGGACTGATTGTGCGGTTCCATTGCCTGTGCCTGGTCGAGGATAATAGTCGTAAATATGTATGTATGTAGGTAGGTACAAACATTATTTAAAATTTAACATGCATACATACATAATAATCACGACTAATATCCCCGAAGGGTTAGTCAGAGACTAGGCAATGAGAACCGCAAAAGCAGTCCTCTATCATAGTGCACTTTTCACCAAATAGCGGTTGCACATGTGCTCAGCGTAACAGGTGGTGAGCCCATTGCCGCTTTATGCTGTTGGATGTATGTACAGTCTTTAGTCTGTTTGTCGCCTTTTACGACACACTAGAGAAGAGAGGGGGTGGTAGTATTCTTTCACCGCTACGCGACACAGTTGAAAATTATTATGAAACATCTTTGAAATTTTTTAACATGATAGCAACAAATAAATGAATAAATAAATAAATAAATTTTCCTACACTGACACCAATCCTACACTCACACCAATTATCTAGCCCAAGAGAAGCTTCGTATAAAACTTATTAAATGGTTACTAGACAACGGATAAACATACTTAAAATACTTAAATACATACTTATTATACATAGAAAACACCCAGACCCGAGACAATTTAAAAACAATAATTTCTAAACTGGCCCGACCGAAGATCGGACCCGGGACCTCAGAGATGGCGACACCATGAAAACCGGTGTACAAACCACTCGACCAAGGAGGTCGTCAAAAATATTGGTTTTCTGTTAAGTATATGTTTCTCGTTAGGAATCAAACTCTTGACCTCTTGAAGTGAAACCTGGGATTTTAGAATTTGTTAAAATTCTGAGTCCCAGACCAACAAATAGTCTAATGTATTATTGCAGTGGAAATAAGGCCTCAAATCGATAGTCAAGAAATTTATCTACATGTTGTTATGTCTATGGTAGAAACTAATGCAAAGTTTGTTTTGTCAGGTAACTGCTAATCTCACGCTCTAACGCTTGAGTACAGTTGAGTGTTTCAGCAGACTTTAAATTTTCATTCTCATATTTACTATTATGCAAGCTGTAATTGCAGTGCAGCACGTTGGCGCAGCAGTTTAAAATGTTGCAAGCTTAGCAACTTTCATAATGATGGGTCAACGGATGGGTGACCAATGTCACCCGTATTTGTGAAGGCACTTTAAGCCGTTGAACCGGGTTTTTGTTGTAAGTTGGTATTCGTTTGATCTCATTAATCTGCAGCTAGCTAACGTAGGTAGTTGGTTAACCGATCTACCCAATTGTGGGACTCATGTGGGAAGTCCTGAGCGAGAGTCCTTAGAAATAGCGACTGCACATGTGCTCAGCGTGACAGGTGGTGAGAACATCGCCGCTCTATGCTGTTGGATGTACTCGTATGTGCAGTCTTTGTCCATTAGTCGCCTTTTACGACACCCAAGGGAAGAGCCCTCTCTTCCTACTCTTGGGTGTCGTAAAAGGCGACTACTACTAATACTACCACCCCCTTGTGGTAGTATTCTTTTAATGAGCAGCTACGCGACACGGCATCGGATCGGCATGGCACGACGAAAATAGCGTAGGTAATAAGTGTATCTATCATAATATTTTACAGCCATGATAACTATTTTTTAATTTTTAATAATACAAAAATGTTTATTTACATTCCTCTTTAAAAATTAATGCAGCACATCTAATACCTCCCACAATGGCTGAACTTGTTTATTTGCAAATAAAGCTTCGGGCAAAGATAAGCGAAGTTAAAGTTGAAGACATGAACAACATTTCGCATCATAAAACCGATGGATGGTGTCTTAACTTACCGAAATAACGGTTATAAATGTTAACACTTTTCAAACTTTGCGCCATCGTAGGGTTGCCTCCACAGAACAGAAGACAAAGGTGTTGCCTCATAACTCACGTGAAGAATTTTAGGAAAATGTCCACCGAGTCGAGAACGAGATTTTAAAAAAGTTTAAACTTTAAACATATTATTTGTATGAAATAAACAAATTATCCTAAGCTAAATCTTGGCAGATATTTTAGTTTCATAATTTAATTCATTACTTATTAAAACCTTAATTAGTAAATAATTTAATAAAGAATTGGTAAAGAATTGATTAAGAAAATGAGGCTGGTAATAAATTTATCTTTTTTTAGTGTGTCTTGAAAAATGTTGGCACAAATCATTCCAACGTAACGTAACCTAAGAAAGTAGCGATATTTTTTTCTTTTCATTTTTACTATTTAAGGACCAAAGACGTTTGTTTGATTCATGTTCTAACAAGATGTCTCTACGTGGTCGAGTGGTCAGCATGCTGGGTGTTGTGTGTCGCCAATTCGCCATTTCCATATTCCAATTCTCGGTCGGGAACATTATAATATACCAAAAACATACTTTCGTGTGTTTGTTGACAGCCCTAACTCATTGTGATTTAATCTTTCTCTGAAGTTTTGTTTGTCCAGATTAGGCTTTTCACTAACTTTATCCTCTAATTAAGATTACGTTACCTGCTTGCTAATAACTTTTTGTTTACCTGACGAGTTATCTTATTACATAGCCTACATACTCGTACTTGGTATTCCCAGGTGTGACGGATTGTCGGAGTTAGATTCAGTGGGTAAAATTGGGATAAAAAAATATAAATATACTTACTTGTTTTAATTAGCTTGTGGGAAATTGCTTTTACACTGTCAACGAGTACTTTGAACATTTGAAACCAAATAAAAATGATTGTATACTTAAGTAATTATCATTCTACTTAGCTACCTACCTAATTTAACAATATTTTACATGCCAGTTTCTTTCTGGTAAAACATGTGAAACTTGTCTCTTTAAAAGATCTTTTTATGTAAGTATTTCTTTTAGTACAGCCTGTATACTGCCCCACTACATTGAAATCAAGTCATTGATGCAATTGACGAGTATATTGGCGTCATGATTGGCGTAATCACCACACTTGCCAAATGCAACCCGCATGATCACAAACCCTTCGTCGAAAAATCCGAAAACCCACGGCCGATTTTTTATTTTTTTATTGTGCTATGTGAGATACATACAGCACATAATAATACATATAAACAGAACATCAACTATGTTACATAGGCCAATAAAGTTTCTGCAAAAATACAAAACAACATTAGCAAAAAATTTTTAAAGCGTAAATTTAAAAAAAATTAACAAAATGTTTCTTATACTGGATGGCCAAAACATTGACCTCCAAAAAAAATTAGGTCCCTCGTGTCACTCGTGTCGTGGGGTATCCAAATCACCCCCATATAAATGTTCTCCGATTGTTCATAGTTTTCGAGTTATGATTTTTTTCTGAATTTTTGAGATTTTTCGACCTGTCCCATTTAAAATAAAATTAAAAAAAAAGAAGACTCTGTCGAGACTTTTTTATTGCAACTAAATCTTCACGAGTAGTACTTTTGCGGATAAAGTAATTAGCCTCGTAACTATGATGAAAGTAGGCTTCAACAATGCGCCAGACTCTCAGCTTTCATTATCATTTAAAAAAGTAGACTGGCTAAAATCGAGCTTCAAAGACAGCGAGGTGAAAAATTCTTAAAATTAGCCACCTGATAAAAACTTTTTTTTGTTATTTTATCATTCCTAAGTTTAATTAGTGATAATAATACTGAAAACTAACCAACAAATAGCTTCAGAGGTTACTTATGAAAAGTTGTAAGTACGAAGTGTTTTATTAATAAAACACAGATGATAAAGTAAAAATATTTATTCTTTAATTTACAAAAGGTCTTCAAAGTGGCCTCCTCCAGCAGCAATACAAATTCGACACCTACGTAAAAAATTATCTTTCAATCGTCTAAATTTCTCCTCTAAGTTCCTCAGTGGTTGAGGATTCCGGGAGAGGCGCGCTTCCACCTTCGGCCTTATCATCACTTACCATCAGGTGAGATAAAGGCCAAGCGCTTACCCGTTGCCGAATAAAAAAATAAAAAAAAATTCTCTCTCACTATACGTTCGGCTTCTGCAATCTTCTGCCTCAGCTCTTGCTCACTTAAACACTCTCAAGCGTATACTATTTCCTTGTAATAGCCCCAAATTAAGAAATCTATGGGGTTTAGATCTGGTGAGCGAAGAGGCCACCTAATTGGTCCGTTGCAACAGATCCATCTGTTGGGGTATGTTTCATTTAAGTAATTTCGGACTTCCGTAGCGTAGTGCCATGGGGCGCCTTCATTTTATAACACTATGGTTCGTCTAAGTTCGAGATTTACATCTAACAGCAACATTGGAAGTTTGATTTCTAAAATGTTTCTGTAGTTTTCTCCATTAAGTCTGGACGGCAGTTCAAACGGACCAATTAATTCGCCATTGAGGATACCAGACCACAAGTTAACGCTGAAACGATGTTGAAACGTTGAAGCTCTTACTTGGTATGGATTTTCAATCGCCCACGTGTGATAATTATGAACATTGAATAATCCAAATTGCTCAAATCGTGACTCATCTGACCATAAAACTTTATTAAAAGATCCAGGATCCTCTTCCTTCTTTCGTAACATGGTTTGGCAAAAATCAACGCGTAATTGATGATCTCTAGGTAGTAAAGCTTGGACTCGTTGGATGTGGAACGCATGGTATCCTTCATCGCGGAGTAATATCAATTGGCTAATTTTAAGAATTTTTCACCTCGCTGTCTTTGAAGCTCAATTTTAGGAATAATGAAAGCTGAGAGTCTGGCGCATTGTTAAAGCCTACTTAGGAATCATAAAGTCACCTGTTCAGTTTTTTTATTTAAAGTTGAAAATTTAAGTCATAATTTACCAAACGTAAATTTTTCACCCACATTTTCATAACTTTCATCATAGTTACGAAGCTAATTTGTTTATCTGTAAAAGTACTACTCATGAAGATTTAGTTGCAATAAAAAAGTCTAGACAGTCTTCCACTTTTTTTTTAAATTTTATTTTACATTGTACAGGTCGCAAAATCTCTGAACTTCAGAAAAAAAATCATAACTCGAAAACTATGAAAAATTGCGGAACATACAGGGGGTGATTCGGATACCCCACGACACGAGGGACCTTTTTTTTAGACGTTAATATTTTGGCCATCCTGTATATATATAATAAAACTTAAAGTTAATAAAAAATTAATCAACAAAATTCTACAGATTAACCTACTCATAAGCACTTTGACTTTTTGTTGACAATTTCAATGACTTTTTATAGCTTATCAATGACTCATTAAAAACATCCAAATCAACTTAATCATCGTTAAAGCTATGACAAGAACGAACCAAGAATCTACTTTTTGAGTGTTGCGGTCTACAGTGGTGGTGAGAATAAATTCTTACTTCTTGATCTGACATTTGGACATCTAAAATTTATTCTATGCAAAAGATATGGGACATCAAGAAGGTTATTTAATATTTGAAAAAGAAATATCTGGTTATGGTGGGATCTGCGATTACCTCAACGGCATCAATATGCACTGCATTGTGTGGATTTCACATGGTCGATGCATATTCAAGAGATACTTAATTGAGAATTGAACCCGGAATATTGACCCACTTGAACCCGGGCCACCGGATATCGAGGCGTTCGTTTGTATGTAAGTATGTGTACTTACCATATTTTAAGCAAAATAAATTTTATTCATTTCGTTAGTTGTCGGGAGATGGCAGTCCTTTAAGCCTTCTAAAGCCCATTTAGATCGGCCAGGGGGGTTACTCTTGAACGCAAACTCAATCTTAATACAATACCAATGCGTTTAATATGACTATCGATATTGGGATAAGTAAAGATAATTCCGGAACGCCATCTCAATAATAGTTTGTTCAATCAATTTTCACGCAATTTAATTCCAATATGGCGCTATTGTCGCTTACAAAAGTGCCATTTGACATTTTTTAAATTTGTGAATGGAAATTGATTAATGCAATTGTGTTTTAAGAGTAACCCTACTGGGCCCTGATTCTGTAACGCAATCTATAGATTTTCAAACGTCAAACGCATACGTTTTTGGGAAGATATCGTAACTTTTTAAGGAATTAACGTGGTTTTGAAACAGGGAATCGTTACAGAATAAGGGCCCTGGTGGGTTATCTAGACCTCCTTTTGTGAAAAATTATTAATAACTGGTGGAGCACGGCTAAGAAATAAAAAGGTAATATGGATGATGAATGAGAATAAAGTACTTATTTATCTAAAAGTTAGTAGTATGAAATGAATGATATCCTTGACAACGAAAATTTAATTCGAAAGAAACTTAACAATTTCCTATTTTTAAATAAGACCCTCCTCCCGTTTCTTTTAAGAGTCCATCGCCGACTTATAAACTTAACAAGTCAAAACTTCGCGGAAACCATTAGTATTCATTAATTTCATTATCCAATTTGTTTCAAAGCATAAAAGTTTCTCTGAGTACTATGGGTAGGTATATACGTATGCATAATAAGTTTATGTACCTAAGTACTTAAATAAATGACAGCGAAAGATGTTTTTGTCTGTATTAACCTACTTTTTAAATTTACTAGCGGCCCGCCCGTGACTTCGTCTGCGTGAAGACCCTATGTATCATTACTGTGACAAATTTACAAAAAAAAACACGCAAACCTAGTCCTGCCGGCCTAGCATGCGCAACACGAGAAATCTTCTCGACCCGTTTTCTCGTGTTTTATTCATTTATCTCTAATATCTATCGACACTAAAGACACATGGATGCGCTTAGAACTCTACATAATATGTCAAAAATGGACTGAATAGTAGTTTCTGCATAAACTGTGGTAGTTTTGTCTGCATTCCTTAACATGACAACTTAAAATGATTTGTCGTCTCCTGTCCGAGACATATCTCGTGTTGCGCATGCTAGGCCTACTGACAACAAAAAAAGAATTACCTAAATGGGTGCAGCCGTTCTGAAGTGATGCGCGTACAAACATTTTCGGCAATTGATTTTTATTAATTACCTATAGATAATGTCGTGTCTTTTCGATTTAGAAATGGAAAGTTATAGTATACTGTATATGTTTGAGCCCCGTAACTTCTACCTATATTATGCATAGTCTAACAATTTTAGTACCTACGAGAGGCCGTACAATGATATTTGTTGACCTGTCGGTCGCAGGAAAAACTATCAGTTATCGTAACTTTAGTTAAGTCGGGGCTCAACAGATGGCGCTGCTCGTAGCTATCTAAAATAAAATTCTGAATCACCAAATCGTAGCATGCAATACTTGGTACTATAGTAAACAGACTGAATACTGTCCCACTGCAGGGTAAAGGCCTCCATCATTGATATCAAGTCATCGCTACAATTGATGGGTATTACAGTACTACCGGATACTACAGTACTCGGGTAGGGTTGCCAACCGTCCGGAAATTTCCGGACACATCAGAAAATATAGAACTTTGTCCGGAATACGGGAGGAATCATAAACCGTCCGGAATTTCTACAATGAAGTGAAAAATGAAATATAAAATAAAATAAATCAAATCGCGACGGAGAGGCGCTTCCATTTCCTCGCCCCTTCTCCGCCCGTGTTCCATCATAAGACAAGATACGCGCGCGCACCAGTGAAAATTCGAATGAAAATTGTTTTTTCACAAACACGATGCATAACGACAGAAAGTCCGGATTTTTTATCAAATATCAGGATTTTTTTCCGGATTACTGATTTTTTGATCTGGGAACCCTATAGCCTGGTTAATTCTAAAGTCGGGCAAAGTGAATAATAATAAGAGTTTTCTCGTTCCACGCCCGGGTTTATGTTAATGCACCCGCTTTTGGCAAGAAAGGTGTAAGACGTGTGGTAATTAAGCCAATGAGTACTCATTTTTGTAGCGAGCGATGACTTGTCTTCAATTAGTGGACTTTGAACAAAGTGATCGAAGAATAGGATGGACTTTACCCAGCAGTGGGTCAGTATCCTACCCTACTTTTATTATAAACGTGAAAGTTTTTAAGTATGGATGGATGTTTGTTACTCTTTCACGTAACAACTACTAAATGGGTTTGGATGAAATTCGGCATACAGATACCTGAATTAACACATAGGATACATTTTATCCCGATATTCCCACGGAAACGGGAACCACGCGGGTGAAACCGCGAGCGGCCTCTAGTATAATTACTAAAGCTAATATTACCTACCTACTCTTGTACTGTGAGATTTCTTTTAAACGCGTTGTCTTTATCTAATCGACAACAAAAGGACAAACTACAATGCGCACTATTCACTTTTCTTTAGAAGTTCTCTCTTCCATTCCTGAATAACTTTACAATTCTTGTTGAATTTAAACTAAGTAGTAGTACTGTTCGTTTTCCTGTAAATATACAAGAGTTACTTGTGTTTGTTTACTTTCTATTTGCTGGTAATAAAGGATTGTCTTAGTGACTATAAATAACTTGGCAAGATGTTAATGGAGTCAACAGTAATTATTGACGTCGCATTTGGTTTAATTTGTTTGCCGTAATGCGCGGCGGCGCAGCGGGCAGCGCTGTCCAGTTTTTTTTAAGATTTTCACACAAAAATAGTTTGCGCGAGAGACACTTCCAAAGTGGCAAATTGTGTGTGTGTCCCCCCCCCCCCCCCCTGTAACTTCTAAAATAAGAGAATGACAAAACTAAAAAAATATATATGATGAACATTACCATGCAAACTTCCACCGAAAATTAGTTTGAACGTGATCAGCTAGTAAGTCGTTTTTTTTTAGTACGTCATAATTTAATTAATAAAAAAAAATACACTATTATTAAAACATCTATCAAAGTTACAACGAACTACAAGAACTTTTATATGACGTTACTTGCTGCTACGGAACCCTTCATGGGCGAGTCCGACTCGCACTTGGCCGCTTTTATTATAAATAAGTCTCCGTCTTCGCCACTCCGCTTTCAGAGAGGACTACTTTCGCGGTCGTCATTGCCTAGCCTCTGATTAATCCTTCGGAGGGTTGCCATGTGTCCGGCTTTAGTCCGACACGCTTGGCTGTTTACGGTCGTGTCCGGCCAAATATTTACGTGTCCGGCCTGTCCGGCTTTTGTTATGTTTTTTTTGTCCCACCGTGATTTTAAGAAACAGCTATTGGCACATTAAAAGTGGACTGCTTATTTCAAATCATCTGATATTGAAGAATTTCATTCCGAATTACATAAATTGGCAGCCTATTATTTTGCGATTCCAGGCCACAGCGCCAACTGTCGCCAACGAGTCGAACGAGTTTTCTCTCTAATAAACGCCAGTGGACAAAGGAACGCAATACACTACAGACACAAACAATTGCAAAGATGATATTTTTATATGTGCAATGTTAAATTAACATGAAAAGAACTTTATGAAATGATCACTAAGGAAAACGATATTCTCGATAAAGTAGGTGCAAATACCATAACTTTTGATTACTTTAAATAATATAGACGTGTTGATTTTGAGATTTTAAAGAATTTGATTACGTTTCTGTTAACTAATAATTTTAATTTTAATGAAGGTGATTGTTAAGACACCAAATAGCAGGTTGATTTTTAATTTTAAGTAGGTACTTAAATTCCATTTGTGTATTTTTAAATAATAAGATTGTTGTTTTCTTTTTCTTTTCTAAGTTTTCTAGTAAATGCAAATGCCAAGACTGATTGTGAATGTGTAATTCATAAATAATAATTATTAAAAACCCTAATTCTCATTAGAGTTTTTTATTGTAAAACTTTTGTCCAGCTTGAAAAGCGTTAGTCCGGCTTTAAAATAGTGTCTTGGGCTTTCCACAAACACCATGTCCGGCTTTAGGGCAAAATGTCCGGCCTAATACAGAGCTGAGTCCGGCTTTTTTATTTTAGGACCTGACAACCCTTCGGGGATAATAGTCGTGATAATAATGTATGTATACAGTGTGTTCGGGATAGGGCTTTGTATAACATAATAACATACATATCTACATACAGTGTGTTCGGGATAGGGCTAGCGATATTTTAAGGACATGTTATACAATCAATTTTGTGTAGGAAAGCATCCCCACTTTGAGCATTTATGGCCTTCTAATAAATTGGCCGCTATTTTAAATTTTCAGGATTTTTTTTCTGTTGCTGTCGAAAAATTATCCTGAAAAATTTAAAAAATTTAAAATAGCGGCCATTTTATCTGAAGGCCATAAATGCTCAAAATGAGGATGCTTTCCTACACAAAGTTGATTGTATAACATGACCTTAAAATATCGCTAGCCCTATCCCGAACACACTGTATGTAGATATGTATGTTATTATGTTATACAAAGTTTAGATACGTTTTGGTAAACGGTGGTCTAAGGCCGTTACACTAGAGTTAACGACAAGACTACCACTGCACAAACGATTACATATTTTCTTGTACACACTTCTACTAAGAACATTGTAGAATTATCGCCATCGTCTCCAATACGGCAGGCAACTATAAATCGATCCCATATTTCTCGGAGGCGGCAATGAATCCAATTATCTCCGCCCGGTGACATGTTAAATGTAGCCCATTGCTCCGGCGGGCTCTCGCAGCCGTATCTGTAATGTTCTCATTATTGGGGACCAATTATTCTGCTCTCCTATATTTATTGGGGGTACCTTTTAAGAGGTTGATTGCCATATTGTTGCTTGTGGATTGCTTTTGTTTTTCATCATCATCGCCAGCCTTTAAACGTCCCATTCCCAATGCTGGGCACAGTCCTTCCCATGCGGTGCCATAATCCACCACGCTGGCCCAACGATCCTACTTACGTTATGATTTTGATACCCTTTTGTTTTATTATGATAATGTTCCGTAAAATTATATTATGTAGGTTCCCCTCTATCTTTGACCACATTTTCGTGATTTTGAAAATTAGAGTTTCTAAGAGAGAAACTCAAAATAGCATATCCTAGTCTCATCAGCTTACCCCACTATATAGTATTTGACTTGTGTAAGCTTTTAATGGAAGGTCTGTTTTTTCCAACTACCTAAGTAGTGTTGCGAATGTAGAATTTTTTATAATTACAACTAGAAGTAATTATAGATGTTTTTCGTAGCGTTTCTTTACTGGCGAATCTTTTAATTGATAGGTTAGGTACACATACATTATACCACTGAACGATAGTAATCGTAACGTGTGTCGTAACTTTGAAAGACCTTTGGCAAGGCTTATTGATTATAATAAAACAGTAAAGCATTTGTGTTTCTTTACCTTAACTTAACAAAGACAAACCCTCGTTGTTGAAAATCATATCTGTGGCCCTTTGTCTGCTGTTATTAACCATGACACGTCAAGCACACTGCCAAGACGGCATGTCAAAACTTATATGGTATGGTTGGATATTTACATTAAATAAGTTAATAAACAATACTTACCAAAGCTAACACCGATTTATTTAACACACGTTCTTTTTCTCTACGGCCCGGTGGTCGAGTCAAGTCAAAGTCAAATGCTTTATTCAATATAAACCTTTACAGGTACATATTGACGTCAAAAAATAAGTAAGATATAAAAAAAGTTAACTAACAGTAGTTAAATCTTATCAACTAACTTAACTAGGTACCTACCTACCTAACTAATCTACCGTCAGAGTGGTCCGTAGTCCGTAGTGGTCAGCGACCCTGACTACGCATCGACGGTCGCGGGTTCGAATCCCGGTAAGGGCAAATGTTTGTGTGGTGAGCACGAGCATTTATGACCAAGTCATGGATGTTTATTAGTATTTATGTATATTTATCCGTTATTGAGTCACCATAGTTCGGGCTATGCTTAGTTTGGGGCTGAATGATTGGTGTGACACTTGTGAAATTATTTATTATTTTGCTTCTTCTTGAATGGATGTGCAGTCTTTAGTCCGTTAGTCGCCTTTTACGACACCCAAGGGAAGAGAGGGGGTGGTAGTATTCTTTCACTGCAACACGACACACGGTTAGAGAACACAAAACGCTTAAAAGACTGCGTGCACGTATCCGTGTTACACATTAGCAGCAACAGTGATACTGAAAGATTCCGTTTTGTCCCAAGCTACAAACGTTGTTACGTGTGATGTGTGATAGAATTACCGCACGGTGCCATGAATATTTCATGTAGTGTGTCGGGGCATGGCATGACAGTTGGGAGTCGATCTGAAGCTTTTTGAAGTGAATTACTGCGTTAGACGAGGAGGCTCTATTAAGATATCCGAAAGTGATAATATTTTTACAAACCACAGGTGAGGTAAAGTTTTTAAAAAATACCCGACAACTCACAATATGAAGAATTTTATTATTAATAACAATTAGTAAACAGAACAACTTAAGTAACCTATCTGAATCTAGAAAGCTGAAGCTCTGGTACGCCCGCTCGGCCCCGGCTGAGGCTCGGGGATAGGGTGAACTGGCAAGACGGCCAATCCTGGCAGCGAGGCGTCCACGCCAGCTTCTTCGTTTTGAGAAGGCAGATTCACCGCAGTCTCGTTGTGATCAGTCTGATCAGCATCTGTAACATACATGATGATTTATTACACTTCAGAAAATCTCGTGTAGTCTGAAGCAATGAAAATTAATATTATCGTTATGTGCTAAATAGCAGTTAACATGAAAACTTATGCATTCAGCCGCAAGCGTGCATTCAAGTGCCTAAAAGCAAAGCTCTTTAAGACAGCAGTGAAATGACTAAAACTTCAGACATCACACGAGAAACAATAAAAAAAAATGCAAATGCGTCATCAACAATAGAATACCGATCCTCCATTACCAATAACACACTGAAAAGTGATGAAAAATAAAAGGAAAATACATTGTGTACTCATCACTGTGTCATAGGGGTTAAAAGTTACAGCATGACACATCACTTACTCACCACCTTCAAAGAAAGCTGAGCAAGTCTCCGGCGTCAACTCGCTGCGCCACAGCACCATGTGTTCGGTAGCTGACTGAGTCTTCTTGCCGTACGAACCAGCAAGCAGTTCCAGCTCATAGCGGTGATGAGGCAACGCACGCACGATCTTATAAGGACCGCGCATGCCGGAGTCCAGCTTTCCAGCAGACTGTGACGCCTTGTTCACTAACACGAAGTCACCGACAGCGAATGTGCGTGGCTGCCGACGACCTTCGTTGACGTACTCGTCTTGGCGGCGCTGGTTACTTGCAAGCAACTCGGACGCACGCTGTCTTCTGAGGGTTAATAATGCTTCTCGATTAGGGTTATCATTATGCAAAGCAACGTCCCCAGAGCGTCAGTGTGGATCGTGGAAAATGGAATATCCGGCTTTGACCAGGATTCGATTGGTTGGTAAGGAGCTCTGGGCACCTTTTTATGTGCCAGGCATACAAGGCAGTGACTGACGTACTTCCTTACAAACGCTCGTAGACAAGGAAACCAAAAATTACGTAATATCAAGTCTACTGTCCTATCTACACCTAAGTGATTATGGTCATCATGAAAGACTCTCAACAAACTGAGCCTGTGACCTCTGGGTATAAAACATAAAAGCCACGAATCTTCCCCAGTTGGCGTATGCTTATATTAGAGCAGGTCATTTTTAATTACATACCTAGTTGTATCTAGTTCCCCATTTCTTAACTTTGACATTAAGTCCATAGTCTCAGCATCCACCGTTTGAGCGATCTTTGCCCAACTATTAGGATTCCGTATGTGAGAAACATTAATAGGAGGATTCCGACTCAGAAAGTCTGCGTGCTGCATAAAAGATCCCTTCCGTTCAAAACGAATCGAAAGTCTTGCATGTAGATCCACCAGCGCGCGACCCGAGGTAACAAGTCCTTCTTACGCTCTGTCAGCTTAAGTGAATTGCAATCCGTCACTATTTTAAAGTCTATTCCAATTAAATAGTGCCGGAAGTGCTTTAGAGCGCGAACAATTGCTAACGTTTCTAACTCGTAACTGTGATACCTCGACTCAGCGCCTATGGGTGGCCTTACTGAAATAGCCAACAACTCTTTTTTTTACCTGAATGCTCCTGTAGCAAAAAGCACCGAAACCGATTGCACTGGCATCAGTGTGGATCTCAATGGGTAATTGGGGATCAAAGATCGCTAAAACGGGTTCATCAGTTAAACACCTAACAATGTAGTCGCGCGTACCGTCCTGTTCAGCGCCCCAAATGAATGGCTCGCCTTTTCGCAATAGTTTAGCTATAGGTGCAGTTTTGGAAGCATACCCGGCTATATACCGCCTAAAATAGATATTAATTGTTTAAACAAACTCTTGTAATTTTTAAATGTTACATGCATTGTTTTTTTTTTATTATATTTAAACTTTCTTTTTACCTACATATACATCTATATTGTACTTTCAGTAAATTTTATTAATGATAAGTGTGTACTATCAAAATGTCAATAGAATCCGTACTAAACTAACTCAATTTTACTTAAACTTACTAAACTTTGATTACGATGTCATATGCTTGACCGAAACTAACTTAACCAAAAGTGTCTTTGATGGGGAGTTTGTGGACTCGCGTTATAATGTTTTTCGACGAGACCGCATAGACAGTAACTCTTCTAAAGCCGAAGGCGGGGGTGTCCTTATTGCAATAAAAAAATATTTTCAAGTAATTAGACGGGCATCCTGGGATAGTGATTTAGAGGATATCTGGGTTACTATAATACCGGAAAACAGTAATGTCCCTAATTTAAACATATGCGTCTGTTATCTTCCCCCAGATCTGAGTTGTTCTAAGCTGGAAAGTTATTATTCTAATTGTCAAACAGTATTATTAAACCATTGTCTTGCGGATAACTGCCTAGTCATTGGTGATTTTAACAACCATGATTTTACCACTACCACTCCTAATGAGCCATCACATACCTCACATTG
This sequence comes from Scoparia ambigualis, assembly GCA_963921215.1. Classification (NCBI taxonomy): domain Eukaryota; kingdom Metazoa; phylum Arthropoda; class Insecta; order Lepidoptera; family Crambidae; genus Scoparia; species Scoparia ambigualis. The sequence goes on along the minus strand of OY992521.1, from coordinate 23,267,903 downwards.
TAAAAAAACAGTCTTCCTACAGGAATTTGTCTCACTTTGCCATCTTTATCAGTGTAATGACGTAACTAACCAAAATAATCGTATTCTCGACTTAATATTATCCTCAGTTAAAGGTCTCAAAGTTGAAGAGGCGGTCGCGCTTAGTTTAAAAGATATACACCACCCTGCTTTACATTTTGAGTTTCCCTTATTATCTAAACCAGTAAAGTGTCTGAAAAAACGAAATAATAAAAGACTAAACTTTGCAAAGTCTGACTATAATGAAATACAACAAGAGTTGCGGAGTATTGATTGGCTTAATATTTTGTCGTGTCCTGATGTAGATGCATGTACTGATGCTTTTTACACGACACTTTTTGAAATTATAGTAAAGTATACACCGCTTTCTACATCAAAACCACAAAACTACCCTATCTGGTATAGCAAACCCTTAGTGAAGTGTAATGAAGAAAAAAAAAAATTCCACGCCCTATTTAAAAAATTTCATAACCCACGTGATTATGACACATTCTCTTTGCTCCGTGACCGCTTCAAAAAAATGGCTGATAAATGTTACAGTGACTACATTGCGTCAATTGAGGAGTCTATGAGTAAAGATGTAAAAATGTTTTGGAGATTTGTGAGTAATAGAAAAGGTCATGTCTCAATGCCAAACGTAATGCATTGCGGTGACTCTTCATCCTCAAATGGACATGAGATATGTGAACTGTTTTCGACCTATTTTGCTTTGGTTTATAAAGATGGCTCTCAAGATTGCAGTCAATCTTCAACTCTACCCGGTTATAAATCCGAACAAACTGGAAATATATTTTCAGACACACTTAGTTTTATCTGTATTACTGAAAGTGACATACTCAGAAAAATTAAGCAGCTTGACACAAACAAAGGTGCTGGACCGGATCAAATACCACCATCCTTTATTAAACGATGCGGTAAAGAGCTGAGCGTTCCACTGAACATTATATTTAATAAATCTCTTTCCTGTGGAGTCTTTCCAAAGCGATGGAAAACAGCCCATATAATTCCGATCTTCAAGAATGGTGATAAGTCCCGCTGCGAAAACTATAGACCAATTAGCATTTTGTCTTGCTTCGGTAAATTGTTCGAATCTTTGGTCTACGACCGGTTGTACTACCATTTTATACCCCTTATCTCCAACAAGCAACATGGCTTTGTCAAAGGTCGGTCAACAGTCTCTAACCTTTTGGTTTACAAAGATTACCTTTGTAAAAGTTTTGCTAGAGGTGGACAGGTTGACTCTATCTATACGGATTTCTCCAAGGCGTTTGATAGAGTCCCTCATGAACTACTCTGTGCTAAGCTTGCCTCTTACGGTATTCATGGTAGCCTACTACGCTGGATGACCTCATACCTCGGTAAAAGAAGTCAGTTAGTCACTCTTAGAGGATTCTTTTCATCCCCAATTCAAGTAGCTTCAGGGGTTCCCCAAGGGTCGCATTTGGGACCCCTCCTATTTATTGTTTTCATTAACGATCTTATTGAGCGCTTGTCGTGCGAATGTTTACTTTATGCTGACGATTTGAAGTTATTCCGTACAATCACTTCATCTAATGACTGCAATCTCTTACAGATAGATTTAAATACCATTTCGGACTGGTGTAAGAAAAACCTAATGCTTCTCAATGTCGCGAAGTGTTTAACTGTATCATTCACTAACAAGCGTCACGGTATCGTTTATGACTACTCAATTGGCGGCCAAGTTCTGAGAAGGTGTAATTCCGCTATGGACTTGGGCATTCTATTCGACGACAGGCTTTCTTTTAGAGCACATTATCAACACATAACATCGAAGGCTAATCAACTCCTTGGATTTGTGCTAAGGTCAACGAAGGGATTTAAAAAACCACACACTTTACTGTGTTTATTCTTTGCACTTGTTAGAAGTACGCTGGAGTATGGCAGTCCAGTTTGGTCGCCGTACTACAAAGTGCACATAGACGAAATAGAAAGGGTTCAGAGGAAATGTTTGCGATTGCTATGCTATCGTCAACATTTAGGTCGCAGCTATCTTAATTACGAGTCAAGACTTGCAAAATTTAGAGTGCAAAAGTTAGAAACCCGTCGAAAATATTTTGATTTTCTTTATCTTTACAAAATTGTTCATTCAGTACTCGAAACCCCTTATTTACTTTCCCTTATTTACTTTCCCAAGTTACCTTTAACACTAGGTACAGTACACGCAGGTCCATAGAAACTAATCTTTTTGCTTTACAAACTTATAAAAATAATATTTCCTTTTATAATCCTCTTGTTAGGATGTCTCGTCAGTACAATGAGTTGGCAAAAAATAACCTAGATCTGGATATATTTTCTTCTAAAATTACGACTTACATAAGAGCACTTAAGGATATCCTCTATTTCACATCAGACATTATAAAACCATAATCTGTTTTTTGTAATTTGAAATTAATGTTATATAGTGATTATTTGTAAGATAAGATTTTATTTTATAAGGGTTTCTCCATTTTGTTTTTATAGGGCACACATACTTTGGATTGCAATCCAGCCTTTTAGTTTTTAATTTTATGTGTTTTTATAGAAACAATTGTAATCTGTCTTGTGTGTATAAATAAATAAATAAAAATAAAATAAAATACCCCGCTAGGCCTAAGAATTGGCGAACTTCTTTTACATTTGTAGGTTTTGGAGATCTGACGAGATCCTCAACCTTTCCTGGGCTCGGCCGTACCTGCCCATGTCCTATTAGACGACCAAGATACTCAACTTCGGTATCAAGAAAGGTACACTTCTTCAAATTAATGGAAAACCCCGCGTCAGTTAGTATACGCAAAACTTCTCGCAGAGTATTTAGACCTTCGTCAACAGAGTTAGACAGCGCTAACACATCGTCGATATATGTCAGAATTCTCCCAGAATCTATCAGTGGCTTTCAAAGTCTTTGTTATGATTCTCTGATAGACTATGGGAGCATTGGCTAGTCTGTAGGGCATTTTTAGGTATTCATAATGCCCTTCGGGCGTCACAAAGGCAGTTTTGCTGATTGAATCATCATCATTTTTAATTGGCACCCGATGAAAGCCTGTTGCCATGTCGAGGCTAGAAAAATACTTAAATTTTCCTAATTTATCGATATGATCATCGATGAACGATGTAAGGGAAACCTCTCTTTCACGGTAACGGCGTTAAGTGCACGGTAGTCTACACATATCCTATCACTCCCGTCTTTCTTTTTGACAAGAATGATAGGACTTGTATAGTCAGACTTCGACTCGCGAATGATTCCCTTATCTAACAAATCGTTAATAATGTCGCGAACCCTATTCTTTTCGTCAACAGATAGTTTGTAAGGACGATGACTAATGGGGGTAGATGACGTCAATCTAATTTCCATACTGCCCGTGTTCACCGTGGAAGTTGCCGTACCCGTGATGAAAGTATTAGAGAACTCTTTAATTAGACTCACTAAGCGGTCTTTTTCATTACCAGTCAAGAGAGTTTTGATACTCTCAGCCTCCACAGTAATCACGTCCTGTATTCGCGAAGAATCGTCTAGTCGGGTTAATCTTTGCTCATTATTTGTCCGAATGTAAGTAATCCCCTTTCGATTTAAAACGTCAGTTCCGACAAAATTGGTGCACCGATACAGTTACTGGGGACAACGTATAAATAATAAATAATAAAATAATAAATCTTACCTACAATCACACCAATTATCTAGCCCAAGAGAAGCTTCGAAGAAACTCATTAAATGGTTACTAGACAACGGATAAACATACTTAAAATACTTAAATACATACTTATTATACATACAAAACACCCAGACCCGAGACAATTTAGAAAAACAATAATTTCTAAATTGACCCGACCGGGGATAGTAGTAGGGTTTTGAGAGTTCTGGCGCACTCAAAACTGGTCTGGTTCTGACCCCCGCTGGGCTAGTTCAAGTCGTTTCCAAAACTACAAAAAAAAAAAAAAAAAGGAAAACCCCCCCATTTGAATCGATTGCGCTGGGTCCCAGAGCGATATCTTTAACCGTTTCCGAGATACAATTTTCGAGCGGCAGCTCTCAGTTGATTTACTAATGAATCGTTAATGACTCCTCGGTCCTAATCACCATTCCCGATGCACATCATTATCTAATGACGTACCGACGCCACTGTACTCTTGTTCAGTTGATTTACTAATAAACCACTGTTAATGACACCTCGGTCTAATCACCTTAACAACTATGCGATTGTATTTTATTGATTCTTCAGGAAAGCGCTTTGTCTTCATCTCACCTGATGTTAGGAGATGAAAAGTAAGATCAAAGTGAAGGCATAACTTCACCTGGAATCCTCACTACTAAGGCACTGACTTAGATAAAATGGTGGTACGAAGCTTGCCAAACGGATATCGAACCCGTGACCCGGAGTCTGAGACCGGGGTAGTCCTAACCACTTCACCACAGAGGTGGTTAGTGAGCTAATTGTAATCATTCAAGTCCTACCACCAACCATACTGAATACACACATGTGCAACCTCTGCTGGGAATCGAACCCGTGACGGTGAGTCTGAGACCGGGGTAGTCCTAACCACTTAACCACAGCGGCGGTTAGTGTGTTAATTGTAATAATGGGCATTCGGTATGCATGAAATCTTCCCTTCATGGACCATCTCTCGTGAAATATTTTTGCTATAATAATACACCCATACTTACTAACTTTCTGATAAGAGTATATCTTAATAACTTTGTTCATTATAATTAGATAAACTCTATTTACTTATACTTTGAAACTAGTTTATCTGCTCGTTTAAATTAAATTAGCTACCGAACTTGTTTATTCGTGATAGAGAAACACACATTGTTCATTAAAATTAGACTTTGAAAGTAAAATTTTCCTAAACTAAAGTTAAAATAATCATTACATTAACTATCTTGTCTTGTTAAACAACATCGAATTAGATATCTTAAGTAGAGTAAGTTCAAATAGTCATTACTTACTAAAATTGATATATAACACACTGAGTTGTCTATTTTCGATACTCGTGCATAGGAAACTACTACAAGTGCTCCGTTCTGTATTCAACGCCAGTACCATGAATGTAAGTAAAACGTTTTTATTTTTTATTTTCTGAGTGAATGTTCTGATTTGTTCTGACTTCTGTCTAACGTATATGATGTGCATAAAACTGATGTGATTCGCTTTTATTTTTTAATTACTGAGTGAATGTTCTGATTTTTTATGACTTCTGAGTAACGTATAAAATTGTACTGGTTGTTACAGATTGCTCGTTCTACATTCAATGAAGACGATGACGATGTGGTGTTCCAAGAAAACACATATAAACATTATTATTACCCACAGTCGGACGACGATGAACTTCCATCGTTGCAGAAGAAAGAATCAATCGACGAATTCTTTGAACCACCAAAGAAGAAGCCGAGGACAATGAGATCTTCAACAGTTGGACGTTGTTCCGGGAGAGATTCGACATCTTACGTGTCAACCAACACCGACGACGGAGCAAGTGCAACACATCTCATTAAGATTGAGGTGTATGATTTGAAGAAGATTGAAAACATTGATCAATCGGACCATTGGAAGCATGCAGATGTTCATGTGAAATATTACACAAAGTCTATCAATGACGATCATCATAAGAAAACTCGTCAGCTTATTTACAACATAACAAAGGGAATATCCAATTCTCCGAATTGTCGGAAATACTCTTACAGCAACAAAGATAAAAAGTAATACGCCTAAATCCATAGTACTTATTTGTGATTTTGTAAAACGAAGCACTTTCTTATGTCATACAATAAATCAGATATTGGTTTGTGAGTATAAAATAAATATATTGTTAAATCATTTACTTGTTTTTATTTATTTCAAAGGTTTTAATGAAAATACCAAGTTAAATTTCAACGTATTTAATAATAATTTCTCAAAAAAAAAATAGGTTACAGTTACATGTTATTGAATCAATAAAAAAAAGACTTAAATACATGTTTTATTAACACATCATTATTATGTATCTTTATTAAACATTTCAACAAAGTCACTAAGAGGCATACCTCTAAGCTTAAGATACAAATACACAAGACGTTATTCACCATAAAGAATAAGAAATATCGAATACAATATAACTTAAATTATATAAAATAGTTTTTTAAAATTTTATTTATCGTAATTTATAATGACCCCATGCTAATGTGTCAGTGGAATTTCGTATAATATATCTCTTGGTATCATTGTAAGACAAACAAATTTTATTTATCTTTTGAGTAAAAATGACATGTTTAATGGATCTAAAACGATACATTTCAGCAAGTTCTACATTTTTTTTAAACAAACAAGTTTTATAATTATGTAATTTCAATTGTCTAGTTACACATTTGTTTACACCTTTTGCTTTAGTTATTGTTTTATTCTCTACTTGCATAGCATACATTTTTGAGCGTAAACCGACAAATTCAGAAAAAACATGGCCATTGTGTTCATCTTTAAAATAACCTAATTTTTTCTTATTTAATAAAGGAAAACCATAAATATTGTTTCGTGCGTAATCCGATGTGTCAAAATAATTACATGTATCGGGTAGAATTTCTTTATAAAAATCTGCACAAAAAATTTGGTAAACTAAGCTGTCAGTGTCCGTATACAACAATTTTAAATTTTCAAATTTACACTTCATGTATTTGTAATGGAATGGAATGTTCCTTTTATTATTTACGCTGACTTCGAATCGTTTTTAAAACCTATTGCCTCTTGTTCTGGTGATCCTAACAAATCATCAACCATTAATGTTCAGAGACATGACGTGTACAGTTTCGGTTATTATATTAAGTGTTCATATGATAGTAATCTCTCTAAATATGTTAGTTATAGCGGAGAAAACTGTGCTCATGTATTTATGAATAAGCTCCAAGAAGATTTAAAAATTATATGTAGTAAATATAGTTTTCAAACTGCTCGTCTCTCTCTTACGAATGAAAATAAAAAATATATAGAAGAAACCAAAGTATGTTACATTTGTAAAAAAGATTTATATGAGCAATTTATTGACTACAACTGGCAGACGGGAGCGTTTATAGGTGTTTCACATGAAATATGTAGTAAAAAGTTTCATAAAATAGACTTTGTACCAGTAGTATTACATAATCTAAGTAATTACGATGCTCACTTTATTGTACACGCATTAAATTTTGCTGATGGTGAAGTACAAATAATCCCCCAAAATAAAGAAAAATATATTTCATTTTCTAAAATTCTTCACTTAAACGGTCAGCGTGTAAGTTTAAGGTTTATTGATTCTTTTAAATTTTTATCAAGTAGTTTAAATTCATTAGCTTCTAATCTTAATAATAATCAGTTTATAGAACTAAAAAATGAATTTCCGAATGTAAACGACTTTGAATTGCTGAAAAGAAAAGGTGTATATCCATATGAGTATATGAGTTCTTTCAGGTCATTAAAATCACCATCATTACCAAAAATTTATGACTTTTTTAATTCACTTACTGGGTCAACGATTTCTAACGAAGACTACGTTCACGCTCAAAGATTGTGGTCTCATTTTAAATGTTGTAGTATGTCTGATTATTCTAATCTTTATTTAAAAACAGATGTTTTGCTTTTAAGTGATATATTCGAAAACTTTAGAAATGTTTGTTTAAAAACCTATGATTTAGATCCTGCTCATTATTACACTGCTCCTGGTTTAAGCTGGGACGCTATGTTAAAGTTTACCGAAGTCGAAATCGAGTTATTGACAGATTTTGATAAAATAGCCTTTATAAAAGCTGGTATCAGAGGTGGTGTGTCTCAATGTAGTAATCGTTACGCTAAAGCCAATAATCCTTATATGGATAATTATAAAGCAGATGATCCTATTTCTTTTCTAACATATTTGGATGCTAATAATTTGTATGGGTGGGCTATGTCTCAGTATTTACCTATTTCTCAATTTGAATGGGCGAGTGTTGATGTTAATTTTAATGTTCCTATCACTTCAGAGTTTGGTTACATTTTAGAAGTAGATTTGGAATATCCTGATAGCCTTCATGATCATCATTCCGATTTACCATTATGTCCTGAAAATATTTGTATTGGTGGTTCTAAGGAACGAAAGCTGGTCCCAAATTTAAATAATAAGGAAAAATATATTTTACATTATAGAAATCTCTTACAAAGCTTAGAGTTGGGTTTAAAACTTACGAAAGTTCATAGAGTTCTGAAATTTAAACAAAGTGCCTGGTTAAAAAAATATATAGATTTAAACACGCAATTGCGTACGTTAGCAAAATCTGATTTTGAAAAAGATTTTTATAAGTTAATGAATAATTCAATTTTTGGAAAGACCATGGAAAATATTGAAAAAAGAGTAAACGTTAAACTATTAACTCACTGGGAAAATCGGGGTAAAAGAAAAGGTGTGTCAGATCTGATTGCCAAACCTGAATTTCATAGTTTGTCAGTTTTCTCTGAGAGTTTAGTAGCAGTCCAATTACAAAAGACTAAACTTTTTTACAATAAACCCATATTTTTAGGTTTTAGTATATTAGATTTATCAAAAACTTTAATGTATGATTTCCATTACAAATACATGAAGTGTAAATTTGAAAATTTAAAATTGTTGTATACGGACATTGACAGCTTAGTTTACCAAATTTTTTGTGCAGATTTTTATAAAGAAATTCTACCCGATACATGTAATTATTTTGACACATCGGATTACGCACGAAACAATATTTATGGTTTTCCTTTATTAAATAAGAAAAAATTAGGTTATTTTAAAGATGAACACAATGGCCATGTTTTTTCTGAATTTGTCGGTTTACGCTCAAAAATGTATGCTATGCAAGTAGAGAATAAAACAATAACTAAAGCAAAAGGTGTAAACAAATGTGTAACTAGACAATTGAAATTACATAATTATAAAACTTGTTTGTTTAAAAAAAATGTAGAACTTGCTGCAATGTATGGTTTTAGATCCATTAAACATGTCATTTTTACTCAAAAGATAAATAAAATTTGTTTGTCTTACAATGATACCAAGAGATATATTATACCAAATTCCACTGACACATTAGCATGGGGTCATTATAAATTACGATAAATAAAATTTTAAAAAACTATTTTATATAATTTAAGTTATATTGTATTCGATATTTCTTATTCTTTATGGTGAATAACGTCTTGTGTATTTGTATCTTAAGCTTAGAGGTATGCCTCTTAGTGACTTTGTTGAAATGTTTAATAAAGATACATAATAATGATGTGTTAATAAAACATGTATTTAAGTCTTTTTTTTATTGATTCAATAACATGTAACTGTAACCTATTTTTTTTTGAGAAATTATTATTAAATACGTTGAAATTTAACTTGGTATTTTCATTACCTACCCACACACCCACCAACGAACCTTGGCCCTGGCAACACACAACATCCGCACGTTGAGGACCGATGCAAAGATTGTAGAGCTGGAGGAAGAATTGAGCAGATTGCGGTGGGACATCATGGGACTATCAGAAATCCGACGAGAGGGGCAGGATATGGTAGTCCTTGATTCTGGCAACATGCTCTTCTTCCGGGAAGGAGAACGAAAATCCCAGGGTGGTGTTGGGTTTCTCGTCCGCAAGTCCCTTGTTAACAACGTTATCAAGGTCGATAGTGTGTCAGGTAGAGTTGCGTACCTTATACTCAGAATCACCGATCGGTATTCGCTGAAGGTCATACAGGTATATGCACCAACCTCGACACACCCTGACGAAGAAGTAGAGGCTCTGTATGAGGAGATATCTGAAGCCATACATTCCTCCGAAACGTACTTCACCGTTGTTATGGGGGACTTCAATGCAAAGGTAGGCACAAGGAACGGCGATGAGTTGAGAGTGGGGCAATATGGATATGGACAGCGGAACCAAAGGGGCCAACGGTTGGTCGACTTTATGGAGAAGGAGGAACTCTTTTTGATGAACTCTTTCTTCCGGAAGCGACCAACCAGGAAGTGGACGTGGATAAGCCCCGATGGTTCAACCAGAAATGAGATCGACTTCATCATGACGACCAAGAAGCGTATATTCAGTGATGTCTCCGTGATCAGTAGGGTGAAAACCGGTAGCGATCACCGGATTGTTAGAGGCACACTGAATATCAACATCAAGCTCGAGAGGTCACGTCTGGTGAAGTCCACACTCCGTCCTGGCCCTGCCCAGATCCAGAGCCCGGAACACTTTCAACTCGAACTCCAAAATCGCTTCCAGTGCCTAGCCGAGTGCGAAACTGTGGACGAGATCAGCAGCGGGCTTGTGGAAACTGTCCAAGCTGTGGGGTCTAAGTTCTTTAAGACCCCACGCCGGAAAAAGCCTCAAAAGCTCTCAGACGGAACCATTAAGTTAATGGAAGACCGGAAAGAAATGATACTGCAATCTTCAGCTGATATGTCGGAATATGGCAAACTCAATAGACGAATCTCGAAATCTGTGCGACACGACCTGCGCTCCTATAGTGCTAAATGCATTAGGGACGCAATTGCGCGGAACCAAGGCGCCAAAGTGTTCGCAAAGAATTCGTCTATTGGTCAGAGCCAAATGACTAAGCTGAAGATCGAGGACGGCAGTGTCATTTCGTCGAAGCCGGAGATTCTGAGAGAGCTCGAGAGGTTTTATGGACAGTTGTACACCTCAACACAAGAGCCCGCTGTTGGTACAGCTCAGGACACCAGAGCTAAGTTAACCCGACACTATACCGAAGATATCCCTGACATCAGCCTGTATGAGATTAGTATGGCTCTTAAACAGCTTAAAAACAACAAGGCGCCGGGTGATGACGGAATTACCACTGAACTTCTGCGAGCGGGTGGAAAACCGATACTCGTAGTCCTCCAGAAGTTGTTTAATTCCGTCATGCTCGAAGGTACTACGCCAGAAGCATGGCACAGGAGTGCGGTGGTGCTCTTCTTCAAGAAAGGCGATAACACCTTATTGAAGAATTATAGACCCATCTCACTCCTGAGCCATGTGTACAAGCTGTTTTCGAGAGTCATTACGAACCGTCTCGAACGCAGGTTTGACGACTTCCAGCCTCCCGAACAAGCCGGTTTCCGAAAAGGCTTTAGTACCATAGACCACATACATACGCTCCGCCAGATTATACAGAAGACTGAGGAGTATAATCGGCCCTTATGTTTAGCGTTTGTGGACTACGAGAAAGCCTTCGATTCTATCGAAACCTGGGCTGTGTTGCAGTCCCTCCAGCGTTGCCATATCGACTATAGGTATATCGAAGTGTTGAAATGTTTGTATAGAAACGCTACTATGTCGATCCGATTACAAGACGAGAGTACGAAACCAATCCAATTGCAGAAAGGTGTGAGACAGGGAGACGTCATATCTCCGAAACTGTTCACAAATGCGTTGGAGGACGTTTTCAAGCTCTTGAATTGGAACGGATTCGGCATCAACATTAATGGCGAATACATCACTCACCTTCGTTTTGCCGATGATATAGTCATAATGGCGGAGTCGCTGGAGAACCTCAACACCATGCTCAGCGACCTCAATATCGTATCCCAACAGGTGGGTCTTAAAATGAACATGGACAAGACGAAGATCATGTCGAATGTCCATGTTGAACCCGTACCGGTAATTGTTGGGAGCGATACTATCGAAGTTGTCGACCACTACACCTACTTAGGACAGATTGTCCAGTTAGGTAGGTCCAACCTCGACAAAGAGGTCGCCCGGAGAATCCAACTCGGATGGGCAGCGTTCGGGAAATTACGAGATATCTTTGCATCGAAGATTCCGCAGTGCCTAAAGACAAAGGTCTTTAACCAATGTGTGTTGCCGGTGATGACATATGGCACCGAAACGTGGTCCTTAACTGTTGGCCTTTTAGAAAAGCTCAGAGTCACACAGCGAGCAATGGAGAGAGCTATGCTCGGAGTTTCTTTGCGCGATAGAATCCGAAACGAGGATATTCGCCAAAGAACCGGAGTTGCCGACATAGCTCGTAAGATTTGCAAGCTGAAGTGGCAATGGGCAGGCCACATCGCTCGACGAACCGACAACCGTTGGGGAAGAAAGGTTCTCGAGTGGAGACCACGCACTGGAAGACGCAGTGTTGGTAGGCCTCCCACTAGGTGGACCGACGACATCGTGAGAGTCGCAGGCAACCGGTGGATGCGAGTGGCGAGTTGTCGGTCAGGATGGAGGTCAAAGGGGGAGGCCTATGTTCAGCAGTGGACGTCTTCAGGCTGGTGATGATGATGATTTTCATTAAAACCTTTGAAATAAATAAAAACAAGTAAATGATTTAACAATATATTTATTTTATACTCACAAACCAATATCTGATTTATTGTATGACATAAGAAAGTGCTTCGTTTTACAAAATCACAAATAAGTACTATGGATTTAGGCGTATTACTTTTTATCTTTGTTGCTGTAAGAGTATTTCCGACAATTCGGAGAATTGGATATTCCCTTTGTTATGTTGTAAATAAGCTGACGAGTTTTCTTATGATGATCGTCATTGATAGACTTTGTGTAATATTTCACATGAACATCTGCATGCTTCCAATGGTCCGATTGATCAATGTTTTCAATCTTCTTCAAATCATACACCTCAATCTTAATGAGATGTGTTGCACTTGCTCCGTCGTCGGTGTTGGTTGACACGTAAGATGTCGAATCTCTCCCGGAACAACGTCCAACTGTTGAAGATCTCATTGTCCTCGGCTTCTTCTTTGGTGGTTCAAAGAATTCGTCGATTGATTCTTTCTTCTGCAACGATGGAAGTTCATCGTCGTCCGACTGTGGGTAATAATAATGTTTATATGTGTTTTCTTGGAACACCACATCGTCATCGTCTTCATTGAATGTAGAACGAGCAATCTGTAACAACCAGTACAATTTTATACGTTACTCAGAAGTCATAAAAAATCAGAACATTCACTCAGTAATTAAAAAATGAAAGCGAATCACATCAGTTTTATGCACATCATATACGTTAGACAGAAGTCAGAACAAATCAGAACATTCACTCAGAAAATAAAAAATAAAAACGTTTTACTTACATTCATGGTACTGGTGTTGAATACAGAACGGAGCACTTGTAGTAGTTTCCTATGCACGAGTATCGAAAATAGACAACTCAGTGTGTTATATATCAATTTTAGTAAGTAATGACTATTTGAACTTACTCTACTTAAGATATCTAATTCGATGTTGTTTAACAAGACAAGATAGTTAATGTAATGATTATTTTAACTTTAGTTTAGGAAAATTTTACTTTCAAAGTCTAATTTTAATGAACAATGTGTGTTTCTCTATCACGAATAAACAAGTTCGGTAGCTAATTTAATTTAAACGAGCAGATAAACTAGTTTCAAAGTATAAGTAAATAGAGTTTATCTAATTATAATGAACAAAGTTATTAAGATATACTCTTATCAGAAAGTTAGTAAGTATGGGTGTATTATTATAGCAAAAATATTTCACGAGAGATGGTCCATGAAGGGAAGATTTCATGCATACCGAATGTCCATTATTACAATTAACACACTAACCGCCGCTGTGGTTAAGTGGTTAGGACTACCCCGGTCTCAGACTCACGGTCACGGGTTCGATTCCCAGCAGAGGTTGCACATGTGTGTATTCAGTATGGTTGGTGGTAGGACTTGAGTGATTACAATTAGCTCACTAACCACCTCTGTGGTGAAGTGGTTAGGACTACCCCGGTCTCAGACTCCGGGTCACGGGTTCGATATCCGTTTGGCAAGCTTCGTACCACCGTTTTATCTAAGTCAGTGCCTTAGTAGTGAGGATTCCAGGTGGAGTTATGCCTTCACTTTGATCTTACTTTTCATCTCCTAACATCAGGTGAGATGAAGACAAAGCGCTTTCCTGAAGAATCAATAAAATACAATCGCATAGTTGTTAAGGTGATTAGACCGAGGTGTCATTAACAGTGGTTTATTAGTAAATCAACTGAACAAGAGTACAGTGGCGTCGGTACGTCATTAGATAATGATGTGCATCGGGAATGGTGATTAGGACCGAGGAGTCATTAACGATTCATTAGTAAATCAACTGAGAGCTGCCGCTCGAAAATTGTATCTCGGAAACGGTTAAAGATATCGCTCTGGGACCCAGCGCAATCGATTCAAATGGGGAAGTTTTCCTTTTTTTTTTTTTTTTTTTTTTTTTTTTAGTTTTGGAAACGACTTGAACTAGCCCAGCGGGGGTCAGAACCAGACCAGTTTTGAGTGCGCCAGAACTCTCAAAACCATACTACTGGGGATCGAACCCGGGACCTCAGAGATGGCGACACCATGAAAACCGGTGTACAAACCACTCGACCAAGGAGGTCGTCGTCGTATGATTCTACCTCAAGAGATACTTCCGGAAACTCTATAATAGTCGTTACGTAAGAGGTTGACTCTACTTCTTGATTGCTTATTCCCCGCATCAAACGATAAGCCGGAGTTCTATTAAAGTTAAAATGTTTCAAAATAGATTCTGAAATCAACGATATGTCAGATCCGCTATCAATAAGGACATCAACGGGTATTTTCTGAACTAAGGCTGTCGTCACATTGTCGTGTGGGGATTCGATTCTGAGCAAAAATTTACATTCGAAGAATTTTTCTTATTAGGTTCTTCAGAACGTTGTTTGAAAAAGCAAGAATCTAATGACCATTACGTTTACAGAATGTGCAAAATTTCAAGGGTCTCTTATCGTTTGATGTTGAAGGGGTTGGCTTTAAATGGGAGTCAGTTTGGGAAACAGTGTTCTCAGATTTGGACTTTTTGGGGCAATGCCACCTTTTATGAACGACTTTGCCGCAAATACGACATGAAATGTTTTTATCACTCTTAGGTGCTTCGCGTTTTCGCAGATGGAGCTTCTTGGTTTAACAAAAGTTGATAAAAACTGAACAAGACTATTAATTTGTAATTTGGCGTTGGTTGCCGCAGCCTTTATCAGGGGATCGGAAATGCCACGCACAACAATTGCAACTTTTAATTTATCTGATAATCCTCTGACAATATTTAGTCGTAAAAGAGATCTGCGCGCATAGTCCGCGTAAGTCGCATAATCATCTGAGTTAGAATGCATGACATCATATAAAACAGTAGCAAAATCTACGTTGCGCGGACACAGTGAGCGAAACTCTGCCTCAAAACTGGTCCAAGTCCTGTCATTTGTGACCCATTCATTGAGCCAAAGTCGCGCATCACCCCGTAAACAACCACTTATTCGTCCGAGGCGCTCACGGTTATCCCAATTATTTAATTGACGGCAGCGGTCAACCTCAGCACACCATGCCTCAAAATCATGTTTGTTTGGATCAAACTGAGAAATATAATAATTTTGCGACCTTACTTGAACAAGTGCCGATAATGCTCCAACAATCCTCTCCGTTGCGTCCTGGCTCTCCGACGCACGCGAGCCGCCCTCGGTCAGCGGTTCGGTCGTGCGTGACCGTGGCGCGATCGCTAGGTGGAGCCGGTTCGTGCTGGCTGGTTGGATGCGACGGAAAGTCCTTGGACGGTTTTACAGATGACTGCAACCTACCCTCGAGTACTTCTAGCCGTGTCATAATTTTATCTAATGCCTCGTTGCGTAAGCCATGGCGACGGCCATACGAACTATCACGACGCCTATGTTGAGTTCTGCGCGAGCTACCCGAACTAGCAGAGTTACGCTTTCTAATAAGACTATCAGGCGGGGAACGTACAGGCCGCCTAGGTAATCTAACGGGCCGGTCGGTGGAACGATCCCTGTTTCTCGTTGTCGGCGACGAATAACGCCTAACACTAGAACAATCACTAATCTCACCCGACTTGCGTCTACTACGCCGGTGTTTGCGAGAAAAATCACGTTCCTTTGACCTAGATGAGCGCCCAGTCATGTTATTGAAGAAAAAGTTGACACTTATACTGATGTTTGAAAATTAACGATTTAGATGGCAAAAACGGTAAAAAGAGCACGTAATCTATCCCACTTCTGATTTTACAAACCACAGGTGAGGTTAAGTTTTTAAAAAATACCAGACAACTCACAATATGAAGAATTGTATTATTAATAACAATTAGCAAACAGAACAACTTAAGTAACCTATCTGAATCTAGAAAGCTGAAGCTATGCCTATTTAGTACTACAATACGTCCGTCACGTCCAACCGTCATCCGCCAAGAGAGCGCTGCTGAGCGCTGCGATTGTATTTATGTGCTACGCCCGCTTGGCCCCGGCTGAGGGTGTACCTACGCCTGGCGTACTTACCATGGAATTCTGTTATTTCAAGAATGCCAAAAAACTGTACCTAAATAGTACCAAATAGTGCCCAAAGGAAATAAATTGTACACTTTTGGTTCAAAAGTTATAGACATAGTTTAGTGAGTACGCTATGCGTAGGTTACGCCTAGCGTACTCACCTCAGTTTGGGAAATCTGAGCAAGCTACAACTTTAATTAGTATGTCAAAAAACTGTACCCAAATAGTACCAAATAGTGCCCAAAGGAAATAAATAGTACCTTTATAGTTAAAAAGTTATAGACATAGAAAGAAAGAAAGAAAGAAAAAACATTTATTGACTGTCACAATAAAATAAAATATAGAATAATAAGAAAAAAAAAAGACGTGAAATACATAAGGGTACATGCTACTAACAGAAAACAACAGTGTGACGAGCCAATCAGGACCCTACCTCAGCATATGCCGCTACGGTGTGACAAAGTCATATCGCAACGGCGCTGGTATTCTGGCAGGGCCTGTACGAGGTGACGTTTCTAATTTCAATAAGATTACATAAATGAATAAATAAGAAAATGTTATAAATAAGGATATCTGAATATTGTAAAAATCTTGAATGCTTATAAATGTACATAAATTAAAAATGCACATACTAAACACTATCTATCTATACAAAGAACAAAAAATAAAAAACAAATATACAAAATAAAAAAACATCGTTCAACCACAGACGTATAGTCTGTGCGTTCAACTGATAAACCTAAATAAAATAAAAATAATAATAATAATAAATCACCATAAACCACAGACGTATATGCCATAAACAAATAAAAGCTGGCGAGACAGACTGTACATAGTTTGGTGAGTACGCTAGGCGTAGGTTCTACGCTTAGCGTACTCACCTCGTTGCGCGAAAACAGAACCAGCAATGGCTCTCATTTCTATCTCAATAAATAGTACCGGAAATAGTACCCTTTGAGTGTAATTGTTATTTGACTTTTACACTAGAAAGTCATTAAATTTAATAGCAAACTTCTACATACATTGACATGAGGTACAGGCAAACTCATAATAATTTTAATATTATTAAATTTCATATTATGTACGTAGGTACATACATATTACTTTTAGTTTTGTTGAAATAAATAGGTGTATTTACGTAACGAGGAAGTTTAATATCAGTTATATAATTGATTATAATTATTTTTCTAATAATTAAGATCCATGTTTTCCTAAATAAAAGCACCTTCTATATAAGGAACTATTTGCCTTATGTCTGAAATTGATAGTTCAATATTGTGCGAGAACAATCTGTTACTTTTGTTGATCATAGTGCAACTTATCGACGCGCGACAGCGATGCATCTTAGTTATAAACAAGTTACAATAGATGGCGCTTATCACACTTCTTACTTTAATTACTTACAAACTGACCTGTATTATGAAAGTGCTAAAGATCAATATTGCAATTCACAACAATTTGCTTGACGCCGCGGTGGGAACGCATAGTTTTCGGGAACCGATTTTTTTAGTCGTTTACTTTGCCTTGCCACCGCAACCGCAAAGGTTTGCGAATAGTTTATTTGTGAAACAATTAATGAAAAAACTTGTAAATTTTGTTTTATTGTGATGTGAGTGATCTTTAAATGAGTAAGTACCTATGTATATTTCATCTGTAATAGCATTTTATGTTCATGTCGATTTGCAGTTGATCTTTCATTAGCTAGGTAGGTACCTACTCAGTTTGAATATCATATATATACTTACCTACAGAAATACGTTATTTTTTATGAATTGTAGAATAACAAATTAAATCATATTCTTAGTTTTCTGGACTGTACAAAGTGTTAACTGTGTCGCGTACTTACTGGTGAAAAAATACTACCACCCCCTCTTCCCTTGGGTGTCGTAATAGGCGACTAACGGACTAAAGACTGCACATACATCCAACAGCTTGTAACGGCGATGGGCTCACCACCTGTCACGCTGAGAACATTTGCAGTCGCTATTTATGTAGGTATGTATCTATATTAATAAAAATCAATTGCCAAAATGTTTGTACCCGCATCACTTCAGAACGGCTGCACCAAATTAGCTAATTCTTTTTTGTTGTATTTGTAATTGTCGGGACAAGGTTTGTATAAAAATAAACATTTTTGTAAATTCGTCACGGGGTAAGGGGTTCACGCGGACAAAGTCGCGGGCGGGCGGTCATTCACGATCAACAAATCATAAATAAGCAATGCTTGATACATAGATATAAGTTGGAGTGGGTCTCATTCACCCTCGACTACAAATTTTGTGATTTATAACAGTTATCACTAGATTTATAGTCGAAGTAAGGATCACCGCTAAAAACCAGCCTTCATATAAAAAAATCCGCATCCAAATCTAGGATATTTAGGAGCTACGGTGCCAAAGACAGACACACCAACTTCAGGACCCCCCGGTTTTGGCCAGCCTTGGTTTACTGTTATTAAATATCTCCATAATAACTCCATAGTTATTCCAATCTCAATTCCTTTGGTAATAAAAATAATAATAATAATAATAATAATAAATATAATTTTACCATCCACTGTGCTCGACTGTACCACACGTAATTTTTGTATGTAGAAGTTTGCTATCAAATTTAATGAGTTTCTAGTGTAAAAGTCAAATAACAATTACACTCTTAGAGAGTACTATTTCCGGTACTATTTATTGAGATAGAAATGAGAGCCATTGCTGGTTCTGTTTTGGCGCAACGAGGTGAGTACGCTAGGCGTAGAACCTACGCCTAGCGTACTCACCAAACTATGTCTATAACTTTTTAACTATAAAGGTACTATTTATTTCTTTTGGGCACTATTTGGTACTATTTGGGTACAGTTTTTTGACATACTAATTAAAGTTGTAGCTTGCTCAGATTTCCCAAACTAAGGTGAGTAGGTACGCTAGGCGTAACCTACGCCTAGCGTACTCACCAAACTATGTCTATAACTTTTGAACCATAAGGGTACTATTTATTTCCTTTGGGCACTATTTGGTACTATTTGGGTACAGTTTTTTGGCATTCTTGAAATAACAGAATTCCATGGTGAGTACGCCAGGCGTAGGTACAGGCTGAGGCTCGGGGGTAGGGTGAACTGGCAAGAATATATTATTTCTAAACCGTATCGCGTAGCAGTGAAAAAATAGCAAAAGTACCACCCCCTATCTTCCCTTGGGTGTCGTAGAGGCGACTAACGGACTAAAGACTGCACATACATCCACCAGCTTATAGCGGCGATGGGGTCACCACCTGAAACGCTGAGCACATGTGCTGTCGCTATTTGGTGAAATGTGGACTATGGCAGAGGACTACCTACTTTTGCGGTCTTCCTACCTACTTTGCGGTCTTCATTGCCTAATCTCCGACTAACTAAATAGTATCGTGATTACATGTATGTATGTATGTAAATGTCGTTCGTTACTTTTCCTTAACATATCTACACAGCTAAAAGACGTCCTGAATGGGTCTGATGTTTTTGGGCGATCCTAAAGTACTTTGAACTGTTCTACCCGTGGTACTACCGATGGTCTTACTGGTAGTACCACGGGTAATTTTTTTGCCCGTAGTACGCTACTATCCCGTCTGGTAGCACGGGAGATTTTACATTACCCCTGGTACTACTTCTCATCTCAAAAATTCCCTAAACAACGTATTTCGAAGTATACCTGTGCTTTAAAAATTGAGTGTTGTAGAACCTTTTTCAAATAATGTAGGTAATGGTTAGTTGAGAAAACAAAAAAAAAATTAAAAACTTTCTTATCTAACCAGTAGGTACTGTAACGGTACAGAATGAATGGTATCCGTCCGTTAGTAAGGAATGCATGGGAGTAGCACTAAAATAAATATTAATGCGTAGCACCATTAATAATAAGCATGAAAAGGGAATAATAAACTAGTTCAGAATAATGGTCAGTGGTCTAGCACTTTATCTTTAGTTTGAATTTCGCGGGGACTGCTCTGTGTGCTCCTTGCGACATAGGCGCCGTCTAGCGTGAGTTATTTACTTGAGCTTCGTGTTAGGTTGGCAACGGGCTTTATCTTTATTTTGAATTTCGCGGGGACTGCTCTGTGTGGCCTTGTGACATAGGCGTAGGTTGGCAAGCCGGTAGACATACGGGCGGGCGCCACCTATGGTCGGAATACGGAACTTTTTATAATTTCACAAAATACAGGATTATTGGCTTAAGTGGATGATTATTGAGAGGGAATTGTTAATAGAAGGCTACATTTAGATATTCAAAGATGTAATATTGGCTATCTGACGAGATTTGGTTAGATTATGGAAAAATTTTAGAATTGCGCGGCGAAAGCGGCAATGAGCGAGCGAGAGGTTGAGAAAAAGACAGAAAGAGAGGTCGGATGATAGCTCCACGTGGCGCGACGCGAAGGCGGGGGGCATCGGGGAAACGGCTAGCGATTGGTGGAAGGGAAGAAAAGCGGACTCGCGCGGGCGTATGTTAGGCGCGCGTGGCGCGAAAGTTAGGATGCTTGGGAAAAGGGCGGAAAATTAGCGGACATTCAATTTTGGGACATCGGCGGTGCGGTCCAACTTAAGAGTGCGGTACTACTCATACGGGGAAAATAGTGTCCGAGCTTTGATAGTGCGCTAAGTGATATTCGAGCTGCGATATTAATTAAGATTCGTGAAATTGAAAGTGATTAATAAAGTAAACTATTGCGATCGCAACTCGAATCCGTTAACGGAATGAAGTATTCTGGGGTACATCGGCGGAAACGAATCACGGTGGCAACAAAAACCTATGTACCTTTCAACAGACTTCGGTCTGGATGATCTTTGATTGTATTTAATAAGATCGGCGTTTTACATCATTACGCTAAACAATACACTATCTTCGACGGAGTAATGGGGGAGAGACAGTTGTCTCCCTAGTGAAAGTTGAAGATAGGTCAGACACCATTTAGCTGGAGGTAGACACGTATGACCCAGTCCAATCTCGAGTCTACCTCCATACATACAGTGTAGTGATAGGAAAATAACACACTGAGTATACTGGCTCGACTGATAGAACATTTAGGAGTTAGTTGCTTTCAGGGGCAATGCGACTCTCACCACACATCACGAATTTAAATTAAATGAGGCTTGGCCTAGTTTGCAAGGTACACAAAAGGGACTGTTAGTTCGACAAAATATAGGCATTTTCAAGTGAGGAAAGTTGTAGGAAACTATAGGTAGGCGGATATACATATATGGTTAGTTATTAATTCAGACCAATAAGGTAGGGATAATTAAGTTACGGCGCTAAATAAAATTATGATGAAGTGATGTGGGTCCTAGCTAGGCAAGTAATCTGTTACCGCAGGCCGATAAAATTCTAATTGTTTTCCTAAAGTTGTTACCAATTAATTATTCATTTTAAATAATTAATAGAAGCATGATAATATCGTACCATCATTACTTTGGAATACCTAAAAGTCTAGACTGGTTTCCTATTACAAGAAAAATACTAAAAAGTTATAGCAAATAAGCTTAGTCGTACTGTGATGTTTGATTTCTAATGCTGAAATGACCAAACAGGCATTTTTTAGCTTTCCCTGGGATGCAATACGATCTCATATCGCTACACTCTTCAAGGTGTTAAAGTTTTACATCCGATACCTTAGCAAAAATAAGCTGATACAAACTGAACAACTAAAACCAGTTTAGAACCTAGGATAAGTCGTTGAAAGAAGACATTGCAAGCTATGAGCTTCTAATAATCTGAAACATAGAAATAATTGATTGATAACAACCAGCTAATTAGCCTGACAATGGTCTACTAATACCATTTGAATAGACCTCTTAAGATATGTAAGTACTTACTTCTAATAATATGAAACATAGAAATATTTGATGGGAACAATCTAATCAATCAGACTAATACCTAGTACAGTCTAATTTATACTTATTAAAGTGAGTAAAAGATAACTTCTAAATGTAATTTATTTAATGATTAACAGTGATAATAAACTACCTAATTTACTACCTACTAAAGGTATGCTAACTATGATTTAGTAGTCTATCAAATTAACCACTCAGTCTGAGAGACAGAGGGTGGAAGTTAATGAAAAAATAATTAACTTAAGTTCACTACCCTAAAAGTCAGGGATGTTGAATAAATTAAACATCTTTCAATAAACTTGAGATGTACTTATACTTTATAAGATTTGTATAATGAACACTAAGAGTAACCCAAAGTAATTTACTTCAAATGATAGTATTCTATTTCAGTTCACTTCCTAAAGTCAAGGATATTGAATGAATTAAACATCCTTTAATAAACTTAAGATGTGATAATCTGCCAATGCAGCCAATCCAATGTAGTTATATTGGAACTTTACAAGACCTGTATAATAAATACTAAGAGTAAATAAAAGTAGTTTTACCTGTATTAATAGCATTCTACTTTAGCCACCGCCTGAATTGGCGTTTTATTAAATTATCCACCCTTTACGGAACTGAATATAAGTTATTGCATTGAATAATTAAGTTCTTAATGTGAAAAGGATATTTGGATGATAGCAAGCCTTGAGATAAACTCTATTGATTTATGTGGAATAATAAGAATTTAAATTGCTAACACATAGTTCATAATGTAAAATGAAATTAGATTTTGAGAGGAGATGTAAATTCTCAGTTTGAAAGAATTAAAGCTACAAGCTAATAATTAATGTTAAAGCCAAAGTGGACGGGGCCATAATTAAACAATGAGATGT
The DNA here is from genome assembly GCA_963921215.1 of Scoparia ambigualis. Lineage (NCBI taxonomy): Eukaryota > Metazoa > Arthropoda > Insecta > Lepidoptera > Crambidae > Scoparia > Scoparia ambigualis. The sequence continues at coordinate 23,244,926 of OY992521.1, read as the reverse complement.
AATGGCACGCTATGGAGCGGCGGTTGGAGCTCATAAACTTCCACAAGACTTATATTTCCACAAGACTTTTAAACTTCCACAAGACTCTTATATTTCCACAAGACTTTTAAACTTCCACAAGACTTATATTTCCACAAGACTTTTAAACTTCCACAAGACTCTTATATTTCCACAAGACTTTTAAACTTCCACAAGACTCTTATATTTCCACAAGACTTTTAAACTTCCACAAGGCTCCTATACTTCCACAAGACTTTTATAATTCCACTAAACCTTTATATAAATTGCACCAGGCTTCTTATGTATCATGCTACTGATAATAAATAATAATACCTACAAGCTAAGCTATCATCTGATTACCTTTGAGTGGTTACAAATCTTCCCCGCAGCTGCAGTGAAGGATTTAGGTCACAGTTCAGACGGAGTCATTGCTAGGCTACACATATTTATGTTATGATTTATAGACTGGTAGGTAATTAGGTCAGGAGAAAATAATTTAACACAGGGATAAGCCAATTACTAAACTTTCACGAAAGAACTTGAGTTACTTAAATGCGGTTAACAACGGAGGGTTCACTAGACGATCTGGCCAAAATAGTAGTTATTATAATATTACATTGCTTGACTGAAATTCACTGCAAATAGAATTAAGCTATGCTAAGGTTTCATCATCATACAAACAATACGCACTAAACAAAAACTCCAGACACAACCATTAGATTGTAGATAAATTAGGTTAATTAGTTTTAAGAATTAGATAATAAGTTAAGTTAAGGTAAAAGCGGCGAGGATGTGTGTATGTATTATAAGGTAGCTAGGCATATAGGTGGAAAAGGTTTAGATTTAGGTGTAGCAATTTAGAAAGAGGGGGGGAGGTTACAATTTGGTAAGCCATGACCAGGATCAGAAAGTTAAGTTATAAATTATCATTATTATTGTTGTATTGGATTTCAGTCAAGCGGTAATACTTTAATTTAGAAGTGGGATTTTTTTTCCCACAAATTGTTGTCGTGTTGCGATGTGTGAGTTTAGAATTGGCTTAATAGGGAATAATTCAATGAAGATTAATTAATTCAGAGATATTGAAGAATTATAATTTGACACTTTTCACAATAAACGTTGTTATCTTCTAAAGTTGATTCATACACTTTGTATTACGGGCTTTTGATAGTATGTGAATTATAATTTGACACTTTTCACAATAAACGTTGTTATCTTCTAAAGTTGATTCATACACTTTGTATTACGGGTTCGACCAATATTGTAGACAGTCGCAATGAGAGCTGGAGCTAAAATTTTGTTGTACGAAATCTGTAACAAAAAGATTCTCAGGTTAGGTTAAAGGTCAAAGGAGGAGATAAAGCTACAAAACAATAGCGTAATGAGTATTATTTGAAATATAATACCTTTCAGGGATGTCCGTTGTTGCGAGAGGCAATGTAAGATAATGACATATCTGTCGATTTGGCACTCGATTTTAGGGGACAATGAAATTGCTTCGGGTGTAATTTTTGTTTTGGTTGAGATTGTTACAAGAAAAATACTACGGTTGAATGTATGGTGATTGAAGATTGTAGTACTAAAACTGTGTATTCGATTTTGATAGGACGCTAAGTTAATTGTTGACGTTAAGAGTTATGGTAACTGTAGTTTTGTTTCTATTCCTGGTGATAGATTTCATATAGGCATAGGCAACTGGTTCATACAGCCTTGTGTTGAGTTATTTTTAGGATCGTAAAAGGTCGATAGGGTGACATAGTTCAACATTTATTGATTTAGAAAGATTTGTAGAATAGGGGGCGGTTTAATTATTATTGCTGTCGGATGGGAAGGCAAGGGGGCGAGATTGGACAGAATTAACCAACTAAATTATTGCAGGATTCAATTTATATTATAGGACGGCGATATGCTGTACAATATTATAAAGTTATGACGCTAACAGCATAATATAAAACTAATAATCGTTGAGCGATTGCGGTTTTTAGTTGATGTGCTATTCCACGTATTATAATTTATTTTGTTGGTTATGTTAGAAAAAAAATATAATAATGTACTTGAGTCTCACATCTGAAATCCATAGAGTAGTTTAGGCTAGTCAAGGACTATTACGTTCTTTGTCTATGGTTGGACCATAGAGACAAATGATTTAGCGACACCATAAACAATCTAGAATTAGGAATGATTATAAAACATGAAGTCATAAAACCAATCGGAGAGGAAACTTCCTTATCGCGTAATCATATGATTTTGTTATAGCAAGCGGAATCACCTGTTATTTTCCATACCTGTTATTTTTAATACCTGCGATTTTTACATTGAAAGAGATTTTCCTAATACTTATCACGTAGTAGATTAGAATGCAATGACATTGTGGTGGAATTATTATTATGTGACATGTAGATGGGGACAATTGCTCTGCACAAGGGAAATGCCGCTTCATTTTGTTAGTTCGCTAAAATCCTAGGAAAAGTAACATAAAATAGTATTACGGTTCAAAATACACGCGTTGATGAGGAATCGCGATTATAAGTAATAACAAGTAGCAGGGATGTCATGTAGGGGATAGAATCATATGACTATTCATTGCTAGTAGGAATTTTGGTTTAAAAGCAACGTAGTTTGGGATGCATAATGTAAACGGATAAATACGTCTAGTAGGCGATAAAAGTCGTTACCGTCAGGAAACAACTATCTAATATCTACTCTATTGTGGGGAGGTTACCTATTAGCGAGGCTAGATGGCGTTGGGTTATCAATAAAAGATTTTATTTTGGATGATGGTAAAAGGGTGCTGTCTAATAATAATATGTATAATTGTAATACTCTTGCAGCGTTATAAGTAGTCGTTACCGGTAATCATTGCTTCTTACCGAATAGTTGAAATCGTGATAAATAGTTAATTATGAAGATTTATAAAGGATAATTATTAGCTTAAGATGAGGTTAACGTACGCAGAAGTAAAGCTCGCTGGGCACAGCTTACTATACCTACTTACCTAATATTATCAGTTGTGAGTTACCTAGAGATATCTAAGTCGGGAGAGCGGTGAAAAGAAAAGACCTTACTACATGACTAATTAGTTAGGATAGGTAGAGATAGATAAATCATTAAATTCACTGGGTTGGATTAGCCTATTAAGAAGGGTACCTTTCACAATTGTCTATCTCCGTTGAACGATTAAGATGTTGAAAAAAAAAAAAATAGTAGAGAAAAAAAATATATAGTTGACTTGACTGGCTTGAAGTCGAGATTTAACTGCAAAATTAACGAGTTATAGCACTGATACGCTATAGGGATAACAATAGCGTATGTTATCACATCAATTATAAAGGCGAGTTGCGGGCGGATGTCATGTCATAATCAATAGTTAACTCGTTTTATTATTTTAAAAGTTAACGCAAGCTACTTATAAAACAGTGATCGATTTTATATACCACAATTTTAAGTTGTAGGATAAATTTAAACTCATAGTCCGCAGAAACATTCAAGCCGGAAATAAAGCGATGATATTGCGAGCTGAGAATAAATTTCTTAGTGTAAAATTTATTAATAAGTAAATCCCTGATATTGCGTTATCGAGATTACAATACAAAATCAACTATCCCAATTCGAATCATACAAAGTAATTATTTAGATGTTATCTCGCGTCGACAGGTACAAAATTTAATTTAGATGGGTAAAGAAATTAGAACTGAAATGGGTTTCGGATGTGTGACGTTCTTAGGATACGTACTGTTTAGTAGCATAATTTAAATTTAATAAAATCGGCCGTATTGGACATATTTCGTTTTGCGGATATATATATTTAACCGAGGTTATCGTGGAGGTAGCCATAGTTCAAAGTTTACTAAACCCGACCTAGAGTCGTAGCCTATCTTTATATGTCAGAAGAAAATAATAAATTTATAAGTAGTAGATTTTAAAGTCAATAGTAAATTTATTTTCCGAGGTGCGACCTGAAACCTAGTTCACACTAGGCCATTCAAATACTTTAACCGGTAATGTTGATTATAATAAATAAAGATGTTCGGGATTTATAATAATATTCTAATACTGCTATATTAAAAATGTTATTATGAAATTAAATAGGTTTGCTTAACAATTGACAAATAATTATTAACTCAATAATTTGTTTTAGTACAAAGTAAATGTCTACGGGTTTAGAAATGATAGGACGAACGAAACGCGTTTTGACTTGTGGCAAGGTGAGAGCAGACTGTCACAGCGGGATGATCTTGTTGGTTATTTATTAGAATTGCTAGAATTCTTAAATAATCTAGATTATTGGCATCTAATATGTACGTGACGTAATTGTAGATGATTAAAATTAGTGCTAAGGTAGGTTATTGTCGAAGTTATGGCACAACCTTAAAATTGTTAGTTAATGTGAACTGCATGTTGCATCTAGATTGTTTTATACAAACTAATTGATTGGGAGTTTTCACATATGTAGGCCGGGACATTGAGTTGATGAAATAGTGTTATCAAAATCATTCATCACGGAAAGATAAAGATATTTTATTTGCAAGTGTGAATACAAAAGTTTACTTCGGTTAGTATTATTCTGTTCTATACTAGTTTTGTGGTAGCGTTTTACCTAGGGTTGTTCTAAATTATAAGTAATTAATTGTTAATTGTCTGTTGTTGTCTTCTACGTTAGAAGAGGAACGGAGAAAGATAAGGGGGACTCATTTTGTTATTGTCAGCTGTATGATAGATAATCCTTCTAGTAAATATTTCTTGTGATTGCGGTAGTAACATAGAATGTTTATAGGATGTTTTGTTCATTAACTAATTATCTTCACCGCAGCTGTGGATAGGGATGGCTAAAGTATGTGAACAGGGGTGGAGAAGATAGGTCATTATAAATTAAAATAAATACTTGAATTGCAATATGCCTGACTAAATAGTGCGAAGAGATGGAGTAACTATGTTAGAGAAATTCTCTATTGCATAATATTCGAACTTTTGACATTTTCAATTGTAACTTTAGAATTTTGATTAGAGTATTTAACTAAGCGGGTCCAACGAAGAAGGCATGCTGAAAGCGAGGTCTTTGGTCGTCTATGCACACAATAAAATTATAGATGACACAAGGGAGCATTCTTAATTGGCACTGTTAAATTAGTAAAAGTAGCTTGTTTAGGGTGTTCGAATATTTTTAGTCGCACTGGGCACAAATAGAACTTAGTTAAGCGTGTAGGGTTTATTTTAATTTACCTGGTGAAGTAATTGAATCGAAGTTTCGGAACTGTGCTGTAGAAGTGGGAATTACTCAGCACACAATAAAATTAAGTGGTTTCCATTTAGCTTCATTTCCTAAACTAGCCTTTCTTAAAGTTGCGGAAATTCTGCTGTAAGGTGGTTCCTTTGGGGGCGTCTTGTGAAGTCTAAATCAGGACAATTATACTTGACTAACCTATAGAGAGATAATGTCTTAGGCTGCAGAAACAGAGGCCATTGATGGCATTTCATTTTGGCGTGGTCAGGGGATCTCGTGTTGCTGGGGAATTTTACCATCTGGACGGAAGGCTGAAAAGTAAAGTAGAATGCATAATGAGTAACCAATTAGAGTTACAAACATTCGGGAGATTACCATCTTAATAATGTGTCTTGTGCGAGTGTAAAATTAAAATCATCTAATAAAAAAAAAAAAAAAGAAACTAGCACTATTGAATCACGCAGTTTGGAATTCAGTAAATACGAGAAGGAACTTACGATATTAATTACCATGAATACTAAGACGAAGTGTCACCTTTAATGACTTATTATTTACCGATTTGACCGATTATTAGTAATATAAAAGGTAGGAAGTTAAGTAGAGTTGTGGGGGCGGATAAGATAGTTACCGGTCTGTTTAATTTAAAAAGAAAATGATATTTTTCAAAGGTATAGGAAAGTAAGGGGATATTGACGTATTATATATTAGCAAATGAGACTAAATGTTGTCTTTCGTGCATAGTAATAACTAGGGATGAGACATAGTTACTAGATAGGTTTTGGCATAAGTATTTGCTTATACGTATAAGCTCAGTACTTGTCAATTAGTATACAATGTCCAAGACGTACCGGGGTATTAACAAGTATTTATCGATGACGCATACATTGACAGTTAGACGGATATACATAGCACACAAACTTCTAATAGATCTGAACTACGGGGTAGCTAGTTCAAAACTCAAGGACGTGTTTCGAGATGCGTACCCCCTTAGAGTGAATGAGTTTTTCCTAAATATTTACGATCGACAACCTTATTGTAAGGCGTTAAGACCTCTATTTGTATGCACGGTGAGTGGGTGTCACTGCGTACCGGACGGAAGCGAGTCTAGTATTCTATCTCGGTTATTTGCAGGATTAGACATTAGATGTATCTCATCTAAAATAAAGTTATAACTCTTGGGCGATGATGGTATGCCTACTGGTTTTGGTTGATATGGGGGTTTGGTTAAGATTTCTTATCCGCGGAGAGGAAAATAGGTTTCGGTTGAAAGAAGTAGCTAATTAGGAATTGTGGAGGACGCGGGTTCGATCCCTGCCTGAGGTAGACAATTGTTCCGACGTTTCGTTATCTTAGGTAATTATATAAGCTAAGATGAGATTGGTAGCGTTGAAGTATGAAGGAAAGTTTTAATTCAAATTATTAATTATTATTCATTAACCTAGTTGGAACTAAAAGACCATGACGGCGAAGTGGTTGATGCTTCACCCACGAAAGATCCCAGGTTCGATCCCTAGGTTGCAACATTTAGATGCGAAACAAGTTGTAAGAAGAGACGTAAGTTAAAAGAAGGCCATGATGACAGATGTACTTGAAATTATTCTAGGAAAATAATTTAAAGAATAGAATAATTGAATGGTTCGGAAGATGTTATAAACTTACGTCGGAATCGTCATAGAGTTGAAGAGTTTTCGCTAGGGGGCGTTAGTAGACAGAGCAAGAGACTGTTATATTGATTTATATTATAATATGATTTGTTGTTATGATGGTAAACAAAAGGCAAATCATTATTCGGAGGTTGTGTATGATTAAAGAAATGGTAGATGTCTAAGTTATTGGGAAATATTTACCGAGACTAAGTTTACTGGGATTTCGTTTCGAACACGAGAACTGGGTATGCGATTATGATTTTGTGTCAGTTGAATAGAATGAGGGGTGTGGGCTATTTTGCAATAAGAAAGCTTATGGAGGAAGGAGTCATTAGGGATTTGGGGAGGAACTATAAATAGTAGGAATATCTTTGAGGGCTAGGATGACAATGAGGTTGGCAAGGAAGGAGGTGCTATTTTGTACTTAATTAAGTACAGGGTTTAGATATAATTCGCCGCAGATAAGAGTGGTACTTTATCTGCTTAAATTCTATCGGGGGCGGCTGTAACGGTACAGAATGAATGGTATCCGTCCGTTAGTAAGGAATGCATGGGAGTAGCACTAAAATAAATATTAATGCGTAGCACCATTAATAATAAGCATGAAAAGGGAATAATAAACTAGTTCAGAATAATGGTCAGTGGTCTAGCACTTTATCTTTAGTTTGAATTTCGCGGGGACTGCTCTGTGTGCTCCTTGCGACATAGGCGCCGTCTAGCGTGAGTTATTTACTTGAGCTTCGTGTTAGGTTGGCAACGGGCTTTATCTTTATTTTGAATTTCGCGGGGACTGCTCTGTGTGGCCTTGTGACATAGGCGTAGGTTGGCAAGCCGGTAGACATACGGGCGGGCGCCACCTATGGTCGGAATACGGAACTTTTTATAATTTCACAAAATACAGGATTATTGGCTTAAGTGGATGATTATTGAGAGGGAATTGTTAATAGAAGGCTACATTTAGATATTCAAAGATGTAATATTGGCTATCTGACGAGATTTGGTTAGATTATGGAAAAATTTTAGAATTGCGCGGCGAAAGCGGCAATGAGCGAGCGAGAGGTTGAGAAAAAGACAGAAAGAGAGGTCGGATGATAGCTCCACGTGGCGCGACGCGAAGGCGGGGGGCATCGGGGAAACGGCTAGCGATTGGTGGAAGGGAAGAAAAGCGGACTCGCGCGGGCGTATGTTAGGCGCGCGTGGCGCGAAAGTTAGGATGCTTGGGAAAAGGGCGGAAAATTAGCGGACATTCAATTTTGGGACATCGGCGGTGCGGTCCAACTTAAGAGTGCGGTACTACTCATACGGGGAAAATAGTGTCCGAGCTTTGATAGTGCGCTAAGTGATATTCGAGCTGCGATATTAATTAAGATTCGTGAAATTGAAAGTGATTAATAAAGTAAACTATTGCGATCGCAACTCGAATCCGTTAACGGAATGAAGTATTCTGGGGTACATCGGCGGAAACGAATCACGGTGGCAACAAAAACCTATGTACCTTTCAACAGACTTCGGTCTGGATGATCTTTGATTGTATTTAATAAGATCGGCGTTTTACATCATTACGCTAAACAATACACTATCTTCGACGGAGTAATGGGGGAGAGACAGTTGTCTCCCTAGTGAAAGTTGAAGATAGGTCAGACACCATTTAGCTGGAGGTAGACACGTATGACCCAGTCCAATCTCGAGTCTACCTCCATACATACAGTGTAGTGATAGGAAAATAACACACTGAGTATACTGGCTCGACTGATAGAACATTTAGGAGTTAGTTGCTTTCAGGGGCAATGCGACTCTCACCACACATCACGAATTTAAATTAAATGAGGCTTGGCCTAGTTTGCAAGGTACACAAAAGGGACTGTTAGTTCGACAAAATATAGGCATTTTCAAGTGAGGAAAGTTGTAGGAAACTATAGGTAGGCGGATATACATATATGGTTAGTTATTAATTCAGACCAATAAGGTAGGGATAATTAAGTTACGGCGCTAAATAAAATTATGATGAAGTGATGTGGGTCCTAGCTAGGCAAGTAATCTGTTACCGCAGGCCGATAAAATTCTAATTGTTTTCCTAAAGTTGTTACCAATTAATTATTCATTTTAAATAATTAATAGAAGCATGATAATATCGTACCATCATTACTTTGGAATACCTAAAAGTCTAGACTGGTTTCCTATTACAAGAAAAATACTAAAAAGTTATAGCAAATAAGCTTAGTCGTACTGTGATGTTTGATTTCTAATGCTGAAATGACCAAACAGGCATTTTTTAGCTTTCCCTGGGATGCAATACGATCTCATATCGCTACACTCTTCAAGGTGTTAAAGTTTTACATCCGATACCTTAGCAAAAATAAGCTGATACAAACTGAACAACTAAAACCAGTTTAGAACCTAGGATAAGTCATTGAAAGAAGACATTGCAAGCTATGAGCTTCTAATAATCTGAAACATAGAAATAATTGATTGATAACAACCAGCTAATTAGCCTGACAATGGTCTACTAATACCATTTGAATAGACCTCTTAAGATATGTAAGTACTTACTTCTAATAATATGAAACATAGAAATATTTGATGGGAACAATCTAATCAATCAGACTAATACCTAGTACAGTCTAATTTATACTTATTAAAGTGAGTAAAAGATAACTTCTAAATGTAATTTATTTAATGATTAACAGTGATAATAAACTACCTAATTTACTACCTACTAAAGGTATGCTAACTATGATTTAGTAGTCTATCAAATTAACCACTCAGTCTGAGAGACAGAGGGTGGAAGTTAATGAAAAAATAATTAACTTAAGTTCACTACCCTAAAAGTCAGGGATGTTGAATAAATTAAACATCTTTCAATAAACTTGAGATGTACTTATACTTTATAAGATTTGTATAATGAACACTAAGAGTAACCCAAAGTAATTTACTTCAAATGATAGTATTCTATTTCAGTTCACTTCCTAAAGTCAAGGATATTGAATGAATTAAACATCCTTTAATAAACTTAAGATGTGATAATCTGCCAATGCAGCCAATCCAATGTAGTTATATTGGAACTTTACAAGACCTGTATAATAAATACTAAGAGTAAATAAAAGTAGTTTTACCTGTATTAATAGCATTCTACTTTAGCCACCGCCTGAATTGGCGTTTTATTAAATTATCCACCCTTTACGGAACTGAATATAAGTTATTGCATTGAATAATTAAGTTCTTAATGTGAAAAGGATATTTGGATGATAGCAAGCCTTGAGATAAACTCTATTGATTTATGTGGAATAATAAGAATTTAAATTGCTAACACATAGTTCATAATGTAAAATGAAATTAGATTTTGAGAGGAGATGTAAATTCTCAGTTTGAAAGAATTAAAGCTACAAGCTAATAATTAATGTTAAAGCCAAAGTGGACGGGGCCATAATTAAACAATGAGATGTAATGGCACGCTATGGAGCGGCGGTTGGAGCTCATAAACTTCCACAAGACTTATATTTCCACAAGACTTTTAAACTTCCACAAGACTCTTATATTTCCACAAGACTTTTAAACTTCCACAAGACTTATATTTCCACAAGACTTTTAAACTTCCACAAGACTCTTATATTTCCACAAGACTTTTAAACTTCCACAAGACTCTTATATTTCCACAAGACTTTTAAACTTCCACAAGGCTCCTATACTTCCACAAGACTTTTATAATTCCACTAAACCTTTATATAAATTGCACCAGGCTTCTTATGTATCATGCTACTGATAATAAATAATAATACCTACAAGCTAAGCTATCATCTGATTACCTTTGAGTGGTTACAAATCTTCCCCGCAGCTGCAGTGAAGGATTTAGGTCACAGTTCAGACGGAGTCATTGCTAGGCTACACATATTTATGTTATGATTTATAGACTGGTAGGTAATTAGGTCAGGAGAAAATAATTTAACACAGGGATAAGCCAATTACTAAACTTTCACGAAAGAACTTGAGTTACTTAAATGCGGTTAACAACGGAGGGTTCACTAGACGATCTGGCCAAAATAGTAGTTATTATAATATTACATTGCTTGACTGAAATTCACTGCAAATAGAATTAAGCTATGCTAAGGTTTCATCATCATACAAACAATACGCACTAAACAAAAACTCCAGACACAACCATTAGATTGTAGATAAATTAGGTTAATTAGTTTTAAGAATTAGATAATAAGTTAAGTTAAGGTAAAAGCGGCGAGGATGTGTGTATGTATTATAAGGTAGCTAGGCATATAGGTGGAAAAGGTTTAGATTTAGGTGTAGCAATTTAGAAAGAGGGGGGGAGGTTACAGTACCATGTTAGGGCGCTAGCTGGTTTTACTTTGTAGTAATTTATAAATAAAACGTAATTTGAAATGACAAGATGTCAAACCGGGAATTAAAGAGATCGATCTGAAGTGCCAACATGGGTAGACTTGACCAATGATATTATATTAAAATTTTATTGTAACATCATTGGACTTGACCATGTTATTTTTATATTTATTCACTATGCTTTGGAACACCTATTTGAGTTTCATCCGTTCAGCACAATGTTTTAGTTACCATGGATTATTAATTATTTCAACTCTTAAATTTATAGATGACGAAACGATGAAAAAAATGTCTACCTCAAGAGGGAATCGAACATGTTTTTTTCAACGTTTCGTTATGTTTATTTTATTTTTATTTATTTATTAGGACAACCAACAAGACAAACACTGATACAAGTAAAAATTGTAGAAACAAACATAAACTTAAAGCTAAGTGTCATCTTACTTAATAGGTTGCCACGGCATGCAAAGTGGACTATAATTCACAATATATAAAAAAAAAACAATTTATTCATGTTTATTAGCTATTGTAAAGGAAGCATTATATAAAAGTATTTAATGCTTCCCTTCCAGGGCCAACTAATGCTACAAAAAGACAAAATTAATAATGGAGTACATATTGTGTTTAGTTTATTACTGTTTGAGTTTGTTTGAGAATTTTTTAACGCAATTAATCAAATATTACGAAACTTAATTTTATCATTAAAGAATTCACTGTAAGTATCTTGGATAAGTTATGCCTACCTAATTTGACTAAAGTTTATAAAAACTTATTTTGATGTAGTGCACAGTTTTAAGTATTTTTATGAGTCTGTGTGCGTCTGTGTCCAAAATGACTTAAAACCCTGTAAAAACCTCTGTTGCTAAGCAGTGTGCGGAAGGAATAATAGCTACACATAGCTACACATAAAATAACACTTATGTGGGAAAAAGGCGGACTTATAGCTAAGAGCGACTTCTTCTAGACAACCTTAGTTTTAAATACCCAAGAAGGAGTACCTATGCTACGTATTCATTGCTAAAGTTTTAAACCTTTTTTATATTATCCCAATAGTAACTTCCTAATGGACTTGTCATCTAAAGAAGGAACATATTTAAAAAAAAATTATAGAATTGATAACTAATATTATAACATATTATTCTCTTTACAGGCAACTGATATGAAATTCGCGACAAGCCGCCATCGGAATGCTATTGTACGCGGTGCGTTCCTTCGAATTCTGATAGTAATGAAATTATTGGCATTCTTGAAATTTATATTGAAGGGCACACCGGTCCCTACTCCCTCGGACTCGCGCCAACGACTTTGAGCATTGACACCTTCTATAAGTTTTTTGGTTAAATAAAATCCTTTTAAACCAATCACTTGGTAACAGGTTGGCTGGTTTAAATGAAAAAATAGTAAAAAAGAAGTAAGTATATGTTTTTGTAGCTTTTTAGTAAGCCCACTCTCAGTACAAAAAAATATGAACAATAAGTTTATTCGTATCACAAGTCACCTTTACCGAGTTAGGTGATCTCACCATTTTAACGCGAACTGGTCTGAGTGAAGCATGCAAATCAAACAGTTGTGTTAATAAGGTTACAATACCTACTTGGCTGACCTACGTGGCTGACTCTGTAGAGTCAGCCACAAACAAGCCAGACCAGTCAGAAAAAGCTTTCTCTCAAGCGATCCACACTGACACCACCTAAACTACGTCGGAAAACTACTTTGGTTTTTAACCGACTTCAAAAAAAGGAGGAGGTTTTCAATTCGGTTGTATGTTTTTTTTAAATTTTTGTTACCTCAGAACTCTGTCATTTATACACCGATTTAGAAAATTATATTTTTATTTGAAAGGATATACTTCCAGATTGGTCCCATTTTTATCTTAATCCAGTTCTGATGATGGAATCCTTAAGGAATTGAGGGAACTCCTCAAATATTGTAGGCATAGGTACCTATAGCGATTTTGGTATTTTCAGCAATAAGTCAAGCATTTACATTCAGAAAGTATCATTTGATAAAGTAGAACTGATGAAGAAGTGGTCTTCTTCAACAACAGAACTACAACAGAATGCCATTGGAACTCCTCAATGATAAGTATTTCACGGGTGGCGATAAGATATCTCGATTAAGATAGTTAAGCGACTATGACGAAGCAAAAGAAGGCAGGTACCGGAACTCAGTTCTAATAGTGGGATCCTTGAGAAATTGAGGGAACTCCTCAAATATTATAGGCATACCTATAGTGATTTTGGAATTTTCAGCCATAAGTCAAATGAGATCCACTCCGGAAATAATTCCTTCCTAACTAATATTGTATATGCGAAAGCGTGTTTGTTTGTTTGTTTGTCCGTCTCTTACTTGCGCATCGACCTGATTTTGCACATAGATAGCTGAAGGACAAATAGTGACATAGGCCACTTTTTATCACTCCTTCTGAAACATTTCTATTAGGATTTAAAAATACACTATTCACACTATTAATTCTGTCACAATTCTTCTTAACATATTTATGGAGATGACTTACAAATTTACTCTCAGGCCTCGGCTGAGACCTCTCAGAAGCGATTGAGCAGATCAATGGTGACTTGGCTACGATCTACGACTGGAGCAAGTCAAAAACGTCCCTGTAGTTTGCCTAACGGTGAACCCTAGTAACTCGCAAGTCATCATCGTAGGGGGTCTACACAGCGTTCACGAGTAAATCTGGGTAACTTGCCGACTGTTTTGGATGTAGATTTCCTACTTTGTGATGGGCGTGTCTCGTTTTCTTCGCGTGTCGCATTTAAAAGGCGCTGTCTCATACGAGCAGCGCGTTTTGTAGGTTTACCAATATTCGCTTTCGATAAATAGATTGAAACGATCCACTAAAAAGCGAGAAATAAACAAAATTTTAACAAAAAAAACGGACTCCAAAATCCTCGGAATAAAGGTTAATATTGCAAGTAAATTGAACAAACTGAACTACGCAATTATTTTTTACGTTTTAGTGCATTTATTTCAGTCAAATTTTTTAGAGACGGTTTTTTTTTGTTAAAATTTTTCGTTTATGGATTTGGAAGCACGTACACGATAAGATAGATAGAGAAAGAAGGTCGTGGTAGGAGAATGGAGCTGTAGTTTGTCCATGTAAAAGGACAGAATCTGGTTTTAAAACTATCTGTACGTCTGAGAGATGGCCGACTGATAGGTGACAGTGAGTGCAAACATACAAATTAAAAAATAGGTAGGCGTATGTATATTCACATAAATAGTAATTACTGGCTACAGGTGAGTTGCATATTTGATGCGATTTAATCAATATTTAAACTTATTACTGTGATATGATTTTTTAAGAAATTATGAATTACTACGCATGCTACTTAGAATATTAAAATCTAGAATAACTAGGAACCCACTTATTAACAGCTTATACAAATTTCTTTGAAATTGCAATTTCTCATAATATAATATTGGGGAAAAAGTTCTTCGCATTTTTTAAGAAAATTCAATACATTAAGTATTTAATATGGTTTATTTACATTTAACTAAAGTATGTAGGTGCCATTTTGTTCAAAAACTTTTTGCCATCTTGTAGGACATGATCCCATTACTATAGAAATTTTGGGGCTTTTGATCAAAATACCGCGACAAGTGGTTTTGGCAGACACTGCCTAAAGAATTCTGAAGAGACCGAAACAGGAAATCTAAAGGTGCTATTCCGAACCGAGCTGCCAACTGCAACTGCCGACAGCAATTGCAGCGCTGCACTTGCTGCTGCCGCGGCGCTTGTAAGCCATTTCATATACATACAAAATTACAGTTGCAGTTGGCAGCTCGGTTCGGAATAGCACCTTAAAGGTGCAAGGTCAGGACTATACGGCGGATGCATTAACACCTCCCAGCCAAACTCTCTTAATTTTTGCCGAGTGGCTAAAAATGTGTGAGGTCTAACGTTATCATCATGAAAGACCACACCCCTTCTGTTGATTCATTCCGGCCGCTTTCTCTCAACTTCTTACTTTAATCTCATCAGTTGTTCGCAGTAGAGTTCAGAATCGATGGTCAACCTGGTGGTAACAGCTCATAAGGAATGAATAATGCCCTTCTAATCCCACCACACACACAGCATCACCTTGTTGCAAGTTAGCCCGGGTTTCTTTCGCCACAGTCTGTGAAGCCTACTGTGTCGACGGCGACGGTCGGCGTTTGACCACGACCTTTTTCGCACGTTCTTGCCGTAACGTGATCCACTTTTCATCACCAGTAATGAGCTTCTTCAAAAATGGTTCGGTTTCATTACGTCGTCGTAAGTAATAATGAATCACAAATGAGTACACGGTTTCTTTCAGTGAGCTCGTGAGGTACCCAAATATCGAGCTTTTTTGTGTACCTGTATACCCATTTTTTTTCAAAGAAGCCAAAACTGTTTTGTGGTCAATTCCCAGTTCTGCAGCTACGTCGTAACTACTGATATGCCGATCTTGTTCTACTTTTCCAAAAATTACATCCATTTTATCCGTAATAGGGCGCTTGGGTCATTGTGTCATAGTAGCGACGTGCGTCTTTGTCATCAAAATTTCCGGATTGAAAAAGCTTATACCTTAGATTAAAACAAATCAAAGGACTATAGGTACTTGTCTGTACTTACGCGTCCGTAGGTTTACCCTAGAGACCCTACACGTGACCCCTGGGTGGTGCTAAATGAGTGACACTTACTAAGTGGTAGAGCCACGCTGCGTTGCAGCACGCATTATAGTTTAAGAAATAAAAAATATAAACCGTGTGTTCAAAGTTAAACCGCTAGTTACTTTGATTACCCAAGCACTATTTCAAATATGTAACCAGACATGACAATCGGTAGTACCACGGGAGATTTTACATTACCCGTGGTACTACTTATCAATTTAATATTCCCTACAAACTTATTTCGAGGTATGCATAAGCTCGAAAAATCGAGTGTAGTAGAACCTTTTTTTTGTTTTTTGTTTTGTTTTTTTTCTGTTTTATACTTTCACAGCTAACCAGTACCTACATATTTGAAATAGTGCTTGGGTAATCAAAGTAACTAGCGGTTTAACTTTGAACACACGGTTTATATTTTTTATTTCTTAAACTATAATGCGTGCTGCAACGCAGCGTGGCTCTACCACTTAGTAAGTGTCACTCATTTAGCACCACCCAGGGTCACGTGTAGGGTCTCTAGGGTAAACCTACGGACGCGTGTAACTTTAACCCCCAAATCCCCAAAACCTTTCAGACACCATAGCACTCGCAGCTCGAATCGAATTTCAGTTACTTATAATATAAAGTACTCTATGAGTTTCAGTAATTAAAATAAGAATGAGACGATGGGTTATGGCCGGTGAGCTCAGTCAGCTCAAAAAAAACTAGTCAACACTCAGAACAATAACTAAAATTGTTCTGAGAGTCAACACACACAACAAACAAAACTTTTTCTTTTTTTCTCTTAATTATTGGCTTCGTGCGGTCAGCTCGTTTAGCCAGTGTCAAGTAAGATAATAAAGCCAATACTATCTTTGCTTAGAGTAGGTAGATAATATGGGGTGTGTAATGTTTGATATAAATACTTATGATCTAACGTTCATTTAATATAATTTCATTTGATATAACCACTGACTTGATATAATAAACATTTCATATAATTTTAGAATCTATAATTTCATGTGATATAATGTCCATATGACTTAATATACATTTGATATAATAATCTATTAGTATAAAACATTATTCATATAATACTCAGACCCATAGGACACTATCCAAGAAAGCAAGCAAGCAGCATGCAAACGAGCATGTAGCATGCTAGCAATCATGCAGCATGCAAGCAAGCATGCAGCATGCAAGCATGCAGCGTGCAAGCAAGCATGCAGCGTACAAGCAAGCATTCAGCACGCAAGCAAGCATGCAGAATGCAAGCAAGCAAGCAGCATGCAAGCAAGCATGCAGCAGGCATGGTTTCTTTCACGGCTTCGGCGCTGCGGGGCTCTGGCGGTCCCACGCGAGCTTATCGTCGCAGATGGCTTACGCTCAATACCGTAGTTTCGGCTTGCTGGCCGGTTCCGCCGGCCAGCCTCAGCCACGGCGTTGAGCGTCAAAGCCACCTGCTCCTCAGCTCGCGGGCCGCCTCGCCCCTCCGCGCCTACGCGGGCTTAAAATACACTCTAGCGTAGGGCAGACAAGTCTACGTGGAGTCGGTTTTGCCGCGATTCGTTTCTGTCACTGACTTTTGTGGCACAACCTTACCAAAAACACAACGTAAGTATTAACTTTTAAAGAATTTTTTTAAAATCAAATTGGGGTTAAAATGCTAATTTTATTTTAAAGTAAAAATTATATCAAATGAAGTTATAGAATATGTTATTATACCAATATAGCTTTATAGAAAAAGTTGTTATATAGAATATGAGTATTAAATCAAATGACTAGTATACGTAATGTTGTTATGGGAAGTGTATATAGATCAAGTAAAAATTATATCTAATGAACGTTATGTCCTTTGTAATTAGTTCATATGTCATTATATGAAATGATACGCACCCGTTAATAAGTGATAATGAACGTTAATGGTAAATGATAATTCCCCCAAACCTCTTGAGACTCAATTAATCTGTGGGACTTTATTGAAATCTCACACGGACTTCTTCTTAAGAGAAAAACCTCTTGAGACTGAGACTCAATTAAGCTGTGGGACTTTATTGAGATCTCACACGGACTTCTTGAGAGAATTTGAAAAGTGATGTTGCACAGTTTTGTTTTACAGTCATGCACGTTCACGAACACGGTAAATAATGTAAATAATCCATCAATCCCAATGATGTTATATGTGTAGATACGTTGTCTGCCCTCCGTAATGACTAGAACAAACTCAGGTAATTGCCCGAGTTTCACTCAGTCACACGTCAGTCAGTGTCACGTCAACACGATTTACACGATCGTTACCTTTCTAAGTTTTTGATTTGTTAATTGGTTAAAATGCCTTCCTATGTATCCAGAAATTGTAAAAATTATACTGCAACCGTAAGAGACAATAAAAATGTCTTATTTCATTCGTAAGTATTGTAATACAAATTATAATTTAGTGATGACATTTGCCATGTTGGCAATCCGTTATGCATGAGTGAGGAGCGTATACTATGTTTTCTGTAAGAGTGATAGAGAAAAACAATGGCGGCCGAGATAGCGCATAAATTCTATGAGCTCATTGGTCAACTACCAAAAGTCAAAATATTGTCTATCTCTTTTTAACAACAGGCTAATGATATGATTTTCCCTTTCGATGTGTATTACGTCATAGAAACAATTTCGCCATTTTAAAATGCAATTCATTCACGTTTAACTAGTCTATTTATAAAAGGTCATTGATCAATCCATCATTATTTCACAGCCATGACGCTTCACTTTTTTTTTCTATCAAATAAATAATGGCTTCGTGATCGTGATATCAGCACATTTAGCCAGTGTCAAGTAAGATATAATCCACCATTATTTCACATTAATATTTGACATAACACAAATTATAGAAAATAAAACAAAACTGCAGACATGATACGCTTCACTTTCCCGCCAAGAAGCAACGGACGCTTCACTTTTTTTTCTCTTACATAATGGCTTCGTGCGGTCAGCACATTTAGTCCATGTCAAGTAAGATATTATAATAGTAATTATATTATTTTTTTGCATTAAGTAAATGAGAATGAACCACATAATGAACGTGTAATGGTAAATGATATTCCCCCAAACCCGTTGAGACTCAATAAATCTGTGGGACTTTATTGAGATCTCACACGGACATGAGAGAATTTGAAAAGTGATGTTGCACTGTTTTGGTTTATTTGTCAATAATTTCGTTTGGGTGCAATGGGAACCGATGTATGAACTTTCATTTTTCGAAAACAATGGGCCTTTGGGTGCATGGGAACGACCCAATACTAATGCACGTTCAAGAACACATAACAGTAAATAATCCACCATTATTTCACATTAATATTCGACCATTGAATAATAACTAAAGCATTATATTCTGAGTATTCGACGAAACCACAGACGTATAATACGTCTGTGGACGAAACACAAAATACAGAAAGTTATTGAGCTATTGCAGAAAATCTCAGAATAATAACTAAAGCATAGAAGGAGTCCAAATGAGACTCGTATAGTGTCCTATTTTTTTCAAATGGGCCATTGAAAAAAGAGACAAAATAAATTGCTAAAAACGTCAAATGGAAAGTGAAATTTAAAAAATATGGATACCTGGTTACCAACCGAATTTAAAACGATCTACAAAATGCTTAGAGCATTCAGTTGGTTGAATGCTCTAAGACAAAATGTAATTCGAAGTGTATTATTTGACTTTTTACACCTCAATGGGGCTCGTTCCCATGCATCCAAAAATCTATTCCCACTGCACCCAAAAGTTTTATTTAATATTTATTTCGTAAACAAATCAATTCCCAATGCACCCAAAAGTGAAGAAGGTACAATCGGGAAAAAAACACCACGCGAAATGGTTACTTTAGCGCCGGTTTGCGATGCGTGTTATTGTCTTGTAAAATGTAAGAGAGACATGTTTGTCCGGTTTCGGTCATCTAACGGAAATGCAATGTTTTGTTATCGTTATCAGTTGTCCTTGCTCTCTTGCAGCGTGCGCTTTTTTCGTATTAAGTGTATTATTAACAAGTGAAGTGAAGGACAATGTATCGAGTCGACGACGACGCTGCTGGGTCAAGCGTCGCCACAGAGTTGGAGTTTATTAGTGGTCCAAGTTTGTAATTAATCATAATGTGTTTTTTATATAACAACTAGCGGCCGCTCGCGGTTTCACCCGCGTGATTCCCGTTCCCGTGGGAATATCGGGATAAAAAGTTTTCGATGTGTTAATCCAGGTTATAAACTATTTGTAAGTATGCCGAATTTCATCCAAATCCATTTAGTAGTTTTTCCGTGAAAGAGTAACAAACATACACACTCACAAACTTTCGCCTTTATAATATTAGTGTGATATACATATTATAATGGAATTCTAAATCAGTAGCAGAACATCTTTTTTACTTTTTACTAACGAAAAAGGAGGATAGGTACTCAATTTGACTGTATTTTTTAGGTATGATTATATGATATCTCAGTAAATTTTAAACCGTTTAAAATGATTATTTTGGTATTCTGTACTCAAAAAAAAAACTATATAATGAACAATTTTAAAATATTTATTTCCTTAGGTAATTAAAAATTGCATTTAAAAACCGTCACATTTTTTTATATACTACTGCTCATTCGTAAGGCAGATTCCTCTGACAAGAACGAGCAAGAAACTAGCAGGATTACTTTTTGTAAAACCAAGTACAATTTGCTTATTACATAAAATAAAATGATCTTCTATTTTATTATTTATATAAAGTAAGCTTTTTAAACAGTGTGTTTTAAATTTTTTACTGTTAGGTTCATTATTCTTTTTGGTAACTTATTAGCTATAAAACCTTATACCATACCCCATAAATGATGTCCTTACTTGGGCCAGTTTAAAATAAGGCGCAGCAAAAATTATAATTTTTAACTGCTAAGAAGACCTTAAAAATTGTGCTTTATTGTAATTATTATTTTTTATTTTTAATATATTACGTGGTTTTATTTCACGTGGAATGCTGATTTTTTTTTCTGTGCCTTTTTTATATAAAGTCATGATGTTTTTCTGTAACAAAATAGCATATAAATTAATTGTAAAGAAAAACCTACTTTTGAGCAATGCTATAAAAAGATCAATTTGTTTTAGGAAACAAAAAACTTATCGCAAGAGGTCTTCGAAGACATACTCTTCATCACACGTTACAAGATGGATCATCACAAATGTGGCGGTGTACTTCCAACAGAATGTGTTAGTCGAACGTCAAAATTGCTGTGCATTCTGAATATTTTTGCTATTCAAAAACACGTACTCGCTAACTCTCAAATTTTTTTATACATATATGTAATTTTATCAGACTTATTTATGATTTAAAATAATACAAAATTGTGTATTTAAAAAGGATATTATAAAAAATACGATTAGTTTTAAGATTAGCTCCTAATGAGCATCAAGCTGTGATGATTTATAGTTGATTATCTGTGATAATAAAAGATCTGCATTTTTTTACTATTTAGTCTTTAGATTAGTTCCTAATGAACACTAAACTGTAATGATTTAGAGTTGATTACCTATGATAATCATTGTCTGTAATTAATAATAATAACCTGATGATTAGTAAACAGTTTTAAATTAATTATTTGTCTTTTATTTATTACGTTTTCCTCTTTAAACGTCAGTCTAGTGACTATACAAGACACGCCTACACAACATCTTCGTTATTCCCTCTTACCGCAAATTCTTTTTAATAATCGACCTCAAATGGGTCGCAAACTGAAGCTTCTGACAGTACTGATAGCTTTTGGATGCAATGGGAACGTTTTTATTGAACCGTCAATTTCGTTTGGGTGCAATGGGAACCGATGTATGAACTTTCATTTTTCGAAAACAATGGGCCTTTGGGTGCTTGGGAACGACCCCTCAATGGACATTGGCAAGGGCCAACCATTGTACGTAGTACATTATAACTCAATGGGGCCAACGCGCCGGTGTAATTTACATATCTTATATTTTTGCGTGTGCATGCATGTCACATAATATCGCATTGTTTGACACCAAACGGAGTGCCCACTCAAATTTCATAGCACTCCTTTTAGGGCTTTAGTTATTATTCTATGATGGCAGTTCTTCTCCTCTTAGTTTGATGTTAAAAAATTTAAAAAAAATTGAACGCAGTTCATGTTAAATTTTGCGTTTTGGTTTAATGCAAAATAGTCCAAACGACAAAACCACAACCATGGCGAAAAAGTCAAATGCCTTAATCGACATATGATAAAAAAGTTTGAAAAATCAAAATAGCATAAGTCATCGAGTCCCCAAATTTGTCTAATTTTGTGTCGTATAGATCAATGAGCTTCGGAGTTTCTTCCGTGTTCTTTTAGCAACAACACGTGTTGTGAGACTCCATTTTATTTCTATCTACCGTACAATAATAAATAAACTTTAAATAAAATTAAACACTTGAAATTGGCTGAATGCTACACGCGATAGCCATTAACACGTTCGCGGACACTCGATTCTATTTTGCAACACCATTTGGACACTACATTTTTGTATGGAATGCTATAGCTGTACCGTCACTGGTAAATAGTTTACAACCTTTTGTTTTAATCTAAGCAACCATATTATACTTATGACACAACGGCTATAGCTTTCGCCTACTCTAGCCGTTCCGTCACTAGTAAACAGTATAGAACTATATACATGTGACATAACGGCTATAGCTTTTCGTACTCTTAATTAATTAGCCTATGAATGCAATCCATAATGACATTTGGCATTCGGTAGCTCTCTCAATTAGAATTCTTATTGACAAGATATGGTCCATTGTACTGTAACCGCTTCTAACCATAAGTTAAAAGGCCAAAACTATGTACAAATACCTACCTACCTGCCTGTCCCATAGCACATAAATACAAACTTATTTATCGCAAATACTGTATTAAATGTTTTTTGTTATCGAGATTATACTATTTTGATTTCAATATAAGTAACAATTTATTTATAATAACTCAGAAAAATGAAGTATCTTTGTGTAGACATCTCTGTGCACTTTTTCTTTAACTAAGTAATCAACTTTCTAATACTTGCCCCTCCCTTCTCACAATTCCTTTTCCTTCCTTAAACCTATTCCTTCCATAGAGGCCGGTTAAAGGCCGGCAGAGCATCTGCGATTCCTCTTGTTTTGCGGGTGTCCATGGGCGGCGCGCGGTGATTACTCTCCATCAGGTGAACAGCCTGCTCGTTTGCCTCCTTCTTTTATATAAAAAAAATATCACCACGCATGAGGCTGACAGTGGCTGACACCTTACAAGAAACATCCTGTATCCCGGTCAACACAGGTGTGGATAATTAAGGCTTAGTCAAACCTGAGCGGTATTCGCTGCCGCTGTGGGTAAAGGTGTATGCCGCGCGGGTTTCGCTCAGGTATTTAGTATCAAGTTCCGCGGCTAGAATGACCTGAGCGGTATTCGCTGCCGCTCTACCCAGAGCGGCAGCGAATACCGCTCAGGTATGAATAGGCCTTAAGCTATTGACCCATGAGAAGCCGCGCAATGAGCATTTTGCTCACGCACGCTTTTTTGTGATACTGACACACCTTTGCGTCTCAAGCGTGTAGGTTACCTTACTTTCCTAACTATTCAACCCCTCTGACGTTACTCTATATGCCGCTCGGTGCAGCGGCGATTGCGTAATGGTACACGGTTTTCAGAACCACTTTTCTGAAGACCGTGTCGTGTACCATCGCGCGGTATTATGCTCATCGCGGGCCCATCCGCGTTAGTATTTTTTTTAACACAATAATATACTTGTATTTTTTTATGAATTATCTTTTTAATTTGTATTAAATGCAAAGGCAAACTAATCAGGATCTCATTAAGGAATAAATTTTTCGATTTTTTATATTTTTATTTTGTTTTTTTTTTCAAAGACTGCCAAAAGCTAAAGGCCAAAGTTAAGATGTTTCTTACTTGCGTTGTAAGTTGCATTTATATTACTTAATTTATATATGTTCCTAAATCAACAGTTTAATAGTTAAATGATATTATAATAAACTAAATAGAACCATATAAAATGCTGTGCGCGCCAAACCGTGATACAAAAAAAGGGCGCGCCTTCTCACGGCTTAAGAGGGTTTACGCACTTCGGTTTCCCATTCAAACTTCAAACACATGAATAAAGAAACGGAACAGAGACAAAGCTTCATACAACGCGCCGTCGCGAGTCTCTCCGTTTGTCCACTGGCCGAGTGAGCGTAAATACTGTGGTAAACCGGTTTTATCCAGTGGCGGCGCATACGCGACGCAGCGGCTAGTGGACACGCACACATGCGCCGTATGCTTGTAGTAGTTGACTCGCGTCGGCGCGGTTGTAGAAGCTTTGTCTCTGTTCCGTTTCTCTACTCATGTGCTTCCAAGTCGAAATTTTTAAAAACCAATTACCCAAGCCAAAAAATGTTTATTAAACTGAGTTATTGCGATTTTTAACTTTCTATAGTGGACTTTAAATCGCAATAACTCAGCTAAAAAACGTTTTTCAAAAATGTTTTCAACAAACAATTCAGATCCCTGTGTTTCACTTTAGCATGCAAAGTTTCATAAAAATTGGAATTGGACTTGGAAGTTTGTATGGAAAACCAAGCTTCTTTTGAAACTCGTACATAAACATAGAAAAACACCCATACTCGAAATCAATTTCGAAAAACAGTTTTCTCTATATTGACCCTACCGGGAATTAAACCCGGGACCGGGGACCGCGACCTCAGATATTGTGCGACGCTAGACCCGGCGTACTAACCACTCGACCACGGAGGTAGTTAAAACAACAAGTCATCACTATCCATTAGGGCATCGAACCCGGGTTTACCCGACCCGAAAAAACCCGGGTATTTCGGGTTTTCTGGGTCGCAAGAAAACCCGGGCTTGGAAAATCAAAAACCGGGTTTTTGGGTTTTTTCGAGCTTTTTTACAATTGTTTTCTTGTCGGTATTTTTTTGTATCATAAATATATTTACGCCTTTTTGAAATGATCTCTTTGATTGAACACGGTCAAAAAGTACCTAACTCCATTGTATCTAACTACATACAAACCTTTGTACGTAATCAAAGATACAAACAAGTTAGTGAAGTTTACTTCTCTCTTGACATTTTTTGCACTAGGCACTAATAATTTCTCTTAACTAGTTGTTAGCAAGCTAGGTGGACACAACAGGGTGAGATTGATCTGAGTACCAGGCCACATGGGAATCCAAGAAATGAGATGGCTGATGCACTTCCCAGGGAGGGCTCAGAGACCCCATTTATTGGTCCTGAGCCGTTTGTTGCACTGGCACCGAGCACCATCAACAAGGTCTTTAAGGACCAAATCCAAAATAGGCATAAAACCGAATGGGAAAAGCTACCCGGCATGAAACACTCAAAATCCTTCATAGGTGGAGACGCGCTAGGACGGAGTAAAATCATATGCGGAGGTAGCAAAAGGCAGGCACGAACAATCATCGGAGTCCTGACCGGGCACTACGCCACAAAACAAATGCTCCATAGAATGCAACTAGCAACAGACAGCTTGTGCAGGGCATGTGGGGAGGAAACGGAGTCCATGCAACACTTACTGTGTGACTGTGACTCCTTTGCTAGGAAAAGAATAAGTCTCTTGGGATTCGCCTACCCGAAACCAGAAGATTTTAGGCTCTTCGCCCTCAAAGACATTGCCAAACTTATGGCAGTCGTTTTCACTGAGGAAACAGAGTGATAGGACGGGGTTGCACAAAATATCCCAATGGGTCGACGTGCCGCTGCGAGAGGCAAACCTCTAAGATAAGATAAGATAATTAGTTGTTTTTTTGTGCGAAAAAGATTAAATTAATAAAGCAAGTTGCACGTTATTCGTGCGTTTGACTCAGATCAGAAATGACATAAACGGAATGAAAGATGGAGGCAAGATGCGTCGTCGCGTTGTTGACACGCAACAGGGCCCTTATTCTGTAACGATTCCTTGTTTCAAAACCACGTTAATTCCTTAAAAAGTTACGATATCTTTTCAAAAACGTATGCGTTTGACGTTTGTGCGCGGTAAGGTTTAGGTGTGGAATCTATAGATTGCGATACAGAATCAGGGCCCAGGAGCGGTGAGCTGCGAGTGACTCCCCCGCCATTTTGTTTCGTCAGTCCTCCTCCCTCTCTTCAGAAATCTCCTTTACCCATTTCAGTGGACCTCAGCATTCTTGGCATGGACATCGGCCAGGAACTGAATCCAATATGCTACATCGAGTGTTATTTTAACTGCCTCTTGTAAGTTTGGTATTCTCAATAAGGTGAGGCGGTTTTTCACTCCTGAGCAGCGCTGTTTGCTGTACAAGACTCAGGTGCGATGGAGTATGGAGTATTGTTCCCATCTATGGGACGGCCCCGCTAAATGCACTTGATAGACTGCTCGAGAGGGTGATGCTGCGATGTATTTGGTCTGTGGAGGCTTCCGTCAAACCAGTGCCAGGAGGACTTCGTTAGCCTGCCGACCAGGGAGACCCGTAGAAACGGTTGTCCCGCTGGCCACCAGTGGTACAGTACAGGGGCCCAAGCCTAACCAGCTCGTGAGGCTGCCTCACCATGCCACGCATAATCTCGGGGTGGTCCGTCGTGCCGGTTGGTGACTGGAAGGTGGGGTCCCGGCGGCCATTCCCGGGGGGGTTCGGAGGCCCTTCCGTTCGGCAGGTTAATAATACTAGTCTGTGGGCAAATTCCTGGGAAAACAGGCCACTACACTTTGACCATTCGCATCGCGGCATCATTTTCTCGATTCACACCTCTCTCTTTTCACTCCTAAAATGACAGCGTCTAACAACAAAACTGGTACTACAGCGGTGCACACCCCCACCACAACCTTACCGTTTGAGGTGGAGTTCGCTAACATCCGCGGACTCCATGCAAACCTCAATGCCGTTCACCACCATCTTGAGACGGCACGGCCAGCAATGTTGTTCCTGACGGAGACGCAAATAATCCGCCCAGCTGACACCACCTACCTGAACTATCCCGGCTTTGTGCTTGAAGAATCCTTCAAAGCCAGAGCCGGAGTTTGCTTATTCGTTCGGGCGGATGTTTGCTGTCGCCGTCTGCGCTGTCTGGAGGACCCTTCCTTCTCCCTCCTAGTGGTACACGTCGACTTAGGCTCTCATTGCCGTGTCTACGTCTGCGTCTACCGATATCATAACGGCGACATGGAGACAACTCGACTAATTGAACATCTTAGTCGGGTAGCAGATGATGCGCAGGAGCGGTTTCAATCGGCGGAACTGGTGTTTTTAGGGGACTTCAACACCCACCATGAGTTGTAGTTAGGTTCCTCCAAAACAGACCATGCTGGTAGAACTGCCCACGCATTCGCTCTCACGCATGACCTGACGCAACTGGTGAACCAGCCCACCAGGATCCCAGACATAGTTGGCCATGCGCCGTCCTTACTCGACCTTCTGCTGACGAGTCGCCCAGCTGGATACCGGGTAGAGATTCGAGCTCCTTTAGGTTCCTTGGATCACTGCTTGATATCCAGCACAGTGCCCTTGGCATCGCGCCCGCCAACAGCGGTTTCGAAACGCCAGATTTGGCACTACGCGTCGGCAGACCGGGACGGTATGCGGGAGTATTTTGCATCCGTCTCTTGGAGGCAGCGCTGCTTTAGTGGGAAGGACCCGACCGCTAGCGCCACTGCCGTTGCTGATGAGATAGTATTAGGAATGGAATACTATATTCCACACTCCTATGTCATTAGCAAAGGCAGACGCAACCGCTGGTTCAATCGCGAGTGTGCCAGCGCTGTTGAGAGCAAACAGACGGCATACCGCGCTTGGATCAGAGGTAAAGCTCATGGGCATCCCGAAACTCGCTCGCTAAAAGCAGCCTATAATAATGCCACCAAGTCGTGTAAGAGGGCCTACATTAGAGCGGATGCCCAGCGCGTTGCACGAGTAGGCCAAGAACTCCTGACGCATCCTACGGGCAGCCGTAGCTACTGGCGTCTGACCAAAGCCGTGCAATCCAACTTCTGCCAACCATCGCTGCCACCACTGAGATGTCTTGACGGAACTTTAGCTCACAAGCCGCATGAAAAGGTCGATCTCCTGGCCAAACTCTTTGCGGCTAACTCCCGGATCGATGACTGTGATGCACAGCCACCCTCAGTTCCTCACTGTGGCCACACAATGTCTGATATTAAAATCAGGCAGTGTGATGTCCGTGCGGAACTGCAGTCAATCGATGTCCAGAAAGCTAACGGTCCTGATGGCATCCCAGCAATAGTTCTGAAAATGTGTGCAGCGGAGTTGTCCCCCTGTGTTAACGCGTCTGTACCGTCTCTCGCTCTCTTCGGGTTGTGTGCCGGAATCTTGGAGAGAAGCTAATGTGCAACCGATCTCTAAAAAAGGAGATCGGTCAGATCCGACTAATTACCGCCCTATAGCCGTAACTTCAGTGTTGTCTAAGATCCTAGAACGAATATTGAACAAACAGCTTAATCGATACCTAGAAGATCACTCCCTAATTCATGATCGTCAATATGGGTTTCGGCCAAAACGGTCAACGGGTGATCTTCTAGCGTACGTCACACATCTCTGGGGTGAGGCTATTGACCAGCGTGGCGAGTCACTGGCAGTTAGCCTTGACATAGCCAAGGCTTATGATCGGGTCTGGCACATAGCTCTTCTCTCCAAGCTCCCGGCATACGGTTTGCCCGCTCAGTTCTGTACCTGGATTGCCGGCTTCCTGCATGAGCGTAGAATCCGTGTCCTTTCGGATGGATGCGCTTCGCGGTTCATGTCAGTGAACGCTGGTGTTCCTCAAGGCTCCGTTCTATCCCCCACGCTGTTCCTTCTGCATATCAATGACATGCTTCCTCTTGGAAACATTAATTGCTATGCAGATGATAGCACAGTGCATGGGGGATATAACAGGCACCCAACGGCTGGGCGGGTAGACACCGAAATGAAGCGAGCAAATCTTGTCATTGAGCTCGATCGGGTGTTGGACCTCATTTCTAAATGGGGCTCCGATAATCTGGTGGAGTTCAATGCCAAGAAAACACAGGTGTGCACGTTCACAGCGAAAAAGTCGCCATTCCTTCCCTTTCCCTCTCTTCAGGGTACATCTCTAGGCCTGCAGAGCAGTATTAACATGCTCGGTATGGATATCCGCTGCGATCTGAACCAAAAGGACTACATCGAAACCGTGATTAAAAATGCCTCACCTAAACTCGATGTCCTGAACAAGGTGCGGCGATTCTTCACGCCTGATCAGTTGTGTCTATTATACAAGACACAGGTGCGGTCTTGCGTGGAGTATCACTAAAACTCTCGAGCCTTTGCAATTGCGTAGAGATATTGCGTCACTCAGCGTCTTTTACCGTTTATACCATGGCGAGTGCTCTGAAGAACTCTTTGTCCTCATCCCTCCTTCTCCCTTCCTCCATAGGAGTACGCGTGCTGCTCTCTGGAGTCACCAATTTATAGTCTCTAACATTCCATCACGCACAAAGAAATTTGGTGACTCGTTTCTTTGCCGCACTTCCAAAAGATGGAATAGTCTACCAGCACACGTATTCCCTCCTACCTATGACATAAAGTCCTTCAAACGAGGCGTGAAGAAGCACTTTGTGGGCCGGCAGAGTGAGGATGACTGATGCTACGTCTCTTTACGCTGCACCAGTTGTCCTCGCGCCTAGACCTCATTTCCACTTAACATCAGGTGGAGTGAGGTCATTTGCCGGGCATAGTATAAAAAAAAAAGAAAAAAAAGGCGAGTGGTACGCATTATTGAAGATGCTGAGGTAACAGCCTCTTTTGAGGACCTCCAGCTGCGTGTGCGTAGAGACATTGCTTCTCTCAGTGTCTTCTACCGAAATTACTACGGAGTGTTCTGAAGAGCTTTTTAACACCTATTAAATATATTTTTGTGATTTTGAAAGTAGGGTAGAACTCCAATTATCCGAACTCCGACTATCCGAATCGCCGATCATCCGAATCACAAAATTACCACTTGCAACTGCTCACCGACAAGCGAATGCGTGACCTGGCTGCCCGAAAACGGTTGAAGACCGTTTTATTTCTAAACTTGTACATAAGTACATTTTATTTATATTTAAAACATGTGAAAATTTCATGTTTCTTTCATTTAATTTAATAAAAAAATAGTGAAATATCAAAACGTAGCTTTTATTCTCTCCAATGGCAATTTTTAAAAAAAAAATCCGATTATCCGAATATTTGATTATCCGCATGGGTCCCGGTCCCCATTAATTCGGATAATTGGAGTTCTACGTACTGTTTAATTGGTATGAATCCTTCCCTTGTTTTATATAGGTACCTACTCGTATTGACTTAGTAAATCCATACTAAAATACAGTTTGCTCATATTTAAAAAAAATATAAAAAAACTCGAAAAAGCTCGAAAACCCCGGGTACCCGGGTTTTGACTACAAGAAAACCCGAAACCCGGGTTTTTAAAAATTGGACCGGGTTTCGATGCCCTACTATCCATGTTAGCTCTGGTGTAGTAACTTAGGAGTACGAAAATTCACAATACCAATCCGATCCAATAGCGATCGGTTTTAAGAGTAAGGGGGCTGATCCTGACGCACATCCTTTGCTTCACTTACTCTCATAACATTCTTCATACATGCCCGTCGGTTTATGGTACTCTTGACCAAATCTAGATCAAATCGGTGACCTTCTCGTTAAAGGTCAGGACCTTTAACGAGAAGGTCACCGATTTGATCTACGTCTTTATATGATCTAACTATTTTCTGATATTTCTAAACGTAAACTGTTGGACTACAACTCTTACAAATCACGAAAAAAAAACGATTCATGATGCGTTAAATACGGTCTGTTACAAATAAGTCTGTATACCTAGTGTGCATCTGGAAATACAGAATAGCTTATGACATTCTCCGGCCTTCAAACTGTCGTTGTCCGAAATATCAATGGTATGGCCAGCGTTACCGCAGCGGTAGCAGAGCCCGCTGCGGTCGATCTCGGCTTTGCAATTAGCCCTCGTATGCCCTCCTAAGAGACATCGGTAGCATCTCCTAGACTTCGTATCCAGCGCCCGAACTTGCGCCATCACAAAACACACAGGAAGTCGGCCTGCTTCGAGAATTGTCTTTGCAGCACCGACCGGACACTGAACCCATGCAGTGCTCATGCCCCCGGCACCCCGCCGGATGTTACCTACTTTGAATAAATTGGTGTACGACTTGGCTTTGCCTTCGAGTCGCGACTTCTCGTCACTCTGGTGAGATGAAAAACAACTGTAGTTTCAGTTTCAGTTTATTGCAAGTCACAGGTTTAATAAATAGATGTCAAAGAACTATGTAGAGTACAGGCGGTAGTACTATTAGTTATTCTGTGGTACAGGTGACGCCCTGCAAGGGCACACCAACCAAGATGCTGCTTACATGAGTGGATAAAAAAATAAGAATGATCGTCAGCGTATAAATGTCATTGACCTAGAAGTATAGACAAGAACGTTCATACAAACCATTTGTTCAAATTCTGGAATGAGAGACCTAAAGTTCTAATCAACAGACAGACATCGCAGCGCCACAGCGCCAGATCGGTCAAACACCGCTTGTCTTTGCACACTACGTTTAGTGTGTATCAAAATGGCGTCCCAAATAGATTGTCAATAACAATATTTGAAAAAATATTTTTTCTATTCTAATAATACGATATAACTACATAATAATGACTTCAATAACAATTAATTTCACTTACTTGACAACTGAATTGTAGTAAACGTATAGGTGTGAACTTTGAAAAGAAATAGAGAATTATTTTCGCCACTCCGCACGCGCGAATGTCAAAGCCACACTAAAGCAAGGTGCCGACTGAGTCGACTCCGCAGATGAGTGGAACATAGTGCAGGTTCGGAACGGCCTATCTAGTGTAACGTATATATCGCTGATAAATGTCCCACTGCTGGCCATAAGCCTAACCACGTGAATTACTAATGCGGAGGTAGGTAAATCTTCCAACTTCGACCTTATCATATAAGTACCTAAGTAAGAACTTACTGTCAGCTCATACCCAACCCCCTCGTCCAAAGACCAACCCCCTCGTCCAAAGACCAACCCGCATTGGACTAGCATTTTACTAAACAGTTAATTTCAAATGCTGTCTCTGTCAATTAATAAAAAAAGGTTTTCAACAAAAAGAATGACAAACCATTTAATGGCATTCACACCTATACGTAAATGGACCGCGTAAATGTTCACTTGCGCACTGCAAAATTGAATTGCCGTTTTCAATCATGGTGACTGATGAAAGCAGCGCATGTTAGGAGCAGGCTTTACCTTTATAATAAATCACCGAAACAATTTAACCGAGCTTAATCAACCTTAAAATATGTACAAAGCGCAGGTGCTTTAAAAGAGTAAAACGTGGATAAATATTCCCGACTCATTTCTGATTATTTTTAATACTCTTTTTCAGTAGTAAGTAAACAGCGTTATATAAAGTGTTCGGGCATCTAAAGAGGTACTAGACACTGCAGTCTTTTGTTTTTATATGCTTTTTTAAGTTGCTTTTTTATTATTTATTTCGTGACCATTGATAAGTACCTACGTCCTTCGGTCGTAATATTAGAGTTCGTTGATTGTGCTTAAACTGATGATAGTGAGTTTTAAAATGAACGTTTAAAGCTAAATGATATTCCCCCAAACCCCGCGAGTTCCAGTAAAGATATGGTACTTTACTGAGATCTCGCACGGACTTCTTGAGAGAATTTGAAAAGTGATGTTGCACTGTTTTGTTTTCCAACACTCATGCACGTTCACGAACACTTAACAGTAAATAATCCATCATTATTTCACATTAATATTTGACAAAACATAAATTATAGAAAATAAAACAAAACTGCAGACATGACTATACTTTTCCGCCAAGAAGTCCTTTATGTTGCTCAGACTGCAGCCAGCAAACGAGATAGCATGCTGACTTCTTGGCGGGAAAGTGAAGCGTCATGTTTGCAGTTTGGTTCACAATATTTTATATACCTAATCGAAGATATACCTATACATATATAAGTACATATGATCAGGAATGTTATCCCCGAAAGGTTAGTTTCAACCATTGGCAAGGCCGCAGGCAATGAGGACAGCAAAATCAGTTTTCTGCTATAGTTCATTTTTTACCAAATAGCGACTGCACATATGCTCATAGTGACCCAGTGAGCTCATTGCCGCTCTATGCTGTTGGATGTATGTGCAGTCTTTAGTCCATTAGTCCCCTTATATTACGACACCCAAGGGAAGGGAAGCCATGGGTCTAGCAAGCTTGTTGGTGCTGGGATTTAAAAGACTATTGATGGGATCCCAGACCACAAAGTTTCATGTAATAGTTACTGGTACATAGCTTTACATACATAGGTACTAACATACATACATACTTACATATATTCACGATTATCTATTATCCCCGTAGGGTAAGTCAGAGACTAGGCAATGAGGACAGCAAAAGCAGTCCTCTACCATAGTCCACTTTTCACCAAATAGCGACTGCACATTTGCTCAGCGTGACAGGTGGTGAGCCCATCGCCGCTCTATGCTGTATGTGTGCAGTCTTTAGTCTGTTAGTCGCCTTGTACGACACCCAAGGGAAGAGAGGGGGTTATATGATTCTTTCACCGCCACGCGACACGGTTAATAAATAAATCATCAACAACATCACGTGGGGAGGTTGGCCCATACATAACCACGCCATAACGCACCCAATGCGGTGGTTGGTTTTAACGACTGCTATCTTTCGACGACAACCGGAACCGGTGGTCTCGACCACCCCGGTTCACTTCACGTGCCTTAATTCCGAAGCACAGAGTATATACATAATAAGCAAATGAAAATTACATACATACATATAATCACGCAAATGTGTTCAGCGTGACGTGTGTTGAGCCCATCGCCGCTCTATGGTGTTGGATGTATGTGCAGTTTTTAGTCCGTTAGTCGTTTTTTACGACATCCAAGGGAGAGAGGAGATGGTAGTATTCTTTCACCGCTACGCGACATGGTTCCTTGGGTAGTAAATAAAAAAAAAAAATTGGGCTTAAATGAGTGTTCTGGCCTCGGTTTTTCGGACACTCGTCATTAGCCTAAGCACTGCCCTTGTGTCTTTTGTTTTGCACAAAAGATCGCAATGGGTCAATGTGTTACTACGAGAGGGAGACCTCTGCAGGCCCCACTAAAATAAGATATTGGGAACCCACGCCAAAAGTAAATATGGGGTAAAAAAGTGATAATAAAATATTTGACGTAAAAATAATGAATGTTTTTTTTCTTTAAATACAATTCTTTGTCTGCTTTTTAAATCCTATATTTGTAGGTGCGTGCGCTCACCCTCGCGGTCAAAGCGACCGACGGCGCGCCGTCATTGGTGCAAGGGGTGAATAATAGCGGTCACGCGCATGCTCTTTGATAACGAGGCGGCCGCGCGCTAGGTGACAATAATTTTAGGAAGAGTTGAGATAAAAATGTAGAAAAATAAGGTTTTTTTTTATTTCATTATTAGGTTATACTGCTCCTATTGGAGTCCCTATCTACCGACCTCAATAGATAGGGTATCGCAACTGGAACTACGGGTCCGGTTGTGTTTTCAGAGGTACTACAGGGTTCCGTTTCTAGCCCCCCGCTGGTCGTGCCTTTAAC
Source organism: Scoparia ambigualis (assembly GCA_963921215.1). Taxonomy (NCBI): domain Eukaryota; kingdom Metazoa; phylum Arthropoda; class Insecta; order Lepidoptera; family Crambidae; genus Scoparia; species Scoparia ambigualis. Next base: position 23,210,413 of record OY992521.1, on the reverse strand, counting down.
CAGGCGCCTCCGGCGGGATCCGGACATGGGTTGGACTCGTAGTGGCGTGTGGGTAGCTGTAGAGCTTGGGAATGTTCGTTTGTCCTGGTATTGTGTGCCAGGACTTCCAAACTCGTGCACAGCGAGCGGGGCCTAGTAGCGGTCTCTGAGGGGCCAGAAGCGAAAAGTCCTGCGGGGAACGTGAGTTTCCCTTATAGTTGGCAGCTTTGTCCGGTGGTTTTCATTGGACATTGGTGTTGACATCTCCGGTACTAGTCTGGAGAACTAGTAGAGGCGGCCTCTTAGATGCCGTTGCCTCCGGTCCAGCCAGCCGCGTAGGACGTGGGAACTGGCTAGGCGCCCGGATGGGTTCCGAGAAGTGAGTGTGCTTACTACTCCGCTACCAAGGTGGACACTTGGGAGTCGACTTTAGAGTCGACGACCCTAGCAGTGGCAACTGCGAGTTGTGCCCTTCGTGCAACGAGAAGTGAGCGAGCTTGACAGCTCCGGTTACCTATCTGGACAATAGGCAGTGAACTACCCGTGTTCACGGGGATACTCTCCTGAGACACTAGTCTTATGAGTACCGAATGAAGAGCGCGCTGCGGCGGGCACTAATTTGGCGTCAAGACCTAACGTTGGTGGTCTCCTGCGCGAGTGTTCTACTGGCGCAGGAACGTCTGGCACTTCTTGTATAACCTAACGGTTGGTCTCGAGGTGCCAGTACAAATAAACTTAGTGAAATAAGGAGAGGGGATGCTCCTATTGGATCACGAGAAAAAATTTGGCGGGGTATCCAAAATTAACCCTGTATTGAAATGAAACACTTTTTTACGGATTAACTCGCGTTTAATTTACTATTTTCATAGTTTTTTATATTATCCTGACGTCCTATGTAAATAGTAAATTAAACGCGAGTTAATCCTTAAAAAAGTGTTTCATTTCAATATGTAGTGCTCGCTTAAACCTCAGAAAACAATATGTTAACCCTGTATATTATCCACTGCTAGGTAAAGTAAAGGCATCTTTGAAATCAAGTCAATGCAACTGAAATATGTTGAGTTAATTAGCACAGATACCAAACTCGGAATAATAAAAAAAATCGAAAAACACTGTGCCTTACCTGCGAATTGAACCTAGGACCTAGTCATATCCGGCCGGGTGCTTTGTTACTCGGGTCACCGAGGCGTCTTTTGAGTTTTTGAGTAAAAGGAAATTAATTTTCAGATGTTGTAGGGACTGGAGTGCGGTATCAAAGAACTTTTGATGAGGGTCAAGGTCAATGGCTTCAACGATTAATCTGGGATTACGGTAAAGCCAGTAACTTATACATGAAACTTTATAGTCTGGGATCCTATCAAAAGTTTTTGAAAATCCCAGCACCAACAAGCTTGCTAGACCCATGGCTAGACCAAAAAGTTACAATTACAAACCTAGTAGTTACAATTAAAATAATTGACATAATGCAAGTTATAATTAATTGAAAGACGATCAGCTCAAACCTTGTAAAGGTTTTGAAACGTCATTCAGGGTAAAATAATATAATACTTCGAGTTCATCCGTCACTGTTTCATTACAATATGTATTGTGTACTGTACCTATAAAGTTATTCTTACCCAAAATGCAAACCCAGTTGTTTAGGAGCAATTGTTTTCCTAGCTGTATAAAAATGTATAATAGGTTGCCACACTCTTTAACTGAGCTTGATATGCCTATATTTAGAAATAAGCTATTAAATTGGTTGAAAATTAAATGTTTTTATTCAGTTAAAGATTCCTTAAATTTTAAAATTGACATTTAAGTAATTAATGGAATATTTTTAATAATGAGTAATCTAATTTAATTTACTTTAATAAATACTATTATTATTATTATAAATCGAATTGCGTAAATTTAATAAATGAGGAGTTGGTATTTTGTTATTTACAATGTTGTCTACCTAAGTAAGAGTATATGCATGTGCTACCAAAATAAATTATGTAACTTAAGATTCACACGCCCTGCGCTGGCAAGATAGACGAACTATTCGCATCATACTCCATCTTTATATCTCTATTTTATGTGAATAAATTATATTTCATATTTCATTTCATTTCATTTATAAAACAATATAATTTTATACTTACTTAGGTAAATAGTAGTTTATGTAGAAACTTTCCAATCATATAATATGTAAGTATACAACCTAATTTTTTTCTTTATACAAAACCGATTAAGGGTGAGTTCCATCCATTAAACTGAACAACTTTCCCAATAAACCTATGTGCAAAAACGACAAAAAAAATTCGACCTCCCATACATAACGTCCGATCAGCTGACGAGAATTAGTATGGGAGATCGAATTTTTTTGTTTTTTTTGCACATAAGTTTCTCGAGGAAAGTTGTTCAGTTTCATGGGTGGAACTCACCTTTAATTGGTTTTGTATAATCAAAAATTAAGCTCGTATAACATCATTGTTATCTAATTTTATTCTCATAAGTGAATCGTTTCCTTCGGAACGTTGATGAGTCAGTGAGTGAATAAGGACTTTTGTTTTTACATACTTAGGTACGAGTATCTCTTTCCCCTCTCTTCCCTTAGGTATCCCTCTTCCATTGGGTGTCGTAAAAGGCGACTAACGGACTAAAGACTGCACATACATCCAACAGCATAGAGCGGCGATGGGCTCACCACCTGTCACGCTGAGCAGTAAAAAGTGGACTGCTTTTGCGTTCTTCATTGCCTGATTATAAGTATACATACTAAGGTAAGTATGTAAATATGTAAAAATTGCCTCGACATTCGGAGGTCCCGGGTTCAATTCCCAGATCGGGTAGTGAAGTGTGTTTTCGGATGTTTCGATGCATAGCCCGGGTTTGTGATCACCAATCCGGATATGGCAATCGTGGTGATTAAAGCAATACCCATCAATAGTGATGAGTTGATGTTGTGCGTAAGATATATATCTCTCTCTCTCTCTCTCTCTCTCTCTCTCTCTCTCTCTCTCTCTCTCTCTCTCTCTCTCTGTATAGTGTCGTGACGATTGCATCAATTTGTAGAGAAGGTTAGGCAGTACGTAAACTCAGAGTTCAGTTCACGAATGTCCGATTATATTGACTGAAAACAACAAGATACAACTATTGCATATTGTTCAAAACTTACGATATAAAATAAACAGATTGTCGATACCGATTATATGTAACGACTACAGTACAGATTGAACGCGGGGAAGCGACTGGCGTCTAAGCTATTCCCAGCCGCGTGGTCGGTTAAAACTGCTGACATAATTACAATGTTACAATGAAGTAGGTCCCTACTATGTCAATTATGGAGGCCTTTGCCCAGCAGTGGGACAGTATACAGGTATACGTTACCTACATATATCACGTTACAAATTGAAAAAAAAACAGTGTCGAAAAAATTTCCACGAGCAAGATTCGAACCCGCACTCGTAACATAGCATAGCTTGCCTATTTCTTAACTGATCTTTAAGGCTAGGTGTTAGTGAAAAATTAAAATAACACGTTCTTAGAATTACTTTTTGAAGTAGTATACAGTAAAATTAAAATCTGCGAAAATTATGAAATATTGTTGAGGCTTTATTCTGTGAAATACACCCGATGGAAACACGATTTGATAAAGTTGACTCGATAGAATAAATTCACAAAGTTGCATATTTTTGTGTCATTTTATCTTCTTTTCCAGGTTTTATTCTTAAAATAAGTGATTTGATATTATGAGTCAATTACCAAAATGAAGTTCATAGATAACATGAGGAATTATAACCGATCGTTTTTTATTTATTACATCTATCAATTTTTTAAAATATAAAACGCGATTATTCGCGGCTCTTCGCTGTTATACCCGTCCCTTACCGTCGTACCGTCGAGAGAGCGAGAGAGAAGCGCTCGAAATACCTCCCCTTAACACGTTAACATGTTTGTAAAAATATTAAAATCGGATGATGTTATCGTAGTTTGTTGACATTGAAAGGGCACCTTTGGCTTGCAAATTAAAAAAAAAAGATGACGTTGAATAATTTCGGCGGGCTGGATAAGTTTCACGGTAGCTCAACTGGAAGGAGCATCTGGCCCGGATTGCCAGAAGGGTGCGGGTTCGAATCCTGCTCGTGGAAATTTTTTCAACACTGTCTTTTTCAGCTTGTAATGTTCGTAACAAATTATATATATTATTATAATATATATAAAATAATATAAACAATAACATTATATACATATATCACGCCCGTTTACCGAAGATGTCTGCAAATTGCAAAGACCACGCAGCTTTCCATTGTCTATGTATGATCCTGTACCTCAAGCACAAACCATTATGGTACTAGTTAAGGTAATCGTAATTGTATTATTTTGTATGAAAACCATAAAGTTAGTATACCTTTTTCATACAAAATAATACGATTACGATTACCCATAATGGTTCGTGCTTGGGGTACAGACCCTTCGTTTACTCTCGTGAATCACGAGAGTAAACGAATCGTGATAGGTAGAACGAACTGTTATACATATGAACGGTATACAGGATAATATTTTTTCAGTGCCCATAATGTTTTATATCATTCAGTAACGTAAATAGACATATATCACAACACAATCAGATTCACACCTAATCTTAAGTTATCAATCGACAAAATTCATTTACTTAAGTACCTACCTATTATTTTTAGACTACCTACCTGCGTTCATTAATTGTGTTAATATTTTTTAGTAGCATAATGTGTTTCTTTAATTGGCTTATGTTTAGGTAACATCTTCTGTACCTTGTGTATAGTTATATGCTGTTGAAACATTGTTGAATAAATAAATAAATAAATATATATATTTTTTAAATTTGTTATATATTTATTATTTATTTGGGTTGTTAGGTGGTAATTTGTCCGGCACAATAAACAATAACTCGTGGATACCGGGCCCCGGAAAGGTCACGTGTCGGTGCAAGAGCATTGACCCGCCCGGCCGCCTGGTATCGTAATGTGTAATCAGTTTTGCGGTCCCGGTCGATTTACCATGATCAACGGTATTTTTGTGGATGTTTTTGAACAATTTTAATTTCGTAATGTTTCACATAAAAAAATTAAAATTAAATCTGTAGGTCTAGATTAAGTTACTCTCTAATTTTAAAAAATATGCGCTCTGATAAAAAAAATCCTGTATAATAGTGCCAACATCACCCCCCGGTGCATCTCCCTTCATCAGCATTTTAGAACAGTTGAAAGATTATTGCCGCAAACTCCTTAGTTCGATTCCATCATCCGCCGGTGTCACTTGCCCCATTGTTTTAGCGAATAAAATATTTTTTCGTGCATTTTCTAAATAAAATCATAGTTGAGGATCTGAGTATACAACGACCTTCACCGAGCCGGTTAATGGATGAAAAGTATTTTATATCAAATTGAATATGTTAAAAAATATATTGCGAGTGAGTTAGCTGAAAATTTTAAGTCCAGTACCTTTAAAGATTAATTAAATTTTTTTTTAACATATCTATTTTTATCATATTAAATTGATATTAAATACTTTTCATCCATTAACCGGCCCAGTGAAGGTCGTTCTATACTCGGATCTTAGACTATCATTTTCTAGAAAAGTTTTAAAGGTGTTTTTTTTTAAAAAGCGATTTTCATTTATTCCCTGACTAACTCGAACGCACCAGTATTTCATTTACTATTTTCAGCTTGTGAATTCCCTAAGCTAGTCAAGATTCTCACCTCTACTCCGACACGAAGAGTTCAAGGCAAACGAACATGTTATGAATTCATAAAGGCCGCCGAAGGTGAATATCTCAGCGAGTATGATTATGTTATGACTAATTAATTGTGTTCTGGCTTTCGTCAAAGCCTTTATTAAGCCGCAGAGTGCAAACACTCGTAAGTTAATAACGTATAATTGTAGCTTACTCAATTAATTAACTTACTATGTAATATTTAAAACTCAATTGCGAACAGCGATGGGTTCTTTAGATTTTTTGTACATATTCTAAAGTAAAATATTTAAAAAAAATGAATAAAAACATGTAGTGTTAATTCCGCTAACTCACTAATTTATCAAGCCTGGATGCTGCATGCAAGCACCGCCCTCCCGCCCGCAATGTATGCACATGCAAAAGGAGCGATGGATGCTAAATAAGGCATGCAAACCGAAACCCCGCATTGCATGCAGCATCCAGGCTTGATAATAGCGGGATTAACACTACATATTTTTATTCAATTTTTGTTTATCATGGATTTCTGCAAAGTAACGCCTGATTCCATTAATTAAAATATTAACCGTTTTGCGTAGCGGTAAAAGAATACTACCACCCCCTTTCATCCCTTGGGTGTCGTAAAAGGCGACTAACGGATTAAAGACTGCACATACATCCAACAGCATAGAGCGGCGTTGGGCTCGCCACCTGTCACGCTGAGCACATGTGCGGTCGCTATTTGGTGAAAAGTGGACTATGGCTTTTGCTGTCCTTAATGCCTAGTCTCTGACTAACCCTTCGGGATAATATTCGTGATTATATTATGTATATGTGTATGTAAAATATTATTATATCATAGGTCGTAGGCAAAGGCATCATTAAAATAAATCAACAATTGACGGTTATTTGGTTTATCCAAATACTGCTCTGCCCAATTGCGGGTTGGTAATCACAAAACCGGTCTTGAGCCTAGAACTCTTGAACGCAAACTCAATCTCAATACAATTCCAATGCGATTAATATGTATCGATATTGGGATAAGTAAAGATAATTTCTGGAACGCCATCTCGATAATAATTTGTTTAATTATTTTCCACCCATTTTAATTCCAATGTGGCGGCGCTATTGTCGCTTACAAAAGTGCCATTTAACATTTTTTAGATTTGTGATTGGAAATTGATTAATGCAATTTTGTTTCAAGAGTAAGCCTACTGAACTAAACCTACAGATATTGGAACGAACGCTTTGGTACTCAGCCAAGGCATAAATAAAATTATACATATATAGAGCTATACCACACGGCTGTTTTTGCGTTGTACTTGGTTATAGATAAATAAGCTGTACAAGACGAACAAAATTGCTCTAATACGCGTGCAAATACTGCGATGCGCAGTAATAGAATTAAGAAATAATCTTGTCAGCGCTTATAATTAATTTCTTGATTGTGTTACCCATCTGGCTGGTGTACTAGCCTTGTTTGAAGTTGGTTGAATTGTTGTATTTAAGAACTTATAATTATTTTATAGCACAGTTATGTTATTCAAAAACATTATTTTTTAAATTCACGTAGACGAAGCACTTTTGTGTTTTAACTGCTGATTGTCCAAATGGTGCTTGACTTGATATCCGGAGTGGTTCAATTCCCTGTTTGGGTAAAATATGTCTTAGGATTTATTGATGCAAAGCCCGGGTTGGTGATCACTGATCACTGATCACCAACTCGAATGCGTCAAGCGTGGTGATTATGCTAATACCCATCAATTGCAGCGATGACTTGTTTTCATTGATGGAGGCCTTTGCCCATCAGTGTGGGACAGTTTACAAACAGTACCTTACTTTTATTTTAAGCACTTTTGAATCGTATATCTTTCTTATTCTTTTTTATATCTTTTACTAGCTGACCCGACAGACGTTGTCCTGTCGTAATTATGAATAAAAAAATTGAAAGAATTTATTTTAATTTTTTCTTTCATAAGAACCTTCTCCTGACAATAACAAACACAACAAAAAAAATCAGCCAAATCGGTCAAGCCGTTTTCATGTTATGTCGTGACAACGGAAAACGGGTTTCATTTTTATATATATAGATATAGATAAGGGAGCCCTTTCGGTCGCATAATATCTTTCGTCATAATGAAGTTTGGCATAACAGTTTCAGCAAAAAGTTTTTTCGCATAAATTATGCTAAGCAGAGTGTGATAAACCCATATTGGTTTCATCGGCATAATTGTAACTTACTGTAATTGTCTTTATTATAACTTTAATCAGCATAAATGTAAATAGCATAATTGATATACGTCTAAATTTAATTTATCATATAATACGAAATGCATAATGGATGAAGCGCAGCGTAGCGATTGTCCTGAATTTCGAGGTTACTTTTTTATTAGACAACATAAATACTAGCTTACTCCTGTAGGTCACGTGATAGATTAGAAATTTAACACAATCGCGAAGCGCAGCCAGATTTTCGTTTTTTTTTGTTTTTTATATATTCTTAATATTAGGTAAATAAAGTAGAAAAAGTTAATACTTTGTGTTTTCGGTAAGGTTGTGCTACAAAAGTCAGTGACAGAAACGAATCGCGGCAAAACCGACTCCACGTAGGCGTAGACTTGTCTGCCCTACGCAGCGATATATACGTTACACTAGATAGGCCCTTCCGAACACGCACTATGTTCCACTCATCTGCGGAGTCGACTCGGCACCTTGCTTTAGTGTGGATTTGACATTCGCGCGTGCGGAGCGGCGAAAATAATTTTTTATTTCTTTTTAAAGTGTACACCTAGACGTTTACTAGAACTCAGTTGTCAAGTAAGTGAAATTAATTGTTATTGACAATCTATTTGGGAAGCCATCTTGATACACACTACGTTGTCTTTGACCGATCTGGCGCTGCGGCGCTGCGATGTCTGTCTGTTGATTAGACGACATTTAAATGTATAAGCGCTGTAGCGGCTGCAGTGAATTTTAGGTCTCTCATTCCAGAATTGGAACAAATGGTTTGTATGGACGGTCTTGTCTATACTTATAGGTCAATGGCCCTACGCTAGAATTTAAGCCCGCGTCGACGCGGAGGAGCGAGGCGGCCGGAGCCGTGACAGAAATAAGCTTGCTGCATGCTGCGTGCTTGGATGAAGCTGCATGCTTGGTTGCATGCTGCATGCTTGCTGCATGCTTGCTTGCAAGCTGTGTGCCTGCGTGCATGCTTAAACGTTACTAACATTACAAACTGTTCGATGATGTTAAGGATTTCAATTATTTGAAATGTTGTATTTTTTATAGTATTGTAAACGTGTTTCTGGAAAATTAATCATCTAGCATTGATAGCTTCGGTCAAACATTGAGTGGGATTTGAAAACATAAAGATTTTGAAAAAAATAACAATCGTTAATCGGCATTTCAAAACTTTGTCAATTGTGTTTTAAGTAAAAAGTAAATTACGGAAAACAAGAAATTACAAAACATTTTCGGCCCAATAAAAATCGTACGTACAGGAAAATTTAAGATAGGTAACCCTAAATTTTATGGTATTTTATATGTATGATTGCCAATAAATGTTATGATTTGTAATTGTTATTGTAAAAACATTTATGCATAAACATTTGATGCTGATATATCATTAATGGAAAAAAAGTTATGGGGAAATAAAATATGCCTAATGATTTATTCTGAATGAACGTTATGCGAAACGAAGAAAATTCCAAAAAACTTTATGCAGCCTTAAAATATGCCTTTTTAATTTATGCAACCCAATATGGACCCCTTTTATAACCGTGTCGGTGAAAGAACACTACCACCCCCTCTCTTGCCTTGGGTGTCGTAAAAGATGACTAACGGACTAAAGACTGCACATACATCCAACAGTATAGAGCGGCTACGGGCTTTACCACCTGTCACGCTGAGCACATGGGCTGTCGCTATTTAGTGAAAAGTGTACTATGGCAGAGGACTGCTATTGCGGTCCTCATTGCCTAGTCTCTGACTAACCCTTCGGGGTTTAACAGTCGTGATTATATGTATGTACCTATAACATATTTTTTCTAGTAATGTAGGTAAGGTGTCGTAAAAATACAGGTTCCCATCTCCTATAAATTGTATAAGTAATGGATTGTTCTTTAATAAATCTTAAAACGTGACTGTTAATTAATTAAATGTTACTTTGTGGACAGCAGTTGAATATAATATTGTTTCTGGCAGCAACTCGATTCGCTGAAACCGCTTATTAATAATTTAACAATTCCGCCATTCATCGGAAACGGGGAATATTTTGTCTCAAGTTGCTTCTCGACATTGTCAGCGTAGCGTCAGCGAAACAGCTCCAGCTGAATATTTGTCAACCCTCAACGGCTTACTCTATGCTATGTCGCTAAATCGTTTCAACGAGATACAGATGTAAAAATCGTTATAATAATTATGTATCGTGATTTTTGTTGCTGACTGTAACGCAAGGCAATTTTGCTTTTTCCTTTGGCTTATCTCCACTGTTATTTAATCTGTGCCCGCGATATAATAGCATGAGTAATGAGAATCGTGTCCGGCCGCCCGCGCCGTGAGCGACCACTTATATACTACACTCACTGTACTTATATAGGCAGGTACCCTTTATGATAATGCTCTGTGAAACTCATGAATATGAAAAAGTCTGGTTGTGAAGCTAATTCTTGGGTTATTGAGGTGCTGCGGCACGTCATGGCGGTACTATAACTCCTTTTATTATTTAGTTTAAAAAAGGCGTAGTGCGTGCGTTCTGCTTCTTTTTAATTACTTACTATGAGAACTGTTTCTTTGATCCTACATTAATAGTAGTTGTATTCGTAGTAGAAAATCTAGGACTAATCACACTGAAGGCAACAGCAAACTAAAAAGAACATTAAAACTTTTCCAACCAAAAAATATCATCTTAATCGGTGCATAAATGTGCGTAAAAATATTATAACTACGAAGTTCGGGGTGGTCAACCCAACCGCCCGGAATGGGAGGAGGACGCAGCCACCTCCAGGACTTGGGTTCGTTTCGCACCTGAGGAAGTCTTCTTGTTTTTAACGATTAATATTATATTCCTTACCAACAAATGAATTAAGAACATACTACTTTTTATATTGAAATCACTTAACTAACACACAAATTAAAATACTTACGGTTGTAACAAACAGAAAATAATAATTTTGTACGTTGCGTCCTGTATATATAATTCTATGTATAAAGCCTCCACAAATGTAAATAACTCCACTATAATCCAGTGAAAATAGAGTCCAGGCGCTAAGAGAACTGGTGCAGCGTTAAAAAAGTAACCTTTATCACCCTCACACTGCCGGCCCACAAGGTACCTCTTCTACGTTCATTTTCTGGTAAATCATTCCATCTTTTGAAGGTGCCACAAAGAAACGAGTCACACGAATTCTGCGCTCATGCAGGAAGCCAGCGGGAAAATAGTATTTTGTTCACAAAGCAGTATAGTTTCCGAGCTTGACGTGTGGCAGACTGTACAGTGCAGACGGCGCTCACTGAAAATGTTAATAAATTTAATTAATGGTACGTTGACTGAGCAGAATTAACTTTTCACTTGTCCGGGTGCTATGCTGTCGGGGCCGAAGTTTAAAGGGTTTAATTCTGTGTATGCTTGTGGACCGCGCGTTAATGTGCGTGCTTCTGTTGTTTTTAAGGTTTCACGTGCACAAGTTGTTCAAATTCACATGCATAGGTATGCATGACCGTATAGAAAAATAGTAGAATAACGTTAAATACTTTATTGTATTCTAACAACAGATTCTTTTACTTGGTGTTGCAAACGTCTAGGCTACGCTAACCGCATAATTGCCATCACGCGGGCCGTGTAGGCTAGTTCGCACTACCCGGGTAATTACATCATATTTCATTGCTTCCTTGGTTTGATTATTTAAAAAATCGTTTTAAATAAGTGAAGTAGCGAAGCAATGTACTCCTGCTACGACTAAATCGCTAGCCTAGAGCCATAGTGCGAACCAAATTTAAGAGGAAACACTACGTGGAAGTGTCATGCAAAATTCTCATACAAAACCTAGAAAAACAACGTCTCGTAGTCCCCTGTTTCCTCATTCAGATCTGGACCAATTTTTATTACTTTTTCAGTATTGGTTAAAGAAAGATTTTTTTAAGTCACTTAATGTTTTTGAAGACGCCTTTAAACGCACTCCGTTTAGCTATATTTTGAAGGCTCTTTGGTTGTTAAATAAAAATTAAACATACAGGTATAGAGAATCTCTTTCTTTAACCGATGCTGAAAAAACATAAAAATTGGTCCAGTTCTGAAGGAAGAAACAGGGGACTACGAAACTTCGTTTTACTGTGTTTTGTATGAGAATTTTGTTAAAATAAGTTTCCGATCTTGTAGTGCGAGTTGTAAATTATTTTCTATGAAGCTTTACGAACTTTACTTTGCTGGTGGTAGGGTTCCAGCTTTGTATCCGACAAGATGGCGATTTATGCATTGTTTTGCATTGCTGTTTTCGGTTTGAAGGGCTCTTAATCCAGTGAAATTACATTACGCAAAGTCTTGCTGATTTCTTGCCGGTTTTTGTCAGTACAGGGTTACATTCCAAATACATATGTAGGGAAGCCGTGGTAGGTAGGAATCGATGCCACTTGAGGAAGGCAAAGGGAAGATCTTCCTTCGAGCTGGGTGGTATAGCTTGGGGACCGAGGTCCAACGGATGTTAGTTGGAGGTGCTATACAGGGCGTCCCACGGACATGCCACATGGAGGGTACGTACCTTGAATATTGTAGATGGAACATTTTACTGAAAGAAGGCATTATTTCAATTTAAAAAACAATTTAAACTGCATTCATAGATATTTAAATAATTACATGGTTGAACCGAGAATCGAACCCGTTACATGAGAAAAATAAGGATTATTTTTTTGCTAAATAACATAGTGTCACAAATAAAAGGAAGACCATGAATTATAACATTTTTAATACAAAATGAATCAATTTATGTATGTATTTATTTCAATGTCAGTTGTATGTCCTTACGGCAATGTCAGCTTTTCATTTTTCTGAACAAAATTTCACATCAAATGTTAAAATTCATGGTCTTCCTTTTATTTGTGACACTATGTTACTTAGCAAAAAATAATCCTTATGATAAAGCCTTTCGATCGGTGTGATTATTTTTCTCATGTAACGGGTTCGATTCCCCGGTTCAACCATGTAATTATTGAAATATCTATGAATGCAGTTTAAATGGTTTTTTAAATTGAAATAATGCCTTCTTTCAGTAAAATGTTCCATCATTATTATATTCAAGGTACTTTCCCTCCATGTGGCACGTCCGTGGGACGCCCTGTATATAGCGAAGGAGGTGGTGAAACTTCGCTACCGCTATGCAGGCTTCCCATACTGTTTGACTGTCTTAGTATGGAGATGTCGCTGAGTTGGCTTTTGTGGCGCCATCTGTTGACACGGTTGGAAGGTGTTTGCTTCGTGTCGTACTATGTGCGGCGACATCATAGATTCACGGCTATTGTCCCCACAGGTTTAGTCAGAGACTAGGCACAGAAGGACCACAGAAGCAAATCAAAATTACAACTGCACATGTGCTCAGCATGATAGTTAGTGAGCTCATCGCCGCTTTACGTATGCTGTTGAATGTATGTGCAGTATTTAGGGTGGATTCGAAAAACTGGAATAAGGCCTTATACCTAGATTAAACGCCGAATTTGTATAGACTAATATCGGAGTAAGTCTTAATCCAGTTTGGTCGAATCCATCCTTAGTCCGTTAGTCGCCTTTTACGCCACCCAAGGGAAGAGAGGGGTTGGTAGTATTCTTTCAGTGAGCCGCTATAACTACGGAATAGATAAAGTGGCTATAGCACACGGCTTACATTCCAAATAAATATATTTTAATAATTGTTGTCAAAATTGAATTTTTACATACATACGTAATATAATCACGACTATTATCCCCGAAGGGTTAGTCAGAGACTAGGCATAAGGACAGCAAAAGCAGTCCTCTACCATAGTCCACTTTTCACTAAATAGCGACTGCACATGTGCTCAGCGTGAAAGGTAGTAAGCCCATCGCCGCTTTATGCTGTTGAATGTATGTGCAGTCTTTAGTCAGTTAGTCGCCTTTTACGACACCCAAGGGAACAGAGGGGGTATGGTAGGGTGGTATTCTTTTACCGCCTACCCGACACGGTTATTATTATTAAATTTTTCATTCTTTGAATTTGAAATAAAGCTTGTGTTTACAAGTCTCAATAATAGGCTCGGTGTCATTATTAAAAAGGGTTTTACGTAAATAAAGTGTAGATGTATATAAATATACCTACACGGCGGGCGGCGCGGCCATCGATAGTGTGAATAACAGAAAAAGATAAACATAGACACACTTAGGTACTTGGAGCCAACAGAGTACCGACATAAGTAGGGCAGGTGTCTATGGCCGGGGGTAACCACTTATGTTAAAAGTGACCTGTTTGCCCAATCTCCTATATAAAGAAAATCTCGTCTAATAGGACAGTGCAATGAAAAAAAAAACTAAGTATAAACACTGATCTTAACCTAAACATGTTGATATAAAAATATGTTACTATTACTATAAATAAAAATTAATAACCTACAACCTAGAAGCATCATCAGCCTCCACACACATGGACAACATCACATGGAGATATTGGGCCCTAACCCACCACGCTGGCCCAATGCGGGTTAGTACGTTTAACCTAAAATGGTTAAAATTTAATAAGAGGAAAGTGCAGACCAATTTGAATCATGTTAACAAGGGAACTTGGTCAGGAATTCCAAAACTTCCAGTCACACTAAAATTATTCAACATTTTAACTACTTACAAAAAAATTATTTCATATAAAATAGCAAATTTTTTACTTCAATTCAATTCTCTCATTAAAACTTGCACGAACACCCACAACTAAGGAGTGCAAAGTTCTCTTACTGGTACGATGAAGCGCAGAGGTTATCTATCCTTGGTTACAATCGTAACTCCCGACGGGAATCTTCGGGCGCGCTCGTCACGCCAGCTTAATCCTGTGCGCTACGTGTGACTGCTCCTCGAGGTCTGCCACGCTCGGTGAACGGTCACGTACTGACAAGTTTGCTCAGTTTGCTTACTTATGTGCGTGTAGCATTATTGTTTTAGGAGTTGACGTTGCTAAGTTTCAGTTATGGTTGAAGCTTAGCAACTTTCATTTAGCTGGTTTTAATATTGGTGTCTGCGCGAATGTAAAAAAAATCGACTACTTATCCCCTTGTTTAAGTCAAGATTAATAACTAAGAGCTTTTCTTTTAAGAACACAGGTATATAAATAAATACGCAGTGCGAGGCTTTCCACACTCGGTGGTCGGTGAACTGACCCGCACTGACAAGTATGCTCAGTTCCCTTACTTTATGAGAGACAGGTAGCATTGTTCGGATCGGTAGTTTGAATGACGTTTGTCAATGCAAATAAATTGTGCTTAACGAACCGCAACCAAATTATTTAAAAGTCGATTTTTTTTATATAAGAAGGAGGCAAAGGATCAGGCGGGTCACCTGATGGAGAGCAATCACCGCCGCCCATGGACACCCGCAAAACCAGAGAAGTCGCAGATGCGTTGCCGACCTTTATGAAGGGAATAGGGTTAAGGAAGGAATAGGAATTGTGAGGAGGGAGGGGGGCTCCGGAACTCTCACTGGCCGGACGAAACACAACAGCACCAAGTGCCATTATTTCACGCCGGATATTCGTGAGAGGGTGGTATTACCCCGGCCCAATGCGTGCTGCAACGCAGCGTGGCTCTACCACTCAATCTGTGTCACTCATTTAGCACCACCCAGGGGTCACGTATAAGGTCTCAAGGGTAAACTTACGGACGCGAGTAACTTTAACCCCCAAAATATTTTTAACGTAATATAAATATTGATTTTTTAATTAATTATTTACCCTTACCGGGTATGAAACCCGGTTCCTGAATCATCGTACTAGGTTTCGGTGTTCCGACTACTCAACTACGGAGGGTGTAAGTCGTGATGAATTAGATGGATAGCACTAAATTAGTAATAGAACTAACTCATGAAATTGGGATTTAAACTCAACTAAATTCCGGGATAAGCCGACCGTGAGTAACGGCCCGAAGTTACTTTACTGATCGATGGATAAATCATAGCGATTTATTTCTTTCCCCCAATTATGTCTGCCTTTTGGTACATAAGGTCTTATCATCAGGAAGATCCAGTTCTACTAAATGGCCCGTATTAAAACGTCCAGGTATTAAATGTCCTTAAATGTCCAAAGTATCAAAATGGCCTGTTTCATGAGCTGTGGTGACTGTTGTATGAACATAAAGTAGTTTTGCACGCTACCACCGTTCCAAAATACAACTGAAAGACTACTACGCTAGTACCTATTTCTGCTGCAAAGTCGCTTCGTTTTACATTGCTGCTTTCCAGTTTGAGGAGTACTAAATCCTGTGAAATTACAGAGCACTAATGCATAAGAACAGAAATTCAGGGTCAGCAGTCGCTCATGATGCTCTCTGTGTCGCGCGTGGGCTGCAGTGGCCGCGCACCGTCACAAGTGCTACTGCCCTACTACCTATGCTAGCTTGCTGGCTTATCAATAGAAAAAAAGCCTATTAAAAAGTTCGTACCATCCTGATGGGAAAGATTGCCTACAAGACGAATGTTGGAAGAAGGAAAAAGTCATGGCTTCGTAACATCAGGGGATGGACGATCTATTATTCAGGCTTGCTCTGAATAAGGAAAATATTAGAAAACTGCACTCGAAGTAGAATAATGTTATAGCAAATTATTGGTGGCCAACTTGCTATGTCGATCTGTCAAATAAAGAAACATGGCATTACGTCCATTATGCGACTATTATCCCCTAAGGGTTAGTCAGAGACTATAGGCAATGAGGACCGCAAAAGCAGTCCTCTGCTATAGTCCACTTTTCACCAAATAGCGACTGCACATGTGCTCATTGTGACAGGTGGTGAGCCCATCGCCGCTCTATGCTTTGGCTGTATGTGCAGTCTTTAGTCCGTCAGTCGCCTTTGACGACACCCAAGGCAAGAGAGAGAGGTGGTAGTATTCTTTCACCGCTACGCGACGCGGTATAAATAAAAATCATTGATAGGTATTATACGTTGTACCAGTAGCGTCCCCTTACGTAAGTAGGTGGAAATTTTTCCATTGCTTGAGCTTGATCAACTCGCTTTCATTTCAACTAACGCCCACATCTGCTGTACAATGTGTTAATATTTTTTGCTGCTGGGTTTCTGCGGTAAATATAAACGACGTATTTTTACGAATGAACAGATTCAAGTTCTGCTTAAGAGCTACCATATTATTAAAACGTATTAACTTCAGCTGATGATGATGATGATAATATTATATTATAATACGTATAAGCTAAGTAAATAACGTTATACTCGTAAAGTTTTGTAGTTTCATGCACCCTTCCTTATTCACAGCATAAAGACGTCCGACGATTCAAAAGCACCTTTAAAAAAGTTTTTTGACCTTGACTTAGCTATATCTAGATTCTAGCCCTAATAGAAGCGTTAAAAGCATGACGTACTTTACATTTCGACCACCGTTCAATGACAAAACTTCGCAAGACGTGTCTAACGAATGTCTCTGCCAAAAAAACATAACTCCTTAACAATTACGATCACGATTCATGGATTAATATTAAGATGGAATGTTGTCACGGTTAGCCTTCATTAAGCCGGGCTGATGCTTACTGAATTAATGATGAGAAAGCCTTTCCACGACCCTCTTCGAAATGGAGCAGCTCCTTACTAAAAAGCGCTTTCCTAATCGAGATAAAGTGCTAAATATTCGTAACAATATCTGCGCGGATATGACTGATAGGTACTCTACAGATAGCAGTGCTTCGATTCTGGTTTTTATAAAGTCTTCGTGTGTCGGCGATCTGATTTAAGCGTTTTTCCTTTTGCCTAAATGTCGAAGTCAACATCACACATATTATGTATTATGTACATATATATATGTACATATATATATGTCTGTGATTATAATAAACTTGTTTAAAGTGCTAAGCTCTTACCCTTTTAAAACGTCTTTTAATAGGGTTCGGTTTCCCATACAAGCATTCATGTTGAAAATTTTACAAACCAATTAGCCAATTTTAATGAAACTTAAGATACTACTTTCTGTAGTGGACTTGTAAATCGCAATAGCTCAGCTAAATAATTACGTTTTTTTACACAACAAACCATTTAGATCTCATTCAAAGTTTCATTGAAATTGGCTAATTGGTTTGTAAAATTTGAACTTGGAAGTTTGCTTGTGAAACCGAATGCCTGAAGCCTCTTAACTGTCAATGTCATGATTCTTTCATCATCATCATCATTTGGGTGCCATCTTCGTAATGAAGTTTGGAGGTCAGTAGACACAAATTCTTGTTACATGAAGTAGCTTAGTTAAGTCCAGTGGAGAAGAATGGGCTTAAGAAACTCGTTACCACTTTAGGGTATTTTCATCTACTGCCGCTATGAGATGAACGCTATTAAGCTTTTCTCCGTTACAGAATAGAAAAAGTAAAAAAGGTTCTTTCGTATCTTTACAGTTAATGTTTAATAGTCTCTTACTTGTTTTAACACTATTATGCAACATGTAGACTTTTTACAAATTATAACTAATAAACTTAGATAGCATTGTATTACCTAGTAAAGTTATTTATGTGTAGATTTAATAATTTTTTTTTCAATATGAAAACGCTACATCGTTAGAATGAAATTACAATTTCAAAACTGCGTTCTGGGCAGATAAAGTACCCTTTGACAGTGATTTATACAGTCAAATTATAACTTTAGTGACTAAATTAAATTGAGTAAATTCTTGAATCTTCACAGCTTGACGTAAGGATAGAATATAAATGGGTTTAATAAAGGATCCTGTGACAAATATCTTGGCGATGCCTACATATTACGGGGTTTGGGAATGGGTGGCAATCTATCACATAGTTGAAAAGTGATAAATCAGGAGCATTAAACGATTTGGATCGTATATGGATGTTGTAAGCTTTAGATGTTTTTTCATGTTCATATATCTGTGGTAGAAATAATAATACCTTAATTAAATATATACGGTTTCTTAAAGTATACATTAGGAAACTAAGTACGGTTGCATCGCCAAACAGTATATCATCCTGATTGCAGTCAAAACTTTCACTTCGGCTTTTCTTCTTTTTATTTACTTAAAACATTAATCTCTAAACGCAGCTTCATCTTAACCGAATGTTCAAATATTTTTAAAAATATTTCTTTCGGTTCTCAGAGGTGAAAACTTCTAAGATTTGATAAAGCAATGTTGACTAAAAACATAAGCATCAAGCACTGACAAATTTCGACGGTTGAAAGCCAGACCTCGGTAGCCAAGTAGTTAAGGCAGCCGCCCGGAATCCGGAAGGTGCGTGGTTCGATTCCCGCCTGAGGTTGTCGTCTTTTTTAAGTGTTTAAAATTTTACTTAAGTATATTTAAGCGTTTATACAACGCTAAAA
The DNA here is from genome assembly GCA_963921215.1 of Scoparia ambigualis. Taxonomy (NCBI): domain Eukaryota; kingdom Metazoa; phylum Arthropoda; class Insecta; order Lepidoptera; family Crambidae; genus Scoparia; species Scoparia ambigualis. The sequence goes on along the minus strand of OY992521.1, from coordinate 23,191,239 downwards.
TATATATAAAAAAAAAACATTAACTGACATACTTTTATAAAACTTATAGATCCATTAAATATTCTTCTTTCGGTAAATCGTCCTTCTGGCCTTTAAATAGGTCAAGGATTTTAAGTCCGCCGGCGGTCGTGAAACAATTAATTTCAATTGTGTCTGGTTTAACGTTGCTCAAGGGGCTAAGAAGACGAGCTTCATGCTATACTATAAATATTGGTTTAAAAGCAAAACTAACACCAATATTGAAACTTTTTTTTAAATAAAATAAGGAGGCAAACGAGCAAGCGGGTCACCTGATGGAAAGTAATCACCGCCGCCCATGGACACCCGCAAAACCACAGGAAACGCAGACGCGTTGCCGGCCTTAAGAAAGGAATAGGCTCGTTTCTTAAAGATTTTTAAGTCGTAACGGTCCGGAAATACCGTCTCCGAGAGCAAGTTCCACAACACTGTAGTTCGAGGCAAGAAATTTCGTGAAAAACGCATAGTAGTAGACCGCCATCTATTAAGGTGATGTGGATGGAATGACAGTCGATTGCGTGTAGTGCGGTTAAGGAAATCAGCGGCAGGGATCAAGCTGAACAATTCCTCAGAACACTTACCATGATAAATGCGGTACATTATATAGAGAGACGCAACCTTTCTCCGTAGAGCCAGTGGATCGAGCCGACCTGAAATAACCACGTCGTCGACAAGTCGAGCAGCTCTGCGTTGAATGCTGTCAAATGGAAGGAGTTGGTACTTAGTGCTCCAGCCCAAAGATGGGAGCAGTATTCCATATGTGGCCTGACCTGTGCTTTGTACAGTTGTAAGCGGTAGGCCCAGTGCTGTGCGCGACGGCGTAGGAAGCGCACGCAGCTGTTATCGCAATATTTTTGCGCGCGGTTTGTTTCATAACTACCCTCAGTTTAAAGACAATAACTAAAAATGGAAGAAAGTGACGAAGAGAATAAAAGTGATTCCGACATCATTAACGAGTGTGAACAAGAGATAGAAGGAATGTTGAGAAGAGAAGACGTGAAGAAAGTGAGGAGAACAGTGAAGACGGATACGTGACTGTTACGAGTAGAAGAACAAAAAGACTTATTAGAAGTAACTCCTTGATTCAACAACCTAATAGGAACAATAATATTTACAATGTAGACGAAACACAAGACGCGGAAAGTTCATTTCAAGTTTGTATTACTTCACTCACCGCGCTGCCTAAACAATTTGCCATGGCAAAACTGCTGAGACAAGAGAACATTGAAGACATACAGCGTATCAAATACAAAAGTCCATACAAAGCAATCCTATCATTCGAAACAAGAGAACGAGCGGATAAGCTACTGAGTTGCTCTAGAATGGCCGATTTGGGATATAGATGCCAATTGACTACTGAAAATAATATTTCCTATGGAGTTATTAAAGGGGTAGACTTGGACATAAACATTGATGAGATTAAACAGTCCTTAGAAAGTAATCAAGTGATAGTATCTATAATAAGACTGAAGCGCTTAAATATAGATGGAAAGTGGGTTGACAGTGAGTCAATCAGAGTTGGTTTCAAAAGTTCTGCCTTACCTTCGTATGTACATGCATACGGGTGCAGGTTTAAGGTAGAAACCTACGAATTCCCAGTAACTCAGTGTTCCTTGTGTTGGAAATTTGGTCACTTTGCCAAGTTCTGTCCAACAAAAAAAGTATTGTGCCCCAAGTGTGGTAAGAATCACGATAATTGTGAAACACAAAGTTACCGATGCTTAAATTGCAAAGGCCCTCATATGGCATTGGATAAGAAGTGTCCTATATTTATAAAAGAAAAAAATATAAGAAATATAATGAGCGTACAAAACGTGACATATAGAAAAGCTCTTCAATGCTATATCTATGAGTCTGCAAGGGGAAAAAAAGCTATTGATCTTAATGTGTGTGAACAGCCAAACGCGAACATTTATGAGCCAACAACAAACAACAATAAAACATATAGTTCTGCAGTAAGGGCACAAGCAGTGATACATCATGAGCTGTCTCGAGCTAATGATGCATTACAGTTAGAAGAAGAGACGGAGGTAATAAGTTCAAAAAATATACACGCAAGCAATGGAAAAAAACATATAAAGAAGAATAACCAGGAAGCTCAAATGGCAGCACAAGATTCGTTGAATAAAGTATTAGACCATAATGAAGAGAAAATAGAGAGCAATGAAAAAGGACAAAATATACAAAAAATTGAGTTTAGAAAGTTTATTTTGAAAATAAAATCAATAATTTTTAGCGATAGTAATTTTGAAGATAAAATAAGATTATTTGTTAAACTAATTGTAGAAGAAATTAAGTGTTATCTGCTTAGTTTTGTTAGTAAAGGAGAAGCAATAGATATTATATTTAAAAATATTTTCAATGGATAAAAGCCCTTCTAATGTTTCTGTTATTAATATATGCCAGTGGAACGCTCAATCTATAAGACCTAAGTTAGTCAGTTTTGGTGCACTAATGAGTCAGGAAAAAGTTCATGTGGCTATTATAAGTGAGACGTGGTTGGAGTCTGAATCATCTATCCATCTTAGTGAATACTTCATCATCTTTTTTCATCGGAATGATAGGTCTGATGGATACGGCGGGGTGGCTATTGTTACCCATAAGTCACTCCAGGTGCAGGTATGTCCTACTAGGTTAAATAATTCAGGCATAGAAATCATTAAAATTAGGTTACTTAATTGTAGCTTTTTAGAATATATAATTTCAGTCTATTGTCCATCATCTGTACGTACGTCTCGAGCTGACTGGAATGACTTGTTTACGTTGTGCCCTAAAAGATCTTTAGTAGCCGGAGATTTTAATGCGCATCATTCGAACTGGTCGTATAAAATAGACACTAGAGGTTCACAGCTATCAGATTCGGCTTTAGAAAATGGCTTCATTTATCTTAACAATGGTCAATTCACACAAGAGTAAAACTAGTTAATGGTAATATGCAGGAAAGCTCTCCAGATATTACATTCTCGTCTTCTGATATTGCTATAAACTTTGAATGGCGAGTCTTACAGGAAAACTTAGGAAGTGATCACTTAATTGTAAAATTATCAATGAACTATACAACTAATTTGCAATATATAAAACGACGTAACTACAAAAAGGCTAATTGGGAATCATATAAACAATATTTACAAGGATCATTTGGTATTGATGTTGTTAAACCCGATACTATTCAATCAAAATATGATTATTTCCAAGATCAACTTGTAAAATCTGCCGATAAGAGCATCCCCTATATTAAAATGAATCCCAATCCAGAATCAAAATTTAAACCCAAACCTTACTGGAATCCTACATTGTTTCTCGTAGTAGCACAACGCAGACTGTGTCTAAAAAATTTCAGACGCAATCCAACACCTGAAAATCTTAAACGGTTAGAGAACAAAGTTAGTGAGGCTAAACATTTGATAAGCCAGGCGAAGTCACAGAGTTGGCGAACTTTTTGTAACAGCATTGACGAATCCACCTCAGTCAAAGAAGTATGGCAGCGTATGAGATGGATGAAAGGCCTTAAACGTACATATTTCCATGCGCCTGATGAAAAAAGGAAAGTACTTTTGGCATCCCTTACCCCTGACTCTGTGTCTCACCCTACTCCTGTGTTTGAGGGCAGAAATATACTTCTTGAATCTGAGTTTTCCATACAAGAAATGAAACATTGTATAAAAAAGACAGATACTCCTGGAGAGGACGAGGTCACTTACTCAATGATACATAACCTTCCCGAGGAAGGCGTAATCTATCTGCTTAGATTATATAATGCTATATTTAGATCTGGTTACGTTCCTACACAGTGGCGAAATGTCCTGATTGTTCCTATTCTCAAAGCTGGGGGTGGTCCTAACGCTTCGTTAAAGTTGAGACCAATTTCTCTAATATCCTGTATTTGCAAAATTTTTCACACCATGTTGGTCAAACGCCTGGAGTGGTTTATGGAAAAAAACAAATTGCTTCCATTTTATTCAACGGGATTTAGGAAAGACCAATCTTGTCTGGATTGTTTAGTCCGTATCATTACATATATTCAATTGAACTTTACAAAAAATATCCCAACTGTAGCGTGTTTCCTAGATATAGAGAACGCATACAATAATGTCTCTATCTTAAAAGCCACTACCTTTTTAGACGAATTGCAAGTAGGGAGGAACATTTGTAGTTATATTTGGTCTTTCTTAAATGAAAGGCACCTAAAAATTAAAAATCAAAAGGGCGATAACTTTTTAATTAGATGGACGGATAGAGGCTTAGCACAAGGTGACCCTATGTCCCCATTGATTTTTAATATTATTTCATCGAAAATAGCGCAACAAATCGATAATGTCTTTATTGGTCAATATGCTGACGATTTTATTCTTTAGTGACAAAAATATCAATACGTGCGAAAATTACTTACAGGTAGCATTAAACACGATAGTCAAACAGTTGGGTATGATCGGTCTTGACTTGTCTGCGGCTAAATCGAAATTTTGTGTTTTTTAGTAGAGGGAGAAGTAGAAAAGAAATAATACTAAGAATTAATGGTAATTCGTTAATGTCCGCCGAGTGTATTAAATACTTAGGGATTTTTGCTTGACAGATCACTACGCTGGAGTAAGCATATCAATGAAGTAGCTGAAAAGGTCACAAAGTTTTTAAATGTTTTGAAAATGTTGGCAGGTTCTGGTTGGGGAATCCATCCCAAACATTTAAGAAGAATGTATATTACACTACTTAGAAGTAGATTTGATTTTGGTTGCTATTTGTTCGATAATAGTGCAAAGACTCACGTAGCTAAGCTGGATAGAATTCAAAATCAGGCGTTGCGAATAATTGGAGGTTTTATTAAAAGTTCGCCAATACATGTCATGGAGGCGGAACTCTCTATTCCTCCACTTTTTCTGAGACGAAGCTATTTAGCATTCAAATATTGTGTGAAAGCAAATAATTATAAACCGACTACTGACTTACTTGGGCAACTTGCATCTGCTTGTCAACACAGGTTTTGGGAGAGGAAAAAGAAACCATTGCTCGGTATTGTTTATAACCAAACTAAAAATTATGAGGTGGGTTCTTCCTATCCATTGGAAATGTTTTCTCTCGATGTCTGGACCACGCGTATTGATACTCTTAATGTCTTAAAACCTGATTTGGATTGTGTTACTAAATCAAAAAATCTTCTGGAACCTAATATTTTAAGAAATGATATAGTGAGGGAACTTTTAGATAAATATGACGAGAGTTGGTATAAAATATTTACGGATGGGTCAAAAGATCCGAGAGGCAAAGGTGCTGCATACTATAATATTAACCGAGGTGATATAGGTATATATAAAATAACAACTGATGTATCTATCATGTCTGTGGAACTTGTTGCAATTTATAATGCTCTAATGTACACCAAAAATAAAAGACTTACTAAATTTGTTATTTGTACAGACAGTAAGAGTGCGTTGCAGCATATAGCTCGGTGTGCCTCTAGCAAAAGAGGTGTACCAATAGCGTATGATATACTGCAACTAATTCATGAGAGTAACATAATGGGCAACCAATTAAAGCTGCAGTGGATTCCTGCCCATGTAGGTATTAAAGGTAACGAGGAGGCTGACCGATTGGCAAAGCTTGCTATACTGGATGGTTTAGATTTTCAAATAAAGCCTTATCGCTCGGAAATATTACAAAAATGGAAAAACGAATGTTTTGATATTTGGAAGGAGCATTTTAATGAAATATCAGTAATAAAAGGTATTTGGTATAAAACCATGCAGAGTGAGCCTTCTCGTATACCTTGGTTTACGAACGTGGAGGTTAGTAGAAAATATATTGTACTATTGCACAGACTTCGTTCCGGTCACTTTCCGTCTAACAAGTTTGCTTTCTTAATGAAAAAATCAGATTCTCCGAATTGTAATGTGTGTAATAAACTAGAGGACGTGCAGCACTTGTTGATGGAATGTGGCAAAAATCAAAGAGAGCGACAATCATTGACGAGTCAATTAAATCTTAAAATGTCTGATGTAGGATTATATCAATCTATTTTGGCAAACCCTACATCAGACGCAGCCAGACTTGTCTGTGATATGGTCTTGGTGAGTCGTCAATGATTGGTAGTATCACTGGACAGATAAGTGCTAAGTATCTACTAGCTATTACTAATTAAATAAGGATTGTATCATATTAACAAAATATAATGTTGGTAGCTAAGCTTAAGTTATGATGGGACTGACATAACATAGTGTAAAGTCCCAAAAAAAAAAAGAATAAAAAAAAAAAAAAAAGCGGTAGGCCGGCGTGAAATACTGACTCGCTCTATAAAGCACACCCAGCTTTTTCGAAGCTAATTTAGCTTTGCCTTCCAAATGACCTCGAAACTTAACGTCACTCGAAATATCGACGCCAAGAGTTCCAATAGTCGGGTTGGTATCCAGGAGAGCTCCCTTAATGTTTAGAGGTACGACGAAGGAATGTTTTTTCGGGGTAAATGCGCAAACTAGTGTTTTGAAGGGGTTAAAGTGGACTAGGTTCTGTCGGCCCCAATTCGAGACATGACTTAACATGTTCTCGGTGTCAGTCACAAGTTTATTCCGGTTCTCGATCGCTCTCGATGACGCTTTCCAGAGGAATATTAGCCAGTGTAGAGCGTATCCCCAGTACTGTCGTCCCCATAGCAATGAATGCTGTTGTTATGCAACATGTCATTGATATGCAGAAGAAACAGAGTAGGGGACAACAAACACCCCTGCGGGACTCCAGCATTCACGGGTTTCATATCAGAGCACGAACCGTTGACTACGACTTTGAAGCTACGCCCAGAAAGCTGGTGACCCACGAACACAATTTCTCAGGAAGCCCGAATTGATGGAAGTTTAGAGAGAAGAGCCCTGTGCCATACCCATATACCTTGTCAAAGGCATTTGCTACGTCCAAGCTAATTGCCAGTGCCTCCCCTTTACTCTCGACTGCCTCCGCCCATCGGGGAGTAAGCTACACTAAAAGAGCACAAGCCGAACGACCGCGACGAAAACCATACTGGCGATCAATAAGTAGCTGATTCTCTACTCGAAAACAAAATGCATGTATACACACTCGCCATACGTCGTATCCCACGAAAACTGCCCTTACGGCCATAATGGCTTTTTTCTTTTATTTCATTTTTACATTCTACGTTTAATTAGGCATAATTCAGTCTAAAAATTGTTTTAAAAAGTTTAATATTTTTCTTGATATTGAAGTTTATTAAAAGGCCACAATTACGTGGCTCAAAGTTTTACGTAAAAGAAAGCCACTATCGCCGTTAGGGCCACCTTTACCCAGATAGACCAAGGCCCTAATGTTGTTTGTGGCTTTTTTCTGTAGAATTGAAAAAAACAAATGTATCGAAAAGGTGGCCTTAATGCCATTTGTGTCTTTATTCTACGTCAAATTTTTTTTTTGTCCTAATTCATGAGTTTTGATTTTGATTTTATTTTATTTGGAAAACATACAGTATGAGTATATCTAAGAGCATATCTAACATAATAAAAATATACACAATTAATTGGTTTTCACATATAGACACTTGTGTGCTTATTTGTAATCCTATGATCTTAACTTACAACTTAGGTTTAAGCTTAACTAAGCTAACTAAGCAAACAGTAGGTTCTCTGTCATCTATATGAATATATAATTTAGAAACCAAAAGAAAAAAATAAAATAAATAAAAAACAAATATGGACAATTCAATTAAGAATTAAGGATTAAGGAACCTCATCAAACCAATTATTGCTTAGAACCTGTTTAAATTTGTTAGGCTTACAATTAAAAATGTCGAGCGAAGTGTCATCAACCAGTTTATTAAAGCTATTAGCGGATATAATGAAAAACGATTTTTTTCTATAGTTGGTGTTACAAAAGGGGACAAATAGGCTACCACGATGCCTTGTATATTTATTGGGTACTCTAAAATTTATGAAAGATAGAAGATGTGGGGAATCTATAATAGACTGTGCTAGTTTTACAAGGGTCACAACATCCGTCATTTCTCGTCTATATACGAGAGGTAACATATGCTGTTTCCTACACCTCGCAGCATAATCACTCTCTTTTTCTTTGCATCTAAATTGTAAATATCTAAGAAATGTACGTTGAATAATCTCTAATCTATTGATGTAGATTCCGTACTGTGGGTTCCAAATCTGCGAACAGTATTCGAGGTTACTAAGCACATAAGAGCAGTACAAGACTTTGGCAATTTTTATACTGGAAAACTCAGAGCAAGATCTAATAATAAAGCCTAAAGATTGATAAGCTTTTTTGGCTATGTGATCTACGTGCTTTTCGTATGTCAATTTACTATCGTGAATTACACCAAGATCTCGAACCTCGTTGACTTTCTTAAGCTCATGCCCTTTAAGTATGTATTTATAATTTACAGTTACAGGTTTAGGACTAAATGTGATATGGTAGCATTTGGAGATATTCTGGTCTAACTTAATAACAATACAATACTTTTCTAGACTATCAAAATCCTGTTGCAGGAGGTGACAATCTTGGATGCTTTTAATATGTTTAAATATTTTCATGTCATCTGCATACGACAAAAAGCGTGAGTGGATGAAACAGGAGCTGATATCGTTTATGAAGAGGTTAAACAGAAATGGCCCGATCAGGGATCCCTGGGGGACACCAGAAGGGGTAATATTCCAATTAGAAGTGTAACCATTTAAGGCTACTGCCTGGGTTCTGTTATATATATACAACATGTCCCAAAATTCAAGGATAAGCTGGTACCAGAGGATGAACCTTTTCTTGACTATTAAAGAAAAAAAAATGAAAAAAATAAATCTCAACATTCTATGAAAATACAAAAAAAAATTGAAATCCTTAGAAAATTTACACCCCTTAACATATTTTTAACTACCATAACCACAACTTTTCTAAAATTTCAGTTTTTTTTTTGTATCGGCAACTTACATAGCACTGCTATACACCACAATCCTTAAAAATCCTAAAACTACAGTAATTTTTATTCAAAAATCAATCATAATATTTTATTTCCCTAAAAATTTGAAAGTTTTATACTTTCAGTCTACTTTCACTCCTCGTAGCGTAAAAAAAACGTATGGTAACTACTATGGCAAGTTTTTTTAAAAATTAACGCAACTAACTATGATTCTAAAATGGTATAAGACTCTACGAAAACTAGCCACGAAAGAAAGTGCGTTCTATTTCTAAAGAAGAACCAAATTTAATGATTTTTTGCTGTTGATAGTAATCATTTTTAGTTAGGCCCAAAATAGATTTCTAGTTGTTCAAAAATGTTGAATGAATTAAAACAAATAGTAGAAACATTTTTACAATTATTTTATTAATTTATTGTTAACATCAGAGTACATGTTCAAATTGTTTGCCATCGGCATTAATACAGGCACGACATCGCCTTAAAAAGGATCGTTTTATTCGTCGTGCATATCTTCTACCGTTGATATGATCCACAGCCTCAGCGATTTTTTGGCGAAGCTCGTCCAATGTTGCAATGGGTTTTGAGTAGACCCTGTCTTTGAGACAACCCCAATAAAAGAAATCTAGGGGATTTAGATCGGGTGAACGTGGTGGCCATAAGATAGGACCAAGTCGCCCGATCCAACGTCCTGGATACTCTTGGTTTAAGTATTCTCGCACTGAATGAGCGTAGTGAGCTGGGCAACCATCATTTTGGAACCACATGTTTTGTAAATCATTTATGGGCACATCTTCTAATAAATCTGGCAAGTCATTTTGTAAAAAGTTTAAATAACTATTGCCATTTAAGTTTCCTTGTAACTCAAAGGGCCCAATCACTTTTCCATTTAATATGCCCGACCATAGGTTAACTTTAAATTGATTTTGGGATTTGTCTTGTCTCATCAGGTGTCTTGGATGGATTCTCATTGCTCCAGCTATGTAAGTTGTGAAGATTTAAATAACCATCTTTCTTGCAGGTTGTTTCATCCGACCATAGAATTTTATCTAAAAATTGGGGATCTTCTCTGTGCTTTTGCAGCATCACACGGCAAAATGCAACACGTAGCGGATAGTCCCGCGGTAATAATGTCTGCACACGCCTGTAGTAATATGGGTGAAGCCTGTGACGTTTTAGAATTCGATGTGCAGAACTTTTGGGAATACCAGTTACCGCTTCTATGGCACGTACCGAGGTAGTTGAATCATCTTCTATTTCATTGAGAACTTCTTCATCGCGTTCCATTCTAGGTCTTCCAGCGTTTCTCCTGTCAGAAGGTATTCGGGTACTTTTCTCGATACAATCTGCTAGCAGCGCTAGCATTGCATCGGCATTCTCCATAGATGAGGTGCATATTAGCGTATTCCAGCGGTGTGTATGGTAGTGGCATTATAAACACTAAATAGTCCACAATACGCCAAAAGTCCAATTCACAAAAGACACAATCACAGTCCAAAATAATGCCAGGTCAGTTTAATTAGTGGGTCACTTAATCGGGTCCAAAAAGCCAAGCCAAAAGTCGTTAGTACGAGAGCCACGTCAATTGAATACAGAATGGTGCACAGTAAACAAAGGAGTAAAGCGTACTGACTTGCTCTTGTTATTTAATAAGGAACATACCATCTAACTCTCTCTAACGCATAATCTCTCTCTATCTATCTCTCTCTGACGTCTAAATTTTATTGACACGCACGCGTCATATTCAAATTCCAAGAATTTGCAACAATAAACCTCTCTATCTATCTCTCTCTGACGTCTAAATTTTATTTACACGCACGCGTCATATTCAAATTCCAAGAATTTGCAACAATAAACCTATCTTGGGCCCACACTAAAAATGATTACTAGCAACAACAACAATTTATTAAATTTGGTTATTCTTTAGAAATAGAACGCACTTTCTTTCGTGGCTAGTTTTCGTAGAGTCTTATACCATTTTAGAATCATAGTTAGTTGCGTTAATTTTTAAAAAAACTTGCCATAGTAGTTACCATACGTTTTTTTTACGCTACGAGGAGTGAAAGTAGACTGAAAGTATAAAACTTTCAAATTTTTAGGGAAATAAAATATTATGATTGATTTTTGAATAAAAATTACTGTAGTTTTAGGATTTTTAAGGATTGTGGTGTATAGCAGTGCTATGTAAGTTGCCGATACAAAAAAAAAACTGAAATTTTAGAAAAGTTGTGGTTATGGTAGTTAAAAATATGTTAAGGGGTGTAAATTTTCTAAGGATTTCAATTTTTTTTTGTATTTTCATAGAATGTTGAGATTTATTTTTTTCATTTTTTTTTCTTTAATAGTCAAGAAAAGGTTCATCCTCTGGTACCAGCTTATCCTTGAATTTTGGGACATGTTGTATATGAAGAAAACCATCTATACAAATTTCCGTGAATCTCCGCGTCGAGAAGCTTTTGTAAAAGTAATTTATGGTCTATTCGATCAAGGGTTTGCTGTAGTCAGTAAAGATGGTGTTGACTTGGCCCTGACACTCCATACTAGATGAAACATATTCGGTAAAAGCTAATAGGTTAGAGGTAGTGGAACGGTTTTTAAGAAAACCGTGTTGCTCGGCAATGAAAGTGTTCGATAATGAGCTGTAAACCTGTGTGTAAACAAGACGCTCTAGAACCTTCGCGAATATACTTAATTTAGAGATTGGGCGATAGTTATTCACCTTGCTTTTATCCCCACTTTTGTGAATAGGAGTAACAAATGCTGATTTCCATATTGAAGGGACAAGTCCTTCCGAAAGAGACCGTTGGAACAGTATCGTAAGAGGTTCAGTCAATTCCTTAGCACAGTTCACGATCATTAAAGGTGGTATGCTGTCTGGTCCAGCACCCTTAGATAAATCAAGTGGCTTAATTATATTATAGACAGTCTCCGGGTCAATGATTATATCGCCGATAGCATGCGCCTGATTAGGGGAAGCTGTCCTCGCAGGTGATGAGTTATTGTTATTAGGACTATTAGAATTGGAGAGAAAAGTCGTTTGAAAATACATTGCAAAAAGGTTACTGTTGCGAAATAACAACCAGATATTATGTGTTTTCAGTTTCTATTGAGTTTTGGTACATCTCAAATAAATTAATTAAAATAGTGGTAACGGCGCTGCGTCGCTGAGCCAAATCCTCGTAGAAGCACAGAAAGCGGCCGCCAGTTCCCGTCCCCTCCGCCTCAGGCCCCGCTCTGGCCTGAGCTACAGTCGCGAACATCCTCCCCCCCCTTGAAACAAACGGTTTCAAGAGGCTCATGGGAATCTGATTCAAGAGCACAGACTTTAGTCAGTGCTCGCCTGATGATGTCTTTTGTGGTTATTATATCGGCGACTCTCGACACGCCGTCTTGTCCGGGATATAATTTATGTAGCCGACCCATCAGCCACTTCATAGGCGGTAAGTTCTCATCCTTGATGATGACGAGATCTCCAGGTTTCACCTTCCTCCCTTGGGTTCGCCATTTGACACGTTGTTGTAGGTCTGACAAAAACTCTTTAGTCCACCGATGCCAAAATTGATGCCGTAGACGCTCAATCAGTTGGTAACGATTGACGTGGATCTTCTCGGTGGTCGGTGAAGGTAGTGCCGTCAACGGACGACCGATCAAAAAGTGCCCGGGAGTTAAAGGTCTGAGATCAGAAGGATCAACAGACAATGCTGTTAGTGGCCGAGAATTTAAGACTGCCTCAATTTGTGCAAACAGTGTGGAGAGTTCTTCGAACTTTAAACTACTATTGCCGGCAACGCGTTTCAAGTGGAACTTTGCGGCCTTAAAACCCGCTTCCCAAATTCCACCAAAATTTGGTGAATAGGCAGGTGAAAATTTAAACACTATTCCTTCACTGCTCACGAAATCATCCACTGAGGCTTTACATGATTTGAGTAATCTAGCAATTTCGTTATTTGCCCCTACAAAGTTTCGACCATTGTCGCAGTAAATGGTAAGCGGCTTACCGCGACGAGAGATGAATCGACGCAAACATAAAATAAACGCATTCGTGCTCAGTTCGCTTACTACTTCTAGGTGTACAGCTTTTGTACACAAGCAAACAAAAATACACATATAACATTTTGTGGATCTTGCTCCGCGGCCTTTGCGATTTGATATTAAAAATGGTCCTGCGAAGTCTGTACCGCAATTTTCAAAAGGAGGTGCTGGAGTAACTCGTGGACGAGGTAAGTTTCCCATAATTTGCTGAAGCGTTTGACCTTTGAATCTTCTACACTTTACACATTTATTTACTGTTCTAGCACTAAGACTACGCCCACCAACTGCCCAGAAGCGATCTCTAATCGAGCTTAACAATTGTTGAGGACCACAATGCAACAGACGAAGATGCTCAGCTTCAAATAATAATTTTGTGAACACATGTTTTGAGTCAAGCAAAATTGGGTGAATTTTATCATATAAACAGTGGGAAGCATTTTGAATTCGTCCACCTACTCGCAAAACGTTATTCTCATCAAGAAAAGGACTTAACGGTAAGATATTTGATTTTGAATGTAAACTTTTTAATGTTGTTAGAGCATGAATGTCTTTATTAAAGGACTCTTTTTGTGATTGTTTAGATAGACACATCAAAGAGTTTTTTAATTCATCAGCTGTAAGCTGACCATTAAACTTGGAATTATCTTTTTTACAATTATTGACAAATCTAAGAACTTAAGCAAAAACTCTTTGTAATTTGGATAATTTTGAGTATTTCTCAAATGGAACAATGTTATCTATATCTACACATTGCAAACTCATACACCTTTTTGTTTCAGGTAGATCGTGACAACGGAGATGGGAAGCAGGCACTATTGGAAAGGAGCAGAAAAGAAGGACCATGCCACCACAACAAATTGCCGATCAATTGATGAGGAGGGACGCCTCTCGACGCCAAGTCTGCAGGGTTACACTGGGTAGGTACATGACGCCAAGCTAATTCATCTGTTAAGGTACGTATTTCCTCAATTCTATTACACACACATAGGTTTTAAGAGTTTTAGGTTCAGTTTTTAGCCAACCTAGCACAATGGTGGAATCACACCAATAAATAGAATTTGTTATAGGAATTTGAAGTGAATTCTTAACTTTATCATATAAACGAGCACCAAGCAGCGCACCCATTAATTCAAGTCTAGGAATCGTCAATTCTGGCTTAATGGGTGCCACTCTTGCTTTAGCAGCCAATAAATTAACTTTGACAGTATTAGTAGTACTGTCTTTTGACCTTAAATAAATGCAAGCTCCGTACGCTGTTTCAGAAGCGTCAGTAAAACAATGTATTTCAATATCGGTTGGATTATGAGACAAAACATATCGAGGAACCTGAAAATCTACGAGATAAGAAATGTTATTAACAAAATGTTCCCATTTGTTTTTGATGTCGCTAGGCACCGGATCATCCCAATCGCTTTTTAAGCGCCACAAGTTTTGCAGTAATATTTTGGGGACGATCGTGCATGCTGACAAGAGACCCAAAGGATCAAACACCTTACAAGACGTCGAAAGAATGTTGCGTTTTGTAACTTCAGAATCTAGTTTCAATGTAGTAGAAAACTGAAGAGTATCAGAAGTGGGAGACCACCTTAAACCAAGTACATTTGAGTTCTTACTAAAACTTTGAGATTGTTCTACAATAGACATATTTTGGAAGATATCAGGGACATTAGTTCGAAATTTTCGCAAGGGAAAACAACCTTCTTCTAGTTTTTTGACTACCTCATTGACTAGCCTTTTAAGGTTTTCCTTTGATGAGCACCCTACATTCAAATCATCAACATAAAATCCATGCCTAATTACCCTAGCAACGTATTCATCTTCACACTCCTTAGCAAGCTGGAGTAGGCAGCGGGTACTCAAAAACAGAGCTGAGGCGGTCCCATAGGTAACCGTATTCAGCTGATAGATTTGTACTGGTGAAGTTCTTTCTGATCTCCACAGTACTATCTGTAAATCACGTTGTGACTCATCAGTTGATGACTACAATTTGGCGGTACATTTTAGCTATGTCCGCGGTAACGACAAAAGCATTTTGACGAAACCTTAAAAGAATTGATAGCAAGTCGTCTTGCACTACTGGTCCCTATCTACCGACCTCAATAGATAGGGTATCGCAACTGAAACTACGGGTCCGGTTGTGTTTTCAGAGGTACTACGGGGTTCCGGTTCTAGCCCCCCGCTGGTCGTGCCTTTAACCAGGCGCCTCCGGCGGGATCCGGACATGGGTTGGACTCGTAGTGGCATGTGGTTAGCTGTAGAGCTTGGGAATGTTCGTTTGTCCTGGTATTGTGTGCCAGGACTTCCAAACTCGTGCACAGCGAGCGGGGCCTAGTAGCGGTCTCTGAGGGGCCAGAAGCGAAAAGTCCTGCGGGGAACGTGAGTTTCCCTTATAGTTGGCAGCTTTGTCCGGTGGTTTTCATTGGACATTGGTGTTGACATCTCCGGTACTAGTCTGGATAACTAGTAGAGACGGCCTCCTAGATGCCGTAGGTCTCCGGTCCAGCCAGCCGCGTAGGACGTGGGAACTGGCTAGGCTCCCGGATGGGTTCCGAGAAGTGAGTGTGCTTACTACTCCGCTACCAAGGTGGACACTTGGGAGTCGACTTTAGAGTCGACGACCCTAGCAGTGGCAACTGCGAGTTGTGCCCTTCGTGCAACGAGAAGTGAGCGAGCTCGACAGCTCCGGCTACCTATCTGGAAAATAGGCAGTGAACTACACGTGTTCACGGGGATACTCTCCCGAGACACTAGTCTTATGAGTACCGAATGAAGAGCGCGCTGCGGCGGGCACTAATTTGGCGTCAAGACCTAACGTTGGTGGTCTCCTGCGCGAGTGTTCTACTGGCGCAGGGACGTCTGGCACTTCTTGCATAACCTAACGGTTGGTCTCGAGGTGCCAGTACAAATAAACTTAGTGAATTAAGGAGAGGGGATGGTCCCACTAGCATTAGGTCGTTTAAGGATTTACCTGAAGATGTCTTTTGGGACGCATTGAACACGACTCTTAATTTTGTCGTCTCACTTTGCTCTCTAATTACAGCATGGTGAGGTATATAATATCCGAATTTTGGACGTGGCACTTCGCTCAAATGGCCTAAATCTTTATATTCCTTTAAGAATTCGGAGTATTTATCTATAAGCCCAGATTTATTAATACGCCTTTCTAGACTAAACAGTAACTTTTGCGCAATAGGAAAAGATTCAGCTAATGCCTCTTCAGGAGGTTCTCGAAATGGCAATTTAACACAAAATCTACCATCTGGAAGTCGTTTAGTATTATTGACGAAATGAGTTTCACAATACTCCTCATCTTTTGTTAAGGGTTTGTGAGTAGAAGTAGGAAGATCTTCAATTTTCCAAAACTTTGCTAAAGCTTCACGTATTTCTAGGGAGAAATTGCAATTAATTTTAGATGCTGGCGAAGGGAGTGTGCTTATCGGACCAGCTACAAGCCAACCAAATTTGGATTCTTGTAAAATTGGTTTATTGGGTCCTAATTTTATTTGATTAGAAGCCACGATTTCAAAAAATACATCAGCCCCTAACAAAACATGTATTTCTGACGGAGATGAAAATGTAGTATCTGCCAATGATAGGTTGGAAGGTAAATCTAGCTTGGTAACATCTATTGGAAGACGTCCAGTGATTTTAGGAATCACCAAAAATGACACATCCATATTAAAATTATTTAATCGAGATTTAACCTTTAGATTACAACTCTTAACTACATTAGACACCACAGTGTCGTTAACACCACATATCGAGACAGGATGAGTTTCTTTGCATGAAATATTCATAATTTGTTTTATTTTTTCAGAGACAAACGACGATTGACTGCCGCTGTCAAGGAGCGCCTTAGCTGGATAAGATTTGTTGGAAACGACATCAACAAGATCAATTTCTGCAGTACACAACAACACTTGCACAGGAACTACAGCCGACAACGAAACACTAGGAACTACCAATGATGACTCATCTGAGTGTGTATTAGCAACATCGGAGCTCGTCGGACTCGGAGAACTGTGAGTATCAACATTTGATTGGCTACTATGTATTTGTTTATGTAATAATGAGTTGTGACGTTTTTTGCAGATTCTGCATGGACCCAATCGACAACGCGACACAGGATGATCAGAACGAAGACAATTTGGGCAAAGATTATTCTTCTTTACTACATCCCATTTGTTCGACAGTGTTAACTCTTTAAATTTATCACAAGTGTGAATAAAATGATTTTGCTGACAGTACACACAACCTCTAAATGAAGTAGGTGTATTTGATGTATTTAATGTATTTGATGTTATAAATGATTTAGTCAACCTCTGATCTTTGTTTACATACCTATCTGATTTTATTGGATCAACCTTACCATACTGGATAGTTTCTAAGACATCAGCTCGTTTTCGTAGAAACTCAAAAAAATCAGCAAGCGTGGGGGATAATTGCAATGTGTTCCTATGTTCCTCCCAGTTGCGACTAGTGGAACTATCCAATTTGGCAGTCATGACATAAATTATTAAAGTGTTCCAAAACTGTACGGGCTCCTTCAATTCTTCCAAAGATCGCAAATAGTAAAATAAATAGACTTAATTACTACAGACGCACTTCCTTCTAAAGAATTACGTAAATAATGAAATTTACTTATTTGGGGAATACTATTATTATTATGAATTAACGATTCAAACGTATCCCGAAATTCTAACCATTTTAAATGGTTACCGTCAAATGTTGGTAATTTGATGGTAGGTAGTTTTCCGTTAACGTTACGTCCATCACAAGAACGAGAACAAGAACCACAACCGTCACTGTGATGAGAACTGTTTGCACTTTGAGAATCGTTACCGTCATTGCGCTTTGCACTAACAGATTCGAGCAAATTCTGAGCAATCGAAATAAAACGACAAAATGAACTTTCAATGGTGTCGCGTTCAAGTATTTGTAAATCAATGCTATCGGTATTGAGTTGTTCAATCTTACTTTGCACCTCATCAAATAACGGCAACATGTCCTGAAGTCGAGTTAATTTAAATTGCAACTCGCTTACCTGAACAGCATCGATTTGATTGGGGTCAATTTGTTTCACAATATCAAGGTATTTCGAAAAAACCGTTAACCTAGCCTTAATCGTACCTCGTTGATGGTTTAAATCCTTTAATCCCTCAGCCATGGTTTTAAAACTTGTAAGGGCACGTAACGCACAAAATAAAAAATACAAATGACAATTACTCAATAAACAAAATAAAATTCCAAACCTCCCAATCCGCTTGCACTATGCAAAGCGGTTAAGTGGATGCGCACGAGCAGTGAAGAATTAATCACGCCGATAGAACAGTCTCACTCAGCTGATACCAAACCGGTTTTCTCAAACTGCTTGCACCGAGAACCAGTGAATTGGGATCGCGCTGTGTTAACGCGGCGAACCTGGAATTGTTTACAATCTATTTTTAGAAACAACGCTTAGATTGTTGCGACTAAAACGTTATAATAAACAGATATACTGATTAGTTAACGATTAAATAGCATAACAGCGTTTGATGAGTTGTATTAACAACTGAAATAACGTATCTATTAAATTAAAATATTTTTATTCTTACGAATAAGAAACAACGTAAGAATGAATAGAAATATTACGTTACAATGTTGTTTTGAACAGCAATATTTTTACGTAGGTACTACGAACTAGTACGAATGAAGTTGTAATTACCATTAAATTAACACTATGAACTGGTAAAATTACGTTTTTATTTTTTATTAAACTTATAATACAATGGAATGGAAAAGTATTTAAAAAATGATTGAAAGTTATAAGGCTAAGGGCAAAATGAAGGTAGGTATTCAGGCTACTAGCTTAATTTAAAAGCAAAAATATCTAGGTAACCTAGGAAATACGGTGCCTATTAGCACTTATATGTAAAATTAGGAGATGAAATGACTCTGAAAGTAGGCGATTCAGCTGTTTTTATGCACAAAACTCACCTGATTTTTTTGTTAAAAAGGAGGGTATGCGTCGGCGTCGGCGTACAGGGCGAAAAGAAAGCACTTTTTCGACAATTTGAGGCAATCCTTAAACACTAGCACTATAAGAAAATTATTATTTTACACTCAAACCGGGCTTACTTCCCTTTCGGATCCGTCTTGAGCTCCACCAACACTTACACCTTGCTTTCTTCTTATCACGTCGGGGTCACCAAATGTTGCGAAATAACAACCAGATATTATGTGTTTTCAGTTTCTATTGAGTTTTGGTACATCTCAAATAAATTAATTAAAATAGTGGTAACGGCGCTGCGTCGCTGAGCCAAGTCCTCGTAGAAGCATAGAAAGCGGCCGCCGGTCCCCGTCCCCTCCGCCTCCGGCCCCTCTCTGGCCTGAGCTACAGTCGCGAACAGTTACAAATATCATTACCAGAATTTGCTGACTGATCTTCAAAAGACAAGGTTGAGGGCAACGCGTTTGAGCCTTTTTTATTTGATTTCATAAAGAACCAGAATAACTTAGGATTGTCAACTATTGAATCCTCCATTTTCTGTATATATTCCCTATAACATTTCTCTTCTACTATTTTGGCACGTTTTCGTAATAATGAGAATACTTCATAGTCATCCTTATTGCCATATCTGCGATATTTGTTAAGAAATTTGCGCTTTTCCCTTAATACCTTTTTCAGAGAGGCGTTATACCACGGCGGGAAAGATAAGAGACTGACTGTTTTAGAAGGTACAT
This sequence comes from Scoparia ambigualis, assembly GCA_963921215.1. NCBI lineage: Eukaryota > Metazoa > Arthropoda > Insecta > Lepidoptera > Crambidae > Scoparia > Scoparia ambigualis. The sequence continues at coordinate 23,171,555 of OY992521.1, read as the reverse complement.
ATTTATCCCTAATACAATATAGACAATCATAAAAATACGTTAGGGCACTATCCAATGAGTTATTGTTTAATTGAATTTTCCAGTTGATTTCATTTAAGCAAGATTTTATTTTAATATAATCGCCGGATGCATACATATATTTCTGCCTGGGTTTAGTTTTAAGAGATTCGGTAAAGTTTCAGTTAAGACAGATATCTAGCGACTTATGGTGATCGTCTTCGGGCACCGGCGGGTCGTCGCATGAAGTAATCGTTAACAGAGAGTTAAACAGAACTAAGTCTAAAATTTTATCATTAATATTAAGGTTTGAAATGAATTGGGTTAAATTGCACTCGGATAACGTGTCAAAAAATAAAGTCTGAGTCTCACCTGATATACCGAAGGGTTGCAATTGAGTTCCATCATTTAACCAAGAAATATTAGGAAGGTTAAAATCTCCTAATATTATTAAAATATCATTTGGACAAGAACTAACTATATTCGACAATTTATCAGAAAAATTTTGCAGTTGAGTATTAAAAGAATAACCATATTTTTGGTCACATAAATATAGGGTACACAAATGTATTTTAATAAGTTTGCGGTCAACGCACCTGTGAGTTATTGTGACCCAAAGATCCTCCGCTTAAGAACACCACTCGGGACGCTCCACTGCTGGTAGCCCTCGACGCACAGCCAAAAGCACCCCCCCACCAAGTCTTTGCTTAGTTCGCACATAATCTCTATCACGCCGCCACACTATATACCTATCATCAATAACTTCAAGATCACTAATACCGTTTGTTAACCAGGTTTCCGTGATCGAAATAATATCGTATTGCTTTAGGACTAAATTGCGTTTAAATAAGTGCGTTTTAGTACGCAAACCTCGAGTATTTTGGTAAAATATACTTAAGTTATTCACGGTTAAATTTTAAAGAATTACTTAGGGTGGATTCGATCAAACTGGAATAAGACTTACTCCGAGATTAGTCTATACAAATTTAGCGTTTAATCCAGGTATAAGACCTTATTCCGGTTTGGTCGAATCCACCCTCAATAATATAACTATATAAAAAGATTAAACCACAAGTATATAAAAATACTATCCTTGGAATACCCACAGTAAGGACGCCACAATCACGAATTTTAGAGCGTATTATGATAAAATAATTTAGCAGTATAAAGGCAGAATCCCCATGTTTTATTAGCTTTTTCACTGATAAATCAATTGAATACTCAAATACTAAAATTTGTAAGCACCAAAACAATAATGAACATTTAAAAAATGTGAAGGTGAATTACGAAGGCTTCAGCCGAAGGATGCAAAAAAAACCAAAAATTATTTAATTAAATTTAATGAAGTAAAATAATTACAATATAATAAGTCCAAAAATAGGTGTCTAGTGGTCGATGGTAGAGCCAAAAGTGAGTGGCTCCGTGGCAACCCGATGCGGTGTCCGGTGCGCTGCACGTTCTGCTGCGTCGGCGCCTCGTGTCGGCCGCTAGTGTGTTTGCGCAAATGAGGTTAACACGTAGTCAGCGGATTCCGTGTGATATCGGCGCGTAACACCTCCCCCCTCAGATCAGCGAATATTTGAGGTTATTGGCGAAAATGTAGCTGAGATGTCCATGGTGTCAATCTTTACATCTTTCGGATCTGATCTTCTTCCAGGAATTTGAGTGTATATTTCTTGCGTTGGAATGCTCGGAGAGGCTGCTTGATTGTGTCTCCAAATACTTTTTGCATTACATTTGTAACGACATGCTATGGCGATAACAAGTACAATCGCACTCAGTAATGTGACGTAGATTGGTATCGTAGTATGATACAGGCTGTAGTCAGTTAGCTTATTGAGTACTAACGGAGCTTGTACGAATATCTTCTGGTTACTAGCGTGAAGATTCTCGAGATGTATATAGTTGAGAGTCACCTTAGGCTCCTTGCTTGCTTGAGATGATTCGTTGAACGGTAATATTTCTGTAATCTTCACTGCATGTCCCCTTACACGGCCGTTATTATTGACTATGGTGAATTGAGACGTTCTTAAGAAACAGTTAGTCGGTACTACAGCCAAATAGCTCCCTTTAAGATATTTGTATTGTTCTTGGTTGCAGGACATCAGAACCTTTGTTGCTATGGGGAGGCTGATGGTGTAGTGTTTGTCGTCTAGTTGTTCTGAGGCTTCTTTAGTTAGGATGACCGTGGTGAGTCTGCAGGCTGCATGGAGATGTTGCTCGATGATAAGCTGGTTTACACAATCGAGTTGATCTTGTAGTTTGTAGTCTAACTTTCCTTTGCAGAGATACCAACTATCAATCTTCGGGCATTCAGCCTCCATGTACAAAGAATCTTTCTCATGAATTGCTATGTAAGGTAGAGGAGGTATAAGGGATTGATTGTAACTGTTAGGGACTATGGATAACTTATATAAGTCATAGGGTGCGGCTAGGATAATCGGCACCTTTATAACTAGTATTATATTATTATCTGAGTAGTAATAACCTAATTTAATTATATCATAATAACTTCTTAATTCTATCTCTAAAACTTCATCCTTAGAATAAATTTTCCTTAATTTATTTAAAAGGCTCTGGAGAGGAGTAAGACTAAGTACTGAATGTGGCGTACTGGACGCACAAATAAAAGCTAGAATATTGTCTAATCTATTTATTTCTACAGATAAGCTATCAATATTGTCACCTAAAATAAGCAGATATTGAGCCAAATGGGCGTATTTTATCAAATTATCATCTCTAGTAGGTCTCTGGCTATAACTAATTTTAAAGATTTATCTATCTCATCTTGATTTTTAGCTATATTATCTAGAATGCGGGTATGTTCCAGCATCCATTCTTTAATGCTAATATGATGGTTGTATTCGTTTTCTAGCGTGTTCTCATTACTTTGAATAATTTTAATGGCGTTATAATATTTTATTGCATCTGTGTAGTCTAGATTCCCAGAGATGCTCTTTATTACTGATCCCAGACCGTCAACAAGACCCCTCTTTATGCGTCGTGATTCAAATGGTTCTAGATGTTCCGAAATTTTATTTAGCTTATTAGAAAGGTAATTTAAATGCGGTTCATAGAGAGAAAGTGTCTTGTTGTTAACTTGAGGCCTAATTATCTGAAATTGATTTGATACAGCATCCACCTTAGAACGAATATCATTTACATCTACTTGTTGTAAAAACGATTGATAGTGCGATACTATCTTAGTAGCGCCTAATTTAAACGGAAGTAATCTAGGTCCCTTCTCCAAGGGGTCAAGTGATATGTCCTGGTTGCAGCACTAGCATCAATGGTATCCTGTAACAACGGGGGATTATTAGGGACCGCTTGATTCGAGACTTTGCAACGGGACCTCGTTTTTTCCTTGTATATATATGAATCGGAAGGTCCGCTAAGACGGTGTCCTGAGTGAATCGCGGCGCTAGCTTTTGCCGGCTTGCTAACGGATTTCGAATGAAGATTTGTTGGTCTGGTAAGTACTCCTTTTCAGGCTCACGGTCCTTGTTCCTACTCTCTGTAAGTTCTGTTCTATGGTGCAGGGCTGATTCATTTATTAAATTATAAACCCTTCTATTTCTATGATCTTGCGTGTATTGTTGAAGATGGTGTTCCATAATATCTATGTCTATAGGATCAGGAGGGTCGAAATTACCGTTGATTACCTCTAGAGGCCTGCATTTCGTAAAGCTATGGATAGAACTGTTGTAAGCTAGAATGGCGTATGGCATAAGATTAACAACGGGTTCAGTCCGTTGCTCTAACTTCAATATTCGTAAATGCTCTAAAATGGTTAAATGAAATCGCTCTACTATTCCATTATCATTAGGTGCGTGGGCCAGAACCTTATGATGCTGTAGTCTATGTAATTTAATGAATTCCGCAAAAAGCTGATTAGAGAACTCCGGTCCCTGATCAGTGACGATAGTAATAGGTAACCCGTGATGTGTACAATATTTAAGGAGAGCCTGGATGACGCTAATGGCTGTACCATCTCTCAGATGATACGCCTGAGCATACTTCGAGAAAGCATCTACTAAGGTTAGATATTTCTCGTTTTGAGCTGTGAAAAGATCAATATGAACTACCTCGAAGGGTTTGGTCGGCGGAGGCACAATACAGAATCTTTGTTTGACAGGGTTGCGGTCGTATTTAGCCTGCCCACAGATATTACATTCCCTAATATATTTGGCTATTTGATCTTTCATCTATGGCCAGTAATACTTATGAGATAGCGCTAAATAACATTCATTGATACCGCGGTGATTCGTCTTCCCTTCGTAGTATTTCTGTATAATCTCTTGCTGCTTTAAGTACTCTTTGATGTTTTCTACTTCTACCTTGGTTAAAAAGAGGTTCATAGCGGAACTCTTGAACCCTGATTGAAAAATAGGGATAACCTTGTACATAGCTATTGTGGGATGAATAATTATTCCGGTCTTTACTTTCGGGTTAGCATACTCTTTAACGGCATTAAGTATATCATCTTCAAGGTTGGATTCTGATATTTGGATTGATGTTTTAGTATGGGTTTCAAAAGGCTTGCTTACAACGGGTCGTCTTTTTATGTCGCCTACTATAGTAAATACTAATTGTCTGTTAAATTTGTTTAGAGGTTCGTCAGTTTTAGGTATCTCTAGGATCGGACTCTCAGCGCTTGTGTGAGCGGTAACTGTGGTGGAATCTGTGACTGATGGTGGCTTTTCTGAGACGTTGACCATGATAGAACTTGTTTCCTCATTATTTAACTCAATCCGGGACAAAGCATCAGCATTAGTGTTGCATTTGCATTCACGGTCAACTACCACTAATTTAGTAACCTTTACTGAGAAAATTTTAACAGCCATGGACGTGGGCAAGCAGGTTCATGTTATTTATACGGACTTCAGAAAGGCCTTTGATAGGGTCCCTCACAACATTTTAATTACGAAGCTACAGAATCATGGTATAACTGGCCCTCTTCTAAGGTGGATTCAGTCTTATCTCAAAGAAAGATCTTTCTTTGTGGTTGTAAATGGGTTTCAATCTTCAAAATTTTCAATAACCTCTGGGGTCCCGCAAGGATCTCACCTTAGCCCAATTTTGTTCAACATCTATGTTAACGATATACCTGATTGCATTAAGAATTGCACTCCCTTTATGTATGCTGACGATTTAAAAATTCTCAAAGTGGTTGAGTCTCTAGCTGATGCACACGATTTGCAACAAGATATAAATCACCTTGTTACTTGGTGCGAGACGAATGGAATGTCCCTTAATCCTGATAAGTGTGTTCACATAAACTTTACTCGTAGGCATAGTAAGGTAATAACTTTCACGTACAAAATCAATAACCTAGTTCTAAGTGAGGTTGAATCCGTAAAGGATTTGGGAATTATATTAGACAGAAAACTTACATATATTCCACAACTCGAGCAAACGGTAAAAAAAGCATCAAGAACATTAGGTTTCGTTCTGCGAAATATGAAAGAATTTAAAAAGTCTTCTACTAAAATAACATTGTATAACAGCTTGGTTCGCAGCATACTAGAATATGGATCGACTATCTGGCGGCCTCACTATGCTACTCACATATTAAGAATCGAGAGAATACAGAAAAGATTTTTGTGGCTCTTGATTTACGCAGAGGGTGCAGCAAAGAAAATAAGGTCCTACGAGAGCAGACTTAAGCATTTTAGGTTAATTGATTTGGAGAATCGCCGAGATTTACTAGACCTTACTTTTTTTCTAAAGTTACTGACGAATCAGACAGATTGTCCTCAATTGCTAGAGCTAGTTAACTTTAAAATCCCATTACATTATCCCCGCCATGTGGTTAAGAGGCTTTTTGCACCGCCTCTGCATAAAACTAACTTCGGCCAACATTCACCAATCCCACGTCTTAGTAGAATTTACAACCAGCACAGTTCGCACTTGGATATTTCTTATTCCTACCTTAAAAATCGGAGATTGTTTTTATCCATGAAACAAGACACATAATATGTCACCATATTTCACTCAAAATATGAAAGTTACAAGTAATTAGTAGTGCCTACCTAGTATTTTATAATTAGTAGTAGTAATATAATTAGTAGTATTATTGTAGTTTAATGAAACTGGGCATCTAGCGAGATGTAGTTTTTACAGTGATTAAAATAAGTGCATGTTGTGTTTGTCTATAATAGATTGTACAATTAGATCATCATTAATGTATTTTTAGAAAGTAAGAATTGATTGTAACAATTGTTGACAAACCATTAAATAAAAAAAAAAAAAAAAAAAAATTCCTTTGTTTGTAGACTACTGTAAAGTTATACTCGCTGAGTTTCAACCTCCATCTAGTTAGTCTAGAGTTAGGCTCTTTGAGGTTCATAACCAATTGCAAGGGCTTATGATCCGTTACGATTTTAAACTTGCGTCCGAACAAATATGGACGAAAGTACTTTGTCGCCCACATGATAGCCAAGAGCTCCTTCTCTATCGTGCTATAGTTAATTTCGCTGGTGTTAAGCGTTCTAGAGGCATAGGCGATTGGTTTATCCGATCCTATGATTCCTTGGGAAAGGACAGCTCCTATTGCAAGATTAGACGCGTCGGTGGTAAGTATGAAATCCTTGTCAAAGTCTGGATATTGTAGGATTGGGTCGTTAGTTAGAAGAGTCTTACATATCTCGAAACAATTTTTATAGCCGGGATCATCGATAGTAATTTTCGAACCTTTTTTCAAACACTGAGTCATAGGTTTGGTTATCTTCGCGAAGTCAGGGATGAACTTTCGGTAATATCCTAACAGTCCTAAAAATCGCTTTATTTCGGTGGCGGTTCTTGGTATAGGAAATTTCTGGATAGCGATGATTTTATCAGGGTTTGGTTTGATTCCGTCTTTGCTTATTATGTGTCCAAGGTAGGCAGTCTCTAATTTCAAGAATTCAGACTTATCCATCTGATTCTTAAAATTAGATTCTCTGAGTCTCGTGAAAACTTTTTTTAGATTTACAATATGCTCCTGGAGCGAGGTACTGAACACTATTATGTCGTCTAAATATACTGAACAGACTGTATTTTGGAGGTCCTTGAGAACGTTATCCATAACTCGTTGAAAAGTTGATGGAGAATTCTTAAGTCCCATCGGCATACGCAAAAACTCGAAGTGTCCGTGACATCCAAAATTTCATCATCATCATCCTACATTGAACGCAGTCTTGGGAATATCACCAGGACTCATTTCTACCTGCAAAAATCCACTGGCAAGGTCCAGGGTTGTGAAGTAGTCGCAATTCCCTAGCTTGTCAAGTACATCGTTAATGTTCGGTATTGGATACTTGTCGTCTAATGTTTTTTCATTCAGTTTCCTAAAGTCTATAACAATACGCCATTTAGTTTTACCCGAAGCATCAGCCTTTTTAGGCACAACCCAAATAGGAGAGCTCCAAGCTGATTCTGAAGGTCGAATGATCCCTTGCTCCAGCAACTTCCTGCCTATGTACGAATGGATATCTGTAAGTTTTAGTATAAACTGGGATTTCATCTGAAGTTCGGATACTGTGTTTTATACGATTAGTAAAAGTGAGCGGCTCGCCATCTATGTAAAATACGTCGGCGTATTGCGCACATAATGATGTCAAGTTGGCTCGCTCCTCCAGATTTAAGTGATCTGTCCTTAATTGCGATAACACTTCATCAACGCGCGACCGTGAGACTTGTTCAGTGCGAGTGCACTCAACATTAAATAATTCCGCATAAACTGGCTTGTCCATTGAGAATATAATATCGTTCTGGGTCGGGTTAGAGATTTCAATAAAACCGCGATTATTTCTAACACTAGTTACACACTCTTTTATAATACAACTTGAAATTATTTGTTGCGGGATCAAAGCGTCGCTATCATGAAAGTTTATTGGAACTCTAATTACTTTTGAAGATTGAGCCGGTACTATATCTTCGTATAAATTACAGTTACGGGAGTCATACATAAGGATTGGGTTATTAGCTTGACGAGTGACCAATACTTTATTTCTTAAATCTATATTGGCTTCCCATTTGTTTAACAGGTCTAATCCGATTAGGCCATCAAAGTACTCGTGAAATCTGTATATAAAGAATGTTACATCATCACCATCTTTAAATTCTTGAAAACCCGGTAAGGTGATGGAATAGTCATTACGTGAAGTTGCATGAACGTTAGTGACTTCGAAAGGTTCGTACGTCCATTGAATATGTGGGAAATATTTTTTTACTGTCTCGGGACATATAAAAGACTGATTCGCTCCAGTATCTATTAAAAGTTTTATAGGTGGATTTTTAATCTGAATGTATGATAATTGCCTCTGTGTTTGTAAATTTATTTCTATTTTAATATGTCTTGTTTGGGAGGTTTCTGAAAATCCCTATTCCCAGCAGATGGATCTTCTGAGGATTCCTCAGGATTAGGCAATACGTTAGAGTGATCGGAGCGATCGTATCAGAATATTGCTGCTGGTACGGCTGCTCGTAATTATAATCGTATCCGTAGTTTGAATCTTCATAATAGTCATATGGATAAAATTCTGGGTAAGCCTCTGCGTACTGCTCGTAATTATTATACCGATCGTCACATAAGTTAAAATTCATCTCCCTGGATTTAAAATAGTTGGTAGGTGGCGGATTACCAGATTTACTCCAATCATGGCCGCGGAGTGGCAATGGTTTTGGGACAAAGTAACTAACGCCGCTCATCGGTCGCGGTGTGTAATTTGTGTTATTCTGAGGGTTCCTTTGATTTAACCTAAACTGGTTGTTTTGTCTATTATAGTTAGGTGGCGGCATAGCGAACATTTGCTGGGTACGAGAAGGACCCCTAAATTGTGAAGGCTCCTGATAGTTCGGTCTCCACATTTGCGGTGGACGTGAAGGCATCATCATCATAGGGTTCTGTCGTGATGACGGACCTGGCATAGCGAACGATGGTCTTTGTGATTGCATTGCAAAGGCTGGTGGCATAAAATTAGGCAAAAATTTTGGAGCTTGACTCATTTGAACCTGCGGATGCTGTTTTTTTATCTAAATTAAAATAATTGCGTTGTTGCATATATAAAGTATTAGTTTCCTCTTGAACAAACTCTAAGGCTTGCTCAATGGTATCTGGGCGCATGCACCGGATACGTGACCCTAATGGATCCTTGAGACCTCTAAGGTATGCTTTTAAGGTAAGTTTTTTATACAATAGACGTTTTGCTTCTATAGTACTTCCCAAAGTTTCGTGAAGGCTAACATACGTCATGATTGTGCTAAATAAGTTTTGACACTTCTCATAATATTCCTGTGGAGAGGCTGAGCCCTGGCATGAAACAGCTAAATCGTTATAAAGTGAGGTCTCGTCTCGCTGGTCCGCGAAGTTATTGATAAGCGCGTTGCGAATCCCTGCCCAATTCTCCGCTACACCATTAGAATTAATCATCCGGGCCGCGGGTCCGGTTATTTTATTCAAAATTCTATTTATGACTGCGGTATTAGCAAACTCATAACCTGGCTTGTTATCTACAAATTCCTGCACTATCTGATCGCATAACTTTATGAATCTATTGAACACATTAGGTTTCCCGTCAAATTCGGGAACCAGCCGCATTGCTTTAAAGATACCGTCAATATTTGCCATTTTAATTAAATCTAAAGACTGGCTGGAACTACAACTAATATTTAAAATATCTCGATTAGAGTCTTGTAATTTAGATCTAGCGTTTTTATCTAACCTAGAGGTCCCAGATTGCCGTGGATGGAAAATCTTGGATAAGTAAGTAACACACAAAGGTAAAAATAAAAGGAAGCAACTCTAGAAAGATTCTACAGTACTTACATGTACATTCTGGATTCTCTGCCGTATCTATGTCTTGATACTCCTCCTGGCTGCAGCTCTTGTAGATTCGGATACTCGTTCAGTAGTGCTTGATAGCCCCGGGCTTTACGCGAACGCGAATTTTGGTTTTTTACGAATGCGCCTAGCGAACCGGCCCGCGAGTATCCTACCGACTGCGCCAATTACGAAGGCTTCAGCCGAAGGATGCAAAAAAAAAAAAAATTATTTAATTAAATTTAATGATTACAATATAATAAGTCTAAAAATAGGTGTCTAGTGTTCGATGGTAGAGCCAAAAGTGAGTGGCTCCGTGGCAACCTGATGCGGTGTCCGGTGCGCTGCTTGTTCTGCTGCGTCGGCGCCTCGTGTCGGCCGCTAGTGTGTTTGCGCAAATGAGGTTAACACGTAGTCAGCGGATTCCGTGTGATATCGGCGCGTAACAGGTGCAAGTATAAAAATGACACAACATTAATACGTGCATATGAAAATACTTACATGCAAACACAGCGGCAAGCGAATGTGACCCGAATGGCAACAGGAACAAATGCACGCACCGGCGTAAATTGCATTTACAAAAATCACAACTTACTCTCGCCCGATGGTTGATGACTATGTCGCTCGATAACTGATAAACAAGTTGAAGCATGGATGTGGTTCCCAAACTTTGCAAAATAAGTAATATAAGATAATTAAAAACTATTTTTTTTATAAGAGAATAAAATATGTTGAGATGATAGCTTATGTTATCTTTAGTAGGTCCTTTTCGCTCTTTATCGAAATAATAGGCGAAGAATCCGATTTGCGGCACATTATTTTGCAGTGCTTCACCCAAATAAATAGATAGTTTTTTTCTTTTGCCAATGCTCTTGCTTTGCCTAGCAAACCTTTGTTGTACGTGGTGAGGTGGTCATTGACATAAATGTTACCGTTTGCTGAGAATCCCAGGTTTCCAAGGGTGAGCTGCTTAGCCTTGCGCGCCAGTGCAACCAATTCCTCCTTCCTATAGCGGTTGTTGAATGACAGTACTATTGATTATTCGCATTTGGGACACGAGTAGATATACGAGCTATATAATTAATCTCGTCTTTTTTGAATTTGAACTCGCATAAATCACCAATCCTTTGAGCAACCTCGTACAAATTTTCAGTCTTCTTTATGGGGACTCCTCGGATCTCAACATTATTCGATCTTGCCTATCTTGCAGCTCTCGGTGTAATCTGTCAATCTCAATCCTGAGGGCGGGAACCTCATCGGCTTTCTTTTCTGCTTCGATGACCCGGATCTCGAGTTTTTGTATTTTGTCCGAGGATTAATGAGCGAGTAATCCATCTCCAACGATTCCTTTAGGCCACTGATCTCACCCTTAATGATCTTGATATCTTCAGCAAGAGACGATAATGGCACTAGCTGGAGCGTTATGGCGTTGAGTTGTTCCTGTATTATGTCAAATTGGCTAGACTGATGTGACGCTGAACCCGAAGATGTGGACTGGGGTGGAGCAGACTTGCATTTAGGACATCGCCAGGTACTTTTTTTTCTGTCCCCTAGCTTGCGATATCCGACTTCCGTAACTCCACAACAAGGGTCAAAGTCATAGTGACCTTTACAGATGCTACATGTGGTGCATTCAGTAAATTGGCAACCACAACTCGAACAATTGAACATATTGGCTATGGCTACTAAAAATTGAGAACCACTGGAAAAAGTGCGGACACAAACAAGCGTCTGATAACTAACGTTGCCGCGAGGCGTGTGGAATATCTTAGATTAATTGGTGTCTTTTACATGCCAAATTGGTGTCTTTTACAACAAAAGCCATGTTACACCACAATCTAATGTGATGTGTTTTCATTAAATTTAATAAAATTTAAACATTATGATATTCAAATTATATTATATAATAATCTCACGGCTATATATTATATAATATATAGCCGTGAGATTATTATCCCCAAAGGATTAGTCAGAGACTACACATAGAAACCGAAAAAACAGTGCGGATGGAGTGTTTCGAAGAGCTAGCCATCACCACTGCCCCTACACCAATCAAACCCTGGAAAAGGTACGTTGACGATGTTTTCTGCATACTTCCTGATGGCAGGCAACACATTAAGATAATTTGGCCACTTCACCTATGAGATGGAAGACGAAAGGAGCATTTCATTTTAACCTGGCGAGTACAAAATTGACTGCAGCTGTGATAGCTTTTATGTAGGCCAAACAAAACAAAACCTGTCGCATTAAGGAGCACATTAAAGCTGTCAAGAATAACGACACTCAGAAATCAGCCATTGCAGAACTTCATATTCACTTGAGCCCGAATCACTGGATTGAGTTTTGGGGGTTAAAGTTACTCGCGTCCGTAGGTTTACCCTTGAGACCCTACGTGGTGCTTAATGAATGACACTGACTGAGTGGTAGAGCCAAGCTGCGTTGCAGCACGCATTGGGCCGGCTCGCGGGGCGTAATACCACCCTCTAACGAATATTCGGCGTGAAATAATGACGCTTGGTGCTGTTGTGTTTCGTCCGACCAGTGGTGGTTCCGGAGGCTCCTCCCCCCCCCCCCCCTCTTCCCAATTCCTATTCCTTTCTTAAACCTATTCCTTTCTAAAGGCCACACATTGCCTTCTGCAAAATCCTTAAAAAACCTTCTAGGAAAAATTTAAATATTACCTGCTGAAATACACAAAATAGTAATTTTTGTAAAATTTAAGCACACTTCTGAGCAAATCAACAAAGATGAATGTTATAAATCGAATTTTGTGCGGAGAATTAAAATATGATGGGGATGATTATTCTAAAATGTAAACTAAATTGTATTATGCGAAGCATAAACATAACAAAAATAGAAAATGAATTGTCGTTTTATTTCTAAGTTTCCAAACTGGCTGTTGCATGCAAAACCTTGTAAATCAGGCTGGTTTGATTTCATAAATTTAATGCTGAGTGAATTTCACTTATATTAAATTTATGAAATCATATCAGTCTGATTTACAAGGTTTTGCATGCTTTAAAATTAAAATTTAGCTCCTATTATACCTATATGTATGTATATTAGTCAAAAGTTGTGGAATAACACCACGAGAGGGAGCTAGGTTCAAACATGTTGGCAAAAAAAATCCGCGAGATTGCCATCTATTTCCGACAGTATTACCTTTATCTATGGTAGACCGTTTCGTCTGCTCCTAACATCCACCCGCATTAACTGCAGTTACTCCGTGATCATGGTGCATGCAACTACGCCGAAATATCGGGGACTCAAAACCAACAACATAAACATGGTAAAAATTCCGTTTTTTCCTCAAAGTTATCGTAGTGACCATAAAAGTTTTAAAATGTTAAAAAAATATAAAAACTAGGTACCTTAAATTTAACTTTTATTTGATTTTATACCTACCGAATAATTTTCTTTTTAATTTTTTATTACATATATTATTACTTAAAAATGATAAGTTTCTTGACAAATATAACTTATTAACCAGCTAATTTAAAATTTAGAAATGGCTTAACGGCGATTGTGGCTTAGACAATTCCGACGAAAAAGGCCACAATGTACCTTAGGACATTAAGGGAAATAACTATTGAAAATATAATTATTATTACCCAAAAAATGTTCTAGACCAACAACAGGATGCTAACACATGTTATTATCATAAAAAAATATCAATGTCTTTATCAGATTATTTAATAAACACAAAAAAAGCTTCTCCTGCAAAGTTGCTGTTTTGCAATTACGCCCCTTTTCGTGGGATACGTACGACGATATAATAGGAAAGCTTTATGTAGTGAAGACCAGTGTAGAATTGTATGCCATAGCTACGAGCTTGGACCAAATATTACATGGACAGAGTCTTACGACGTTGCCGCTTTTACATACGTGTGTCAAAGTAAAGTATTTGTATCTCTGTCTGTATGACTGTAGTGTGATATGAGTAAAAGAGATAGTGAATGTACGTTTGGCAGCGACTCACTGTCGGTGTGAGACGTGTCATTTAATGACCGACTACTCGGTCAAAACATTGCTGGATTGTGCGAAATAATAGTGAAATATTAAGAAATCTTAGTGTTTGTGTTATTTGTGTAATATACAATTGACATAATGTCTTGTTCAGCTGTTTATTGTTCGTCAAGAACAACAAAAGGAGGTGTGAAAGACCAGGAATTATCATTTCATACGTTAGTGATTTCTCATATGTATGCTTTCCTATGAGTTTTTTAAAAATAAAAACGCCATAGCATTAATTTTTGCTAATTCTAAATCATACTATATCGTACACTATTCATAAGAATCAGGTTTTAAACCTTAATTAAATGTAATTTAAAGGCTTTGCTTTTGGCATAAAGATTAGTGATGTACGTATTTGTGTATCGAAGCTTTATCGATATTACTAATATTCTTTTTATTATTCTTTTTTTAGATTCCCAAAATGCCCGGAAATAAGACGTGAATGGGTTAAAGCTATTAGACGTGATAACTGGGAGCCTACAACATATTCAAGGCTCTGTTCCAAACATTTTGAAAAATCTTTTTTTACAGTAAAAATTTTACAGTCGTAGTTCAAATTTGAATATTAATAATATGGGCGGGAATCTGAATAGTTAAAAGTATTGCTCTTCACTTTACTACACAAATTATTATTTTTTTTTATAATGGAAGGTGGCAAACGAGCAGGCGGGTCACCTGATGGAGAATAATCTCCGCCGCCCATGGACACCCGCAACACCAGAGGAATCGCAGATGCGTTGCCGGCCTTTAAAGAAGGAATAGGTTTTAGAAAGGAATAGGAATTGTGAGGGGGGGGCGGGGGGGAAAGGCCTCCGGAACCCTCACTGGCCAAACGAAACACAACAGCACCAAGGGCTATTATTTCACGCCGGATATTAGGGTGTTACCAGACCAATCGATCGATCGTTGATCGACGACATCGATCGATGGTAAAATGGATTAGTTAGTCGACGTTGATCGATAGTTTCTACCAGACCAATCGATGTCGATCGACAATCAACCAATAGTATGGATTAGGTGTTAGATCGAGCTGTTTGATTAGACGCGCCGACCGCTTCACTTTATTTATAAATTTTCTTCGTGCCCATGGATACTAGTCGTATAGAGTTCATTGATTATGCTTAAAGTTGATGATAATGAGTGATGATAATATGAACGTTTAAATACTAAATGATATTTCCCTCAAACACCTTGGGAAGCACTTTAGATTTAGCAACACCGAAAAAGTGTGGAGGGGGAGGGGGAGCCAAAATGCGAAAATGCATAGTTTTCAAAGTATTTTTATTTTGAGGTTATTATAGGTTATTTTTAGGAAAAAAAAAACATATATTCTACTAAGTTACCATAACCGTACCCCCCCCCCCCCCCCCAAGATATTTTCCAATGAAGCTACTTTTCTGTTGTCTAATAAAAAAAATAACCTCGAAATTCATATAAACCGCTGCTTAAAATGTCATTTGGATAAAATAAGCGATTGTTGTTTTTAAAAAACGGCTGCATCCAGATTCTTCTGCGTTTGCGTCTCCGTAATAATAGTACGAGCAACATCGTACTGGCCAAGAGCAACGAGTCCTTTTCTGAATACATTTCGAAAGAAACTGATGGAATTTAGCCAGGGTTAATCGATCAACGTCGCCGACCGTCAATCGATGGGTTAGTCGAACGGTATCCGTCGATCGATTAAAGCTACCAGACCAGTCGATCAACTTCAATCGACGTTGATCGATGCCGTCGATCGATTACACGACACGCACACATGTACAGATAGAAAGCGGCACACTAACAAATGACGGACATGCTAAAAATCCAAAGACTCTGTCCATTGTGATATTTGGTCCGAGGCTACGAGTGTCTGCACGGGGCTGGAGGTGGCGCGAATGCCGTCAGTGATTGTGACTGTTGCTGTTTACAGTTTCTCAAGCCATTTAAATATTTAGGTTTACATGTTGACTGTAAATTTAATTGGATTGGTTATGGTCGCACGTTTAACACATACCTCGCCAATATAAATAAGTTGCAGATCAGGTTAAAGGACATTATGAGAAACTTTATTCAATTTGTAAAATTCTTCCAGTAAAATCTAAGGTTCAGTATATTGTGGCAATTAATAACTTTTACGATAATAAATATAGAATTAGCATAAGTAACAGGTATAATACAAAGAGAGTAAGACAAAATAAATATGTATGTCCTAAATTTAAAAATTATTATGGCAATAAAGCAATAAATATTTTCTGCCAAATCTTTTTAACAAAATAGATTTTTTAAGAGATGCTAAAAAAATTTGTAAAGTTACTTTAAAAAGAAAACTTAAAGCGCGTCTACTTTATGTTTTGTTGTAATCGAAATATTTTATTGGATTAATTTTCAAAAACCACTTATCAATACTGTAATTTCTTTATTAATTGACTTTTAAAACATGTTTACACAGTTATAAACTTACATATTTTGGACCATATTGCTATATTATAATTAAAAAATTCGTAAATTAATATAAAATAAAAAAATAAACAAACAGTTCTAGTGAGATTTTTTAACTATCAAAACAGGTACTTTAATTCTTCTTCTTACTAATTAATTTATCCAATATAGTACTAAAATCAATTAAAACTAATAATAAATACAATCTAAATAACAACTTAAAAATGTGTTAGTAAAATACAATAATAATAAAATAAAAAAAACTTAATCTAACAGACCACCGCGAGTCACCCCCGGCTCAAAGGTTCCCATGATACCGGCAACGTTGCCGCGCTGTATCGCCAGGGAGATCCTTTGAACCAGGTATGACTTGCAGCGGCGATCGTAGCCGCGATCCGCCAAACGGTTTCCTACTTTAGCAATGAAAGCTTTCGCTTCCGAGCCCCACACCCCAGTTGTCTCTACCGCGAAGGGTACAAAAAGGTACTGAGCCTTTAACGCCTCATACTTACTGTGTTTCTGTCTCGCGGCAGCCTCGGCAGCAGACCTAGCGGTCCGCATTGTGCCGGGAATATGAGACGCCGCGAAGGTGCTAACACACGTCGCATCCCACAACAAGCAACGGCCCTTTTCCCAGGGAACCAAAGTCAAGCCATCGGGTCTCTTGCCATCCGTGCGACTCAAGCCCTGAGGTTCCAGCGCACAACGAATATTAGCCGAGATCAAGACTCGCCGAATGATATCATTTAGCGCGTGATGTCTCGGAAACCTGCCTGCGCATTTAGAGCAGCTCAACCCATGGTGCCCATTGGCCTCAACCTGAGCTCCGCAAACACAACGATGCGGCTCACAAATTCTGCAACCGAGCCTTAATCCTACCGCTACTCGCAAGGAGTTATCGTCCATGAATGTGCCCAACTGTGGAAAAGGTAACGCATGCAGCCAAGCACCGGATTCTGGCTGAGATACCGCCCTGAGCCTAGCCAGATCTGCTGCGCTCGCGCCATCCATGAGTTCAGCGCGAGTCAACTTAGATCTGACATCATCCCAATTTCTTTGAACTTCAGGGTGATCGGGGGTATCATGATCGGGACAGAAAATCGACCAAGCGGCCAAGGCCTCACCTGCAAAGGGCACCTGAAATCCGTTACCATCAACAATGAGTATGCGAGCAACCAGATTCAGCGCCCCATGCATAGAAGCCAAGAAAGCCGGTAACGCCGTGTCCTGTACACGACGAATGCCAAGTCTACCGTGCCTTATTGGCAGGGATGCCTGATGCCACTGCCTATCATCCAGATCCACATTTAGGATGCTTTCCAGGGCTTCTTTAAGGTTGTAGTCGATAACCGAAATTTCCTGTTGGCAAAGCCATACCGGAGCCGTTCTGACATTATAATTTAATTTAGGCATCGATAAACACGAACGTAAAAGCGTTAAAGCAATGTGTGGTGGCAACCGCTCTAAATGACTACGACTTGACAAAAGTTCCTGATTCTTGGCGAGCAAGACATCAGGTATAGCTTCTGAAAAGACCGGAGCGCCCAAGATTTTGAAACTTATCTTGTCCAAAAGTTTTACACCTGGTACGATATTTTGAATATTTGCCGATGAACTACCATTGCAACTAAAATATTCACACTTGCTCAAGTTAATTTTTAGACCCATATCTCGAAGCCCGGGAAGGAGTGATTGAATGTCTCTGGCCACAACATCCGGACTGCCCCCTATGGTCCCATCATCCAAGTACCAAATGTTTAATGGGGATTGCAATAACGAAATCACTTTGTGTATAGCCAAGCTAAAAATCAGAGGGCCCAAAGGATCACCCTGCTGTGTTCCCGACTGTGACAGGATAGGGGTATCACCAAAATATAAGTTGCTGGACGCTGAGTAGCACTGATGAAGAAAAGGATAAATGGTGGGTACGCGATCCTTGACTTCTGTCAAGATCGTGTTCCTTTCTAAACTGTTGAAAGCATTTTGAATGTCCAGCTTCACTATAATGTTGTCGGTGTTACTGTTAAAGTGTGCAAACGCGCGAGTTGCATGTATAGCAGCTTCGCAGCCAAGGGAAGTGCCAAAACCAAGCTGTTGTGGTTGTAAATATGATGAAGTTTCGGATTTTACGGCGCGACAAGCCAGTTTTGCAACCAAACGGCGAATTAAACTACCTACAGCAATTGGTCTAATTCCACCGTCCTTTTTGTTTAAGGCGACCAGAGAAGCGCCATATAAAAAGGGCAAACTTCCCTGTTAAGTAAACCTTTTATCAAAAAGTTTGAAAGTCGCGTCAGTGACTCCAAAAGTAGTCGGCCACAGTCGCTTACAGAGGGAGAAATAAGCTCCTTCAAATGCTCAGGGCGAAGTCCATCCAATCCAGCAGCTGAACCGCTCTGAAAGGAGCCGATGGCCTCCAAAACCTCTGACACTCTAACAGTAAGGAAAGGGCACGTAGAATCAGGTTCCGGAGGCAACAAGAGCGGACGCGATGGCGAAGGGTGTTTAGCCTTCAAAGCATTAAGCGTTTCGTTATTTCTGGGAGCAAGAGAGCAATCGGAAACCAACAGTCGTACGGCACCTCTCAAATCGCCGTCGTGGACCTTAGTCGTTATTGATCTATATAAAGACAAAGGTCTCGGCGCCAAATCCGATCCGTCGGTCAAGTAGCAAATAAACCTGTCAATATTTTCCTTAACCTTGGTGGTGAGCGAACGCTTGTCACTGCCGTCGGGCACTCGTAAAGCAGCGTAAGCGAAAGTAAGCAATGCCCACCAATCCTCTACGCCATTCAATTCTATGCATTCATTCACAATCTGCGAAAGTTTACCCGCAGCCTGACATCGAGCCCCCTTTGGAATATGTTTGAGCACGCGAACAGATTTTTTCAAGTGACATAAATTATCGAGTTCTATGGGCCCATTCCTAGTGCCCGCCTGCACTGGGTCCGCATGCTGAGTTTGGCTGTCCTTATGCATGCGACCTATGTGTATGTTTAACCCATGTGGCGTAGCGAAGTGACGAGACGAACCGGGGCAGTGTGGGCAAGTAGCTCTATGCGAGTCAGTCATGTTTAAAAATCAACAGTCAATCACTAAAAAACATAAAAAAAGCAGAAGTCAATAAAATTAACAAATAAAAACTATTATAGTTAACTATTACTAGTTATTTAAATAAAGTAAGCAATAAACAATAATACATATATTAGTTAACACTCATCAAATAATCGTATATTACCTACTCTACTTAAAAAGAAAGTGCCCTATATACCTACTTTACAATTAAATTATAGAGCGTAGTTTGTGAAGCTGAAGTGTAAATATGCTAGAAAATTAAGTTATAAGTTTCTGGGTAATATGTTTGTAATCCCGCCTTTATGTACACGCCTGCGCTGATGATAACTACTGCGTGCGCCCGCCACCGCAGCTATAGCGCCTATGGAGCACCCGATGATTTTAGTAATCCGTCAGGCTACCTCCTGTCACAACAAGCCACAAGCTGCTTTTCGTCGTCTTGACAACGGCTCTGCTTCGGTCAATAGCGTAGCGTTGAGCCTGCATGTCCGACCAATAAGCGTTTCTTCTCGGTCTTTTCCAAATTTTCCGTGCTGCTGACGTTTCGCGCCTGCGCCCACCATGCGCTGATAACTGTCAGCTTATATTATTTATTTCAAATAACAAAGACTGTTATTCCTCTAAGTTTTGTATTTGTAGGAAAGGACTCCCTTTTAAAATCTCGTTCAAAGTTCACAAAGCTTCTAAAGTCTGCTATATTTCTACGTATATGAAAACTCCCGGACGCGAGTGGACGAACAAACACTGAACTCACAAACTAAATCACGTAGAACATGTATTGGAAGCTCGGAAAGGTAAAATTATATTGTAAGTATATAATTATATTGTATTATTATGGTGTCGCTCTTTAAACCTACAGAATTGGTATAAAATTAAAATTTATCTCAGGGACACGTCAAATCACGTCCGTCCGTCGTAAAGTCAAACGATAATTATAGGTTATATTAGTCATGGTAATGTAACGGTTAAGTATGTAAGTGTTTATAATACGTTACAATAGGTTAATTTGGTATATACAATAATATTGTTAAGAGTGCTAACTTGCCAACAAACTGCTTTTGCAGTTTGGCGAGAGACAACAACATTGTAAACTGTATATGCTGTTATGATTTAAATAAATAAAATAAAAATAAAATCTACAAGGTACCTTAAGAGCTCGCGGTTTGTAATTGACTCCATTACTTTGGAGAGCAAAGAGGTGATGGCTATTGACCTGTAGTTGGACGGATCTGAGCGATCGCCTTTTTCGGGAATCGGGTGGACAAGGGCTGTCTTCCAAGAACTCGGGACAACGCCAGTAGTGTAAGAGGGCCGGAAAAGGCGCGTTATAACCGCCGCCAACTCAGGAGCACACGTGAAGCATAATGGCGGGAACTGTATCAGGCCCACTCGACTTATGGATATCAAGGGAAAAAAGAGCCTTACGAACTGACCTTTGTAGAAACCGAACGTTCAAGGTCGTCCAAGGTCGAGTTTGATGCGAAAAGAGTGTCCAGGAGAACGGCTTTCTCTTTTGCAGTATGGGCTAGGCAGTCATCGGTCTTGTGCAATAGTGGTAGGGACGGCTGACAAAAATTCTCTGAGATAGCTTTGGCGAGAGATCAGAACGCATGCGTACCCGAAGGAAGACGCACTTAGCCTCTCGCCAATTCTCCCTATGAATGATGACTTCGCCTTGACAATGTCCCTCTTAAAGGACCTGGCGGCAAAGTTGTACCTCTTTCTGAGCACACTGGTGTTTGGATTCTTTGATGACACCGCATATTAGCCCAGACTTGGTTATGTTGTCGCTATTGTCGAGACGTCATTTTGCAGCAGCGACCAAACCATGGTTGGGACCGGCCACCAATGAGAACCACAGAGTTTGGAATAAAAACTTCCATTCCCTTCCCAGTATATAATGATCACTCAATCATATAGTACCATATAATACCAACTAGGTACAAAATTAGACTTAAAGAAACAATAAACATGCCATAGCTTGTGTCGCACGTTTAATATTTGTTTTAGTTTATTATGAGATTTTGATTTTAGAGCAGCGAATATACAATGTAAAAACCAAAGATTTTGTTTTGTAAATTATCTTCATTCTTCACTACTCTACAGCTTTTTCGTATACCCCGGTTCAGCTAAAAGCCCCTGGTCCTCGACGGTCAACCCAAGACCTCGCAAGGGATTACGATCAGCTCCACTCGGTGATTTTAATAGAGGTTCACCCTCTCCTTAAGCACTAGGCACACTGCTGCACATCCAGTCCCACTAGCGCAGAAATATCAGGGGACAGACACCCTAACGCAATACCTTTCAAGTACAAGTACACTGCTTTGATAGTTTGCTTATTTAAAACTACATACATACATATAATCATGACTATTATCATCGAAGGGTTAGTCAGAGACTAGGCAATGAAGACAGCGAAATCAGTCCACTTTTCACCAAATAGCGACTGCACATGTTCAGCATGGTAGGTGGTGAGCCCATCGCCGCTCTATTCTGTTGGATTTATGTGCAGTCTTTAGTCCGTTAGTCGCCTTTTACGACACGTGATGAGAGCGGTGGTAGTATTCTTTCACCGTTACGCGACAAGGTTAGCTAATTTTAACGAAAACTAATTTTAAATTAATCAAACTAGCGAATCAGTGTTCTTCTACTTGAAGGTATTGCGATATATGTTGATATTATACAATAAGCAGGATTATCTACTTAACCCTAGGTCGAGTATAACAATCACGTCGAATAAGGAGGTTTCCAACACACACTTCTCCAGTTACGGGCCTACGCAGAAATCAGAAGACATTGTCAAGCTTACGTCAGTTATTTTCAATGAGGAGAGTGATAGGACGGGGTTGCACAAAAGATTCCAATGAGTCGACGTCCTGCTGCGAGAGGGAGGCCCCATTATGATAAGTTAAGATACCGGTCTATAAGACCGCAAGCGTTGAGCAACTCCCCCACTGCTCCTACAAAACCCGTCACCCTTTCTCTAAGTATTATTATTTTGTCTGTTACAAAAAGTACTATTTGCCAAAAGTAAACACGATAAGACAGATGGATGCACATTAAGAAACTATAAAACTTGTTCAGTTCGGTACCTATGATTTGGTAAAGAACTGTGGAAATAAGAGCGCGTCTGAGATATCTGAGGTCGGAACTTTGCGGACACGTCGTTATTGGCATCTTTCGCCAACTTTCACCAACTTTCTGCAGGGAAAGTCGTTTTTGAAGAACTCACTGTGATTTATTTTTCATGAGGAAATAAAGGTACCCACTTATTTTGCTTTTTATTTTTGTTTTTGATCAGCATAAAGTAAGGTTTCTGGTACCGTTTTTGTTACCGCTACGCATAAGCTGATCATCTCACCTTTTTTATAAAAGAAGGAGGCAAACGAGCAGGCGGGTCATCTGATGCGTTGCCGACCTTTATGGAAGGAATATGCCCGATGGTAAGTGATGAATGGCTGAAGGTGGAAGCGCACTTCAACGGGAATCCTCATTCACTGAGAAACTAGCTATTTTGTCTCTAAACTGTCGGAACACAAGAATACTATTAACAAGCAAGCCCAAAAATACTTAAAAAAATTTAAATCTTCAAAATCTTTACTTACTTTTAGAAATAACATATTTAAAGCCAGTAGCCTCGAGTCTCCTGCTAAGCATGATAATGCCTGTGCCAGGAGGCTTCGCTCTTCTATAACATACAGTAGGTAGAGGTATTCTTAGAAAAAGGTGCGTAAAAATTATAAACTAGCAATAATTATACAATATAAAATCCAAAGTGCGTGTGGGTGTGTACGTGCATGCGTGTATGTGCGTCTTTTTGCCAATGTCAGAAAGCTTAAGTTGGAGGTTGTAAAAAAGATTCGCATTCATCATAGTTTATTTTTTTAATCCAATTCATTAGTGCAGATTTACATTAATGGTAGGTTTTTGAATAAATTTGTATTTCTTTTTTATTTTCTTTATATAGGTACACGGATCTTGTATTTCATTGCATACTTGCAAAAACTGTCTTTGTTCGAGGAACTTTTAACATTTTTAACTTTTACCATAGTGTCTTTTCTTCTTTTATTTTCTAGGTTGGGTCGTGAGTTAGGGTTTTAATTTTTGTTTAGTGTTATGTTTATAATATATAATTTATGAACTGATAGTAAGTTACTTATTTCATATAGGTAGGCTATCAGTGGAGAAACGTTGATTCTTAAAATACATGACCTGCAGTAGCGCTCTCTGAGCTCTTTCAACATCAAGAAAGCGTGTCTTATGGGAACCACCCCAAACCGATATGCAGTACGTTATGACTGATTGTACTATGGTTATGTATATTTCATTCAAAGGTTCTTTGAAGACCTAGCTTTATTTTAAACATTCTTTGGTACTACATGATATATGTTATTTGAACATCCAAATACTATCAACAACTAACTTAACAAGCCCTAACACCAACCAAACCAAGTATACAAAGAAGTGCCACCCGCTGGGAAACGAACTCGGGACCTCTGGATCTAACACTAGTGTCTTAGCCACTAGACCACAGAGGCGGTTAAATCCATTATTCATTTCGCAGCTACTACCACGGACAGAAAGGCTTTTCCCATCACCTACACCAGTTCGGTTATCTAACACGTAACAAGGATCTTTTTCTCGGCGAATAGAAAATAAGTTTACATCGGGAAGGTCGGCGTTGCGACTGAAACAATCCCGGATCCCGGATCCCGGGGTCCCGGGAGACCGGCCATCGCAGTTTCATAGCACCTCCTATATAACTACGTGTGAAATCCCCGTTGCCCGTGCCAACGACTAAGGAATGCTCTACCCGTTTTACGTGGATTTCGCAAGATTGGGAATATCGTTGTGGTTTGAAACACTTTTAAATTATTGTTAGTTATCTCTATATCTAACTATAATTTAGAAGTAACGGTCGAAGTTAATAATCGATCCGTGATTACGCACGTGATGTTTCGAGTTGTTATTCCAATTAAACTTTGTTCTTCAGTTAACAGGTGTCATACAACATAATATGTTGTTTATATTATTTAAAATATATATTCGTTGGTAGTGTAAGTACCTCGGACCAAATATTACATGGACAGAGTCTTACGACGTTGCCGCTCTTACATACGTATATCAAAGTAAAGTAATTGTATCTCTGTCTGTATGACTGTAGTGTGATATGAGTAAAAGAGATAGTGAATGTACGTTTGGCAACGACGCACTGTCGGTGTGAAACGTGTTATTTCATGACCGACTGCTCGGTCAAAACATTGCTGGATTGTGCGAAATAATAGTGAAATATTATGAAATCTTAGTGTTTGTGTTATTTGTGTAATATACAATTGACATAATGTCTTGTTCATCTGTTTATTGTTCGTCAAGAACAACGAAAGGAGGTGTGAAAGACCAGGAATTATCATTTCATACGTTAGTGATTTCTCATAATGTGTATGCTTTACTATGAGTTTTTTAATAATTAAAACGGCAATGCATTAATTTTTGTTAATTCTAAATCATACTATATCGTACACTATTCATAAGGATCAGGTTTTAAACCTTAATTAAATGTAATTTAAAGGCTTTGTTTTTGGCATAAAGATTAGTGATGTACGTATTTGTGTATCGAAGCTTTATCGATATTACTAATATTCTTTTTTTTTTTTTTAGGTTTCCAAAATGCCCGGAAATAAGACGTGAATGGGTTAAAGCTATTAGATAACTGGGAACCTACAAAATATATAAGGCTCTGTTCCAAACATTTTTAAAATCTTTTTTTACAGTAAAAATTTTACAGTCGTAGTTCAAATTTGAATCTTAATAATGTAGTAAAACACGTAGCCAATATCAGATAGCATTTATTCTTCTTCAATATACAACCAGTCCTCCCGTCATCCGTTCGTTTCGGCTACATTACTAGTCCCTCCAGTACAAGCGCCCAGCCGAGAACGCCTCACTCACCGAGTCACCGACTGCCGCCCTACTTCTCCCCCCCGAGTCCCCGACGCATGACATGTGTCAAATCATAGATTGTCAATCGTTCTATAGATTTACGAATAGACTAAAATTGAATTATGCAAATAATTTAAAATGAACCTTACAATAATATGGGCGGGAATATGAATAGTAAAAAGTATTGCTCTTCACTTTACTACACAAATTATTATTTTTTATTTCTTTGTTATAATAGAAGGAGGCAAACGAGCAGGCGGGTCACCTGATGGAGAGTAATCTCCGCCGCCCATAGACACCCGCTACACCAGAGGAATCGCAGATGCGTTGCCGGCCTTTAAGGAAGGAATAGGTTTTAGAAAGGAATAGGAATTGAGAGGGGGGGATGTCTATCGACAATCGACCGGAAGAATGGATTGGGTGTTAGATCAAGCTGTATGATTAGACGCGCCGGCCGCTTCACTTTAAAAAAAAAAATATTTTGTGCCCATGGATACTAGTCGTAATAATAGAGTTCATTGATTATGCTTAAAGTTGATGATAATGAATGATGATAATATGAACGTTTAAATACTAAATGACATTCCCCCCAAATACCTTGGGAAGCACTTTAGATTAAGCAACACCGAATTTTATTTTGAGGTTATTTTAGGTTATTTTTAGGAAAAAAAAAATCTACTAAGTTACTATTACTGTACCCCTGTATTCCCCTCCCCCCCCTAGAAGATATTTTTCAATGAAGCTAGTTTTCTGTTGTCCAATAAATGTCTGTTGTCAAAAAATAACCTCGAAATTCATGGCAATCGTTACGCAAAAAAAAAGGATCGTTAAACGATCGTTGGCTTTAAAAAACAGCCGCATCCAGATTCGTCTGCGTTTGCGTCTCCGTAATAATAGTACGAGCAACATCGTACTGGCCAAGAACAACGAGTCCTTTTTTGAATACATTTCGAAAGAAACTGATGGAATTTAGCCAGGGTTAATCGATCAACGTCGACCGACCGTTGATCGATGGGTTAGACGAACGGTATCCGTCGATCGATTAAAGCTATCGATCAACGTCGACCGACCGTTGTCGATCGATTGGTTAGTCAAACGGTTTCCGTCGATAGATTAAAGCTACCAGACCAGTCGATCAACTTCGATTGACATTGATCAATGCCGTCGATCGACGATCGATCGATTGGTCTGGTAAGACCCTTAGGAGAGGGTGGTATTTACGCCGGGCGAGCCGGACCAATGCGTGCTGCAACGCAGCGTGGCTCTACCACTCAGTCAGTGTCACTCATTTAGCACCACCCAGGGGTCACTTGTAGTGTAGGGTCTAAAGGGTAAACCTACGGACGTGAGTAACTTTAACTCCCAATTATAATAACGAACTAAGTACACACCACATTAAAGTGATAATATCGATATACTAGTTACATCCTTAGTCACGCACACATGTACAGATAGAAAGCTGCACACTAACAAAAGACGGACATGCTAAAAATCCAAAGACTCTGTCCATTGTGATATTTGGTCCGAGGTAAGTACATTATTTCCTCTGTCTGACGCCCGGCTTGGTATCACTCTTCGCCACTTGTCGCGCCGCTGTCGTTCAGTCGTTCAGTTCGGTCGCAGGGCGAACGAGTCGTCCTTGAAGCATTCGTTCAACGAATGCTTCAAGGACGACATTTTGTTTTTGCATCAGGATGCGCGCTCACTACTAGCTGCGATGCGATGCGTTATTGCGATGCTCCGCTATGTTAAGTTGTGTTAGTTAGTATTTAATTTTATTTATTGTTTTTTATATTGAGGGTGTTAGTTATTACTGGAATAAAGTTAATTATATGTTATGTGTTAAGGTTACATTTGTATACTAAATATTATTTTGGTTTATGTTTAAGTAGTAGTTTATAAGTATGAGTTTATTACATTGATTTATTTAATCTACCTACATGTTATTATATATAGATAGATATTTAGATGCAGATGTTATGTAATACAAATATACAGGGAGTCCCAAAAGTCGACGTCAAGCCGAAATTGCATGATAGGTAAGGTTATAACAGTTATCAGAAAAATATAAAAAAAATTATGTCTTGTATTTTTAAAATTATAGCAAAAAAAAAATTATTTGGGTAAATGTACCACCCTGTGACAGTTTTTACTTTCCTGTTGCTGCAAATCTTTACTTATTTCCATTTTTTTTTTCCTTATTTCATCCTGAATAGTGCTTCTGTAATTTGTAACCTTAAAATCTGAGCTAACTGCTCTAGCTTGAAAGAAGATGTCATGTTTTGCAGAACCACGTTTTGAAAATCAGTTTTCCGCCCTACTTTAACTGACGGTGCTGAAAAAAAATTATAACACGCAAGTCTGGCAAGTAACTTTAAAAGTTAGCGCATTTAATAAGGATTCTAAAGTGGTATAACACTTATTACATCATTTCTTAGATCGGGTACAAACAATATTTTTTCAAGGAAAGTCGATTTTGAATCATTTCTTTGACTTTACTAAAAATGATTCTAGTGAACTCAAAGCGTTTCTTAAGACCTCAAATTTCAAATTCTCATTTGAACGAGTCATTCTATAAAGGGTAAGAGAGATAGATAGAGACCCTTATGAGTCACAGAAGCAAAAAAGGATCCTAGTAGTAAAAAAGAAAAAGAAAACATAACATTTATTTACAAAAGATGTTCAAACTGCTTTCCTTCAGCTGCAATACAAGCACGACATCTTCTTAAAAAAGATCTTGATACCAGACTGGCGAATCTTCTATTATTGACAAAATAAACTGTTCCCGTAATTCTCTCTCGGAGCTCAGCTACATTTTCGATTGATTTTGAATACACCTTTTCTTTAACTGCTCCACAATCAAAAAAATCCAATGGATTCAAATCAGGTGAGCGGGCTGGCCACGAGATCGTACCAGACCGCCCTATCCATCTGCCCGGATATTCTTCATTTAGATGTTCTCTAACTGAGCGGCTATAGTGCGCTGGGCAGCCATCTTGTTGAAACCACATATCTCTCAAAATATTCAGTGACACGTCTTCGAGTAAATTGGGTAAATGGTTTACTAAACAATCCAAATAAATTTCACCGTTTAAGACCTCTGGTAACTCTTAGGGTCCTATGACTCTTCCGTTCAAAATCCCAGTCCACATGTTGACTTTAAAACGATACTGTGATCTATCTTCTCTCATTAAGTTTGGATTCTCTGCGTGCCACTCGTGTAAGTTATGTAAGTTCATGTATCTATCTATTTTAAATGTCGATTCGTCCGACCATAAATTTTTTTCTAAGAATTGTGGATCTTCTCGGTGTTTTTGAATCAAAGTTTGACAAAACTCAACCCGAGGCTCATAATCCCGAGGTAAAAGAGTTGGTACTCGCTGCACATGATATGGGTGGAACTCATTTTTTTGCAATATTCGATGAGCTGTACTTTTAGGAACTCCTGTGCTGGCCTCAATTGTACGTACCGAAGTACTTGGGTCTTCTTCCACTGCTTGAAGGACAACGTCCTCGTAAGGTAATGACATTATTCTTTCACCATGCACTTAGTTTGGAAGTCGGCCCTCGGAGAAAAGTAGACGATGTACATTGCTAAATACTCTATGATCTGGATAACGTTCAGCATTTGGGTATCTCTGGCGGTAGAGTCTCGAGGCAGCACTAGCATTACATCTGCGTTCCCCATAAATGAGGTGCATGTTGGCATATTCCTGTGTGGTGTACACAGCCATAGTGCCAATACACAATCACATGTTAGTCCAGTAAAAAGCGAAGGTCGTCGTAGAGAGATCGATACTGTCCAAATCCAAATCACAAGCAAACAAATCCAATAAACGAAGCCAAAAGTAGTTAGTACACAAAATAACACAATCGAATACGAAAAGATGCGTAGTAAACGAGGGAGAGTAGCCTACTGATCTGTATGTATTGCGTGTGCCAATACCAAAAAGCGGCGTCACTACCTGTCTCGCTCACACTTTATGGAATGTCTCATTCCGTCTCATTCAAACCACGCAATGGTCTTAAGAAACGCTTTGAGTTCACTAGAATCATTTTTAGTAAAGTCAAAGAAATGATTCAAAATCGACTTTCCTTGAAAAAATATTTTTTGTACCCGATCTAAGAAATGATGTAATAAGTGTTATACCACTTTAGAATCCTTATTAAATGCGCTAACTTTTAAAGTTACTTGCGTGTTATATTTTTTTTTCAGGACCGTCAGTTAAAGTAGGGCGAAAAACTGATTTTCAAAACGTGGTTCTGCAAAACATGACATCTTCTTTCAAGCTGGAGCAGTTAGCTCAGATTTTAAGGTTACAAATTACAGAAGCACTATTCAGGATGAAATAAGGAAAAAAAATGGAAAAAAGTAAAGATTTGTAGCAACAGGAAAGTAAAAACTGTCACAGGGTGGTACATTTACCCAAATAATTTTTTTTTGCTATAATTTTAAAAATACAAGACATAATTTTTTTTATATTTTTCTGATAACTGTTATAACCTTACCTATCATGCAATTTCGGCTTGACGTCGACTTTTGGGACTCCCTGTATATTATATGGTGATATTATATTTACGTATGTTACACTATTATTACATGTATATTTATTATGTAGTATAGTCGGGTCGCCACAGATCTTTCTTTTGTTTTGTTTACTAGTTATAAATTTGACTTAATCTCCATACAAATTATGATTATTAATTTCGCCTGTAAATAAGTGGTGCAATAGGGGCAAATAATTATTAATTAAGACATACTTAGTACATACCGTGGTTCAGATAACGATCGGGTCAATTTAGAATAACTGTTTTTTCTGAAATGTCTCGGGTCTGGATGTTTTGTATGTACTCGTAATTGAGTATTTATGCTCATTATCTTGTTAATCATATAGGAAAAAGGTCACATCATCAATCATTTATTGGTCTGTTTTTTTGTGACTGTGACCCTGTTGCACCTAATTGTTAATCATTAAGAAAAATAAGATAAAAGGTGTGGGAGAGTTAAATAAAAGTACACATAAATCATTATTTGGTCTGTTTTTTTGTGACTGTGACCCTGTTGCACCTATTTTCTCGTTTCTATACGAACATTTCGATATCATAAATTCACCTTTCCTCTTTGTTAACCATCAAATTTCCCTTATTCCCCAACGTGCGTTTGTCGACGCATAACTGATCGCCGGAATCGCTCCATGCCCTGAGACGAATGGCCACAGAAGGTGCCATACTGCCCTACGCTCATTGCTCATAAAAGTTGAATAAAAAAAATCGTACTCATACATCTGTTATTCTAATGCGGGTCCGGCGTCGTCCGTCCTCCGTTCAGCGTGATGTGGGAATTCGATTCCTGCGAAAAAGAGCGAATAGAACATAAAAATCGGCGCGGTGCTCAGTACTTTTGTTGACTTGCAAACATCGTTCCACCAGTCGGATAGGTATTCGTTAACAAAGTTTTTGCTGTAAAGCTTACAATGTGCAATAGCTTTCTTTTGAAATTGTTCAAACGTGTATAGCTTCATGATGTGAATGTAATGAGAGTAAATAAAAGAATGGAAGTGTTTATCGATCGATGCCCATCGTAGAAAATGGAATGTTGGGATCTCTGCCTACGCAAGATTGTTTGGATGGTACGCATGTGAGATATTTAAATAAAAAGAAAAAAAAGGAAATGTTTTTTCGTTAATAATGTTCAAAAATGCTTTAAGATATTGAAATGTTCAAAAAATGCCTACTTGAGGTAGGTAGTAATTTTTTTCAACGTTTCGATATCCTAAATCCGTTTTTCCTAATTTGGATAAGTATGAGTAGATATTTAATACCTACATTATTTACTTAATTTTGACACGATGGCTATGTCACAATATGGGCTTGTGGATACGAACAACTACCATTTACCTGCAAACGTAAAGCATGAACCATTTGAAAAATTTAATTATTATGTTAATTTGTACCTTTTTTGCATTTTCTCATTAACACACTAAGCACCTCCGATTCAACAGTGTACTTATCAGCGATATATACGTTACACTAGATAGGCCGTTCCGAACACGCACTATGTTCCACACATCTGTGGAGTCGACTCGGCACCTTGCTTTAGTGTGGCTTTGACATTCGCGCGTGCGGAGCGGCGAAAATAATTCTTTACTTCTTTTCAAAGTGTACACCAGACGTTTCCTACAATTCAGTTGTCAAGTAAGTGAAATTAATTGTTATTCAAGTCATTATTATGTAGTTATATCGTATTATTAGAATAGAAAAGATATTTTTTCAATTATTGTTATTGACAATCTATTTGGGACGCCATCTTGATACACACGACGTCGTCTTTGACCGATCTGGCGCTGCGGCGCTGCGATGTCTGTCTGTTGAATAGACGACATAAATGTAAAGCGCTGCAGCGGCTGCAGCGAACTTTAGGTCTCTCATTCCAGATTTTGAACAAATGGTTTGTATAAACGTTCTTGTCTATACTTTTAGGTCAATGGTACTTATAAATTCTCTTCATCGGAATGGTTGCCTGGAAGAAAGTAAAGACAAAAGCGATCAAATTATTATTAACTTTAAAATTAACTATTTTTTGTTTGTAATATTTATATTTGTGGTGTTGCAATAAATATCTATCTATCTATCTATATATTAATAAGCGAGAGACAAGTCGAAACTCAACATACGAATCGTGACTCTCGAGCGAGTTCATCATCGCACAATATTACTTTCTGTGCAAATAAGAAAAGTAATTTTGTTTCCATCGACACATTTTTCAAATGCGATAGAAATCTAATAACACGCGCCGATGTCACATTCACAGCGAGGCCGGGCGGTGCGGCACTCAACAACGTTGATTCCACTCTTACTTATAGGAATCTTCTTTCTACGTTAGTATTATGATATTTGGACTTTGTTTGAATACTTACTAATGTTAAATTTTTTAATTTTATAAATAAAAACATCATCGGGGTTACGCAATTTTTTATATCACACGATTTTTCATAAATACCACTAAAAATGGTCTCTCAAAACACGTAGGTGAAACTCCTTCTTGCTAACATTGACTCGATTTTGTAGACATGAACTTAAATTTTAGCTGTTTAAGTTTATGCCTGGAGCTGCGCCTCCCGCAGAATACCAGTGCCATGGCATGTAAATGTCATGGCATAAGCTGAATTGCGACTATTTCGGCTGCATATTATAGCTACATGTTTTATGTCTATTATGTTAAATTGCTATAATTATGCTCCGAATAAATATTTTTCATTTCATTTCAATAACGACAACCGACCACTGATGGAACAAAATATGACGGACGTCAATCGGCAACAGTTTAATTAAAAATCGTAACCGAAAGTGCAAACAAAAATAAAGGCAATCACCCCCCCGGCCCGTCCCCCCGCCATCAAACCGGCACTCAATTTGAGATAAACTGCTTGATCAGGAATTCGATTTGATTATAATCGCCTTTTATAAGCGCAGGCGGAGTTAAATTTAAAGTGCTCCTCGGGATTTCTCGGCGGCTATCGATTTTGCTTGTGAAAAAACGACTCGATTATCCCTCAGTGTCCTGGTGAATGGATATTCGGACCGGATCGTGGTCTTTTATTATCCAGTACGAATGGCCTCTTAGGGAAACACACTCGGACGAAAATTGAGTGAGGAGAAAAGTAAATCAACTTACAACTCCTTGATATATCTTACGAGAGTAGTGGACTTTAGTACGGTTGGATAGTTTACGCGTTTTTAACAGTGGCCCAGGCACTGCTGACGGGGCGATCGTTCGCAGAAATAAGCGGAAGTACTCACTCGAATAACGTTTCTATATTTTTTTCTGTTCACGTTGTTGCGTCTTAGAGGAAAATCTGAATGCGTCTATTATGGTCGGTATTTTATCATCAAAAGCTTCTAAGAGCTCCACTACTGGCTGCCCTACTTACACAGAAAGAAACAAATGGAAAGATTGAATCGTAACAAAACTGAGCCAACAAAGATACTCATACGACTACACATCTTGAAGACAATGATTTCATGATAAAATATTTAACGGGGTACTTAGTATGCGTGTCCTGTTTTTCCTATTGATTTTATCAACTAGGTATTAATTATTAATCTTTTTTCATTGTTTAAAATTTAACTTAGGTATTAATATTGTATTTACCACAATTTATAGTTCATTTAGGTCTTCTCAAGTAGTAATAGGTCAAGAATCATAAGACCGCCGGCGGTCGCGAAACAATTGATTTTTAATTGTGTATTGTTTTACGATCCTCAAGGGGTTAACAAGTTTAGCAATATTCTGTGTTACCTAAATGCGGCCTCGATAGCACTAAGGGGTCGGTTCACTGGATGGGTATAAAATGAAAACATCTCGAGCCATTGAGTGCTTCAGAAGGTACGCCGGTAGCGTAGTTGTCGTAAGGTGGCAGCCATTAAAACCCACCAACCCAATGTTCTGAATTTCTTCTATTCTGTGTTCTTTTGTTCTTTGAGCCCTCATGCTAAGCTAATTAAGACAGCTGTCACATCAGCTGGCCAAAAGTGCGAAAGCATTTCATTCGGCATTTGAACTAACCGTAAACATAAAAGTAGGTTGTGTATCGCATCCGAAACGTCGGGTGGTTTAAATCCTTCCCTCGAGCATTTGTAAAACAAAAGCCAGAAAGTGGCTAGCTTGCAGTCGACGTGAACAAATGCACGATCCGCGTTTCGCGTTCGCCACACTGCTCTCGGGCTCTCGGGCAAATATCTACGGTTATGAAACGGCGTAATGCGAACAACAAAATGGTTGAGTGTGACGACCTGGATATTATTGTGGGTGTTTTTATGCAAAGTTATGGAGGTTAGCACTCGAACGGCTTTTGGCGGGCTGAAATATGCTCTCTTTGTTTCTTGAATAACGTCACCGTCAGCATATAAACGTTCAACTGTTGGACACGAACTGCGCTATATGGACGATATATCATTGGCAGATTAGACCATATCGACGGTGGAAATTTCAAATGTCGTAAGGGACATTTTGTCGTAAGTACACTTGATGCACCATTATACTTAAAATTTAATTCTCTATCGATCTGTCTATTTCAAATTTTGTTATCTCTTACAGTTTAGAAGTTATGGCGATTATCACTTTGTAGTATGTTACAAAATATTAAAATCTCATGTTGTATAGGGCATATTTTGTCATCGTAATCATTTTTGAGGTTTCCTGAACGTTGTAAGGATATTTAAGTGACAATAATGTACGTCGTAAGGTTTAGACAAAAAAATAGAATGCCTTTACAACAAAATTTGGAAAGTAATAATGTGAAACTAAGAATACAATTTGGCGTAAGTATCGATGAGGTTTTACACAAAGTCCCTTACGACATTGGGTATAAAAATATATTTTGATATACTTTGTCGTAAGAAGAACGAATATTACATGTTTGTCCGTTACTCTATAAATCTAACTAAGTAATGCAGGGTTTCTGTAGTTGTTAGTAATTTAGAACTGTAAAAATACAAATAAAAATGATACTTACTACAAATAAATGAAAGACAGAAAATGAATTGATAGTTACTAAGCGCGTTTTACGACATTTTAAATTAGTCTGTACATAATCAGTACGGTCTTGTTGTTCTTCATAAAGAATAACATAACCACACTTTCATGCCACGCTTCTGGCGTTCTGGCGTGGCGGATAGTTTTCACAAACCTGTTGTTGTAACCGTTCACGTCTACGCAATCCTTCAGTCATTTGAAGCAATTTTGTAGTTCCAGGTGGAAGCTTTCGGGGTTTTGGATTTATATGGGTGCAGGACGGAGCGTAAACTTCATCAATCGACGTCTTTCAAGCTTGATATTGATGGTTAATGTGCATCTTACCAACCGGTGATCACTGCCAGTTTTGAACGCGTTGATCACAGAGACATCATTGAATATTTGCTTCCTCGTCGACATGATGAAGTCGATCTCATTTTTTGTTGCACCATCGGGACTTAGCCAGGTCCACTTGTTGTGTTCAGCTTTCTTAAAAAACGAGTTCCTCATGAAGAGTCCCTCCAATTCCGCCAGCAGTTGGCCCCGGT
Organism: Scoparia ambigualis; assembly: GCA_963921215.1. Classification (NCBI taxonomy): domain Eukaryota; kingdom Metazoa; phylum Arthropoda; class Insecta; order Lepidoptera; family Crambidae; genus Scoparia; species Scoparia ambigualis. The sequence continues at coordinate 23,136,245 of OY992521.1, read as the reverse complement.
GGTTCCGAATTCCAACTCCAAATCCTCCCACTTTCAGCTCATCGCCGCTTCGTTTGCCCTATTTTGCGTTAATGTCTAATGACAACGGTGTAATAAGTTTTGGAGACTTGTATGACTCTAGAGATGTCCTCATACGTAGCCTCCATCTAATCATCGGGGTGTGCCGTAGTCGGAGCGTATACCTGTATAACCTTTAACGAATACCGTTTGGTTATTCTAAGTATGAGGTACGCTACCCTCGACGACACACTTCCGGTCTTGACAAAGTTGTTCACGAGAGAGCTGTGAACGATAAACGCGACAACATCCTAGGACAGATGTTCGCCCTCCTGGAAAGAGAGCTAGTTACCAGACTTCAAGTTTATCGAGTCCTCCCTATCTCTTCGGACCTCAGATAATCCCACAATGTCCCACCGTATCTCGCTCAATTCTTCCTCCAGTCCGGAAACCTTCTCGTCGGTACGCAGTGTACGTGTGTTGTAGGTTGCCAGGGCCAAAGTTCGTTGTCGGCGGTAGCCAGTTCTCTGCCGGAGGTTCATAGCACCCCCTGCCCCGTCACTGCCTTGGCCGCTACCGTAGCTAGGGCGAGCGGGACCGCTGGGGACTAGGGGCCGGAGTCTGGCCCTGTCGTTCATTGGGGGAGAAAGTTGCCATAATCGCCACGAGGGTGGTAATCTCAGAGGATGCTGCTGCCCATCCTCGGGGTTGATCCCTCAGTCGCCTTCTGCGACTCCCACGGGAAGATAGGGTAGTCTAAGATCCGAGTGTAGAACGACCTTCACCGGGCCGATTAATGGATGAAAAGTATTTTATGTCAAATTTAATATGTTAAAAAATATATCGCGAGTGGGTTGGCTGAAAAATTTCAGTCCAGTACCTATAATGATTAATTTAACATTAAAAAAAATAACATTGTTCTGGTTTGGTGTGTGTGTGTTTGTCATGAGATTATCTTTATTTATACATTTTAATTTATTAACCAGACGGTTGCAAATTACTAATATTGACTTACCTATTAACACCTGTCTACCAATAGTTATGACGGGAAAAAAATAGTCAACCTAACGTTTGCATATTCTATAGGCTTCATACTTTCGATTGGTACCTAATACCTATGTAATTTATATATAATCCAAACCAGTGCATGTTTTAAGAAAATATTTTTTAAATATTTGATTAATCATATTCTAGACTAATTTTTTTCAGCCAGAGCCCACTCGCAATATATTTTTTTACTTATTAAATTTTATAAAAAATACTTTTCATCCATTAACCGGCCCGGTGAAGGACGTTGTATACTCAAATCTTAGACTACCCTATCTTCCCGTGGGAGTCGCAGAAGGCGACTACTAACAACTATCACTGCGATTAGCAATGATTTATATAACATTTTCTAATTACTTAATTTTGATTTTTATTGCTATCAGACATCAAATTTCTTATAGGTATATAGATAACAAACTGATCCCAGAGATTACCATGCCAGTAATTATTATTCTGTAATGAGGACTATTTTCTGTAAATTCTAATTTTATTTCTGCCGTTGCTGTTACTTACATCATTATTATAATTTTTTAATTAGCTTTACAACATTTTACTGTGACATTATCAAAATCTTTGGGTATTTACAACAATATTGTTTCCATTACAGTTAGGGCGTAAGGGACATTTATCTCATAAAAGTAAATTTTTCCGTATCGTAACAGACAGTTCTTCTAAATTTGCAGTGTGTAAGGGGGGTGCGTATCATTTCATATAATGACAAATGAACTAATTTCAAAGAACATAACGTTCATTGGATATAATTTTTATTTGTTCTAAATACACTTCGTATAACAACATTACGTATATTATTCATTTGATATAATACTCATATTCTCTAACAACTTATTCTATAAAGCTATATTGGTAGAATAATCATATTCTATAACTTCATTTGATATAATTTTTGCTTAAAAATAAGAATAACATTTTAACCCTAAATTGATTTCAAATATTGTCTTAAAAAGTTAATGCGTTGGGTTTTCGATTATGGTTGTGCTAAAAAAGTCAGTGACAGAAACGAATCGCGGCAAAACCGACTCCACGTAGACTTGTCTGCCCTACGCTAGAGTGTAATTCAATCCCGCGTAGGCGCGGAGGGGCGAGGCGGCCTACGCGGCCGGATAAGCTCGTGTGGGACCGCCGGAGTCCCGCAGCGCCGGAGCCGTGACAGAAAACATGCCGGCTTGCATGCTGCATGCCTGTTTGCATGCTGCATGCCTGTTTGCATGCTGCATGCCTGCTTGCATGTTGCAGGCCTGCCTGCATGCTGCATGCTGCATGCCTGCCTGCATGCTGCATGCCTGCTTGCATGCTGCATGCTTGCTTGCATACTGCTTGCTTGCTTGCATGCTGCTTGCTTATTACATGAGTAATGTTTTATATCATTTGATTATTATATCAAATGTACATTATATCAAAGGTACAATATATCAAAAGTATATTATATCAAATGAAATTATAGAATCTAAAATTATATTAAATGTTTATTATATTAAGTTAGTTGTTATATCAAATGAAATTATATGAAATGAAATTATATGATCTGAACGTTAGATCATAAGTAATTATATCAAACATTACACACCCGTGTAAGGGACATCAACTTTTTAATTGCTTGAGATATTTAGATTTAACATTTACTATAGGAAAGATAAAACAATTTAAAAAAAAAACTATCCAACAAACACCACAATAGCACGAAAAATTAATAAGTTATGACAGTTTTAAAAGTTGAAGTTTGTTTTTTTGTCCTACTGAAAAGTAGGGGTTTGTCCCTTACGACATTTGAAATTTCCAACGTCGATATGTTAAAATTTCCCTTTGCGGGTTCGTGGATAATCACAAAGTTCAAGATATTTTTTTCATTTGGTCATCTATTTTCGATATCCAAGCATTGTAAAAGCTAATTAGCATTCATACATATTTTCATAAAGCCTTACTAAAATGCTAAGGTCCTTCTAGCCACTTCGCCGCTAAGACCCCTAGCTAATGCAATACCGAGTCTCTCAAAGCTACAGCACCTGTTTGGTACTGCAACCATTGAGTCATTTCTAGGCTCTGTACTGCTGAGCCCCTCCCTCCTAGCGCTACACTACTGAGTCCATCCAAGCTACTGCACTCTCAGTCACACTTAGCTACTGCACCACTGAGACCCTCACTCACACACAAAGTTCATCCTATTACAGCTACTATGGGCATGTACCATACCAATTTAAAGTAAGAGACCACTTTTCAAATTTTTATTAAAGTAAGGGACAGCTATCTCTGAAAATGTCATGTTTAGGAAAATGGTAACAAAGAGCCGACTAAAACTAAATAATTCTGTGAAACTCGATCATATACAGGGCGTCCCACGGACATGCCACATGGAGGGAAAGTACCTTGAATATTGTAGATGGAACATTTTACTGAAAAAAGACATTATTTGAATTTAAAAAACAATTTAAACTGCATTCATAGATATTTAAATAATTACATGGTTGAACCGGGAATCGAACCCGTTACATGAGAAAAATAATCAATTATGTAGCTTTATCATACCGATCGAAAGGCTTTATCTTACGGATTATTTTTTGCTAAATAACATAGTGTCACAAATAAAAGGAAGACCATAAATTTTAACATTTGATGTGAAATATTGTTCAGAAAAATGAAAAGCTGACATTGCCGTAAGGACATTACAACTGACATTGAAATAAATACATACATAAATTGATTAATTTTGTATTAAAAATGTTAAAATTCATGGTCTTTCTTTTATTTGTGACACTATGTTACTTAGCAAAAAATAATCGTTATGATGAAGCCTTTCGATCGGTGTGATAAAGCTACAGGATGATTATTATTCTCATGTAACGGGTTCGATTCCCGGTTCAACAATGTAATTATTGAAATATCTAAGAATGCAGTTTAAATTGTTTTTTTAAATTAAAATAATGTCTTCTTTCAGTAAAATGTTCCATCTACAATATTCAAGGTACTTTCCCTCCATGTGGCATGTCCGTGGGACGCCCTGTATAGCCTAAAAAATAGAAAATTCTTGAAAAAAAACTTTGTCAGCTTTTGGTGAACAATTGTATTTTGTCAGTTGAAGAGAGACTTTACAAAACGGCTTATTTCAGTATGCTCATTTTTTTCAGGAACAACGAAAATAGGAATACTTATCATATAAGTATAACATTTTTAATTATGTAACTTTTATGTACATAATGTAGGTAGGTTATTAAATAGTTTAGCATTTTTATTTTTTTTAAGTCTTCGTTATTACGAGTTATCATCAAAGGATTTAAAGAAATAAGCCATTTTTTGCAAACTTTTAGAAATAAGACGTTTTGTTTCGGCGCTAGTTAGAAATAAGCCATTTTGTTTCGACATTCCTAGAAATGAAAGGTGAAAGAACCACATTTAAATTTGGTGCCTTCTTTGTGTTGACATGGGACCTTAAATTTTTTACCCAAAGGATCCTTATATAAACCTGACACAAAAATAAATTTAATTGTAGATAAGTAGGATTAAACATTGATAAAATTATCAAACGTTCATACATTGTCGAAAACTACTTACGATTGCCTTGTCCGGCTATTGTGCCTGGATTTCCTTTTCCTTCCGCCCGAATTTAACTCCTGCACCTTTTATCCATTATGCACTGTTCATAAGTCCAAATTAATCTCATCAGCGAGAAAAACCGTTAAATTATATGACAAACAATATTTGTATTATTGACTTTGACAATTTGAATTGACAAGAAAGACCCTTTGCTTTATTTGCTGACGATGTTTCGGTGGTCGTTTCAAATTCATAAAAATCAATTAATGACTATAATAATGACATTAATAAAACAGTAAATGACATAACAACTTGGTTAAAAACCAACAACTTAAAGGTAAATATTAAAAAAACCAAATATATACAATTTCATAACCAAAGAAATAATAAAAAGTCCCTAGATCTGTCAGTACAACATGATGGACAGATGATTGGTGAAAGTAATGAGGTGAAATTCTTGGGAATAAATTTGGATAGTAACTGTACGTGGAGGCCGCATATACAAGAAGTATGTAATAAAATCAACAGATTTGCATACGCGTTATGGCGGCTGGTAAACCAACAAGCACTAGCAAATACCTTGAATGAGTTTCGAACAGAGGTAAAAAACACATTAACTTCCTTTCAAAACGAAATGATGAATTCAATGAGAGATATATTAGGGAAACAGAACGAAGCCATCGACAAATTGCATACAAATATAAGTGAAATCAAGGTGCAAATGACTAGTATCCAGCAAACAAACGAAGCTTTATTAAGTGACCAAATCCGACTTAAAAATATCACCTCTGAGCTCGAAAACGAGCAGAAATCGGTTTCGTTGAAGGTAGAACGCATGGAGCGCGAGATTTGTGAATGTACAAAATCTATCTGTGAACTTACGTCTCAACTGCAATCAAAAGAGCAAATAGGAAGACTGAATAATATCGAAATCTCGGGAGTTCCTGTTGTTAAAGGTGAAAACTTGCATAACATAATGGATACAATTGCAAAAAAAGTTGGGTTTCCGCTAGTGTCAACAGATATCGACTATATTCATCGAGTGAGACGATATGCGTCAAACTCTGAACAGTCCTCTTTGCCTCCTAACATAATTGCAAGATTCACGCAGCGTAAACGAAAAAATGATTTACTCGCTTCAATACGTACTCGACGCGGTCTCAGCACAGCTGACTTAAGTATCGACGGCCCATCGAAACCTGTTTTCGTTAACGATCATCTGACGCCGCACAATAAACAACTATACGGCCGCGCTCGAAAAATAGGTAGACAATTGAACTATAAATTTATTTGGTTAAACGACTGCAAGATATTCGTCCGCAAAAATGAAACTTCGAAGGCAATACTTATATCTAGTGAAAAAGACTTGGAAAAAATTAAATGACTTTTACTGTTATGGTTTTTGGTCATACATATTATACTATCTTCTCGTGTAATTGTTCACAAATCAATATTGTATCTAATTATAGTTAAGGTGTTACTAATTTCTATCTTCATACAAATCCAAACTAGTGTGCTTATGTATTCTCTTTATTTATCAAATGTTTACTTATTAATAACAAAAGGAAAAAAAGGTTATTTCTTGCGTTGTTCTTATTATGGTTCCAGTAGTTCTCATATTGCTGGTAATAAAGAGTTAAGTTTATTTAATGCAGTTTATAAGATACGTAATAAAATATTGTCTGTGTTATTGACGTGGAAATGTTGTTACCCACATTATCAACATAAAAATAGTAATGTTTTGCTTATGAACGGAGTGGTACAATTTTACTTCATATTTTATCTTTTTGAATATATATATATCCGTGATGGCTAACACAAATTTATCTATTTATTATCAAAACGTCAGAGGTTTGCGAACAAAATCACACGAATTCTTACGTAATATTTTGAACTGTAATTATGACATTATCTGTCTTACTGAATCATGGCTAAATGACTCTTTTTATAGTGCCGAATTTTTCGATGGCTCATACGATGTGTTTAGATGTGATCGTGATCCAAACGCCAGCGGTCATTCTCGTGGTGGCGGTGTGGTGATTGCGGTGCGGCGCGGACTGTGCGCGCGTGAGACCTCTCAAGCGGGCGCGCTGCGCGAGCGCATGCCGCACTCTGAGGAGCTGTGGGTGAGCGTGCCGCTGCGCGGTCGCGCCCGCGCCTCCGCCGCCCCTGTCGCCGGACAACCGAACCTACTTCTTATCTGCTCATATATTCCGCACGGCACGTATCACGAATCTACATTACTGTCCCTTTACGACCAAATTGTTGATGTTATTCAAGTAAACCCAAATGATATTTATTTAATACTGGGTGACTTTAACGTGACGAATGCTGAATGGTATCATGATGATGTAAATAATGGCTTAAGCATTAAACTCAGTAACTGCCCGCTTGTATCCATGACTAAGGACTTTATGAGTATGTCCTCCCTTTCTCAGTATAACCAGGAGTACAATGTAAATAACCGACTATTAGATTTGGTTTTTTGTAGTATAAAGTGTAACATTAATTCCTGTGAATATCCAGTAGTTTCTGAAGACCGACACCACAAAGCTTTAAACATTAATTTGCCATTGGATATCACTATACCACTCACAAATAATCGTTACGTCAAAAAGTGTTTTTTTAAATCAGACTTCGTAACTATTAAGAGAGAGCTTAAATCAATAGACTGGTCAAAAATATTTTCAGCTATGACTACTGTGGACGCTATGGTTGAATATTTATATAATAAACTAAATGAACTTATAATTAAATATGTCCCTACAAGTATTGTCTGTAATAGTCAAAAATACCCTCCCTGGTATACAAGACCTCTCATTAAACTCAGTAAAGAGAAGCAGAAATTTCACAAAAAATGGAAAAATTATGGAAACATTCAAGATTATTCTACTTTTTCGACTTTAAGGAAAAGATTGCGTAAGTTGGAACGCGAATGTTACACGAGCTTTAACAAATATTCTGAAGAAAAAATTAAAGTGAATCCGCGATTTTTCTGGTCTTACGTTAAGTCGCAAAAGCAGGGCTGTGAAATCCCACATAATATGTTATATAATAGCGCAATATTATCTGACGGTGGTGAAATTTCTGAAGCTTTTAATAAATATTTTCATTCTGTCTTCGTAAGTGGCAATAATAATCGTTCTACTACTCATCCCAGCGATATTTGGTCAGATATCGATATTGCAACTATAAAACTGGACCTGGAACTCGTTCACAATGCTCTAAAATATGTAAATATTAACAAGGGAGCGGGCGCAGATGGAATTCATCCTATGTTTATTTCTCGTTGTTCTGAAGAACTAGCCTTCCCTATTTTTATTATTTTTAAAAAATCTCTTGACACAGGTGTCTTCCCAACTTTGTGGAAAAGGGCTCTGATAACACCTATCCCAAAAAATAAGGAAATTAATGTCATAACGCAATATAGACCCATTTCCAAACTGTGCATTTTTAGTAAATTATTTGAAAAAATAGTCACTTCACAACTATGTTGTGCAATTAGGAATTTCGTCTCGCCTGCACAGCACGGCTTTATCAAATCACGTTCGGTTGAAACAAACATGGTTACATTTACTGATTTTTTGTTAAGGTCTATGGACACGGGCATTCAGGTAGATGCCATATATACCGACTTTTCTAAGGCTTTTGACAAGATCAATCATGATTTGTTGATTGAAAAACTTGCCGGGGTCGGTATACATGGCAACCTGCTCAGATGGATAGATTCTTACATTCGGAATAGGAGTCAGGCAGTTTGTCTAAAGGGCTATTGCTCTCGTTTTTTGGAGGTCCCCTCAGGCGTACCCCAGGGTTCACATTTAGGACCTGTATTGTTCTCATTGTACATAAACGACATCGGTGACATTCTTGAATATAGTTCTCACCTTATATATGCAGATGACACAAAAATTTATCGCTGTATTGTTAACGATGATGACTGTATTAAATTACAAGCTGATATAGATTCGCTTTCTAAATATTGTGAAGAAAACCAACTTTTTATCAATTTTGATAAATGTTCTGTCATTTCATATACTCGTAAACGATCACCGATCGTATTTAACTACTCTTTGGGTAATTCTCCTCTAAAACGTGTTGAAAAGATTCGGGACCTTGGGATCATCATGGATAGCAAAGTCAATTTTGACGCTCACATCGATACCATCATCGGTCGAGCTTTTAGAAGCTTAGGATTCATTAATAGGGTAAGTAAGCCTTTTAGATACACGTTTACATTCAAAATACTTTATTTTTCGTTTGTAAGATCCATACTAGATTTTGGTTGTGTTGTTTGGAATCCACACTTTAAGCACCACGTTGACAGAATTGAAAAAGTTCAAAAGAAATTTATTAAAACCTTAAATTATCGTAATAACATTAAAAACGTAGCGTATGAGCCATCTCTTTCTTCTCATCGTCTGTTATCTCTGGCCAATCGCCGTAAACAATTTGATATGATGTTTCTGTATAAAATACTTAACGCTAAAATAGATTCTTCACTACTGTTGTCTAAAATAAACTTTTTAGCTAAAGTCCGCTTACCTCTGCGTTCTTTGCGCGCTTTAAATACATTTGTGCCACCTCGTTTTAAAAAGAAATATACCAAAAATGGCTTTTTCCACCGTTGCTTAAACATGTATAACAAAGAATTTGTAGAACTCGATCTTTTCAATAACTCTCTGGTTACATTTAAACGCAAAATTATTGAAAAATTTAAATAGTTAATAAGTACATACCTCGCTTTATCTAAAATTATAATAACCTAAGTTTACTTCTGTCGATATATTATTCTTACGTTTATTAAAATATACCGTGCTAAACTTGCAAATGTTAATATTTAAAGTTCACAATTGTAACATATTATGTCTGAAGTATGTTTAAGAAATAGTATATCAGTTAGGATATCAATTATATACTTTTTTAGTAGTATTACACAGCTCGTATTAGTATTTGTAACTCTTGTGATTAATTTTCGGCACTGTTTTGTCTTTTTGTGTGTTAAGACTTAAAATGTAAAACTATTTTTAATATGACTGTTTGTGCCAAAATAAAATGAAAAAAAAAAAAAAAAAAATAACAGATGAAAAAACCGCACTCTTAGCATACCATGGATATGTGGCCTCTATCCTCAGATACGGGATCATAGTATGGGGCAATTCAGTTAACGTAGATAGAGCATTTATCGCTCAAAAGCAATGTATACGCTCCATATGCAAGATCTCCATAAGAACTAGTTGTAAGCCGTACTTTATAAAATTAAGATTGCTAACTTTGCCATGTATATATATGTGTAAGAAATATGTTGCTTTGTGAAGTGTAACATTAAGCTTTTTAGGAGCAACCGGGATGCTGCTAACAGTTACCGTGGACGACATCCAGATAGACTCATGTTGCCTAAAATGTTAAGGACTTTGCAGAGTGATAGTTGTTATCCAATGGCGGTAAGGATATATAACAAGTTGCCAAACCGCATTAAAGATCTTCCTCTCAATCCTTTTAAGAAGCAACTATGTAGACTTTTAGTAGATAAGTGTTATTACTCTGTACAAGAATATCTGACAGACAGAATGCTGTAGGTAATTGGAATAATGTAGGTAACATACCTTTGAGCTCGTTTGTTCTCTTTCTTTTTTTTGGTTTTTGTTTTGAGAAATGGAATCAGCATGTATATCTGATTGGTTGACATTATTATAAATAATTAACTGACATTTGACCTTCTAATAATAATCTTATAATAATAATAATAATTAGTTGTATTTGATAGTTTTAACCAATAAGCATTGTTAACTGACATTTGACCTTCTAATAATAATCTTATAATAATAATAATAATTAGGCTACTCAAGAAACCTTTAAACGGACAGAATATTTGTGTTATTTCCAACAGAAACTTAATTATTAAGAACCGATAGCAACTTTATGAGAAAACCATAAAATATCTGTCTCCGATATTAAATTGATAATTCATACCCAGCTTTAAAGGGGAGCTTCGTCCGCTTTATTGTATTATTTTTATATTTATAGTTTCTTTTGATCATCACTAGATTTAAAAACATATTCACAAAGAGTATTTGTTTATTTAATTAAATTATATTATGTCTTGCCTCTGCTTCATTATTGTAAAGTAAGTAGTTGGCTTTTTTACTAAGATACTTACTACAATTCGCAATGTGTCTTATCTATGTAATTTAATGAAACGCAAAAGGTTACTATATTATACTGTCTGTGCGGACTAAATAAGCGGTTCGCTTAGAAAATGAAAATTGCTTTATTTCCGATGGAAATTGACAAAAGTGAGACAACGTCAATTGAGCTGTTTGAGATTTGACTCGTTTTCTTCTGATTCAACGTAAAGTGGAATGAACGAAAGGTTTTTAGAAGAAATGAGACAATCTTATCGACACTTAATAAGACTTACGAACCGATGATTTAGTGACTTTTATAAGAGCTTTTTAATGTTACCTGAAATTAATGATGAATTATAAAGTTGTCGCCGTGGTGCTGATTCTTTGCGGTCATTTACCATGTAAAGAAGAAAGATATAAAAGGAGGTGCGTTTCACTATTATATTTATCATCTTCATCCTTCAAACATCCCACTGCTGGATATAGGCCTTCCTACATAGGCAACATGAGCCCGCATGAGCAACTTCACAATAAAATAATAATAAATATTAACCCCTCACTCTTGGATTTTTTTTGACAAATTTTTGACACTAACTGTCAACGTGTGTTTTTGTAGTTGCGGTCGCATGAGACCGCTTGGGGTTTGAGGGGTATTTCACAACTTTCACACCATTCATTCAGCCCCAAACTAAGCATAGCCCGAACTATGGTGACTGAATAACGGATAAACACACATAAATACTAATAAACATCCATGACTCGATCACAAACGCTCGTGCTCACCACACAAACATTTGTCTCTACCGGGATTCGAACCCCGGACCGTGGGTTGCGGTCACGGTCGCTGACCACTCGACCAACCGGTCGTCTCTAACTTGAACAGAACGTGGAAACATGGCCATTACCCACCACGCTGGTTCAATACGGGCTGTGGCTTTTAACGACTGTCATCTTACGGCCAACGGCTTTTTACGTTCCGAACCACGGGGAAGTCCAGATGTTTATTAATTTGGTCACCACTCCAATTACCCGACATTGCAAAAGTAGCAAATTCGCAAATCGATAGCCGCTACGTTAACGAGTCTTGTTATAATAAGGTTCGTTTTAAGTTCGCCTGCGTTCAGTAATATTAATATTTTGTAAGTTTACTTATTACAACAATGTTGGTAAACTTCTTTGTTCCAATAGTAAGCTAGTCAGTTCTTTAGCTAGTGTATGATAGTTTCGGCTGTGGTCGTTCTATCTTCAAACTTCGGCATAAAATCTTTTATTACTATATCTCATGGCTAGTCTTACGCATTACACCAATTTCAAGTGGTACTTTTATGTTAATACAATCAGGATTGCATGGAAAATTAATTTAACAGATTGAGTCTAACAACGCGTGTTGTTGTGAAAATAACGCGGGCAAAACTAAACAAGGAAAAGATGAAAGCGAAGTTTCTCTTGTGTTGTGTAATAATAAAGTAAAATAGTGCCTAATTAATTACTCGGTGAACGAAGATGCAAGATTTCTTTGCGTGTCTACCTACGCAGAGAGTTGGATCTTTTCCCAGTAGGAGTTTTCCATTACCGAAAATAGTGATAAATCGCGCGAAACTTCGGGAAAAAACAATAGCACACATCAAACTGACCTTTGGCTCGCGATCACAAATGACTCCCGCGAGATCTTTGCTGACTCTCGGCTAATTCCGTGATGGAATGAGGACATTTCTCTGGCATTTGTGATTTGTTTGCGTTATAACTTTCGCATATAACATAGCCTCTCGCGTAACTGGAAGTTTTGTTTATTATTATAATAGGCGAGAGGCTATTGTTATATGGATTAGGATATTACACTGATTTGTTACGGGAAAATTTTATGTGACTGTGTCATTATATTCCTGTCAACAGTGTGTAATGTTTCATCAGATATTTAATTGTTTATTTTGTTTTTATTAGGTATATTTAGTACGCAATAATTAGCATATAAATTATCAGCATGATTATTAAAACTCCGGAACTTACGCCATTTATCTAACTGTAAACATGTTGGTGGTATTATCGGGTAATGAAGTAAATATAATACATATTATTGATTCGCCTAATTTTATGTAGCTCTAATGGGCAATGGTATACAAACTATTAGTTTAAAAAGTTATTGCTTATTTTTCCAATGTACTACATCATACTATTAGTCTAAAAAGTTCTTGCTCAATTTTCAAATGTGCTACATTGATTCGCCTACTTTCACTTGTCTTAATACTCGTATTGTAAGGCCGTATGAAAACTGAATCATTATGCCGAAAAGTTGTCCTCACCTTATAACCAAAACTATTTGGTTGGGGTGCCTTAACCAATAACTTCATGCCTACAGCTTTTTAAACATTAAATATTACCTCATTAGGACCTCTAATTTTCAAAAGAAAAACATCTAAATAATTGACAACAAATGGGTAATAATGTAAACCGATTTATTCTCTTGAGTGTATCAAACAGTGCAACCAGGAGAAAACGCTTTTTAATAACAAGTTAAAGGTATGTTTTATACATTCCATTTAAATATTGGTTTTGTAATTAAAGGCTACAATGACAGCTGCTATCAGCCATCATAACCTATTGTTTGTCAAATTTATTTAAAAAAAGAAGAAGCACACCCGCGACGTATCGTACATCATCATATTTGCTCATATTTTAAAGCGAATCAGTCCGTTCCGAATGGACGCTTAATCGTTTCGATCTGGATTTATGAGAACTCGACCAATTGCGATAGTACGGGAGCCAACCACACTTTTGCGGCTGTGCCGGAATGAACGTAAATTTTTGCACGAACGACAAATATTTTGCACCCCAATTGGCGCACAATTAAAATCTCGGAAATTTACGTTAATTTAGTTAGCCGGCTATAATTTGAACGACAAAATAATGGTCGACATTGTGGTGGTTGTTCCGTGAATTGATGTTTGATGCTGATGTTTTCAAATAGATAAATGGGCAATACATTTTATCGTGCTACCAGTAAAATTATTTAAAACAAAGTGAAACTTTAAAGCGTCCTGTCCTCTTTTAGACAACAAGAGTAATAGAGAAAACTTCGGAACTTTAAAATCGTGTGCGCTCTCAATTTAAGCACAGAAGCTTTATAACATGTGCAATGCATTATAAATACATAATTTATACACGTAACACATTAAAAAGTTGTTGAAATTAAGATAAACAGGTTATTATCATCCCAGCCATCAACACATTGTAAGACCAAAAGAGACAGCAATCTCATTTTGCATGAAGCGATAAAAATAATTAAAGGTAGGCAAGTTACAAATAAATTATGAGATGACCAACACCTGTCTCCCTGTGACCACGGATCCTGTAAAGAGTTTAAAATTTCAGAATGAGTAAATAATGTATTGGCTTTATATCCTTTACATAAACGACATTTAACACTCCGTTGAATTGTTTTCATCCTATCTGTTTCAAGCACAGACAGACGCTTGTATTGGCTTTATATCCATTACATAATCCACATTAAACACTCCGTTGAATTGTTTTGATCCTATCTGTTTCAAGCACAGAACAGACGCTTCTGTTCTGTGATTTCAATTCAAGGCAAAGGACAATGGTCACGTAGTATGAAATTTAAACCCAGGCCCGGCGCGAAAGAAATGTACCTCAAAATACTGGTAATGTTGAGTAATTAATTACTGCATAGGGGACACCGCCCAAATATTTTTTTAAATGTATAAAATTGCTTATGAAAGTTTTACAGGGGTCATATCAATGTTTCGGTAAAAGGATCATTAAATTGCTAAAATGGGTGTTTAGCAGTATAACCCAAATATTTTTCTACAGTATATATATTACCACCACTACTATTTATCAAAGTAGTAGCAGAAGTCATCAATGTATTTAAAAAAAAATGTTTTTTTTGGTAATATACATATAGGTATCAGTAATAACCACATCACACTTAAGTAATATTCTAAATGTGAAAATAACGATGGTTTGATATTTTAATGTTTGGATGTTTTTTTCTGTTTATACGCCTCAATGACTGAACTGATTTGAATAAAACTAGGAAGATAGATAAGGACCAGGATTAACACCGCTGACTGAACCGCAGGCGGAAGCTAGACCGATAAACCCAATCATTTTACTAATTTTAATTTAAATATTTTTTTCAAATTCGAAAACAAAATCACACTTTTAAAAAAATATTTCGGCGATTCCAACTATGCAGTATTTAATGGCACATTTTTAGTAAAAATCTGACATAAGTTTTATTTCCGCCGGGCCTGGGTTTTTTTTTTGCCATTATCCTTTCAAATAAAGCCTTCTAATGTTAACTTTACTATTCATTTACATGCGGCATTGTTTTTATTTCAATCAAGGAGAATAAAAACAATACCGCATCAAGAATTTTTTAATTCTTTTGAAAATGCTTATTGTTGCTTATTTCAAATATTTTAGATAATACTTCTTTAGAATAGGAACATCTAATTTATCGATATTCGCGTGCCGTAAAGTTTTCAGCACCTCAACGTGAACCATTTATCACCGAGCCACATTCCACATTCCATATTCCGATTTTGTCCAAGCCAACGTAGCCTTAAGGAAACTGCACAATAAACGCCTGAACGGAAATTAAACCGTGCAAACGGCTACACCCCGTGGAACACTTTTATTGCAGGGATTCTTCACAATTCTCCAGTGACATTTTCTGTACGTGGATCCATATAGCTCGGCTTTGATGTTTATTGGAGCACACGTTCCGCTGACGGCTTATCTGATTTTAAGCTGAATAAATGCTGTTTAAACTTTTCTTTTGGTTCAAGCTGTTTGTATTATACAAGAATGCTTGTTTGTAGATTTGTGTAACGTTTGCTCTGAGCTTAAAATAATCATTTCGTAATTTTTTTATTTATCATCATCATCATAAACCTTAATTCGTCCCACTTCTGGGCACAGGGCTTCTCACGGACAACAGGAAATGAGGAAGTTGGGCCATAACCCATCAAGTTGGCTCATTGAGTGGTGGGTTCGGTTTCGGTTTATAGAAACTTTATTACTCATAAAGAACAGAGTTCACTTATAATGAGCTTAAATAACATATTTTTTTTGAAATTTCAAATTGTCCAGCACGTCACACTGTATTTACATAACATTAAAAAACTTTTTCGTAGATGTACTACAAAATTGAAAATTTTGATTTAAAAAGGCCAAATGAGTTGCACTCCTTAATGTCGTTTGGTAGATTATTGTATATTTGAGCTTCAAACATTATGTTATATTTACCGTGGTTAATTCTTGGAGTTGTTAAACTAATTTTATTTTCGTTTCTTAATTGATGTTTAAAAGTGCGTTTTGAAAAATATAGTTCCGTTTGTATTTTGTTTGTTAGTATCTTTCTAATCAGATGTTGTGTATGTGTAGATTTGTTTAAGGTTAAGTAGTTTAGTTTTTTCGTACAGTAATTTTGTGTCCATTAAACGATTATATTAAAATAGAGTTTTAATAATTTTATTTTGTGAAATTTGTAAATTTCTAAGATTAGGTTCAGCCGCACATCCCCACACCTGAACAAGGTAATCTATAGGAGATTTTACTAAAAAGTTGTATATAGTCATTCGAACCCTACATCCATTCAAAGATATGAGTTTTGATCTAACCTTGTCACTGTGGCATTTCCAGGGTTATTTAGCTTTTTAATAAAACGCTTATGATTCAAGATTCTTAATGATATTTAAAATCATTAAGATTCTTGAATCCTGTATTATTAATAATTACATTAATTATTTAAAAAGTTAATTCATTGTACATAAGGGAATTTTGATAATAGGTACCGTTAATTATTGTTCTAAGCTTTGTTGTCTATGCGTATCTGATGTTGTGCAGATCTCGGATTCGAGTCACAGCAATAGATAATATAGAGAGAGATAATAATGGTACTCGGTACAATAGTTACCTATCTATCTATTTAGCTACCAATATCTTAATCAAGTTTGCTTCCATGACAGCAATGCTAGCAGCATTATTTTGTTTTGATAGTACTTAATAATAAAGATAGTTAGAATCAAAAATTTTAACTAAAAAAAAACCGACTCCAAAAATTTTTACTGAAATAAATGCATTAAAACGTAAAAAATAATTGCGCAGTTTAGTTTGTTCAATTTACTTGCAATATTAACCTTTATTTTACTCAATCTTATAATCTTAAAAAATATTTTTGGAGTCGGTGCCAGCTTGTAGCAATACCTAATAAAATCTATGTACTAATGAACACGACAACTGTTAAAAAACTAATAACTAAGCTAATTAAACATATTTATAAATAAAAACGACAATGGGGTTAAACGGCAGCAAGGCCGACCCAGACGGAGGTGGAGAGATGAGTTTGATGCTTACGCGAAGGATTGGCCAACACACGCAAAATACCGCTAATACTGGAAGGGGGGGGGGGGGAGGCCTTTGCCCAGCATTAGGTCAATATAATAAATATTATAGTATGTCTTTTAATGTTTATGTTTACCTTGGCTGGCACCGACTCCAAAAATATTTTTTAAGATTATAAGATTGAGTAAAATGAAGGTTAATATTGCAAGTAAATTGAACAACTAAACTAAGCAATTATTTTTTACATTTTAGTGCATTTATTTCAGAAAAATTTTTTGGAGTCGGTTTTTTTTTGTTAAAATTTTTGTTTATTAAGTTACGACACCAGCGCTAATTTGGATTCATATTGGGTGAACTATATGGCATTGAGTTTTGTATTTTTTCACTCAATATCCACGCAATATAAATCCATATTAGCTCTGGTGTCGTAACTTAGGAGTACAAAAATTCACAATATCAATCCGATCCAATAGCGATCGTTTTCAAGAGTAAGGGGGCAGAACGGATTAATGTAATTGGCTAATTCTTTTTTTGTGTTTGTAATTGTCAGAACAAGGTTTGAATAAAATTTTATTTTTTGATAAGTAGGTATATTGATATGTTCACACAGACGAAGTCGTGAGCGGGCCGCAAGTGCTCAGATAATCATATTCCAGGTGAAGAGTGCTTCCACCTTTTTCCTTATCGTAGTCGGATATTATCAGGTGAGTTAAAGGTCAAGGTTATGAAGGTCGCGCCGACGTTATGAATGAAAAAGAAATACCTATGTGGATTTAATAAAAATAACAAATCTCATATAAGTATTACAATTTAAAATATTTTTTTGTGTCTTTATAACTACGTTGTGTTCCGGGCTGAGAGCATATTCCGGGATGCGAATTTAGTACCGGTGACAATAAATTCCACGGAGTAAATATTTGTTCGTGGTAAATTTTTACACTTTGACATTAATTAAGAAACCGGCTCTGTGGCCTAGTGGTTAGACAAAAGGGTGTTCTAACATGTATTCGAAGCTACGGCAAACATCCCGTACTCGTACGTATCAGTGTCAACCAGTGTTGCCAGTCTTTTCGTAAAATTCAAGAAATTCAAGACAATCGCTGCGCTGCGCTTCGCGATTGTCCTAAATTTGCTAACCTATCACGTGACCTACAGGAGTAGGGCCGCTAGTTGCTTAAAACTAAACGATTTAATATTTTACGTCAAACAATATGTCAACTTTCCTTCAATTCTTGACTACTTTGCATTTTTCAGTAAATTCTAGTTTAAAAACTATGCATCTCCGCGCCGTGAAATTTTAGTGAATTATACTTCTATAGCAAACCTATTTATAAAAAAATATGGTGCTAATATCAGGTGTTAACTAATCTAAAGCTGAGCCAATATCTCTTGTCTTAAGAGACCTATTACATCTCAAATGTGATTTATGCGTAAAATGCCTATTTTTGTATTTTGTAGTAATTTTGCAGTTGTATTTATCGTTTTTATCGAAATAGGATATTAAATTCATCATAAAATCTTTATTCCTCATAAAGTAACAATTATTCTGGTATAAATTTTGCTCAATAATATTATGGTAGATAGCAGAAATTCACAGTTAACTTTAAGCGATTTTCGATGTTTTTTGGTTTAGAATAAGATTATTTTCTATAAAAAATCAATTATATCTAAAACTTCCGAGGCCACTACGCACTATACGACTATATAAGAGATAACATTCTATTTTTTTATTTATTTATAAAGAATAGTAGTTCAATCTAGAACCTCAAAAAGTGCCTTCGCGCATTTTATGAAATCTGTCTCTGCAATTTCGGATTTAATTAAAAAGTTAAGCAAAATTTACAAAAAGCGAGGCCGCTACGCATTATGCCAATAGCTATTCTACACTATTAAATAAGTCAAAACTGTTAATGTAATTTTGTTTCTGAGATCGAGAACGCCAAAATTGGCCATTTTTACCAAAAGTCACAGTCGAGAACACAAATTAAGTATACGGCCGCGCGGCGCGCCCGGACAGATGGTCCGCTCGGAACTAAGCGCCATTTTGCTCACGCACACATTGACGTTGCGTTTACAGGCCGTCTCAGGCAGTCTCAGCCTGGCTTTCAGTCCGGCTGTCGCGCGATTGTTACTATCACGTTACTATTGTTAGCTACGCATTGAAAAAATGGATACTCGTCATTATTACAGTTGCAGTGTCTTTGGATGTTTGAATACAACTCGAAATTGTGATTGATTATACGTTCTTCACGTATCCTAAAGATGTTGAAAGGTAGGTAAAACTCGGTTTTCTCTTGTTAGTAGGTACCTACCTATAGATAAGTTTTGATAACGATCAATCATTCATTGTTTATTGCATATTCAAACTCAGCAGAAATGGACTTATAGGTACTTTTTCCTGAACTTATCATTCGCTGGTAGGTATAGCACCAGTGTTTTAGGTTAATAATGTGATAGGTGTACTTAGGTACCTAATAGGTACTTATCTAATTCTCTTTGTCGGGGCGCGGGCGGCCCAAGCGCAGGAGACGCATGAATCTTGGTAGTACCTACTTACCTTCGCTACGCTGATCCATGCCTGGTATTACCTACCTACGAGGTAGGTAGGTATAACGACTAAGTATGATCCAGCCCGTCCGGCAGGCAGGCGGCATCCGTGAGATCGTTTCATTTTCATTTAAGAAACATTTTAACGAAAGAATAGAGTTCCGTACCTACCTCAAAAGTACTTATAAAAGAAACGATAGGATCACTTCGTTGTCCGTCCGTCTGTATGTTCAGAGATCTTTTTTGCCTAATGGTTTTTTTATCCAGGCACACTGCAGTGTACCAGCCAAGTTGAGGAGAGAATGCCATTAATTAAATCCTAACCTAAATAATATTTTACTTAGATATATTTTTTATCTAGACGCACGGTAGTGTGCCAGCCAAGTTAAGGAGAAAACAACATGTTACCTACAGTAGTTTTTGGCGGGATCACTAGGTAGGTAGGTATAACACCATAGCACAATGCACGTAAAATGGCGGCGAGCCACCATAGTTTGAACTTTTATCGTCGTGTGTGACCTCGAGTAGAGTCGATATGTTTTATGAACTTATGAACATGCTTTTAGATAAATAATGTTCTGCTACCCATTTAGGCATGTAGGTATAATAAGATACATGTGTAAACATGAAGCACCTAACCTACTTATTTCAAAATTCGAAGTTAGTACAGTAGCAACCCTAGGTAGTCTAGCCAGTTTAGGTAGTTATTTTCGAGAACGGCCAGAGCGGGCTTTCTGAAACCCTCTCTATTTTGTGTCGAGATGTAATTTAAATACTTAATGCTAAAGCAAAGGCCTCCATTACTAAAATAAAGTCATTGTTACAATAATTGATGGGTATTGCTTAATTCTGAGGTTATATTTATGATTTAAGCATGTGTTTAGTTATTTCTTCAATTTTTACAATAATCCAGTATGAAAAATATTAGAAACAAACTACCTAAATATCTAAGAAATGAAAAAGAAATATATTTTTTTTATTAATTTTGTGTGTTCTTACTTTCAAGTACTTATATCAGTTATTTAACAATGACAATACATACATACTCGTATGACTATTATCCCCGAAGTGTATAAAGAAAAAATGAAAATAGAAAGGTGCCTTAAAAGAAACTCCACTCCGCTTTTGCTATTTGTATCATTTACATAATTACATAATATTAGATACGACGATGAATGATAACATCAAGATCACCAGTGCGATTTAAAAACTTCACCCCTGGACGGATTTAATTAAAAATTGTTTACATGCACATCGAGACTGGCGCGCGAACTTAACGATGATGAATTCATGAATAATTCAATAATTCATGTTTATACTAACGACGCCATTACACTTTATAATATTTTTTTTGAAATAATGAAAGCGCGTGTACTGTATAATGTGAGCGGCGAAAAAAATTTCAATATGCGCGCTGTAAGAATAGCACTTGCCGCCTCATGTTACCACGGCGTGTTATAGTGAAAAATTAAATACAACTTTCAACACTGCCTACCTATTTAATATTTCGTTACATAAACAAACTTATTATTCCTGTTACGGCGAATACGATAAAATAATGTTTCTAGACAAACACAATCCTTTGTAAAAATATCTAGTGTTACTCATATTTTTCCTTTTTTTTGAAAGAGATTCACGAGGAAACAACTAACAATGCTGTCTTTATCACCTGAGTAATATCTTAGCATAACGCAAAAATCATCAACTTTTCCGAATGGTGTATTTAGACAAAGAAATGAGAATAGTTTTTTTTTAGAATCAAAAGCATCCTTTTTTACAAGCTTGAGGCACTGATGTACGCCTATCCGTTATACACTCACACTAAACACACTCACATAATAATATCAAATCACATATCAGTGACTTCAGCGTTTAAAATCTATTAATAAACGTTATAACCTGTGTATGAAAAATGTCACTAAAAGTTTTTTTTTTTAGTTCGCGTTATTTTTTCTTTTTATGTTTCATTTTTATTTAAGGCGAGTATTTTCGAACGCTTCTTTCTCGCTCTCTCGACGTACGACGATAAAGGACGGGTATATCAGCGAAGCGGCACAAATAGGCGCGTTTTGTAGGTTTTAATGAATGAGCAAGTTTTCTGTAGTATACTTCAAAATATAAATGTAAAAAATATATCAAATTTTTTTAAAATAATGTAAGAAATTATCCGTTTTAGAGTTTCATTTGGCCTGTTTTCGGGATTTTTTTTTATAATCTAGTAAAGTACATCTAATCGCGTAACAAATTAGCACATTCTTGAAGCAATATCCTTTAGTGTATTATATATTCTTTATAAGAGCATAATTTAATAGTAAATACATAAACCATTTGATCTAGCAAAACACTTTTGCCCGCATTCACCGGTGACTCGCCTTTTTTATATCAGAAGACGGCAAACGAGTGTGTTCTTCTGTGGCCGGACCACAGTTTAGTACCAATAATGTATTTGAAAAAGGTGCACTTGCTGCTTTTTGCTTACCTACTTACCTACCATTTTATTACCTCTTAAACCTTTTTCAAAATCATTATTGTAAATAAAAATAAAAGTTTATAGATGAAGTCCAGGTCTTTTTATAAAGTACTTTTTATGCAGTTTTAGTTGTCATAAAAAAATAAACCATATTTCGTTAAATTTGCTGAAAGTAATCCCTAGCCGCGCCACATACTTACTTCAAAGGTTAGTTAATCAAAATTAATAGTTTCTTGAGAGAAAAAAGTATCAACGAAGAGTAAAGAAAAGTTACTATTATTTGAATGGATTTATGGATAGTTAATATTAAATATTGGGAAATTGACTTGCTGCAGAGTATACCTTCCAGCCGGACACACCCTACGATCAATAACTCCTTAACTAAAGGGGTTTTTTGGACCATAGTTGTTGTATGCAAGGTACTATTTAGGTAGATTTTTTTCGGGATATTGATTTCTTAATAGTTCATTATACTTTATTTAATTTGAGGTGACGCGGCTAGAGAGCACTGCTTTGCGGCCGGACCACATAAATTGTTAATTAAAAAGTTATCTGTTGAGGTACTAAAAAAATATATACAGTCGTGGTCAACTAATTAGGGACATTCAAGATAGTGAAGAGCAATAACCGGTTATGTACATATAAATATAAAACCCTATTGATTTTTCAGCACCTATTATTTGCATAATTTGGTCCGATTACTATACTATAAATGGCTGTAAATAAGAGAATAATTAAATAGAAAAAAGTATTTAATATCAAAGGTTGAACATGTATTAAATTTTAAGGTATAATTATGTAGCTGGACATTTAATTAAGGACAGTAAAGTATAATGATGAATAGAGTTAAACAAAACGAATAATCTCCAGTATTATAATATTTTTAAAAGCTCCATTTTATTACGTGTAAAATCAGTACCCAGTAGCAAAACCTTTGTTAGTAATTACCGCTTGACACCGATGTGGCATAGACATTATCAGTTTCTGACATGTTTCGATAGGAATGTTTGCCCATGCCTCACAAAAAGCTTGATTAAGTTGATCTAAAGTTGTGGTACGATAAGTTGAAACTTTTTTCTTGATTTCGTGCCAAAGGTGCTCAATTGGGTTGAGGTCCGGGCTATTTGCTGGCCAATCTAGCACCGATACTGACTGACTGGTAAGAAACGACTTGACTGAACGGGCGGTATGTTTCGGGTCGTTATCATGCTGAAACGTCCATATAATAGGGAGATGCTCCTCAGCATAGGGAAGCATAGTTTCCTCCAATATTGTTTTGTATTGATGTTGGTCTAAGTTACCCTGAACTTTTCTCACAGGTCCCACTCCACGTCCAGAAAATGAACCCCAAATTTTAATGTTTCCACCGCCATGTTTCACCTGCTTTTTTCTGAATCTTGGATTCATTTCCGCTTTTACAGGACGCCGTACGTATTGCCTTCCATCTGAAGAAATTAAATTAATCTTGGTCTCGTCAGAGAATAATACATGTTGCCATTGGGCGTAGGTCCAATGTCCATATTTACGTGCAAACGCCAAACGAGCATTTCTATGTTCTTTCTTCAACAACGGTACTTTGCGAGCCACTCTTCCAAACAACCCTGCTTCTACCAGACGTCGTCGAACGGTCCTCGCTGATACACCGGCTCTTTCGCCTGCCCCAAACATTTCGTGTTTAATTAAAATAGAGCCTAGAAACGGATCTTTCTAGGCTAACCTGGTTATCATTCTATCTTCTTGCGGAGTTGTTTTTCTCGATCTTTTTGTCCTGGGCACATTTAAAGCTGTGTTATTGCGCCTGAAATGTTGCACTGCATTGCATACCATAGTTTTTGAACAATTTAAATGTTCTGCTATCCATCGGTATGACCAACCACGCTCGACAAACTTCATGATAATTGTTCGTAGTGTTGGATCGCAACTTTTATTTTTGCCCATATTTCTTCAAAATAATTCTCAAAACTTAAAATTAAAAATCTGGATTGCCGCCAAAACTACCACAAAACAATAAAAGAAGAAATAAAAAAGTATTGAGATTCAAATTTTGAAAATAGAACGCAATATCTCAGTGTCCCTAATTAAATGGCCAGCCAGCATTCTTTGAACAAATAGCACACTGATAATCTATCAGCTATACTGTAAAGAGGTTTAATGTTTAAGAAGTTGTTATTGTTTGTATAATCGGGCACATCAATAACTAATTATACTTACGTGTAAATGATATGGAATATTGTTAAGACTCGTTGGAAAATAAAAAATAAATTCACAATTTGGCTTAACTAGAGATTGTCCCTAATTAGTTGACCACGACTGTATATTCCGATGAAAGTAGACTTTAGGTAAGTATTATTTTGTACTATAGCATCTGAGTAATAAACTGTGGTCCGGCCACAGAGGAACACACGGCAAACGAGCAAGCGGGTCACCTGATGGAAAGTAATCACCGCCGCCCATGGACACCCGCAAAACCAGAGGAATCACAGACACGTTGCCGGCCTTTAAGGAAGGAATAGGCTCGTTTCTTGAAGATCCCTAAGTCGTAACGGTCCGGAAATACCGCCGCCGAGAGCTGGTTCGACAACACTGTAGTTCGAGGCAAGAAATTAAGTGAAAAACGCACAGTTAGTAGAACGCCATCCATCAAGGTGATGTGGATGGAATGATACATACATAAAGTCACGACTATTACCTATCCCCTAAGGTTTAATCAGTAAGTAGGCAATAAGGACCGCACGACAAATCCCTTGCTTTAGTCCACGTTTTATCAAGTAACTAGGTACTGTTCATGTGCTCAGCGTGACAGGTGATCAGCCCATCGTTGCTTTTTAGGGTTCCGTAGCCAAATGGCAAAAAACGGAACCCGGGATTCGTCATGTCTGTCTGTCTGTCCGTCCGTATGTCACATCGAGTGCCTTAAATAAAAGCTTGTTTTTAAAAATCTTTTTTTTTAAATACTTACACACATCACGCTTATTTCCCCGTGGGGTAAACGGAGACCACAGCTTTCCTATTGCTACAATCCTGACACAAATCCCCTGCATCATTTACATTCATAACGTTCTTCACACATGCTCGTTGGATTAGGGTATTCTTGACCTGGCCCTTGATCTGACCCTTAACGAGAACATCTCCAATCTGGCCGAAGTACATTAATCGAGGTCTTCCCCTTCCACTCTTCACTCTCTCTCATCTCGCTTCATCCACCCTGTTTTAATATTTCTGAGAACGGGAAGCACCGAGTAAGTTAAGGCATCCTACGCATCCTACATATCCTAGTGTCCATGATTTTGGTACAAAATGTTAATTAGATTAGCCCCTTGCGGGTTTTGAACGTCACAATACAGTCAATCTCTAAACGCGGGCAAAGGAGTCTTCTACAAACATCCAATCTCGCATTAATCGTAAAACACGGAATCACATTTTCCAATTTCCTTTGTGTCCACTTTCATTCACTAGACACTTTCACTTTTGTACAGAAACGGGGTACCATACAAAAATGAACATTCTCCTTTCGCGGCGTACAGAAAAACCGAACTGTACCATCCTCTGATTAATAGTTGCAAGTTCCCACAAAGTCCTTCGCCGGGGATATGACAGTAACAATCTATCCTTCCGCACCGTTGCCCCCTCTATAATGTTATAACATGTTATAACTACCCTCGCTATAGCTGTGACAGTTTTTACCCCTACGTCATAGCATGATAATACATGCTCTCTCTGTTGACCCGCGCCCGGGATTATGGTTATAAGTTTATGTTTGGGCTGCAGATTATAAGGGAAATGCGTGCGTAGGTACAAGGGCTTTCGGGTCAAACACTTTTTAAGTCACATTCGCGGGGTGGGCAGATGCTATCTAAATTAGGTTGTTGATTTTATCGGTTGCTCGTTCGTGTCGAGCAAATTTGGCGTTGAGTTAAGTATGTACTTGTTAGTTTTGGGTTGTACCTTTCTACTCTTCTCCTGAAACGATGCTCTGTAAAGACGACAGGAATCAATGAAAACAATGAGTGGACTGTAAAGTTAAATGTAATAGCAAAAATATGGGCGGAAAAAGTATACAATATAATTAACAATATGTTTTGGCAACCAAGGCTGATGACAAAGATTAAAAGCTAATAAAAATGTGATCATGACATCACAGACTATTTAGACAATTCTTTTCGACACCGAAAATTCTTAAAAGCTAACTAAACCTAATAGGAGGTCTGCAACACTCTGTATGAGGTGAAATACGTTCGATGGGTAGTACTTACAGGTAGTTATTAAGGGTAATCATCATCATCAACCTATAAACGTCCCACTGCTGGGTACAGGCCTCCCACGTGGACAATAGCACGTGGGGATATTGGGCCATAACCCACCACGCTGACCCAATGCTGGTTGGTGGGTTTTAACGACTGTCATCTTACGACAACAACTGGGACCAACGGCTTAACGTGCCTTTCGAAGAACGGAGGAGCTCAAAATGTTTTAAATTTGGTCACCCATCCAGCGACCCGTCATTGCGAAAGTTACTTAGCGGGCAAGATCGCAAGCCGAACGCGCTAGCCGCTGCGCCATCGGGCTCCTCATATGTTAACATTATAACGTTATAACGTTAATAGCCAAATCAATTTGTAAATTTTGTTTAAAATTTTAAAAGTGTTGACAATAGTTAAAAATGTACTTTAGAAGTAAGATTGACTCAATTCTGTAAATAAAGTTTAAAAGAAACAGTACACACGGCGTCAGATCAACCTAGCCTAAACTGTCAAATTTCTACTATCAATTTTGAACTTTATTGTTTGGTACTAAAGATCAATTTTCATTGTAGAAGCTAACCTTTTTAGGGTAGGTTTATCTGACGCCGTGTGTACAATTAACAGTTGTTTTTGTCACGTTTTATTATGATAATGTATGTAATACTCAAGTCATTTTTAGAATACAACAATAACGAAGACGTCTGATGAACCTAAATGGAAAAGAAAGTTTAATTAAATACTAAAAAGTGACAAAGTGCGCTATAAGCTTCCTAATTTGGGTTTTTATCGTTTTTTGTCGTCGTGTAATCAAGGTCCGGCTAGCAAAGAGACTACGTAAACAGCGCGTAGCAGCATTTTATTGATATCTTAGGCAGTGACACTTCATGTTTTTCGGTGATTTCTTTTTATTTTGGGAGTTCGCGTTGGTTTCCATAATTAGAGCTATAACTCAGGTTATACATACATATAATCACGACTATTATCCCCGAAGGGTTAGTCAGAGACTAGGCAATGAGGATTGCAAAAGCAGTCCTCTGCCATAGTTCACTTTTGACCAAATAGCGACTGCACATGTGATTTGCGTGACAGGTGATGAGCCCATCGCCGCTCTATGCTTTTGGATGTATTCCGTCTTTAGTCCGTTAGTCGCCTTTTACGACACCCAAGGGAAGTGAAAGGGTGGTAGTATTTTAATAAGCCGTTACGCGACACGGCCCTTTATTTTAATTTATTAAATCAATTATTTTGTTTCCTAGTCGATTGTTTTAGGTATTATGGCAACCATACACATTCGTAGTAGGTCTGTACTCGCAACTGTGGTTGCACGG
Organism: Scoparia ambigualis; assembly: GCA_963921215.1. NCBI lineage: Eukaryota > Metazoa > Arthropoda > Insecta > Lepidoptera > Crambidae > Scoparia > Scoparia ambigualis. The sequence goes on along the minus strand of OY992521.1, from coordinate 23,108,572 downwards.
GGCGGTTAGCACAAGTGAAAAATGAGAAAAGTCGCGGGCAAATCCGAGCTGAAGGCCTACATCCAGCTGTGTCCTACAACTCGCTGTTATTGATAACGATGATGATAAAAAACAATTTCATTCAAGTTGCCATATAGGCTTAAAAATATATTATTTTTTCATCTTTAAAGTTGGTATGGGACAGCGGATTGTGCGGACCTGAAAGAAGTTTCACACGTTTGTAAAAGTGTTAAAAGGGACAAAAAAATCTGGTACGTAAGTAGGTCGGTATGTAGTTGGTCCCTTTCTCCTATTTGGGCATAAAAACAACTTTTTTACACTTTAATAAACCCGCCGCAATACGTCGGCCGCTGCCAGCACCAGTGCCAGCGTCCCACAAAAGCGCGGTAATGAAATACCATTGCAAGTTTTATTAACGTAATTCGGAGCGAGATTGTATCATTGAGGTGTTAAGACTAGAGACGCACCACGAAGTAATTTGCTGCGCACTTAGTTGCGGTCCATGTGCTGCAAATGCCTAGTAACTTCAGACAGACAGATTATCTGCAACATAACATGAAAGCTAACATGCAACGCAACATGCCCATACATTTTAATGTGTTCGCAAGCGCACTTTCGTGCACTCGTAGCAGTCGTGTCGTAGCCGTAGCACGTTCGTGGTTTCCTCGATTGTTGGTTTTTGACGAAACTCTTTGAGTGCGCGTTTAGTGATTCGAACGGCCATTCGCGACAGGCCTGCGCGCCGCACATTTCGGCGGATTTATTTGGTTAATAACGTCAAGAACTACTTGTAACACCCAAAACGTATTTTGCCTCATACATAGCATCGAGCGCGCTAAAGATTGCCGTAAATGGACGTCCGCAGTTGTAGCGCATAGCGTGCACGGTTACCGTCCACATTAAAAGTGCAATCGAGCGATCAAATTTTGAATTGAATTTTGATACAGTTTTGGACTAAAACTGTATCAAAATTCATTTCAAAATTCAAAACTTCTTTATTCAATAAACTTAAAATAAGCATTTTGAATCGTCTAAATTTATTTAGATGGATGGACACCCGCCCGCCCACCCTACCCATTCAGGAAGTCTTTTAGCTGTGGAGAAGAACGGGCGCAAGAAACTCCACATATTTATAATAATATAGAAGTAACGATATTTACAAAACAATCGATTGCATAATACACATATCGATTGCTGACTTCGGATCCGCTTCACTTCGTGCATCAATAGCGTGTAATTGTAGTGTTTAGCTAGATATAAGTGACTTATAGTAATATATAATTTATTTAATTACTCTTGTTGGAAAATTGTAGCAATGCACTTGTAATTCTATTAAAATAAATATTTTTTTATTCAAATTCTCGCCATCCGTGACGTAACTCGTGTCATCTCTAGTGGTAATAGCTCAATGGATTGTACGGCTTGTTTTTAAATGACGCGCACGTACAGTACGAGCGAAGCGACCGGCTCGGGAAACTTGTATTTTTAAAGTATTTTCATGCCAACTGTCCAGTCCGCACTCATAAATCTCCGTTGCACGGGCGGGGTTCAGCGGTCGGCCGCGGAAGCTTTTGTTGGCGGTTTCAGTTTCAAAACTGTAATGTTGTAATGGGGTATATGGGAGGCACGCTCTATTGCGTAAGTTTTTGGTTGTACATTCAATCCGAAGTAGTGTAATAAAATGAATACATTATTAAAATGCTTTTGGATCAATTCATATGTTATGCGAAATTTATTTCGGATTATTCGATGTGTATGTTTCGATAGATATGGCTGAATATAATTAAATGTATAATAATGTTCCCATATGCTTGTGTCCATGTGGGAAAGTCTGTGCTCATCAGTGCGACAGACTTTCGTGGTTATAGGCTGACGATGATGATATATTATTATAATATATTTTAAATATTATAATATGTATATCTATCTCGACCCTACTACTCGAGATGGAACTTTAGCTGCCTTACCTACTCAGAGACGTCAATGAACTTTTAATGACATTTGAAAATATTTTCTTCTCGATTTAGTCCTACACATGAGAAAGTGACAGCAAGATACTTAATCGTTATTAAAACTTAATTTACGTTTCTGACTACGGCAGTAAATGTGTGTGGATGAGATGCTTTATCCTAAAAATTACCTAAAATCCTATCTAATAAACTTATTATGTAAATAATTAAAGATTTGTATATTAAAAAATAAGTAAATATATTAGGATAAGAAAAATTAAATCTTATTAATAAAATTAATTGCTTTATTATAAAATAGCATCTTGAAGTCATAATTATGTTGGATACGCATGTTAACCAGCGATCCTTATGCCCAATTTCACCATGCTCTGTAAGTTAGTTAAACATTCTGTTAAATCTTAATGAACTGTTTTGGTTCGGCTAATGGCCGTTTAATTTTGGCAATCAGTGGGCCCAGCGCCCAGCACGAACTCCTTTCGGAGCTGTAACGTAAAGTTTGCCTCGTGATGACGTCATAAATTTTATGAAACGAGATCTGTCAATTGTTTGTTTCAATTACAGACGTTGGCGCCTTGATCACATGCTTTTATATGCATCGAAGAGTGTTGAGGCCATAGATTTCCTTCATATATGGTTTCATATATGGTTGCAGCTTTTGTTGTTCCTTTTGGTAGCTAACAAATAGTCTTATAATCAGAAATTAGATTTAGTAAAAAGTGTCAAAACATACTTACCAAGTACTTATTAAATAAACCACAATTTAAAGTGACAAAACATACCAAGTACCTAATTTAGAAATTCTAGGGATTATTTGGGCGAAAAAGTGAAGCGTCGTGTTTGCTGTTTTGTTTTATTGTCAAAGTTTTTTTTGTCGAATATCGATGTGAAATATGCATGATTGTTGGCAAATGAAACAAAACAGTGCAACGTCACTTTTATAATTCTCTCAAAAAGGTGAGAAACCAGTATTAAAGCACTCAAAGTGTCCAAAAATATCTTGACATTTAAATTAATAATAATTATGTCCTAGTTTTCCGGCAATAGTTGCCTAAATGTCAAAAATGTTGACGGAGTTTGTTATAAAACGTAAATTTATTTGTAAACCTCAACAATAATGTACAAAATTCAAATTTTTACATGACATTAGCGATGTATATCCCAAAAATACACGAAATATATTGGTCTCTGTAGTTATTCCAAAAAGCAGTAGATTTCAGAAAGAATGCTATGTGTATGCAAATTTAAAATAAGATAGATACCAGACAATATTAAACAATTGCCTTTTAATAAGTTTAAGACTGCTCTGTACAGATGGCTATCCGATAAAATGTTTTACAGCACTAATGAATATTTAACTAGCAAATTGTAAAGCTTATTGCTCTCAATAATAGTCAGTGTTTACTTTTTGTTGTTTATGTTCGTGTTGTGTTGTATTATTATACTGATTCTTATTGCCATTTATCTCATTTGTATTTAATTCAATTGTTTTGACATTGATAATAATTTATGAATTGTAAATTGTAAAAACAGTATTTGACATCTGCAATGTAAATGTTAAAAGAAAAAACAAAATAGTACTTGTTGATTCTAATTTAAGATAATATTTGCATGCTATTGTTATTGGTTGTATAGGCAGAACTTTTGTATTCTATGGGTACCCTAATCAAATGCAAATAAATGATATTCTATTCTATTCAAAGAACTCAAAATTTGTTCCGCTTTTAATAATAAAGCTGATTAGCAATTTATTATTAATTTTAATTGGATATGAGATTAATTGGATATTGATTATTACTTTTAGTTCGTTTTAAATGGAAGTGCTATTTTAGAATCAGGTGGTTTTAATGAAACCCGATACATTCATTGCTATGAATAAACAAAGTTTGCTTTTTCATTCGTTCAATTTGCAAAATAATAATGGGATACAAATTCACTTCATTTAAAGCCGTTGAAATGATGAAATGAGGATAAATGAGCCGTTGAAATGAGGATGAACCTAATTAGTTCTGGGTTACAAGAATCGTCATTGTGTGATGCTTCGTTTAATTATTTATTTAATCATTATCAAGTTATCGGATGACTGTTAAATTTATCTCTAAAAAGTAAAAGGTGGTTCAGTATTTTCAATTACACAGTTTGGGAACTTTCCCTAAACTGTGTAGTTAAACTAGTTTACTTAAACTAATTAAATAACATCAGAGGTACCACTCAAGCGTTGCTGACCAAATAGAAATACGTAAGCAACACGGAACACTATCATACAAAAACGCGGTTGCAGTGTCCGGTAGCGGCAACAGTACGCACTGCGAATCGCGTTTTTGTATGATGCCGGTGTCTCTAGTCCGGTAGTGTTAACTTGGACCTTACCAATAATCTCTTAGAGCAGTATTTATTACATACATAATAGGGTTAATAGTCGTGATTAAATATCACGACTATTATCCCTGAAGGAAAGGGGCCGCAAAAGCAATCCTATGCCATAGTCCACTTTTTACCAGATAGCGACTGCAAATGTGCTCAGCGTGACAGGTGGTGAGCCCATTGCTGCTCTATGCTGTTGGATGTATGTGCAGTCTTTAGTCGCCTTTTACGACACCCAAGGGAAGAGAGGGGGTAGTACTTTTCTTTAAACAAGCCGCTACGCGACTCGGCTCCGTCCGAGAGCCGTGATTCCTTTAATCTTACTATGCATATTCCCATACGTTTATAATTTTACGTAGTAAGATTAAAGTAATACTGCTCTGAGAGGGAGAGTCCCTATCTACTGACCCCGATAGATAGGGTATCGCAGCTGGAACTACGGCTCCGGCTGTGTTTTCAGGGGTACTACGGGGTTCCGGTTCATGCCGCTGCTGGTTGTGCATTGACCGGCGCCTCCGGCGGGATCCGGACATGGGTTGGACTCGTAGTGGCTTGTGGTTAGCTGTAGAGCTTGGGAATGTTCGTTTGTCCTGGTATTGTGTGCCAGGACTTCCAAACTCGCGCACAGCGAGCGGGGCCTAGTAGCGGTATCAGTGGGGCCAGCAGCGAAAAGTCCTGCGGGGAACGTGAGTTTCCCTTATAGTTGGCAGCTTTGTCCGGTGGTTCACGTTGGACATTGGTGTTGACATCTCCGGTACTATTCTGGAGAACTAGTAGAGGCGGCCCCCTAGATGCTGTAGCCTCCGGTCCAGCAAGCCACGTAGGACGTGGGAACTGGCTAGGCGCCCGGATGGGTTTCGAGAAGTGAGTGTGCTTACTACTCCGCGACCAAGGTGGACACTTGAGAGTTGACTTTAGAGTCGTCGACTCGAGTAGTGGCAACTGCGAGTTGTGCCCTTCGTGCAACGAGAAGTGAGCGCGCTTAACAGTTCCAGTTACCTATCTGGAAAATAGGCAGTGCACTACACGTGTTCACGGGTAAACTCTGCCGAGACACTAGTCTTATGAGTACCGAATGAAGAGCGCGCTTCGGCGGGCACTGATTCGACGTCAAGACCTAAAGCAGATGGTCTCCTGCGCGAGTTGGTTTACTGGTGCAGGGACGTCTGGCACTTTTTGCATAATCTAACGGTTGGTCTCGAGTTGCCAGTACAAATGAACTTAGTGATGTACGGAGAGGGGATGCTCTGAGAGGTGAAAGTAGGGGGCCCCTAATAAACGCACTGCAAATCACGTTTTTGTATGAAGATTTTGTATGATTTGTATGATGTCACGTGTCGGCAACAGAAAGTACGCTACGTTTGCGCAACGCCTAAACTAACCTCATTAATAATAATTTCATTATTTAAAAGAAAAAGCTAATTGAAAATCCGCTCCAGCCGTCTGGAATGGGCTGATGAATAACAGAACGCGTTAAAGGCCAACGCTGCGCCAAAGACAATTACACTAAAGCCTTGCCTTCGCTTGGGGGCAGAGTTGGGAAACACGTATTTCATTATTTACGGTCTTAATTTCAAACTGAAATACAAACATATAAACATTTGGTTATATAAGTCCCGAGACTAAATACTAAAATAAAGTTTTTTTGACAAAATTATTTTTTATTCATCAACATAGTCTCTTTAACTGCAATACAGTATCTCCAACGCTTTTTTAACTTTTCTATTCCTCGAGTGTACTTAGAAAGATTTATCTTTGGCTTTAAAATAAGCCTCCGTTGCTGAGATTACTTCACCATTTGAGTAAAATTTCACTTAAATTACAGATATTTATCAATATTAAAATTGTTCGATTTGAAAAAGTACTTTCAAAAAATCAAAAGAGTTTTTAATGTATGCGTCATCTCTAAGTAAGTCTCGGGACTCATTGAACGATCTACTATAGACACTCACCAGAATAGGAAATGAGGACCTCAAAATTGGTCCTCTGCCTTAGTCCTCGTTACACCAAATAACAATCGCACATGTGCTCAACGTGACAGGTGGTGAGCTCTATGCTATGGAATGTATGTGCAGTCTCCAGTCCGATAGTCGCCTTTTACGACAAGGAAAGAGATGGGTAATTATAATAAACCGCCATTACACAGCGTCTTATTTTATGTTAATCTATTATATTATTGTCCTTAGTAAAATTAAATAAACAAAAAATCGAACACTCCTTTACTAAAGATATCGTTTAACAAAAGACGATTGTGTATCACTAAATTCGCGGGTTAAAAATAACACTGCTGCTCAAGTGCGCCTTCCTTCACATCCAAGTTGATGCATCAATCCAACTTCGGCACAGCTCGGCTCGGCTAATGTCTGGCTCGGAACGAACTTGAAAACTGCCGGCTGCCGCGCTCCAGCGCCAAACTTTCTTACGTGACGTATCGAAAATGCATCGGATAGTAAGAAGGCTTATATGAGCTGACTTTAAAGCAGACTCGGGCGCTAAGCGCGAATCGCATTTGCTCCCCACCCACTACATTATTCAGGGGTGATCTCCCCGGGGCCTGTAAACTTTCAACTAAGTTAGCGCAAAAATTGCCTTCAAAATCAACTGAACGCTCACTTTGTTCAGTGAGTTAAATGGCGAAGGAGACGGATTAAGGAGGTGGTGGGTTTTGACGCAGCCTCCGAGTGGAAGTGTCCCATTTCTGCATTGTTGTTTTCCGATAAGGTTCTGTGAAATTACGTAAGTATATCAAACAACACACAAATAGACTAACATGACATCATATGTGCTTACAAAAAATGTATACTTAATGCCATACGGTTCTGGGGCTTTACCATCAACTCTTAGAGCAGATCAGAAGTGGCATAGTAAGATTTAGTAATTAATATCTTTAATCTTAAGCAACTATATTATACTATGTAACTTCTGTACCCCAAGCACGAACCATTATGGTACTAGTTAAGGTAATCGTAATTGTATTATTTTGTATGGAAACCATAAAGTTACTCTACCTTTTTCATACAAAATAATACGATTACGATTACCTTAACTAGTACCATAATGGGTCGTGCTTGGGTTACTGATATGAATTTTGATGTTATACGAAAATCTGTTATTAAACGTAAGGATACGTGTTTCAGAATATAAGGCTGTAATTAAACTAAAAAAGTCTCTAAGAAAAAAAAACTTAATTATTATGATTCATAAGAATCAGATATTTTTTCCTTTTTCTACCTGCCGTGATCGTATTTTATTTGGGGTCGGAGCAAAATGTTTTTCTGCTGAAACAGAATAAGTATATCAATGATAACAATAATTAACAGATTTATTATTGTTATAATTTTAGTCGAAAGTGTACCTTCCCCGCACCTTTTTCACATGTTCCGTTCCCTTGCAGCTCATGCCAGTCCCACATATTATTATGTTATTCACGATCGTGCATCTCTGTCTTCGCCTCGGTCTACCCCGCTACCATAAAATATAATAAACAAGTTAATTAAGAAAAATTTACAAAAAGTTGTTTTTGGCCCTTTGGCGCGTTGGCGAAAAAATAATGATTGGTGCTACGCCAGACCAAATTGTATTTGAAGTAATAGACGACCTCTGTGGTCGAGTGTTTAGCACTTCCGCCGGTTCTGGTGTCGCGCCATCTCTGAGGTCCCCGGGTTCAATTCGCGGTCGGGTCGATTTAGGAAAAACTGTTTTTCTAAATTGATTTCGGGTCTGGGTGTTTTCTATGGGGTCGGTAGCGGATTCCCTATTTTCGAATTCGACCAGATTCTCACTTCGTACACATCGCAAATCGTCTTAGTAGCAAAATGTCTAAATTCTAAATTACCAGTTCCTCACTTTGTACACATCACAAATCGTCATAGTCGTAAAATGTCTAAATTACCAGTTTCTCACTTCGTACAAATCGCAAATCGTCTTAGTCGCAAAATGTCTAAATTTTAAAATAAGTAAAATAGGTGTAACGACGTTGTAAGTTGATAGTAAATGTTTATTTTTTTCTTTTTCGCGAATTTAAATAAAAGCTTGTTTAAAAGAGGTTTCATAATTTTACTGGAAAAAGTCAAAATATGAGCCAAATATAATTCCTAAAATTAGATTTTGGGTAATCCCGCCCGACCCGACCCGAGCCGATCCATACTTATTTTAAAATTTAGACATTTTGCGACTAAGACGACTTGCGATGTGTACGAAGTGAGAAACTGGTAATTTAGACATTTTGCGATGTGTACGAACTGAGAAACTGGTAATTTAGACATTTTGCGACTAAGACGATTTGCGATGTATACGAAATGAGAAACTGGTAATTTAGCGACTCAGACGAATTGCGATTTAGTTTTTTTTTGTTTGACTAGTTTTGTTTTTTATGTTTTTTTTTCTGTAAATTTTATACTTACTGTGTTATTTTTTTGTCAATTGACGTGCCTTGTAACAAACCTTGTAATGTTTATGGCCAATAAATTGAATATGAATATTCCACTTGATTTGTCTTTATCAGAAGGTTCAGGACAGACTACTTTACTGATGTTTCATTCAATAGCAATAGGTAAATATTCCGGGTAAAGTGCCAGTTCTATCTTCGGCCTCATTTATTTTCTATCAAGTACGATGGCTAAGCGCTTTTCCGTTGTAGAATAAAAAATGACAGCTAAGAAAGCAATTACTTGATAAGTATACCAGAATAACGGAAGTTGTGAACTTTCTGCAATCTTAAGACTTATAAATCATAATACAATCATAATACGTCTTTGAAGAATTTACAACCACCACAGTTCGCACTTAGACATTTCTTATTCCTACCTTAAAAATCGGTGAATTCAAGCAACAGGACACATAATAATGTCACCATATTTATTGTATAATTAGTAGCAGTAGTATTGTTGTCGTTTAATGAAATAGTAACGGGTATCTAATGAGATGTAGTTTTTACTGACATTAAAGTAAGTGCATATTGTGTTTGTCTATAATACTCGTAGATTGTACAATTAGATTTTAATTTATGTATTTTTAGAAAGTAATAAATAGTTGATTGTAACAATTTTATTGTTATCAAACCATTAAAACGACCTCCTTGGTCGAGTGGTTTGTACACTGGTGTTCATGGTGTCGCCATCTCTGAGGTCCCGGGTTCGATCTCCGGTCGGGTCAATTTAGAAATTACTGTTTTTCTAAATTGTTTCGGGTCTGGGTGTTTTCTATGTATAATAAGTATGTATTTAAGTATTATAAGTATGTTTATCTGTTGTCTAGTAACCATTTAACGAGTTTCATAACGAAGCTTCTCTTGGGCTAGATAGTTGGTGTGAGTGTAAGGAAGTTTATTTTATTTTATTTAAAAAAAATATTTTCCTAAAAAAATACATCATGCTTGTTTCCTGGAGAGGTATGCAGAGAACACAGCTTGCCATTTACTACGATCCTGGCACACTCCTTGTCATTTCGTTAACAATTAAACAATTGGCGAAGAAAGTAAAAAAAAAAGTTAATATCATAATATGTGTATACCTTTTTTTTATACTAAGCCCGGCAAATGACCCCATGCCGCCTGATGTTAAGTGGAAATGAAGTCCAGGCGCGAGGACAACTGGTGCAGCGTAAGAGACGTAGCATCAGTCACCCTCACTCTGCCGGCCCACAAAGTGCTTCTTCACGCCTCGTTTGAAGGACCCTATGTCATAGGTAAGTGGGAATACGTGTGCTGGTAGACTATTCCATCTTTTGGAAGTGCGGCAAAGAAACAAGTCACCAAATTTCTTTGTGCGTGATGGAATATTAGAGACTGTAAATTGGTGACTCCGAAGAGCAGCACGCTGAGTGACGCAATATCTCTAAGCAATTGCAAAGGCTCGAGAGTTTTAGTGACCTCCGCATTGCCGATAATGCGCACAGCGCGGCGCTGCAATCTGTCCAAGGCATCCTTAGAATAATAACGTATAGAAAGATAGTCTTCATACAAGCGCTCTGTCAAAAGTGAAGCACTAAACGATTCACACTTTCGTGACGATTACTTGCTTGCGCTCGGCGACACTCACACGTACGCTTGTAACTCCGTAGTGCACATTGAAAACTCGGCGCGAAAAAAAAGTGCTTCAATATGGGCGCGCGGACTTACCTTCTATATGTTATTATTCTAAGGTGTATACATAAAGTTACTATACCTTCCGCTAGGTATAGTAACTTTATGGGTGTATACCGTGTATGTCCTACACACGTTAAATTGGCACAATTGTGCTAGAGCACATTAGGGTCCAGTAACTAAAGAAAGAAGAATAATTACCAGATTTCACCACAACTATTGAAAAAGGTTTCTTCATATAGAACTTTTTGATACAGGAACAAATTGTAAAAAGGTTTTATTGCTTATTAGAGATGTATTGAGTGCTTGGCGAGTGACAATTAAAAGTAAAACATGGTTGACTATATTTACAAATTATACACAACGTTATCGTAATCTCATCTCTCAACCTTTGATTATATAATGTCTAGATGGAGCCTTCCGCTGCATTTACGCGATTGTCAACGTGCCGGGTTTTATAGGCTAGTGTGCGTACCGTTTCTATCTAATAGACGCGCTGCTATCGTAGTGTGCGTGAGACGGGGATGTCAGTTTCTTAGAAATACCCCTTGAAATGGGAGTATTTTTCAGGTCGGGCTAGTGCAGGCTAGTATAATAAAGTTTAGTAAGTTATTTGAAGCCTTGAAATCACATGTAGGTAGGTATTTATTATTATAAAATATTGTGTGTGAGGAAATTAAAACGATTGGTGTAGAGTGTACGAGTATGTAAGTCCATGAGAGTGTAGGGAACTAGGGATTATTTTCTTTGCCGCCATTTTGAATTTCTTGGTTTGTGCTCCGATTGCGTGTAAAACCATTATCTGGGGGTCTAATAAGTCTCTAAACATGATTTCGAGGCCAGAATTGAAAAAACTGGCCGCCATTTTGAATATCTGTGTTTATGCTCCGATTATGATCGAAATCGATATCTGGGGGTCTAAGAAGTCTCTAAACACGATTCTGAATAAAGAGTAATAATTGGAAAAAGTGGCAGCCATTTTGAATTTATTGGTTTGTATTCCGATTAGGTTCAAAATCGATATCTGGGGATCTAAAAGATCTCTAAACACGATTCTGAAGATAGAATTGAAAAAAGTGGCTGCCATTTTGAATTTATTGGTTTGTGCGTCGATTAGGTTCAAAATACATATCGGGGAGGTCTAAAAGGTCTCTAAACACGATTCTGAAGATAGAGTTGGAAAAAGTGGCCGCCATTTTGAATTTCTTGGTTTGTGCTCCAATTAGGTTCAAAATCGATATCTGGGGGCCTAACAGGTCTCTAAACATGATTCCGAGGTCAGAATTGGAAAAATTGGCCGCCATTTTGAATTTCTGTGTTTATGCTCCGATTATGATCGAAATTGATATCTGGGAGCCTAAGAGGTCTCTTAACACGATTCTGAAGATAGCAATGGAAAAAGTGGCCGCCATTTTGAATTTCTTGGTTTGTCAATTAGGTTCAACATCGATATCTGGGGGTCTAACAGGTCTCTAAACATGATTCCGAGGTCAGAATTGGAAAAATTGGCCGCCAATTTGAATTTCAGTGTTTATGCTCCGATTATGATCGAAATCGATATCTGGGGGCCTAAGAGGTCACTCAACACAATTCTGAATATAGAATTGGAAAAAGTGGCTGCCATTTTGAATTTATTGGTTTGTGCTCCGATTAGGTTCAAAATCAATATCTGGGGGTCTAAAAGGTCTCTAAACACGATTCTGAAGATAGAATTAAAAAAAAGTGGCTGCCACTTTGAATTTCTATGTTTATGCTCCGATCATGTTAAAAATCGATATCTGGGGATCTAAAAGGTCTCTAAACACGATTCCGAAGATATAATTAGAAAAAGTGACTGCCGTTTTAAATTTCTTGGTTTGTGATCCCATTATGTTCAAAATCGATATTATTATTACTAAAAAATCTCTTAAATGATATGGTAACTTATTTGAAGGTCGAATTTTTTACAAATATTCTTCCTCCAATTTACGTACACAGGCGGATACAGCCCTAGCGCGGGGGTACAGACATAAGCAAGAATATTGTTGATACCTTAAATCCTTGTCTTACATCTCAATGTTGTGTACATGATATTTCGCAAATAAATGATATATTTATTTATTTAAACTTTATTATTTATTTATTTATTTATTTATTTAATAAGGCATCACAACAGACATCAATCGAAAAGGCATTTAGAACATGAATTAAAACATTTTTGTGCTAGATTGATACCCTTAAATATGTATGCACAGACTGGCTGCAGTTACATTGCTCATGCACACTACGTAAAATCATTATATACACTAAAATCACATTATTTTAAAATTAAATTTACAGAGTAATTATTGTAATTATAATTATTGCCAATAATACAGCAAACGGCGGACTTAATGCCATAAGGCATTCTCTAACAGTCAACCAGTGAAGATGTACATAAATTTTTGTAGGCGGTGACATTAAAATTTAGAGAATAACAATTTAAATAAGGAAAAAAAAAGAAACACTTAACTTAACTAGCCTAAATATACATACATAAATTATACACAAAATATATATATAACTATACAAATACATATTATACTATATAGGTATATTTATAATTTATGATTCGAACTCGCAACCTCTTTCCTTGCTGGTTTGAATCAGAAAGTTGCCAAATTCAATTGGTAGAACCGTGAAAAGATTAAAAATTGGAGAAAAGAGAAAAGACGGGCTACAAATGTGATTCAGTCGCGATTTAGCATCGATACAATCGCGGTGCAGCATCGATACAGTCGCAAATCCTTGTACCGCCTTAATAAAAGTAGCGACACAATCGCGATGCAGTCGCACGACTGTCAAACGCGCGTTTGTATGGCTGCAAAAAATCGCAATGTATAAGTATCAGTATTACAGTGGCAAGAAAGGAACGGGATGCATACTTACCTAGGTATTTGCGGATAAAAATTCCGGAATAAGAAGAAATGTACTTTCTCGTGATGAACCAACATTATCAGCCTACCCGAATTTCCAATAATTTTTTTTTAATGAAAATAATATGTTAGCGAATAATTAAGTTTAGGTAAATATGCATTCGATTATTCGATATCCAGTGAATACCTGAGTATTCAATGAAAAAAAACAATGACAATGCATTTTGATTTATTCGTATCACGTTAAAAAAAATCAATGACATCCCTCTCTGTATTTGATTTTGAATAATTTTCTTTTAGATTTTGCGTTGCTATTCACATTGTCCAATTTTAATTTATAATAATACCTCACTGACAAGTACTTTTCTACAACCAATCTTATTAAATTAACTTGGTGAAACATGCCGCAAATATGATCGGTGCCTACTGGAAAAAGATTCACATCTCCAAAAAATTTTTTCATTACAGTGGATACTATAATATATAATTAGTGCTTGTCATTACATAGTCCTGTTAAATAAACTGACGAATAACTGTTTCAGTGGTTTTCAAACAGAATAGACGTCAGATGAGACATAAATCAACCCACCTTCATCTTTTATAATAACTAATTTAATTTAACTAATACTAACAACCCATCTCTTCCCTTGGGTGTCGTAAAGGCGACTAACGGACTAAAGCCTGCACATACATCCTACAGCATAGAGCGGCGATGGGCTCATCAAAAAAATAGTACCAACCCCTCTCTTCTCTTCGGTGTAGTAAAAGGCGACTAACGGACTAAAGACTGCACATACATCCTACAGCATAGAGCGGCGATAGGCTCATCAAAATAATACTACCAACCCCTCTCTTCTCTTCGGTGTAGTAAAATGCGACTAACGGACTAAAGACTGCACTTGCATCAACGGCAAAGAGCGGCGATGGGCTTATCAAAATAATACTACCAACCTCTCTCTTCTCTTTGGTGTCGTATAAGGCGACTAACGGACTAAAGACTGCACATACATTCAACAACATAGAGCGGCAATGGGCTAATCAAAATCATACTACCAACCCCTCTTATCTCTTGGGTGTAGTAAAAGGCGACTAACGGACTAAAGACTGCACTTGCAACCAAAAGCAAAGAGCGGCGATGGGCTTATCAAAATAATACTACCAACCTCTCTCTTCTCTTTGGTGTCGTATAAGGCGACTAACGGACTAAAGACTGCACATACATACTACAGCATAGAGCGGCGATGGGCTCATCAAAATAATACTACCAACCCCTCTCTTCTCTTCGGTGTCGTAAATGGTGACTAACGGAATAAACACTACACATAGAACCAACAACATAGAGCGGCGATGGGCTCATCAAAATAATACTACCAATCCCTCTCTTCCCTTCGGTGTCGTAAAAGGCGACTAACGGACTAAAGACTGCACATACAACCAGAAGCAAAAAGCGGTGATGGGCTTATCAAAATAATACTACCAACCCCTCTCTTCTCTTCGGTGTCGTAAAAGGCGACTAAAGGACTAAAGACTGCACATACATTCTACAACATAAGCAAAAAGCGGCGATAGGCTAATCAAAATAATACTACCAACCCTCCCTTCTCTTCGGTGTTGTAAAAGGCGACTAACAGACTAAAAACTGCACGTACATTCAACAACATAGAGCGGCGATGGGCTTATCAAAAAAATACTACCAACCCCTCTCTTCTCTTCGGTGTCGTAAAAGGTGACTAACGGACTAAAGACTGCACATACAGTCAAGAACATAGAGCGGCGATAGGCTAATCAAAAAAATACTACCACCCCTCCCTTCTCTTCAGTGTTGTAAAAGGCGACTAACAGACTAAAAACTGCACGTACATTCAACAACATAGAGCAGCGAAGGGCTCATCAAAATAATACTACCAATCTCTCTCTTCTCTTCACTGTCGTAAAAGGCGACTATCGGACTAAACTCTTCATATACAACCAACAGCATAGAGCGGCGATGGGCTCATCAAAATAATATTACCAACCCCTCACTTCGGTGTCGTAAAAGGCGACTAACGGACTAAAGACTGCACATACATTCAACAGCATAGAGCGGCGATGGGCTTATCAAAAAAATACTACCAACCCCTCTCTTCTCTTCGGTGTCGTAAAAGGGGACTAACGGACTAAAGACTGCACATAGGTACATTCAACAGCATAGAGCGGCGAAGGGATCATCAAAATTATACTACCAATCCCTCTCTTCCCTTCGGTGTCGTAAAAGGCGACTAACGGACTAAAGACTGCACATACAACCAACAGCATAGAGCGGCGATGCGCTCATCAAAATAATACTACCAACCCCTCTCTTCTCTTCGGCGTTGTAAAAGGCGACTAATGGACTAAAGCTTGCAAATACATTATTATATTTTTAAAGCATTGACCATTTCATACTTTTATAGTCATTATCAGTATACGCCATACGCACATTTCAAATGTCATCTACTCAATAAATATTTATTCAAATTTAATACTAACTCGGGAATTTAGCGTGCCCTAGGGCAGGCAACACAGAAAAATGGCGGGCTACGAATTACGGCAAAATACGCTTCGCTCAAAATTAACGATAAAACTACATTATGACAATTCAATGTTTACTTACCGATGGTAGGTGATTGTTCTAATTGTTTTATGTCGACCTTTATAATTTCTGCATATTTTTATAGCGCAAACCGTCATTTTTAGTAAAATTAAAAGGCGTGCAAAAGATGTGCATCTTCTGCGGCGACACAAATGGCACTGAGCGATAGGTTTGAGCTTAGCGGCCAACAGTTGGCTGATATTTTTTTTGGACGCCGGCTCGCGGTAGAGACTCTATCTAGACATTATATAATCAAAGCTCTCAACATTTACCTACGAAATAATGTAAACTATTATAACAGAATGTTGAAACTTATAAACAACTTTGACTATATTAATGAAAAACGGCTATTTATCGTTAAACAACTATGTTAATCTATGTAAGTATCTATTGAAAAGTTTTTCACCATAACTACATAATATGTTGCTCTGTGTATGTGTATTGAGGAACAATTAATGAAATTATAATAATTCGACAAATTTGTAAAGACAGCTACAGTGAATTGACAGTCAGTAAGATTGTGTGGTTCGTGAAGTGAGTTTCACTCTTTCACGGAGAGAATATTTTGAATTTTTTCAACAATTAACCGTGTCGGAGAGCGGCGGAGGAACACTACCACCCCTTCTCTTCCCTTGGGTGTCGTAAAAGTCGACTTACGGACTAAAGACTGCACATCATTCAACAGCATAAAGCGGCGATAGGCTTACCACCAGTCACGCTGAGCACATGTGCAGTCGCTATTTGGTGGAAAGTGGACTATGGTAGAGGAGTGATTTTTCTGTCCTCATTACCTAGTCTATGACTAACCCTTCGGGGATAATAGTCGTGATTATATGTATGTACATACATATAATCACGCAATAATATATACACTATGTTTTCAACAAACCAGTGACCCGTCATTGCGCAGGATCGCAAACTGAACGCTGCACGATTGATTTCTCTATAAAGTCCATTTCCATGTCGTATTACATTTTCACACATAGGACAGTTACATGTTACATAATTGTGACTGTCCTATGTGTGAAAATGTAATTTAAATTTTATAACATATTTTGTTGTCACAATATTCGCTTTATTTTGTGCGTGATTTTAATTTAGAAACATACGTAAATTTTATTTTTTGTGAGTGATCTATGTGTAATGTTCTATTTTGTGTTTAGTTGGTAAGCCCTATCAAAATAAATAAATACTTAATTGGACGCAAAGCACAACTAGCGTCTTCCATTGCTTGGGTCGTCGAGTCTAAAGTCGACTTTAATGTTCTGTAGCGTAGTGAATATACCAGACCCGTCTTAAGACTACTCTTAAGTAGTGAATAGTGTCTAATACTACTAGTTAGAATCCACTATGAGGCTCTGTATCTCACATTTCTTTTAATTTTCCGGAGCTTTCACTAAGCCTCCTCTCTGTGGAGGTACAAGACCTTCAATTTGGGCTCAGACATATAATTTCAGAATTATACCAATTGGCGAACTCGGAAACCTGTTTACTTTTGGATGAAGTAATTAGATTTTTCTTTCCTACCTCGTAATTGCGGTAAAAGTTAATAACTCAATTGTACTCGGCTTTATTATTATGGAGAAATGAAAGATTGTCGTAACTTGAGGTATTATTACGTAGTTGATATATGGACTAAATAGACAATAAAAGAGCCTTGTTATTTTGTAGCTGTTTGAGATAACCTGCCTTCGACTTCGTGAGTGCCTACGGTCCCGAATGACAAAATGAATTACGAGCTTTTTCTTTGACTATTTACTTGTTTAACTTAGACAATTTTTAGTTAGTTTTTAGTTAGTTAGTTAGTTAGTTAATTTTTTACTTAAGGAGGTACGTTACCTTCTATTTTCTTAGTGATCGCGGGATTCTCGGTTAATCCTTAGAACCGGAATACTAAAATCCGAAGATTCACTTCTACCTTCGTTTTTATTGTCACTACTACTACCCATCACGTAAGTTGAAGTTCTAGCTCTTTCAGGTTGTAGTTTTTTATTTTTTTATTCTACGACGGGTAAGCGCTTGGCCTTCATCTCCTGATGGTAAGTGGCGATAAGGCCGAAGGTGAAAGCGTGCTTCACCCGGAATCCTTAACCACTGAGGAACTAACTGGCTATCTTATCTTTTTAACTGTTGGAACACCACAATGCTATAAACATCATCGTTATGGCACAGACTTAGATAAGACGGTGGTAGCTAGCCAGGCGGACTTAACGGCCCTACCACCAACCAAACCGAGTACACAAAGATGTACCCCCCGCTGAGAATCGAACCCGGGACCTCTGGGTCTGAGACCGGTAGCTTAGTCACTAGACCACATAGGCTGTTTAAAATAAATAAAGATGATCCGTCTAACTCTAAAATTGAGATACAAATAGTCAATTATCAAAATAGTAACAACTTTATTGCTTGCCATTAAAATTTCAATTTAAACTCCTGGAAAGCTCTAATGGGGCATCCTGAATCTATACAATCGTGCGATAGTTTTTGCTCACGATACGGCGACGGTGACGCCGCCGGAGGCAACTCGTCTCTAGTAACACAGACGTGTCTTTAGTCTAGACTGTTACCGATACTAAAACTCGTTAAAACATTACACGAAGCAGTGTACATTGTACAAAAAGATATTGTGGGACTTTTCCTAACTGATTGGCCTCACATCGCTACAAATAGATAATAATGGAAGAAGGGAAGTCATATGCCCCGCAGTGGTGAAAATTACCTACGCTTATAATAATTATAAAGTTAGTAAATCATCAGACCTAAGAGAGGAAAAAATCTGAATCTGGAAACAAGAAAACTATCGACGTAGTAGAAAACAACATTTAGAGAAACCTGGAAAAAATATTTGTAAAAGAAAACCTAACACTAGTAGTAAGTTCCTAGATAGCGCATGCAGTAAAACGCGCTAAATGATATATTTGCAAAAAGTCAAGAGTTGCGTTGGAAACAGACAGAGACGCAAAAAATAGATTCGTAAAACGATAGATTGCTGAATTGTGATAAAGATTCTGGAATTTAAAGAGCAAACACACAACACGTACGCACCCCGTTCCACTCCACAATAATAACAATAACTATTAATTTGTCGATAAAAATCCAAAAAGCAGGAGTGGAATGTTCTTGAAACAAAACTCTGATTGCAGAAAGAAAATGTTTTTTTTTTGAAAACTGATTTTTTGATACATAGTCCGGGTTTCAGATCACCAACACCAACCCGCATGTGGTTAGCGTGGTAAATATGCTAATAACCATCAATTGTAGCGAATACTTGAATTCGGGTGCCCTTTGATTCGCCTATTTAGTTCTAATTTCATATGGCCGAACTACGAGTATGTTGGCCTCAACTTTTAACGAACAATAGCTAGTCTAGCCTAACAGTTGTTTTCGCATTATATGTAGTTATGTCTAAGAATTGACCTAATTTTATAATCCCTAATATTAAATGCACTAAAATATTTCTTCATAACTTTCTTTCAGCACACGAAGATGATGATGTAGTGTTGAAAGCCCTAATTTATTATTATAATTAAGTAAGTTCAAACTTAATTTTTTTTATTTAATATTTATTATGCTGTGATATTTGCATAAGAACTACAGCTTCAAGAACTTTTGAGAAAAATGGTAGGATGGAGATAAGCCTGAATTGGTTTTTTTTTTATAGCAGAAGGAGGCAAACGAGCAAGCGGGTCACCTGATGGAAAGTAATCACCGCCGCCCATGGACACCCGCAAAACCAGAGGAATCGCAGGCGCGTTGCCGGCCTTTAAGGAAGGAATAGGCTCGTTTCTTGAAGATCCCTAAGTCATAACGGTCCGGAAATACCGCCGCCGAGAGCTGGTTCCACAACACTGTAGTTCGAGGCAAGAAATTTCTTGAAAAACGCACAGTAGTAGACCGCCATCCATCAAGGTGATGTGGATGGAATGACAGTCGATTGCGTGTAGTGCGGTGAAGGAAATCAGCGGCAGGGATCAAGCCGAACAATTCCTCAGAACACTCCCCATGATATATACGGTACAATATACAGAGAGACGCAACGTCTCTCCGAAGAGCCAGTGGATCGAGCCGTCCTGAAATAACCACGTCGTCGACAATTCGAGCAGCTCTGCGTTTAATGCGGTCAAATGGAAGGAGTTGGTATTGGGGTGCTCCAGCCCAGAGATGGGAGCAGTATTCCATAATGGTATAACAAAAACATTACGCCAAATAGCAGTACTACAGGAAAAATTTACAAGGTGTAAGAGGGGAGGGATAATTTCATCTCAAATGGTGATAATCATAGTCCGGCTTATGTCATTATAGCCAATCGCATTCGACTTGATTGACAGAATGACTTTACGGAGTTCATCTGAGGACACTAAAGAGAAGATAAAACATAAAAAAATGGAAGGAATGGGGCATGGAGGCTATGTTACTGAGGGTTCTCGATCTGGTAGCATGGTCGAGAGTCGAAGAGGTCGAGAAATGTAAGTTAAGATCATCGAGCGGAATAGAGGGTGGCAAGGGATCGCTTGTAGGCTTTACCAAGACTTCAATTACGAATTTCCAAATGTTGGACGGGGAGCATTTTGTGACGTTATTGTGTATGTGTCTGCGTTTGGCTGCCCTAACCATCTGATTACAATTGTTTCTAGCAATTCTATATACCTCCCAGTTTCCGTCCGTGCGCTCGCGTTTAAACCTACGGAAGACACGATCGCGACTATTCATAGCCATCTGCACACCTTTGGTAAACCAGGGTGCAGGGGGGCGCTTCAGCTTAACCTGTCGTATAGGTGCATGTTTATTGAATAACGCCACAATAGCCACATTCAGGTAGTCGACCTTGCCATTGATATTGTCAGACTCATACATAGAGCCCCAGTTTATAAAACTAGCGTCAAGCTTAAGGGTGTCATAGGTGCTTAGGGGTGAAAAGTTACGCATGGGTACCACAACTGGCTTCTGCTTAGCCATATGAAGTTTGTTGCTGGCAAGTAAGAGGTCGTGCCGTTAAAACTCTGAAACAGGATGTTGTGTATGGGTCGGGACGTTGTCAGTGCTAGATGTGATAATTTAGTCTAGCCAGGTGTCGGGAGAATGTAAATTGTGATGAATGGTTCAGCCTAGTGTCGCATTTGGGAAGTTTAAATATGGCGTTTAAAGAGTTAAGCGAAATAAAAATAGGAAAAGAAAACACATTATGGAAAAGTAAAATTGTGCGAAAAGAATTAAGGCTTATGGCTTGTATGCCATTGACAATTAGGATTACAAAAAATTCGGCGATCCAATATAATTCACATTGACTGACTTGACTGAAGAAAACCACATAATATAGACTGTTTACCTAGTTATCTGCACTATTTTCTATTTACAAGATGATTAATTCGCAACATTTAATACATTCCAGTCTCATTTCTGTTTCATTCAATAATTTGATGTAACTGATAAAATTAGATAGGACGGAATTGCTTATTTATTCAATAGGTTCCTCTTTAGTAACGAGCTTTGAACATTTCTACTGCACTAATTATTTGGAGTGCATTTTATTTCATGTTCAAATTTTATATTTTATTAGAATAATGTTCATTTAATGTAAGTGGTAAATGATGATGATGATGAATAGAAGTGAAAGTGTTTTTCAAATTTTATAAAATGTGCATATTGCCAAAATTTAATTTTAATATTTGTAATTTGGTAAAGTTTGTGAAATTATTCTTATTAATTGACAAAATGGGAAACTATCAATCATCACTCTGATTACAACTCTAAATTCAAAGTCAAAGTCAAATCTTCACATGCACTTGACGTCAAAAACTATTTAAGTGTAAAAAAATATTTTTAGTTTGGAGTAAAAAAGTGAATCTAATAAATGTAAACTTAAACTATAACCACTATTATACTGTGTAGTAACCACTATTATAACGTAACATCCGGTATTAGAAATATAACCTCTTCTGTTATTTGACGATGACAAAAATTACATACTTTAAAGTAAGTTAGATAATTTATGCAAACATTGATAAATCTCAATCTGGGTACCATTGCCACTGCTTTATCTAGTACCGAATTATTATATCAATATACACGAAACAGAAGCATGCTTTATCAAATTGTTAACAATGAGGATGAATTGAAGCGCATTGAATTGATCTCAAGTAGGTACGCCTTGTGGTTCCTAGAATTGTATCGGGAGGAGGGACACGTCTTGGCCTTGTTAGCTCTCGTGTCGGTATGTGTCGAGCAAACATGGAACTGAGCTCCAACCGGTCGTATAGTAATATGGAATTTGGACGATATATTTGCTAAATGTACTAATGATCTAGCTAGCTTTGTACGTTTATATTTGCTAAAGGTACCTATGATCTAGCTAGCTTTGTATGCTTATTTATTTATAAATCGGGTATGTTAGCTCATATCGAGTTTGTGAATAAAGGAAGATCTTTAAGATTTGCCTTCATTATTTAGCCTATTATAGTCCAACTCTAGGGTAAAGCCTTCTCACCTCGCCTCTCCCATACCGGAAAACGGTTACGTTACCTTACTTTTACTATAATTGCCTACACAAATCACCCCTTATCCGTGTTTTGACAGCTCACATAACATAAGATAATACATTTTTAAAGTGAACAGGCTAGCACAAGACAAAGATGATTGGCATAAAAAGGACGCAATAAATAGGCCTACGCCCAGCAGTGGGCTGAAAAAAGCTGGAAATGATGATGATGATGAGGCAATTGACTTTGCTGCACCTGTTGTTATGCGGAAGCGAATTCCAGACGCGAAGACAGCTAGTGATGCTATTTTTTTCACGCAACTCACACACACATTTTTATATAAATCAAAGTACTAGAACCTAAATAAAGTGGCTACTCAACAAATTGTTAAGTACTATTATGTTAAATGAGAGCGATTCTCTCCTGGCACAAGTGTTCTCACACTCCAAAGGAGAGAATCAACCGATATTAATGTTTAACTGATTTTCTGTTGATAAATAAATATTTTTCATTTTTTCATAATATACCCTCACTAGCCGTCTTCACCTTACCAACTATGTAGCAACAAATGACCTAACGAACTTAACGTGCCTTCCAGAGCAGCGAAAAGCTCGAGTTTACTTTAATAAGTTTTAAGCCTCGGCAAAGGGGCCGTCCATTAGTCCTCCCTCCCCCTTGGTGATGTTTAAGAGTAACCCCCCCCCCCCCCAAATCACGTGTATTTTTTAGTAGGTACATATTTAGAATATTTTTTTAGAACAGGTATAAAGTATAATCTTATTTTATTCTACAAAATTAAGGACCGCATGATAAAATGTCTAGACAGAAAGGTTGCAGATTGTTTTTTTTAAAACGGCGAGTCAATGTCACACTACATCACACGCGCCGCTTTCGGTTTAGAAATCGCGTCGCGCGTTTGACGAAAAATTAAATACACATGATATCTTACTAGACCCCCCCTCCCCCCTTGTGATATTTCGTGATTTTTGCCGAACCCCCTCCCCCTCTTTCGAGACTCACGTGATTAATGGACGGCCCCAAAGACCACTGGCGATTTGTTACGCGGCTAGTGAATTTCTTGTTTATCGCGCGTTATACTGTGGAAGTCTTAGGCAATGGTTAAAAAAGGACGCAATGAATGGAGATTTTCGCTAGTGGTAACGTAATTGATAAGCTAAACTTTTTTATTTAATTAAGATAAATGTTTCTTTAAAATGTCTACCTACAAGTGGTTGGAACTGCAAGAAATGGCCTGTAAACAAGTAAAAACAGAAAAATATTACACTGCCAATAAGAGTCTTTCATAATAAAAACGTTCCGAAACACTTACGGTATTTCATGAAGTTCCGGAGCTTTAATTTTATTTAATTAAATTCTTTTCGAGCTCAGCTTCAACCAAGCCACTATCTGTTCAAGCAAAGTGATTTTAAAGCTTAATGCTTTGGAATTAACGTAGTTATTCTATGAATCTGCAAAGATAATTACAGTTGTTAGTTTTGGGAACGTTTCTTGCTTTTGAAGCTTTAAAATTGTGTTTCATAAATTGTACTGGTTATAAAGAATCCACTTTTATGTTTTCATTCAAAATTTAGGTACGTGAATTTTTTCAGCTTGTACCTATACAGAATATTATTTTAACTAAAATAATAGTCGTGAGTGTATTGTATTTAAAAAGTAATAATAATTAATTCAATATTTTTTTTCAACTTCCGCCATTCTATCAAATGCTGTACATACTTACTGTACTGTAAATCCTTTATTTTTAATATACGAGATAATGCATTCAGGCATACCATTCTGCCTGAGAAGACGCAGATGGTTATTTAGGACTCCCTCTCAATAGAGAGGGAGTCCTTTAATAAAAGGGGGTGTAGAGTCATTCGGGTTAAAAGCACGCACTTTGACATATTTGATCTCATTAAAACGCTAACAAAATGTTGACAGGAATAAAGTAACATTATCTAAATAGACAATTTAAAGTACTTATTTTTGAAATATAAGACGCGTGGTCGGAATGCGTATCTTGACCCGTATTGCGGGTTCAAGAGATCGCTTAATGGGTAAGTGAACGCGAAAAATATTTTTTTTAATAACCCCTCACTCTTGGAATTTAAATGTCAAAAATAATGATAGCAGGAGCGCCATAATTTTTTTTTTGCGGATGACGTCACAATTCCCGTCTTTTGCAAAAAAAAAATATTACTCTAAAATCAAACCATATTTTGTCGTTCTGTAAACAACAATATACTAACTGATATATTTCCTATCCATCAGGTATCAAAATAAAGTGATGATTGCAACAGTTTATTTGTCTTACAGTATTTCTCTAAAAATCACTTGGAAATCGGTAACATGAATACGGATTTATACGCTTTATCTAGTAGTATTAACGATGTATTTCTTACAACTTATTATCTAAATACGATCATTATGCTCAATAATATTTTTCTAATAAAAACGGTACTTACATTAGATAAATTCAATAAAAATAGCACACAAAACTCAGCGACTTAGTCACTCCGACACAGAAATTGGCGCAACTGTCAACGTCGAATTTGACAGAACCGAGCACAGACTATGCGATATTTTGCAATCACGATGCATAAAATGTACCACAGAACCGAAATAATCGACCTTGTTCATACTAAAGTAGTCTGTAAATCTATGAAAACACGGTACAAAGTCAAGTGGGAGAGAGCGGTCTCATGCGACCGCTTTGGGTTTGACGGAATGGCGCGAACTGTCAGTGCGGTCTCATGCGACCGCTTGGGGTTCTAATAATAAACCCAAAAAATATACCTACCTAATATCAACTATTTTTATTAGTCATAATCAATAGTCTCTGATTAACCCTTAGGGGATGGTGGTCGTGATTATAATAATATGTATGTAGGTATGTACCTACTTACGTATAATATATTTTTTTATTTATCCTTAAATAAATTTATAATGACAGTCACCATATGATAAAGTCCTTGACAATACTTACTTATAACAAAAAAAATGTATTACACTTTCAAGCAAACAAAATAACAATAAACCGTTAGATTTGATAATGCTAACTACCCACCAAGATTAAATGGACTAAAAGGGTATTTTTTTTAATGGATTACATAAATCAATTCGTATATCAATGTCTACACTTATAATACCTACCTGCCTATATAATGCCTTAACAGATCGGACTGGGTTTTTATACGTATATTATTGTGTAGGGGTAAAAGGTAACTACGCACGTAAGGGTAATTGTGTTCGCATGCGTTCTCTTAACTCCGCTCTCTTACCCCACAAGCTATTATTTAAAAATCTCGTCTCAGTTCAATAGTTATTTAAGTAAACTCAAATATAACAACGTAAGCAATAACATAATTAATGGTGTTATAATATAAAAATTACTTGCTGTGTTTAAACTGTGTTTAAGTAGACGAAACAAACTTTTCCCTGACACAAAAGATAGCAAAATAGAACGCTAGTTTTGTATTTTTGTGGTATTGTATTGCTTACACTACGAGGATCAAACGAACGCGTGGCTCCAAGATGGCTGCTCGCTCCTAAATTCTTCAAACAACGGAAACGATTCTTTCACACCCCGAATAGTTAGGGGCACTGCGTTCTCTTACCCAATGCGTTCAGTTACCCCGAATGACTCTACATACCCCCAAAAAATCTCCTACACTTCTCCTATTGGCCGTCAGTGTGATCCGAGACTGCCTTAGGGATGAATTATATTAGACCGGGCCGTGCACGGGGCGTGCCGTGTACGTGGCCCGAACGGGGCACTGATTTGAAAAATATATGCAACGTCTCAAATCAGTGCCTCGTCCGGGCCAAGCACACGGCACGCCCCGTGCACGGCCTGGTCTTATATACTTAATTCATCTCTTATGCAAACACCAATTTATCTTAACTTACCCCAAAGGGGAAACCTAGACAATAAATACATACATACGTATAATCACGACTATTATCCTCGAAGGGTTGATCAGAGACCAGGCAATGAGCTCAGCATGCTCAGTGTGTCAGGTGGTGAATCCATCGCCGCTCTATGCTGTTGGTTGTATGTGCAGTCTTTAGTACGTTAGTCGCCTTTTACGACATCCAAGCCATGGGAAGAGAAAGGGTGGTAGTATTCTTTCACCGCTACGCGACACGGTTAAAGCCTAGACAAGTGGCATAATAATGACATATGGTATAGCGACGATCTTCGCAAGGTGGCTGGCAAGAGCTGGATGAGAGTGGATGCGGATTGTGCGCGGTGGCGTGATTTTGGGGAGGCCTATATCTAGCAGTGGACAAATATAGGCGGATAATGATGGAATATAGAACGCTGAATGTATGGGATTTGACGTTCTGTCAACGCTCGTCATTTAGCGAACACTAAATTAGTAATTCAAGAGCTAACTTATGCAACATCATTGTTTATTTTAACCAGATTGGGTCAGCAAGGTGGGCTAGGGCTACGGTTGCCACCTTTATTAATGACGAATCATAGAATAATAGCTAAAGCATAGAAGGAGTCCAAATGAGACTCGTATAGTTGTCCTATTTTTTTTAAATGGGCCTTAAACATTGAAAGAAAAGAGACAAAATAAGTTGCCAAAAACGTCAAATGTCTAGCGAATAAAAAACCCGTCACCATTTATGATACAAAATTTAAAAGCGACTTAAACAAAATGTAATTCGAATGATGACCAAACGGAGTGCCCACTCAAATGTCATAGCACTAATATGCTTTAGTTATTATTATGAGTGACGAATAAAGTATTTCTTTCATTTTGTTAAAACAAAATTAAAGAACATAGCTCAAAAAAAGAGTATTAATTTATTTGTCCTTGAAAACGTAGGTATTTTCTGTTGCTCTTTGCGACATTTAACAAATATTTGTCTTTTACGTCAATAGTTTTATGTAAATAGAGTATTTTAGCGTACTTTATTGGTGTCGTAGATTATAAAGTACGCCTACAGGAAAAGGAGGACATTACTTAATTTTAACTCAAAAAAGAGTATTTATTTATTTGTCCTTGAAAACGCAGGTATTTTTTGTTGCTCTTTGCGACATTTAACAAATATTTGTCTTTTACGTCAATACTTTTACGTAAATAGAGTATTTTAGCGTACTTTATTGGTGTCGTAGATCATAAAGTATGCCTACAGGAAAAGGAGGACATTACTTTATTTTAACTCAAAAAAAAGTATTTATTTATTTGTCCTTGAAAAGGCAGTATTTTTTGTTGCTCTTTGCGACATTTAACAAATATTTGTCTTTTACGTAAATAGAGTATTTTAGCGTACTTTATTGGTTCGCAGATTATAAAGTACGCCTACATTAAAAAGAGGACAATACTCTATTTTAGTGTACTGGTGGCAACCCTAGTTATGGCCCAATCTCCTTACGTGATGTTGTGCATGTGGGAGACCTGTGCCCAGTAGAAGGACGTTTGCGGGTTGATAATGATTATTTTTATTTTATTGCCTAGTCTCTGACTGACCCTTCGGGGATATTAGTCGTGAATATATGTATGTATATACATAAGAAGGCAGCAAACGAGCAGTGGGGTCACCAGATGGAGAGCAATCACCGCCGCCCATGGAGACCCGCAAAACCAAAGGAGTCGCAGACGCGTTGCCGACCTTTAAGAAAGGAATATATGGTTAAGGAAGGAATAGGAATTGTGAGGGGGAGGGGGGAAGGGCCTCCAGAACTCTCACTAGCCGGACGAAACACAACAGCACCAAGTGCCATTATTTCACGCCGGATATTCGTAAGAGGGTGGTATTACCCCGGGCAGCCGGCCCAATGCGTGCTGCAACGCAGCGTGGCTCTACCACTCAGTCAGTGTCACTCATTTAGCACCACCCAGGGGTCACGTGTTGGGTCTCAAGGGTAAACCTACGGACGCTTTTAACCGCATCTATGGTCTAGTGACTAAGCCACCGGTTTCAGACCCAGAGGTCGCGGGTTTGATTCCTAGCGGTGGGTACATCTTTGTGTGCTCGGTTTGGTTGGTGGTAGGGCTGTTAAGTCCGCCTGGCTAGCTACCACCATCTTATCTAAGTCTGTTGCAATAACAACGATTTTTATAGCATTGTTGTGTTCCGACAGTTTGAGATGAGATAGCCAGTTCCTCAGTGGTGGAGGATTCCGGGTGAAGCCCGCTTCCACCGTCGGCCTTATCGCTTACCATCAGGTCTCACCTGAAGGCCAAGCGCTAACCCATTAAATAAAAAAATATAAAAGGACGCCAGTAACTTTAACCACCTATAAATAATTATATGTTTTTTAAAATTTTTTTGTGTTAGCTTAATCTGTAAACTTGTCTACTAATTTACTTTTGACAATCGTTAACGAATGAGGGGGCAGAGTACTGTACACCCATTCTATGCAGACTAAAGGTTAGTAGCAAACTAAAATCTCAGGGTCAACAACGCGCATGTTATACACATGGTATTTATTTCAAGCATACGCTAAGTATAGTTATATCAGGCGAAAAGTAAGGCTGCTCAGCGGACTGTAATAAGTTGACGAAATAATAAACCCGGAAGATGTCGTTCCCGGAAGTTTCCGAAAATCTTCACTTCATCAATGGAGTTTAAGAAGATTAATTTGATTCTCTAATAATAGATTTTATTTGTTTATAATTTTATATTCGCAGTGTTGAATCTCTATTGATTTAATTGTTACAAGAGGTTTGAAAGGTATTATATATAGGATATATATATAGGATAAATTACATTAATTACAATTAAGATACATAAACTTATACATCTATCTATCTAACATAAAAACACCCAGACCCGAAATAAATTTAGAAAAACAGTTTTTTTTCTAAATTGACCCAACCGGGAATTGAACCCGGGACTTAAGATATGGCGCAACGCCAGAACCGGTGCGCTAACCACTCGACCAAGGAGGTCGTAAATTATCTAAAAATAATACTTATGTCTTCATTAGTCCTGCAGCAGAATTTGAGAAAAAGAGAATAAAGATAATATTAACAGTACTTACCTTTATTGCCCGGCGTGACGTCATTTACTCAACATGGCGGTCTTAAGCGTTTTTGCGGTAAATTTAAATCGGAATATAAAAACGAAAAATAAATATTGTAAATAATCGAGTTTTTAAAAAATAGTGTATTCTTAGGATAAAATATGTAAGCAGGTATCATTTTAATATGATTTTGAAATTTAGTCAACTATCCTATTGGGTGTTTTGATATTGGACATTATGAATATCCGACTTTTTAACAATTTGTTGTTTTTGTAACTTGACATTATGGCCATTAGACGTTTTAGCAATTTGTTGTTTTGACACCTGGGTATTATGACAATTGGCCCAACATAAATGGCGGAGTCATTTTCGCGACTTCGACATTTTCGAATGTTAGCACGCCCGCCGGGTGTGGCTTCGCCATCTCTGTAGTCCCGGGTTTAATTCCCGGTTCGGTCAGCCTAGAAATAACTATTGATTTCAGGTCCGTGTGTTTCCTATTAAAAATAAGTATATTTATCAGTTATCTAGTTTAACTAATAAAAACAAGTTACCAAAGAAGTTTAACTTGGGCTAGCCGATTCGTGTGAGAGTATGAAAGTCATGATTAAATAAATAAATAAATCTTTCCTACAATCACACTAATTATCTAGCCCAAGAGAAGCTTCGAAGAAACTCGTTAAATGGTTACTAGACAACGGATAAACATACTTAAAATACTTAAATACATACTAATTATACATAGAAAACACCCCAAACACAATTTAGAAAAACAACAATTTCTAAATTGACCCGACCGGGGATCGAACCCGGGACCTCAGAGATGGCGACACCATGAAAACCGGTGTACAAACCACTCGACCAAGGAGGTCGTCCTATTTTTTTTATTTTTTTTTTGTGTGCTCCCGGCTCTAACGTAATCAGAGCATATTTTTTGCTTTTTATCTTTTTTTCTTGTTTGCATGTAGGACTTCGTCCTTTTTATTGAGATGGACTGATGGTCCACTCCTATCAGAATTGCGGGGCACAATGGGGGGAAGAATAAAGAGGAAAGAATAGGGAGAATAAGAAATAAGGGGGGAAGAAAGGAATTGAAGTAAATTTATTTATTTTTAAGATTTTGGGTTTTGGGGGTTACAATTTTTCTTTTGTTTTATTTATTTATATTTTAAAATTTTAGATTGTATATTTTATTTTAGGTGTTTATTTTCATTGTTTATTTTCTTTATATAGTTTAAATTTAAGTTAAGTTTAATTTGTTTAGATGTTTTTGTAATTTTTAATTTAATATTTTAGTTATTAAATTGGTTGTAGGCTTATTTAGGTTTATATAATTTATATTATCCAATCTGTTATTATAATAAGAGTTTAAGTTACGTTTATTCGTATAGATATCTACTTTAGTGTTAATTATATTTGTTTTTATTCAATTTGTTTAATTTATGTTATTGTGTATATGTTGTTTTATTTAGGTTGGTTTTGGTTATGTTAGGTTTTAGTTTTATTATTTAGTTATAAGTTAAGTGTTTGAGTTAGTTTTAATTAATTAATTTAATTTGGTGTTGTTTGTTGTATTTGTTTTATTATGTTAGTTTTATTTGTTATAATTTGTAATTAAGTTTAATTTATGTTGTTTTATTGTAGTTTGGTTTAGTTAAGTTAGGTCTAAGTTTTATTTTTATAGTTATAAGTTAAGTATTTATGTTAGTTTTAGTTATTTATGTGATTATTTGGTAATATTATTGTTTACTTATTTTATATTTTGTTAAGTTTATTATTTATTTAGGTTTAGTTATATTTGTAAATAATTAATTTGATTTGTGATGTAGATAATCTAATAACCGTAGTCGGTCTGGCTCTGCAGGCGCAGGACCATTGACCGAATACGGGGACATTCGCTAGTGTTCGTGGCATTATGGCCGGTATCAACCCTTGTGCCCATGCGCAGGTTATGGGCCGAGCAATTGTAGCACTTTGGCCCCTGGGTCTTGTTGGGGCATTGTGCTACTTGGTGGCTCGGACTGGCGCAGTGGGCACAGGGTTTCCTTTCGGACTTACATTTTGCCTTCGTATGGCCGTATTGAAGGCATTCCCGACACTGCATAAAACGGCTGAAGTCCTCAACGTGGACCCTACTACGGTCCACGTTGAGTCTCCCGAACGCTAAGATGATAAGTCGCATCTCGGGGGTGACCTCGACAACCGCGTTATACAGTGCCGGGTTTCTATTTGATGTCAGGAAGCATATACGAGTGATCGCCACGTCGTTTTGAGCAGCAAGGACCTCCGCTAGCTCCTCGCGGGCAACATCCTTTGAGATGCCCTTCAGGATAAGCAGCGGTGGTCTCTGCTTCGCCTGCTCAGCGGCGAAATTAGCACTCTTAGCGTGGCGGGCTATAGTCTCCTCGCATTGCTTCCTGTCATCAAATTCTACCCTCAATTTGGCCTTGGGCAACGACTGGATCCTTATCGGGGCGTATTTGTGCCTCCGGAATGACACCTCCTGTTTCCAGCGAGATACCACCTCCGGAGGTTTCAAAGTGCAGTCATAAGATGAGATTATGACTGCGGGGTGGGTTTTGGGCGAAGATGGTATAGCCCTGGCGGCTACGCTAGACTGAGAAAAATGGATTGAAGTCGACATAGTAAAATATTATGCAAACATTTTAAAATACCCTGCTTACCGCTAATAAAACAGTGCGCAACACTTTAAATAGTGACACGAATGTATAGTTATTCTGCTGGGCATTAAACTTTATTGTGCAAGAAACCTCACCAAAATATAAAGTGCACATGTCCTATCTTTTATCGTACAATTGTGGATATCATCATAATCTATAGTGATCAAAGCACAATATTATTAGCAACGTCTTAAATGCACCATAAAATATCGTTTTTTGCGTAGAAAGTTATGGTTCAAAGAGTTGCATCATTACATTTGATGCAATGCATGTATACATTTCAAACTATGCAGCAAATTTTATAGTGCCATTCTCGATTATTTCACAATAAGTATAACAATCCCGAGGAACATTAAAATTCAGTGCGCATACATATTATTGCACGATAAAGTATCGTGCCAGGTTGAAAAAAATATTGCTCAACACAAAAAAGTATTATGTAAGTTTTAAAATATATGGTGCGTATGCACATAAAGATTACGTGCATGCATACCATTACAATTCAGTGCGCATACATATTATTGCACGATAAAGTATCGTGCCAGGTTGAAAAAAATATTGCTCAACACAAAAAAGTATTATGTAAGCATTAAAATATATGGTGCGTATGCACTTAAAAATTACGTGCATGCATCGAACGCGGGGGGACAGGGAACGGGGTATAGGCGAGTCGACGACATCTTTTCTCTCATTCATCATTGTGACCTCTCGAGCGTGTGTTGCGTGTTTGCTGTGATTTCTTGCGTAGGTACCTATCGTGCTGTGCTTTTAGTAAACCTAATAATGGATCCCATGGGAGAACTTCTCAGAAAATGGGGCTTTGGTGAAGAAATAATTGAGCACTTCTCCAGTAAGTACTTACCTAGTTTCCTATTTTTTCGTTTCGTCAGACACGTGCGTGGTTAGTGTTGAAAAAAATAGAATAAGTACCTTCCATCGTATATATCGCTGGTACCTACATGCTTAAGTTTTAAATATTTAACAGTGCCAAATTCTAGTAAGTAAATACCGACATGAAACACTAATAATTTATTGTTTTCTGAGGTTTAAGCGAGCACTATACATTGAAATGAAACACTTTTTACGGATTTACTCCAATGATATTTTAAGGTCATTGATTTACTCGCGTATAATTTACAATTACATAGTTTATTACTATTACTATTATAAAAGTGTTTCATTTCAACATATAATTTAGGTAGGTAAGTAAACGGTGTGTTCTTCTGTGGCCGGACCACAGTTACAGTACTCAGATGCTATAGTTCGAAATAATACCTTCCTAAAGTCTACTTTCATCGGAATATATATATTTTTAGTACCTCAACAGATAACTTTTTAATTAACAATTTATGTGGTCCGGCCGCGAAGCAGTGCTCTCTCGCCGCGCCACCTCAAATTAAATAAAGTATAATGAACTATTAAGAAATCAATATCCCGATGAAAGTAGACTTTAGGTAGGTATTATTTCGAACTATAGCATCTGAGTACTTAACTGTGGTCCGGCTACAGAAGAACACACAAGTAAACGTACTTTTGTTTAACATTTGGATTAAAAAAGCATTATTTGGGATTCTGATAGCGATTCTATCGCGATAGCAATAAGTACCTACCTATTATTTTTACCCACGACCGACGGACCGAACGGAACGGAGGCGGTATACCTATTATATGCGTTTGGGGTTAGAGGTTGTTTGTTTGTATGGATGTCTGTTAGCATTTTCCTCGGAAGCTACTAGGCCGATTTCGATACGGTTTTTTGCATTCAAAAGGTATCATTTCAGAGCAGCTTAGACATGTTTCATGGTGGTAGATCACCAGGGGCCGCTGCAGCAACCAGATAAGTCGTCACTTGAAAAGTTCTCAAAAACTACTAAACTGATTTCGATGCGGTTTTCTGTAATAGGTATCTAGGTTATCGGCGTTGGTTCTTAGATATGTGTTATGGTGTTTAGCTGCTAGGGGGCGCTGCTGAAATAATTTCCCCATTTATCTCCAGCCCCCTAACATGACCACTGAAACGCGATATGATATAGTGATTTATCACGTTTACTGTCAAAAGACAATGGATTTTGACAGTTCATTGCCGATAAAAGGCTGTATCACGCGTTAAATATCGTGTTTCGTCGGTTAACCCCCTAAGCACCGTAAAACCAGACACAATTGAAAATCAATTGTTTTTGCGACCGCCGGCGGTCTTATGATGCTTGACCTACGGTTGTTGTTATGCCGCGTCCGCACGCTTGGCACTTGCCGTAAACTCGAAACCTCTACAAACGTTTGGATTTGTTCGACGGATCGGCTACAGGCGCTTGCTCACGTAAGTAAAATTTTAAACACTGAAAAAAGACGACAACCTCAGGCGGGAATCGAACCACGCACCTTCCGCATTCCGGGCGGCAGCATCAAGCACTGACAAATTTCGACGGGTGAAAACCAGACCTCGGTAGCCAAGTGGTTAAGGCAGCCGCCCGGAATGCGGAAGGTGCTTGGTTAGATTCCAGCCTGAGGTTGTCGTCTTTTTTCAGTGTTTAAAATTTTACCTAAGTATCTCAGTCGTTTTTCATTTGGTCAGCTTGTAATTTTCGTAGTTTAAAGTACTCATTGACCATTACCCAAAACCGTTTTTAATAGTGGGGTCAACCTGCAACCTTGCGCACATTATTTTTATGAAAAATCTATACACCTTCATTTTGTTTTCAATATTTTCTTTCTTAGATAATATTGACTCCACCGATTTTTGTTGATGGCAAAAAATGATAGTATATATTTGACATATGGCACAGAAAAAAGAAATCGGCTCGATATTCCAACATTGACCACTATGTTCATTTTTTACAAGTTTTTATTTTCAAAATGGAATCACTGTGCGGCGGTGTCCTGACTTGCTCCTGTTGGCCATTCAATTTGTGATTTATTGTTTGTTTATTTGGTTTTAGGAGAAGGGATTGACCTTGCAACGGCCTTGCAATTGTCGCCGCGCCATATAGACGCATTGTTTACCAAAATTGGGGACCGATCTCGGTTTGAAAATAATCTAAGCCTCTATAAACAAGAGCAAAAAATGGTTAGTCAGTGGTCAAGCCAAAATCTAATAAATATTTTATTTGACATATTATATCCCATGGTCATTAAAGTTTGTGGCAAATGCATAAACAGTGCGATTAAAAAAAAATATAGATCTGTGCCGCGGGCCGCCAGTGCCAAGTGTCAACAGATTTTTGCGATTTTAGACCATTATTTTTCTACGAACTCTCAATTACGTTGCCTATACCTATACTTGGTTGGACTGTAGCCTTAGAGGGGCTCTATGGAGAAAAGACTTTAATTTTTTGAAACTAATTTAATAAAACTTGAAATTTACCTCCCATAACCCCCCTTTTTTAGGTCCTAATAGAGGTCATTAATAGGAACACTTTAGGTCAATAAAATTTTTTTCTTAAACCGCACCGTTTTTAAGTTATATTCGTTTTAAAAAAAATTGACACGTACAATGTTTAGCTATTTTATTGATGACTGATATAAGTTTGAAGTTTAATTTTTTTTTGTTAAAGTTGTTAGTAATCATGTCCTTGAAACGATAAGCATATAAAAAGTAAGCTTAGTCTTTTTGCCCCTATCGCTACAATAGTACAGTACCTAAAGGTCGAAAAGTCTTAGCCAGATTTTCATAAAAAAAGTTGTTCTTTCACAACCCCCCCTTTTTATAGGTTCTATTGATGGAGGTCATTATTAGGAACACGTTAGGTCAATAAAGTATTCACGTAAACCGCACCGTTTTCAAGTTACAAGCAATACCGTAAAAAGAGCATTTGACTTAAACTGCATTTAACTTAAAAATGGTGCGGTTTACGAAAAAACTTTATTGACCTACAGTGTTTCTATTAATGGCCACTATCCATAAAACCTATAAAAAAGAGAGGTTATGAGGGACATTTTTTTTTAAATTATTGTTAAAAAAAAAATTTCAAAGATTTTTTTTTTTCGGTTTTTTAGATTGCCCTTACATAGTGTCCCTAAGGCTATACACCAACAGCCCCTAAGATGACACTCTGACCCTATAACTTTATATAGGTACCTCTTCCTTTTTCTCCTGTAGGTATATCTTTTTTATTTCGGTCGTGTGATATTAGTTTAAAAAAAATGTATAGAAAACATTCGGTCGGTGTAGACGAGAACCTAAGTTTTTTTTTATTGTGTGATTTAAATCTATTATGGTATTTCAGGCGAGTACTAGCTTCAACGATCTTTCATCGCTATTGCGGTCTGCTATAGGCGGTCAGGAACAGGGGGACTTCCTTGACCTCGATAATCAAAGACCATTAATTGACTTGGAGGAGCTTACTGAGCGCCAGAGTTACAACCTACCAGAGGGAAAGCCAACCGACCAACCACACAACCAGCGGGAAAGCCCGCTGCTGCTTTTTAAAGATTTGTCAGACGCACCCACACCAGCCGCTAGCAGCACTCCTAAATCCCAAGGTCGGGGAAATCAGGTAAAATCAGGCTTACCTACTTCTAAGCTCTAGTCAGATATAGCGTGCAGCTTCATGCAACGAAATGAATGAACGTAATTTGTTTTAGGTTGTTACTCTCTGTGAGGCGACGAATCAGGGGCAGGCTTTATTGAAAGCTTGCCAGAGAGCAAGCCAGACAGGACCTCTGGAGACCAAACTGCGAAACCAGCTGTGTACATATTTAATAACGCAGCTAACGCCGGCTGACAAAAATGTAAAGCTGCCGGAAAACCACCATCTCCTGCAGATTAGCCAAGATATAGCGCGCCTTTGTGACTCAGAAAGTGCGGCGCTTTACTACTGCCCTTCCATCGGAAGAGGAAAATTTACACCAAGAAAGAACACATCCGGGTGGCTGGTGAATGCCCGATATAACCGAAGAAAAACCCTGATGAGCCTAGGATTCGTGGAGCCACCAGCCAAACGATCTCGTTCGTGTTCTACGGACACCGGGTCACCAGCGCCCCAGTCAGAGCCTGCCAACAACGATCCAATTGATTTGAGTCACCTGGAAGCGGGTAAGATGCATTAAATAGTCAGCTGTTTCAGACATATATTAATGAAAGCAACCTCCTACTAGATAGCCGATGACAGATACAGTTTTCTTTGTTTTGAAACCCAGTGCAATATTTATTCCAAATATTTCCAAAAAAGTGCCTTGCTCTCAGTCTTAAGTTACAAGAATATAACCCTGGAACAGGGTCTTCGACAGTAGTTATTTTTCCTCTTGAGGTACAGAACGTAATGGTCGGTTGTGGCAAAACGTCTTTATTTTATTATATTGTATTCACATTATTTATTTTGTTTCAGGTGAAATTGATTTGGTAAAAAGTGCCATAGACCAGCTGAAGGGAGACATCGTGGGCGTACCCTGGCCGACAATAGAAGAACTGTGGTCGGAGACAGTTAGAGCTCGGCTGTATACTTGTTACCACGAAACGGGAAAGGTTCAGGAATATTTGAACACCTATCCTGTCTTGAAGGGGTCTGAAGGCTGGAGACTCCTTATTAAGGATTTTGAAGTTCTTTACCCAGCCGCAGCTGACGGGCTTGCTACGTGCAAGGAACTGGTACCTAAAATTATCAGTTACTCGCAAAATAAAATTAAAAGCCTGAAGGACAAATTTGTTGTTGCTACCATCAAAACAATTACGGAGCAGTGTATGTTAAGTGGTGAGTTTCTCTTAAATTTACTGCTGAATACTTTATTATATTTTTGGAACTGACAGTGACAGCATGTAACTTGAGTACTAAATAACTTTTAGATGTCTGAGTATTTGGGAGTTTAAAAACCAAACTCAATTTAACAATCTCTGTAAAATATTTTTACCAGCTTAATGAGTACAATCGACGGCAGCCCCACTTACGAATTTATTCGAAAAACAATGTTTTCATTGAATTCATTTTTCTTTCAGATGATGACGATGTCACTATAACTGGAACCATAATATTACTAGGCTGCCTCTACAAAATTTCGCCGGCTGCAAGCAGGAAGGGGGGTACTGGAAGTCGACCCGAAGTGCTGAAGAGCCTTGTATCTTTCGTTCCGTCCGAAAATGATGTCACTGGGGCGATACAGGAGCACGCCTTAGCAACACAGGGCTCTTTTCAGCCAGTCTTTATTTCAGTTGGTGAGCCATACAACATCATAACCAGTGTTTTCTTCTGCTTGACCGAAAATACATTTTGGAAGTTTAAAAGCTTCCCTGAAGCCCTTGACGCGGGTTTTAAAATAATTCACGCAGTTGCATGTCCATATCCAACGTCATGCTATTCAACCTGGCTCTTCATTCAAATAGCATTCTATCACGTTAAAACACATTATGATGACTACAGCCGATCACTAAAACAGCTACTTCTAGATTTGGGTCTTGCTTCGACGTTGCAGCCATACCTTGAGCTAAAATAATTATCTAAATAATAATAATAATAAAACAATAATAATAATATAATAATAATAATAATATAATAATAATAAAATAAGTAATAATAAAATAATGTTGAGAGAATCGTAATAATATTGATAAAAATGGTAGTGTGTCGCGATTGTAAAAGGACTTTCGATCTTATCTCTCAACTAGTTCGTCATATAAGAAAGGAATGTCCTTTAAATTTTGATCCTTACATT
Organism: Scoparia ambigualis; assembly: GCA_963921215.1. NCBI lineage: Eukaryota > Metazoa > Arthropoda > Insecta > Lepidoptera > Crambidae > Scoparia > Scoparia ambigualis. Next base: position 23,069,867 of record OY992521.1, on the reverse strand, counting down.
TATAAGTGTGGGGAAGAAAATTGCAGTCGATGCTTTAGTGATGTCCGTCAATTTCGCAAGCATATTCTTGATTTTCACTGCCTCCATCCAACTGTTGAGATGCTACCGGAGCCAGTGCCTAGTACCAGTAGTGCTAGTTCCCCACCCCCAGCTGTTATGGAAACGATTGAGTCTGAGTTGCGCATTAGTGATGATAGTATGGATAGTAATCTTGACAGATTAACATGTAGATTTTTAATAAATCTGTATAGCAATCCTGGTGTCACGAGATCGGTTGTTCAATGTTTTGTTTCAGCGTTACAATCCTATTTGATCGATATAGCTCCTTTTTTAGCGGAATCTGCTTTAAGTTCGATAGATTGTGAAAACGGTGAATCAGTAGAAAACAACAGCCTGCGAGATTGTATTAACAAATGGACATCGTCTATGTCATCAGTGCTCACTCCTTTTCGTTCGGAATTTCTGAGGTTGCAAAAGTTTGAAAATTTGGGTACTTATATTCCTCCTACAACCATTACAATTGATTATTTTCCTAGGTTGACGACTCATAGGAATGTAACGAGTATGTCAACTTTACCATGTACTATGCAAGTAATTTCTTTGGGCAGAGTTCTTAGTAAGTTTTTATCTATTAACGGAATTCTTCAGGCAGTTCTCCATTATTTGGATCACTTGCAGGGTGCTGTTAGAGTGAGCGCTTGCAATGATAGTGCATTGTTATGTATAGAAAATGTAATGCAAGGTTCCCTTTGGCGGCATCACATGCTAATCCAGCCAGCAGATGCCAGCCTAATTTTGCCTCTTATAGTTTACTATGATGATTTCGAAGTCGGAAACCCGTTGGGCGGACATGCAGGGGTTCACAAGCTTGGGGGTGTTTATGTTTCACTGCCAGCACTACCTCCTTATTTATGTTCCCAGCTAGATCACGTATTTCTGTTGGCTCTTTGTCATTCTTCCTACAAGACGAAATATGGTAATAAAGCCATTTTCCGTTCTGCCATTATGGAACTAAATAAGTTGCAAAGTACAGGAGTTTTTACTGACACGGATGTATTTAAAGGAGTTATAAAATTCAAAGTTGTTGCAATTACTGGTGATAATTTAGGTCTTAATTCTATTCTAGGATTTACTGAGAGCTTTTCTGCAAACAAATGCTGCAGAATATGCAACATCGAAAGGGCAGATCTGCAAACTTCAATTCGTGAAAATCCTGATTTGCTTAGGAACATGACACTGTACAACGAACAGTTAAATATTAATGATTTATCTTTAACAGGCATAAAGGAAAAATGTTGTTGGCTGGAATTAGATGGATTTTGTATTTTTGAAAATGTAGCAGTTGACGCCATGCACGATTTCTTGGAAGGTGTTTGTCGCTATGTTATGACTTACATAATAAACTTTTATGTAAGCAATGGTATAATTCAGGCTAATATACTGAAAGAAGCCATGATATCGTTCAATTACGGCCCCGATTCAAGTTCAAAACCTAGCAATTGTTTAGTGTTCGAAGGGGCTAGAGTCCGGCTAAGATGCTCAGCTTCCGAAATGATAGTTCTGGTAAGGTACTTTGGACTAATCGTTGGTCGATATATTCCCACTGGCGAAGAGAACTGGGATTTGTTCATTTTATTACGTAAGATTTTGGACATTTTGTTAGCTTGTAGAATTTATGACTTTACAGCCGATAAATTGAATTGCTTAGTCTCTGAATTTAACTCTTTGTTTATGAAGCTCACGGGGTCACTACTAAAGCCTAAATTTCATTTTCTTACTCATTACCCTGCCATGTTACGTAAATTCGGCCCAATACGAAACATTTGGGCAATGCGTTTTGAAGCAAAGCATAGAACTTCAAAAATAGTGGCTCGATCAACGTCCACACGTGTTAATATTACTAAAACTGTAGCAATCAGACATCAACTTAAATTAAACAACTTACTTTTTAATCAGATTGTCCCTGATGCCGTTCAGTTTGGCAAGAAAATTCGGCTGAGCATCTTTCTTGATCGTTTTAACCTGGAGGGTCCTATAACTTTTGTTGCATCCGTAAAAATAGCAGGTGTGGAGTGGAAACCCAACAGCATTGTATTTGTGGATTTCGATGAACCAAATCATGAGTTGCCCATTTTTGCAGCCATTGAAGCAATAGTTGTAACTCCCTCAAATATTGTTTACTTTTACTGCCGGTTATTTGATACTATTGAATTCAATGAGCATTATCAGGCTTATGAGGTCGAACAAAATAATAACTACAACTGTATAAAAGCCAGCGATTCTTTAGCACCCTTCCCTCGTAATCTAAGCAAACTATACAATTATATGAACTACATTACTAGCAGATGGTATATAGAACAGTAATTGCCTACAGATAAAGATACTGAATCGTTACGAAAACCTGCCGAGTAATTTATGAGTTTGAAGTGCTAATGTTGTCAATTTATTTAAATGCATACCACTGTTATTGTCACTGTTGTGGTCTTTTTATTTAATGCGTACCACTTACATAATAGAGTTGTTTATAACAGCTTCATAGGTTCATAAGAGGAAACACTACGTCGAAGTGGCATGCAAAATTCTCATACAAAACACAGAAAAACGACGTTTCGTAGTCCTCTGTTTCCTCCTTCAGAACTGGACAAATTTTTATTACTTTTTCAGAATCGCTTAAAGAAAGAGATTTTCTTTGTCTGTATGTTTGATTTTTTTTTTAAACCAGCCACTTAATATTTTTGAAGACCCCTTAAAACTGCGTGATTTTGCTAAATTTTGAAGGCTCCTGGTTATTCAATAAATGACTTAATGCAAAAAAAGTTAAACATGTAGCCTTAGAAAATCTTTTTCTTTAACCGTTGCTGAAAAAGTAATAAAAATTGGTCAAGTTCTAAAGGAGGAAACAAGGGACTACGAAACGTCGTTTTTCTGTGTTTTGTATAAGAATTTTGCATGCCACTTCCACGTAGTGTTTCCTCTTAAACTTGGAATTTGTATATATGTTAATGTGTATTTTTGTGTGTTTAGTGCAGATGTGGAAACCTTTAATTAGCTTTTAGTATTTAAGAGTGTTTCTATTTGAATATGTATAGTTGTAAGTTTGCCAAGTGTATTTAAATTAATGGATTATAATTACCAATGTAAACTCTTTATGCGCCTTTTTTATAGATTACATGATGGTTTTCTAATAATAATAAAGATTATTTTAATCTATGTTACTAACTATTTTTGGATAAGTTCTAATTTTTATGGAAAATAAATGTTTGTATAATTTTAAACCTTGGTTTTCTAATAATAATAAAGATTATTTTTATCTATGTTACTAACTACTTTTTGGATAAGTTCTAATTTTTATGGAAAATAAATGTTTGTATAATTTTAAACCTTGGTTTTCTAAAAATAATAAAGATTATTTTAATCTATGTTACTAACTATTTTTTGGATAAGTTCTAATTTTTATGGAAAATAAATGTTTGTATAATTTTAAACCTTGGTTTTGTAATAATAATAAAGATTATTTTAATCTATGTTACTAACTATTTTTTGGATAAGTTCTAATTTTTATGAAAAATAAATGTTTGTATAATTTTAAACCTTGGTTTTCTAATAATAATAAAGATTATTTTAATCTATGATACCATCTGTTTTTTCGATAAGTTCTAATTTTTATGAAAATAAATGTTTGTATAATTTTAAACCTTGGTTTTCTAATAGTAATAAAGATTATTTTAATCTATGATACATTTTTTTTGATAAGTTCTAATTTTTATGGAAAATAAATGTTTGTATAATTTTAAACCTTTTTTTTAATTACTTACATACCCTAGACTTTGTGTGTGATTATTACTGTAAGCATCGTGAATTTCAGCACATTTTTTCTGTTCTTATTATATGTATTGTGATGTAAGTGGATATTTTTTAGGATTAGCACTAAATCTATACATGGTGTTTCCCGACGGTGAAATCATATTTTCAAATTAGTGTTCGGAAAGGTACTTATCCTGAATCAGCCAGGATTGATAGGTCAAACAAAAAAAACGGATTATTTTTTCGACTCCCTATACAAATCGTTTATTAGTTCCAACGGGGCGCTAGTTTGTATGTGAAGTCAAAAAAAACGACCGAATTTTTCGTTTGACCTATCAATCTTGCCTGACTCAGGATACCTCTCCGAACACTAATTTGAATATATTATTTCATCGTCTAGAAACACCCTGTATAGATTTAGTGCTAATCCTGAAAAATAGCCGTGCCATCACGATATTAAATAGTGCGACAAAAATGCTCGAGCACATAAAAAGATCATGCCAATGTAAAGAAGCACTATAATAGATAGTGCACTTGCACGTAAAGACATGCTTCCAGCAATCGTATAATATCATGGGCAGGCACGAAATATTATAGTGCACGACTTGGTAGGCACCAATAAATAAAGTGCAAACGCACATAATAGCATAATGATACGGAACTATAAGTAATCGCATTGCATTATAATATAAAATGCCGTCAACTAGGTATTTTGGTGCAGTGCACTATATTTTTTCTTTCTTAGGGCTAAACGTTATGATATCTTGCACTATATTTTATAGTGCGAGCTGCAAATAAGATCGTGACGTCACTAAATTACGGTGGAACCATAATTTTATGTGCATCGTCGGCAGCGTAATTTAACGTGCTTGCACGATTGGTCAAAAAGATGTGCATGCACAATAGTTTATAGTGCCCCATTTTTCTCAGGAGACAGCACTCGGGAGCAAGGCTTCTTGGACTTGTGGAACAGTGTGAGCGCCGGTCGGCGGACCCTGGGCAAGAGGAGCCTCCTTCAGTGCGGCTGTGACCATGTTGGCTGTCAGCCGCACAAGGTCTTCGAGACGCGCCTGCTGCGCCAGCATCTCGTCGACCTTTTGGGTCACCTCTTGCCGGATCTCCGCCGCTGCCTCGCTCTGCATCGCGACTACGGCGCTCACGCTGTTGTCCAGCTTGTGGCTCAACTCCCTTACGCTATCCTCGCTAATGTGCTCCTGAGTGGAGGAGAACTCCGGTTCGGGCTCGGGCTCCGGGCAGATCTCTTTCGCAGTGAGGACATCGATGCAGTATTTCATTCTTGCCGTGGAGTCGAGAATTACCTGCTTGTTGGCTCTCGTCACCGACTTTCCCTCCCGAACCGCCTTATTTATACGATCGATGTATTCTAGGAGTGCGGTTCCATAAGACCTCTTGTGCTCATAAACCGATCTTTCAAACGGCGGGCTAGGCACTTCCGCCATTCTAACTTAGATCAGAGTTAGGTTAGGGTTAGGTTAGGGTTAGGTTAGGAATTTTAAAGTTGATTTACTAAGAATTTTTATATAAAATTTTTTTCTGAAAAGTTGATTTTTGTGAGTTTTTAGGTTAGATTTATGATTATTGAAAGTTTTAAGAAATTTTAAATTTTGAAGTTTTGGCCGAATTTTTTCTAAGTTTTTTCCGACTTTTTTGTTTTAAAGTGAAATTTAAAAATTTTTGCGGGAGTAGTTTCTATAATTTTAAAAACCCTTAAGTTTCGAATTTGGTGGTTTTATGTTATTTCCTTGAAGGAAATTTAAGAGTTGGTCATCCTATGATTAGATTTAAGTTAATCTACTATTAAATCTACATAGCTGTAGTACTTATAATATAAGCATAATTAAGCGTTCATAAATGCAATTTCCTGGCGTTGCATGCGTTCAACAGGCGTAAATGTAATTTCCCATCTGGAGTAATTGTTTATTGCTAACAACTAGGCACCCAGTATTTCTCAATAACCTCATTGTCTTTCAGCGGAAGTGCTCGTTAGCATTTCCGAGAACCTCTTGTTTTCGTCCATACTCTAAGTGGGGCTCTGAGAAGGTAGCTATTTCTTTTGTAAATAAGTAATTGAAAATGTATTATGCCGCCTTATTGTTCTAGTAATGGAGTTTTCTGTTCAAATATTCTATTATAGTAAATTATTTGTGAAAGGATCAGTTTTTTGTAAACCTAACTAGTTAGTTAACTAGCTAACCTTTATGCTCATTTATGAAAAGCCTCTATGATAGTCTTTGTTCTTAAAGTTTTCAAAATTAAAAATACCTTTCTTTCTTAAATATTTTTTAGTTTTTGCCTTTTTTTAGTAATCAATAACACGTATTGAGAGACTCTATTCATTACTACTCTAGCTACAGTACAATTCTAATTTTACTTTTACAAAAACTATTGGTAATTAGCTTAATGCCTGTTCCGTGAAGCTTTTATAAGAGATTATTAATTTATTATTATTATAAGGCTACATTTTTTATCAACGTCACTACGCCATATCGGTTTGTAAATCTACGGCGAAAGAAAGTATACGAGATGAGACGGAAATTAAAAGAAATTATTCATCATATTTTTATCAGTTTAAACACCTTATTGATAAACATTAAACGTTAATAATCCACGCCCGACCCGACCCGATCCATACATATTTCAAAACTTAGACATTTTGCGACTAAGACGATTTGCTATGTGTACACGAAGTGGGAAACTAGTAATGTAGATAAACAGACGAATTGCGATTTAGGGAATCCGCGACCTACCCAAGTGTTCGGGTGTACATGAGTCGGTTGAGTGTTGGAAAATAAAACAAAACAGCGTGACATAACTTTTCAAATATTCTCAAGAAGTCCCTGTGAAATCTGAGCACTCATTAAAGTCCTACATCACTACTGAAACTCAAGGGGTTTGGGGGAATATCATTTACTATTAAACACTTACTTTACTTTACTTTCATAGTGTACCTAATGTCGTACGGCATTTTACTGTGCGCTGTGGGAAATGCGCCGACATTCAAACTATCTTTGTGGTGCAGAGGGCTATTCGAGCAATATATAACCTAAAGGAGACTCTCACAGAGAGAGATTTAAGGATATAAGTATAATTTCAGGTGCATCACAATACATTTAAGAAAATTTCATGTATGTTCATAAAAATATTGAAATGTTTTCAAAAAACAGTGATGAGTAAGAAGAAATTAGCAGTAGGTACCGTATACTAGTCTTCATAAAATAAATAATTCTTTTACGGGTCTGTGTGTACCGTTTTACAACAAAGTACCAATTGATATTGAGAAATTAGATCTCGGTAAATTTAAAATCCATATCAATGAAAAGCTTTATAAAAAAGCTTATTTTATAGTGTCAGATTACACAGAAGACAAAACCGCTTGGCTCTGAACTGAAATGTTCCAAGTACTCCAAAAGCTAAAAATGACGTCCTGAATGAGTGGTAGGTTAAAAACTTGGACGATTCAAAGTACTTATTAATTGAGTTTATTGAATAAATATATTTTGAGTTTGAGTTTGCATTCCTAATATCATTCACTATCTACTTTACTTTTATGTAAAAAAAATATTTGCTATTATTTCTCTTACTTAACACTATCTGAATGTGCTAACAGCCATTATTTAAAAAAAAACATTATTTTACGCCCATGGATGTAATATACGAATTTCGTCCGTGTTTCGCCTTACTCATTCGTTGTCAAGTATCTGGCAAGTGCCGGTGTTTGTGTAATTTCCGCGGTTTTCGTATAAATATAACGTCAGTAAAGTGTTATAAAGATTTTATTTATAGTATTTTATAGGGGTCCTAGACATGTTTTCACAATGCAGTGGCAAATCACCTTTTTTCTCACTAGGCGGCGCTGCTTCTTGGCTTTACAAGTCGGTTTTGGTAACGTGATCGAATGATGAATAAAAGTCATACGTTCACCACTCAGATGTTTAAGTTAAGTAAACGTACCTTTGTGGACATCAAACCAAATGGACTGTACAGTAAATCTGAGGCTCGAACGGTGTTATGTCGAACAGAATACAGCCATTGGCGAAGGGGCATTAAACGTTTAACGACCAACGTTTTGATGACGCCACCATGAGGGTTACCTTGCGTTTCGTTTTTTTGTCTATTTATTTGTTGTTATAAGTACAATCGAGCTTTTAATAGTACGTTAGACATGTAGTTTAATAAATAAACATATAGTAGTCTTATTCAATAATAATTCTGCAGTTGGATGCGAGCAATCGTGATTTAATCACTACTTACAATAATACTGACGTGAACCTTTTATTCGCAAACATATTGAGCTTTCTGTGTGGGTTAACAGGACTTGGTAACGTGTCAACATCACATTTATAATGATGTTAATGAAAAAAAACAATGGATTTACGAGTACATTAATCTGATAACACATTACACAAAATAAAGAGTGGAAAATCAGGTTTCAACATTGCTTCACAAAAATTAATGTACAGTTGAGCTTTAAATGGGTCAGTAAGAGAAAACCTAAAACTCAAAGTGTGTTCCGAATTTTTCGATGCGTATCAATCACAAAGGCAACGTATCCATCCCTTGCAGCGATGACTTCATTGCAATTACTTAAGCCTTTTTAATCATTGGATCAGTATAAGACTTCACTTTACTATTTAATTAACTTGAAATAGATCCTCAGCTCAAGTGGTAAGACCTTCACACAACACTTTAACTTATAACTGCTTTCAGCTGCGTTACTTGGCTTTACCATGGGCTTAATTCCGAAAGCTGCTTACAAAGTCAAAGTCGATAGGTTCATTCTCCCACAAAGCTGTTAAGTTAAGGTGGGGATCCACTATGTTCGCGAACCTCTTACGCTCCACGCTTCTGCAACTGCTCCGCCTATTGAGGCTATTACTCGTTACGAGTACAGTAGCGATAAAGTGCCCTCGGCCGAGTGCTCGGTACATATAAACATTTTGCCATGTGTAAGGTCGAGCGATCGGCCAAGTAGAGTGTCGAGTCAATCACTAGAACCATGATTTGTTTGCTAGGCTGAGTACCCATCTCCTACGACCTGTTATCCAACTCTCTCGGTATTGTATCATTTTACTGTCTCGCTACTGTACTCGTTACGTGTAATAGCCCCATTATGGATACTTTTGCGAACTCCGAGAGTGCAAAGTTACACGCTCCGCGGCAGGCGATCCGAGCTGTGACGGGCTTAGCGCGAATACAAAGCGGAACGAAGTGTGTACGTTCTCCGCTCCGCACACCTGCGTTGCAAATCGAATGATGAGGTACTCCAAAGCTAATTTTTTAGAATTAATTAAAGCATATCGCAATCAAAGCATGTTGGAGGATCCCAAACATGAAACATATAATAATAAAAGGATAAAAGATTATACATCTTTTCTTATAAAGATTAAGTCCACAAAAAAAAAAGGATTTTTACAGTCTTCAATAATACTATGTACCAAAATGTATGGCGCACTGGCCAGTAATTCTGGTGACGACATGTTCGTTCAAAGGTTTGTTGAAAACTGTGGAGCGCACGAGGAGCGGCCGTGTTGCATTGTAGAGAAGCGCATCCCATAACCATTGAAGCAGTTGCAGGAGCGTGGAGCGTAAGAGATTCGCGAACATAGTGGATACCCACCTTTACATTCTCACTGAAGCTTGCCAGCGTATCGATAGTTTAAGAGCGATATTAGTGCAGTTTCAAAGAACATTACAGGTTATAAAGTATCCTATAACAACATAAAACTTACTGGATGTAATAAACGGGGGCTGTGAAGTTGCCCCGAGGGAATGAGAGATGTCGGCGCTAGTCATATGTTTCGCAAGCCCGACACAGCCTTCGAATAGGGTTGTGATCTTGTAAGTTAAGCAACTCTTGCAATGGTTGGTCACCTGATCATCGATTATTATCAGCGTATAAACGTCCCGCTGCTGGGCTTTCCCACATGGGAATTGTTATGGGAATGGGAACATTGGGCCCATTACCCACCCAGCCAGCGCTCGCCGGCGTAATGCGGGTTGTTCAAGCCATGTCAAGTGAAGTCACCTATAGTGGGTGTTAAATAAACTACATTAAGCTCTTCTGTGCTTCAGAAGACTCTTGCAAAGAAAAGGCGTTTATTTAACGCTAGGTGAAGACTCTGATTGGTTCGGTAGACATAATAAGCCATTGGTCTTAGTTGTCGTCAGAAAGGAGTGTTAAACCCAACAACCGGCTCTGAGCTCGCATTGTGGGTTGGGTTATGAGTTATGGCCTGATGCTGCCAAGTGTCAGATGGGAGACATCTTCGCCCAGCAGTTTATAGGTTTATAGGTTGACGATGGTAACAACATTAGTCTTACTGGAGGTAATAAAGGGGAGCTGTGAAGTTACCCCGAGGGGACGAGAGTTGCCAGCGCCAGTCATTTGTTTCGTCACGGGTAAAGAGGTGAGCAATTGCGAGAAGAAGCTTTTTATGAGCTCATTTGTCTTAATACCAGATAAAACATATTACGCCACATACTATTGTTCATGTGGGAATGTCTGATCCCAGCAGTGGGACGTTTATAGGTTGATGATGGTAACAACATCAGATTTACTATGTGCCTGACTGAGGACTTCTTGGCGGGAAAATGAAGCGTCATGTCTGTAGTTTTGTCTTATTTTCTAAAAAAATTGTGTTTTGTCGAATATTAATGTGAAATAATGGTGGATTATTTACCGTTAAGTGTTCGTGAACGTACATGAGTGTTGGCAAATAAAACAAAACAGTGCAACATCACTTTTCAAATTCTCTCAAGAAGTCCGTGTGAATCTTTACTGGAACTCAAGGGAATTGGGGGGAATATCATTTAGCTTATTATCATCACTCATTATCATCTTAAAAGCATAATAAAAGAACTCTATTATTTCGACTGAAGTACTAGTATACATGGTCACGAAACAAATTATCAAAAAAAAAACTATGTGCCTACGTCATGCCAGTGTTTTTTTTAAATACAAACACACTCACGACTATATTATCCCTAAAGAGTTAGTCAGTGTACTATTGGCACAGGACCGTATTAAAAGCAGTAGTGTAGAGTTTATACCATGTTATGGCGCTGGCTGGTTTTACTTTGTGATAATTTATAAATAAAATGTAATTTGAAATGACAAGATGTCAAACGGGGAATTGAAGTGAAAGATCTGAAGTGCCAACATGGGTAGACTTGACAATGTTATTTTTATATTGTAATCTTAGATTAAAACAAAAAGGGAAGATACGGCATTAGCGTCTCGTGAGTGAGCCGCCAAAATTAGGCCTAAAGGCACAATTTCACTTCAGTCGCAATTTGCCAAGCGAACAGGCCACATCGCACTATTGCGGATATTCTACTGTGTGAAAAAGAGAAAGACGCTACTCCGCAGTGGCGTCGGAATCGGTCGTACGTACTCGTCTGTTGCGAAGCGACCGAGACGTCAACGCGCTATTCGCTGACTCCCTCGCGCTGACGTTGAAACTTACCGCTTTGTCTCGCTCGCTCGATTTACACTTTATAGGTGTGTGTAAGTGTGAGTGTTTGCTTAAGTAGTTGAGTATGACTATATTTTGAATGACTACAAGTAGGAACATGCCGTATCTTCCCTTTTTGTTTTAATCTAAGATTGTAATAATGTAATTGTAAATATATATAAAAGTATACATAAAAATAGTCGTATACTAAATAAAGGTTGTTGTTATTATACCAAATGCCCCTCAACCTTTACCATTCTACAGTAGTTTACGCAAAGTAGAGTTTAATAAGAAAACCATAGATGAATGATTGGTCTCGCTGCGCTCGTCCGCAGCGAGACCAATCATTAATCTAAGAAGAAAACGTTATAATCCTATAGAATATGGTTGTATTTAGTTTATTTGTTTTACAAATCTATTTTCACTATTTTCACAAAAAGTCACAATACAACGACAGCAACAGATTTTCTTTTAGGACAGACATTTTGACACACAATAATATTTACTAATAACGAAGTCTTTGTTCTTTTATGAGTTTGTACATAATCAGAAAACTCAACAGACCGCAAAAGCAGTCCTCTGCCAATAGTCCACTTTTCACCAAATAGCGACTGCTTATGTGCTCAGCGTGACAGGTGCTGATATCATCGCCGCTCTATGCAGTTGGATGTATGTGCAAGACTTTAGTCCGTTAGTCGCCTTTGACGACACACAAGGGAAGAGATGGGTATGGGTTGGTAGTGTTCTTTTAATGAGCCGCCACACACGGCTCCAGTGTTTTTTAATGTCAAGATATTTTAAATTTATTCATTGATTAAATGTTTGCCAGGATCGTAGCAGTTAGAAAGGTGTTATCTTTGTTTACCCCTCTAGGAAGCGGGCATGGTGTATGTCCATTGATTGGATGCTGAATATTACAACAGAGGTTGGTTTGATACTATATACCTAAGGTGACTGCTAGAAACCGCAAGAAACAGCGTCTCTGTCAGCGTCCCATCACGTCCTCCCCGTCATCCAATCACCAAAACTTTTGCAATACCAAGATTCAAAACAAACGTTGGCGGTAATGCCCCCTTGATTCAATGCTGTGCGCAATACAACACCCTGAACAAAATAGACTCTAATAGGATAACATTTTTCATGACTTATTGGCCAAATTTAAGGTCAACATACTCAATTTATTGCAGGACTAGTACTGTGCATGAAATTTTGTGTTGGTGTTTATATTGGAAAGTTGTTAATTGTTTTTATTTTTAATTCTTAATTAATTTTTGTTTTTAGTAAGTACATACCTACCTATTAATTAATTTATATTTTCTTTTTGATTTTACTTTTAAATTTTCATTTTTTTTCAATTACATTTGTTAGCGTTTAATGAGCTTATTATTAATGTTGTGTACGCCTGTAATAGGTATATGTATAAGTATTCATTTGCATAAGAAATACGATACTGCGTTCGAAGATACAAATCACCGATGTAACTCAAAAAGCCGCCATGCTTAAGTGGGATTGGGCAGGACATGTTTGCCGCATGCCTGACGAGTTCTGGGCAAAGGCCACTACCGACTGGATCCCACGTGGAGTGAAACGGCAGCGAGGCCGACCTAGACGCAGGTGGAGGGACGAGCTTGATGCCAATGCTTGCAACAGACCGCGAAAAGTGGAAAGAGGGGAGGGAGGCCTTTGCCCAGCAGTGGGAAAATATGGGCTCATAATAAAAAATAATATGTTTTGTTTAATGCTTCATATATATATACTGTTGGTGTACCTTTTCCATAAATAAATAAATAAATAAACTTCAATGGCTGGTCAGGTCAAATGTTTTAAACATGAAAAAATGACAAAAAAGGAATTCATGTTTTTTTATTTTTTTTAACCAAATAATTCATTTTGTGAACTTTAATTTTATTGTCTTTGAGTATCTAATTTATTATAAAGCAATAAAATAAGAAAAATAAAATTAAAACAATTTAAAATAACGATCATTTACAATGCGAGGGCAACGGCCGGCCGGCCTGCCGTCTAGCTAACGCGGAAAAAACACGAGTTCATTTTTTATCATTTTTGTCATGTTTAAAATACTTGACCTGACCAACCCTTGAAGTTTCTTGCGGTTTCTAGCAGTCACCTTATATAATAGTACCTACATAATGTGTTAGCAACAATTAACAGCCGGAATGACATATCTAGTGTATGGCAATTTGCATATCAGTAGGTAACTGCTGATTCACTAATTAAAGCAGGAAGTTGACCGGAACAGATGCAGTGGCTCACACCGGCTCATATTGTACGGTATGATTGGTCCACAGTATAGTATAGCCCACTGTCTCACTGCTTGACAAGCCTTCATCATCATCATCATCATCATCAGCATATAAACGTTCCACTTGTTTTGACACTTGGCACTTTTCCTATACATTTAGGATGTACAAGATCCACGAAGTGTGGGAGCGAGAAATCCTAATCAAGTTCAAATCGCTTGAGAGCAAAAGTGACAGTGAATGATGTACCGTTATGTCAATTTTTACTTGCGAGAAAGAGGCCATAGCGTCCCAGTCTGTTCTGCATCGCGGTGAAAATCGTGCATTTTTATATGAATTCGATTTAAAATTTTAAGAATATTAAATATGCAATTATGGCGACATGTTCTGTACGTGAATGCGACGTTACAGGACGAAATAACCCGAATCAATACACTTTACATTTCACCAACACAATGTACCTAGGTACTTATCTTGTACATCCTAAATCTATGGGCCTTCCTATGCAGCATAGACAACAGTCTATGTGGGAAGGCCAGTGCTCGGCAGTGGAACGTTTGAGGCTGATGATGATGATGAGAGTTTAATCACACATGAACTTCAACCGATGTAAAATTTGCAACTTGATATTTTAATTATTATTTAGTAGAATATTAATTATGTTCGGTCAAACGCTTCATCAAGTTAATACACTTGCTAGAATTAGGTTCACGTAGTAGTCTAATGTGGCCAACCGCAATGTCCCGCATGCATGCTTCGCTACCGTTGTAAGTAGTTTACCTAAGATTCTAACTGCCTCACTCTGAGAAGTCAGTTAGTATTAACCACTCAGAACAATAACTTAACCATGTATTTACCCAAAGTAAATATAAATAATAGACATTATGCATGTAACTTATAGCCTTTGCTCTTGGTATGCCTATAACGTAGTGTGCCTAAGTCGCGTTATGCCTAAACGTCATTTCAAATAAGCGTTTGGTCTATGTCTCACATGGCCCACTTCGCGATACGACTATGTCGCTATTGGACCATATCTCACATTGCCTATTTCTCGATACGACTATGTCGCTATTGGACTATATCTAACATTGCCCATTTACCGATACGACTATGTCGCTATTGGACTATATCTCACATTGCCTATTTCTCGATACGACTATGTCGCTATTGGACTATATCTAACATTGCCAATTTCCCGATACGACTATGTCGCTATTGGACTATATCTCACATTGCCTATTTCTGGATACGACTATGTCGCTATTGGACTATATCTAACATTGCCCATTTCCCGATACGACTATGTCGCTATTGGACTATATCTCACATTGCCTATTTCTCGATACGACTATGTCGCTATTGGACTATATCTAACATTGCCCAATTCCCGATACGACTATGTCGCTATTGGATTATATCTCACATTGCCTATTTCTCGATACGACTATGTCGCTATTGGACTATATCTAACATTGCCCATTTCCCGATACGACTATGTCGCTATTGGACTATATCTCACATTGTCTATTTCTCGATACGACTGTGTTGCTATTGGTCTAATTTTTACATTGGTTTTAATTTGTCTACCGCGTTCTCTTTCAAAGAGACCTAATAATTGAATTTCTATTGTTTCTGGTTTTACGACAGCTGAAGAAAATAGATGGCTGAAGAAAATACAGAAATTTAGTAAGGTGTTAAGGTAAGTATACAGTATTATTAGGAAAGCAATTGAATTGGACGATTTGATTAAAAATAACCGTCCTGTGAGAATCAGCACTTTATGTATGTACTATTCCAAGCGTTATTAACAAAACGCTATATATGTATACCGCCCAAAAAAAACGGCCCTGACCGTCACCAAAAACATCAGAAGAATTCAAATTCTCCGTCGTTCCGATCACAATGCGGCCCAGCGCCCCCAGCCGTGCGTACTGCCCCCATTCCGGGCCGGCCAAATTTATCGGCCCCAGCCTATTTACGAAGGCTTTTAGAAGCGCAGACAAACTAAAAAAGTTCGAAGAGGGATGTGCCGTCGAAAATGCTGGGCGATGCAAAACTAAATTGGAATGTAAATCAAGCCCGCCCGCGCCGCGTCCCGATTCCCAATACACCTGATTACTGGGACGTACTCCGTAAACAATGCGGAGCAAATACGTTTGAGAGAGGAGAGCGTGAACTCGCGTCCAGGCTTTTTATGGGGCTACAGCATTGAGGTATTAAGACTGGAGACTTAAATGTCGTGGACCGATAGAGTAAAGAACCACATCGTGTTCCAATGGATATACAAACGCCTGGTACACCTAAAAACAATAAAACGGAAGAAGTTGCTCTTCTACAAACAGCTTTAACTACAAGGCAAAATGCTGGGCTGCCGAAGACCTAGCCGTCGGAAATCACTAAGGGAGCTAAACCTCGCCGATTGTTACGATTTGATAGCTACTCATCTCTTCAGAGCCACAACTTCAAGAGATAAAGTTGCAATAATGATAGCCAAAGGAGATGACACATGAAGAAGACCCATTTCGCCCCCCTCCCTCCTCTCTACAACTCTTTCTTCTTCTTCAAAGGTCCTACTACTTTCTCAAAGATGGCAACGCTACTGCGACTCTTCTGGTTTTGCAGGTGTCTATGGGCGGCAATGATTACTTCGCATCAGGTGACAGAAGAAGAAGAACTGCAGACGACGCCGCGAAACACGTTTTTGCGCGCTGAATTGCGGCCGGCAAACGCCTGACAACAAAGTTCAGGTGTAGAGACACCCCACGAGTTGCCCCGGTTGCCCGCCGTCATCTGCCTGAGCACATTTTTTGTATGGAATGGCTGCTCTAGTTATAAAACGTCAATGGGCTTCAGCTGGGATTCGCGAAATGTATTAAGGCTTTTTAGCTGAGGGCACTGCGCAAGCGAGAAATAATTAAACCTTTTTGATGTTGTATTTGAATTGAGAAGCTCGATAGCGGATCGGCTAAGGCTTCATGTCTTGCCAGCCCTACTTTGATAACGTCCCACAACTGGACACAGGCATTACTTTATGGATACTAGCGCATAATGATATTGGGTCATAACCATCAATCTGGCCCAATGCGGGGTGGTGGGTCTTAACGACTGTCCTTACGACAACATCCGGGACCAACAGCTTTAAGTGCCTTCCTATGCACGGAGGACGGAATAGTACATTGTTACTCTAGGAGTGAAAGTAGCTTATTTAGTCCCGAAACGGGGTTTGGTGCCCGAGCGTAGCGAATGCGCTAATAGTTCGAGGGACTAAATAAGTCTTTCACCCGAGGTAAACACTGTGCTTTTCATTACGAATATAAGAAAAGTAAAAATAAAAACATGACTTAGCTAAAGAAAAATGTTAAACCAAATCTCTGATTTACGGAAATACACACATCAAAAGTGTCTAGGGATCAAGCATTTTTATGCGGATTTCTTGAGATTGAGATGTGGCTTTGTAATAAATTTATGATTTTATAAATTTATATGGATCCTTTTTGGTGCATTTCATAATTTGAAACAGGAACTTTCAATCAATTTCTAGTAAAAGATGAAAATCAGCTGTCAATATTTTCCCTATAAAAACATACAACGCATTGAAGACATTATTAGTGCTACTGTTTCCCTACTACTGATTAAAACCAACGTTATTATGGAGCGGCGACGTCATTTAAGCAGGGAAGAAATGCTCAGAGCCGTGGGAATGATAGAAGCTGGTTCCCGGCAACGTACTGTGGCTTTAGCTCTGAATACAAGTCAGAGTGTTATCAGTCGACTTTGGACACGTTACCGAAGCACTGGTACCGTGGCTGAGCGCCATGGAGGACGGTATCGCTGCACCACACGGAGACAAGACCGATACATTCAAATCACAACTCGAAGAGCTCCAACAATAACCGCCATGATGTTAGCCGTGAGGCTTCATCACTCTTCAGGGAACTTAATTAGCGACCAAACAGTCAGAAACCGCTTGCATGAAGTGAACCTTCATTCCCGAAGACCGCTAAGGGTACCACCTATAGCAATGCACAATCGTAGGATTCGATATCAATGGGCTCTTGAACACAGAAATTGGGCAGAAGAACAATGGCGTTTCGTGTGCTTTTCTGATGAGTCTCGTTTTGGTATGAGACCGGATACAAGACGTATACGACACTGGAGAACCCCTGGACGCCAACAGCGATTAAAATCCTGCCAGGAAGTCCATCCTTATAGTGGTGGAACCATCATGATATGGGCGGGTATTTGGATCGGCGGAAGAACTGAGTTGATTTGGATCAGAGGCAACCTCAACGCTCAAATTTATGCTGAGACGATTGTATCAGACGTCATCGTTCCTCTACAAGTGAAAATCGGTCCCTTATTTCAGTTAATGCATGATAATGCACGACCGCACACCGCAAGAGTTGTAAGACAGACTCTCGCCGCAGCTAACATCAATGTCATGCCCTGGCCTGCTCAGTCGCCAGACTTGAACTCGATTGAGCATGCATGGGATATGCTACAGAGAAGAGCTCTGCCGAATATGGAGGGTATCCAGTCGCAAGAAGACCTTTTTGTTGTTGTTGCAACGAACATGGGCGGCCATTCCACAGCGTGATTTGGATGAACTCATTTTGAGTATGCCAAACCGATGTTCTTGTGTTGTTAGTGTTCGCGGTAGAAACACGGATTATTAATTGTTTAAGTTACCCAATAAAATTATAAAGAAAACTGTTATTTCAGTCTTTTTTTCGAACTTTAATGTTAGTGGTTCAAATGTCAAAAATCCCTTTATTAGGAAAATGGCAAATTTCTTTATTAATGCAAAGGTGACTTGGTTTATCGTTACTGTAGACAAACGAAAACACTTTATTTGATGAATCCTTAAAGAAAATTTTAATTAATATCAATCAGGAGAAAAGTTATTGCAAAAATATATGTTGATCCCTAGACACTTTTGATGTGTGTATATACAAAACTCTACAACTCGAATAGTCAAAGATGAATATCGGATTACCGCTTTCCCGCCTATTTTGTTGTTATTTTAGGATTTTTCAGGATCATCGCAAAATAACATTCTTGTCATAATTTGGAAGTCCGTTAAACTTCGTTGCGAGAGCCGCAATAAAGGAATTAATATACATATAGTATAAAATTGCGACTATAAAGTACGTGACTAGAAAAATGGCGGCAAATTCAAAAATTCTTGGGGTCTCAACACTCATTATACTCTGAAGAAACGACGTTGATACTTGTATTTTGTTTTATTAAACTCTAGATCGACCAAACTCATAATTTGTAGTTTAAAAATAAGAATAAACTTAAGAATAATTGAAGAAGCATTTGTAAAAATGAAAATACCATAATTAATATTAACCGACTTACAAAGTAGAATAGAAGAATTTTATTTGTTTTAAAATGGTTCTTTCATTGACGATATTGTTTCCAAATATTGCGTTTCACTAGATAAAACTTCCTTTTGTTCAAGTGATGTAATATTCTTGACAATCTTTTAGTTTTGTCTCACTAGTACCTACTTGAAGTTTCTGTAGGTAAGATAAACAAAAATTTGTTAGAGAGTCGACTTAGGTTATTAATTTTTAATGAAAGGACAATGTAAGTATATAGAATTAACTTAGAATTGTTTACGATTGTATTAGTTTTTCAGAGTAAAATGTAAAATAATAAACGAGAACAATAAAACAAGTCAAGTTAAGTATGAAAATGATAAATTCAAGTACACAAAACATACCTTTATGCGCTATGTACTTTTGACAACCGTTTGACGTCTTAAAATTATTGCTTTTAAAACTTTTGAAAATGACCGCGTCACGTTTCGTTGGTCAGACTCTATCGCCGAAGGGTTAGTCAGAGACTAGGCAATAAGGACCGCAAAAGCAGTCGTCTGCCATAGTCCACTTTTCACCAAATAGCGACTGCACATGTGCTCAGCGTGACAGTTGGTGAGCCCATTGACACTCTATGCTGTTGGATGTATGTGCAGTCTTTAGTCCGTTAGTCGCCTTTTACGACACCCAAGAAAAGAGAGGGTGTGGTAGTATTCATAGGCCGCTACGCGACACGGCGAAATTAAAAAAAAAAAGTCTGTTTCATTAAAAGATCATAATAAAAAACATTCTTATCATATTTGCGTGTCCGTCTTTGCACCGCGCTCCGGATACCGCCAAAGTTCTGTAACGGTACAGAATGAATGGTATCCGTCCGTTAGTAAGGAATGCATGGGAGTAGCACTAAAATAAATATTAATGCGTAGCACCATTAATAATAAGCATGAAAAGGGAATAATAAACTAGTTCAGAATAATGGTCAGTGGTCTAGCGCTTTATCTTTAGTTTGAATTTCGCGGGGACTGCTCTGTGTGCTCCTTGCGACATAGGCGCCGTCTAGCGTGAGTTATTTACTTGAGCTTCGCATAAGGTTGCTAGTTTGACTTCTTTATTTTGAATTTCGCGGGGACTGCTCTGTGCGTCCCTTGCGACATAGGCGCCGTCTAGCGTGAGTTATTTACTTGAGCTTCGTGTTAGGTTGGCAACGGGCTTTATCTTTATTTTGAATTTCGCGGGGACTGCTCTGTGTGGCCTTGTGACATAGGCGTAGGTTGGCAAGCCGGTAGACATACGGGCGGGCGCCACCTATGGTCGGAATACGGAACTTTTTATAATTTCACAAAATACAGGATTATTGGCTTAAGTGGATGATTATTGAGAGGGAATTGTGAATAGAAGGCTACATTTAGATATTCAAAGATGTAATATTGGCTATCTGACGAGATTTGGTTAGATTATGGAAAAATTTTAGAATTGCGCGGCGAAAGCGGCAATGAGCGAGCGAGAGGTTGAGAAAAAGACAGAAAGAGAGGTCTGATGATAGCTCCACGTGGCGCGACGCGAAGGCGGGGGGGCATCGGGGAAACGGCTAGCGATTGGTGGAAGGGAAGAAAAGTGGACTCGCGCGGGCGTATGTTAGGCGCGTGGCGGGAAAGTTAAGATGCTTGGGAAAGGGGCGGAAAATTAAGGACATTCAATTTTGGGACATCGGCGGTGCGGTCCAACTTAAGAGTGCGGTACTACTCATACGGGGAAAATAGTGTCCGAGCTTTGATAGTGCGCTAAGTGATATTCGAGCTGCGATATTAATTAAGATTCGTGAAATTGAAAGTGATTAATAAAGTAAACTATTGCGATCGCAACTCGAATCCGTTAACGGAATGAAGTATTCTGGGGTACATCGGCGGAAACGAATCACGGTGGCAACGAAAACCTATGTACCTTTCAACAGACTTCGGTCTGGATGATCTTTGATTGTATTTAATAAGATCGGCGTTTTACATCATTACGCTAAACAATACACTATCTTCGACGGAGTAATGGGGGAGAGACAGTTGTCTCCCTAGTGAAAGTTGAAGATAGGTCAGACACCATTTAGCTGGAGGTAGACACGTATGACCCAGTCCAATCTCGAGTCTACCTCCGTACATACAGTGTAGTGATAGGAAAATAACACACTGAGTATACTGGCTCGACTGATAGAACATTTAGGAGTTAGTTGCTTTCAGGGGCAATGCGACTCTCACCACACACCACGAATTTAAATTAAATGAGGCTTGGCCTAGTTTGCAAGGTACACAAAAGGGACTGTTAGTTCGACAAAATATAGGCATTTTCAAGTGAGGAAAGTTGTAGGAATCTATAGGTAGGCGGATATATATATATGGTTAGTTATTAATTCAGACTAATAAGGTAGGGATAATTAAGTTACGGCGCTAAATAAAATTATGATGAAGTGATGTGGGTCCTAGCTAGGCAAGTAATCTGTTACTGCAGGCCGGTAAAATTCTAATTGTTTTCCTAAAGTTGTTACCAATTAATTATTCATTTTAAATAATTAATAGAAGCATGATAATATCGTACCATCATTACTTTGGAATACCTAAAAGTCTAGACTGGTTTCCTATTACAAGAAAAATACTAAAAAGTTATAGCAAATAAGCTTAGTCGTACTGTGATGTTTGATTTCTAATGCTGAAATGACCAAACAGGCATTTTTTAGCTTTCCCTGAGGTACAATACGGCCTTAAATAGCTACACTCTTCAAAGTATTAAAAAATTATACATCCGATACCTATTGGTAAAATATAAGCTGAAACTGAACAACTAAAACCAGTTTAGAACCTAGGTTAATTCGTTGAAGGAAGACATTGCAAGCTATGAGCTTCTAATAATCTGAAACATAGAAATAATTGATTGATAACAACCAGCTAATTAGCCTGACAATGGTCTACTAATACCATTTGAATAGACCTCTTAAGATATGTAAGTACTTACTTCTAATAATATGAAACATAGAAATATTTGATGGGAACAATCTAATCAATCAGACTAATACCTAGTACAGTCTAATTTATACTTATTAAAGTGAGTAAAAGATAACTTCTAAATGTAATTTATTTAATGATTAACAGTGATAATTAACTACCTAATTTACTACCTACTAAAGGTATATTGACTATGATTTAGTAGTCTATCAAATTAACCACTCAGTCTGAGAGACAGAGGGTGGAAGTTAATGAAAAAATAATTAACTTTAGTTCTCTTCCTAAAAGTCAGGGATGTTGAATGAATTAAACATCTTTCAATAAACTTGAGATGTAATTACACTTTATAAGATCTGTATAATGAACACTAAGAGTAACCCAAAGTAATTTACTTCAAATGATAGTATTCTATTTCAGTTCACTTCCTAAAGTCAAGGATATTGAATGAATTAAACATCCTTTAATAAACTTAAGATGTGATAATCTGCCAATGCAGCCAATCCAATGTAGTTATATTGGAACTTTATAAGACCTGTATAATAAATACTAGGAGTAAATAAAAGTAATTTTACCTGTATTAATAGCATTCTACTTTAGCCACCGCCTGAAGTGGCGTTTGATTAAATTATCCACCCTTTACGGAACTGAATATAAGTTATTGCATTGAATAATTAAGTTCTTAATGTGAAAAGGATATTTGGATGATAGCAAGCCTTGAGATAAACTCTATTGATTTATGTGGAATAATAAGAATTTAAATTGCTAACACATAGTTCATAATGTAAAATGAAATTAGATTTTGAGAGGAGATGTAAATTCTCAGTTTGAAAGAATTAAAGCTACAAGCTAATAATTAATGTTAAAGCCAAAGTGGACGGGGCCATAATTAAACAATGAGATGTAATGGCACGCTATGGAGCGGCGGTTGGAGCTCATAAACTTCCACAAGACTCTTATATTTCCACAAGACGTTTAAATTGCACAAGACTCTTATATTTCCACAAGACTTTTATATTTCCACAAGACTCTTATATTTCCACAAGACTCTTATAATTCCACAAGACCTATATGTAAATTGCACCAGGCCTCTTATGTATCATGCTACTGATAATAAATAATAATACCTACAAGCTAAGCTATCATCTGATTACCTTTGAGTGGTTACAAATCTTCCCCGCAGCTGCAGTGAAGGATTTAGGTCACAGTTCAGACGGAGTCATTGCTAGGCTACACATATTTATGTTAGGATTTATAGACTGGTAGGTAATTAGGTCAGGAGAAAATAATTTAACACAGGGATAAGCCAATTACTAAACTTTCACGAAAGAACTTGAGTTACTTAAATGCGGTTAACAACGGAGGGTTCACTAGACGATCTGGCCAAAATAGTAGTTATTATAATATTACATTGCTTGACTGAAATTCACTGCAAATAGAATTAAGCTATGCTAAGGTTCCATCTTCATACAAACGCTACACACTCTACAAAACTCCAGACACAACCATTAGATTGTAGATAAATTAGGTTAATTAGTTTTAAGAATTAGATAATAATTTAAGTTAAGGTAAAGCGGCGAGGATGTGTGTATGTATTATAAGCTAGCTAGGCATATAGGTGTGAAAGGCATTAGATTTAGGTTTAGATTTAGGTGTAGCAAATTATAATAAGGGGGGGAGGTTACAATTTGGTAAGCCATGACCAGGATCAGAAAGTTAAGTTATAAATTATCATTAATATAGTTGTATTGGATTTCAGTCAAGCGGTAATACTTTAATTTAGAAGTGGGATTTTTCCCACAAATTGTTGTCGTGTTGCGATGCGTGAGTTTAGAATTGGCTTAATAGGGAATAATTCAATGAAGATTAATTAATTCAGAGATATTGAAGAATTATAATTTGACACTTTTCACAATAAACGTTGTTATCTTCTAAAGTTGATTCATACACTTTGTATTACGGGCTCTTGATAATGGGTGAATTATAATTTGACACTTTTCACAATAAACGTTGTTATCTTCTAAAGTTGATTCATACACTTTGTATTACGGGCTCTTGATAATGGGTGAATTATAATTTGACACTTTTCACAATAAACGTTGTTATCTTCTAAAGTTGATTCATACACTTTGTATTACGGGCTCTTGATAATGGGTGAATTATAATTTGACACTTTTCACAATAAACGTTGTTATCTTCTAAAGTTGATTCATACACTTTGTATTACGGGTTCTTGATAATAGATTAAGACCAATATTGTAGACAGTCGCAATGAGAGCTGGAGCTAAAATTTTGTTGTACGAAATCTGTAACAAAAAGATTTTCAGGTTAGGTTAAAGGTCAAAGGAGATAAAACTACAAAACAATAATGTAATGAGTATTATTTGAAATACAATACCTTTCAGTCATTATCTTTTTCTTCTTTATTTAATGGCGGAGTTCGCCAGCATCAGGTACCGTGCGGCTGTTAGGCGTTGTTGTTTTTCCAAAGTTTAATGAGTGAACAAAGTACTTAGATATAGTCAATAACCAAACTATTCCGGGAGTATTAATTTTAAAACTGTTGAGTTATCTGTGAATACTGAAACCTTTAGTAATTGTTTTCTATGAATACTGAAACCAGGTATCCAATTTTTGATAGGACGCTAATATATTATTTGTTGACGTTAGGAGCTATGGTAACTGTAGTTTTGTTTCTATTCCTGGTGATAGATTTCATATAGGCATAGGCAACTGGTTCATACAGCCTTGTGTTGAGTTATTTTTAGGATCGTAAAAAGTCGATAGGGTGACATAGTTCAACATTTATTGATTTAGAAAGATTTGTGGAATAGGGGGCGGTTTAATTATTATTGCTGTCGGATGGGAAGGCTAGGGGGCGAGATTGGACAGAGGTAACCAACTTAATTATTGCTGGATTCAATTTATATTATAGGACGGCGATATGCTGTACAATATTATAAAGTTATGACGCTAACAGCATAATATAAAACTAATAATAATTATATTTTGACTAATAATCGTTGAGCGATTGCGGTTTTTAGTTGATGTGCTATTCCACGTATTATATTTTATTTTGTTGGTTATGTTAGAGAAAAAAAAATATAATAATGTACTTGAGTCTCACATCTGAAATCCATAGAGTAGTTAGGCTAGTCAAGGACTATTAAATCATTTGTCTATGGTTGGACCATAGAGACCAATGATTTAGCGACACCATAAACAATCTAGAATTAGGAATGATTATAAAACATGAAGTCATAAAACCAATCGGAGAGGAAACTTCCTTATCGCGTAATCATGTGATTTTGTAATAGCAAGCGGAATCACCTGTTATTTTCCATACCTGTTATTTTTAATACCTGCGATTTTTACATTGAAAGAGATTTTCCTAATATTTATCACGTAGTAGATTGGAATGCAATGACATTGTGGTGGAATTATTATTATGTGACATGTAGATGGGGACAATTGCTCTGCACAAGGAAAATGCCGCTTCATTTAGTTAGTTCGCTAAAATCCTAGGAAAAGTAACATAAAATAGTATTACGGTTCAAAACACACGCGTTGATGAGGAATCGCGATTATAAGTAATAACAAGTAGCAGGGATGTCATGTAGGGGATAGAATCATATGACTATTCATTGCTAGTAGGAATTTTGGGTTAAAAGCAACGTAGTTTGGGATGCATAATATAAACGGATAAATACGTCTAGTAGGCGATAAAAGTCGTTACCGTCTGGAAACAACTATCTAATATCTACTCTGTTGTGGGGAGGTTACCTATTAGCGAGGCTAGATGGCGTTGGATTACCAATAAAAGATTTTATTTTGGATGATGGTAAAAGGGTGCGGTCTAATAATAATATGTATAATTGAAATACTCTTGCAGCGTTGTGAGTAGTCGTTACCGGTAATCGTCGCTTCTTACCGTATAGTTGAAATCGTGTTAAATAGTTAATTATGAAGGTTTATAAAGGACTATTATTAGCTTAAGATGAGGTTAATGTACGCAGAGGTAAAGCTCGCTGGGCATAGCTTACTATACCTACTTAACTAATATTATCAGTTGTGAGTTACCTAGAAATATCTAAGTCGGGAGAGCGGTGAAAAGAAAAGACCTTACTACATGACTAATTAGTTAGGATAGGTAGAGATAGATAAATCATTAAATTCACTGTGTTGGATTAGCCTATTAAGAAGAGTATCTTGCACAATTGTCTATCTCCGTTGAACGATTAAGATGTTGAAAAAAAAAAAAATGATATTACTAGTTAAGTGTTGTGTGAGAAAGTGTAGGAAGTATACTAGTGGTAGCATAGCACAGAATAGGGAGTAGTGAGTTTATTCTACTACAAAATATTATATATATTTTATAAATCACATCCAATCAGTACTTGTTACAATACTCAATTACAGTACACAAAGCAAAACATAATCACCCATTTTACAGACAAAAACATTGAATCAGATGCTTGACCGCGTCTACATAAGCCAGCAGCTTTGCTTGTGGGTAAATCGAAAGAGGCACTTGTATAAGAGGCTGGTACTGACTAATCGGGTAGTGCCGAAGGAGAATATTCTGACGCGTATCCCAGACGCTAGCTTTGGTTAGTTGATGGTTCTTCTAGGGCAACCCTGCCGACTTACTAGGGATCATTGACTAGTCGAAGTTTGATTCTACACACACACGACACTAATCTATTATATTTATAAGTACATTAGAACCTGCACTTGGTTATATTTAATTATTGGTTTTATATAAATATATTTGGGCGGAGATACTCTTGTGGGTGAGAAAGTGTAGGAAGTATACTAGTGGTAGCATAGCACAGAATAGGGAGTAGTGAGTTTATTCTACTACAAAATATTATATATATATTTTATAAATCATATCCAATCAGTACTTGTTACAATACTCAATTACAGTACACAAAGCAAAACATAATCACCCATTTTACAGACAAAAACATTGAATCAGATGCTTGACCGCGTCTACATAAGCCAGCAGCTTTGCTTGTGGGTAAATCGAAAGAGGCACTTGTACAAGAGGCTGGTACTGACTAATCGGGTAGTGCCGAAGGAGAATATTCTGACGCGTATCCCAGACGCTAGCTTTGGTTAGTTGATGGTTCTTCTAGGGCAACCATGCCGACTTACTAGGGATCATTGACTAGTCGAAGTTTGATTCTACACACACACGACACTAAAATATTATATTTATAATTATCTTAGAGCCGGCTTTAATTATATTTAATTGAGGAACGGTAGAAATTATATATGCTGAAGAGATGTTAGTAGGAATACGATAGGCGGATTAGTAGAGAAAAAAAAAAAGAAATGCTTCTCGAGGATACCTGAACGGATGATGGATAATTGTGGAAGGTGGATATTAATTGAGCTTGGGAGCAAAATAGGTGTCGAAAGAAAAATATAATAATAGTGGTAGAGAAAAAGAAAAAATAGTTGACTGGCTTGAAGTCGAGATTTAACTGCTAAATTAACGAGTTATAGCACTGTTACGCTATAGGGATAACAATAGCGTATGTTATCACATCAATTATAAAGGCGAGTTGCGGGCGGATGTCACGTCATAATCATTAGTTAAATCGTTTTATCATTTTAAAAGTTAACACCAGCTACTTATAAAACAGTGATCGATTATATATACCACAATTTTAAGTTGCAGGATAAATTTAAACTCATAGTCCGCAGAAACATTCAAGCCGGAAATAAAGCGATGATATTGCGAGCTGAGAATAAATTTCTTAGTGTAAAATTTATTAATAAGTAAATCCCTGATATTGCGTTATCGAGATTACAATACAAAATCAACTATCACAATTCGAATCATACAAAGTAATTATTTAGATGTTATCTCGCGTCGACAGGTACAAAATTTAATTTAGATGGGTAAAGAAATTAGAACTGAAATGGGTTTCGGATGTGTGACGTTCTTAGGATACGTACAGTTTAGTAGCATAATTTAAATTTAATAAAATCGGCCGAATTAGACATAATTCGTTTTGCGGATATATATATTTAATCGAGATTATTGTGGAGGTAGCCATAGTTCAAAGTTTACTAAACCCGACCTAGAGTCATAGCCTATCTTTATATGTCAGAAGAAAATAATAAATTTATAAGTAGTAGATTTTAAAGTCAATAGTAAATTTATTTTCCCGAGGTGCGACCTGAAACCTAGTTCACACTAGGCCATTCAAATACTTTAACCGGTAATGTTGATTATAATAAATAAAGATGTTCGGGATTTATAATAATATTCTAATACTGCTATATTAAAATTGTTATTATGAAATTAAATAGGTTTGCTTAACAATTGGCAAATAATTATTAACTCAAGAATTTGTTTAGTACAAAGTAAATGTCTACAGGTTTAGAAATGATAGGACGAACGAAACGCGTTTGACTTGTGGAAGGTCAGCGCAGACTGTCAAAGCGGTATTATCTTGTTTTGGTTATTTATTATATTAATATGAATTGCTAGAATTCTTAAATAATCTAGATTATTGGCATCTAATATGTACGTGATGAAATTGTAGATGATTAAAATTAGTGCTAAGGTAGGTTATTGTCGAAGTTATGGCACAACCTTAAAATTGTTAGTTAATGTGAACTGCATGTTGCATCTAGATTGTTTTATACAAACTAATTAATTGACAGTTTTCACATATGTAGGCCGGGACATTGAGTTGATGAAATAGTGTTATCAAAATCATTCATCACGGAAAGATAAAGATATTTTATTTGCAAGTGTGAATACAAAAGTTTACTTCAGTTAGTATTATTTTGTTCTATACTAGTTTTGTGGTAGCGTTTTACCTAGGGTTGTTCTAAATTATAAGTAATTAATTGTTAATTGTCTGTTGTTGTCTTCTACGTTAGAAGAGGAACGGAGAAAGATAAGGGGGACTCATTTTGTTATAGTCAGCTGTATGATAGATAATCCTCCTAGTAAATATTTCTTGTGATTGCGGTAGCAACATAGTGTTTATAGGATGTTTTGTTCATTAACTAATTATCTTCACCGCAGCTGTGGATAGGGATGGCTAAAGTATGTGAACAGGGGTGGAGAAGATAGGTCATTATAAATTAAAATAAATACTTGAATTGCAATATGCCTGACTAAATAGTGCGAAGAGATGGAGTAACTATGTTAGAGAAATTCTCTATTGCATAATATTCGAACTTTTGACATTTTCAATTGTAACTTTAGAATTTTGATTAGAGTATTTAACTAAGCGGGTCCAACGAAGAAGGCATGCTGAAAGCGAGGTCTTTGGTCGTCTATGCACACAATAAAATTATAGATGACACAAGGGAGCATTCTTAATTGGCACTGTTAAATTAGTAAAAGTAGCTTGTTTAGGGTGTTCGAATATTTTTAGTCGCACTGGGCACAAATAGAACTTAGTTAAGCGTGTAGGGTTTATTTTGATTTACCTGGTGAAGTAATTGAATCGAAGTTTCGGAACTGTGCTGTAGAAGTGGGAATTACTCAGCACACAATAAAATTAAGTGGTTTCCATTTAGCTTCATTTCCTAAACTAGCCTTTCTTAAAGTTGCGGAAATTCTGCTGTAAGGTGGTTCCTTTGGGGGCGTCTTGTGAAGTCTAAATCAGGACAATTATACTTGACTAACCTATAGAGAGATAATGTCTTAGGCTGCAGAAACAGAGGCCATTGATGGCATTTCATTTTGGCGTGGTCAGGGGATCTCGTGTTGCTGGGGAATTTTACCATCTGGACGGAAGGCTGAAAAGTAAAGTAGAATGCATAATGAGTAACCAATTAGAGTTACAAACATTCGGGAGATTACCATCTTAATAATGTGTCTTGTGCGAGTGTAAAATTAAAATCATCTAATAAAAAAATAAAAAATAAAAAGAAACTAGCACTATTGAATCACGCAGTTTGGAATTCAGTAAATACGAGAAGGAACTCACGATATTAATTACCATGAATACTAAGACGAAGTGTCCCCTTTAATGACTTATTATTTACCGATTTGACCGATTATTAATAATATAAAAGGTAGGAAGTTAAGTAGAGTTGTGGGGGCGGATAAGATAGTTACCGGTCTGTTTAATTTAAAAAGAAAATGATATTTTTCAAAGGTATAGGAAAGTAAGGGGATATTGACGTATTATATATTAGCAAATGAGACTAAATGTTGTCTTTCGTGCATAGTAATAACTAGGGATGAGACATAGTTACTAGATAGGTTTTGGCATAAGTATTTGCTTATACGTATAAGCTCAGTACTTGTCAATTAGTATACAATGTCCAACACGTACCGGGGTATTAACAAGTACTTATCGATGACGCATACATTGACAGTTAGATATACATAGCACACAAACTTCTAATAGATCTGAACTACGGGGTAGCTAGTTCAAAACTCAAGGACGTGTTTCGAGATGCGTACCCCCTTAGAGTGAATGAGTTTTTCCTAAGTATTTACGATCGACAACCTTATTGTAAGGCGTTAAGACCTCTATTTGTATGCACGGTGAGTGGGTGTCACTGCGTACCGGACGGAAGCGAGTCTAGTATTCTATCTCGGTTATTTGTAGGATTAGACATTAGATGTATCTCATCTAAAATAAAGTTATAACTCTTGGGCGATGATGGTATGCCTACTGGTTTTGGTTGATATGGGGGTTTGGTTAAGATTTCTTATCCGCGGAGAGGAAAATAGGTTTCCGTTAAAAGAAGTAGCTAATTAGGAATTGTGGAGGACGCGGGTTCGATCCCTGCCTGAGGTAGACAATTGTTCCGACGTTTCGTTATCTTAGGTAATTATATAAGCTAAGATGAGATTGGTAGCGTTGAAGTATGAAGGAAAGTTTTAATTCAAATTATTAATTATTATTCATTAACCTAGTTGGAACTAAAAGACCATGACGGCGAAGTGGTTGATGCTTCACCCACGAAAGATCCCAGGTTCGATCCCTAGGTTGCAACATTTAGATGCGAAACAAGTTGTAAGAAAAGACGTAAGTTAAAAGAAGGCCATGATGACAGATGTACTTGAAATTATTCTAGGAAAATAATTTAAAGAATAGAATAATTGAATGGTTAGGAAGATGTTATAAACTTACGTCGGAATCGTCATAGAGTTGAAGAGTTTTCGCTAGGGGGCGTTAGTAGACAGCGCAAGAGACTGTTATATTGATTTATATTATATTATGATTTGTTGTTATGATGGTAAACAAAAGGCAAATCATTATTCGGAGGTTGTGTATGATTAGAGAAATGGTAGATGTCTAAGTTATTGGGAAGTATTTACCGAAACTAAGTTTACTGGGATTTCGTTTCGAACACGAGAACTGGGTATGCGATTATGATTTTGTGTCAGTTGAATAGAATGAGGGGTGTGGGCTATTTTGCAATAAGAAAGCTTATGGAGGAAGGAGTCATTAGGGATTTGGGGAGGAACTATAAATAGTAGGAATATCTTTGAGGGCTAGGATGACAATGAGGTTGGCAAGGAAGGAGGTGCTATTTTGTACTTAATTAAGTACAGGGTTTAGATATAATTCGCCGCAGATAAGAGTGGTACTTTATCTGCTTAAATTCTATCGGGGGCGGCTGTAACGGTACAGAATGAATGGTATCCGTCCGTTAGTAAGGAATGCATGGGAGTAGCACTAAAATAAATATTAATGCGTAGCACCATTAATAATAAGCATGAAAAGGGAATAATAAACTAGTTCAGAATAATGGTCAGTGGTCTAGCGCTTTATCTTTAGTTTGAATTTCGCGGGGACTGCTCTGTGTGCTCCTTGCGACATAGGCGCCGTCTAGCGTGAGTTATTTACTTGAGCTTCGCATAAGGTTGCTAGTTTGACTTCTTTATTTTGAATTTCGCGGGGACTGCTCTGTGCGTCCCTTGCGACATAGGCGCCGTCTAGCGTGAGTTATTTACTTGAGCTTCGTGTTAGGTTGGCAACGGGCTTTATCTTTATTTTGAATTTCGCGGGGACTGCTCTGTGTGGCCTTGTGACATAGGCGTAGGTTGGCAAGCCGGTAGACATACGGGCGGGCGCCACCTATGGTCGGAATACGGAACTTTTTATAATTTCACAAAATACAGGATTATTGGCTTAAGTGGATGATTATTGAGAGGGAATTGTGAATAGAAGGCTACATTTAGATATTCAAAGATGTAATATTGGCTATCTGACGAGATTTGGTTAGATTATGGAAAAATTTTAGAATTGCGCGGCGAAAGCGGCAATGAGCGAGCGAGAGGTTGAGAAAAAGACAGAAAGAGAGGTCTGATGATAGCTCCACGTGGCGCGACGCGAAGGCGGGGGGGCATCGGGGAAACGGCTAGCGATTGGTGGAAGGGAAGAAAAGTGGACTCGCGCGGGCGTATGTTAGGCGCGTGGCGGGAAAGTTAAGATGCTTGGGAAAGGGGCGGAAAATTAAGGACATTCAATTTTGGGACATCGGCGGTGCGGTCCAACTTAAGAGTGCGGTACTACTCATACGGGGAAAATAGTGTCCGAGCTTTGATAGTGCGCTAAGTGATATTCGAGCTGCGATATTAATTAAGATTCGTGAAATTGAAAGTGATTAATAAAGTAAACTATTGCGATCGCAACTCGAATCCGTTAACGGAATGAAGTATTCTGGGGTACATCGGCGGAAACGAATCACGGTGGCAACGAAAACCTATGTACCTTTCAACAGACTTCGGTCTGGATGATCTTTGATTGTATTTAATAAGATCGGCGTTTTACATCATTACGCTAAACAATACACTATCTTCGACGGAGTAATGGGGGAGAGACAGTTGTCTCCCTAGTGAAAGTTGAAGATAGGTCAGACACCATTTAGCTGGAGGTAGACACGTATGACCCAGTCCAATCTCGAGTCTACCTCCGTACATACAGTGTAGTGATAGGAAAATAACACACTGAGTATACTGGCTCGACTGATAGAACATTTAGGAGTTAGTTGCTTTCAGGGGCAATGCGACTCTCACCACACACCACGAATTTAAATTAAATGAGGCTTGGCCTAGTTTGCAAGGTACACAAAAGGGACTGTTAGTTCGACAAAATATAGGCATTTTCAAGTGAGGAAAGTTGTAGGAATCTATAGGTAGGCGGATATATATATATGGTTAGTTATTAATTCAGACTAATAAGGTAGGGATAATTAAGTTACGGCGCTAAATAAAATTATGATGAAGTGATGTGGGTCCTAGCTAGGCAAGTAATCTGTTACTGCAGGCCGGTAAAATTCTAATTGTTTTCCTAAAGTTGTTACCAATTAATTATTCATTTTAAATAATTAATAGAAGCATGATAATATCGTACCATCATTACTTTGGAATACCTAAAAGTCTAGACTGGTTTCCTATTACAAGAAAAATACTAAAAAGTTATAGCAAATAAGCTTAGTCGTACTGTGATGTTTGATTTCTAATGCTGAAATGACCAAACAGGCATTTTTTAGCTTTCCCTGAGGTACAATACGGCCTTAAATAGCTACACTCTTCAAAGTATTAAAAAATTATACATCCGATACCTATTGGTAAAATATAAGCTGAAACTGAACAACTAAAACCAGTTTAGAACCTAGGTTAATTCGTTGAAGGAAGACATTGCAAGCTATGAGCTTCTAATAATCTGAAACATAGAAATAATTGATTGATAACAACCAGCTAATTAGCCTGACAATGGTCTACTAATACCATTTGAATAGACCTCTTAAGATATGTAAGTACTTACTTCTAATAATATGAAACATAGAAATATTTGATGGGAACAATCTAATCAATCAGACTAATACCTAGTACAGTCTAATTTATACTTATTAAAGTGAGTAAAAGATAACTTCTAAATGTAATTTATTTAATGATTAACAGTGATAATTAACTACCTAATTTACTACCTACTAAAGGTATATTGACTATGATTTAGTAGTCTATCAAATTAACCACTCAGTCTGAGAGACAGAGGGTGGAAGTTAATGAAAAAATAATTAACTTTAGTTCTCTTCCTAAAAGTCAGGGATGTTGAATGAATTAAACATCTTTCAATAAACTTGAGATGTAATTACACTTTATAAGATCTGTATAATGAACACTAAGAGTAACCCAAAGTAATTTACTTCAAATGATAGTATTCTATTTCAGTTCACTTCCTAAAGTCAAGGATATTGAATGAATTAAACATCCTTTAATAAACTTAAGATGTGATAATCTGCCAATGCAGCCAATCCAATGTAGTTATATTGGAACTTTATAAGACCTGTATAATAAATACTAGGAGTAAATAAAAGTAATTTTACCTGTATTAATAGCATTCTACTTTAGCCACCGCCTGAAGTGGCGTTTGATTAAATTATCCACCCTTTACGGAACTGAATATAAGTTATTGCATTGAATAATTAAGTTCTTAATGTGAAAAGGATATTTGGATGATAGCAAGCCTTGAGATAAACTCTATTGATTTATGTGGAATAATAAGAATTTAAATTGCTAACACATAGTTCATAATGTAAAATGAAATTAGATTTTGAGAGGAGATGTAAATTCTCAGTTTGAAAGAATTAAAGCTACAAGCTAATAATTAATGTTAAAGCCAAAGTGGACGGGGCCATAATTAAACAATGAGATGTAATGGCACGCTATGGAGCGGCGGTTGGAGCTCATAAACTTCCACAAGACTCTTATATTTCCACAAGACGTTTAAATTGCACAAGACTCTTATATTTCCACAAGACTTTTATATTTCCACAAGACTCTTATATTTCCACAAGACTCTTATAATTCCACAAGACCTATATGTAAATTGCACCAGGCCTCTTATGTATCATGCTACTGATAATAAATAATAATACCTACAAGCTAAGCTATCATCTGATTACCTTTGAGTGGTTACAAATCTTCCCCGCAGCTGCAGTGAAGGATTTAGGTCACAGTTCAGACGGAGTCATTGCTAGGCTACACATATTTATGTTAGGATTTATAGACTGGTAGGTAATTAGGTCAGGAGAAAATAATTTAACACAGGGATAAGCCAATTACTAAACTTTCACGAAAGAACTTGAGTTACTTAAATGCGGTTAACAACGGAGGGTTCACTAGACGATCTGGCCAAAATAGTAGTTATTATAATATTACATTGCTTGACTGAAATTCACTGCAAATAGAATTAAGCTATGCTAAGGTTCCATCTTCATACAAACGCTACACACTCTACAAAACTCCAGACACAACCATTAGATTGTAGATAAATTAGGTTAATTAGTTTTAAGAATTAGATAATAATTTAAGTTAAGGTAAAGCGGCGAGGATGTGTGTATGTATTATAAGCTAGCTAGGCATATAGGTGTGAAAGGCATTAGATTTAGGTTTAGATTTAGGTGTAGCAAATTATAATAAGGGGGGGAGGTTACAGTTCGTTGTGAGAGCCGCAATAAAGGAATTAATATAATATTTCACTAATTGCCCACAAGGAAATTGCGTTCCGATCTTTTTGCTTTGAGCCGGAAGGTATCTTTATGTTTTCTTTTGTCTACTGTTTGTGGCGCTGACATTTCTTTCGTGCAATATAAGAGTTCCGAGTACACGTATCTGTTTGAGACACAGCTTTTGAGGTAAAATATAACGGAATGAAATACAGCAGCCACGCTTTATTTATGATATTATATTATGGTGAAAGTAAATGTCGGATTTTAGTAGAATATACGGTACAAATTCTTGTCCCACATCTTTTTGTCAATAAGTACGAGTACAACGTAGCGGGCCATGGCCTTAACTATTAATAGTGGTGGTCCTTTATGTTAGCACTAGTCAGTTAAAGCTAACTTTGATGTTATTTTTATAATATTGAAGAAGGATAATCTATAGGTACTAATATTATAAAGAGCAAAGATATGTTTGTTTGTTTGTTTAAATTGAATAGGCTCCGAAACTACTGGACCGATTTAAAAAATTCTTTGACCGTTAGAAAGCTACATTCTTCCCAAGTAACATAGGTTATATTTTATCCCGATATTCCCACGGGAACCGGTCCCACGCGAGTAAAACCGCGAAGAACCGCTAGTAATTTCTATTTCTGTTTGATGATATTTCTATTTCTAGTATTTAGTAATTAATTTCATTGTTGCAATGCCCTTGCAGGGTCATGTTTGCGACTAATATTTTTTGTAAGATCTATGTACCTATGACTATGACTATCAAATTCGAGTAATTGACTCTTTAGATAACGTAGCTACATCTCTTTTGTTTGGCTTTTCTCCGGAGACCTTAAAGTCTGAGACGAGTGGTTTTACACTATTACACGTGGTTAAAATTGAGTTGTTTTTCTAACGTTCATTGGCAGCTTTAAACTTTGTTGGGGATAGAGTGCGAAGTGTAACAGACTCCGCGTCAAATAGACCGGACAAACAACGCCTTTGAAGTTTGCCGCTCCTTATTTATTGTTCTTATCCGCTTGTTAGTATAAATAAACTCTGCGGAACTTGCTTAGGTGAGATGGTAGAACTACCCTTGAAATTAAGTTAAAGTCAAAAACATGTTTGTTGTTTATTATAACACATAATTTTCTGTTGCTTACTTTGTTTTAAACGCATTAGATATCCAGAGTCTACTTTTCAGGTCAGGCAAAGTGGGTGTATGTATTTTTTGATGGGTGCGCTTTATTTATTATAACTATTTTTTTAATTTTTTTATTCTACAACGGGTAAGCGCTTGGCCTTCATCTCACCTGATGGTAAGTGACGATAAGGCCGAAGGTGGAAGCGCGCTTCACCCGGAATCCTCAACCACTGAGGAACTGGCTATCTTATCTCAAACTATCGGAACACAACAATGCTATAAACATCGTTGTTATGGCGACAGACTTAGATAAGATGGTGGTAGCTAGCCAGGCGAACTTAACAGCCCTACCACCAACCAAACCGAGTACACAAAGATGTACCCCCCGCTAGGAATCAAACCCGGGACCTCTGGGTCTGAGACCGGTGCCTTAGCCACTAGACCACAGAGGCGGTCAAAAAAAACTACGTTTGATATAATTGCATTTTAATAACGTTAATATTACAAAATGAATAATATATAGTTTCTGTTGATGACGTTATGTTTCTTGTAAGGTGTCAAGCCGATGTGTGGTGATAGGGAACTACCATACCTATCCATTGAAGTCCCATGTATGCTCACCGATTTTTGGTAATTTTCGAGCTTTAATTTTTTTTACTGTCTTAGTATTTTATGACGAATAACTTTATATTTTTAAGTATCGTTTTTTGCGTAGACATTTCTGTGCACTTTTTTCTTAAATAATAAATAAAGTAATAATCTTCCTCATATCAATACAAGTTACAAAAAAATAATTTAACCTGATGCCGTAATAAAATTCGTAGAAAAGAAAAAAACTATAGGTCGAAAACTACTTACTTACATGGGAGTTCAATAGATAGGTATGGTAGTCCCCTATCACCGCGCATCGGCTTGACACCTTACAAGAAACACCATGTATAACAACCAATATCATAATTCTATTTATTATAATAATTGTTTATTATAATGGTTACTTAATATAAAATTATTTAATATAATATTCCTTTCATTGAATTTCGCTTTACATAATAATATGAATCATATGTTATATTTATCATTTCATATGTTTTTTTATTTTTATGATCAATTCAAATTAAGTATTATTTAACCAACTTATCAATTGCTTGCTGGGGGGTTTGGGGTGGCTTGTCCCCCTTCTCGTTGGTAACGGGGGGCCTGGGGCCCTCCGCTATAAAGAAAAACTGGTGATAGGTTAGGTTAGGTTTAGTTTTTAATAATATTATTTAAATTGATTGAAATATTAAAGATTATTATTAAACAAACCGAACATTCGATTAAATGAGTATTATATGTTTAGAATAATATACTTTTAAATTTTTATGGTAAACGATTTTACATAAATAGTTTGATATACTACTCTGTCAAGATAGTACCGGGAAAAGTTCAATAATACACCAAATGTTAGTTATTCATCAAAATTTATTTTATCACCTTCAAAGTATGCTCCTTCAGAAACGATACACGTACGCCAACGAATAATCCAATCATCAAAACATTTTTAAACGCTTTTTCCGGACTGTTCTCGCCGCGAATTCTCCTTTATGTCTTCTACCGAATGAAAACGGGAGCCATGAAGTGGTAATTTGAGTTTAGAAAAAAGAAAGAAGTCGGCTGGAGCCATATTTGGTATGTGTCTACACCCAGCGGGATCACCTGTCTGGGAGACTTATGAGTCATGCAGGGAATCAGATCTGGATTTGTTCTACTGAATTATGCTGAAGACAGAATTTGTTCCGTATAAACAACGGAAATATAAGTTTTTCTAACCGACCTCCAGCCAGCGGGATATTTACCAAAGCTACGTCTGATTAAGTATAAATTAGTATTAACTTTTAAATCTGTAATTGGCCTGTTCACCATTCAACATTACTCTAACGTCCTTACTTACTTACTAGAGTTACTTACTACAGTATGATACAAAAGACTTAAAACCGTTTTAAATATAAATTATAAATTACATTATGTTTATTTATATTAATGATGTTTTTAAAACAAATTTGTATTACTTACAAAGCTTGTAGCTTAAGGTATATTTCCAAGACGGACCGCAGGCTTCAAACTGCAGCTGCAGGCTGCAAGCGACACTACTATTTTTTATGCATCTCCATGAAAGTGATTCCAAGCTCGGCAACACTGCGGAGTTTACACGTGTCACGTACAAAAATGGTGACTTTTCTCGACATTCTGTCTTGCACAAAGGTACTGGAGTGGCTGAGGCATCGATCTATGCATCGTGCAGCCGCGGCATGCCGCACACTGTTCTACGTAGTATGAGAAGCTTGGCCAAAATTATTTACCAATGTTTATGTACGAATTTCGATACACACGATTAGTTTTTGTTAAAATATAATGTTAAAAAGGTTTTTCAAGATACACAAGTTAAATTAAAACACATAACTATGCTCAATAAATGTGTTTAATTACTATCATGATCTTCGTCCGATGAAACAAAGTTTGAAAAAGGAGCGATTTCAGGTATTTCAGGAGCTTTAAGCATTTTTATTACATCCTGAGGAATTGCTGTGCTATTAAACCTGGGTAATTCTTGCAGTCTTGACAGCAGGGGATCTGATGAAACATGTTAAATAATCTGTTAAATACGTCTGTTATATTCGCTTTTCTTGAACATTTTCTTGAGAACGATTGCCCGTAGTGTTTAATGTAGCCTGTAGTCTCTATTGCGACATTCCTGTGCTTCTTTAGATAGTACACCTATTGGAATTGCAAAATGTGCAATAATTTCCCTTGAATGTATTAACGACTTGTATAAAGAATTGGGCATATAATAAAACCAGGGGTAGAGTTTTAGTTAAACAACTGCTGTTTTTAAACAGTAATTGCGAAACACATCTAAATTTATATTAAATCCACATGAAATGGCGATGAGTATATTATGGAAACGCAGGGGTAGAGTTTTAGTTAAACAACTGTTGTTTTTAAACAGTAATTGAGAAACACTTCTAAATTAATATTAAATCCACATGAAATGGCGATGAGTATATTATGGAAACGCATAATCAGATTTTTATTTATCTCTGTAATCTGACTAGAAATTTCTGAAAAAATCTACGTGCTGTGTTGCCGTCATTTGATGACCCGTAGTTTTGTCAAACGACTTTTCTGGACGTGAAAAACAATATTCGTCCAACTCCAACCTAGTCATTGATAAAGTACCTCAGAATAATAATTAGTTATTATTCTATGTAAAGTACCTATAAAAGCAAAATGACAAAAAATCAACGAAATACAGTTATCTGTCAATCAATAGTAACGTTTCGTAAATGTATGTAACCTACATGGTACTTATAAGTTACAAGTAAGTCACCAAGTTTAAAAACAGGAAAACTACAGTGATCGTACATAATATTCAGTTAATTAAATGTTCGTGTTCTAGCACAAGTTGTATGAGAGGCGGTAAAAGGCGGTAGATTTTTTAACAGAAATATATAACAGACATACTAAGCTACGTTTTCTCGAAACAAACAATAGCACAGAAATGTACAGAACATCAACTAAAACGCTCGTCTTTAAGAAATTGTAATAAATCCGCGCTTGGAAATAGAAGCAACCGCAACCGCAGGCAGCACTGCGGTCAACTACAGCCGCTAACTGCAATGTCGCCTACCGTTGCAGTTTGCAGCCCATCTCGGAAACATTACTTTATGTCACGGCTCCGGGCGGCGCACGCCGTGTCCCACGCGTGCTAATCGTCGCACACGGTTTTCTCTCACCACCGCAGCTTCGGCATGCTGCGGCCTCAGCCGCGGTGGCTCGGTCACAGCCTCCTGCTCCTCAGCCCGCGGGCCGCCTCGACCCTACGCTCCGAGTATACAACGACCTTCACCAGGCCGGTTAATGGATGAAAAGTATTTTATATCAAATTTTATATGTTAAAAAATAAATTGCGAGTGGGTTGGCTGAGAAATTTCAGTCCAGTACCTATAATGATTAATTTAATAATAAAACAATATTTCTTTTACATTGCACTCGCGATATATTTTTTAACATATTAAATTTGATATAAAATACTTTTCATCCATTAACCGGCCCGGTGAAGGTCGTTCTATACTCGGATCTTAGACTACTTGGGCATAAGGGTAGGGCAAATAACATTGCGTGGAGTCGGATTAACAGCGATTCATTTCCGTCACTAAAACCTAATTTTTAGCAAGTGTTTTTTGGCTAAGTAAGTACTTACTAATTTTTTTATAAATTAACATTCAGAATAGTACACATTACATAATACAATACTAAAGGCAAACGACTTAATGCCATTTAAAATTAGGAGATTCAATTATTATAGTAAGTACTCGATATTATGACAGAATAGTTTTAGTAATAAAGATAATTATACAAAACCAAATTTCGACTTTTTGAACATTATGGCTAATGAATTTTATAGTAATCATGATATGGGTAATGATTTTCTGACAAACAATTTTAGGAGAAGAAAGGAAAGGCCAAAAAGACATGATGTGATAATTATACATTTACTAATAAGTTTTATAATACTTTATCAGACAAATAAGTTTTATCTGACAATTAAAAAATTGGCCCTTACTTTAGCATATTACTTACAACATTTTTTTTTATCTTTCCTCTATAATAGGCTCATACAGCTCCCATTTTATGCCACATACGTCGTTTCATTATATACACCCTGGTGCGAACATAAAGATCCATTACCTCGAGCATTAGCGTCTGCACTAACTTTTATAGACCATAAAACCTTTGCTTGGGAAAAGAATAACTGTGAACACATGTTTAGAGAGCAATTAAAAATGACAATTTAAAATCTTTTAATGTCTTTCGAGAGTTAGTTATTATTATTGACAAACCCATTGGTAATTTGTAATACTTATTAGCAGAGATTTTGCAACCAACCGTGTCACGTAGCAGTGAAAGAATACTACCACCCCCTCTCTCCACTTGTAGTAGAGGATCCGAGTATACAACGACCTTCACCGAGCGGTTAATGGATTAAAAGTATTTTAAATCATATTTAATGTGTTAAAAAATATATTGCGAGTGGGTTGGCTGAAAAATTTCAGTCCATTAAATGATTAATTAAATATTTTTTTTTTTTAAATATTGCATTTGTTTCGATAATATATAAATTACATAGGTACCAATCGAAAGTATGAAGCCTATAAAATATGTAAACGTTACGTTGACTATTTTTTTCCTGTCATAGCATTGGATAGGCAGGTGTAAACAGGCAAGTCAATATTATAATTTGCAACCGTCTGGTTAAATAAATAAAATTTATGTTTATGTAAAGATAAGCTCATTACTAACACACACACCAAACCAGTGCAATGTTAAAAAAAAATATTATCTTTAATATTAAATTAATCATTAATGGTTCTAGACTGAAATTTTTCAGCCAACCCACTCGCGATATATTATTTAACATATTAAATTTGATATAAAATACTTTTGATCCGTTAACCTTCCCGGTGAAGATCGTTCTATACTCGGATCTTAGAGTATTGGGTGTCGTAAAAGGCGACTAACAGACTAGAGACTGCACATAAAATATATCAAACAGCACAGAGCGGCGATGGGCTCACCCCCTGTCAAACTGAGCACATGTTCAGTCAATATTTGGTGTAAAGTGGATCATTGCCTAGTCTCTGACAAACTCTTCGGGGATAATGGTCGTGATTATTTGTTTGTATGAAACATGTTTGAACGTAATAGAAAGTTATTTATTATTGTCTATTCTTCATCATTTCAAACACAAAAAGGGATTATCTTAAATCGGTTTAACCGTCTTTGATTAATCAAGTAACACACAAAAGAAGCTGCCGACGGATTGAGAACCTCGAGGGTTTACGCATTCCGGTTTCCCATACAAACTTTCAAGTCGAAATTTTTAAAAACCATTAAGCCAATTTTGATGAAACTTTGCATGCTAAAGTAAAACACAGCGATCTAAATAGTTTGTTGGAAACATTTTATAAAAAAACGTTTATTTAAGTGAGTTATTGCGATTTTAAACTTTCTATGGTGGACTTTAAATCGCAATAACTCGGCTAAATAAACGTTTTTTTTAAAATGTTTTCAACAAACTATTTAGATCCCTGTATTTTACTTTAGCATGTAAAGTTTCATTAAAATTGGCTTATTGGTTTTTATAAATTTCTACTTGGAAGTTTGTATGGAAAACCGAAATGCGTAAACCATCTTAAACAAAATAATAGAAGCAAGCAAGCACTATTCAACGAAAATAATTCGCATCAACGCTACGGATGCCGCACAGACGAGCTAACTTCTATCGCTATTAATCCGCTAAGCTCACCCTATTTGCCATAATACACTCATAATTTTAGCTTCTTTGATTAAGGAAATGATAATTTAACCAACCTCCTTTGTGCCAAAGTGATGGATGACGCCACCGTGATATGCCATAATAA
Source organism: Scoparia ambigualis (assembly GCA_963921215.1). Classification (NCBI taxonomy): domain Eukaryota; kingdom Metazoa; phylum Arthropoda; class Insecta; order Lepidoptera; family Crambidae; genus Scoparia; species Scoparia ambigualis. Next base: position 23,026,971 of record OY992521.1, on the reverse strand, counting down.
GGAATGTAAAATGAAGAGAACATTTCCGATTATATTTTCCCAAGTTCGCGCGACCATATAAATCAAGTCAGTCGCTACGCATCGGAATAAAATTGAAACGGTAATAAAATGTGACCAAGATATCACATCGATTTTGTTTGGTATTTGCTGTAATAAAGCCATTGAGCTAAAACAACTTTTGGACTATAAACGTAGGTGACGATAATACATGATTTATTAGTGGCTTCGTTCGCGCAAACACCAGAAACCAATACAACGTATTCAAGAAATAGCGCAAAATCTCAGATATTCCAACTATTATTCATCTTAGTCTTTGACGCCCAAGTTATAACAACGTAATTCTAAGCTCCTCGTAGTAATCGATTAAAAATTTATAAAATAACGCACGGTTTCAGTTGTAAATACCGTAATTTCTCAGGAAGTGTTCTGGTGTACATTTTTAGACACAGTGTGTGCCGATAAATAAGTGTTATTAGATAAAATCAACGAAATTATTGTGAATTCTACTGTCATTTCTCTTGAAGTTGCTACAAGTCAACAAAGGACCTACAGGTGATTTTCACGGTTGTGCGAATCGCGGACGGGTCATAATCCTGTGCATGGTGCGCGTCGCATGATTCACTACGTGCCGCTTGCCGCCATCTTGCCGCTTATCTATCGTCGGTCAAAGATTGTTGTGGTAGAGGTGTCACTTCTCTTACACTGTATTTTGCCTCGGAGCGGAATCATGATTTGCACGGGGTGTAATGCAAAATTGAGGGAAGAAAATTCTCTTAAATGTAACACATGTAAATCTCGCTACTGCCTGGAATGTTTGAACTTTGGAGTGGGAAAAAAGCCAAGTGATCTAAACCAGGACCAGCTGAATGGATTGAAATGTCCTTCCTGCACAAACGTATCGCGTAGAAAACGTAACGAGACACCCGCTGTTCTGTCACCCCATACTTCAAAGCCATCGCCTAGCGTGCAAAATGCCATTACGATAGATAGCATTGGTGAACTGCTCGACCAAAAATTAGCCCCAACGTCCAGCGTAATGATAAATTCCCGTAACATTCTTATTCAAGAAGTTAGGGACCTAATTGCTACAGAAACAAATAAAATAATAAAGGAGTTAAAAGTTGAGTTTACAAAAACTACGGACTTTATTATGGAAGAGGTGAATGATTTGAGAGGTGTAATAGCGGAGAAAGATAACATTATAAAAATACTTCAATCCGAACAAATACAGCTCCAGCATGAAATAAAGTCAATTCGTGGTCGCTTGTCAGTAACAGAGAAGTTGTCGCGAGACCGCAATGTTGAGCTACATGCCGTTCCGGAGAACCGTACCGAAAATGTAGTGTCGCTATTTAAGACATTATGCGGAAATGTTAATTACCCAATATCTGATAATGACATACATGCATGCCGGCGAGTAGCGAAGATGGATACCGCATCTAAGCGACCACGCAACATCATCATCACGCTGACATCCCCGCGCCTTCGTGATGGTCTTATCTCGGCAGTGCACCGTTATAACAAGGAACACAAAGATAGGAAACTCAACACTCACCACATCGGCATAACGGAAGTCAGTCAGCAAATCTACGTTTCGAAACACCTGTCCCCGGATGCTAAACAAATGTATGCTGCGGCCAGGCGATTCGCGAAGGACAATAATTATAAATATCACTGGGTTAAGTACGGTCAGATTTATCTTCGTAAGAGTGATAACACGGACGCAATCTTGGTAAAGAACACTGAGTTTTTAAATTCCATTAAGTGACTGATTGTAACTGGGTCCCTTTTTTATTTTCATTGTTATTACTTGCATAGCTGCACTGTATTGTCTTTTCTGAGTTATAACATCTTAACCATAGCTTGTTGTTCACTTGAATCACTATTATACACAAACCTAACTGAACAAAATATTGTTTGTGTTGGGCAACATAACTCAAAAATTGATAAAGGTTTTATAAAAGAGTACTATGATATTTTATGTACGTACATTAATTTTTCTTTTTTGTACCGATCGGTCTCGATGACAGAGTTTGTAAGACGTTTTTCACTAATTTATAACACATATATATTATTGCACTTATTATTGTGTATTATACGTTATGCCTTTACATGTTTATTTAAGATTTACATAGATTCTATTTATATCTGTCAAAGGTCATACCATTTAAACTTGTTTTTAAACGATATTATAAAATCACTAAAGATTAATATTAAACAAACTTTTTTTCATTATTTAAAAACACATAAATGCATTCTAATTACACCTCAAACAACAATAAACACGGCCCTGCGCCGCCGCCGCCGCCGCTCACTGCGGTCCATCTATTCATTAATAAGCATGCTTGTACCTGTGTCATCTATATACCCATTTACTGTCTGTTCAATATTTAAAAACAACAATTGGTGGAACGTTTATTTTATTAAATGGCGTCTAATGAGTTGACATTTTATTACCAAAATGTGAGAGGATTGCGCACTAAATGTTTAGATCTGTTTAACAGCATACTGCACATGAATTATGATATATTATTATTTACCGAAACGTGGTTGCAGTGCGACGTACTAGATGGCGAGTTGTGCGATGTGCGATATGATATTTTTCGCTGCGACAGAAACTTAGCTTTATGGAATAAGAGCACTGGAGGTAGGGTAATGATTTGTACTCGAAAAGAACTTGAGGTTCAAATAATAAGCGACTGGATTAGTGATGCCGCTGAATCCCTTTGTGTTCGAGTACCCGCACACGCAATTACATCCCAATATGACTTATACATAGTTCTAGTATACACGCCGCCGGACAGGCACGGTTTTTCGCTGCGTATAGATTATATTTCTAATAATATATACAAATTATTTGACAGCTATCCGAAAGGTAATTTATTATTGGTAGGCGATTTTAATTTACCGTGTCTGAGGTGGATCGGTGGAGGGTGTTCCATCTTACAGGACGGATGTACTGAGATTCAAAACTGTGCAACTAATTTTGTTGACCGACTTCACTTTCTTGGACTTACGCAGTATAATCATCTCCATAATAACAAAAATAACATTCTTGATCTATGTTTTTGTAATCTTCCATTAAACATCACTCGCTCCTTGGAACCTTTGATAAAAGAAGACAATTACCATCCTTCTTTCCACTTTAATATTCTAGATTTAAGGTGTAAACAATTTAAAGAAATAAAAACACCTCGGGTAAATTCCGTAAAGGAGACTATAATAAAATAAATAAGTACCTACAAGATATTAATTGGCAAGATATTCTATCGAATAATTCCACAGAGGAAGCGGTTAATGTTTTTTATGGTAAGTTGGATGAATGCTGTAATCTTTTTATACCTATTACTAATCGCTCAAATGTCCGATCACATTATCCAATTTGGTACAGTGTTATATTAATTAAAACAAATAAACAGAAAAATAAAGTTCATAGAAGATGGAAACGTTATGGTAACCCTCGTGACTACGATGAGTTTTCCCTACTGAGAGCTCGTGTTAAACATATGCAACAACAATGTTTCAGCGATTTTTCGGAAGCAGCTGAAATTAACATAAAGCGTGCTCCTAAATACTTTTGGACTTACGTGAAGTCTAAGAGAGGAGGTTCAAATTATCCTAGAAATTTTAATTTTGGTGATGATGTGTTCTCGAAAGGTCAGGAAATCTGCAATGCTTTTAATAGGTTTTTTGAAAGTGTTTTTATTCCCCAGGGCCCTTCCGCCGCTCCTTCTAGTTCATCTTTTAACAGCTCCTCAAACAATGAGGCTTACATTTTTCCTGATTTAGTGAAGAAACATTTATCTTATTTGGATGTTACAAAGGGAGCCGGTTGTGATGGCATACCTCCTTTCTTCTTGTCAAAGTGTGCTGCGAGCCTTGCTCTTCCGATTTCCATTCTGTTTTCCAGCTCATTGCGTGAATGCATCTTTCCAGACGTCTGGAAGAGAGCACACATCGTTCCAGTGCACAAGAGGGGTTCCAAGTCAGTCATCTCCAATTATAGGCCCATATCAATTCTTAATACTATTGCCAAGGTATTCGAAAAAATTGTATATGACAGTATGTACTCAATAATTGCGCAGGGAATACCAAATTCGCAACATGGCTTCTTGAGAGGTCGGTCTACTGTGTCGAATTTGGCTCTTTTTACCAACTATGTTTTGGAGCAGATGGAGGGAGGAGGACAGGTTGATGTGATCTATACAGATTTCGAAAAAGCTTTTGATCGTGTTGATCATAATGTCCTCCTCCAAAAGCTTGAATCGTTGGGAATACCTGGCAATTTGCTGCGATGGATAACATCTTACTTATCGAATCGCTCACAGGCAGTTGTTCTTGGCGGTTACAGGTCTGATTACATTACTGTGCCATCAGGTGTCCCGCAGGGCTCCCGTCTCGGTTCTCTTTTCTACAACGCGTACATTCATGATATTAATACCTGTTTCGGTAATGCTAAACACCTCTTATATGCCGACGACAAAAAAGTTTATATGCGTATTGATTCTGTCTTTGACTGTTCGTTGCTGCAGCAAGATCTTAACAATTTAATGTCCTATTATACCAAGAATAACATAACCGTCAGCATTGCCAAGTGCCATTGTATCAGCTTTACGCGCAAAAGACAGCCAATACAATTTTGTTACAAATTTAATGACGTATTGCTAGGTAGGGTTGAGTTGGTTCGTGACCTGGGTGTCTGGTTGGACTCTAAGATGTCGTTCTCAAATCACGTTGACACCATCGTGAATAAGTCATATCGTAATTTGGGTTTTTTAATGCGTACTTGTAGGCCATTTAAGGCTATTATTAGCATTAAAATGGTATACTACGCTTATGTTCGCAGTGTACTTGAATACGCCAGTCCTGTATGGTCTCCATCGTATGCCATTCATAAAAATCGTATAGAAAATATACAAAATAAGTTTTTAAATCACCTCAATTATAAAGCTCAAAAAGAAAAAGCAACTATTAAAAACTACCAAGATAACTGCAAGGAGTATGGTCTGCTAGCACTGGAGGAGCGGCGCGTAGCACTTGACATGGGACTGTTGTATGATGTGGTTCGTGGGCGTCTCGATTGCCCCGAGCTCGTTGAAAGCATGTCACTGCGGGTGCCGGGGCGGCGCACGCGACACACCTCACTATTTGCTGTCCCCTCTCACAGTACCAATTATGGACAGAATGCGGTATTGACCTGAATCTTTGACACTTATAATAAATTTTTTGAATATGTGGATCCCTTTATTGATAACAAGCGTAAATTTTTAAAGAAAATCAAGACTAAATGGTGTGACTAAGCGACTAGGTTAGGTTATGTGTGTATGTATTTATTTATGTATCATAACTATCAGTATTTAATATTATTTTAATTAAGTAATTAATTGTTATCCTTGTTTATTTATTTTATTTTTAATATAATATAATATCCATATTATGTTTTAATACATACAAGGAATTTTTGGAAGAAAAACTGTATTAGGAAATATTGCATCTTTACATGTATTAGTAGTAATTCTGCTTCTTTTTTTTATCTCTTTTTATATAAAATTGTTATCTACTTGGAGATTTACGCTATATAAGTACCTACTATAAGTCTAGACTAAGTTTTTAAGTAATTTAATTATTTGTAAACCTGTGGATAACTGATCTGGCCAAATTAATATGGGCCTAAATGTTTTCATCACACTATATTGTTACTACTTGGCTGTTTGTTATCCCTAATTCTAAAAATAAAAAATAAATAAAATAAATTTTATTATTTTTAATAAGAAAGAAGCTAATAAATTATACCTAATCATTAAATTATGGCGGATTATTTAAGAACATATACTATCAAAACTGTTTTAACGGGACCTAACACGATTAATTTTGTAAGTAAGTACTTATCTACTTACTGCTTGACGTTTCGGCCGCGATTCTGCGGCCGTGGTCACAAGCGAACTGGCGGTGCGCGGCGTCGTCGGCTCGGGCGGGTATTTGTTTCTTCATCCACCCTCACACGTTCACTTAAATTGTCACAGTGCAATGAATCGTCAGTAACACAACTCCGGCACACTACACTAACAGTATCGGAGTTTCTTGTTATAGACAGACGTTGAGGTTTGCATTTGCCAATCACTGGATTCCAAGCTGATGATAATTTAAACCCGTCCTCCCGATTGAAATTTTTACACTTCTTGATCTCAATCGCTTCACGTACTATCCTGCTATGATAATAAAGATCGGTGGAGAGGATTTTTGGATCATGTAACTCCATCCAGTGATTAACTCCAGCTTCCAGCAGGTGTTCAGCTACTGCAGATTTATCAATTTGTCGATTTTTGACAGCTGCGATGTGTTCCTTGACACGTTCTACGATAGTCGGACGTCACAAGCGAACGTGCCAGTTCGCTTGTGACCACGGCCGCAGCATTGCGGCCGAAACGTCAAGCAGTAAGTATTATATATTTAAGTAAGTATTATTTATTTATTTTATTTATTTATTTATTTATAAGCATGCGAGTCTGCTGGCTTACAGCTTGGGCCAAGACGCCAGCAGACTAATTATTACAATTATGTCAACTTAAAATTACATAATATGTGCAAAAATGTCAAAACATGAAGAATTTATTACAATTAGATAAACAGAATTAAAGTCAAACAATAATTAAAAGAATGTCACGACCTTAAAATAAAAAATAAAAATAGAGAATTAATGATAATAACATTGCGGATAAAATTACAAAAATGTCAACTTATTATTAAAATGTCAAAACAAGAACAAACGAATTAGACTACAGCAACATATCATGCGCATACTTACTGACTATGCTACATAGCTGACCAAAGTGGTCAGCAAACAAATCCACATCATGATGCCGAACAAGCATGTCTCCCACAAGCCGCAAGGCGCGGTTGGTGGGTGCCTGGGCAGCGTATCTCGTACGCGTAATAGGAGAGTACAGCAGACGAGGGCGCCGCCGCGGCTCGACCATCCCCGCTTCATCCCACTCCATGCGTTTGGGAACGAGTAACCCTACCTTATCTAATACCGTCGGGCTATCGATTCTGTGGTGAATTATTCCTAAATAATGCTGTAAAACATGCATTACCCGTCTAAGTTTAAGTGTGTCTAAATCCACCATGCCAGTCACAAATAGGGAAGGATATAGGTGTGGATAGTATCCGTACCTTTTCTTATATAGCCAGCGTGCAAATTTGCGTTGTATCCTTTCGACTTTAAGCGTATACTTGTCTTCGCAAGGATCCCAGATTATAGCAGCATATTCTAATTTACTGCGAATGTAAGCATTGTATAGCACTCTTGCAACACTCAAGCCATCAAACTGAGTGGAAGTTCGCAATACAAAGCCAAGCATTTTGCTAGCTTTTTTACATACTGTTGTAATGTGGTTATGAAAGTCTAATTTAGCGTCCAATGTTGAACCTAAGTCACAAATTTCGCTTACTCTTTATAACTTATATACTACATTTAAAGTGGAACGTTTCCGCGAGAATGTAATAATTTTACATTTTGTGTTGTTGAATGGAAGTCGATTAAGTCTACTCCATTCGGATACAGCGTTAATATCATTTTGTAGACTATTGTAATCTGATTCGCTACTAATACCTAATGATAGTTTGAGGTCATCCGCAAATAAAAGACATTGGGATACGCTAATTCTTTCCGGAAGGTCATTCACAAAAATCAAGAAGAGAACTGGCCCTAACGTACTACCTTGACTCACACCAGAACGCGTTTAGTAGTCCTTTGAGGTATAACCCTCCACCCTAACAAATTGACACCGATTACGAAGGTAATCAGAGAAAAACTCGAGAAGTTTTGGTGCAAAACCTAAAATAGCTAATTTCTGTAACAAAATGTCATTGTCTACTAAATCAAAAGCTTTTTTGAAGTCAAAGTATTACGTACTTACTTACAAAATTAATCGTGTTAGGTCCCGTTAAAACAGTTTTAATGCAATGCAACGCGATAGTTTAAAGTCTTAACATATGCTGATAATATATTAGCCCATATTGTCCCACTACTGAGCAAAAGCCTCCCTCCCCTCCTTCCATTTTTCACGGAATTAATTAATTAATTAAATTACATATTTTTAAGAACATACGTATAGAGTATACCTATGCGATTTTTTTGTTTTTGTGCATTTCTTACAAAATAAATTATTTAACTAGTAATTACCCGCGCAAGTGGATGTTGCCACCCGGCCTCCGCGATTGCATTTAAAACGCAACGTTTCCGCTTAACATCTAGTGGAGTGAAGCCATTTGCCTCCTCCTTATGTATTACAGAAAAGAACAACAACGTATTTACATAAGAAGGGCGTGCAGCTGTTACGTACATAATTCCATTTACTTCCCTATGTAAATATTCATAACTATTGTATTCCGTTCAATAAAATCTTTCCCCGTTTTTACGGTCACGTTTCAGAAATAAAATAACAAGATTATACATATATTATATGGGGGAAAAGGGTTCAATTCTAGCCGTTATTGAGTAAGGCGAAATCATAAAAAGGACCGTTTTGCAATATCAGACGCGAAACCACTTTTATAGTGATCTACCCTACCTTATTAAGTCGGCATCCGACCCTCGCGAAGCCCTTGAAATGTTTATGAATGTGAGAATGTCCTTTAGTGCACCTGTTTACCCTATGTTACGACAGATTTGCCTGGGTGTCAAAAAGCGAAATAATATATATTTTAACGCATAACAAATTGGAGTTAATTACACCGGGATTTATGTTGGCAGTTACCGTTTTGTTGCGATTCAACTTTGCCGGGACACATTCCGACTGACAAACGTTCATTTTCATATCGGTGACATATCCGTTTTTGGGTTGGAGCCGAGCAGTTTTAATTAAAAAACTTTTATATGTGGATATATTCTGTTCGCGTTTTTGTATCATCATCATCATCATCAGCCTATAATTGGCCCACAGATGGGCACACGCCTTCTCACATGGACATGATAGCGATTGCTCTTTCTTCTGTTCTGTGGTCATAACCCACCACGCTGGCTCAATGCGGGTTCGTGGATTCAAGGTGGATACGACCAAACTGGAATAAGGTCTCATACCTAGATTGAATGCCGAATTTGTATAGACTAATCTCGGAGTAAGTCTTATTCCAGTGTGGTCGAATCCACCCTTAAACGACTGCTATCCTTCACGCTCACACCAAATTGTCTAGCCCGAGATAAGCTTCTATTGAAACTCGTTAATAGGTTAAACTAAATAACGGATAAAAATACATAAACATAGAAAAACACCCAGACCCGAAATCAATTCAGAAAAACAGTTTTCTCTATATTGATTCAACCGTGAATTAAACCCGGAACCTCAGAGATGGCGCGATCGCCGTGCGCTAACCACTCGACCACGGAGGTGGTCATATCCTATGACGACAACTGGGATCAACGGCTTTACATGTGTTGCGAAGCACGGAGGAGCTTTTTAATTTGACCAACCTTCCAGTGACCCAGCATGTAGTGCGAAAGTTGAAAAACCGAACTCCTTCTATATCCGCTACGCCATCGAGCTCCTCGAATTGAAGCTCCAAGAATGAGTTACTAGTTATCCTCTTTTACCATGAGTCCAAACGCTATTCTGTAAAATAATAAATAACTATAAAATTGTTAACGCTGGAATTTCGAGAGCATGTTTGTCACTCGAGAGCTCACTGTAAAAGTGTTTTATTATAAAGTGTTCTGTAAAAGTGATTAAAATTCAAAGCAGGATATATATCCTTTCAAAGAATAAATAAGTAAGAGAGGATAAAGTCGAAGTTCAAAGGAATACACAATAACGCTACTGACAGTGTTGTTATAGCGAAATGTAACCGAAGACCAGACTGTATGACCTTAGAATAAACATCAAAGCCTTGACGTCATTTCGATAAAGAGAGCAGATAAGCAATAGCAATTGTCAGGTCGGTGTACACGCGAAAATAGTCTGTTTTGTTGTCCTGAAACTTGCAAACGATATATTATTCAACCATATCGTAGTTAAGAAATTTCTCTGATATACGTAACAACGAAAACAAGAATGATGATCGAATGTTCAATTTACGGAGAGTATTAAAATCGATTTACCAATTAAGTCATAAATTTGAGTATTTCACAGGGCAACAATAATATTATCATACGCATCCTTTCTGAATGGAAAGCTCACATTTAATTTTGCCGAATTTCTTGCAGGAACGAACGAACGTATCAATGTTATACCAATTTCAAGCACATTTTGATTTTACACAGGAATTGTTTTATCTTTGCACGCGAGTTCATTCGATTTCTGGCGAGATAATATTTCCTTCTCCATCATATAACGCACATACAACATATATACTTTACCCTTATATCCCGGAAGGGCAGCTTTTTATTAATACTATCCTGACACAGTTCTTTGGCTCCGTCATTATTATCTTCATATTATAAACAACGTACTATTTAAGTTTAGTTGGGCCAATATCCTTCCTACTAATATTATAAACGCGAAAGTTTGTAAGTATGGATGGATGTTTGTTACTCTTTCACGTAAAAACTACTAAATAGATTTGGATGAAATTCGGTATACTGATAGTTTATAACCTGGATTAACACATAGGATACTTTTTATCCCGATATTCCCACGGGAACGGGAACCACGCGGGTGGAACCGCGAGCGGCCACTAGTGTCATACATTTCGAAAGCAATTTATCGTTATCATCATCATCATCAGCCAGTGTCAGTCAACTGCTGGACATAAGCCTCTCCCGACGCATGCCACTTTGCCCGATCTTAGCTCTTCTCCTTAACACGTCTAGTCGTCTATCGCAACGGTTGTCAGTCCAGCGGCTAAGATTACCAACCCACTGCCAATCTAACTAGTTAATACATACATATAATCACGACTATTATCCCCGAAGGGTTAGTCAGAGACTAGGCAATGAGGACAGCAAAAGCAGTACTCTACCACAGTAATAGATTATATTATTGTGCCTCTACCATAGTCCACTTATCACCAAATAGCGACTGCACATGCACTTAGCGTGACAGGTGGTGAGCCCATCGCCGCTACGTGCTGTTGGAAGTATGTGCAGTCTTTACTCCGTTAATCGTCTTTTAAGAGATCCAAGGGAAGACAGAGAGGGTGGTAGTATTCTTTCACCGCTACGCGACGCGGTTGTATGCTAAAATTCTTTATGTTATGTCGGTCGGTATGTTTGGTTCTCTGAAGAATTATTACGTTCCACGTAATTGCTTATATCAAATCATAATGTAAATGTAAGGGCGCTTTCACACCGCAACCACAACACCACAACCACTACACCACAACCAAATAGCAGCGGCAAGCGGTGGTTACGCGTGAATGAAACTATACGTTTCCATACAAATTGCGAATGCAAAGTATGAAAACGCATAGTAATATATTATTACGTATTTATCGTCGTGGTGTGGTTTCAGGTACATGTAAAGACGCCCTAAAGTGATAAAGCCATAAATTCTATGGAATAACGTAGTGGCAATTAATTTATTAATTAATTTACAGCCACTGACAACAAACTGTGGGCCTAGTTGGAACAATTATCGAAATCGCACTTCGATTCGAAGAATTCGCATCGTAAAACTCGTATGCGTAATATTATTAAGTAAATTGATACAGCTCCAATACGTTCATAAAAGGATTCAAGGAGTTTTCAGAATTTTCTAGAATTGATGACGTAGCTATATTAATAATTGAGCTATTTAAAAATAAGTGAACAGAAAAAAATAAATCGTTTCTTTGACTCTCTAGTCTTCAATTCAACGGTAAAGTTGAGTATGAGATTGAATTTAAGCCTTCACAGGCACTTACGTATTGACGTCAAAACCTAATGAAAAATGACGCCAAAAAGTAAACAATTTTTTTAAATCTGAATCTACTACTAGTTCGGATTTTAGGAGAGCCAATTGAGAAGAACTGGCAAGAAACACAATAACTTAGTAGTACTTAAAGTACCTTTATGACACAAATTCGACTGTTTCATTGTATACTACCGAGAGGGTCTTCCTGATTAAACGAAATACACGTTACGGGGCCGGTACAAAGCGCTGGGTGCCAACAACCGGCGTGTAGCGTGTAACGTTAGCGATCGATGCCGACCGCTGTTTGCTTTCCTTAGTACAACTGATCGAGATTGCGTTTTGCTTCGCCCATAGTTTGTCTTACGGATAGTTCGTTAGGCAGTGCCACTTAATCACGACGAGACGCGGTGATTGAGTGCTGGCGGTGGGTGAAGGCTGACGTTGCGGGTTCGTTTGTAATACTAGACGGTAATCTGTAGTTGACGAAGAAGAAAACATTTAGTTAAAGACCTGTACAACGACTTGACAATGACGAATGTAAAAAGATATAATTTTTTTTTACACCAAACCATTTTTTAATATGGGGTTGCTGGGAGAGAATTATTGTTATTCGCCACACCAGGAGCCACTTCCCGTTTCCCACTTCCCACTTTCTTCTTAAAGCTTCCCGCTTTCCTCTTCCTCTTTCCGATTCCCGCTTCCAACTTTCCTCAGCTGCTGCTGTCGTAGTAGCCATAGCCAAGCATTCAGCGCGATATATCGTAGTTCGATAGCCACGTTATGAGACTCCGCGCTTTAGGTATGAAGCTACAAGTAGCCGACCGGACGGACGTCCGCGAACACCCTGCAGTCGTGAAAAGAGATAAGAGCTACGCGATAGAAAGAGAGGCAACTTCTAGGTGAATTTAACTGTAGGTATGGGAGAGGTGTGCGATCTGAATTGCACTTTATTGTGTCTTGGCAAGAGTCGCTATTTATTTAAATGATATAGCGGAGTGAATCTTCTGTACTTCTGTGTCCCGGACGGGTAGGCAGAGACCACAGATATGTTATCTACGATCCCGACACACGGAATGATGAACTTAAAAGCACATAATCTTTAAAACCGTTGGTAAATGAAGTAATTTGTCACACGAATCTTGGAATACGGGCAAAACCGAAAGCGCGACTAAATATTCTACCTGTGCCGTCAAATATTTTCCAGCCCATTATGAAATTAGCATATTAATACAGAAACGAAATATTCCATCACTGTCGTTGTGAGTTTCCACACCAAAGGCGGGTTCGCATTTTTGAGATTTTCATAAAGTTTTTGCTTTTGGCTGTATACGACTATTACAGCGTAACCAGATTTAGACGGTGGGACCTTTTCGCCCAATTATCGCGAATTAATTTAGAATAGGCTAGGCTTTTTTTGTTTTTTAATATTTCTTGCAAATTACAAATGCGACACGTGTGAGCTGTGAGCAATGTTGCTGACGGGACTGCATTTAAATTATGAGCGCAAAATTACTGAGAAGACGGATAGAGTACAGTAAATTGAAAAAGTGGCGTAATCATGAATATTTTATTATTGTAAATTGAGACCCATACTTTTTTATAGTATACTAGCGGCCGCTCGCGGTTTCACCCGCGTGGTACCCGTGGGAATATTGGGACAAAAAGCATCCTATCTTCTTAGCATCCTATCGTCTTAATCCAGGTTATAAAGTATCTGTATGCCAAATTTCATCCAAATCCATTCAGTAGTTTTTACGTGAAAGAGTAACAAACATCCATCCATACTTACAAACTTTCGCGTTTATAATATTAGTAGGATAGTAGGATATACGTCTACTCTCGACAAACTAATTTCAGATTTTGAGCTATTTAATTTATACGGTATATACAGTTTTTGTTTAATGCTCTAATAATGCGGTAATTATAATATACTATAAAACGCAACTGACCCACTCAATAAAGTGCAAATAACAACTATTTCTACAGAAGCACGCCGAAATTGCGATTATTATGGAACAGGTCTTCACAGCGTCACCAGTTTTATGGGCGTTGAGAATCTTAATGGAACCTCAAGTCGCAGTGACCGAATAATCCCTGGGGGTTTTGGGGGCGGCATCACTCGAGCGTGCCCCCACACCTAGCTAGATTCTCTGGGGGCGTTTCAGTTGGACGACTTCGGGTTGCAATCGTGATATTTCTGAGAAACTTTCTCAATTAATAGTCCTTTAAAGAAGTAACAATTATAAGTAATATTTTGCATCAATATAGGTTCATAAGTTACCTGAAATAAATTTGTTTTTTTTTAAATTTGGTTAGTAGTAAGAAATCCTGCTTGTTATTTTAAGAAGGCAGATTTAAGAACGGGGTGAGCACTGATCGACCCAGCCAGCGGCGGTGGGTTATGGTCTAATATTTATTGTTACGAGTTTTGTATAAAGTAATAAACCAAGCAATAAAAAAAAATAACAAGCCTTAGTGGTAGTTAGTTGTCCACGGCGGCGTTTTAAAGACGCTTCAAAATACGCCAAACAGATGCCCAGCGTAGAACATCGTTGTACAAAAGCAAAACAAGTTTCTGTGGCCTTTTTGAAAAGAAGTGACAAAAAAATATTACAGATTTATAAAAAGTATTTATTAGGGTAAAGGCCGATTAATCCCGTGTACCACCGTAACGTTACCTGCCAGTTGCAACCTAGCAGCTTGTCAAAAAAAAAAAAAAAGAATGTTTAAAACAATTTATTATTCATTGTACGCTTCGATCATAAACAATAGATGCACGGTCTCGAACAAAATTAAAACGCAAATAATGTCCCCGCGTTTATACGTTATCCATTGATCAACATCAGAAATAAAACGAGATACATAGATAAACATTTATTGTAAAGTAAACCCTAAACTATAGGCACTAAAGTACAAATTCATAAAAATATTATTGGAGTTACATCACTTTGTAACTAGGCTCGCTAAATTCAAGATAGTTTAAACAAAGTTCTAAATTCGAAATTTTGATAGAAAAACAAGGCATATTTCTGATTTTGGCTTTGTTTCGTGGTGGCGATTTCCAAGCAGCAATCGTGTATCTATAGTTTATACGTTAAAAGACTGTACGCTATTACTCGGATGTTATAACGCTGGCACATATGCGAGTGCGTATCATTATATTTCGTTCTTAAGGTCCGTTTTTTTTCGAAAAGGACGTAAACACCAACATACAGGTAAGGCAATAATAATAAAAAGTTGTACCGCGCGATACCTATAAAGCACTTATTAGCATACCTAACGCGCGAGCATACAACGTCAATTTACGGCCGCGTAATATTTGGGACAATTGCCATTTGAAGGAAACGAGACTGAGAAAATGTAACATAGTCTCCTAATTTATGACATGTAATATGAGAGTCCGGACGCTGCCTCTTAACTCTCACCTGGAAGGAGTTTAGGGTTACCAGTCTCTAAAAGATGTCCGTCTGTTGACGTTGTTTAAGTAAATTTTGTTGGATAATGCCAGTATTAGGTTATTATGTGCCTACTTGCTTTGAAAATAAGCTTTTGAACCTTTAGCTATACGCAACCCAATTTTTTATCACTAGAATTAAACAGAAATTAACGAGTTTTATTATAAAACAGTTTTTTTAAATAACACTAATCTTTAATTTAGTACGAGTAAAGGCGGTCTTATCGGTAAAAGCGATTTCTTGTACAAAACTTTCGGTTTGTGGTCCCAAGTAGGAAAAAGAGGAACTGTTTTTTTTAATAATTAACGGAGACAAACGATCAGTCTGGTCACCTTATGCAAAGCATACGTCGCCAATTATGGATAACCATAAAACCAGGAGCCCTTCTGTCACCTCTTAGAGCAATACCTATTACTGTAATCTTTCTCTGTAAAATTCGGATGGGAATTTGCATAGTAAGATTAAAGCAAAAATGTTATAAGAGCTGATAGTAATGTTCCAACTATGCGATTCTCTAAGCGACACATAGTCGCTGCGCGCATGGCTGTGATCTGCTGTCTCTTTCCAATTCTATGAATATAAAAGAGACAGCCGCTGCTACCAAGGCTTTAACTTAAAGAATCGCACTGCAGTAATCGCAGATGCGTCGCTAGCCTTTTAAGGAAGAAGAGACTCGTATCTTAAAGATCATAAATCAATCCGGGAATACCGCCGCTGTTCATACGCAACAAAGAAGTATTATTCCATAATATAAGTACATAGAATGAAACACGACGTGCGTACGTCATACACGGTAGCCCTAGCCGAGCTACACGCGGCTTTAAGAACATAATCTTTATTACCTACGGGAGTACTTACAGAGTTCCTTTATTTTATTCTCTGTTGCGGTGTTACATATAAACGCGTTCATATCAAATATGCAGAATCTCTGTGCCTCGCACGTGTAATGTATCTTTAAGCTGTGAGTGTATATCTTGATTTTTTCTGCTGTTGCAGCGATAGTGGTGCGATCATCATCAGCTATGTGGTTCTCTAAGGCCAAGGTCACACAGCAGGTGCTTCGCTTGGAGCTACGCTAGGTGTTAGACTAGGCGCCTAGATATATACTACCCACACAGAACGCTGCGTGCTTCGAGACAACATATCATTTTGATTCTGCTTGTGGAGAAGGGTACACGATGACCTTTTCAAAGATAACAAAAAAAATACTTCTTTCGGAGAATTCAAATTAAAAAGTTTATAAACATCAGACTCGATCATGTTAGATACACGATATAAACATTTTGAGGACTACGGAAGAAGAATTTAATATACTTATTGTATTAAAAGTTGCGTAAATATGATGTAAAGTTTTAGTGGTAGCGTTTATTTTATTATATACATAACTATTTAGAATATATTATTATATATTATATATTTATATATCTTACGCTGGCTTACAGCGAAAGACTAATCATTTGGATTCGTAAGGGTCGTCGACCTATAGGTAAAATTGTAAGTGAAACGTGTGATGTTCTTTGGAACTCTTTAAGAAATGAATATATACCATGTAATAGTTCCATAGGGCCTCTCTTTCATAAACGGCATCAATTAAAATCCCCTCCATAATGAAAGACACCTGGTGGCACGATCAAATTAACCAACACGTTCGTTCGCTACGCTACACGCCAGGCTACTATCTAAGCGTCCAGCGTGGCGCTTAGCGCGTGGTGGGGCCACTCAAATTCAAATGTATGTGTTTGTTCACTAAGATAGTTATCTTAGCGAATATCGTACCTCTAGGCGCCTAGCGAAGCTCTTTGCTGTGTGGCCGCTGCCTAAGCGACACATAGAAGCTGCGCGCGGCTGTGATCATAGATGTTACAGCCTACACAGTGTTCGCTGCAGTCACGGCTACCATCAAAGTTGAGACTGTTTTACTTACAGAATACCGATATTATACCTACATGAAATATCAAAGAAGTGATTCTCTATCACGCCGCTTACAGTCGTGTGGAGCTAGTGTCGAACAGCGTTGTCAATTATTAAAAGAATACCAATGGCACGCTCGCACCGCAGTTGCAGCCGCTGCTATCAAGGCTTAACGATGTTTGCGCTTAGAGAATCGCACTACAGCTTAGCATAAAATCGTAGCACTGTACTGGCCTTCCCACATAGACAGCAGATGACCACGCTGGACCAATGCGGGTTGGTGAGTTTTAACGACTGCCATCTTATGACAACAACCGGGACCAACGGCTTAGCGTACATTCAGAACGGAGGAGATCGAGATGTATTTAATTGGTCACTAATCTAGTGACCTGGCATTGCGAAAGTTGCTTAAGAGGAAACACTACGTCAAAGTGGCATACAAAACACAGAAAAACGACGTTTCGTAGTCCTCTGTTTCCTCCTTCAGAACTAGACCAATTTTTATTACTTTTTCAGCATCGGTTAAAGAAAGAGATTTTCTATGTCTGTATAGTATATATTTTATATGTATATATGATTTTATATTATTTTTTTTAAACCGGCCACTTAATGTTTCTTAAGACGCCTTAAAACGTAGTGAATTCGCAAAATTTTGAAGGCTCCCGGTTATTAAATAAATGACTTAATGCAAAAATCAAACATACAGACATAGCAAATCTCTTTCTTTAACCGATGTTGAAAAAGTAATAAAAATTGGTCTAGTTCTGAAAGAGGAAACAGGGGACTACAAAACGTCGTTTTTCTGTGTTTTGTATGAGCATTTTGCATGCCACGTCGACGTAGTGTTTCTTCTTAACTTGTAAGATCGCAATCCTTAGCCGGTGCGCCATCGAGCTCCGGTGCGAATAATATGCATACATACATACATACAAACCTACATATTATAATCACGACTATTATCCCCGAAGGGTTAGTCAGAGACTGGGCAATGAGGACGGTAAAAGCAGTCCTCTACCATAGTCCACTTTTAACCAAATAGAGACTGCATATGTGCTCAGCGTGACAGGTGGTGAGCCCATCGCCGCTTCATGCTGTTGGATGTATGTGCAGTCTTTAGTCCGTTAGTCGCCTTTTACGACACCCAAGGGAAGAGGGGGGGTAATAGTATTCTTTCACCGCTACGCGACACGATTAAATACGTGCGGTTGATATGCATAATTCTTAGATTAAAACAATTTTAATCGAAGGCATAATTAGATTAAACTTATTTTCGGCACATTCCGTAAGCTGCTGGCTATGTTATTGATTGTGACTGCCTCTACTTCGCGTGTGAATAATTAAATCTAGTTGCCGCTTCATATAAAGAGTTTGCCAGTTTATTTATATCCGGAAAGGCGCCTTATTATCCACCTCATTTCCTAAGTTGATTCAAACACGCCATGATGTGTTCATTTGCGTGATGACATCGTGGAATAAAACTTGACTAAGCATTTTCGGTAGCTTTTTTTTCAAATTGCGTTCTTTTGTCATTGAAATTGGTTGATGGGACCTCATTTGTTGTTGGATTAAAGAAAAAAGGTCAATCGTAGAATTTTCTTTTAGCAGGAATATTGACGTAGGGAGCGATACGCTGACTTTGTTCTCTCGACAAAATAGGTTTTTAAGTAATTTTTGATTTATCTTTGAATTAATGAATTCTTTATTGCACTGGAATTATTAACAAATGTATTATTTGTTTATTGAGTTCCTTTTGGTACAAGGTCTCCTGCCGTAAACTTATTTTTTCTAGACTTGATCAAAACCGTCAAAAGCATCTCGTCTCTTCTCTTTGGTTTGTGGTTTTAAGAGGTTTTTCTCGTAAAGAGCCTGCAAGAAACTCAGCAAGACCTATAAATGCCAGTAAAAAAATAAAATAAACAGATTACTAAATGGAGTTGGCCCTTTGCATTACCTCATGTTTTCGGTTAACCTTTGAAAAGGGACATATACCGACATTATTTGTTTCAAGGTTTTTGTTACGACATTAATATTAGTTGAATTATTATTTATGACATGTAATCCCAAAAGTTACTGGCATGGTAATAATGTGGAGCGACGTTTATTTGACTCCAACTTGTTGTTTTATGAGGACTCTTTAAGTTGAGCATGTTTAGATGGATAAAAAAATTAACAATAAACCTAAATAAAGTAGCAAAACAATTTTTTTTAAATATAACCTGAACACCTGTTGGTAAATGACGACGGCTTTAAAGTCCTTTAAATCAAATCCAATACGTTCCTATTTCTGGGGATTAAACTCGAGATCCGAAAGTTTGGAGACTAATAGCCTAATTACCAAACATTAGAGGCGTTATTACCTAATATAATACAAAACGTTCTCATGTTTTGCGGCATTTCCAGTTGCTTCAAATGCGCATACTAGCCAAAGTTAAAACCAACACACTCCTATGAGTAGCCAAACGTGCCTATTTGAACACTTTATTGATACCTATAAATGCATGTAAATCTCCATTCACAAACAAAAATAGTCTACGTTATTCTTTGATAAGACTTTAAATAAATAAAATTGTCAAGTAAACGTTCACCCACGTAGTTAACTACGATCTAGATATATAATGAGAATTTAATTTTCATTTAAAGAACACTCCACTGCCAAGTAGATAGGGAGTAATTTAATAAGAATATTGGAATTGAAGTTGCGAGAACTAACCAGATTGTCAGTACAGCAGTCCAGTTGCGTTGTGTTCCTGCTACGGACCAGGCACTGTGCTACGACCATCGCTACGACGACGACGGTTTTATGAATATCGTAACGCACGCTACAAGAGTGCTACATTATGAGGGTGCCGGCGGAGCCGCGCGATCGCAAAAACTAACATAAGTCTCTTAATAAACTTCAAAGCAAAATCAATCATATTGATATTTAAAATTAGAACAATTCTGTTTTGAAGTTTCAGACCTAATAATTTGATTAGAGCAATGTTTTTATCCTGCGAAATGTACAAAACCATCACGCGCTTGTGTTAAAAATTAAAATTTTCTTATACACTTTTAAACTTTTGCGTTCCATTATAAATACACATTTAAACGGGGATTAACGCTAACTACATATTATAGGCATACTACGTCCGCCCGTGACCACGACCGGTACAACTTGGTCGAAACGTCGGGTATAAAAAGGTATGTGTAGTATGCCTATAATATGTAGTTAGCGTTAATCCCCGTCTAAATGTGTATTTAAAATTTACTTTTTAAGATGGTGGTGACCTGCGGAATAACAATACAAATATTTTCATGTAAGAATTATTGTTTCATGCGTAAAATTAAGAAAGTTGTCGAAGAAAAATGTTTTTAGGAGTCATTAGATTTATGTATTGTTTGTTATTGTTTAAAGAATTTGTTTCAAATTTCAACAAGGTCACGACCTTGTGCAATGATCAGGCTAACTTACGTAAGTACTTTTCAATGTATTTAACTAATTCAGCGCATAGTACAAGTAACTTAAAAATACTTAAATTTTCACAATTTCGCGCAGGATCCCCTTAACACAGATCGTAGTCAATGCAAGACAATACCAAGAAACGAGCTCAACCTCTCTGGCTCATACATAGGCACTTAAAATTAATCGTTACAACAAAGTACTGCTAGGCAGCCAAAGGCCTTAGCAGTTATGCGATTATGCTCAGCAAATTACTGCATAGTGCAGCTTTGAAACTGTATCACAGCAATTTCAGTATTTATTACAGGCTTCACCATTGTTTGAGTTTCAACTTAACCTGCTCTTTCAACGTAGTCGTTGTACTGGACTAAATTCCATTTAAGCATTTTAATATCGAGAAAGATTGATCTTTACGTCAAGCGTTCATGGTGTTGTATGAAAGGATTTGAATAATGAGATTAGGCTCCGAAAGCCTTTCATTCAATTTGTATTCATCAGATTTCACCGATTCGAAGTGGGTATTATGATTGTGGATCAGCTAAGCCACCGTATCTCTATGTATCTGTTTTGCAATATAAACGAGCTTGATTGGAACAAAGCTTGTGTAATTAATATCGGATAATTGTTATTCTGAAACTGATACGCGCCACTTTTTGCTGTAACGTTTGACAGCTGAAGCAAAGCAAATGAATAGTAGGTTTCCCTTTAATTACGAATTTTCATTAAAAAATATTGGCATACCTACTATTGTTTTTCATTTTTATTAAGGTTTACTTAAAAGTTAAAAAGTAGATCAACATAAAAGTTTATCGATATAAGTTTAAGAGTGGAATGACGTTTACAGTCACGAGCACCAATATATATATATACACTTTAACTCTTATTCCATTGTATTAAGAGCTACAACTGTTAACATATTTTTGCTCGTGACTGTACATGACAGGTGACTGGTTACTAAAGGCCCTCATCTCAGGTTGACAGCAGGTCTCTAGGGGTAGGTAAAGCGTCTAGACACTTGTATCTTACACTACCCACCTGGTAATGTGTATATAGCATTATATAGATTTTATTTAATATAGCACGCGTGTAAGCAGGGTCTTTGTATTCGTCGGTGAGGAGAACAGTATTATTATTTTACTTAAGTACATATATACATACACTGACCACTAGCAATTAGGACTGCAAAAATAGTCCCCTGCCATAGTGGACTATGGTAAAAGTAATCCTCTAACATAGTCCACTTTTTACCAAATATCGATTGCACATGTGCTCAGCGTAACAGGTGGTGAGCCCATCGCCGCTTTACGCTGTTGGAAGTATGTGCAGTATGTTAGTCGCCTTTTACGACACCCAAGGGAAGAGAGGGTGTGGTAGTATTCTTTCACCGCTACGCGACAAGGTTAATGGCACCTAAGTAAAGGAAAAAAAATGAATAAAGTGCTTTCCTTTGTTTTAATGGTTAACTAGATAAAGGATAAACATACGTGAATAATGAAATACATACTTATTAAACAATTATATAACACCCAGAGCAGAAATCAGATATTATGGCGATAGCAAAAATTCATACAGTAATAGGAAATCGAAGTATAAAAACGTAATCAAAAAACAATCCATTACAAAAATATATTATATTAACTATTACAAAAAAATTTAATTAACATTTAAATTAACCGGTGAGTAAGACAATCAAATTCGGTCTATTTAATTAGGTTTTAGGCGAGTTCAATGCATGTTCAGAAGCCTAAGTTAAGTACTCAAGCAATAGCTTTTAAGAGAACTATTAAATGAATTTCTGTTAGAAATTTAGTCTGATACCCATTAAAGGGACTATAATGTTGACAAGGGTGCCTATATTAAAGTTGTCATTTTATAGGTCCAAAAGGTAGCGCAAATATTTTAAAGGATCGTGAAGTATGTGCGGGCAAAATTTTGATTATGTTTTTTTATCCATACTTACATTAATAATCACGACTATTATCCCTGAAGGGTTAGTCAGAGACTAGGCAATAAGGTCAGCAAAAGCAGTCCTCTACTTTAGTCCACTTTTCACCACATGTGCTCAGCGTTACTGGTGGTGAGCCAATTGCCGCTCTATGCTAATGGATGTATGTGCACTCTTTAGTCCGTTAGTAGACTTTTACGACACCCTAGGGAAGAGGGGGGTGGTATTATTCTTTCAAATTAGTAACATAGTGGAATAAAAAAATTAGCGCTGGTGTTGTAATTCAAAAGTACGAAATTTCACAATACCAACCTCGATCGATCGAGATCGGTTTCAAGAGTAGGTAAAAGGGCCGTTCCGAGTAGTGGGGCGTCAATATATGTTGTTAATGACGCTGACATTATATGAGCTTAGGCCTCTAACAGACAAACACATTTCAGGTCATTTTTATGACGCGTGAATATGGTTATCACTAAAATTATATGCCTATGAAGCATCGCATACGGGGCGCCGCGGCGTGTAAAATGACTAAATAATGAGTAAGTAATGACAAGTCAACCCTTAATTTTTTTATTTTTTTCTATTATGACTCCTCATAGTGACTGCATCCTACCTGATGGTAAGCAGCCGATGCAGTCCAAAATAATGAGAGCGCTCCCCACCGTGGAATAAGCACGGTAACAAGCGCACCCATTCATGACGGCCTGCATAAATGCCGTTTCACGCCCCACTTAAAAGACCCGGGACTGTAGGAGCTGGGAAACACATGAACGACATGCCAAATTTTTTGGTACGAGTACTGATAGTCTGTACAGTATGATGGTGGTTCCTAAGACCAGCACGTGTAGTCCGGGAGAGGAAAGGAGAGGGCGGGATAAGATCAAAAAGTTCTTCAGAACACTCTCCGTAGTAGTTCCGGTAGAAGACACTGAGAGAAGCAATGCCTATCATTGATATGGCTGATACGGTGGTAGCTACGCCCCTGCAACCAATCCACATTTAAAATTAATTATATATTTAAATTATATTTAAATATTACATCTCGACTGTGATTTTTGCGTAAAATGGCCAATTTTGGCGTTATGGATCTCAGAAACAAAAATACATTAACAATTATGACTTATTGAATAGTGTAGAATAGCTATTGGAATAGTGTTTGTAAATTTTGCTTAACTTTTTAATTAAACCCAAAATTGCAGAGAAGGATTTTCATAAAGTGCGCGAAGGCACTTTTTTGAGCTCATCGATTGAACTACTGCTCTAAACAAGTGAAATAAAAAAAACTATAATGTTATCTCTTATATAGTCGAATAGTATGTAGCGGCCTCGGAATTTTTAGATATCATTAATTTTATATTGGAAAAAAATCTTATTCTAAACCAAAAAACTACGAAAATCGCTATAAGTTAACTGTGAATATCTCTTATCTACGATAATATTATTAAGCAAAATTTATACCAGAGTAATTGTTACCTAATGAGGAATAAAGATTTTATAATGAATTTGTAATCCTATTTCGATAAAAACGATAAATAGAACTGCAAACTTACTTCAAAATGCGACGCGCCGGCCGTCCGAATTCTACTTATGCTCACAGAATGGAGATTTGTACCTAATATTATGCACAAATTTATTGTCCTATTTCGATAAAAACGATAAATACAACTGCAAAATTACTACAAAATGCGAAAATGGGCATTTTACGCAAAAATCACATTCGAGATGTAATAGGCCTCTTAAGTCTTCTTTCAAATGTTGTATCTATAATATTTAAGGTAAGTACTTTCCCTGCTTCTAGCATAGCCGCGGGACGCCCACGATGTATACGAACTACAAAGGCGGTTAAATTAATTTGTGGGGAAAATCTACAAGGCATGTTAAACGTAATGTTATCCAAGAGCTACGATACATTACGGGTACGATATACGGGCTCTCGCTTATTCATCTTTCACGAAATCACCAATTCCATTTAACAAAGGTTGGGTCTTGATTTCAAATGAATATCTCAGACGGTGAGGCACTTACGTGGCACATCCAAGCGATAGTTTCGACGAGTTTCAGCCATGAATATTAATTGCAAGGTATCGTCCGAGGACGTTCTGTCTTTGTGAATAGTGAACAAATGTATTCATCGGAACTCCGTAATTGGGTCGTTAGTCATTAATTCTCGCTAAATATTATAATAAATCACGCTACAAATTACTTTAAGTCAAGGGAATTGGACAGTTGTACACCTCAACACAAGAGCCCGCTGTTGGTACAGCTCAGGACACCAGAGCTAAGTTAACCCGACACTATACCGAAGATATCCCTGACATCAGCCTGTATGAGATTAGTATGGCTCTTAAACAGCTTAAAAACAACAAGGCGCCGGGTGATGACGGAATTACCACTGAACTTCTGCGAGCGGGTGGAAAACCGATACTCGTAGTCCTCCAGAAGTTGTTTAATTCCGTCATGCTCGAAGGTACTACGCCAGAAGCATGGCACAGGAGTGCGGTGGTGCTCTTCTTCAAGAAAGGCGATAACACCTTATTGAAGAATTATAGACCCATCTCACTCCTGAGCCATGTGTACAAGCTGTTTTCGAGAGTCATTACGAACCGTCTCGAACGCAGGTTTGACGACTTCCAGCCTCCCGAACAAGCCGGTTTCCGAAAAGGCTTTAGTACCATAGACCACATACATACGCTCCGCCAGATTATACAGAAGACTGAGGAGTATAATCGGCCCTTATGTTTAGCGTTTGTGGACTATGAGAAAGCCTTCGATTCTATCGAAACCTGGGCTGTGTTGCAGTCCCTCCAGCGTTGCCATATCGACTATAGGTATATCGAAGTGTTGAAATGTTTGTATAGAAACGCTACTATGTCGATCCGATTACAAGACGAGAGTACGAAACCAATCCAATTGCAGAAAGGTGTGAGACAGGGAGACGTCATATCTCCGAAACTGTTCACAAATGCGTTGGAGGACGTTTTCAAGCTCTTGAATTGGAACGGATTCGGCATCAACATTAATGGCGAATACATCACTCACCTTCGTTTTGCCGATGATATAGTCATAATGGCGGAGTCGCTGGAGAACCTCAACACCATGCTCAGCGACCTCAATATCGTATCCCAACAGGTGGGTCTTAAAATGAACATGGACAAGACGAAGATCATGTCGAATGTCCATGTTGAACCCGTACCGGTAATTGTTGGGAGCGATACTATCGAAGTTGTCGACCACTACACCTACTTAGGACAGATTGTCCAGTTAGGTAGGTCCAACCTCGACAAAGAGGTCGCCCGGAGAATCCAACTCGGATGGGCAGCGTTCGGGAAATTACGAGATATCTTTGCATCGAAGATTCCGCAGTGCCTAAAGACAAAGGTCTTTAACCAATGTGTGTTGCCGGTGATGACATATGGCACCGAAACGTGGTCCTTAACTGTTGGCCTTTTAGAAAAGCTCAGAGTCACACAGCGAGCAATGGAGAGAGCTATGCTCGGAGTTTCTTTGCGCGATAGAATCCGAAACGAGGATATTCGCCAAAGAACCGGAGTTGCCGACATAGCTCGTAAGATTTGCAAGCTGAAGTGGCAATGGGCAGGCCACATCGCTCGACGAACCGACAACCGTTGGGGAAGAAAGGTTCTCGAGTGGAGACCACGCACTGGAAGACGCAGTGTTGGTAGGCCTCCCACTAGGTGGACCGACGACATCGTGAGAGTCGTAGGCAACCGGTGGATGCGAGTGGCGAGTTGTCGGTCAGGATGGAGGTCAAAGGGGGAGGCCTATGTTCAACAGTGGACGTCTTCAGGCTGGTGATGATGATGATGATGAAGGGAA
Source organism: Scoparia ambigualis (assembly GCA_963921215.1). Classification (NCBI taxonomy): domain Eukaryota; kingdom Metazoa; phylum Arthropoda; class Insecta; order Lepidoptera; family Crambidae; genus Scoparia; species Scoparia ambigualis. The sequence goes on along the minus strand of OY992521.1, from coordinate 23,000,556 downwards.
TTGGGAGGGCTCTTGTTTCGTTCGGCTGTTCAAAATTTTAACGAATTATTATTTAAGTACATAAATCTTTTCATAAAAGCTCCGATTAACTAGATAGATAGTGAAATATCCACACTCTAGAAGAGACTGCTTATTCTTATGCAAATTGTTGTAAAGTTCAAATTTCTTGAAACTTATTCGTCAAGATTTCTCTCCTATTAAAAGTTTTTTTCTTATGTTCGTTCTTCGTTTTAAAGTGCTCAAAGTTTGTAGTTATGAATTCTTCCTCACTTAATTAATACTATAAGTTCCTTTATACTAACTATAATATATAGGCTCAGTTACTTGTAATAAAAAATATTAAAATAATTTACTGTAATGGTTAGACCACTGGTTTTGGACCCAGAGGGCCTGGGTCGACACCCAGCGGTGAGTACATGTTTCATCTTAATGTGTGTGTGTGCCATAACATCAATGTAACGTTGTGTTCCAATGAGATAAGATGGCCGGCTCCTCAGTTGTTGAGAAATTTTGATGTGACGAGGTTCCACCATAGGAAAATAAAGTGGTTAACCGTAAAAAAACACACTTCTGAACGTATACTCGTATAAAATAAAAAGAATAATCGGATACCTACCCGTGTTTAAAAATATTGCCGTCATATCGGGTAACAGTCGACAGTCGGTTATCTCTGCATTTTGCAAGCGCATTAACGTATAAAACCACATTATACGGGAGATGATCCGGGGATAATCTTTTCGTACAAAAGCTAGCGTGGCCGGCCTCGGGCATCAAGCCCTTCTAAATGGGTTTGCATATTGGCAGATAATATTTTTAAAAGATCATTTACTGCGGTTTAAATACTGCTTGATTGACGTACTTTGATGTGGTTTAAAGTGGTTTATTGGGTGAACGTTTAAATTTGGGTATAAGAAAATTATGTTGTCTTTTTTATTTTAAAGATGTTATCTAACATTTCATTGAGTCTTGATGGTTTGAGTATTTATTTATTTCACAACCATAATTCACAATGTATGTAATTACAAATAGATACACAGGATAATTATGGACCCCGCAGGGGCACGAAAATTAAGTAGAAGAGAGGAAGTGCTTTTAGATAAATAGAGTATTAAATATTTTTATGTTTGTTATTTGAATATATAATAATTTACTACAACTTATCATTTAGATATTCGTCCATATCATATTAGCTTTTAGAAGTTAATAGTTTCTTTACTTTATTTATAAATATATTGTCGTTTTTTTCTTCTATCCATTCCTTTGGAAGCTTATTATATATTTTTATTGATTGATTATATGTGTTTGATGAGTTTAGTTTAAGCTGGGTGGTTGGCAGTATTAATTTATTCTTATTTCGTAATGAATATTTACTTCGTACTTCTTCACGTTTTGTGAAGAAGTGTTTGTATTTACGGGCAAATTTACATATCTCTAAAATATTAAGGCAAGATAATGTAAGTATTCTGTATTTTTGGAAATAGGGTCGGCAGCTGTCAGTTTGAGTTATATTTGCAATTATTCTGATTAATTTCTTTTGAAGAGTGAATAAAGCAGGAGCATCCGTGCTATTTCACCACAGAATAATGCCGTAGTTGAGCCAAGCATGTGCATATGCATAGTAGGTCGATATTGCTGTTTCTACACTAGTGGTCTTTTTAGTCTCTCGTAGTGCATAATATGCAAAACTAGCCAACTTTGATTAAATTTTTTGTATGTGTGCTTTCCAGTTAATATGAGTGTCTATAACAATACCGAGCAAAGTAAATTCATTGACGCTTTCTAATTTAACGTTTTTATAGGTATAATTTAAATTAAGGACGGATTTTGATATGGATGAAAACTTATTAATTTTAAGGTTATGTTCATTTAACTTTTGATGGACATTATTATTATAATTATTTTGTCATGAAGTTAATAAAGATATATCATCATCAAACAATACGCATGGTTCCTTAATGACTTTAGGAAGGTCATTGATGTAAATCAAAAATAATATGCACCCAACAACGCTTCCTTGAGGAATGGATGCATTTATAATTTTGCAATCTGATCGCACACATGATGAGTAGTTTAGCATCATAAAAGTTTATTATCGCCATTAGCATAATTATAAACATCATATTACTTAGCTCAGGGCCTTTCCACCAACTCAATAGCACATACGAAGATTGGGCTATAATCCTTGTTTAATAATAATTACTATTAATTTTTATTAATTATGCTCTACGATAATAGTAGATTATTAACCAAGGGGACAAAGCAGTGTCTTCTGTCGCGAGTGACGATTTAAATCGCGAGCGTAACGAAGGACTCGAGGTTTACTCCCGAGCGTAGCGAGGGTGTTACGAGTCCTGAGCTGAGTGTAGCGAGGGATTTATGTTCACCCAAGACTAAGACAGCTTTATCACCGAGGAAAATACTCTACTTTTCGTACCATTTGCGAAAAAATTAACACAATAATAATATGAGATAAGCATTTATTAAAAATAATGACAATTAAAAGTAAAAGTTAACATTCGAAACATTGGTCCAATTATTGATAGAGAGAGTTACATTTTTGTTTGGTACATTTATTGTTGATGAGACAGTTGATTTGTAATTCTTTTTCTTTTTTTGATTTATTTCCTTTTTCAAAAAGATGTATAATGCTTTATATACAAATTCAATGGTGTAAACACAGATGTAGTTCAGTATAAATTTCGGTAAGTATTCCAAATTTAAATCACATTCTCCCCCTAGATAGGATTAATGAAATTCAGTACAATTTTCTTTCCTGTTTTTAACAGATTAAAAATGACTATTGTTATGTTCGCTTTTTGTGGCATGGAATGTCACTTTTTTGAGCAAGTGGCACAAAAATTATAATATTTTATGTTTGTGATATTTAATTTCGCTAAATGCAGACAGTTTTTTAAGCTATAAGTAACTATGTTAATATTATAAGTTAAGTTCAATCCTTCCTACTAATATTATAAACGCGAACGTTTGTAAGTATGGATGGTTGTTTGTTACTCTTTCACGTAAAAACTACAGAATGGATTTGGATGAAATTCGGCAAACAGATAGTTTATAACCTGGATTAAGACATAGGATACTTTTTATTACGATATTCCCACGGGCACGGGAACCACGCGGATGAAACAGCGAGCGGCAACTAGTGTATTAAAAAAAATCCTATTTTGCTATCGAATTGGGAATTACTGTAATGATAGTATTACATCATACATAGTCATATAATAACGACTATTATCCCAGAAGGGTTAGTCGGAGACTAGGCAATGAGGACAGCAAAAGCAGTATTCTACTATAAGTAGTACACTTTTCACCAAATAGCGACTGCACATTGTGCACAGCGTGACAGGTGGTGAGCCCATCGCCGCTCATGCTGATGGTTGTATGTGCAGTATTTAGTCCGTTAGTCACCTTTTACGACACCCAAGGGAAGAGTTTGGGTGGTAGTATTCTTTCACCGCTACGCGATACGGTGATAGTATTTAAGATAAATAAATAAATAAATAAATGTCGCTGGCCCGTGGGCTGGTTGGTTATGAAGACTGCCTTTCAACAGTCACTGTTTTATGTTAAAAAAGAGGAAATCGAGACGGGTCGGAAAGTGATCACCGCCGCCCATGGACACCTGCAAAACTGGAGGAATCGCAGACGCGTTGCCGTGCTTGAGGAAAGAGTAGGTATTGTGCAGGGGGGAGCGGGGAAAGATGAGCTGGATACTTTCACTCACTGAAAACGAATGCCATTGTTTCACGCTGACATTCCGTGAGAGGGTGGTATTACGCGTGGCGAGCCGGCCCAATTCGTGCTGCAACGCAGCGTGACTCTACCATTCGACTAGGACCAACTTCTGTTGGACGAGGGAGATTTTTTTTTTTAAATATATTTGATGATCATGGATACAAGTCCTTCAGTCGTGACAATAGAGAGTAGTAGTAATGCTTAAATTAGATGATGATGAGTGATGATAACATGAACGTTCAATGCTAAATGATATTCCCCCCAAAACCCTTGACTGAGCCTCAATAAACTTTACTGAAATCTTTACACGGACTTCTTGAGAGAATTTGTAAAGTTGTGTCGCACTGTTTTGTTTTATTTTCTAACATGCAACTCATGCACGTTCATGAACGAACACTTAACGGTTAATAATCCACCATTATTTCACATTAATATTCGACAAAACACACATTTTAGAAAATAAGACAAAACTACAGACATGACGTTTCACTTTCCCGCCAAGAAGTGCAAAAGAGATTGAGATCACAGTAAAGTGAGAATCGTAGACTGTGACAGTGGACTGCTTTTGTGGTTCTCCTTCCTGGTTTCTAACTTACCCCTATAAGCGATTGTTGTTATTATTTGTATGTATTGTTACAGTACGCTCACATTGTAAACAAAGTATTGAGACTAAATATTTACCGCCCAAAATTCATTTTGTCGCAAAGTCCCGATTAAATATTATATTTTTTTCGTGATAAAAAAGTATTCTATATGTTAATCCAAGAAGATAATATGCTCTACGCGTGTGCCAAAGATCATTTCAATCCGTTTAGCCGTATTGGCTAGATTGAGAACAAACAAACGAACCGTTGTTGGATTATATTAATTATATTATACTTGTCAGAGGGGAGAGAGACGGGCGCGGAGCGAGCGATCGGAGGTGAGCCTGAATCGTCATCATCCGCCATCTTGGATAGTTGAGGATATTTCCACAAATTAAACTCGTATTCTGATTACGAAGAATGCTTTTAAATTTATCTACTCAGTGTTTTATAATAGGCTAAACATGATGTCAGGAGGGTTCGTACATGGCGTTAGATTCGAAATAATAGGCTCTCGTTAAAGTACAGGCGTCTATTTTCACAATGCAACTCAATATGGTCCAAAATAATAAGGATTAAGCAGATGGAAAGCGATTACTTTTAGGAAACACGGGAAGTTCGATACAGCGACGCAGACCTAAACTCAGAACCTTTCGTAAGCACACCCGTAACCAGAATGACGGCGGTCCCCACCGTCACGCCTAATGTCATCTCAAATTGACAACCCCCACTTATCAGTCACGTGTTATATTATTATCATATTTGTCAGTCAGCGACAGCTGTCAATGTCATCGCCGCTGGATCGACCTAACTTACCCTAAGTCCATGACCTTACCTAAGTGACATAGTCACTTGACGTTTCCGTTTAATTTAATTTGACATAGCTCAATAGATAGCGTGTTAAGTTGGAAGAATACCAGTTTTCACAATCATTATCGCACACATCACTCAAATGAAATCGACTACCTATGCTTATAGTATCTCATAAAATTTAACTGTTTATAAACTGTCGCTAATATCACCTATATCCAGTGATAAACACTCATGCTACCTCCATCGAGTGACGATAACTTACCTATTCCTTCCCTAAGGAAAAACTACATAGACGCGTTGCCGGCCATTAATGACCGGCAACGCGTCTGCGATTCCTCTGGTTTTGTGGGTGTCCATGGGCGGCGGTGATTAATCTCCATCAGGTGACCCGCTTGCTCGTTTGCCTCCTTCAATTATAAAAAAACTTCTATCGAGTGACGATACCCTTGCCACCTCCATTGAGTGACGTTAACCATGCCACCTCTATCGAATGAATCACTATCACGATTAGAAGGTGGCAAAGGTGCCATGGTTATCTTCACTCGATAGAGATGTCATGGTTATCGAACCATGCCACCTCTATCGATTGAATCACTGTCATGATTAGGAGGTGGCAAAGGTGCCACGGTTATCTTCACTCGATAGAGATGGCATGGTTATCGATCGAGTGAATCACTATCATGATTAGGAGGTGGCCAAGGTGCCATGGTTATCTCCAAGCCATAGAGATGGCATGGTTTGATAACCATGCCATCTCTATCGAGTGATTCCAGAGTTACACGTTGCCTCCGTCGAGCAACGCAACCATATCGCCTAAACCAAGCAATGCATCATCTCGGTGAATTTAGCACAAATCAGTTTAATAACGTATCCAAAATTACGATGAAATTAGTCAATGGGTTCATCAGTATCTTCCACATCACAAGTCTCTAATGGAATGTCATTGTTGGGCATTTTCCTTAAATGATCGTAGGCGTATTTGTAAGTTCTGTTGCTAGTCAAAGATTTAAGAATATAGCGATCGCCCTCATGTAACTCGATAACTTTGAACGGCCCTTTGTATTTTTTTACTAACAGAGCAGGACTAGCGAAAGAAGAATCACTAGGTACTTATTATTAATATAACCTGTAAGGACGTCTTTGTACCGTATGACTGAGGTTTATAACTTACTCTCTGCCAGAGTCTCTGGTATTAACGCGAGTGGTTAGAAAACCCTTAATTAAATACAAGCTCGTATAACCTATCAGTGTATAAGCCAGAATATCAGTGTCATTATAATCAAACGTTCGTTTTTATACACGCGTTAGATTTCTAACCTTTTCAAAGTAAATTCAGTGCGATAAGGGTAATGAAACAACTACACCTGTTTGCATAGTAGTTCCATGCGAAGCGATGACACACGCAGATCTACCGTTTTTGCAATAGCGCAAGCATTACTGCCGTTGGTTGTCGTGATGCTCAGCAGTGGGCAGTCTTTCTTCATCGTTATGTTTCGTCTTCGATTAAGACTGAAGCTCTTGCCATAACTTGCATGCGGTAAACTTGTGGCTCAAATTCTGAAATGGGCAAAATACTACAGCAATCGGTTTAGTAGTAATATTTTTTTAATGTGAAATAAGCGAGGTAAACATAGTAGCCGCGTAGGCATTTACTGTAACTTTGTCTACTGTACTGTTACTCATTATAAGAAATGCAGAAGCAGTTTATTTGGCAGTCATACTTCACCTTGCTGTAAAAAGTCTTTTGAAGTCAGACCTGGCAATCAGTAGCTCAACATGTGTTTCTTTCTTCCTATACACGTCATATCCGCTGAAGCAATCCACGTGTAGTTATACCTCGAATCCTTTCTTCACTGGTTATAACTATGGCTGTCGTTGTAAATATCCGTTAAATTAATCGCCTTATATCGGGTCCCTTCTTAGCTTCAAGTGATACCATAAAATTTTGATTTTGATGTTTCGATATGCGGCGCCATATTTTTACGCTATCTTGTAGTCTATAGTGGGTTGCGTCTATGGTCGCGTCACCGTCTGTTGCAATCTTATTTCGTTCGAATTCGGTTAACTGAATATGATTATATTGCGGTACCTTCATAGCCTCTATGATCGCCAAAAAGTTTCGATTTTGTTATTCCAACAAATTGCGCCACATTTAACTTCGTTTTTTCCAAGTGGTAGACGGTGAGCAGATCCAACTTCTGATGTTAGAGGAGAATAGGGACGAGGGCGGAGCGAGTGAGCGAAGGTGAGCCTGGATCGTCATCATCCGCCACCCTGAGTAGTTGAGGATATTTCCACAAATTAAACTCTTAATCTGATCACGGACAATTCTTTTAATCAATCCACTCAGTGTTTTACAATATGCTAGACTTGATGTCAGGAGGGTCGTTTAAGGCGTTAGATTCGAAATAATAGGCTCTCTAATGCAACATAATTTGGTACAAAATATTAAAGGATTAAGCAGATAGAGAGAGATTATGCGGCAATTTCGACACAGCGACGCAGACCCAAACTCAGAACCTTTCGTGAGCACACCCGTAACAAGAATGGCGGCGGCCCCCACCGTCACACCCTCAGAACAATAACTAAAGCATAGAAACCACGCTAAAATAGCAAGCAAAGACATATATTCTTCCTTCTTCTTCTTACGAGTCATGCTAATGAGTTAGAAAGAGATGGAGAATGTTTGACTTGTCCTAATTTGTGTAGGTGGTCACTAGTTTATTCCACACTAGGGACGTTATTTCTCGGCATTTTATATCGACAAAAATAAAACTAAATATTGAACATGTAAATAAATATGAAGGCAAAGGATAAGCGCGCCGTCGATTTATTTCATTTTGTGAATATAGTACGTTTCCAGGTCAGGCGAAAAAGCCGACAATGACCGAAGTATTATGTTAGCATCGAGAAGACAGAATTTGTATTGCTTTCCATGCACTATTGTCATTCTGTATATTTCGTTGCGTTTCATTACACGCACTACATTACTCCCAAAATGCACTTCCACGAGAAAATGATACAGAATGACAGAAGTGTATGGAGAGCGATACAAATCCTGTCTTCCGACGCTAACTGAATAATTCGGTCATTGTCGGCTTTTTCGCTTGCCTTGGAAACGATATAAACTAAATCAGACAAATTTTCAAAAAACTACGTTATGGTGCACAAGAAAAACTTTATGACTACAACATTAGGTTGAGATTCGGGTGCAGGTATTTCACAGATTAGTTAGGTCGCAGAGTAGGTAGGGTAGGGCGATATGACGCTATCTGTAAAGCCAGCGTCACATCTATATCCTTGTATGTAAAATTCCCGCAACCAAATTTCATCTTAATATCAATCTAGTAGAGTTCAATATCGATTGGAATATTTTGACGGATTTGGGTAGGTCGATCAGTGGCCGTGTGTACACAACTTTTCGTTCTATTGTTAGGCCAAAAAATTGTTAACGGTAAAAGTGATCACTTTTGAATTCAACAAGTTTTGCGAGTTAATAATGAAAAGCAATGTACAGTCAGTGTCACATCGGCCTACCCTTATCTGTCAAATTAACTAGATGGATATTAAACTTTATGCTTTGACCGTACATCTGAAAACTGTGCAGGAAAATATAATTAAGAATGATTATTAAGGAAATAAAAAACTTATAAATAAATATTTAAAACATTTTATATTATCGTTATTAATGTTTGTGTTACAAAGTTACTATATACTTAATTTAGTTCTATGTAATAAATAACTTAAATATTATATAAAAAACTAATTAACTACAAAGTTACTAAAAGTAATATAAAAAAAAAAAAAAATAAAAGGGATACTTACAAGTAAAAAATATGCCCCAAATCGTTCCCGAGCGGCATTGTGCCCAGAAGGCTGGTCGCATTCCCTCGCTGGATGGTCAGGCTTATTCGCTGACCCAAGAATGCCCCAGCCCGCTGGTCACCCGAGGACTCAACCAAACGCTTGGCGAGATCCCGGAATAAACGGTGAGCGCTTGGCCCCCACGCTCCGAGGGTCTCAACTCCAAACGGCTCAAATATGCAGGTGTTGCTAATATCGACATATTTGCGCCGCTTGAGCGACTCTGCTGCTGCAGCAGCAGTTCCGGCCTCTATTGAGGTTTGGGGAAGGTGGGATGGGGCCAGGGTGTCGACGCAGGTTGCGTCCCACACCAAGGGCCGGCCCATCTTCCACGGAACCAGGGTCATGCCATCGGGTCTCTTGCCATCGCTTCGTAACAAGCCATTCGGTTCTAGAACGGCTGGTATAGAAGCGCTAGCAAGGGCCCGGCGGATGATGTCATTAAGGCCGGCGTGGCGGGGAATTCTCCCCGCACTTCTGCTGCAGGAAAGACCGTGATGGCCAAGCTCATTCACCATGTCACCGCATGGGCAGCGATGTGGGACATTACACGGTGCCCCCAAACGAAGTGAGGAAGCTAGGCGAAAGGTATTGTTGTCCAGGAGTGTGCAAAGATGAGGAGAAGGAAGGGTGTGGAGCCATAATCCAGATTCCCATTGGGCCACAGCAAGGAGACGGGCCTGATCTGCAGGACTAGCTAGCGTATTAAGAAGGTTATTCCGCGCTAGTCTGCAAAGCGGCTCATCCCACTGCCTTTGCGATGACGGGTTACTGGGCACGTCATCGCCACACTGGCTCTTCCACACATCTAAGGCTTCAGACACGTGGGCTGTTGGATGGTATCGCGGGGATTTCGATAGAATGCTTGTGATCAGCCCCTCCGTCTTGTGTACTGAAGCCAAAAAAGCTGGAAGAGCTACACTCGAAATTTTACGTATTCCCAGGCCTCCAAAACGGATAGGTAGGGAAGCCTGGGTCCATGCTTGACTGTCCAAAGGGATGTTTAGTACCAGAGATAATATGTTTTGAATCGAATCATCTAATTTTGATGTCAAGCTTGGGTGATTCCAAAAGGGCGAGGATCGAACGCTATATATGAATTTGGGTGCAAATAAGCAAAATTTTATTATGGTGAAAGCCATGTGAGCGTTAATTTTGATTATGCGGTCCGAAACAAAATTTAAACTGGCTAATTTATCATCAACGAAAGGGGCGAACGATTCTTCTAGGATGGGGGACCCTAGGAGGCGTAAAGATTCTTTTTTAATGATTTTGATACTTGGAGCTATTGAGTTAAACTGTTGCTTAATATTGTCACTGTCATTACATGTCTCTGGTATAAAGAGCTCGCATTTAGAAAAATTTAGTTCTAAACCGGCTTTTTGAAAATTTTGAGTTAAAGATATTAGGTCAGCCAATACGGTGTTAGCGTCGCCTCCGAGGGTTCCATCATCTAAGTACCACACATTAAATTTAGAATCTAGTTGTTTTATATACGGATGAATTGAAAGTCCAAAAATTGCTGGGCCTAGAGGATCACCTTGCTGACACCCAACTGCGGACGTGATCAAGTTATCTTTGTATAGCAGATTGCTAGGTGTTCCGTAACATTGCCAAAGAAACTTAAAGGCGTCCGGGATTTGTTCCTTAACCTGTGTCAGCAAGGTACCTCTATCCACTGAGTTGAATGCATTTTTGACATCCACCTTCAGCAGAATGTCGTCAGGGTTGTTTTGTATAAAGCTCCTTACCGAGTGAATGGCGGCTTCGCATCCACCGCTCAGGCCGAAGCCTAATTGGACTGGCTGAAAGTATTCCGCTAGCTTATCGGACATATTTCTGCAGCATACCTTGGCAGCCAGTCGTCCAAGGGTGGTGCCTACGGCTATTGGGCGAATGCCGCCATCCTTTTTTTTAAGGGCACATAGATTGGCACCGTATAATATGTCAATAATTTCTTGGTTGACTTTTCCTGAAAGCATTAAATTAATAAGGGCCGTCAATTCCTTCAAAAGAGCGCCGCCGGCATCACTACATCTACCGCCAACAAGGTCTTTTAAATGTTGTGCAGTGAGTCCATCTAGGCCACCGGCGGTGCCACTTCGGAAGGAATTGACGGCTTTAAGTATGCATTCCGGTGTAGTCTGTAAGCAGGGGTCTGAAAAATCGGGAGGGTCGGGAAATGGAATATTGGGGGCTGGAGGTGGATGTTTGCTATGCAGGGCCGAAAGGGTATCTGGAGAGTCAGGGGCGATCGAATCGTCGAAGAAAAGCAGACGTGCTGCGCCTTGTATATCTCCGTCACTGATTTTATTTTCTACTAAAAGATGGATATTTTTATCTTTTTTGCCAAGTCTTGATGAATGGACTGAAGGTCGAAAATTGGGGAAAGGACAGGACGGAGAGCAGTTTTCTTTAATTTTTTGTGTCAAAGATGTATGATTTTGATCTTGTTTAACACTAAGAATTTTGTATGGGAAGACGAATAGATGCTCCCAGGCCCGGACGGAGTTTTCTTGGACAACTTTAGAAATTATATGAGAGAGAGTCTGGGCTACAGTTACGCGGGCTCCTCGTGGTATACGTTTTATTATTGGCAATGATTGCTTAAATTTGGCGAGTGTTTTCCAAAAGGGAGAGGAAATAGAGGATGGAGAAGGTGGCGATGGAGAAGTTTTTGCGGAGGGTTGATTATCTACGTTTCTATGAACTCTACTTACGTGGATTTTCAACCCTCTTTGGCCTTTGAAAAAACGGGGCTGGGAACATCTTGGGCACTGCACTACGTTTTCCGACGATTCGTGGACGCTTGGTGGCACCGTGTTTGCACTTACATGTATGTTCATAGTAAAAATAAATAGCTAAAAAAATACATCCAAAAGCATAACTTTGTACATTAAATTAAATAATTGTTGTAAGGTTGCTTGTTGACCGGTGACTTTTTGTTGACGTCAGTCGTGTGACGGCTGCCGCAGAGTTTTTATTGGCTGAATTAAACAAATATTGACAGGCGATGGTTTGTCATTGGCGCATATTGCGCAACTCTTTCGGTGGTTGCCTTGGTGACCGATGGCAAGATGTCAACAGTATGGTAAAATAACTGGCAGGATTCCTCGTCAAAACTTGTGTTCTGCAAGGCACAGGCGTAGGCCTTCAATGCTGCGAGTTGGCTCTCCAACAAGGAATCGCACAAGGGCTTATTTAGGGTGCCATTCCGACGGAAACCAAATTAATTAATTAAATAAAAGCACCTCTTGTAACTTGACGTTATCTGTCTTTTGAAACATAAAACATTTTTATTAAATCACTGCCTCTTAAATTCACTTAGCTTTTTAACCAAAACCTTCTTGGTTTTGGTTAAAAAGCTTCATAATTTGTCACGAGGCGCACATTCCTGTAATTCCTGTTTGGTAATAATTATGATGTATTTGTATTGTCAAATATAACTTAGGTACGGCTTTTATCAATAGGATTCCGTGATTGTCATCGAAACTTTGTTCTAGAGAACGATTAACAAGATTGCTCAAAATGTGTAGCAGACATTGTTCATGTCATGATTGATTGATCGTAAAATGTTTGGAACATATATGAATGCGTTCATTCCTTAACCAATTTAGTCTTCTTACACGCCGGCAATAGCCATTCTTTATTTATATCATAATTTTTTGGAAACCTGTAACTAAAATGTAGAATTTTTAAAATTTGTGAAAATGCAGATAAATTGTAGTAGTGTAATCAAGAAGACCATTCAATTATGTATATTTTTTAAATTATCAATAGGTAGGTACTTTTAAAGTGATAAATTATTAATATCATATTAAAAGTAAAACAATTTGTAAATGAGGCGTATACATATATCATAATTTAGAAATAGATGTGCCAACCACTTACACAAAATACTGATTTATCGATACAGAAATGCACGTCACTAGGCGAAAAAACATAACCTTCAACATTTGAACAAAATTTCATTGATAAATGCCTTAAATCAGCACAAAACTGGACACGATGACTATTTAGACAAATTATTAGTGTGTTATAATAGATTCATGCCATTAATTAGTTTTAGGTAAAACGAAAACAGTCTGAGCTCACCGATAATTCTCTTGATTATTTTCTTTTCTAATTATAAGGGATTTACAGCCCTCAATCACACAAGACATTTTGTCACACGTAACGCATAAATATCACTAACAATGGTATGGCTAGTGTCATGTATGTGTATGTTAAGTAGTGTGCGTAGCCGGCGTGTGTAAGCCAGTCTCGGAATAAACGATTATAAGGACGCACGTCTTTCATTTAGCAGTGGCGACGAGGATTAAAAGTGTTTCGTATTTGCACAATAAATTTAATAAAAGTGTTAAAATGTCAGTGGGGCAAATGCGTGAATTCGGGTTAAGCACAGGAAGTTGGTCAGGATATGTGGAAAGACTGGAAATGTACTTTTTAGTGAATAAAGTGACGGACGACTTAAAACTACCTACATTAATATCAATGATGGGAGAGGAAACGTATGAACTGCTATCCACCTTAGCTAGCCCGTTGAAACCAGCACAATTATCATACAACAGGGCAGTTGAATTATTAGCGGCCCATCTACAACCGAAACCGTCGGTGTTAGCAGAAAGGTTCAAATTCCGTCAACGTCGACAGCACGACAGTGAATCAATAGCTGAGTATGTCACAGAACTAAAAAAACTATCAAAACATTGCGAATTTACGTCAACATTAGATGAAAATCTACGGGATCAATTGGTTTGCGGCATAAAAAGTGACGTAGTTCGCCAGAGACTATTTGCAGAAGACAATTTATCATATAATCGGGCGGTCACGTTGGCTTTGTCACTGGAGGCCGCTGAGCGGGACGCGAGTGCAGTGGAAAGTGGCGGGTCTTATTTGACAGAACGCCTTCACAAGTTGAACTGTGGATGTCCAAGATGCGGAGACACAAGACACCGGTCAACCGAGTGCCTGTACAAGGAATATGTGTGCAGTTGGTGTCAGGAGGTTGGTCACCTACGTAGGGTGTGTCCTAAAAAAGACGAGTCGAGACGGTCAGGACCGGCGGGATTTGCCGGCATCCAATATGGAACATCACGCGGAAGGCGCGGGATAAGCCGCGGTGCGGCGGGCCGCGGCCGGTCGGTAAGCAGATCGTGGCGCGGGCAGCGCGGTGCGGGGCGAGGGGGCCGGGAGCGGACTCCTTTGTATTCGTTGGGCGAGCGAGATAACGACGACGGTGATACGCAAAGTAACGTAAACAAAACCCAGTACGAAGAAATCGCCGAAGAACCAATGTATCAGATGTCATGAATCACTGTTCGACGGCACATTAGGTAAATACACGGGAGGCATGGCGGAGCTGTGTGTGCGCGAGGGCGCGGAGCCCGTATTCTGCCGCGCGCGGCCGCTGCCGTACGCGCTGCGCGAGCGCGTGGATGCCGAGCTCGACGCCATGCTGCGGGCCGGCGTCATCGAGCCGGTGGACCACTCCGACTGGGCCACACCACTGGTCGTGGTACGAAAAGCTGATGGGGGGCTAAGAATATGTGCCGACTACAAGGTAACCCTCAACAAAGTCTTAGCGGTCGATCGATTTCCAGTTCCCAAAATGGAAGATCTGTTCAGTAATCTTAGCGGAAACGTTTTTTTTACTAAATTAGATTTATCTCAAGCGTATATACAAGTTGTTTTATCGGAACGATCTAGATCATTCACAGTAATAAATACACACAGGGGGTTATTCAAATATACGCGGCTAGTCTATGGCCTATCTTCGAGCCCAGGAATTTTCCAAAAATTGATGGTAAATATGTTTAAAAATAACCCAGATGTTGTCGTTTTCTATGATGACATCTTCATTAAATCTAAAGACTTAAATAGTCATTTAAAATCAATAAGAGAAGTTTTAGAAATATTAGAAAGAAATGGCTTAAAAATTAAAAAAAGCAAATGTGAATGGTTAGCAATAGAAGTCAGGTACTTAGGGTTTATTATTGATAAGAATGGGGTTAGAGTAGACCCAGACAAAGTAAAGCCAATTGCCACCATGCCACATCCAAGTAATGTCAGTGAATTAAAATCATTTCTCGGAATGGTCAGCTTTTATGGTAAATTTATAAAAAATCTGAGTGCACACTTATTTCCCTTGTATGAACTTCTAAAAAAAGGTAAACATTGGCATTGGGGGCAAAAGCAAAACTCTGCATTCGTTAAAGTAAAGAAATTATTGTGTAGTACCGAAACCCTTGTACATTTTGACATGGAACGAGAATCGATATTAACGGTGGATGCGAGCGCACGGGGCCTCGGCGCGCTGTTGGCGCAACGCTCGCCAGACGGCGAGGAGCGCGTAGTTGCGTACGCTTCGCGGTCTCTCACGACTCACGAATTGCACTACAGTCAAATACACAAAGAGGCTTTAGCGATTGTTTTCGCTGTAGAAAAGTTCCATCAATATTTGTATGGTAGGACTTTTTTGCTTCGCACGGACCATAAGCCCCTTGTAAGTATTTTTGGGCCCAATGTGGGGATCCCAAGTGCGGCTGCCAGTCGTCTTCAACGCTGGGCAATAAAACTGTCAGCTTACGATTTTAGAATCGAATATATTAAAACCGATAAAAATACAGCTGATGTTCTTTCACGTTTAATCGAGTCACAAAAAACCGATGTCGCATTAGAAGAGGAAATCGTACCTGAGCAATCTTATTTACATTTTGCATCAGATGCTTTGTTACTGGATTATAACATTCTAAAAAAAGAAACTAGTCGGGACCCCATTCTAAGTCGTGTTTTGAGTTATTCAACAGACGGGTGGCCATTAGACATTGATATTAAATAATTAAAACCGTATTTTAACAGGAAAAGCGAATTATACTGTGAGTTGGGATGTATCATGTGGGGTCACCGCGTAGTGATACCATCATCTTGCAGGAAAAGGGTAATATCGGAACTTCATGATTCGCATATGGGTATAGTAAGAACAAAATCACTAGCCCGTAGTTACGTGTGGTGGCCGGGCATCGATGAAGCGGTGGAGGCAGAGTGTCGCGCGTGTGGCGTGTGCGCTGCGGTAGCGGATGCGCCACCGGCGCATGCGCCTCGCTCGTGGCCGTGGCCGTCGCGCCCGTGGTCTAGGCTGCATTTAGATTTTTTAGGGCCTATAAACGGGTTAACCTATTTGATTATAGTAGATTCGTGTTCGAAATGGATAGAAGCCATCCGGATGAAAAGAACAACAGCACATGCTATTATATCGGTACTACGGGAACTATGGTCAAAATTTGGCATTCCGAAGCAAACAGTCAGTGACAATGGACCACCATTCTCGAGCGCAGAGTTTCAAAATTGTTTGAGTCATAACGGTATAGAACATATTTTCACAGCTCCTTATCATCCGTCTTCAAACGGGGCTGCTGAAAATGCGGTGAAAATTTGTAAACGCGCTATTAAAAAAGCAATTAACCAAAATGTGGATGTAGATACAGCTTTGTGCCGGTTTTTATTAACATATCGAAATACAGAACATGCAACCACTGGCGAGAGCCCAGCAATCATATTACAGGGTCGTAATCTTCGCATGAGATTAGATAAGCTAAAACCAGAAAGGGAATCGCGGGTCTCAGCGCGTCAGGCTTGTAGCGAGCGGTATTCGGGCGGCGCACATAGAAGCCAATTGGAGCCGGGAGCTGATGTTTGGTATCGCGAATACAGAGGCTCAGATAAGTGGGGTGCCGGTACGATCATTAAGCAGTTAGGGAATACAGATTACTGTGTTAGATCTCGTTTTGGAACTGAAGTTCACAGACATATCGACCAGCTAAAAAAGAGGGTTACGAAAGGTACAAGCGATGACAGTTTTAAAATTAATTCAGGTCTCGATTTAGTGGCGCAAAAGTTGGAAATTAATAAAAAGTCACGTAAATCTTTATCTGTTCCCATGACCAGTGGTGAGGAACCTGGCGCAAGTACGTCGGAAATGAACAGCAGTCCGCTACCAGAGACCTCCGAACGAACGGTGGCCAACGTAGAGGGCAACTCATTCTCTACACCGCGTAGTCCTTCGTGTATACCAAATGTGCCGGCGGCGTGTGAGATAAATAGTGATAGAGATAACATTCCTTCGGAGCGTAATCGTCCCGTAAGACAACGCAAACCACCTTTGCGATTTGGGTTTGAAGAAATAGATTAAGATAGATATATTATAATAGGTCACAATGTCAAATTAGTGTAATTTAGATACTTATAGGATTTTTTTAGATTAGGATATATTATAACAAGGACGATTATCCTATTTGCCTATGATTATAATTTAAAAAAAATTGTTCTTTATAGATAGTAAGTAAGTACCTATTTTTAGATTAAGATGTAATAGTTTAGTTAGCATTAGCATTATCGGTATTCGATGTTTACCATTTTAGAAAATAAGGGTGGAGGTGTCATGTATGTGTATGTTAAGTAGTGTGCGTAGCCGGCGTGTGTAAGCCAGTCTCGGAATAAACGATTATAAGGACGCACGTCTTTCATTTAGCAGCGTTTATAAGTTTCTTCGGAAGAATACCTTGCAAATAATTAAATTTATCTCAGAGGAGCTACAACTTAGCTTGAAAATAATCCGTCATTATAATGTAACCAAGTTAGGTTGCCACTTATTTACACAGCAACAAAAAGAAAATAGCGACACATTTAATCTGATGGTGTTCTAAAGACATCCAATTACATCCGTTTGACAATTTACCTTGTGTCAACCTAGAAAAAATAGAAACAAATGTGGATTAGAGGTTTAATTCACTCTCGTTACAGAATTAAATGAAGTCATATGAGTAAGATAGCTGTTGTCTAGCTCGTCTTTTAGCGTGGTTTCTATGCTTTAGTTATTGTTCTGAGGTCACACCACTCACACCTAATGTCGTCTTAAATTGACAACCCCCACTTATCAGTCACGGTCACTTGTCAGTCAGCGACAGCTGTCAATGTCATCGCCGCTGTATCGACCTTACTTAAATTTGACATAGCTCAATAGATGGCGTGATAAGTTGGAAGAATACAGCCTAGAGGGCAGTGGAGTGATGATGGTGCGACATACTAATTATATTTCAGAACATTCATCATCATCAGCATATAAACGTCCCACTGCTGGGCACAGGCCTCCCACGTAGGCAATAGCACGTGGGAGGCCATAACCTACAACGCTGGCTCAATGCAGGTTGGTGGGTTTTAACGACAGCCACCTTACGACAACGACCGATAATTACCGGGACCAACGGCTTAACGTGCCTTCCGAAGCATGGAATTTCACAGCATTCAAAATGAGAAAAACTTAATTACACAGCGTGAGATTAATCAGCTCTGTAACGTTAAGTCTTTCTTCTTCTTCCTTCCGTCTTTTTGACAGAGTGGTCATATCTTTGCCGCTTTATTAGTAACCGCTTCGCTCGTGGTGCGTTTTTTTTAAATTTATAACTACATATACTTTCTTACTAGCCGTTACTATTTCCAGAGAAAACGAACATAAGCGCCGTACCAAGAATGTGACCCGTTGCTAATAACTTTTGAAGCGAAATTCAATTAAAGGTAACAAATGACAACATTTCGACGTCGAGGCGCCAAACTGGAATTCGGCTTATTGTCCTAAAAAATCTTGGAGAGAAAGAGGAAAAAACTCGGATGAGAAAATCTTAGCACTTTTAGGAGAAACAATTGTATTTCTTGCGAAACATTAAATTGTGCAATATGGAAGCGGGGAACGTTTGCTCTCCCTTTGTGACGCGAGTAGGACGCTTCTGAGGGCCTTACCTTGGTCTTTTATTGCGATTCAATTAAGATGTTACATTGGACCACTTTCTTATATCGCTAGGATTGCAATTGTTATTAAGTTTAAAAAAAAATATGAAATATGTGACTGTTGTTTTTTTTTATTTTGTATCTATTGAATGTCACTTTAACTGGTTGATAGGGCTTGTTTCTTGCAGCTTCTTCTAGTAATTAAAATGGAATAAAACGATAATTATAATCGATGGTGCTATATTTACTTGTTGTAAATAGTTGTCTTGTGGTGGCGGCTCAACAGACGAATAATGGGTGTTGTAAAAATACTGTAAGAAGAGAATAACGGACTTAAGACTGCACATACATACAACAGCATACAGTGCGGCGATGTTCTCACAACATATCAATTGGTATTTGGTGAAACGTGAACTGTCGCAATGCACTGTTTTTGCTAATTGCTAGATTCTGACTAACCCTTTGGGGATTATAGGTGATTGTATGTAATGTAAATAGGTAACAGGTTAATAAATCGGTGATTTCTAAAACCCCACATGTTACATTGATAAGATTATTCAGGAATCAAGAAAAACTTTATATTTTCAGAAGGAATTGTAAAAAAAGAGATTTTCTCGCTTGCATTCGTAGTTTTATGAGCGTTTAGAAGTATACAAGTAAATTCTGAAAAATAAAACAATCCAACTGAATAATATTACATGACAAACATCGATCAATCATGTGGGGTTTTAAAAACAATCACCAAGAATTTTATTTAAAATAAGTGAAATAAAACTGAAAGTATTATTTAAACCACATTTTTAATAATATAAAAGTCACAAGCTTAATAAGTATAACTTAATTTAATTCTTTAATAATTGAATATTAAATTAATTTAATTTAATCTTTCTCAGAAAATGTGGACGCTTGATATAAAAAAGATGTACTTTTCTATTTCTGAGGAACATAATCTGCATCTCTTTTTCGTTGTCTTGACTTAGTATGGCAAAATGGCTGAAATGCGTTCAGAAACACCACATGTTACATTACCATACACGTAGTGTTTTTAAAATCATCAGAAACCCGCGTCTACCATTTTTACTATACAGAATGGTGTTAGATGTGTGATTTTTGCACAAATCGATAGGTTGACGTCTACAGATTACGATACCGTACTCAATTCTGATATAAATGTAACATGTGGGGTTTTAGAAATAACCGATTAAATTTTTAAATACACATTAAAATAGACTTGTTAACTTAATATTTGTAATAAAACTCCTTACTCCAGGTTCACTACAATTTATTCTCGACATATAGATTTCTCCAACACGTCTAACCACTCGAATGCCTGCCACCGAATGCCGCCACTTTCCGCCATGATTCAATCGGTCATTTCTCCATACCATTTCTAGACTTTCGATTCGTTACATTTTTAATTTTTTAAAGTCAAATCAGCTTCGTTTTAAAACAGTTTTTTTTAAATGCTAAATGAATCAGCGTAACAGCCTAACATATTTTAGTAGCCTAATGGAGTTATAGGGGACTCTTAGCATCCAAACTAACACCTATCCGTTAGTCTATCAACGACTCATTATGATACTTAGTTCTATAATCTCGACGCATTAATTGAGATATCGTGAATATTCGTGATACGCACGGTACACGCATTCTTGGTATCGTAAAATCTGATAGTCACATTTTGTGCTTAGCTTTTAAGCTAATGGCCAACCAGAGTGAGGCTGATAATGGACGCTTGAAACCGTTACGACCAGTTTAAATTACAGGCTGACGTTAATAATATAGATTGAACACTCATAGTGAGACGCTGAACAAAATTGCTATGATAAATTATTTGTTTACTTTAAATTCGACGTTGGAGGTTTAAATAAGAGAACAAAAGATGATATTGATTAGTGGAGCTAGCACTAAGAGGCCTATAACGTCTCGACTGTGATTTTTGCGTAAAATGCCCATTTTCGCATTTTGTTGTATTTATCGTTTTATCGAAATAGTATAATAAAATCATGCTTTATATTAAAAATGTCCACTCTGCAAGAATAAGCTGAGTTCGGACGGCCGGCGCATCGCATTTTAAAGATTTTTGCAGTTGTATTTATCGTTTTTATCGAAATAAGAAAATAAATTAATTATAAAATCTTTATTGATCATGAAGTAACGATTATTCTGGTATACATTTCACTCAATAATATTATCGTAGATAGGAGATATTCGAGATTTTATAAGTTTTTTGGTTTAGAATAAGATTTTTTTTCTATATAAAATCAATGATATCTAAAAATCCCGAGGCCGCTACGCACTATTACGACTATTTAAGAGATAACTTTATATATTTTTTTTTATTTGTTCAGAACAGTAGTTCAATCTAGGAACTCAAAATAGTGCCTTCGCGCACTTTATGAAAATGTTACTCTGCAATTTTGGGTTTAATTAAAAAGTTAAGCATAAAAGAGAGGCCGCTTCGCACTATTCCAATAGCTATTCTACACTATTCAATAAGTCAAAATTGTAAATGTATTTTTGTTTCTGAGATCCATAACGCCATAATTGGCCATTTTACGCAAAAATCACAGTCGAGATGTAATCGATAATTACAAAGAAAAATATTAATACCTACAGCGGGAACCGTGTTGTTGCTTGTTACTTTAAGATGAAATGATTTTAAATGTATTGGATATTGTTGGAGGCTTTAGGAACTGTGATGATTAATCATAATGTCAATTTATACAAAGAATAAAGTACTTGTAGTCGTGGTACTCGATTAAACTAGTCAAATCATAGTTTTAAAAAGTAACGTATTTCGGAAGATTCGAAAAAAGAAAAAAGTATTCGAATAATAGTGCATGTGGTTTTTGCTTCAAATAACAACACATTGTCAGAAGCATGTATACTTATCAAAGTAACAAAACGTTAAATTAGTCAATATTCTTGGTTAAATATCTTACAAAAAATTTACGCTCTTTTATAAAATGGAACCAATGATATTTCATAGTATAGATATTATCCGTCTTTGTAAATTGCGTTTGCAAAAAGTCGCGCTGCATATACAGGGTTTTATTAAATATTATGTTTACATATTTTTTATATTATTCAATAACGTTAATATTCATTTTTTTTAATTTATTTATTCATAATTTATTTAATTTGTCCGGCACACTAAAAATAACTCGTTGAAACCGGGCGAACAAAAGGTCACGTGTAACGTAAGGTAACCTAACTTAAGTATCCTGTGGTATCGTAATGTGTCAGAGTTCAATTGCGTGGTCCCGGTCGATCAATTTTCGTTTCTTTATTTTTCACTTAAAAAAAATAAAATTGAATCTGTATTAAGTCCATGAAGTCCTCTAGATTAAGTTACTTGATAATTTTAAAAAAGATGTGCACAGATTTATAAAAAATCCTGTAGATAGCTATAAAACTATATTATGTTCACGTGATTCACTAATGGAACGAACAAAGATACAATGAGCTCAAGAGTAAAACAGGTAGGCAGCTATCACTAAGCCATTGCGCTTCGAGTTTGACGACCAAATGTCATGGACGTCTTGCTTTATGGCTTGTTTGACGCAAACTGAACGCGATATGAGACAATTATTGGGCTATAAATGAGTCTTCAACTCAAGCCGTGTAGTAACATTCTACTTTCTTTTAAAATGTATATCATTGAATAGAACCGTCTGAATAAACTGTTTTTACATAACCAAAACTACCCATGATAATAACTCTTTTTCCTAAAAAAAGGTTCCATATTATTAAGAATATTGTTAGTTGTAAATTAATTGTTATCTAGAACAAATTTTATTAGTCATGATCAGTGGTCGGAGTAGGTATATTGAATTAAGGTCACTGACATCAAACGTATATGTTAATATGGATACTCCTCCGAGTTTCCGGATTATTATGATAAAAATACCGAAACATCGAAATTATTACATGAAACTAGTTAAAAATGTATCAATACTCTCAACGCTATGCTGCTAGTGGCGCTGGTCTCCATCTCTAATGTTGGCCGTATCCATTGTCTCAATCTCGCAAAAGAAAAGAAATCACGTCTTAAATTATTATTAGTGATTTTTTTTTGTTAATCTTTAAATATCTTGGAAACGGTGCGTCCTACGCTAAAATGGACGAAATTTTGTCCCCCCTTTATAAAACCCCCGTCTAACGCTAACCAACCATCACGATGGTACAATTATTAATAATTGTCGCTTTTTAATAATTATTTAGGGTAAGTAACGATTAACTAGTTTAGGAAATGTAGTTTATAGATTTGTTGGGCTTATTTCCCCTATGGAACTCATTGACTCACTTGGCCGCACATTTGGTCGTTGATTGTAGAGGTTAAGTCACTCTCACACAGGCCGGTCAACGGATAGGTGACCAAAGCTTTATTGTTTCGACCTGTTGGCTAATGTTGAGCCGGCTCTTTGGCCTAAATAAAAGTGTAAGGCCTAAGTAAAAAATCAAAATGTAGAACTTGTAACCGATGAGGATTAAAAATAATTATTTTTAATAAAACTGTAATAATGATTATTTGTATTAACAATAAACAATTTTGTTTGCTTACATATGGTTTTTTATTTTATTACTCTATTTACCAAATTTTTGGAAACTCCGGTACATTCCGGAAGAAATGCATGTCCATGTTATGATATCATGACGCAAGTATCTAAAATCAATATACCTACTCCGACCACTGGTCATGATAGAAAGGTATTATTAAACATTATAAGTACTTTCTTTTTTTTAACTGAAATAACGAATTTATTGTAATTGACCTTCTCAGTTCGTTGGCCGCATCCACATCAGTCTTGTCACGGTAGGGCTGCTCCATCATCGAAGCCGAATAACTTGGCTATTGGTTTAAATTTATGCCTTGTGCCGCGAATGCACATGCTAGTGGCACGTATTATAGAGATGATGATTCTTGATCTTAGCCAACCCATCACTACGCTAAAAGATCTATTCCAGCGGTCAGCGATTGCAGCTCCAAGATGATTTACGAAGGAAGACATTTGTGGGGCGAAGACTCCGTCAACAGATGTAACAAGGGGGGTGAATGTCGCATGTCGCATTTCACAAGCGTTTGAATATTTCCTTATTTTTTCTTCTTCGGCAGATTTTAATACAGAGGCGACAGGGCGTGCAATATAAGAGGGAGCATCAGTGTCAACGACACGGATATCAAATAACGCCTCCCTCTGAGCATCCCAAACGCCACGGCAAGAAAGATCTCCACGTAGTCCGCAGTCACCTTCAGAGATGATGGGTTCTTTGACTACGTTTCCCCATGTGTGTTGACATAAGACACAGAATAAATCTCTAATTTCATTATGACAACGTGTTATCAGGCCACCCTTTTTACAACATAGAGCATGATCAACGTTGAATTCATCGCAGCCACAGCCATCACATGATTTTGGCATTGAGACTGATAATCTGTGATAACGTAATGCAAGTGCGTCTCTGAACTCTGATGGGGATAGATCGAAATGGTCTTTCTTAGTTGGTATGATAGATAGCCAGTTGGAGGATTTTGTTTTCATTTTTGTCGAAATTGATCGTTCGATCGCTCTTTTCTTGATTGGGGAGAGTTTGAGCAAGATGGTATCCAAGAGTTTGTCATCGAGAGTGTTTTTCTCTTTGCGGCTTTCTTTCTGTGCATCTTTAAGGGATTTATGATGTTGAGTGAGGTCCATATGTGTATTATCTATCAAAGCACTGGAGAGGACTGAACAACCTTTTTTTTGAAAATGTATAGTTTATATTTGTCATTTTTGATACAGCTGAAATTGCTAGACCACTTTTCTGAACGGGTAGAGAGAATAAGTCAGCTTCCAAGGGTGAGATATCACCTCCTAGTAGAGTTGCTAAAAAATTAGTACGCAGTGTGTTTGTTAGTGGTTCGAAGAATTGGTTTGTATTCTCTATGACTCTTAATAGGAATGAAGATTGGAATTGAGCTGCTTTAGTAAGAGCAGTGTAGGCAGCTTGGGGTGAGTCTTTACAGATAAGTGAAAGTTTTTCTATTGTGGATATCCAGTTTTTAATTTTCATATTTACAAAATTTTCTTTTCCTTCACCAATATAACTACCAAGGAAGCGTGATCCAGTTATGATGGATATGTTAGTCCCCTTGAAAATCTGTTGGGCTGTTTGTTTGTCGTTTTCGGAAATTATTAGGTATGATTTTTTGTCTTGAGGAAAGTAACCGTACTCATTTTATCCCACCATTGACGTAAGCTTTTGAACTTGCCTTGGGCGGAAGAGTCATCTGCATACCAGCATTGGGTTGTTGTTTGTTCTGTTTTTAGTTTGTTTATAATGGGTAATGTTGCAAGAGCATACAATGGCATGGCAAGTGGATTGCCTTGGGTAACTCCTTCCTTGCTATATAATCTCATTTCGGAATCACATATTACAAGTTCTGCGTGACCATTGTATGTATTATATAAGAATCGAGCACAATGTGGCCAATATATTCTTGCTTGCCAGAGAGCTAATTGTCTATTCATAGAATTGAAAGCATTTTTTGCATCGACGAGTAGCATTCCCCAGTTAGAGCCTGGTTGACATTCTTTTTGGAAAAGGTTATTCATTGCATGTATAGCACCTTCAATACCGCAGCTTAGTCCACTGCAGAGTTGTGATTGAGCACGGGCTTCGGTGACCTCAGAACCGGTGACTAAAATCATGCATTTGGATAGGATCCTACGTAGGCATTCTCCAATGCCAATCGGTCTCACACCTGGGCATTTGTCAAGGGCTATGAGTCGACTTGACATAATGGCCTGTATTTGGCACCATGGTACAAAATTGTTGTTTAAATGCATTGTTAATTGTGCTACTGCAGTTCTCAAATGCAGGCTTGCTTCTCCAAATCGTAACAAGTAATCTTTCCAATTTTCTGATGTAGTGCCTGTTGGGCCTCCACCGCCATGTAATTTCCTCGCAATTGATTCCACATGTTCACTAGTTATGTCTACTTCTAGCAGTGGAGTCAATTCGGAGAGGCCGTCACGTAATGTAAATAGATTTGAATCAGGATTAAATCCAAGGGGGTGCTTTTCATGCAGTATTGCATGTATATTGATGTATATCCATGACTGTTTTTCCTGTTACGTCAATTTCATCTTCAGGTTTAAGGATTTTGGTTGTATCTTTTTGTCAATAACCAATTTAAGGCTTCGCGTGTTTTTCCTCTCTGTATGAGTCGTGTGAAGTTTTTTGTGACATAGTCCTTATTATCATTGTATTTTTTTTATTGTAAGAGTTACGGAGAGAGTGGTCTGCTTTGATAGCTTCGGTTATTAGTATATGGAAATTTTCTTTAGTCCATAAATTTTCGCGTCGGTCAAGTAATCTTGTTATATCTTTTGCTTGTTTATCATTCTTTTCTCTTTGTAACATGACAGCAACGTAAATCAAAAGGCGTTCAGAGGGATAGTCTGATTTAACAAGATGTTCTATTTCTTCGGCTAATTTACGAATAAATCTTCTACTTACAGTGTTGGAGGGAAGGTCATAGAGTTTCAATTTAAATTAATTGTTTAGATAAAGTTTAATGCATAATAATATTAATGTACAAGTTTGTTGAAATTATAAATTCTCTAGAAAATGTAGGTAAAAAGTTTAAGCAAAATTTGTGCAAGACAAACTTTGAATCGCTGCGCTCTCTGAAAAGTAGTGTTTATGGAAAATTAACTTGCTCTACGGATAGATTGATGTATATTTTGCTAATACTGACGTTTAATTAAAGTGGAATTTACTTGTTGACTAATTTTCTGTGCGGCCTATGACTGCTTAGTTTTAGTTAAATAACTGTATGAGTCAATTTCAACAACTGAATTTTTATCCTAATTTCCGTGTACATTTTTATTTTTAGGTTTTTTGACAACCTTTAATATTGAAGCGCAAAACATCCACATTTAACATATATTTTCTGAAAGGGGATTATATAATTATATTACTTAGAGATTTATTTTGGCCACCGAAATTGGCGTGCCACAGAAATTTTATTTTTGCCACAGAAATTGTATATGTTCACTGAAATTGTCAAAATTACTTGTTAATTATTTTTAAACATTATGTAACGAATTAAAAAACAGACATTATACGAATCATTTTAATAAGCATTTATAAAAATTACAACGGTGTGTAAATTTACTAAATCAGTCTTCAAGTCTTCATTCAATCCTCAATCAAGGAACTGATGTTTATTTACTCCTATGATAGGGTAAAATTTACTTATAATTATTTATTAAAACTTACATTACAAAAATAATTGTTAACGAAACTAAAAAAAAATATTATCTCTGCAGAAATAGTTTTAACTTAATAATATAAATAACAAAATTAATGTAACATGAACAACTTGGAATGAACTAAATCTGATTAGATTTTAAACTAATCCAAACAAAACTTAAACAAAATAAATCTTTGTAGACATAATTTTACTTAAACTAAAAATCAAACAAAACATTAGCAATACTTAAGTACTTTACTCATATTCCGTGAGCATTACTTTTAGTAAGTTTCAAGTAATATTAAAGTTTCATGTGTAGTTCTTATTAATACCTATATTCTAAGTATCAAAATGAGAAACTAACAACTAATTTAATAATCATAAGAGCAGCCCAATAAGATCCATAGCTTTGAAGCTACTTATAGATAATGTTTAAAAAATACTGATATTTACATCAGTCAACGTTTAGGTAACAAAGACATTGAGAATTATTATGTAAATCAAACGATCACTAAAATAATTCAGAAAATTTTTCGTCGTCACTATCAAATATGTTTATATAATTTCTATTATGTATTTTTTTGGTTTCTTCAACGTTAGCATCATTATCAGTCTCAATGGTTTTTTTCAAATTTCGACATTATTTCACTGTTAATATTTTGGAAAAATGAGGCTGATGGAATTAGATTGTCATTATTGTCTATATTGTCTAAGTCGTGCGAAGCGTCAGCTGTTACGATGGCCTTATCTTGAGGTAAATTCTTGGTTATCAAGTAAAATAATTCAGATCCTCTAAATCTGTGAGTTGTTGATGGTTTATTACTGGAATCCATACTAAACGATGCTGATTGTGTTGCAGGAGGAACGACCGATGCATAATCCTGTATTTGAATTGGAAATTCACAAAAACCTAAATGTTTCCCGTGAGTGCATTTTATAGGTTTGTATAGACAGTTTTCATCCACACATGAAAATGATGAATGAAAACGCATTGCAAGAGCTTTCGATGTTTTTGCCCAAACGATCTGATGAATCTTCATAGTCCCTGGGAAACATTTTCCGTCTTATTACAAAACGAGATCTAAATAAAGTACTGGACTTAGTTCTAGACTTAAGTCAGGTACCAACGTAAACGTTATTACAAGATCAAGTTTTTCTCTTAGTCGCGAACTATCTATGGTTCTAAGATAAACTGACGTGACCCCTAGTTTATCTGCAGACTAACTTCAGTACTAACCTCAAAAACTTTGACACAAACGTCACTTTGATTTTATGATATCGTTGTATTTAGATTAATGGTAAATATAATTAAAGACTTGATCGATTTGAAGACTTAGATAATGCTGGAAACATCCCGACGACCTGTTCGGCGTCAGCAACGAATTAATCCCTTCGAATTAAGTGATCACGACTTTAAATTATGTACAGATTTACCAAACGATTTGGTGCTTTAGTCGTAGAAATGTTACGCTAACATTTGACTCACGATCCTCGAGGATGCCCACTGATTGCTGAACTACAGGTAGTTCGCGCATTACGCAACTGGGCTCGGCATGAAGTAAGTAAATATAACCTTGATTGATGCTAATGACACTCCCAAAAAACACAGTAACTTATGTAAGTACCTACCTAATTATTTTTATTGTTTTATTGTAGATACAAGATGATGCAGCGAACTTACATGGTGTCGCAATCCGTTATCAGCCAAAGGTGTTAGAAAATAGCTGCTAATAGGTTTATTAAAATGCCATCAACCTTAGAAGAACTTCCGCAGTTTTGCCAATTTCCCTACAGGCGCAATTGATTGCACTCACATAAGTGAAAAAAATGTGTGCAGATGGAGGTCAGTTATACTCGTACATCAACAGAAAAATAGATTTTCTTCAATAGATGTACAGTAACTAATTGTTATTATATATGAATTTTATGTCATGGTTTTATTACAATTACATGCCAGACCAAATACAGACGGCATTATTTAACATACTTATTATCTTGTATAAAATTATGTATGTTTTAGGTGGTTTGTGATACTGACCTGAAGATTTGGACACAGTGACCAGAAAGATAGCATTGAGCATTCTCCATCTAGGCAGCCTAACTACCTACCTACCACAAATTGCTCTAAATTCAGTACGGGGAAAATAAAGAGAAAGCAGTTATAAAAAGACATTTTTAATAAACCCATATTAAACATAATTTTAACAGTTTAAAGTTCAAAAGCAGTCATACATAACATAGGTACCTACCTAATAATAATAACAACCAAATAGGCAGCCACAAAATAGGTTTACTATTGTTTAACAAAAAACGTATGACAAAAGATCATTTTACAAACAATGTTTGAAAAACTAATCATTTGACAAACTTTCTCTTCGCAAACATATTACTTTAAAAATAATCATTTGACATAAGTAAAAAACGACTGTTAAAATATTATTTTAATAATATTCACTTGACTAAATAATTCGTTTGCCAAATTGGTGACTTTACAAATACTTAATATGGTATATTAGGTATGATATATTATATAAGC
This sequence comes from Scoparia ambigualis, assembly GCA_963921215.1. Classification (NCBI taxonomy): domain Eukaryota; kingdom Metazoa; phylum Arthropoda; class Insecta; order Lepidoptera; family Crambidae; genus Scoparia; species Scoparia ambigualis. Next base: position 22,970,981 of record OY992521.1, on the reverse strand, counting down.
AACGATGTAAGCAATTTCTAACCGATCAAGTGACCTACAGGAGTAGGCCAGCTAGTATTTCTGTTGTCTAATAAAAAAAATAACCTCGAAATTTAAGACAATCGCTATGCTGTGCTTCGCGATTGTCTTAAATATCTAACTTATCATGTAACCTACAGGAGTAGGGCAGCTAGTATTTGTTAAATGTTATTTATGCTTTACGTTGTTTTGCCAACTAACATGTTTAAAAAATAATCAATTTGTGAAATAATGTTTTAGCATAATGAAATTTTTTATAGTAAATATATTGTCTAATGAGTAGTTTATTAAACAATAGTTTGTAAAATAATAAAATTATCAAGTATAATTTTGTCAAATGTTATTAGTCAAATGATTGGACACCCACAAAATAAGTACATGTTACAATAGTTTAAAACAGAATGTTTGAGTATCTAAGAAAGTATATTTGAATACTACTTATAGTAAGCATATTTAATTAATGAAAAGTGTGAACAAGGTAGTAGGCGAAACATTTATGTACTATCAATAAAAATAATAGGATAAGACTGTGTCATACTCATAAAAAAAGTTATGTTTATCTTGTGTTTAAAAAGAATCAGAAAAATAAAATTACTATGTAGTTAAAACTAAGTAGGTAAAAGTCTTTTTAAATTTAATTGTTAGTGTTTGTTTTATTTTCCAATAAAGATATTTCTAATTCTATTATTTTTATTTGGCTATTGTAATGTTGTATTTGTGCTCGGCTTCCATCATTTCAAACTGTTTGTTTTTAATATCAGTATGGCTTTGTACAATTAATTGTTGCATGTCTTCACTTCTGTAAAACAAAATAGAATAATGTTGTCAATTTATTTCATGTAAAAAGTACTACAATAATAAGTATTTGAAAGTACTGTGTCTAAATACCTATTGTGCAAGATTTTTTCTTTGATTTGGTTTTGCCAGTTTCAATCGTTCAAATATAATTCAAATAGTAGTTTCAAATTCAATATTATGGTTTATCATCATTCTGGCACTACTTTCAACGCCCTCATTGTTTGATATCTCTGAAAACAATATACAAAATTTCACTTACATTAATTAAAACTTGAATGCACATAATCTTCTGTAAGTATTGGATTGTAATTATTTATAATGATAATATTGTATGTATTTTTAATCAAAAATTTTACCTTGCACTTCTACAACATGGTGGCCTGTGTTTTCCACATTGAAATTGACGGGTATTGAGACAGTTTTATCATAACTAGTGCAAGGCTTAGGGTCAGCACTTAACGCAGGAATTGTTAATGCAACATTCGGAATCTAAAACAATCAAATTAAGATATGTAGGTACCTACAAATTTTAACATTTGCTACTACATATTATAAATATGTATTACTTATTTTGTTCATATTTAAATTTTAATAAAAATACCTATGTTACATACCTAAATAAATATGTTTTATTTACCACTGCACCACTATCATAGCATAGTCATTTTGTTCTGACTAAGTCATGAGGAGCAATTGAAATTACTTCTAAATCCTCAGGAGAAGGTGGCTTTTTGCCACTCCATGTCACAGTAATAGTTCCTCATAAAGGCAAATTGGATTTTGCTGACAGCTTCATGCTTTTCCACGTTAACTCGACTTCCCCATCTGATCGGCTTTTACCAGTTAGCTCAATAACTAAACATTATTATTACTAACGCGCTGCACTTCCTCCGTCACGTACTCAATTCGTCTGTCAGCCAAATATGCAATGCGGCCGTTACTGTCGCTCCCATGGCCTTACAAGTATAGAAAACATTACAAGCCACATAAGAAAATGCCAAACCTCACAATTGGACGCTGTTATAATTATCTTTTATAGATTTATGAGGCCAATGGCCTATGATGATAATATGACTAGGTAGGTACCTAGGTAGCAGTGACGAAGGTTCCATACAACTCGATTCCCACCGGCTTCCCTTCAGAAGTTTAGAACACAAACAGTGACGAAGGTTCCATACAACTCGATTCCCACCGGCTTCCCTTCAGAAGTTTAGAACACAACCATTCTCTACTTGAATTGAGAAATGGCTCAATCAGTAATTAAAAAAGTAAATATATGAAAGAAACATTACAAATTGCCTACACTATGGACATTAAATCAACAAAATTTGCTTTTTAACAACATATTGCTTTAAAATAAGCCGCAGGCGCGATCGGCTTTTAGGCAGTTAAACTTCCATACAAAATAAACGTCATGACGTCACATAAAGGTCAATAAACCCACCCGCGTATTTAGCAGCCGGTAAGCCGTCTTTATCCGAGTTACTTGATAGAGACAGTTATACAATTTGCGTACGCGTGAGCGGGACGGAGGATCGTTTTCGGTTTGTGTTCTGTTGACAGATAATTTGACGTAATTGCAATTCATCATTGAATGCATGACTGTGTTTTATTAGTATTTGAATTTATTAGTTAGTTTCACCTATTAGAATGATTAGTATTGTAGTTGGACTTTGTTTATTTGTGTTGTGTGTAGAAAGTAGTTACGAAGACGTACGTTATAATTAGGTATTTGCGGTAAGTAGATATTGTAATAAGTTGAAATTACGTATTTAGAGTAAGTAGATTTGCAAAGTAATCGGTAGAATTGTAAGATGTCGGCATTAATAGCTTAAAATTCTTCCCGGCTTTTATGATAATGTCTTAGCGCACTTTGTTAGAAAGAATAGACGAATAGCTTTAGAGTATAAGTAGTATTATTAGTACTTAGTCGATTAAGTTTTGTTTAATTTACATCATATCATCATTTCACCACAAACGGCTTTTATCAAAGCCACTTCTATTATGCTTGCAAGACACTGTTTCAATATCTTAGTGCTTACACGTATAGTAAAAGTGGACTGAAGATACATCTGCCTATACAAGACTGAAGCCAGGATGCCAATCACAGATTTTCGGTAAGGACTCAAGACTGCGTGCCCGCGCTCGGAGTAGGTAAGCATTTTTTTTGCTCCGGCTTACCTCTCTCAATATTTCACGCTTCGCCACTGCTAGGTAGGTACTTCATAGATTGTTTGTTTACTTACCTGCAATCCGTTTCACGCTAAAATTCTTAACGAAAAACTTAATTTGAAAAAAGTCATGATAAAAGTTTAAGTCTTGCATTTTTAACGGATGAAAATACAATACAAAATAGATTATGATTATTTATGACATATTTTTTATCTTGTTTAATAATTATATAAGTAAAAAAACTCTACAGAAATTATTAACATCTAGTAAAACGAAACGGTGGAGTGAATGATGTTTGTGTGAACGAATGAAAAATTGTCATTTTTTGTATATTCTCTGAAACGGTTTAGTTGCTTCAGGTTAGGGAATGACAACAATGTATTGGTTACAAAGTTTTTATTCCCTTTTAGAAAAGAAATTACAAGAACTCAGGGGGTGGTTCATGGATCGCTCACTCTGTCCGCTTGCTAGGACTTAAAAGGGGACTTAGCTTTAGGCTAATCTTCCTCGTAGACTGCAGCTACCCGGAACCTGGAGCCGGCAGGGTCAGTCTGCGCGCAGGGACGAAAGCGGAGTCGTGTACGCTAGGCAGCTGATCCACGCACGAGCTCTAGCAGGCGGGCAGGCAGCAGGCAGCAAGCAGCAGGCACAGCGCACAGGCCCAGTGGGTGTAGCCTGGTACAGGAACCCTGGAATACACCAAGAAAGGGAATGAACTTATGTTCACTAAGTCCCGGCTTTTGTGGCTGTTGTAGAACAGCTACAATTGAACCAGGCCCTCTTTACTAAGTAAAATTATGATTGGAAAACCGTTAGACAATTCTACAAGGAGACTACAACAAAAGCGGGTAGATATCAACATTGTAGTTAATGTTGTCTGAAACGGTAAAAACGACAATATATTAACTGGGAATGGTATTTCGTCCACGGGATCACAGGAACCTCGCGTCCTCCAATACCATTTACACATGTTAGACAGTAATTGTAACAAGACAGGAATACCAATTATTCCCTTTGAAGGTAACATGACTTTAAATGAATTATATTAATTTAGACTGTACGTTAAACACTAACAATCTATGCAATTACCAAACACTACAAAACACTAGTAATATTTGTAAAACTAACACACAGCAATTCAACAAAATAATTAAAGTTGGAAATATGGTAGACAACTCACCGAGATTTCGGGTTATATTTTCGCGCAGAATTTTAACAGTGCGACGTTGTAAGTAATGGTAGGTAGGCAAGCAGGAAAAGAAAACTTTCTCAGCGTGTCTCCCTTTTATATGAGAGTAAATCGCATAAAAAATCGATATGGCTGTTAATTTAAACACAGACGGACTTCCATACTGGCAGGGCCGTCGAGCAGAGACAAAAGCAGAACGACCAGACCATAGAGAACGCAGATCAATAATGGCTCGCTTACACAATCGCAAAATATGAGCGATACTCAATAATGGCTCGCTTACACAATCGCTTTGCAATTATAAGCGATACATAACTTTCTTCTTTATTATGATTTTCCCTTTAATCAACCTTATTTGATTAAAGGAAAAATTACCTTTAGCACCTCCAGATCAAATTGTAAGAGACCACCTCAATCCGGCTGGAACACGCTTTCAACGTCCCACACAAGTAGCTAACGACAGGATATTTAGAGTAAGTGAAACAAGCTCTGTTATTTGCGTCCTTGTCAGTTGTTAGATGTGTACAATTTGCTAAAATAGTTTTATTTACCCAGCAGTAGGACGTTTATAGTGAGATCATAGTGAGATCATTTGATTTGATATTATATTATTTAGGATTTAGTATTTGTGTTTAGACAGAAGTGCTACATCTCTGTGGATATCATTCAAACCTAAGACTAAGTGCGGTACTAACTGGTCCACGGATGGTTTTCGTTTTGTAATAAGGTGAGATTTTAGTCCGGTACTAACTGTTGGTACCGTACTAAGTCGAGACCATCTAGTCTTGGTTTAAGCTCAGACTATCGTACGTTTTTGTAATAAGACGGTTTAGGTTTTTTGGCAAAAGCCAACCCTTTTCGTTGACTTCATAGTCATTGACAATCTTAATTTTAACCCCTGTTACAGTTGTATGGAGACCTTGCACTAGAGAATTGATATCGGTTATATCTTTGCCAAAGGCAACCAGGCTATCTGCAGATCTTTTAAGAACACCGCCTACACCATCAGGTGCTCCCTTTCCATGCCCGCATTCGCAGTAATGCCATATCACACGGGACAAATCTGGCAAGTGTAGTTGAAGCCGCGATATAATATAAAATAATTTTTTGTTTCTATATTGTGCTGACGGAGAATCAGATATGAGATGAAAAACTGATATATGAGGTGTAGTAGCTTCGATTTCTTGCAAAATTGGTATCAAATGGGCCCATACTACAGATGCCTCCTGACGCAAAGATTCACTCACAGTACAGAATGACTGGGATTTGATTTTATCCTTTACGCGATGATAAATTACTGCACTGTCACGGGTTCGAATCCCGTTCGAGCTTTCCTGAGACTGGTTTTTTTTTATAGTAAACATTTTATCCTTTAAAGTAACTTCTTGCAAAGTAATTTGGGTATCAGTAAGTACCTAAGTTCTTAATAATAATATTTATTAATTGGTTGATACAATTTCTGTGGAATCTTGCAATTTCCGTGGACAATCAGAAGCCATGGAAACCACAAAAATTGGCCCACAGAAATTGGAAAGATAGCGTTTTTTATTAAATTACAAAAAAATATCAAGGTTATAACTATTTTTCTCTGTTGTCTTAAACATGTACATAAAGGCTCATTAACATGCATAAGAGTCATATTTTTACTTCAAAATAAAAACATTTTAAACCTGACCACAGAGATTGCAAAATTTCGTTCCGAGTAAACTGAAATCACGTACTTACATTTTTGGCGGGAAGACGCAGCGAGATGGTGCACAATCGTTCCCACTGCGCGTCAGCGCACGGCTGATCCTTGCTGCGCAGGTATTTATTGTCCGTATATACTTAACAGTGGAACGTATAAACGGCGAAACAAAATGACCATAGAAATTGCTACTTTCGCTCGGACAAAACTAACTTGACATGTATTTATTAATATAACTATAGGTCTAAAAATTCAAATTGAATTATCTTGTTGTAGGTCAACTAATACAATAACATAATTAAAATACTTTTTTTATATTTGTTGGAGGTTATTTCCCTGAGAGGTAAATATTGTGTATGAAAGTAATTGTGGACAAGACACAGAAATTGACAATTCGTCATTTATTGATTTTTCTCATAAAAACTAATAGTGTTACAAGTATTATCTAAGTAACTTCATTTATATACATGTCTCTTTAATTTTGAGAAAAAAAATCGTGGTGTCATCTGTAAAGTAGTACTGCATTTTTAACCCAGACGCGTAAAATTTTCGCCTGAGAAATTCACTCGTATATAACATCTTGTCATTTAGCCTAAAACGACTAACAACAATCGTTCTACGGCTCAGGAAGAATTGGCCAAAATATGTTTAAGTATAGTCGTCCCATAAAATTTGTTTGTAAGTATTTATTCGTTACTAGCGGCTCGCTCGCGACTTCGCCCGCGTGAAACCAATTTCCAAAAAGTTTTCTTACTTATAGACCTTGCCCGACAATTACAAACATAACAAAAAAATAATTAGCTAAATAGGCGTTCGGAAGGAAGTTTGCGGCGTGCGCAAACATAAGATAAGATAAGATAAAATATTCTTTATTGTACACAAAATAAACATTACATAATATTAATGATAATTGTCACGTGCTTAGCGTGACAGGTGGTAAGCCTATCGCCGCTCTATGCTGATGGATGTATGTGCAGTATTTAGTCTGTTAGTCGCCTTTTACGACATCCAAGGGAAGAGAGGGGATGGTAGTACTCCTTTACCGCTACGCGACACGGATAAGATTGATTTTTATAAATTTTATTAAGATAAGATAATATAAAGTATCCATGACTACCACTCAGCATTTTCCATATCATTTTCCTTATCACGGAGGCCAGTTAACTCTGGCTGAGGTTCTTTAAAGCGAAATATTGAGGGAGCTTGAATTTCCATTTCAGTAAGCAAACATTATACTCTAGTCTAGTACATTGATGCGGAACACCGTTGGAAACTAGTTTACCGCCCACATCACATAGGACATTGTGGTATTATCCTGGTTAGGTATCCATAGTTGAACAATAATAGTAAGTCATCTTCATAGAATAGTGGCGTGTGATTTGTATGGCAGCGTAGTTAGTCGGTATGTTAACATATGACAGAATGGAGCCTTTGGCACACAGTAATAAGGTTCTATAATAACATGACGCAATATGATATATTCACAGCTTGTTAATTGCCCTGAAATGCATGATATTCTAAAGGCATAACTTGTAGCTTAGCAGTTTTCGCATGTAAGGAGCTCGATGCGCATTGACTGTTGGGATTGAGTTGTGATCTTGTAAGTTAAGAAGCATTCGCAGAGGTAGGTCAGTTGATTGGTGACCAAATTTAAAATATAAACATCTACACCTCCTCTCTGTGCATTGGAAGGCATGTTATGCCATTGGTCACGATTGTTGTAGTATTATGGCAGTCGCTTTGGGCAAGCATGGTGCACCATGCTCACAATGTAGGTACTATTACTTAATCTATGGTAATGTACTAATATCTCTATGTATAATCCAATATGAAAGGCCTGAGCCTAGCAGTAGAACTGTAACAGGCTGATGGTTATGACGCTTCGTTTGAAAGATATTGAAATTTTTAGCACGTCGAGCGCTAGTATGCGGGTTCTTGTAACAGGTAAAACCACTTGATCACTGTAAAATCGGTTATTGTTCAGGTTCAGGTTTCGATCAAAAGTTATAGGTACAAATGCTTTAGAATAGATGCTTAGACTTATGGCGCGAGAACGGGGATTGTAACTCAGTCTCTCTTGCGGCAGCCATTGCTCTATTGGCGCGCGGTTGCGCTTGCGGTTAAAAGTGGAACTAGCACGTTCCATTACACGCAAAATGCCGGTTACACGCTACAAATGTCGAATATTCATATCCTAAATCAGTACAATTATTACAAAGTAAAACCTCCGGTTTCCTGTGTCTATGGATTAAAATTATACGTACATACACACATATAATCACGACTATTATCCCCGAAGGGTTAGTCAGAGACTAGGACTGCAAAAGCAGTCTACTGTAGTCCACTTTTCACCAAATATCGTCTGCACATGTGCTTAACGTGACAGGTGGTGAGCCCATCGCCGCTCCATGCTCTTGGATGTTTATGCAGTCTTTAATCCGTTAGTCGCCTTTTACGACATCAAAGGGAAGAAAGGGGGTGGTAGTATTCTTTCACGGTTACGCGACACGGTTACGGAAAGATATAATTTGTAGATACTTTATACAAAATAAAATAAATAATAAATTAAAAAAAAACTTTCCTTCACTCACACCAATTATCTAGCCCAAGAGAAGCTTCGAAGAAACTGGTTAAATGGTTACTAGACAACGGATAAACATACTGAAATACATACTTATTATACGTAGAAAACACCCAGACCCGAGACAATTTAGAAAAACAATAATTTTTAAATTGACCCGACCGGGGATCGAACCCGGGACCTCAGAGATGGCGACACCATGAAAACCGGTGTACAAACCACTCGACCAAGGGGGTCGTCAAAAGTACGACTCGTCGAAAGTACGACGAAAAAATGAAGTACGACTGTGTTTCTATGTTAACTTGGATGACGGCACAGTATAAATATAAGCTAAAGCAGTACGGAAGCTCGGCCTTTCTCTTGTTTTATATACCTACGCGCCAATTAAGCGTTAGGGTTGTCCTCTTATTTTTGTAAAATTGAAAAAGTTTTTGTTTAGTTTAGTTAGCGCTGTATCTCAGCTAGTTACCGCTTTTTTTGAGATAACTAGCAAAGCATAAGGGTTGTCACTTTTAATTAAAAAAAATTTAAAAACTAATAATTTAAATATGGCGGCTACTTTCCTCATTCTATTATCGAATTCATTGTCGGAAACCACTCAGATCCCCTGATATAAATTTTTAAAGCAATCGGTCGAATAACTAAAAAGTTCAAGATGGAGGCTACTTTGTCTCATACTAATCACGGATTCGTTATTTGAAACCACACAGATCCCCATATATCGATTTTCAAAGCAATCGGTTAAATAACTAAAATGTTCATTATGGCAGCTACTTTTTTTCATTCTACTAGCGGATTCATTGTCAGAAACCAAACAGATCCTCAGATATCGATTTTCAAAGCAAAGTTTATTAACGATAAAGTTTCGTAGTATCAATTCTTATTATTTTTCACCATTAAAATAACGCGCGCTAAAAAATAATTATACTTATGTAAGTACGGCAAATATCATCTAAACAACCAAACGATTTATTTAAAAGAAAAAGCTTTTTATTTAGTAATAATAAATCATTCTTACCTTTCAACATCAGCAGGAAGTTTAAAAAATGAAAGCTCCGGTTTTGAAGAAGCCGAGTTCAAGCAGCCGTATACTACGCAATACATTCCCGGCATTTTTAAAAATCGCGCGCACAGCGCACGCAATACATCTCGTCTCGACGCGATACGCTCTACTGAGAGCACTGCGATGTCCGCTTAGACTTAGAGGCCCTGTAAAGTCGTGCGTCTGTGAGCGTGCGTCGTTTCGAGCGTTTGTACGTAGCTTCCTTATTGCTTTAGCTCATATTTATACTGTGATGACGGCGCGGGCGGGCCGCTAGTATATTATAAAATAACGTAGTGGTTTCGTATGCTACTTAGATTTAGTTGTATAATTAGGTATGTCTTTAAGCCCACTTCAGACGTAAAAATATCACTTCACGGCGCATGCGTCATCGCAACCGCTTGTGTTCCTCGTGTCATAGTGTTAACGAGCATAATGACAATCTGTTAAAGTGTAGTTCGTGTAATATCGCAATAAACGAGTTATTAACTTTTATTGATTGTAAAATAGAAGTCATGGATGATGAGAGTTGGATTCGTTTGTGCCGTACTAGCTTTTCAACGCGAGAAACCGAGGATGCTAAATCGTTATTATTCGAATCGGTGCGTACTGATAAACGTAAAATATCGCGAAGAAACGACGGGAAAGCTGAGCGTGACCTCCAGGATATTATCACAGTTTTTAAAGAAACGGATCCGGAGAAAATTCCAGTTTTGTGGCCCGGGCTGACTGCCACCGATAACATTTGACCACATCTATGCTACAAGACTGTTAATAGATAAACTTGTTTTGCGTGAAGATTCGACGAAGTTGAAAGCTGGGTGTGTAACGAAGAATGAGCTACACGAAGTCGGCGATTTATACGTTACACTAGATAGGCCGTTCCGAATACGCACTATGTTCCACTCATCTGCGCAGTCGACTCGGCACCTTGCTTTAGAAAATAAGTGAAATTTTTAGAGGAGTGGACCTTTTTTGGGCTCATTTCATCTAAACAGTGGACCGATTGGCGTAATTAACATTGATGAATCCTCCTTGGGCACCGAGTGAGAAAAATATTGTCAGTTCAAACAAGAGTAAAGTCGCCAACGACACAAAGTAGTGATTTGCAAAGCAGTAGTCAGGAAAGTGAAGACCGTTTATACGTACATTGTTGACGCACCAGCAAATATCGCAAAAATAGGACTGACGGGGCCGAGCAACAACGACAGCGCCGAGCGCCGCCGCTGCCGGCTACGCGAGACTACGCGTAGTCGCCGGCGCGCGAAATATCACCGAGCTATATCACTTATGTATGCGGGCACGAGATTAGCGACGGCCGAGCGACGGGCGACGCGACGCGACAGCGACGCGACGGCGATGCATCAACAACATGGACACCTATGGTGACGCGCACGAAACGAGCGATGGCGGGGCGATGCGATCGAGCGATGCACGGCCGACTCGGGAGCGACGGCGGCGGCGGCGCGGAAGCGACGAAAACAAATGAACAAACTAGTTTGATTAGGTCGCTTACGAATCAGAACAATAACTAATATTGTTCTGAGGCTTACGATTACAGTAGTGTTGTGTTGAAAATATTAAAGTAACCTCCTACGTATAAATGGAAATTGAAAATGATATTGAAGAATTTAAGTATCTCGTGTATTTTGTCAAAACCTGCTCTATGGGACAGTAAAAATGTTCACCATAAAAAGAAAGATTGTAAATAAGTTCTATTTTCTCTAAAATATAATCAAATGTTTGTAAACTCATTCTGGTATACCTAGTTGTAAAATTTTGTTGGATCGCACCTTAGCTCGTAAAAAGGGTAGAAAATTCGCACAAATTACTTCCTTCATCATTTATTGGATGAATACCATCTCTAGGTAATAATAACTCCGTTCTTATTAATAGACTTGGCTCCAATTTTTCTCTTTCACGTAAACTTCTGTTATGATAACGTGACATGTTGCTCACAACACTACTCGTACCTCTAGAGCAACATGGAGCGACAAGTTTCGTGCCCACGTGAGAGATCGCGCCTCGTCGCCCCGCTCCGCCGTCGCGTCGCCGTCGCGTCGCGTCGCCATTGCTCGGCCGTCGCCAATCTCGTGCCTGCAGACTTACGCGCAGTTGCCGCTGTCACAGCGGCAACAGTCAGCTGACGTAAACAGTGATCTTTTTTGCAGGGGGATTCAATGTTAAATAAGATATGCGTTAAGAAATCGTTAGTTAAAGTAACCGGTGACGGCACTCAGTGGAAATCTGAAAAGCCTGATGAGAAGTAGATTGAAGTGCAACGAAAAATGTTGCCAAAACTTCTGCCATCAAGTTACAAGCCAATGGACTTTAGGTGAATAAAAGCGACTTAGCATCATCATAAAAACCCAACATCAAGCGGTAAAAACATAAAACTCACTAACCCACGTTGAACGTATGCCCTCCCCTTGTGCTATTCCATGTATAGGAAGGCCTACGCCAAGCATAAGACGTATATAGGACGTATAGGCTTATGATATTGAAGCAGTGGTTCACCTTCTATTAAAGTTATACTGTGATTACAGCGGGCCTAATTCGACGAAAATATATTTTGTTGCGACCATTTACGTCGCCCGCGTGCGAAGTATGATGAATAGTCAAGTAAATTAGCGAGGAGAGACGGGGAAGCGTTGAGGTATAATATAACTGGAGACGGAACCGCGAAGAATTTTTTTGCGCACTGATGCTACGTCTCGTACGCTGCACCATTTGTCCTTGCGCCTGAACTCGACTTCCACATAACGTTAGGTTTAGTGAGCTCAATTGCCCGTCTTAATATAAAAAAAAACCGCACCGCAATAGCTTAGAAGTGACTAGGCGTTTGTAGCCCATAGGCCGCAACTCAGCGCAAAAAATTGCTTTGAGGCGTCCCTTATTATAATATCTCAATGCGGAGAAAGAACGAGGCGCCACTTCTGCGAGAACGTTTTCATTTTTCAAACCCCCTGTAGGTAGGTACATTACGAGCGACTGCAAATGTTCCGGAAGGAACGATACAAATGAACGTTACTCTCTTTCCTTGATCGAGTGTTTATTCACGTTGCCAGTGGAAGATTACTCATAAATATTGTATTCGGCGCTTACCAAGTGTTGTGATCTAATTCAAGATGTTTGAAACAAGTTTATAATAATATGTAACTAAAATGAGGAAAAATAATAATACAACAATCGTACTCGTATTAAGCAATAATTTTTTCCAGTACGCACAAAACACACCATGACTCTAACATGCACACGTGTAGTAATACTTAAACACTGATACACGTATGCTACCGAATTAAAAATTTCTCTATTGTAATTGAGAGTATTGTAACACTGACTGAGTGAGTGTGAGGAGAGCCACGCTGTGTTGCAGCACAAATTGGGCCGGCTCGCCCGGCGTAATACCACCCTCTCACGAATATTCGGCGTGAAATAATGGCACTTGCTGCTGTTGTGTTTCGTCCGACCAGTGAGGGTTCCGGAGGCCCCTCCACCTCTACCTGGTCATCAGAGTGTGCCGAAGTCGGTGCATAGACCTGAATCACTTTGAGGAAGTACCTCTCAGTCAACTTGAGAGTAGGTACGCTACCCTTGTCGACACACTGGACACTTAAACAACGTTGTTAGTAAGGATCTTATTGACGAGAAAACCCGACATCGCCCTGAAAAAGTGGGTCTCCTTCTCGAAAATAGAGTAGATGACCTGATTCCAGTGTTAGCGTATCCTCCTACTTCGTATCCGCCTACCTGCTCTCCGAGTTTCACTCAACCCCAGAACATGCCACCTTTTCCTTTCTGACTCTACTTCGAGCTTTGCCATGTGTCCGTCTAGCCGAAGACTACGTCCGTTGTACGTTGCCAGGGTTAATTTGGTTTGGTAGCTAGCGGTAGCCCGGAGATTCTTTGCATCCCTCGCCCCACCGTTTCCGTGGTCGCTACCATGGCCAGGAGTAATGGGGGCGGCCGAGAACTAGGGGCCGTTTTATTATGGCGTTTACCATGGGAGGTAATGCTCTTAATTGCCACGCTTTTGCCACGACTTTGCACTGATGACGCTGCTGCCCGTCATCACGCATTTGATCACAACTAGGTTTGAAGGGTTATTATACCGCATCATTTTGGTCGCCAGAGCCTCGTTTGCTAATTGGCAGGATGCACCACGGGCAGGTAAGGATGGCATTTGAGGGTAATTAGACGTTGGTGGACCCCCCTTACATCCCCCCTCCCTTCTTCTATTGTATAAGAAATCTTTACTCGAGTACAAAATCGAATGAAAGCGGAATAATAACTACCTAGCCGACCAACTACCCGATTCCTTGATAGACTTAAGTCGAGTTTGATTACATATTTTTAGGTCATAAATCTTGCATCGTATTTTTTGCAATTTCATCTTAGTCTTAATAATCCTCCAAAAGAGCCATTTAACCTTCTTCTTTAAAACTTTCTACAAGACTAAAGGCGGGTCTCCTGCGACACTGTTTTGTGTAAAATACACGTAGGTACATATTTTGTTAGATGTTTGATGTTAGTTGTTAGAAAACACAAAACATTATCGCAGGAGACCCGCCTTAATACACAACGAAATAGATATACGATACTCGTTTGTTTTTATTCCAAAAAAGGGGTATGATCGATGTAGGGGCCGAGGCAAACGGTGTCAGGACTGACGACCCTAATAAGTTTCCTTCAATCGAGTGAGTACTCGCGAACATAGCTACAATAATGGCCCTCGGAGAAAGCCCACTAACTAGAGTGAGTCGCGTCAGCTCACGAACGATACATTTCTTCTAATAAAGGCTCTCAGTTACTAAAAGCAGTGCGGTGTACTGCTCCCGCCCTGTAAATGTTGCCACCATTCTGAAACTGCTCCCCGTCCGTTAATGCTAACGATACGTCATCTAGTGAACTCTAAATTGTTAATTATAAATCTTCACGAAGATGTTCTTTCTTTATTTATTCTTTAATAGCGGCCCGCCGCGACTTCGTTCGCGGGAACACCACGTGATCCTGTATCCCGTGACGAATTACCAAAAACTTTTTTTCACTAAACCTTGTAATAGCTATTTCAAACACAACAAAAAAACACATCGGTCGAGTCGTTCTCGAGTTTTGCGCTTTGCAACACATGTGGCGAATCATTTTTATTTTATAGAGATTGAGGATCACCTATTAAGTTAGCACTCGCGCAGTATCTGTGAACTTCTCTACTTACCAATTAACTATTGTCAACGAATCGACTTGGAGCGGTTGCCATTTGTCTAGGAGTGTAGGGCAGACATGTAGCAGTTTCTCCGCTCGAACGCGCTCATATTTAATGTGTCGTAGTTCACATCGTTCCTTGTGCTGCAACAGTAACTAGCCACCCATGCCCGCCATCAATATGCGCTGTTTATTACCCGCTATTGGTTTGTGAACACCTTTACTTCGGATGTATGGAAGTGGAACTAAGAAATATAGTTGGCGAAAGTGTGACCGGTAAAAGAAAAGCCTTATATAATCTGTCGCGCTAACTAACGAGCCGGGAACGTTAAGGTTCTATTGCCACCCTTATTTTTTCATTCGTTGTATACGGGTACTTATATAGGGTGTAGTTAAACTTGTGCTGATATTTTTAGGTCTGTTACAATCTCATCATCATCATCACTACCTGAACTTAATGTTACGGGCTTATGATTATTTGCACATGGGTAAAATTTCTTAAGAAAAATGAGACAAAAGAGTTACTTCGGTCTTTTTATTCTCCAATAATTAGGATGGAATTCGCATTGCAAATTAATAACAAAGACAAATAAACAGTAGCAGTGTTATCAGCTGGTGTAGCTGGCGCATAATAACGTTTTTTTCTGTATTTTAATAACTAAAGTGCATCCAATTTCTTACAAACTGGCTAATAAAATATACTCATTTTTACGTTTACTTACTTAATGGTGTAGAGGCTCAAGCCTCTACATCAATAAGTAAACTCCACAGCAGACACACAGCTTTATGGTACCATATTACTGAATTGTCACCGAAGTTACGTAGGTACCTATACCAAATTTTAGCTCGATCGGTCCCCGGGAAAGTGGTTCAAACATTCCTTGAAAGATTTGACCAGAACATATTTAAAACAATGCAAGTTAAACACATGCTTTTAATGAAAAAAAGAAACTCGAACTGGCTTCAACTTCAACACACAAAGGATGTTCAATAACATTTATACAATTACAACGTTCCCGAAAAGCTATGTTATCCTGCCTCCAATTTAATTTTAAACACAATTACGCCGAGCCATGCCAAACTTAGCGCGACATATTCCAACAGGCTTAAACATTGCGCCCAATTCAGAAGTTTACCAAGTTTGGATGTAGGTACCGGACGGTGGGAGTGAGACAGCCAACTTAGGTGAACTTCGAAAATTAAACGTAAACAAAATGTCACGTGGACCTGAAGAGGGCAGAACAATCGTGCGGAGAGATCTTTGAAGATTCCGGGGCGTTAAGTAACCAAAACTATTCGGAAGGTGGTCGTAAGTTCGCTGGACAATTCTCGGCTATGTATGCTGTAGAAAATTGGTGTAAACTCGGCTGTGTTGTTGCGTTTGTGTCGCCCGCTTTATATACAATTGAGAGACATAGTTTTATAGTTGCAAATACAATTGGCCACTTTGTATTGTAGTAAGATTTGGACGTTGTTTTTTTTCCAAAAGATATCTTTGCCGTTGTTGTTGTCGTGAGTTATCCCAATCCAGCTCGATCTTCCTATGAGGTGTTGTCCTGTGGGAAAGCCTGTGCCCAGCTGTGGGACATTTATAGGCATATATAGATAATAATACTTTTTATTTAAATCAACTGTGTCGCGTAGCGGTGAAAAAATACTACCACTCCCTCTCTTAACTTGGGTGTCGTAAAAGGCGACTAACGGACTAAAGACTGGAAGTACATCTAACAGCATAGAGCGGTGATAGGCTCACCACCTGTTACGCTGAGCATATGTGCAGTTGTAATTTGGTGAATCGTGGGCTGTGGCAGTGGACAGCTTCTAGTCTCTGACTAACCCTTTGGGGATAATAGCACAGAATAACTAATAGTACTCGTACTACGTACAGAAGGTTCACTCTCTAACGACTTTCACGCGAAATTGAATCTTATCGTGTGACCCGAGCGTTCAAATTTTGTTAAGCAACGCTGCCTCGATATCGATTTGACGTCATGACGTTACAGAGCGTAGGGTTTACGCGCGCGCGCAGGGATTACGAGTTGAGGCGCTATATTCTCATTTTTAACAACTTCGATTGATTGTACCGCCACCAATATAAAACATACAGTTCTAAAATTCTTATATAATATAGTTGAACATATTATTTAGTGACTCTCAAAAACAGAAACATGATTGATAATACTTCACTCGATAGAAAAAAAATCAAAGATAGCTCTGTTCAACATTTAAAAGAGCTGTAAGTCAGATAATACATTAAAAAATGACTTAATTTTTATACCAATAGTAGAAACTTTTTATTATATAATGAATGCAAAAGACATTTTTTTGTTATTTTACTTATTTTTCCTTTATAGGCAAAAAACCTATAAAACGCGCCTATTCGCGCCGCTTCGCTGTTATAGCTGTCCCTTACCGTCGTACCGTCGAGAGAGCGAGAGAGAAGCGCTCGAAATACCTCGCCATAAGCGACTCGGCGCTCGGTGTTGGGTGCTATGGCTCGCGGCAACCTTTACTGCCATACGCCTAGGCGGCCTGCCTGGGAGGCGCGCCGGCCGCACGCACCTAAACTGCGGAGTGACACCCTCCTGATAATAGTAGCGAATTTATGTATGTATGTATAAAGGCATCCATTGGTTAGTGAATCAAAAGCGCGATATCGTCAGCAACACTCTGGCTACTTACACTGATTACTATGGCAGTGCCACTTGCAATTCGAGCTTAATCCTCTAAAAGACGTCTAAACACATGTACAAAACGCTTAAGCCAGCAGAAAGCGCAATTACAAGGCATTGTACAAGCAAAACGAATTTGCTGGAACAGCGTCCTTATAGCCTGTAAGGGGAATTGAGTAGAATGCTGGCACATCTTGCGAGTGTTCCTATGTTCTCTGCGTTGCAGTATCACTGCATCGATTATCCAAAAAGCGTTGGGCACGATAGTCGATTTCGTTCTACAAGATAGACATTAAAACACTGTTAGGCGAAGGTCTCCGTCATTGAAATCAAGTGTTCAATACACTTGTTGGGTATAAATGGCTTAAGCACTTGCCAAATGCAAGCTGGTGATAACGTTTTCGAAGTTTACATCGAAAAATACGAAACACTCTTTCTTCGACTTGTTTCCATACGAATTTTGCAAAGTAAGATTAAAGTTATACTGCTAAGGCCGGTCCCAAATTTTAGCTTTTCATTAAATCCCATAAACGTCCCTCTTCCAGTGTAACCGTGTCGGTTAAAGAAAACTGCCACCCCCTCTCTTCACTTGTGTATCGTAAAAAGCGACTAACGGACTAAAGACTGCACATACTTCCAACAGCATAGAGCGGCGATGGGCTGACCTATTTGGTGAAAAGTAGACTATGTTAGAGGACTGCTTTTGCTATCCTCATTGCCTAGTCTCTGACTAACACTTCGGGGATAATAGTAGTGATTATATGTATGTATGTCCCGCTACCAAGCAGGCATTTCACCCTTTCCATATGAACAATAGCTCAACAGGACATTACCCAACATATCTACTATAAGCGGGTTGCTGGCTTGGAAAGTAGGAAGAAAAATCTCTAAAGAAAATATGATTTCTAAGATTAAATGTTTACTAGAAAAAAATCAACCAGTCTCAGGAAGCTCGAGTGGGATTCGAACCCACGACCTTTGGATTGCCGGTCCACTGCTCTGTAATGATTTCTAAATCTGTCATAAAGTGAGCTATGAGGTGTATTACTTTATTTTAAAATAAAACACTGCAAAACTGTACTACTGTACTAGAATTGAAGTCACATACCTAGTCAAAGTCCCTTGCAACTACAGAACTCAACACACACAAACACAACAGTATTTGAGTACAGATTTTGTTGTTGGAGTTATCCAGCGAATTGTTGATGGCTTTTAAATGTCACACACACACGGATAGAGGTCTAATAGAAAACACGAAAGTCGGTGAGTATACATTAGTTTACTCACGCTTAACGAGTTTCAATAGAAAAGGTTCCTGGAGTGTATCTCACTATCTCAACGGGTCCAATAGCCCTGATTATGTATATTCATGTTGCCTTTAACGTTCAGATACATTTATTTTATTCATAAACTACTTCTTCTACTTTAGTAGCCTTCTTTCTCACCTGATAGTTATCGAATAGTCTTGTATCTCACTTGATAAAACTAGAATAGGATACAGTCTCTCTCGTTACAACTGAAGTAGTTTCAATATCACGTTATGAAGATCAGTCTTCTTTCTTATTGAGCAAGTAATTGAGTTGGGTTTTCAAATTCCGTGTCCCAATAACTTGTATAAAAATGGTGCTGAATTAGTGGCATGACAAGTGTGCTCAATGTAGTAGGCGCACAGCATCTGATTTAAAATTAAATTTTATAAAAATAGACTGACGAAAGCTCACTTGAGGCCACAGTACACAATAGTAAGTAAGTAAGTATAACTGTCGAAAATAAAATCATTAAAAAGTTTGACACGACATAAAATTAACCAGTCGTAAAACGTAACGTAATCGTAAAACCAGGCACAATTGAAAATCAATTGTTTCGCGACCGTCGGCGGTCTTATGATCCTTGACCTATTTAATAATGTGTCCTGGTGTTAAGATTACATTTTAAACTGTTTCTTCTTCTGTATGTGAACAGTGAAGTGTGTATTTCCATAAATAGCTTTATTAGACTAAAATGATACAATTTTCACCAGCGCCCGGTCTATATAAGTCCAATAACAACCGAGCAGAATTTGCCAGCAACGGAGTGCTTACAGCGGTCCGCAATTGACTTGGACGCCCGCCGCCGGTGTGAGTCGACAGCACTTGGTGCACAATACAAGTTGCACCAATCGCAATCCCCCGATTGTGCAGTTACAATAAAGTTAATACAGATTTCCTTGAGCTTTGCCGATACTGTGCTTGTGCTTTGGGTGTTGACCATTTACGATGGCTACGTTTACGGTGGCAGAGTAATTTTGTTGTGTTTCTTGACACAATATACGTGTGGTTTGGGGTCATAATGTGTCGGATTCCTATCATTGTCCTTTGATCTAAGTGCAGGCCAGACTCTCTCCGTCGACTAAATAATCAATTATTGTACATTTTAATTCTAATAATTAATTATATGGTTGAATTACGAAATGCGACGATTGCCGAGACGTTACAAAATAAGATACTCTGTAATTAAATTATGGTTACATTTTTGGCATAAAATCTTCGTTCAATCTTTTTAAAAATATGTTCAAGTTTATTCAAGTTATTTAGCCAAAATCTTGGGTGGAGTACCGCTAAATTTGTTCAACTGCTAGATTGTAGTTCGTCGAGTGTTTCTCTAAAATTGTTCCGGCGCTAGCATCAATTTCTTCGTGCGGTGGACAACCAAGTATGTTTGCGGAACTAATATTCTTTTCCGAGGCAATTTCGTTTTTAGAGGACGCCCGCCGTTCTTTACCTTCTTATTTCATATTAAAATAGAGCAATGAAAATGTCTTGTTAAGTTATTTGTATTAAAATAGAACTGATGCTTTTAGACGATACCTCCTTGTTATCCATCGAATTTGTGTGTATTGTGTTATTAACCTCTCAGTCTTGGAATCGAAATGCCTAAAAATTTTGACAGCAGGTGCGATTTGGCGGGAATGGAAAAAAAAATCGAACGCAGTTCATGTTAAATTTTGCATTCACGATGCATAAAATGTACAACAGAACCGAAATAATCGACCTTGCTCGTACTAAAGCAGTCTCGAAGTGTATCAAAACACGGTACAAAGTCAAGTGGAGAGCGCGGCCATGTATGGCCGCTTGGGATCTGACGGAATAACAACTTTTTAGGTGCAACCTTAATTGGCCGCTTTAGGCTTGAGGGGTTAAAACAATTTACCACCGTTATGGAAACCATGAGAGTGGCCGCGGATCGTGCACAGTGGCGTGTTCTTGGAGAAGCCTATGTACATAGACGAGTATAGGCTGATGATGATGATGATGATGGAAACTCCCGTTTTTTGGCTATCTAACTTTTTGTGATTTTGACATTTTTATGTAAAGATTTTAAAAACTGCTTGAAATTAGTGTAAATATACACATAGGTAGGCTGTAAGTATTGTATTTAGGTACTTTACAATTGAATAACGAAAAGACGATAGACAGAAAAAGATACATTTCAAAACCTGTATATATACACAAAATCAGACCGGCTATTATTTTATTATTAACTTTATAATAATAAAAGACGAACTGTAAGAAGTTGAACAACAACAAATTAAAAAGTTTCTTTAGTCATTTATTACCTACATCTAAGAAACCAAAAATTAAAGGCATTCTCAACTTTTACGAGTACAACAAAAGAAGATAAATAATTGCCGTCGATTTTTTAAACAGTGATTTTCAACAAAAAATGCTTAAAGCCCTTAATCCTCATACTTTGCCGGTCTTCAAATAAAATATCGTTAAAGTTCGATGAAACAGAATCATCTAGATAAGAACCGTGAAAAGTTGTTTCCGATGAACGCGAATTGCTTACCAAGAAAAGCTGGATTGGAGGAAAAATAACAAATAGTTTTTTTTTTTTTTCAATTTATTTGGAATAACAAACAATTGACCAATGTATTTTACTTAAGTAACTAGTGTAACAAAATATTTAATTGGACAATCAACACCGTTATCCACAAAGACAATTAATAGAAAATAAATACCATATTTACCTAACCATTACATAAATAAGAACGAACGAGAGGACAACTATGTGTAGGCAGCAAAAACGACGATGGAATTCGAGACCGAGCACCTAATATTTCCATAAGTAAGTACCTCGTTCAACATACAATTTTAACTTACATAAACAAACTTAGACTTCAAGAACTATCTCTGGGCGCTTCGTTTATTTCATCCGCGACTATTATTTTATTTCGTTGTAGGTACCTAACCATTTATGTAAATTTTAGATGCTACAGTTTTGCTGCAGTGCGAAATTGCATTGGATATTTTTTTGTGTTTGCCAGTGACTTTATAAAAGGTCATTGAAGTAATCATTCAAAACTAACTCGGGACACGCGATCCAACGCTCTTTCTGTTGTTTTTATTCCAGGTCTTCGTTCAAATAACTATAGGTTCACAAAATAGCGAATGCACCAAATAAGGCCACGGGAAATGGATTCATAGTTAGTCAGTTAAGTTAATTTTTGAGAAAGTCTTTGGACATAATGCTTAGCATATTGTATTAATATTATATAATAAAACTTGGGGTCTCAGGTTATACTTCCAATAAAACTCAGTCTTCAAGACAACCACGTGTATTCTCTCAGAGACGTCCGTTCTGTCCAAAAACTCAAAACCCAATCCCCGCTCTCACATCGGCCAAGTGCCGCCATCTTTTTATTTTCCCTCCACTTTTACAAACTGACATTGACAGACAGCCAGTATTGCCAGTCCGCAGAACAAAATTATACCTTTTATTGATTTTATGTTTCTAACGCATACAAATCAAATAAATTAACTTCAATTTTATAAAAAACCCTACACTCGACCGTCCTGACAATGTGGATGTCCCCATACACAAGCCTGGTGGCAACCCTACACTTGGCCGTAATACTAACTAACTCATACATCATTACATTTACATTACAAAAAAAAATTTACACGAAATAGAACCTCTAGAACGTCATTTACAGTACTATCTGATTATATATTTGAAAATCTATACAAAATACATAAATACAATATTAACACTGTAACATCATAATCTCTTTTTATTCGCTTTTCTTCTATTACATAGTTAGATCACATGAACCAATCTATTCTCACATCTAATCAGTGTAACTTAGAATAACTATTTCCATCAGGCCGTGAACCAATCAATTCTCACGCCTAAACAGAATACTTATCAATGACACACTAATCAATCTTTTCTTACGTTTATAAATCATTGTTACTTGGAATAACTGTAGGTACTTCCATCAGGTCGTGAACCAATCAATTCTCACGCCTAATTGAACACTTATTATTATAATGACACACGAACCAATCAATTCTCGTGGTCATCATAAATAACTATGAAACGAACCAATCAATTCTCGTTTCTGTGGATCTACTTTACCACCCGGAACTTGAACCAATCAATTCTCACGTCCAGGTTGGAATATCTGTAGGTACTTCCATCAGGTCTTGAACCAATCAATTCTCACGCCTAATTGAACACTTATTATTATAATGACACACGAACCAATCAATTCTCGTGGTCATTATAAATAACTATGAAACGAACCAATCAATTCTCGTTTCTGTGGATCTACTTTACCACCCGGAACATGAACCAATCAATTCTCACGTCCAGGTTGGAATAACTGTAGGTACTTCCATCAGGTCGTGAACCAATCAATTCTCACGCCTAATTGAATACTTATTATTATAATGACACACGAACCAATCAATTCTCGTGGTCATTATAAATAACTATGAAACGAACCAATCAATTCTCGTTTCTGTGGATCTACTTTACCACCCGGAACATGAACCAATCAATTCTCACGTCCAGGCTGCAACAATAGAAAAAACCATATGTAGATACACAATAATAGCCGTAATAACAATATGCGTATGTATTTATTAGTCTATCTTTATCAATTTTGGACTGACATTATTACATAACTAATTATTATCGACATCATTATCCTCGTCATCATCATCTTTATCTTCATTATTTTTGCTATCATCGGAATCACTTTCAAGTTGCAAAGCAGCAACGTGAACCCATGGCAACATGCGATCGGCTGCCACAGTAGTCGGTCGCTTTTTTGTACAACTATTAAACCCTGGAATACACGCTACCCTGTACCTATCTTGACCTAGAACTTTAGTAATCCGAAAGGGGCCTACATAGGACAGAAGAAGTTTCTTACTCTTTCCGTCGTTCTGAAAAGCAACTTTAGTTAATTTAACTAAATCCCCTTTTTTTATACTCTCGAGCAGGACGCCTATTCCGATCATAAAACTGTTTTTGTTTCTCTTGTTCGATATTTATTCTTTCTTTTACTTCACTCCGTATATCTGACACATCGATTTCTTTGCGAGTTTCACACAATGCCTCATTTAGGATAGGGTGGACCTCACTATTCATCAACGTGCCAAACATGACTTCCGCTGGTTTTCTACCTGTTGTCTTCTGAATGGTATTATTAAATCCCCATTGTATTTTCCCTAACTGGGTATCCCATTCCCTTCCATTATGCTTCAAATTCTGTGCTGTCAATGAGCTAAGTATCGTTCTATTGTAACGTTCAACTTGACCGTTTGATTTTGGGCTGGCGACAGCGTTCAATATGTGCTTTATTCCCCTATCATAACAATATCTTTTAAAAACATTAGATGTAAAACAACTTCCCCGGTCGCTTATTAATCGATCAGGAACTATGAATGTATAAAATATGTCATCTAAAACTCGGACAACATTTTGCGTATTGGTATTGCGCACTGGTTTTACTAAGAGGTAAGAGTTGCCTCTTTTAGACTTCACAAAGGGGCCGAGATGGTCTACATGCAGAGTATGAAATGGCAATGCCACTTTATTAATTGGATGGAGTAATCCTTCCTTGGTATTATTAGTTTTCTTTGCATACGCACACTCGATACACGCACCAACGTACTTTTTGACGAAACGGGGCATTTTGGCAAACCAGTAATTGTTTTTTTATCCTATCTAATGTTCTCTCCAACCCTAAATGTCCTATTTCGTCATGATTTATTCTACATATCTGCCATCTCGCTTCCTTCGGTACTACCCAACTAACAAAAATTATTCTTATAATCAATGATATTTTATGTTTAGATACTTTGCCTGGCCTCCGTAGTGGCATGGACAAATCAAGGTAATTGCCTGGACTTCACTCAGTCACACGACAGTCAGTGTCACGTCAACACGATTTACACACGATCGTTACCTTTATAAGTTTTTGATTTGTTAATTGGTTAAAATCAATGATATTTATAAAAGGTCATTGCTTATAATGGCTTACATTGCCAAAATTAATAGCTTTATAATAGCCGCATTATCTCTTATAAACCTGCGTTTGGGCACAAATTATAAGGACAATAACTTTATACCCACCTTAAAGTGGATTTATTGTTAGCTTTTTCTTCTTATACGTGTTTTATTATGGCCAGCAACAAGGGAGTAAAATTTATACCAGCAAGCAAAGTATTTTATAAAGCTGTTTGCCCTGTATGATTCTGTAATAAGTATTATGAGTAGATAGTGATTTACATTTTCGTAAAAGCTTGGCGAAAAATTAAATTGACAGCGTCAACCATTAAAATGACAAGAACAGTAAGTTTATATTTTATTTTATGTTGTAACTGAGTATGTACTCTGTATATAGTGAAAACGGTGTGGGAATTCAAATGCATGGCAAAATGTGGTACGCAGTGTGTTATATTATCAATGCGCCCTTGAATTTAGGCTGTTTTGTGATACAAAAATGGTTAATTATTTATTCATGTTTTTAATAAGGCTATTATAAGGGGAAAAGGGATCGCACATTGTTTATAAGGAATCTTAAGCTAATGCTATTGCCATTTTGTATATATTTAGGGTTCTTTTCTCACCAGTAAAATCCCGTACCCACATGTTTTATTGCCAGAAAACATTCATTTATTTTATTTTACTTTACTGTTTTGTTCATAATTTAATTCTTATTTCTTTTGCAGGATAATAATATTTTACGGCTGATAAAGCCGAAGTAATAGAAGTGTAATGTGTCTTAACCTATTGAAACAAGAAATTAAGAAAACGCAGTAATAATAGTAATAGTAATAGACTTCTTTCGGTCCTTCCTTCTTTTAAGTAGGTAATTCAGCAGCCAGCCAGCTATCAATAGACGCCTAATCGTCTAATTGCTTACATGCTGTAATATTTTTAAATAAGTGAATTGCTAAAAGTTAAATAAAGGAAATATTGATTTTTAATGCCCTGTCTTTTATATCCCTACACCAAAATTTCAATGGATTTAGTGGGGCGACGGAACCCGTAGCTGTTTTTTGTAACAGCTAGGTAATTTCAAACATGACGAACCATGGTTTTGTAAAGTTATATAGAACACTTGAATTTAGTCATCTAGAGAATAACGCTCTTATACAATAATATGAAATCGAATATGGTTTGCTTCCATTCTTATAAAGACTATATAAAATGCTTCTACTCTTTTGTCATATAAACATCTTATAAAAAGCTCCTATTAATTAAAAAGCTATGTAGTTACTCTGTGCCTTGCTTTTATAAGAATAATTGGCCCTATTAGAAACCTTTACATAGCTTTTAAATATTATATGGCTAAAAAGCCATATAACTAGCTCCTATAAGAATACCACATTTAGAACCCTTATTGTGGCTTTATTATTTGGATTTATTACCGTTTACCCAACTAAATTACAAGAATAATGGTATTATTAGGTAAATCTTCTTATAATGTACCATTATAAGGTTCATTGACATATTGATTGCTACTTTAAAACAATTATAAGAGTCTTGACCTTATATTTTAATTTTTTGAGGGTATATTGTTAGTTGGGTACCTAACGCAATTTACTCGTATCACCATCTAAATATCTATACAGTTTATTTTCTCGCACTACGTAACTATCCTTGATATACTTGAGTTCCTTCGAGCCCCAATCACTGTCTAAATTTTGCCTGATACGACTTAATTCTGAATCTCCAAGCTGGAGAGTGTGCAACCAGTCATCACTACTAATCACAAGAACTCGTGAACCCTGTTCGACGCTACCTAAATCATTACCGCTGGATACAGGATTACGTGACAATGCATCGACATGAGCCACCTTAACTCCTGGTCGATATTCGATCGTGCATTTAAACTCCTGCAGCAAAAGCCACCATCGAGCTATCCGAGGGATCAGATCGCGTTTAAGAAAAGTAGAGCGCAACGCACTGCAATCCGTAACTATTTTAAAATTCTTGCCCAGTCAATAGACCCTGAACTTCTCTAAAGAGCGTATTACAGCTAGCGTCTCCAACTCATACGAGTGATAGTGCTTTTCCTCCGGAGATGTTCGCCTACTGCAATATGCGATAGGTTTTAAGGTGCCGTCTTGGCAACGTTGTAAAAGCATACCACCAACACCCTCCTTACTAGCATCGGTATGCCATTCGGTTTCAGCTTCATGATCATATATAACTAATATCGGTCTTGTGACTAATTGTGATTTTAATGTCTCTAGCAAGGTCATGGTCCTCAGTCCATTTCCACGCGTTATCCTTCTTTAGTAATTGCGTAAGTGGGGCTGATATACTAGCGAAATTTTGAATAAACTTACGAAAATAGCTAGCAAGTCATAGAAATTGACGAACACCATGTATATTTTCTGGTCGCGGAAACTTTTAATTGATTTGACAATATCTATCAAGTCCTTAGTAGAAAAAGATGGTGTACGTGACCTTTTTTCCTTCGGCGCGGAGTCTCCGCGTTGTCGTCGGCCCGCCCTCGGCGTAGCACTGCGACTGCGCTTACGGCGCCGCCTGCTCTGGCTGCGGGTGCGTCGACGACTGGCGCGGCTGCGACTGCGGCTGCCCCTCGCGTTCCGGTGCGGTCGATCTTCACGCCTCGAAGATGTTTTTTTCGCGTTCCCGGAACTCGTGCTCCAAAGCTTGTAACCGCCTTCGCGTCTGCTCCAACTCGGTCTCCTTTCCTCGATGGTGTGAACTTCTATTAATCCTTCTGGACCTGCTACAGCTGCGTGTTCGACTACGATCTGCCCCAGTAGCAGCAGTTGGAGTATGCAGCCGTCGCTCGCTTCCACGTTGGCGTCCAGTCTCATTATCCATCCAATGTTAATCTCGTCGTTCCAAAAAGAAAAGAAATAGTATAAATTAATGAAATTGAATCATACAGTAAACTGCAGGCTCTTTTTTTTTCTATAGTAAAGATCTACAAGCTATATGCTGGTTTTGTTACATCTCGAAACATAAATCTTAATAAAAATTGTTCGACATGCGTTTATGACAATTATTGACACGGATTTTTCAAATATCGATTTTTCTCGCAAACGGTGCGTCGTAGCGCAAAACTAAGCGAATTTTGACCCCCCTTTATAAAACCCCCTTGGTGGTATGGTAGGCATCTTTATGGATATAAGCTTACCTAAAAGGATAACCACCCGCTTGCAGAAAAAATCTCATATTGAAATAGCGGCCATTTTGTGAACTCATAAGAAAGGAATTACTGACAAAAAGTAGACGGGTAAAATGTTCAAGCTATTTGTTTAAAATGTAGATTCAATGTTAATGTTCATATTTTTAACTATACCTCTTACAATTTTTATTTTATTGCAACCGCAATAGCATTAATATCAGTGTAGAAGGAAATATACGTAGGCGTGTACTTACGTTTGGTATCCCACTTCTGAAGTATAATAAAACTTGGGGTCTCAGGTTATACTTCCAATGAAACTCAGTCTTCAAGGCAATCACGTGTATTCTCTCAGAGACGTCCGTTCTGTCCAAAAACTCAAAACCCAATCCCCGCTCTCACATCGGCCAAGTGCCGCCATCTTTTTATTTTCCCTCCACTTTTACAAACTGACATTGACAGACAGGCAGTATTGCCAGTCGGCAGAACAAAATTATACCTTTTATTGATTTTATGTTTCTAACGCATACAAATCAAATAAATTAACTTCAATTTTATAAAATACCCTACAATTATGACCATTCGTCTATGACGCCAACTGATTCCGCGGAAAACCACAGATGCGTTCCAAAACAAGTCGGCTATGGCAAATGTTTTTATCATTACCATTATACAAATAATAATCGTTTCGACAGATTTTCAGCATATAATTTCAAATAATAAATGACGATTTAACTGAAAAAAAATAAGAAATGCTTTTCTCACTGGTCTGTCTTAGTACAAGGTAATATTGAATTTGGAAAAAAAGTATTTAGTTTTTACTGTATGAACTACTTTGAGGAAGCTCTCTTTATTTATTAAGGTGGATACTGAAAAAAATCAGTGATTTACTCTTTGAGTAAATGTCTCGCTGTGTTTCTGCCTATTTGCATCGTTATACGGCATACAACCTATTAACAAATGCGTATGATAGTTTCAATAAAATCAATTATATTATTTCTTTTTATTTTAACTTTTTTTAACAATTTTATTTAATAATGTTTTAATGTGTGCATGATTTTGGTGCAAATAAATTATTAATCTATCTAGAATATCATTCGCACTGTAGATTGATAGGTTGATAGCTTAGTGACATTCTTATAAGTATAATTATTGTAGCATGAAACTCGTACAAATTATTTAGAATTTTCTGTTTTACAGCAAATTGAGCTTACAATATTATTTGGCTACTTCTTCTCGGACACAATAAAGAGTTCCAAATGTCAAGAATACAGTAATATGTAAAGTGAACGCGAATAGATCCAAAACCTTGTTAGGAAAGAAATAAAACTGTCCTCTACTTGTTGTTTGTATATCGAAATAGAGCCTACCGTTTTTTATTTTCTTACAAAGGGATGTTCCCTAGGGAAATGTAATGTTTTTTCGTCATACAATAGCATTTAAATGGATTGAAAGAATTTAACATATAAGAAAGGTCGACCTTTTAAAACTATCTCAGCATCGATGCTGAGATATAAACGACGGCCGAGTTTTTAAAGAACCCAGCTGTTGTTTTAGTTACTTCTCTTGTTGTTAAGACTAAAAGTAATATAGTTCCCATTACAAACAACTTAATTAATCTAATTGATATATAAGACTGCAATATATCTGTTAATTAATAAAAATATTTATTGATAAATCCGGGAAAACGAATTTACGGTTTATCACACTTTGCAACTATGAAGTTTTGGTTTTTATACCTTTATGCCCTGTAATTTCACTGGATGATTATGTAGATGGGCGGTCGAATCAAACTGGGTGCAAAAAGTCCAAAGCCGAGATGCATGGCGTAATAAGAAGGAGGCCTACACTAAATTGGTAAAAAAAAGCTAGAAAGAAAGAAACAAAAATAAGAAGGTAGGTAGATAATATATATTAGATACCAGATGTATCCTTCTAACCGTAACACAGCAATGTATGACAATGCCACTTGGTGGCAGATATAGGTTGCCATCCAGTCGGATTCTGTTCAGAATCCTTGCGTCAACAAGCGCCAGACCGATCTGTGTTTCAGTTCGGTGTAGTGATCGCGTATTGCGATTCATTGGAACACTAAGGGTGGAACTATGACATGAATTTGTAATATGCAGGCAAATTTGCATACACAAAGCATTGCGTACGTTTATAGGTATTGTGTAATGTGATTGCGGAATACGACGAGCGTTCTATTGTTAAGCTTGTTGAGGCTCAGTGAAAGCGGAGTGTTAATCGTTTAATTTCTTTTGACTACATTTATGAACACGCATTAACTTAGTCAAGTATTAAGCGTATTGTACTATGGCTAAGCAAAGGCATAGATCAATGGGGTGTGTAACGTTTGATATAAATACTTATGATCAAACGTTCATTTAATATAATTTAATTTCATATAATTCCATTTGATATAACAACTGACTTGATATAATAAACATTTAATATAATTTTAGAATCTATAATTTCATGTGATATAATGTCCATATGATATAATAAACATTTGATATAATAATCTAATGGAATAAAACATTATTCATATAATACTCAGACGCAAAGGGCACAATCCAAGCAAGCAAGCAAGCAGCATGCGAGCAAGCATGCAGCATGCTAGCAATCATGCAGCATGCAAGCAAGCATGCAGCGTGCAAGCAAGCATGCAGCGTGCAAGCAAGAATGCAGCGTGCAAGCAAGCATGCAGAATGCAAGCAAGCACGCAGCATGCAAGCAAGCATGCAGCAGGCATGGTTTCTTTCACGGCTTCGGCGCTACGGGGCTCTGGCGGTCCCACGCGAGCTTATCGTCGCAGATGGCTTACGCTCACCACCGTAGCTTCGGCTTGCTGGCCGGCTCCGCCGGCCAGCCTCAGCCACGGCGTTGAGCGTTAAAGCCACCTGCTCCTCAGCTCGCGGGCCGCCTCGCCCCTCCGCGCCTACGCGGACTTAAATTACACTCTAGCGTAGGGCAGACAAGTCTACGTGGAGTCGGTTTTGCCGCGATTCGTTTCTGTCACTGACTTTTGTGGCACAACTTTACCAAAAACACAACGTAATAACTTTTAAATTTTTAAAAAAAAAATCAAATTGGGGTAAAATGCTAATTTTATTTTAAAGTAAAAAATATATCAAATGAAGCTAAAGAATTTGTTATTATACCAATATAGCTTTATAGACAAAGTTGTTATAGAATATGAGTATTATATCAAATGACTAGTATACGTAATGTTGTTATGGGAAGTGTATAAAGATCAAGTAAAAATTATATCCAATGAACGTTATGTCCTTTGTAATTAGTTCATATGTCATTATATGAAATTATACGCACCCACATCAATGATCATGAGATCAAGGAAATGCTGTATTAGTTTTTCACCTTGCTTGAAAAATGCGGTGATATTAGCAGATTAGAGGCGGGGATATATTATTTATGTTTCTGACGTCACCAACCGAGACCGCGGCTTTACGTGTCTTCCGAAGCACGGTTGAGCTCGAAATGTTTTCAATTTAGTTTGTTTTTTAACTTAACTTTCTCGACCGCTATTCTGATGCTCGAGCTATTTAATTATTTGAAATCATTTTTATGCCGTGCTTTTTTAAATTGGTTTTGGTGAAATACTGAAGCTTGAGTACTTGATACATGCTACTTAAAATTTCAATAACTTAAAAATGTAAAATTTTTTGGCTCAAATAAGTTAAAATGTAATGCTCGCCATTCATTAACATTAATTAACAATAATGTTAGACAAGGTCGAACGTAAAATGTAAACAATGTGATATAGACAGAAAGGATGTTGACGAGACGAGTTTAGGGAGATTTTTGGGAGTTGGGGAAATTTAAAAAGTTCTCGAAGCCCGCGAAACTTGGTAACTCGGTAACTTGGTAGGACACTAATTGCACGCTCATTCAAACTCTGATTTTGCCTTTTAACGAATATCGCTCTTCACTTTGTTTGTAAGCGCAATCATTCCGGATTCTTCTTGGTTGATTTGTGTTCGTTAAATTATCTTCGCTTGATTGATTGAGGCGTAACGGCTTGCGCATACGGGTTGCGATCTTGTCAGTTTAGTGACTTTAGCAATGCTGAGTTACCGGATTGCTGACCAAAAATGTACCTTCTCTCGAAAGCACTTCAGAAAATTAGGAAATCTTAGCAAAGGCATGTCATCAAAAAGGTGATTGAGTTACCTATTAGCTAAACCACTACGTTCGCCATATGCGGGTTGGCAATCTCAAACCCGGGTTATGCATCGACAACAGTTACTAGTAACACGCTATGCCCGACCTTAGAATTAAAACCAGAACTTCCGGATCTAAGAACAAGTGCGACTCGGCCACCAAGGTGAAAAAATTTTTTATAAAAGAAGGGGGCAAACGAGCAGGCTGGTCACCTGATGGAGAGTAATCACCGCCGTTCATTGGACACCCGCAAAACCAGAGGAATCGCAGAGGTGTTGCCGCCCTTTAAGGAAGGAATAGATTTAAAAAAGGAATAGGAATTTTTTTTTTAAGTACAATTTTAAACACTGAAAAAAGACGACAACCTCAGGCGGGAATCGAACCACGCACCTTCCGCATTCCGGGCGGCTGCCTTAACCACTTGGCTACCGCTGTGTGTTTAAAATTTTACTAAAGTATATTTAAGCGTTAATAAAACGCTAAAATATAAAACATTAAAGGAATAGGAATTTTGAGGGGTGGGGGGGGGGGGACACGGACGGATTATTTCATAACGTAAAGTGATTTCCAATCTTTTTGTAACTTTATTACAACAAGCAAATGGCCCGCCTGCTTAATGGGAAGTTTCCAACGCAGACTGATTGATGCTTGCAACACCAATGGTTCTATGCCCTACTCTTTATTTGGTACACCATTAAATATTTTTTATTGGTTTTCCATTCTATTACAACTGAATAAGGTTTAAATTATGGTGGCATGTATATTGTCACAGAGGATTAATTTCACTGAATCTAGTACCCTACAAACAGGAGCATAGCAATGCAAAAACAATGCTGTTTTTAGGCAGAAATACACCCTCATTTTTAAGTCGTTTAAGTTCCACCCATGAAACTGAACAACTTTCCCCAAGAAACCTTTGTGCAAAAATGACAAAAAACTTTCGACCTTCCATACAAAACTGCTGAGGAGCTCGATAGCGCAGCGGCTAGCGCGTTCGGCTTGCAATCTTGCTCGCTAAGCCACTTTCGCAATGCCAGGTCGCTGGATGGGTGACCAAATTAAAAACATCTCGAGCTCCTCCGTGCTTCAGAAGGCACGTTAAGCCGTTGGTCCCGGTTGTTGTCGTAAGATGGCAGTCATTAAAACACACCAACCCGCATTGGGCCAGCGTGGTGGGTTATGGCCCAAGATCCCCACGTGCTATTGTCCACGTGGGAGGCCTGTGCCCAGTAGTGGGATGTTATAGGCTGATGATGGTGATAATGATGATACAAAACTGTCCGATCAGCTGACGACAAATAGTATGGGGAGGTCGAAACTTTTGGGTCATTTTTGCACATAGGTTTCTGGGGAAAGTTGTTCAGTTTCATAGGTGGAACTCACCCTTAATACGACTAAAAAATGAGGGTGTATAAATAAAAGAGTGTAAATTTGTAAAATTTCGCGTTCTCTTATAAAAAATTAAAGTTTTACCATCCAATAGCGTACCGCAGGGTAAAGGACTCCATCATTGAATTCAAGACATCTACAATCAAGGGGTATTGGCCTAATTACTACACTTGCCCAATGCGGGTCGGTGATCTCAAATCCGGGCAGTTTATTTTTTTTGGTGTACATTACAGATACATCGAGAATTCCGAAACACACTTTGACCGACCAGGCAGTTAAGGCAGTTGTCCCACCGCCGACGATGAACGAGAAGCGAGTCGAGCTAGAACTAGGAACGAGTGGGCGAGCTGCGGAAAGCGAGTGTGTAGTCACAGAATTTTTTTTTATGCAGGCCGTCATGAATCGGTGCGCTTGTTACCGTGCTTGTTCCACGGTGAGGAGCGCTCTCATTATTTTGAACTACATCAGCTGCTTAGCTGCTGTCACATTAAAAAAAATATTAATATACTAGGTGTAGTTCCGATAGTTTTGTCGCTGGGCTGTAAGCGAGTGTACGAGTGAGACGGACGATTACTCGCGCCGCTCGTGGCGGCCGACCGAGCTTACAGTCCTCTTGGCGGGAAATTACCGCTGCCGCTAGTTTGTCTTTCGGCGTGAGTTCTCTGATCGCTGAGCAAGTATTGCTAAGCGAGAATTATCTTTGATAGTTTTTTTCGCTCAGCGACGAACTAGTAGAGTGAGTCCTCGCCGGCAGTGTGAACAGTCAGCGATCAACTATTATATGCATCACTTTTGTTTACACGGAATGTATATCTATTGTACGTTTCTTGAGCGAGAAAATAGCCGATAGTAAGTCGTTTACTCGCCGTTGGTGGACAACTGCCTTAACCTTTGAGCGCTTTGCCATTCAACAAAAATAAATTAAATGTAACATGTAAATGCGAACTTCGCAATACGGGCTGGGTATCCTAGACAAACCTTTTTAAGTTTGGTACCCAAAGCAACGAGATGTACTTATAAGCCTAAGTAGTTTGCGTTAAGCCCAGTTTAACATTTTATTTTGGGAATTAGTTAGGGTGGTTCTTATCCAGTCGGATTGTTGGCAATATTTTACCTCCAGGCTAATGTATACCACTTTAAAACCATTTAGTAGCATTTCTATGAGTTTTTATATATTTTTTGCTTTAAATACCAATAGTAAGTTGTTCTTTGGACTTATATAATAAGATTTGCTGGTTGCGGGATTAGGTATAAAACTCATAAACCTTATTAATCTAAACAGTCTGTTTATTCTTATGTGCTATAAAAGTTATATTAACACTCTTCTTAATATCAGAAACTACTTGCTTGAAAAGCCGACAAAGTTCAGTTCACACTTCATAGTGAACGGCGCCCAACACACAATTCTAGGATTCTAGTACCAAGACCATTAAGAGTTACTTTGTCACTTTAATTAGTAATAGTTAGAGCTGAATCCGAACTGGTAACTAGGTGCAGTCCTATATCACCTTGTTCAAATAATGCTTTAGAATCCTCTAGCAGAAATAACAAGGGCAGTAATAGAAGGTTTCAATTATCTATCTTGTTTTCTTGTAGTAGTAGAAGAAATTGTACCTTGTTGATCCAAAGTAGAAAATGCGATTTGTGCTTCTGCTTAATCTTGTAACAATAAAATGACAAAGTAGCTTGTCATTTTTCACCGGTTTTCATGGTGTCGCCATCTCTGAGGTCCCGGGTTCAATCCGCGGTCGGGTCAATTTAGAAATTATTGTTTTTCTAAATTGTCTCGGGTCTGGGTATTTTCTATGTATAATAATCATGTATTTAAGTATGTTTATCCGTTGTCTCGCAACCATTTAACGAGTTTCTTAGAAGCTTCTCTTGGGCTAGATAATTGGTGTGATTGTGGGAAAGATTTATTTATTTATTTTATTTTTATTCTTTATTATTGAAATTTTGCATATACAATGCTATATATCCATGACCCTTGGATTGCCGGTCCACTACTCTAACCACTAAGCTACCGAGACCCCAGAAGACTCGTTGAATTCTTTCTAGTAGTTGATGATTTACGCTGCAAGCCAGCGGTATTACGTCACTGTGATGGTGTCCTACCCTCACAGCCATAGGTTCGAATCCCATTCGAGCTTCCTGAGACTGTTGATTTTTTTCTAGTAAACATTTATCCTATAGCTTGTCATTGTAGTTATGAAGTAGGTATTAAAATTTAAGGGTCAGTAGCGTTTTCAGTAGTTTCGGTTTTAATACAAAAATAAATAATCTTACGACTACTATCCCAAAGGGTTAGATAGATAGATAGATAATACTTTTATTGTAACATAATAACACAAACATTTACAATGCATTTACATAAAAAAGAAAAAAAATGTTACAATTTGGCGATTTCTGCCAGACATCCAGTCGGATGGAGAGAACTACTCTAGGGTTAGTCAGAGACCAGGGAATGAGGACCTCAAAAGCAGTCCACTCACTGTCCACGTTTCACTAAATGTAAACTGCACATGTGCTTAGCGTGATAGGTGGTAAGCTCATGGCCGCTCTATGCTGTTGGATGTATTTTAAATTAAATTAAATTTGTTTACGCTTACACCAATTATCTAGACCAAGATGAGTATTCTTTGAAACTCATTAATATGGTAAGATAACGGATAAATATACATAAACATAGAAAAAACACCCATACCCGAAATCAATTTAGAAAAACAGTTTTTATCTAAATTGACCCGACCGGGAATTGAACCCGGGACCTCAGATCTCAGAGACGGACCGGACGGTCCGGACCAGACGTGCTAACCACTCGACTACGGCGGTCGTCAAATTATTATCGTATTTGTTATGCTTTTACGACATCCAAAATTAAGTGTTGTTAAAACCGCTGTTCTATAATATCTAGAAATAAAAGTGGTTTCCCAGCAAATATTTCTTTTCAATGTTACTTTTTCGATATACCTACATTATGCGTATATTTCGGTTTCGCTAAGGGTGTTTTTTACACCACAGGGTGTAAACATACAAACATACAATGTTTATTCATGAGTAGGCTACTTCGCGCTAATATTGCGCCATTTTTTCACACGCGAGTTGCTGACCCGGAAGCTTCGGTTCGTATGCCTCTTTAACCTATATTTTTTAATGATTTATTAAATTATTATTATTTTCTGTCACTTGCAACTTCTGCTGCAATCAATTTGCTGCTCTATAAATCCATTTTGCTTGTATTAACAAGTCGTCTTAAGTTTTAATTAATTATTTGACTTTGTTTATTTTACTTATCACTTTCAGAGTTATAAAATTGCACAGTAAACATTTCTAGTTGCCAGATTAGTTTGAAAGCCCTATACCTACTATCTTTTTGACGAGTAAATGAATATAGATAAAATCGATCCAATTTTTTGTAATAGTATATTAACACTTGACTTATATACTTTTATAACTAACACTATAATGGAGTCAGACTCTGAAATAAATTATTACTATTGCTACCTACTATAATATTGTTGCCCAAATCAAGTATTTACACATAGTCAAACAAAAAAAATAATAGTGCCCATTAGCTGTTTCAGTAAACAATGACTTGGCATTCACAGTAACATTTACGAGGCACCCAATTTGCGTTATCTTTTTTCAAAATTCTAGTAAAACACGACGTTGTAACACAGCGCCCGCCGAAATTGTGCGGCCTCCGTCTAAATTATACATTATATTTCATTTGTAATTATGCTTTTTGCACGAGAGCACCGGGCGGGACATTAACTGACCCATTAGTAATGTAACTTGACCCCTTTAGCATTTCACTCGGCTCTACGAGAATGAAGAAACTCTATGGCAACGTGTAATCGCTTTTGGGGGTTAAAGTTACTCGCGTCCGTAGGTTTACCCATGAGACCCCGTGACCCCTGGGTGGTGCTAAATGAGTGACACTGACTGAGTGGTAGAGCCACGCTGCGCTGGGTAATACCACCCTCTCACGAACATCCGGCGTGAAATAATGGTACTTGGTGCTGTTGTGTTTCGTCCGACCAGTGAGAGTTCCGGAGGCCCCTTCCCCCCTCCCTCCTCACAATTTCTATTCCTTCCTTAAAGGACGGCAACGTGCCTGCGATTCCCCTGGTTTTGCGGGTGTCCATGGGCGGCGGTGATTGCTCTTGTGGCGACACAATATTGTATTATTCCTAGAATGCTGATATAGCAATAGCGAGCGGACGGGAGCTCGCCCCGGCAGTCGCCAGTCGCACATCGCACACCTTATCGTCAGGTTGTCGCCATTTGGTTAATATAGTGTAATTATATATATGGAGTCAGAACTATAACTTAATGTTGTGAACCTTTGTGTGAACAGTCAATAAACCAGCTCATCAGTGTACAACAGTGTAGTCATTTTATACCTTCCCATAACTGCTGCAAGTCACCACTACATATACATGATAAGCGGTAAAGTGGTGACCCCGCGTTTCCGGCGTGCGTGCGACTCACTTTGAAGACAACCTGACGGCCGAGCACGTGTTTAGAAGATGGCTTATGTAGACGCCTATAATGAGCTAGAAAAATGCGGCGAGAGCTCCAAACCAGAGCGCGAAGCATCAACAAGCAATATAGACGTCGCAATGATATCCGTGCAAGCCAGGATACCAGAATTTTGGACCGAAATGCCGAGAATGTGGTTCGCGCATTTTGAGTCAGTTATGGGACCACAGAAGCAGAGCGACAATGCGAAGTTCGAGTTGGCGATCGCGAAATTGGACCGCGACGCACTCCGTCAAGTAAGTGACTTGGTACAGTCACCACCTGCTACCGAGAAGTATAACGCAATAAAACAAAGATTGTTAACAGTGTATGAAGAAAGCGCCGAGACGCAATTTCAACGTTTAGTGAGTGATATGGATCTCGGGACTCAAAAACCATCCCAGTTATTGCGCAAGATGACAGAATTGGCCAGAAACTGTAGTATTGCAGGCGACCCATTAAAAAAACTATGGATCAACAGACTACCACCGAATGTAAGGGCAGTCCTAGCGGTCAGCAATAACACGAATTTGGAAGATTTAGCGGCCATAGCCGACAAGATATTAGAAAATTTGAGGACAGGCGAAGTAGCCTCCGTCAGCTCATCAGTGCCCGGCAGTGACAGCGCGTTAGAAATGATGAAACATATGCGAGATTTGACCATAGAAGTAAAGAGACTAAAAGAAGAAGTCAACAGCATCAGAACCGGTGCACGCAGCCAGCATCGCAATTATCATATGAATAGAGACCAGCGTCGGCAGTCGAGATCGAAGGATAGAGGATCATCAGCCACGCGGAGGACTCCAGCAAGCGCAGAGTGGCTATGCCATTATCACTACCGTTTTAGAGAGAGAGCGAGGACCTGCACAGCACCATGCAACTGGTCGCAGCAGCAACATAAGCAACAGCAGCAGCAACCTGGTCAGGGAAACTGAATCCGGTGCAGTCGTCAGCGGTGGGCGGCAGCACCGAGGTAAATCACCGTTTGTGCGTAAAAGACTACAATAGTGGTAAGTTATTTTTAATAGATACGGGCGCAAACGTCTCAGTAATACCATTATGTAAAGTAAACCGTAATAAAGTAAAGCTTAATTGTGATTATGAACTTTATGCCGCGAATGGCACCAAAATAAAAACGTATGGCATTATAACTTTAGATTTAAATTTAGGCCTACGTAGATGTTTCAAATGGAATTTTATAATATGTGACGTCAAACAACCTATTATCGGAGCAGACTTTGTAAAGAATTTTAACTTGATAATAGATTTAAGTAATAGGAAATTGATTGACGGACTGACCAAATTGAATAGAAATGTATCGGTAATAAGTAGTGTCGAGCCGACAATATCTAGCATCCACAGGGACAATCCATTCCGGGATTTGTTAGAACAATACGCCGACATTACCAAGCCAATTAATTATAGAGAGCCGAGCTGCCATGACACATACCATCACATTGAAACCGTTGGTCCGCCGGTTTACGCCAAACCGAGGCCTTTGCCCCCACACCGCTATAAGGCGGTAAGGGAAGAGTTTAGAGTCATGGAAGAGTTAGGTATTTGTAGACCGTCAAAGAGCCCGTGGGCCAGCCCACTTCACGTAGTGCCAAAGAAGGATGGCCAGCTACGACCATGCGGCGACTACAGAAAGCTCAACGCAGTGACAGTTCCGGACAGATATCCGATTCCGAGGATACACGATTTTATGTATGGCTTATCAGGTAAGTGTATTTTCACTAAATTAGACATTAATAGGGCTTATCATAACATTTCGGTTAAACCAGAAGACATAGCGAAAACAGCCATTACGACACCTTTCGGGTTGTTCGAATTTGTAAAAATGAGTTTCGGGTTACGTAATGCTGCACAAACCTTCCAGAGATGGATGAATAACACGGTTTTGCAAGGTATAGAAATTTTTAACAATAATAAAGAAAGTAAGGGAGAAAGTTCTTTTCTTTTTTGCTATATTGATGACGTCATTGTGGCAACAACTAATGACGTAACGTTGCACAAAGAACATGTAAGACAGATTTTTGAAAGGTTTGAGAAATTTGGCATAACAATCAATATAAAAAAATGTACTTTTGCCCAACCGACAGTAGAATTTTTAGGGTACGAGGTAAGCAAAGTAGGCATTCGACCCATTTCAGATAAAGTTAGCGTAATTAAGGAATTTCCAAGGCCAGAGACAGTCGAACAACTCCGTAGATTTTTGGGAATGCTAAACTTTTATAGATCGCATATAGAGCATGCAGCTGAGCACCAAGCTCTACTTAACAAATTATTACATAAAACTAAAAAGAGGGACAAAACTAAAATAATATGGACTAAGGAATCAATCGAAGCTTTTGAGCAGTGTAAAAATAATTTAGTTAACGCCAGTGTGTTGTCTTATCCAGAAGTAGATAGTAAGTTAGCTTTAATGTGTGACGCATCTAGCACAGGCGTCGGAGCAGTGTTACAACAAAAGATGGATAACGACTGGAAGCCTTTAGGATATTTTTCGAAAGGGCTTACTACCACACAGATGAAATACTCTACTTACGATAGAGAACTTTTAGCAATATATTTGGCAATAATTCATTTTAGAAATTTAGTTGAAGGCCGTGAATTGACAGTATTTACAGATCATAAACCATTAACGTACGTTTTCGATAAAAATGGTTCAGACAGAGAAACTTCTAGACGTACGCGACAGTTACTGTATATTAGCGAATTTACAAGCGACATACAGTACGTCAGCGGAAACGACAATTGCGTTGCAGACACGTTATCCAGAACAATAGAGTCCATAGTTTGCCCTGCTGACATTAATTTCGACGAAATAGCTTTAGCACAGGAAACCGACCAGCAACTCGTGACCATACTTGCTGATAACAAGAGTAAGCAGTTATTACAAAGAATACAGTCACCATTGTGCAATAGTGTAATGTATTGTAATGTTACTGGAAGTAACATGAGACCTTACATTCCATTACAGTATAGAAAAACAGTCTTTGGTAA
Organism: Scoparia ambigualis; assembly: GCA_963921215.1. Lineage (NCBI taxonomy): Eukaryota > Metazoa > Arthropoda > Insecta > Lepidoptera > Crambidae > Scoparia > Scoparia ambigualis. Next base: position 22,930,072 of record OY992521.1, on the reverse strand, counting down.
AGTTCACAATGTTAGTCATCCAGGCATTAGAGGTACTAGGAAAATGATTACAGGTAGATATTTTTGGCCTAACATGAATAGGGACATTAATCGATGGTGTAAAGAATGCATATCTTGTCAGAAGTCAAAAATACAACGACATACAGTTTCCGATTTAGTAAAGTATCCACCTAGCAATCGTTGGGAACATTTAAACGTGGACATAGTTGGCCCTTTAGCAACGACAAGTGAGGGGTATAGATATTTAGTAACCATGATCGATAGATGTACACGGTGGCCGGAAGCTATTCCAGTAAAAGAAATCACAGCAGAAGTTGTAAGTAAAGCAATTTACGAAAATTGGGTTTGTAGATATGGATGTCCAAAAAGAATAACAAGCGATCAAGGGAGACAATTTGAAAGTGAGCTTTACACCTCCCTTATGAAAACGCTAGGTATTCAGAAGATTCGCACTACAGCTTATCACCCACAAAGCAACGGGATGATAGAGCGATTCCACAGAACGCTGAAAGCAGCCTTAAAGGCACGTTTATTAGATTACAGTAGGTCATGGGCAGACGAATTACCAACTGTCATGTTGGGACTTCGTGCAGCCTGCAAAAGCGATAGTAATGTAAGTGCATCAGAATTAGCATTAGGACACCAGTTACGCCTGCCTGGAGATTTCTATGACAATAGTATAAATTGTAATTTGTCTGACGAATCTAGCTATGTATATAAACTGAAGAAAGCATTAAATAGTTTACAGCCAGTATTAGATAGAAGTAGAAAAAATAGGAAAATATTCGTACATAAAGACTTGAATAGTTGTAGCCATGTTTTCGTTAGGAACGACATGGTGCAAAGACCACTAACACCACCGTATAGTGGACCGTATAAAATCATTAAAAGATTCGGGAAATCATTTCTGATTCAATTGGCAGAGCGTCAGTCAAATATTTCTATAGATCGACTTAAACCAGCATATATATTAAACGAAGAATACGATGATAGTTTGTACAAAAGTTGCGAAGATAATGTCAATATTAGTATTAAAGATAATGATTGTAATGTTAAAAAGAACCAAGTAAACTCAGATGTTAAACATAGTGAAGAAAAAGTGCTGAAACCAATATTGAGGTCAACACGCAGTGGCAGAGTTGTTAAGCAACCAGTTCGATTTTTGCTGAAATGATAATTGTGTATGTTAGTTTAATAAAAGAGTAAGTTTATGTCCATTTCGTTTAATTATCAGGTCATTCCAACGCAGTACGCTTGTTTAACAGTAATTGTAAAGTTATAAGATGGGGAATTATCAGAACAAAGATGTAATTGTGAGTGCCCAGGCTCAAATGGCAACATCCGAAAAGATACAAAACCAAGTAAATATATTTAGTATTGTTTTAATTGTCATGGTTATACTGTTTAGCATCGGATTGTTATACGCCATTCGTAAAAGTTGCATAAATCGTATAAGAAAATGGATCAATAAAGAAACAGCTAAAGTGGCGCTACCAGAGGTCATTCATATGCCTCGCAGCACCACCAGCGTAACACCTGGAAGAACAGGAGTTGTGTAAAAGTAATAAGCAACTGATACTTAATTTAGTTATATTTTTTTTTTGTGTGCGTTTTGTAAAACGTGTTTAGTGTTAACAGTGTCAAAGTACATGCATGGCGTTGCCGTGAGAGGTGTTGTGGGACCCAAAGGGTTGTTATTTTGTTATTGCAGAGCATGCCCTCACGACAACTACCTAAGTCATTGTCTAGTTGTAAGTTGCGGTTTTTCCTGAAACCTTTTAAGTCGGCCCTAGAAGTAGGTGTCCGCAATTTTATTGTATGTATTAAATGTGTTGATACAGTACAGTAGTGTATGTAGTATTATTTTTATAATGTTTGTGAAATCAAAATTTTAAGTTTTGTGTTTTTGTAGTCTTAATAAATTATAAGTATGCGTAACGAGTAAACAACCTAACGTAAGAAAGGAAAGTAAATAAAAAACAGATATAGTATGTTAAAATTTTTATTTGAAAATTGTATCACAGTAAAAGTTACTTGACCTTAAGATGTTCTAAAAATAGAATCACATGTATTCGCCTTAAGCGTTGGCATGCGTGTCGAGTCGGGCTCGCTCGAGTATCAGCTGATAACGCCGCAACTTTGTATTGTTATCGCAGCGTAGCTTTTAGATTAACCTTGGTATATTTTTGTATGTTGTTAGAAATGTTTTATTGTAATAGAGTTTTATACGTTAGGGTTGTCTACATTGATTAGTTTTTTTTCTCTTTCTTTTAAAAATATTTTTTTGTAGTAATTAAAATTTTTTTTAAGGAAGGGTGTGATGTGGCGACACAATATTGTATTATTCCTAGAATGCTGATATAGCAATAGCGAGCGGACGGGAGCTCGCCCCGGCAGTCGCCAGTCGCACATCGCACACCTTATCGTCAGGTTGTCGCCATTTGGTTAATATAGTGTAATTATATATATGGAGTCAGAACTATAACTTAATGTTGTGAACCTTTGTGTGAACAGTCAATAAACCAGCTCATCAGTGTACAACAGTGTAGTCATTTTATACCTTCCCATAACTGCTGCAAGTCACCACTACATATACATGATAAGCGGTAAACTCTCCATCAGGTGACCCGCCTGCTCGTTTGCCTTCTAATAAAAAAAAACCTAAGAACAGAGGAAAGAGGTTCTATTCTGTGCTTTAAACTTTGTCACGGTAAAGTTCATGTATACAAATCATTCATTAATCATCATGAGCGGAAATACCTGCACTGTTGGACAAAAGGCCTCCCAAAAGGATCTTCACCATGATCGGTCTATATAAACTATCCTTATGATCTTTCGAAATGTTGAAATATTTTTTACGATCAGGATTTAACCGTGTCGCGTAACGGTGAAAGAATAAACCCCTCTCTTCCCTTGGGCGTCGTAAAACGGACTAAAGACTGCACATACATCCAACAGCGTAGAGCGGCGATGGGCTCACCACCTGTCACGCTGAGCACATGTTCTTACGCCTTTTACGAGCCCCAAGAGATTGGTTGGAAGTGTTCGTTTAATGAGCTTCACTTCTCTGTCAATCAACACTCTTACTTTGTATTATTCGACCGAGTGACCGAGTGGTCAGCGACCCCGACTGCGCAACCCACGGTCCCGGGTTCGAATCCCGGTAGGGGCAAATGTTTGTGTGGTGAGTTCGAACAGCTCGAGCATTCGTGACCGAGTCATGGATGTTTATTAGTATGTATGTATGTTTATCCGTTATTCAGTCACCATAGTTCGGGCTATGCTTAGCTTGGGACTGAATGATTGGTGTGACAGTTGTGAAATTTATTTATTATTTTTGGGAAATTTGACACTTGTCTTTTTCCAAATTGTGTGTGTGTACACAAAGATGTTAGTTTTTCTCTTTCAATGAGACCCCAAGTTCTGATTTTGCATATATTTGTAACTTTCGCGTGTGGTGCAGGCAGGTTTTGCGTGACGTCATAACATGCCAACATTTCGCTCGCATTTGGTAAGGCACTTGCCTGCGGCTTCTGCTGCAGTAAACTTTACGTAAATCGTATGGGAGCTTGCATCTGACTGCGTGAACGATGTACTATGACGTCAGACGCAGTTGTTTTGTGTAGTTACTCCTTCGATCATCTAGTGTTTGTATGATTGAAGAGTTACTTAGTAAATAAATATCTCGAATACTGTTTGACTTATTAAATCGTAATTTTGTTTTTGTTTAGTATATATTTTTAATTAATATCTAAAAATCTACATATCTTTATAGTTGCTTAAATTATAATTTAACTTTAATAGAAAATAAGATAAATTAAATTATAAGTAAACATAAGTTGCAACAGCCTATAAACTGCCCTACTTCTGGGTAAAGGCCTCCATAATTGAAATGAATCATACTTTGTCTAACCTAGGTATTGAACCCGGGACCTCTGAATCTCGGGCCAAGCGCGCAAGAACGCGAAGTTTTCAAGTTATACGTCATTAAAGATATCCTAGATTTCTTGGCGGGAAAGTGAAGCGTCATGTCTGCAGTTTTGTTTTATTTTCTATAATTTGTGTTGTGTCGAATATTAATGTGAAATAATGGTGAATTATATATTGTTAAATGGTCGTGGACGTGCATGAGTGTTAGCAAATAAAACAAAACAGTGCAACATCACTTTTCAAATTACCTCAAGAAGTCCGTGTGAGATCAAAGTCCTAGAGCTTTATTGAGTCTCGAGGTGTTTGGGGGAATACCATTTACCATAAAACGTTAATTATCACACATTAGCATCTACTTAAAGCAAAGAAAATAATTACTATTATATCTTACTTGACACTGGCGAAATGTGCTGATCGCACGAAGCCATTAATTAAGAGGAAAAAAAATTATCCTAGAAGGCGACTTTGAAGCCGTCGTGAGCGAATCAAAAATTCTGGAAATATTTATTTTATACGAGTAGAATGAGTTAATTCTTTACTTTGTAAATACTTCTTTGTGAATTATAGTCCGTAACACATTTAAAACAATAATATTAGAATAAAAAGAGGTAGATAGGTTATGTCAGTACTAATGTGATGTCATTAATGGATCAAAGCGTTACGATGTCAACATCCCATGAGTCTTAATTGTGTTTTCTACAGTGTCGTATTACACAGGACGGCATTTTTAAACTAATTTACAGAAACGAATATACGTAAACTGACACTGACAACCACAGACCGCTGTCAACGCTTTCCTGAGACTACTATAAGGTAAGCCAATTAGCATAGTTTTCTGTTGCTAGTTTTTGGCACATGTAACGTATCTACCTCTTTTTATTGTAACATCATTGATTTAAAAATTAAAATAATACAAACTCTTAGATCGCAAAAATAAATGAATTGTTTTAAATCAATTTTAAGTATGTAATTGTATACTAATGAGAAACGTAACATTAAAGTTATTAATGGCAGTTACTCGAGATAATAGTTTTTACGAGGCGAACGTTAGCTCAGTTAATGATGAATATTATACGAAACTGAAACTTTGAGTACCGGCGATATTTAATCTGGTTTAATTATAGCAGACGGTTCAACAGTAAGGCGACGATGTGTGAGCTCAACACTTTTGTTTTGCCAATGAAATCCGGCTCTTAGAGTTATTAATTTTTAAGTAAAATTTTAAACACTGAAAAAAGACGACAACCTCAGGCGGGAATCATGCGGAAGGTGCGTGGTTCGATTCCCGCCTGAGGTTGTCGTCTTTTTTCAGTGTTTAAAATTTTACTTAAGTATATTTAATCGTTAATAAAACGCTAAAATATAAAACATTAATTTATTAATTTTTGTTTTATTCCTCGCTAACATAAAGCTTTCCTTTAATTTTGATTTAAAATTTATTACTTAACATCTATTTTTTTAATGTAATTTTATATCAATGTTGTCTATCTAAACGCGTCAGCGATTTGTCTGGTTTTGCGGGTGTCCACGGGCGGCGATGATGACCTACTTTCCATCAGTTAACCCGCCTGCTTATTTGCCTTCTTTCCACATAAATAAAAATCTGTTTTAGACATCGTATAACTTTATAAATGCTTACAAACCTACCGTCAATAATACCGTATGAATTTCATGAATTATTTTTAGTTTTAATAAACATGCGATAATTTTAATCTTACTTTCGCAATGCCGAGTCGCTGGATGAGTGACCAAATTAAAAATATCTTGAGCTCCTCCGTGCCTTGGAAGGCACGTTTAGCCGTTGGTCCCGGTTGTTGTCGTAGGATGGCAGTCGTTAAAACCCACCAACCCGTCCTAGAGCTTTATTGAGTCTCGAGGTGTTTGGGGGAATACCATTTACCATAAAACGTTAATTATCACACATTAGCATCTACTTAAAGCAAAGAAAATAATTACTATTATATCTTACTTGACACTGGCGAAATGTGCTGATCGCACGAAGCCATTAATTAAGAGGAAAAAAAATTATCCTAGAAGGCGACTTTGAAGCCGTCGTGAGCGAATCAAAAATTCTGGAAATATTTATTTTATACGAGTAGAATGAGTTAATTCTTTACTTTGTAAATACTTCTTTGTGAATTATAGTCCGTAACACATTTAAAACAATAATATTAGAATAAAAAGAGGTAGATAGGTTATGTCAGTACTAATGTGATGTCATTAATGGATCAAAGCGTTACGATGTCAACATCCCATGAGTCTTAATTGTGTTTTCTACAGTGTCGTATTACACAGGACGGCATTTTTAAACTAATTTACAGAAACGAATATACGTAAACTGACACTGTCAACCACAGACCGCTGTCAACGCTTTCCTGAGACTACTATAAGGTAAGCCAATTAGCATAGTTTTCTGTTGCTAGTTTTTGGCACATGTAACGTATCTACCTCTTTTTATTGTAACATCATTGAATTAAAAATTAAAATAATACAAACTCTTAGATCGCAAAAATAAATGAATTGTTTTAAATCAATTTTAAGTATGTAATTGTATACTAATGAGAAACGTAACATTAAAGTTATTAATGGCAGTTACTCGAGATAATAGTTTTTACGAGGCGAACGTTAGCTCAGTTAATGATGAATATTATACGAAACTGAAACTTTGAGTACCGGCGATATTTAATCTGGTTTAATTATAGCAGACGGTTCAACAGTAAGGCGACGATGTGTGAGCTCAACACTTTTGTTTTGCCAATGAAATCCGGCTCTTAGAGTTATTAATTTTTAAGTAAAATTTTAAACACTGAAAAAAGACGACAACCTCAGGCGGGAATCATGCGGAAGGTGCGTGGTTCGATTCCCGCCTGAGGTTGTCGTCTTTTTTCAGTGTTTAAAATTTTACTTAAGTATATTTAATCGTTAATAAAACACTAAAATATAAAACATTAATTTATTAATTTTTGTTTTATTCCTCGCTAACATAAAGCTTTCCTTTAATTTTGATTTAAAATTTATTACTTAACATCTATTTTTTTAATGTAATTTTATATCAATGTTGTCTATCTAAACGCGTCAGCGATTTGTCTGGTTTTGCGGGTGTCCACGGGCGGCGATGATGACCTACTTTCCATCAGTTAACCCGCCTGCTTATTTGCCTTCTTTCCACATAAATAAAAATCTGTTTTAGACATCGTATAACTTTATAAATGCTTACAAACCTACCGTCAATAATACCGTATGAATTTCATGAATTATTTTTAGTTTTAATAAACATGCGATAATTTTAATCTTACTTTCGCAATGCCGAGTCGCTGGATGAGTGACCAAATTAAAAATATCTTGAGCTCCTCCGTGCCTTGGAAGGCACGTTTAGCCGTTGGTCCCGGTTGTTGTCGTAGGATGGCAGTCGTTAAAACCCACCAACCCGCATTGGGCCAGGGTGGTGGGTGGTGGGCCACACTCTGGTGAGCGCAATCGGGCAGGACCTGTCCCTGCCCGCAGTGGTCCAAGCCATGCTCGGGAGTGAGGCGGCTTGGCGGGCGGTGGCTTCCTTTTGCGAGATCGTGATCTCACACAAGGAAGCGGAGGAGAGGGTATGCGAAGACAATGTCCTCGCGGACCCGATCCGGCGCAGGCGGAGGGGGGGTCGAAGGCGGCGGCACAATGCCGCTGCAATCCTCCTCCCCCCCTAGGGAGGGCCGCGGCCTAGCGTAGAGGAGCGCTAGGCTGCATTGCACCAGTCCTCCACCCGTCTGGGAGCGGTCTGTACCTACCAGACTGCTCCCCCTGGCGCAGGGGACCCAGGTCTAACTGGGTCCGTAGCGGGCGGCGTCTCGCGGGGCGTGTCATACGGTACCGCGGCGCCGTGTCGCGCTCCTGAAGGTAGGTGTCGGTTCTTTTACCGGGTCGGGCCTGTGTGTCCTTACTCACCCGTTTCCCCCACGGGGGGGCGGGTGGGGACACATGGGTTCCAGCCCCGGACAGTGCATGGGGTGTCTCACGCTCCTCTCGAGGCCTCATGCCAGTGCAGAGAAGCATTTTCTCCGACTAAAACAAAGAAAAAAAGGTGGTGGGTTATGGCCCAATATCCCCACGTGCTATTGTTCACGTGGGAGGCCTGCGCCCAGCAGTGGGACGTTTATAGGCTTATGATGATGATGAATTTCAGTTATTTACGGTGGATATATATACGACAGGAATACAAAACTACCGTAAATAATACCGTATGAGGTTCATCAATTAGCTGTAGTTTTAATAAACGCCATAATTTTAATTATTTACGTTAGATAAATATACGGTAGTAAAACAAAACTACCGTAAAATAACGTATGAGGTTCGTGAATTAGCTGTAGTTTTATTAAACATGTCATAATTTTAATAATACTGGCAATGTTGAGACCTCCATCACACATTTTATGTAACGGCTACATTTTTACCCTCTTCCGGCAATAGAGCAGCATGGCGGACAAGTTTTTTCTTGTCTTTACATTAAATAACGAAACTTTTTTTTATAATACATATATACTTATTAGAGGTCATAATTTTTAATAAAGCTATCTTGATATAGTTTATGTTTAGCTTCTAAAATTCGTAAAGCATAGTCTAAGTCAACGTTATAGACCATGGGGTCTACTAAAAGAAATAAGAGTAAAAATGAATACCTATCCAGGTTTTGAAAAACACTTGTACTCCAAAAAGTTATCATTTCAAAACTTCATAAGGGTTCATGTAACACGTATTCTCCCGACTGTGTCGAGCAAATATTTCGCTTATATACGTTGTATGCGCTGGACAAATATTAGCGTATTCACCACATACTGGATTGGTCGTCGACATAGGCTATTATGGAACGCAAAAGTTTAATAGTGTACAATGTATGGGATGTTTGTTAATAGGTATATTCCTAATAGGTATCTATATTCTAATAGATTATATAATCTCACTACTGGACCGGATGGCCCTTCATAGGATTATGAAGTTCAAAGAATGAGTATTTGTGTGGAAACATCTCTTAAATAGCAAACAAAAATTTACAATTTTTATTCAATGTTCAGGCCTCAATGTCTCAATGGCAAATATTTTATATTATACTACTATCAAGGTTCCGTACCTCTAAAAAAAAAAACGTGTAGAATATCATGTTTTACGTTGATTTGGGGAAACTTTACACGTATAACTAACTTCCTAAGTTGATGTGTATTATAACATGTTATTATAACTTACAAAAGGTGACATGGTCTGACCATAGTCAGAAGAAAAGACTAAAAGAAAGACCATTGTTCAGGTTTATCTAAGCAAACAAAACACGGTTAATACGTGTTTTTTATGATTAAATAATCTGGAAGAACAAGCGCCCCTTCTCACGTTACACAACAAGGGCAGATTTAATAAAACGAGCGGCCAGATGAAATATTGTAAACAAGAAAACATTTATTTGTTATTTTTTTTCTCTCTCCCGTCCCTTTTTCGTCAGCGAGATAAGAGACAAGATAAAGGCTCAAAAGGTTCCGAATCACAAAGGGCGACGGAATAATGACGTGAAATTTTTGGCATAATTTTAATTAAAGGCTAATTTGTGACATTCGCTGGCCGGGAAAATTTGCCCTTTGCAGAATCATTTTTCGCTAAAAGTAGACACAAATTACGTACATGTGACCGGAGAACAATAGCGAAGCGTCTCGGCTTTAGAGTAATTAACAATAAAATGTAATTTATGATTTTGTAAGGAAACTCCAGTGCTGCCGCTAAGAATTTCTACGAAACCTTGTTTCCTAATTATGAGTCATTAGAGTAATGAGATATACTGTACAACATAAATTAATTAAGGGTTGTGTGACATCATACGGATTGCGGTCAACTTGACTCGGCACATGCCGAAAGCAGAGTTCTGAAACTATGAAGGCAGGAAATCCATAGCTACATTATTGTTTGAAACTCTCCTATGGAATTATTACATTTGTCAGGTTTTCAGTTACTGTGTAAAACAATTTTATTGCAGGATTTTAATTAAATGAATACCTGAACCGTAAATCTTTTTTATTTAAAATATATTCGGTAATTGCCTTGAACGATATTAATAGTACATACATACAGTACACACATAAACGTGTTGCATAGCTGTGAAAGAATACTACCACCCCCTCTCTTCCCTTGGGTGTCGTGAAAGGCGACTAACGGACTAAAGACTGCATATACATCCAACATCATATAGTGACAATGGGTTCACCATTTGTCACGCTGAGCACATGTGCAGTCGCTATTTAGTGAATAGTGGACAATGTCAGAGAACTGCTTTTGCTGTCCTTATTGCCTAGTCTCTGACTAACCCTTAGGGGATAATAGTCGTGATTATATGAATAAATGAACATACACACATCACGCCTGCTCCCGGGGGGGTAGGTAGAGACCACAGATTTCCAATTGCTACGATCCTGAAACACATCCTTGTTGTCCCACCGCCGACAATGAACGAGAAGCGGGTCGAGCTAGAATTAGAAACGAGTTGGCGAGCAGCGGAAAGCGAGTGTGTAGTTCCGGTAGTTTTGTCGCTGGGCTATAAGGCTGTTGCTGGTTGGTCTCTCGGCATAAGTTCTGATCGCTGAGCAGTAGCAAGTATCGCTAAGCGAGAATTATCTTTGATAGCTCTTGTCGCTCAGCGACGAACTTACGGAGCGAGTCCTCGCCGACAGTGTGAACAGTCAGCATTCAACTACTTATAAATGCATCTCTTTTATTAACACGGACATATGTATTGTACGTTTTTTGAGCGAGAAAAAAGCCGATAGTTATTGTTTTCTTCGCCCTTGGTGGGACAACTGCCTTATACATACATGCTCGTCGGATTAGGATGCTCTTGACGTGTGACCTCTAGAACGTTACCGATCTGATTTATACTAACTACCTAACTTCTTTCAAGAAGTCCGTGCGAGATCTCAGTAAAACAAGACGTAGGGATATCGTTACTGAAACTCTAGTGAAGTGATAATATGAATGTTTAATGGGTAAATGATAATCTCCGTGAACCCTTGAGTTTCAGCAAAGATGCGGGACTTTACTAAGATCTCACACGGACTTCTTGAGAGAATTTAAAGTGATGTTGCACTGTTTTCTTTTATTTGCCAACACTTATGCACGTTAATGTGGATTATTGATCGTGCAACAACACTTTAAAAAAAATCATTATTTCACATTAAAGTCCGACAATACACAAATTTTAGAAAATAAATCAAAGTTGCATACATGACGCTTCATTTTCCCGCCAAGAATACCTCTGGACACAAAGATAAAATATATTCAAATTACTCAACAATCGATCCTTTACCCACGAAAGTTTATTAGTACCTAATAAGGCAAAGGCAGTAACGTGTTTCTTTCGCAAAGCCTTCAGGTTTGAAGGTCACTATATCCGGGGGCTATTGTATAACTTCAATACCTATCGCAAAACCTTTCAAGTAGAAGTACAGACACAAGCAAAAATATTATGTAAACAATTGTGACTCTTAATACAATGGAATAAGAGTCAAAGTGTATACATGTTTTTGCTTTTGACTGTAATGGCTTCGCTAGTTAGATTATTTCAAAGCAAACTATCAAATCAATGTACTTGTTCTTGAAAGGTATTGCTATATTATTATGTGGTGAAGTTATACAACTACCCCCCAGTTTATTTACAGGTTATAGTGATTTATAATACGCCCTATTACCAGGGTTAGTGTAAGGTGCCCTCGGTGTATAAAATGTTAAATTTAACGACTTTGGTTTCGGCCTCGCCGCGCCACAAGGACAGCGCCAACCTTACCGTCAATCTTACTCTCATCGGTAAATATTCGCACCGCCTGCACGTTGTACCTGTCGACCATGTCTTGGTCTTCCAGGCAGACGAATCGTCTGTCCACACTCAAAGCGGCATGAATCATCTACGCTAATCCCAACGCACCTTCAACCTCCCTGACTCCGAGAATGTGCGAGGACGACCCTCTCCTCGCTGGATACATGGCGGCTGCTTCGTGTATACGGAGGTCGAGAAGAAGTATCCCCGACAAGACCAGAGCTGAGTTCACCGAAACTGTGCGGTAGGACTTGCAGAGCTTCTGAGCGAAACCCCTCTGGACCGAGTCCAGGAACTTACGTGTGCCAATTTTGTTAGCTGCAGGAGCCCACGCACATGCAGCGTACGTGATAACCGGCTCCACTGCGGCAGTGTATATGGAGCGACCGATGTCGGGGTAAGCCCCAGTTGACTTTCGCCGCTCTTGCTAACTGTTTGTATAGCATTAATGCCTTGTTGCAAACATTTACCACGTGTGCGTTAAATGTGAGCTTGTCGTCTATAGTGAGACCAAGCAGCTTGATACTTCGTGACATTTCGATGTTGGCCCCGCCCATATTCAGTGATGGGGTGTCATACTTAAACTTTCTTGTTAACACCATGGTACAAATTTTATGTGGTGCAAACTTCAGCTTATTTCTGACTCCCCATTCCTGAATAGGAGGACGTGGGTTCGATTCCCATCTAAGGTAGTAAATTTTCAACGTTTCAATACCTTAAAATATTTAACTAAACCTATCACTAATTTTAATTAAATTAAGTCAAAACCTATTAATTTTAGCGATACCTACTTCATTTTCAATAATGTAAGCCTTTGACATCTTACTAAAATTTTTTGTTCATTTGGGCTTTCCTAGAAAAGTTGAACGTTTCTAAGCTGAAATAATAATAAAATATACACAAAAAAGGAGTCTTTTGTTTCGTTTTTGTGCGAAAATAGTGGTAGGTATTATTACTAGTCATCTGTCACATGGAACCTCCATAATGTATCTTTTTTACTCGCAAAGGGTTGATCCCCGAAATTCCAATTCTTTAGCCCAGCTGACACTTTCCTTTGACAGTAAGGTCCAACATTATTCTTTCGTATTTTAATTCATAGCCCTTTAGTTTTTCCTTTGTTTTTTTTTACCTAACTATTACTTTCAGGCACAATACTAGTATTTTAGGATATCTAATTGTTCTATAACTTTTTTTTACAAAATATATTGACGACTATGATTAAAAGTACAAAAAGTCGACGGAATATTGAGTTCAAGTTATTTTTGAATTTTTACCTTAGTAAAACCCTTTGACCTTTTAACCTGTGGCAACTCACGTTTTGGTCGAGATGCGTATAAAAAAATTTTAGTATCGCAAATTATGTTTTTTTTGTTCGTAATCGTCTAAATTCAGTTAAAAGGTGTTTTTTTATAATCTTACTTATTGTTTTTTACAAACTATGTATTTTTAAGCGTAGAAAGTATCATAAAAACTAGCCCACCATCGGTTTGCACAATTTTAATTCTCTAACTTTGTATATACCTATCTACTTATCACCGTACCGTAAAAACTCTTTTAAGTGATTTTGATCATTTAAAAAGTGTTCGTATTTTCTTATTTCAAGGCACCCGTAACCGTTTACCTCCTATTCAAGTTTATCTGGTTTATCCGTCGAAGGGTCACGCGAGCGGTCGGTTTATCGAGTTAGCCGCTCGTGTATTCACACTCGATTGAAAAAAGGGAAACGCGTCATGCACTCAAGTGCCCATTTCATATCGGTATTATATATGTATATACAACCTTTTTGGTTCCGTTACATTCTCCTCCTCGCTGCGGAGCGGCATTAATAGTGGTGGAAGCTGAAACCATCTCCTGAGTACAGTAGTGTGATACATATAGGTATATCGCCATGTGCTATTGTCTATGTAGGAAGACTTTTTTTTTAAATGTACTACGGGTAAGCGCTTGGCCTTCATCTCACCTGATGGTAAGTGACGATAAAGCCGAAGGTGGAAGCGCGCTTCACCCGGAATCATCAACCACTGAGCAACTGGCTATCTCATCTCAAACTGTCGGAAAACAACAATGCAATAAACATCGTTGTTATGGCGACAGACTTAGATAAGATGGTGGTAGCTAACCAGGCGGACTTAACAGCCGTACCACCAACCAAACCGAGCACACAAAGATGTACCCCCCGCTGGGAATCGAACCCGGGACCTCTGGGTCTGCTCTGAAACCGGTGGCTTAGCCACTAGACCACAGAGACGGTTAAAAACTTTTGCAAAGCAGTGAGACATAGGTTGATAGGTTAATAGGTTATTTTATTAATAGGTTGATGATGATAACGATATCATAACAGTGAACCTGAGCTGCTGGTGGTGGATTTAATAGAATACTACTACTACCTACATATTCTTCTCACTACGATCTCTCGTTTCGTAAAAAGGTGACTAACAGACTTAAGACTGCACATACATCCAACAGCATATAGCGGCGATGGGCTCACCACCTGTCATGCTGAGCACATGTGCAGTCCCTATTTGGTGTAAAGTGGATTATGGCAGAGGACTGCTTTTGCGGTCTTCATTGCCTAGTCCCTGACTAACCCTTCGGGGGTAATAGTCGTGATTAATATGTATGTATGTATAACCTACAAGGAGCTGGGGTTGATTTTCAAATTTTTAATTAGTTTTCGACCTTATCTCAATTGTATAAAGTTCAAAATATGGTGGCAATATATGTGCCGCTGCCTTATAAAGGGTTAATTTAGTCACCCATCCTGTGACCCGGCATTGCAAAAGTTGCATAACTGGATATATAAGATAGCAAACCAAACATCTAACGCCCGAAAATAATAACCTGTCTATAGATTTTTTAACCTTCTACAGTGAAAAATTTGACTTTATCTTCACACATATCAGTGAAGTCACAGTTCCGACACAGTACCGGCACAGTGAAACATATTCTTTCATACAATTTCTATGAACGTTGTCAAAAAGAATACGTCCGTGATTTGCCGGTGGCGACACTGATACTGAGAGCAATATCACTGACAAGTGTGGATGCGTTCTTCGAGAATGTATGAAAAGTACTGTGCCGGAACTGTGATTTCACTGATATGTGTGAAGCAACCTTAAAATTCTAAGCTCAAAAAATTATAGGTTATTAATTCCGGGCGTTAGCCGCTGCCCCATCGAGTTCGTTGTCGTATAGTCAGTCTTCAACACATTAGTAACTAAAGTTATCGACCAGGGCCCTGATTCTGTATCGCAATCTATAGATTACACACCTAAGGCTGATTTCATAGTCACGCGTTTGATCAGGCGCAGATCAAACGCGTGACTGTGAAATCAGCCTAAACCTTACCACGCACAAACGTCAAACGCATAGGTACGTCTTTGGGAAGATATCGTAACTTTTTAAGGAATTAACGTGGTTTTGAAACAAGGAATCGTTACAGAAAAAGGGCCCAGGACGGTCGAGTTATGTTTCACATTGTTCACAGTCGATTGAAAAAAAAGGAAACACGTCATTCACTCAAGTGCCCCTTTTCGCAAGCGACCCGCTCGGAAACGATTCGCAGTGAGGTATTGTGGGAGGTTGCTGCACTCCTGGTACGTAACTGTCGTAAGCAAGGTTTACTGCTACATACATACATAGGTATTTTAACCCCGAGAGGCGATTGCCAGGCATCCGGATAAAACCGGACATAGATTTGCTTTTTGATTGCGTGTCCGGCCAAAAAACGGTGTCCGGCTTCCGCGCTTATCGGCTTTTGTTAAGCTTTTTGTTAACTTTTTTTACAATCGAGCGAGCGCCGAGCGTATGGCCGAGCGCAGGCGAGTCGACTATCGGTCGCTCCTGCTCTCGAAAATGTAGGGTGTCCGGCCTTTTTACCCAAATGTCCGGCCAAACTGACAGGTCTGTCCGGCTATTAGGTTTGAGAACCTGGCAACCCTATCCGAGAGGTAAGTCAGAGACCAGGCTATGAGGACCGCAAAGCAGACCACTATATACTTCCACTTCCTCCACTTCCACCACCATTAAGCGGCGATGGGCTCATCACCTGTCACGCTGAGCACATGAGCAGTCGCTATATGGTGAAAAGTGGACTATGGTAAAGGATTGCTTTTGCAGTCCTCATTGCCTAGTATCTGACTAACCCTTAGGGGATAATAGTCGTGATTATATTTATAAATATTTACAAAGGGTAAGGACTTGGCATTTATATCAGCTTCATTATGAGGCAAACGAGCAGGCTCATCAGAAGAAAGCATTCACCGCCGCCCACAGACACCTCCAAAATCAGAGGAATCGCAGACGCGTTGCCAGCTTTTAAGAAAGAATAGGCTACTAGTTTCTTGAAGATCCCTATGTCGTAACTAGCGGTGTTACTCGTAGTCTAAAATAGAGTATTGTCCTCTTTTTCATGTAGGCGTACCTACTTTATAATTTAAAACACTAATAAAATACGCTAAAATACTCTATTTACGTAATGTCGCAAAGAGCAACAAAAATACGTTTATAAGGACAAATAAATAACTACTCTTTTTTATGGTATATACTTTATTTTTAATCTAACAAATTGAAAAATACTTTATTTGTCCTAAAAAAAAGGTGACAACCCTAGTCGTAACGGTCCGGGATACTGCCGCTGAAAGCTGATTCCACAGCACTATGTTTTGTTTGTATGATGGTGATCCGTGTTACAAGTAAGCGCGTTGTCAATCTTATGAAACGTGCACCGAAACATTCTAATTGTTTCGGTGCACGTTTCCTAACTCCTTTAATGATCAATTCCCAAAATTCACATATTACATTGGACACTTTCTGAAGATGTTCATATTAATAAACCACATTGTGGTAACCACACTGTCCTCAAACTACTATTTCGAATGTTTACTAACTCCTTATTTATTCACTTCCTAAAATTCCTACTTTATCAAAACCACCACTTTTGGTAAACTTTAGTACTTCCTACATTGGGGTCATAATATCGAAAGTTGCCATATCGAATTTCGCGATATCGACAACGGTGTATAGATGGTTCAGTCGCAGAATGTACCTTTCGCATAATGCACCCCTCGCGCAAAATGTACCTTTCGCAAAATGCACCTTTCGCAAAATGCACCTTTCGCAAAATGCACCTTTCGCAAAACGTACCTTTTTTCTACATTAACCCTTTTACAGTGATACAGGTACTGTTTCCGAAAGCTATAGGCTTTTAGCCCTAAATTTAAGGCTATTGGTCCTTTTTAAGGCTATGCTAATAAAGTAACCTTTTAAAAGACTAGCCATTTTAAATAGGCTATAGGCCTGCAAATAGCCTTATTTGCAGTAATATGTTAATTTAAGTCTAAAGCCTTTTTTAGACTAGGCCTGAGTAAGCCGTCATTATTCGTTTCTTGTTATTAGTTCTACTCATCAGGGTAAGGGTTTCGCAAAGGGGGTGCAGGACTTAGAAAATTTTGGATCAAAAATACACTTACTTTTTACAAAATTAAGAAAATAATTGGAAGTAGACAAAATTTCCAGAAAATGTTACAGCCTACACTGGAGCGAACGAAAAGACAATTCCAATGTCAAAAATTATGATATTTTTGTATTTAGTTTGGACTTGTCAAACTTTTCGCTTGGTTCCACGTTGTGTCGCAATTTATTTAGAACTTTGTTCTAACTAAAAAGGCGACTAACGGACTAAAGACTGACCATACATCCAACAGCATAAAGCGGCGATAGGCTCATTAAAATAATACTACAATACTACCAACCCCTTTCTTCCCTTGGGTGTCGTAAAAGGTGACTAACGGACTAAAGACTGCACATACATCCAACAGCATAGAGCGGCCATAGGCTTATCAAAATACTACTACTAACCTCCTTTCTTCCCTTGGCTGTCGTAAAAGGCGACTAACGGACTAAAAACTGTACATACATCCAACGGCATAGAGCGGCGATAGGCTTATCAAAATATTACTACTAACCCCTTTCTTCCTTTGGGTGTTGTAAAAGGCGACTAACGGACTAAAGACTGCACATACATCCAACAGCATAGAGCGGCAATAGGCTTATCAAAATGTTACTACTAACCCCTTTCTTCCTTTGGGTGTTGTAAAAGGCGACTAACGGACTAAAGACTTCACATACATCCAACAGCATAGAACGGCGATGGGCTCATCAAAATAATACTACCAACCCCTTTCTTCCCTTCCACACTACACTGTAAAAGGGTTAATGTAGAAAAAAGGTACATTTTGCGAAAGTTGCATTTTGCGAAAGGTGCATTTTGCGAAAGGTACATTTTGCAAAAGGTACATTTTGCGAAAGGTACATTTTGCGAAAGGTGCATTTTGCGAAAGGGACGTTTTGCGCGAGGGGTGCATTATGCGAAAGGTACATTCTGCGACTGAACCGTATAGATTGATGGCTGTATCTACGCTACGGTACGCGTACGCCACATCGAAAAGTACGTTATATCGAAAGTTTCAACATAGAAGGACAATTCAATTAGTATCATAGATACATACATCCAACAGCATAGATCGGCGATGGGCTCACCACCTGTCACGCTGAGCACATGTACAGTCGCGTGAAATACAGGAAATACAGGTCAAGAAATCACACAAATGGTACTAGGTCGTGGGGATGTAAATAAAAAGTGTGCGTTTGAGGAATATTAAGCTAGTATGTAATTAATTTTAAAAAGAGCACATTTCAGGAAATGACATTTATAGGCAGTAGAAAAAAGGTAAATTGGATAATTAATTAAAAGTGCACATTTCAGGAAATGGCATATAGAGAGAGTAGAAAATAGATGAATTGGTTAACACCCGAATAGCTTTTTTGGTAATTGGAATTTTTGGGAATTGATCTTCAAAAGGAGTCAGGAAAAGTGCACAGAAACGATCTTGAAGCCATTTTATTCAGTTATTATGCATCTATATTTTCACTGGATCTTTCACAGTCGGCTGATTTTCACAGTTTAACCATTGTGAAATGGTTAAACTGCAGTACAGTCGAAAGTTTTAATCGCTTTTCAATCATATTCTAAAAGCATAAGGTTCAATATTCGGGGGCAACATAACTGCCATTGCTCTCGAAAGGATTAAGAGGGTTTACACATTTCGGTTTCCCATACAACCTTCCAAGTTCTAAAATTTTATAACTTAAGAGCCATGCATGTTAAGTTTTAGTAAAATGAGCTCATTAGCTTGTAAAACTTTGAACTTGGAAGTTTTATGGGCAACTGATTTACGTACACCCCGTGTGACAGGTAGGTATTTTTTTTAATGTAAATATGGCATTAATTAATGCCATGCCGTCCTTCAGAGGACAAGAATACAACAATGGATAACAAAGTTGTTCGGCGTTTGAAAATAAGTATTAGGTATTCTTGTAATCCAGTCGGATTATGGGCTAAACCAGGCAGCTCTTTTCGGAATGAAATCAAATAAAAAATATTTATAACACGTAAAACGTTTTTATTTACAAAATATTTACAATGTTATAACTAACTTACTTTAACTTAGCTTGTGGAGTACGACAATCGAGTATGTTAACAATTACCGGGAAAACAATGAATTACATCGAATCCTATTTTTCTCTTAAATGTATAGTCTTTGGGAAGAGAATGCCTACAAAAAGAGACATTATATACAATTTGGTAGTAAAACGGAATATGACCACGACAGTCATAAGACAGGCAGAATTAATATTATATTTACATTGATACTGCACTGAATTTAAATGTTTTTTTTTAAATATATTTCGATGGTCAGACTTGCAGGCAGAGAGGTTTTACAAATGTAACCTAAAACATATATAAGTAACAATTAATTATCACAATTTTGTTTAATGCCAAAAAAACTTACACTTTTTCAACTTTCAACCTTCACAATTGTGTTTGTCATCTTTAAACAACTTCCTTGAGATTTGAATTTTTCAGATTTTCGAAATCAGAAAAAAAAGTTAAAATACTAATATTAATCAACGCCATATTTTAGTTGACATTAAGGGGGCCTAAGTAAAAAATAAAAATGGCTGGTTAAGTCCGCGGTAGCTCAACTGGAAAGAGCACCTGGTGCAGGTTAGAATCCTGTTCAAGGAAATTTTTTCAACACTGTCTTTTTATTTGTATTTTGTTCGCAACAAAATTTGCGTTAAAAACTATATAACCAATAACATTACAAATAAATATAGACTAAGTAGTACACCACAGTACACCACATAAATATTATTTATAGTTAAAAAGCTGAGTTTTCGAGCCGTTCTAATCATGACGCAGATGCATAATAAAATTATCTTAACTGAATTTCAGACTAAAATTATACTTGATAATACCCTCATTAAATTCAATTACAATTCAATTACGTAGCAATGAATAAATAATAATAGCTTAAAATAAAACACTTTTTACGGATCAATAAGTACAATAATGAAGAGACAATGTAAATTAACATTCCTAGAAGAATATTGTGAAAGAAAAACAACGCATTGAAAAGTCAATTCAAAATTTTGTGTGCTTGTGGCATGATCTACCTACATAATATTTTACTTGAAAAAAAAAACCAAAAAAACTTAAAAAATACCAAACATGTCTTTAAAAACATAACGAAATCATGATTTTTTATGGTTTTCGTGTCAATTATTACACACCTGGCTTCTAACATTATTATGTTTTTCTTCAACTCCACGTATATTAAGGTAAGGCTAGATTAAAAAAAATCTTCTAAAAGCTATATAAACACTCGATCACAGCAGTGTCATGTAAAAAAGAAAAGTCCTGGCTGAAAAATCCTGTCCAAATCCTTGATGCAAGTAATTTTTAATTTCGAGGTCTCGTTATAATGCAGATAAGGACTAAGGTCTAATTTATAAAAATTCCCGTGAGATACGTATTACACATAAGTTGTGTTCAAATAAAATGCCACTGTTCCAAAAGAAAAATACCTACAACGAACACAACGTCGATATGGCAATAACAATTTCCCTGTTTTATGGATTGTTTCATGCCATACACAGCATTAAAGATAATAATTTAACAGATGCGCGTGGAATAAGCAAGTAGCAAAAAGTATTGATCACTCCGCTTGGTTGATTTGATATTGATATGTCTAACAAAATGTTTTCGGGCCGGCTTTTGCCACAATCACCGCGGGGCTTGTGTTTTTCTCTTATTTCATAAATAATAGAAGTTGGCATTGAATCAGGGTCGGTATATTTTAAGAACAGTTCACTATAAGCCTGAATTTATAAAAACTCGAGAATATGAATAATGGCTATACGTACATTATGGAAATAATTGCAATAATAATACCGCATAATCAATTTCTACGTTCCTACGTTTACTACTCGTAATAGGTCAAGGATCATAAGACCGCCGGCGGTCGCGAAACAATTGATTTTCAATGTGTCTGGTTTTACGATCCTCAATGGGTTAACACTTAGAACGCGGCGCCATTAGGCACAGAAATTCTATTCATTGAGCGACCACTGATCAGTACGCGGTTGCAGTTGAAAGAAGGTTAATAAAAAGCAACATTGTTGATGCCATGAATAAACTTCGCAAAATGTCTACCAGTTTTAGAATAGACTACCTACACCTATACTTTATACTTGTCTAACATAATGTAATGAAAACAAACAATTAATCAAATATTTTACGAGTTGAATCATTGGATCTGTAACCAATGTACACACGGCGTCAGATCAACCTACACTAATCTGTGAAATTTCTCCAATGAATATTAATCCTTAGTACCAAAAGATAAAGTTCAAAATTTATTGTAGAAATTTGACAGTTTTAGGTAGGTTGATCTGACGCCGTGTGTACACCTGAAATATCTACGATAAAAAAAAAGAATGAGAACAAAAAAAATAATTAATTTATTGTAATGCATCTATAAAGCACAGATGTAATTAGCTCGAAAATGAAAGTAGAACAAGTTTTATGCTATTTTCTAAAAGTCGTACTGTTTGTTTACGCATCAAACTTTTTTTAACCGCCTCTGTGGTCTAGTGGTTAAGCCACCGGTTTCAGACCCAGAGGTCCCGGGTTCGATTCCGAACGGGGGGTACATCTTTGTGTCCTCGGTTTGGTTAGTGGTAGGGCTCTTAAGTCCGCCTGACTAGCTACCACCATCTTATTTAAGTCTGTCGCCATAACAACGATGTTTATAGCATTGTTGTGTTCCGACAGTTTGAGATAAGATAGCCAGTTCCTCAGTGCTTGAGGATTCCGGGTTCGCGCGCTTCCACCTTCGGCCTTATCGTCACTTACCATCAGGTGAGATGAAGGCCAAGCGCTTACCCGTTGTAGAATAAAAAAAATTAAAAAAACTTTTAGGTGTCATTTGAACCCCTTCCTTCTAGAAGACAGATAATAGCACTTTGAGCAATTAGGTTTTCGTAATTACTGTTTCTGTATTAAAGTTTCAATTACTGTTAATTGAAATTAATTTACGATTTCTCAGACTTTGCTTGTTCCAATTACAGATTAAGCCATTCGGAATATTGCTCGCGGAAAGTTTGAAGATTTTGTGTTCCAAAGATTTTACGTTAAAATATTATTCTGTTTATATTGTGAATTGAGCTGAAACAGAAAATGTTATACGTCTTTCCTTTTAAATGATTTCATATTTTGTCAGAAAAAATGAAAATAGGTATATTGAGTAAAATGTTGGTCAATATACATTTTATTTAACAAAATACTACGATGTATCCAGTAACTAACCATTATCGGTTATGTTCGGTAGAAAGTGTGGTAGGTTTTATTTATTTACAAGAAAAAACAAAACTTATAATAGATGTACTTGCGACGCCACGCCGCGCGCCGCGCAAGGAACACAGAGATGCCGGACAGCTGCGTGACGTCACAGCCGCGAGCCGTATAAAAAGCGGCCGCGCACGCAGCTCGCAGTCAGTCGCTGCCTCGGCGCCGTCGCCGAAGCATCCCCTGACCCGACCTAGGCTGCGCGGTACGGGCTTTCACCGTATGTGCGCGTCTGGGCCGATAGGGATCTCGGGTTGTAGCGGTACGGGCTTTCACCGTATCTCAGCTCCCCTGGCCTCCGTCCTCAGGGACGTTTGAGTCTACTCGCGAGCTGTCGTTGCCTCGACGCATCGCCTGACCCGACCTCGGCTGCGCGGTACGGGCTTTCACCGTATCTCAGCTCACCTGGCCTCCGTCCTCAGGGACGTTTGAGTCTACTCGCGAGCTGTCGTTGCCTCGACGCCGTCGTCGACGCATCGCCTGACCCGACCTCGGCTGCGCGGTACGGGCTTTCACCGTATGTGCGCGTCTGGGCCGATAGGGACCTCGGGTTGTAGCGGTACGGGCTTTCACCGTATCTCAGCTCACTGGCCTCCGTCCTCAGGGACGTTTGAGTCTACTCGCGAGCAGTCGTTGCCTCGACGCATCGCCTGACCCGACCTCGGCTGCGCGGTACGGGCTTTCACCGTATGTGCGCGTCTGGGCCGATAGGGATCTCGGGTTGTAGCGGTACGGGCTTTCACCGTATCTCAGCTCACCTGGCCCCTGTCCTTAGGGACGTTTGAGTTGATCCGCGGTAGTTATAGATCCCGTAGACGGGCGTGATTTAGTGGTTGTAGGTACGTAGTATCGGTGTAGACAGGTATCCTCAGGTTGGAGCAGTGCGGGCTCCACCGAGAGCTGCTCGCCTGGGTGAGTGTTCTCTTACCGTAGCTGTGACCGTGCGGGCACGCCCCGCATCATGTAGGGCCGTATGCCGTTTCAGTAGAAACCCCACGATCACTATCATCACGCCTCCCGTAGACGTAGCTTAGTACTTAATTTAAATAAAGGGGCGTAAGAGACCCGCCCGTCCGATAATTATATACCTGTGTTTGTTTGTCGCATACCCGTGGCTAACCCTTCTAACGCTGAGCTAGCTAGGAAACCTTCTAAGCCCCTCCGGCGGAAGGAAATGTAGGATTCACTCTCGGCGCGCTCCCACCGCGAGAGTCCGGGGTTCGACTCCCCGCCCGTAATCCATTACATACTTACCTACCTAATATTACAATAAAAAATATTTACAATTTAAAAAGAAAAATATAAACTAAATTACAATAAAAACTACAAATAAAAGAATTGCCCCAGATCATCCCCAACAGGCAGATACACTAGCCGCATTGCCTCGCTGGATGGCGAGGCTTAGGCGTTGACCCAGATAGCTGCTGGCTAGAAAGTGTAGAAAAAATTTACACGAATGTACGTAACATACTTCGGAAGGCACGTAAGCCCGTTGGTCCCGGTTGTGGTCGTAAGATGGCAGTCGTTAAACCCTACCAACCCACAACGGGCCCACGTGGTGGGTTATGGACCAATCTCTACATGTGATGTTGTCTGGCCCAAATCAATTCCTTGACTACTTTAATGTGTTTCATATTATGTCGTACATGATATTTCGATATTCAATATTGAATCATAAATTGTCACGGTAGCTCATAATATGATTGAAGAAAAATACTGCTTCTTTTTCAACATGTCCTTTTATTGGCATAATTAATCTCACGTCCAAGTAAAACCACTGAACGGATCTAAAGGAAACTAAGTTGCTTACTTATATGTTGACTTGCTGGAAACTTAGCTGCCCATGATTGTGTAAGCGTAAGACGCAGCGTAGGAGCAAACCTACATTACGAATTAATGCGAAAGTTTAGAATTCGATGAACTAGTCTCCGTGAAGGCAACAAGTACAGCGGCCACTGGTAAATTCGTTAGTGGCTGTTATTTATGTGGAGACGGAGAGAAGGAGACTATTAGATGACTCATATTTAATAAGAAACTAACTGTTGCCAGTGACTTTGCTCGCGAGGACAACACTACCCATACTACACACACGTAACTGTTATAGGGATAATATGTCCTAGTCTGTTTAAGTGCAAAATTTCATCCAAATCCGTTCAGTCGTTCTCAAGTAATGTACTTACCAACCAACATCAAAAAAGAGAAATAATGAAGAAGATTCCAATGGATAACATCGTTGTCGCAAGCCTGATTTTATTACTAATCAAAGAATGTTTAAAAACTGCAATGATCCCATTTATTAAGAATTAAGAATACACGATGCAATAGAACATAGCAATACCCGTACAACGTAAATTAAATAATAATACGAAACTTAATATCATAATTAAAAACTTTTAATTCAATTATAACCTTAAAATCACAACCAATAATACGATATTCTTACAGCCACATAGAATTTGGTTCATGAAATAATTTTTCGTAAACGTTTTCCTACATTTTGTGTTGACAAAAAGAGAATTAAAAATAACATATAGAAGGTGGCAGGAAATTTGGAAGATTAAGCTACCCGTTACTATTACAATAACGTGGTTATGAGTCCCTCCTCAGGCTAGTCTTTTTTAACGTCCCAATTTAAGTTAATTAGAAATGTATGCAAATGAATGCAAAAAAACAATAAAAATTAAGGAATACTTATTACTACAATGTTTTGGTTAAATCTAAGCTTCATACCATTCTACGTTATGAATTCTTGAAATACAGCATCCTCATCATCAGCAACCTATAAACGTCCCACTGCTGAGCACATGCCTCCTACGTGGACAATAGCACGTGGGCATATTGGGCCATACCTCACCACGCTAGCCCAATGCGGAAATACAGCATAATAATTTATAAAAATAATAAAGTCTAGTTTACACACTGCACTGACCCGTGAAAAACCTATCGCCTGCAAGTTAAAAGATTTACTTTCACTACTTCGACTATAACATACTTCTTAGATGCTTAATTCGTTTCTTCGTAACGTCATACTTATCATTTAAAAAGTTCTCTACCTCCATAGCATTCAATGCCAGTGCTACTAAGCGGCCGGTCATCTCTTCCCAAGTCGTTTAAAAGTACAAATCCGTAAGTATTTCACGAGTACATTGATAGTTAAATTTTCTAATGATACAAATAATTGTATAGATGTTGTAAGGAGTGATCTAGCTAGCGTCGTTTCGAGGGTAATCAGCGTTACGGCTGTCAGCGACGGAGCCAACCTGAAGGCTTTACTCTGCATCGCCGCTGGACGTTCGCCGCTCACTACGTGCACGACGACTGACGCTGAATCTGTGGGCAAAGAGAAGAGAAATCACCAGATGCCTTTTTTATTTTACCGAGTTGCACTTGATTGTACGCCCCCGGAGTAGAGCGGCCACCGCCTATGGACGTATGCGACACAGAGGGTACACAGTGGGTACAAGGAGGGTACATAGGAAGGTACAAATAGGGTAGGGGATATACGCGCATTGCCATATCTGAAGTTTTAGTTCTTATGCCTATTTATTATGCACTGTACTACTCTTAAAACATACTAACATAGGTATTTGAATATTTGGACCACACTTAAACTTTGCCTTATTTTTTATATTTATTCAATAAAGTGAATTCTCGTTGCCTTAAAGATTGGTTATGGTATCTCTAACTGTTGGAACACAACAAAGCTAATAACATTGTTGTCATAGCGTCAGACTTACAACAAGCAACCACCAATCAAATCAAGTACCACGCTGGGAATTGAAACCGGGTCCTTTGGGTCTGGTGATCAGTGACTAACCATATGTACCATACGTGTATTAAAGTTATCTTGTTAGTGTGACCTCATTTTCTTATTCGTAGTTCATTATGTGATACCAGTAGATCAGTCTATTAGCTACCAGATCAGTCTGGTATCAATTTATTTAATATTTTTCTCACTTTAATAATAAAGCAAACAATTTAATTTAATATTAATCACTACAATCAAAATTATGCTTCATTGATAATTCGTTTATGAAAGGCGTTAACAAACTTAACTGTTCAAAATGCTACAAATAAACTTACTTTCCGATATCTGTGCTATTACCAAGAGCACTAATAAAAAATTGTCGCGTTCACTGACGTGAGAGCTGACGCTCTCACTTAAAATAGATGGCGCTTCAATCACTCATCAAGCTGACGCCATGACAGTCCGACTAAAACAAGATGCATCTGTTGAATTTGTTAAATGAAGTGAAAAGAGTTTTTTTTCTGTTTTGTTGCGATGTTCTTACTTACTATTGTTTGTATTATATTTTGATATGGAGATTGTCTTGAATTAATGTCTATCTTGCTTTTATATAAAAAAACACTTTCTTTCTGTCTTGCTGATAAACCGTTTAGTCAAGATCCCTACTGTCCTCTTATAACAATATTATTTAAATCTTAATATTAAGTAAAATTCGTATGGGAATTTACTTTTTATGATTATAGTAACAACACACTAAGAGATGATTGATGGTAAGGCAGGACAAAAGAAAGCATGATTTAAAAAAAATCTTGTGTTGTTGTTTAATTTATGGAGTTTATTTATTTATACATCTTCACGATGTAATAAAAAATTCGAAAACGATCTTTGTGCAAATTATTATAGTAAGTACGAGTATCGGTTTTATATTTAATCTATTTTATTAAAAATATGGTCAGAAAGGCGGAATCTTTGCTACAGGCATAAATATACCACGTATAAACTACCAACAATCATTAGATATTTCAGTTGTTAGAAACGCTAAACTACTCAGTGAAATAATAAGTATAAAGTGTTGGACTTAGGGACCTTTTAAAACAAGGCTTATAAATGTCTGAAAATAATTGTTCAAAGTTTAAGATTCTATCTATACACCTACTTAAGCTTTCGAGTTCATTTCAAAACACGAAGCTCGAAGTCAGCGAAAGGGATAATGAATTGTGCAGTCGTGTTTCTCCTTATCGCGTGCTGAAATATTACACTTCATACTCATCCAGATATTGTATTTCCTTTTTTTTGATTCAACATAAATCTTTAAGTACTCATAACTTTAAAAAAACTAACTGCTAAGTGTAATCACTTAGCAGTTAGTTTTTTTTCAAGGATACACTATACAGGATAATTTTTTAATTATAATCGGTGCGCATTTTTTTTATGTCATTCAGTAACGTTAATAGACATCATTTTATTTTTTTTAATTTACATATTAATTATTTATTTAATTTGTCCGGCACAATAAAAAATAACTCGTGGATACCGGGCGAACAAAAGGTCACTTGTCGGTGCAAGTGCATTGACCCGCCCGGCCTCCTGGTATAGTAATGTGTTAAGTCCCGGTCGATTTACCATGATTAACGGTATTTTTCTGGATATGTTTGATCAATTTTAGTTTCTTTATTTTTTACTTAAAATAATTAAAATTAAATCTGTCGCTCTAGATTATGTTACTCTATAATTTTAAAAAATATGCGCTCTGATAAAAAGTTATCCTGTATACATAAAGGATACACTAATAGCGTATCGTTAGTTTTAAATCAAGAAGCTCGACAGCGTAGCGGATTAGGCGTTTGCTTTGCGATCGTACCCGTTACGCAACTTTCGTAACATTGCGAAATCGCCATTTGGCACAAATGACAGATTTCTAACATCTTGAGCTCCTCCATGCTTTGGCAGGAACCTAAAGCCGTTGGTCCCGGTTGTAGTCGTAAGGTGACAATCGTTAAAACACGCATTGTTGTTGTTGCTAGCGTGACGGGTGCCAATCTCTGCCCAACAATGAGACTTCTATAGGCCGATGAACTCATTCTTCGTTTAACATTAACAAATAAAAGAATGATTTTTTTTATGTTACACACACACATGTAAAAAAAACAACAAGAAAACAAAGTATAAACATGAAAGCGAGCCGAAAGGAATACGAATTGCCGATAAGAATCCGACGCGAGTAGTGGATTTGAACACGTCGAATCTGCTCTTAACGGAGGAGGCGTGGTACAAGAAAAATGGCCTTTACGCAACTCCAGGCAGAGACGTAGCGCAGAGTGCCCAGAGAGAAATGTACGCACTCCATTGACATTTATTACGCGCGCTCTTTTTTATCTATGGACGCTCCATTGTGTTATTGATTGTTGGGTCTAGCGGCAGTGTTTTTGTTTCTTTTTTAGCGCCAATTTAAATAAACTGGAATGTCAATTGTGTCACGTAGGTAGCGACGTAATAAACTTTTTGAATATTTTTATGTCGCGATTACACATGAATGAAATACCTACATAGAAAGAAACCAAACAATTTTTTCTTTTAACCCCTTCCCTGCCATAAGTATCACACGGTGATAACAAATAATTGATTTTCTATTACACTCGAGAGCAATAATCCGGGTCACTTAAAGAGACCTATACATCTTGGAAACTAAGAATGCTAGCTTAATGAAACAAATTGTGTTTAATAGACAATTAAATAAGGAGTATGTCCTTAAATAAAAACAATAAAATTTAAATCTTTACATATAATTTACAAAAAAATACGTAAAGAAAATAACTGCTGATATCGTCTTAAAACAAAAATAGGAAATAGGAATTTTAATACTTCGTATTGCCTCCTTGTGCTTCCATACTGCACGGTTTGGCATGCTGTACACCCTCAGAATAATAACTAAAGCATAGAAGGAGTGCTTTGACATTTGAGTGGGCCATAGATTATATCAAAATAGTTCTATCCGCTATTTTGATTTAATCTAAGGAGTGGGCACTCCGTTTGGTCACCATTCGAATTATGTCTATGTTTATGTCGCTTTTTAATTTTGTATCATAAAAATGGTGACCGGTTTTTTTTATTTTCGCTAGACATTTGACGTTTTTGGCAACTTATTTTGTCTCTTTACTTTCAATGCTAATGGCCCATTTGAAAAAATAGGACAACTATGCGGGTCTCATTTGGACTCCTTCCATGCTATAGTTATTATTCAATGTGTAAGCATACTATTATTTATTCTGTGGTGTAAGTAGGCACCAAGTTCCATAAAGTCTCCCTTTTTGAAATTTGAATTTTTTTATGACATATCTTTACAATTACTAAGATGTTTTAATACCTTTATTTAAGGAGTAATTAATTGTCTATTAAACACAATTTATTTAATTAAGCTAGCACTATTAGTTTCCGAGGTTTATAGGTTTCTTTGGTAGGTTTGTTAAAGTGACCTGGATTCGATGCTCTCGAGTGTAGTTTATATAAATATAAATGAAAATCAATTGCCTTGTTTGTATATTCGCGCATCATTTCAAAGCGTCTTTTTTCACATAAACAGTCGGCTTATTATTTTTTGTTGTATTTGTAATGAATTAACAGGACAAGGGTTATATGATTTGTCAAGGAATACAGGGTGTTCACGAGGACGAAGTTGCGACGGGACCGCTAGCACATGAGTAAAGAAACGGAACAGAGACAAAGCTTCATACGACGCGCCGTCGCTTGTCTCTCCATTTGTCCACTGGCCGAGCGAGCGTAAATACTGTAGAAAACCGGTTTTATCCAGTGGCGGCGCATACGCTACGCAGCGGCTAGTGGACACGCACACATGTATGCTTATAGTCAATGATGATATTTGAATAAAAAGAGGTAGATAGGTTATGTCAGTACTACTGTGATGTCAATAATGGACCCAAGCGTTACGATGTTAACATCCCATGAATTTTATTAGTCTTAATTGTGTTGTTTCTACAGTACGTATTACACAGGACGGCATTTTTAAACTAATTTACGGAAACGAATATACGCAAACTGACACTGTCAAACACACACCGCTGTCAACGCTTTCCTGAGACTACGCTAAGGTAAGCCAATTAGCATAGTTTTCTGTTGCCAGTTTTTGGCACATGTAACGTATCTACCTTTTTTATTGTAACATCATTGCTTGTAGTAGTTGACGTGCGACGGCGCGGTTGTATGAAGCTGCTTCGAAGCTGTTCCGTTTCTTTGCGCATGCGCCCATGTGCTGCTAGTTAATAAAATAGAGGCACGATTTGAATATTTTGAGCTCATCCGTGTCACCGTTAGTCCCATCTTGCAATTATATTATGATGTTATCCATGTTGCTACCATAACCGTGTCACGCAGCGGTGAAAGAATACTACCACCCCCACTCTTCCCTTGGGTGTCGTAAAAGGCGACTAACGGACTAAAGACTGCACATATTTCCAACAGCATCGAGTGGCGGTGGGCTCACCACCTGTCACGCTGTGCACATATGCAATCGCTATTTGGTGAAAAGTGAACTATTGGAGGACTGCTTTTGCTGTCCTCATTGCCTAGTCTCTGACTAACCCTTCGGGGATAATAGTCGTGATTATATGTATGTTTGTTATCCATATGGGAAAGCCCAACAGTGGGACATTTATAGGCTGATGATGAAGATAACAAGTGTAGGCAAGCTAAAAACATTTCTTTTGAGTCACAGTTTTGAGCCGATATCTAGAATGCCGAAGTCATGTTGGTTTCCATAAATAATAAAAGTTATCATTTCAGCGACCAAGAATGCTTTTTATGACGCATTAAACAAACATGAAAAATATTTTCTTCTATCTAATGCAAACATGAATACATTGGAAGATACACAAATGCTATTTACATATTTATAATGCAAACTGTGCCATATTTTTGTGCAACAATAACTTTAGATTTCGTATTGTGTGAATCATGCAGCAAAGTAACATTTTTAACGACGTTTTATGCTGTTCCCGATATCAGGGAGACGAGTTGTATCGTAATCGAATCAAAAAGTTAAGTTCAATTAAAGCTTTGAATTAGAAAAGAGTTTTTTAAATGTTTTCGACGCCAGGTATTAGGTATCTTACCGCAAAAACGTCCCACTACTGCAAAACTCAAGCATCCCATTATACGCATACAAAGCTTTCAACGTAGATACTTATAAACCATCACGCTGCTAAGCTATTTAATAAAAAAATAAAAGTAAGTACAACAGAGTTACAAACGCTTGTACAATAAAATGTTTTTTTCCCTATTAATTTGATATTTCATTTAGATGCTGTTACTACTGAGAGCGCGA
This sequence comes from Scoparia ambigualis, assembly GCA_963921215.1. Lineage (NCBI taxonomy): Eukaryota > Metazoa > Arthropoda > Insecta > Lepidoptera > Crambidae > Scoparia > Scoparia ambigualis. The sequence goes on along the minus strand of OY992521.1, from coordinate 22,898,472 downwards.
TGTTGCCGCTTCGCGCGCTAAACTGTGACGATAAAGTTAAGTAAATTTTAAAAGCGGTGTAGTCAAAAATATTTTATAAGTAAAAAAAAAACCATTATTTATTAGTAGAATCGTTCTAGTCTTAATTATGAACAAATTAATTTCAAGTTTTGCGCAATTTCATTTACACGTTGTTTACGTGTTCATGGGGTCACTCTCCTGAGATACACAAAGACAAGTGAGTCTTATGAGTACTGAATGAAGAATGCTTGCCAGCGGGTTCTAATTCGGCGTCAAGACCTAACGTTGTCCCCCGTTGATCAAAGGGTTGATCAAAGGTGCCAGTGCATCTCAGTCGCCCTCACCCTGCCGGCCCACAAAATGCTTCTTCACGCCGCGTTTGAAGGGCCCTATGTCTTACGTAGGAGAGAGTATAAAGAGGTTCCTTTAAAAAAAAACATGTGAAATGAGAAGTGGGTTGACCAAGGGTGCCAGTGCATCAGTCGCCCTCACTCTGCCGGCCCACAAACTGCCACTTCACGTCTCGTTTGAAGGACCCTATGTCTTACGTAGGAGAGAGTATAAAGATGTTCCTTTTAAAAAACATGTGAACTGAGAATTGGGCTTACCAGAGCTGCTAGGTGCACACGTATAGTTGCCGGAGTCCCTCGGCGCCGCCCGTGCGATCAGCAGGCGGCTGGTGCGTGTGCGCTGTTCCGTCTCCACGCTGATTCCGCCGCGTTGGGCATAGTTCACCACGTGCATGCCCCGGTACCAGTAGATGAAGCTGTGGGCAAAGGAAGAGTGTAAGTGCCTTCGCACACGGCGTCGTATCGTGCGCGTATCGTAATACGCGCGTGGGATGAGGGCAGTACGAGCACGTACATTTTCAAACAAGTCCGCACACGAAGCGTTGCTGCAGCGAATTGCTCTCGTCCTACGCGCGTATTACGAATATACAATACGCTTACGATACGACGCCGTGTGCAGGCACTAAGGCTGCATGTCCTTTGAAGCGGAGCAAGGCTGCGGTGTGGAGAAGCGGAGAAATATTAACCAAGAGGATTGTCCATTGGAGTGGAGCGGAGATATAATGCAATCCTATAGGTTAATATTTCTCCGCTTCTCCGCACCGCAGCCTCGCTCCGCTTCAATGGGCAGGCAGCCTTAGTGTGGGGATATTATAGTGTTAGTATGCCCCCCCCCCCCCCCCAGCAGCTAGACGAGATCGACGGGGAGAGGGGTGGTCTACCCACGCAAAAATATCTGATCATTGGTGAAAGGCATATTGTATTAGGCATAATTATATGCCTTCCACCAATGATCAGATATTTTTGCAGGCCGTCGATAGCCTCATCTTAATGCTGGCGACTGTACCACGAACAAAGTAAGTATAAGGAAATCCTAAAACTTTTTTACCTACTGGTTAGCACTTAGCACTTGGCCTTCATCTCACTAGATGTAAGTGGCAATAAGGCAGAACGTGGAAGCGATCTTCACCCAGAATCCCCAATCACTGAAGACTGGTTATCTTATCTCTAACATGATGTTTACCTGTAAGAGCTTGTAATTAACTCTATATAATAGATATGTATAATTCACACACACACACACACACACACACTCTTATACAAAAGATTATATCATTGTTCTATATTACTAGTTAGTTAAGTTTGAAATATTTAAGAAATTGGAACACTGTTGCCCTGAAACTACTAGAGGTTTGGCCGTTAAGGACTGCAACCCAGTCTTTGACTACTGCAGTAATTATCGCGTTATATTAATGTACTGTACTCGCCACTGGCGCGACGTACGCCACAATACGCCTAGCGCCACCTAGCGGTGTGTCGCGAAGTTGGCGCGCGGGAGGAGTGTGAAACCGGACGCGCGCCCGCGTCACTCGGTCTGCAAGCAATCGCGAGACGTACGGACGATACGTGCCCTTTTGTCGCCTTGGACTTATTGATATTGCCTGTGTTAGCCTGTGATTAGGTGAAGTGACTGTGTGCTGTGCGTCAGAAACCGCCTGCATCGCTGCCCGCCGCCAGCTCGCCTCCAGGTTCCTGCGATTCCGGACACCTTCCCGTGAGTACCTACTTCTTCCTTTTCCCTAACCAAACCTGTCGTTTTGGGTCCACACCCTTGACTACGTCGCATGTTAGTGCCTCTCGCACCAACATAAATGGTCATTCGAACCGGTAAATAAACGACCGGCGACCTTCCCGTAACCAGTAAACTGTTTCTCATTTCACCATAACTTGGTATCACGTTCCATCAGCTTTTTTCGTTTTTGTTTCCAAATAAAATATATTATATATAATTTAGTATTTAACCATATCTTAGCTTTCCTAATAACTAAATAAATAAATAAATAATCTGTCGGTAGACAATTAACAATATTATACTAATACTACTTTATTAGCTGCTTTATTAGGTGCTAGACTTTAGTTTAGATGGGGGTAGCTAGCCAGGCGGACTTAACAAGCTCTATCACCAACCAAACTAAGTACATAAAGATGTACCCGCGCTGGGATCGAACCTGGGACCTCTGAGAACAGCGGTGGCTTAGCCACTAGCCTTTGCTCATCAGTTAGACAAAAATAGCTGATTAAAAAAACGTTTTAGTCCTAAACGCAAGATAGGCGCGCGCGGTACCCTGGTAAAGTATCTTTATCTATTGTTTATATCTATGCATACTAAGCATAGTCATTATCCTTAATTGACAATGCTGACTCTGACATAATTTAAGTCATAAATAAATAAATAAATTTTCCTAAACTCACACCAATTATCTAGCCCAAGAGAAGCTAAGCTTCTAGACAACGGATAAACATACTTTAAATACTGAAATACGTAGAAAACACCCAGACCCGAGACAATTTAGAAAAACAATAGTTTCTAAATTGACCCCACCGGGGATCGAACCCGGGACCTCAGAGATGGCGGCATCATGAAAACCGGTGCACAAACCACTCGACCAAGGAGGTCGTCTAAATATGTATGTTTCATGGTAATTTTACCATAAAGTTAACTTACAAGTAGTTAATAAACGCAATCCGACGGTGTTGCACTTTAAATCAAGTCAAGTTATAGAATAGGTAATGTTAAAAACAATATTTTTTTCATAGTACCTAATATAGTAAAGCCTAGATAACTTTAAGTGATAATAAAAACGTTGATTAGGAATAATATTATTCATAAACTCCTTTGAGATTCAGTAAAGATGTAGGACTTTACTGAGGCCTCATACGGACTTCTTGCGAAAAGGAGGTCACTAATAGTCCATACAACTTTGGCCATGTTTGTACCTTGAGGTACATAGATATCAAAATGTAGAGTAAAATTCGAGGATTCAGAAAAACGTATCATTTTGCTTTTATATTTAGATAAAACTAGATAATAAATTAATAAAGTTTTGAATTACTTGTAACACATTTTTATCATGTGGTAACATTCGATGTTCAATTGCGTTTAGTATCAGACTTTTCCAAAACCTGTCGTGTTAATAAAATATTTTATTTGCTGTTAATTATTGCTAATGCATCTACTTTTCCTTGTCCATTTTTATCAACAGATAATTTAATGGACGTAAAACAATAAAAAATAGAAATATATTATTAATCAGTTAATAATTGTCTCTCTGCTAGTAACAAAACGCTACAAAATGTCAAAATGTTTTAAATGTCATTCCGTTCGTTTCGTTTCGGCGATTCGGGTAGCTTCGTAGTTTTCGTTTCGTTCGCGATTCGTATTTTTATTTAATAACTTGGCTATTCCCTGTGGTATTCCGTTTTCGTCAGAGCATTCAAATGCTCTAAGATTTTTTCAAACCGAAATGATTATTTTTTTGTCTTTCCAATTAACTAACAAGCAATGTGGGGCCTGCTATATTACTCAGCGTTTTATAGAGTAATTTTTTCCATAAAGTGTACCTCGGTACATTAACTGGCCAGATTTCAGTGACCTTTAAAAGTAATGTTGCACTGATTTGTTTAATTTTTCACGGTCACAAATATTTAAGGCTTAGATGAGTGATTGGACCAATCATTCATCTAAGATTTAATCCGCCATTATTTTAGGTACCTAATCAACAAAACCCAATTTTCTTAAAAAAAACAATACACCAAACATGTCGCTTTACTTCCCGTCACGACGTCCACAATGAACATTTCAAAAGAGTAAAGGATTTTATTTTTGTATTTTTTTATATCCTAGCTGAGCTTTCAAGCTAAGTCGGAATAACACGCCACGTCCATCAAAGTGATTTGCAAATACAAAGCAATGGGAAATACGGAGGCAACAGAACCATTGCAACGTATTTTGCTTAAATATCGTGACTACGCTTTCGTACTAGGATTGTTATCTACACAAATGTTTTGAATACTAATAATATTTGAAAAAAAAAGTTTTTTACAATATTGTTGGTGCTAGCTCTCAGTTAGGTGCTGTTAGCTCATTCAGCCAGTGTCAAGTAAGAGGATACCATCAAAAACATACTTGTAAAAAAACCAAGTCTCGCAACGCAATTCTTCTACCGTAAAAAATACCGTGTGAGATCCATGTAAGTACTATTAGTTATTCTGTGGTAATACCAAGTCGGTTGACTTGTCCATCGTATGAAAATACAATGTATTTCACAAGTAATACATACAATAAATTAAATAAGATTGTTTAGCGCGATTGACTTTTATTAGACTGATTTTCCTTGATTTATACAATAAACACTAATTGTATTCCAAATTTGAAGCTTCTATGTCTGCCTTAGAGTTTTAACCCTAGACACCTAACCTTCGTCGAAACGACGATTACACGACAGAAATATCACCATCTCTTTTTGGCGCGTGCGCCGATCGACGTGTCCTTGCTTGCCAACTCAGTGTTCGCCGAGCTCTTTCGGGAGGCACCCGGGTCCGGCGGATAAGTACATAATTTCTTGAGATATTACTAGATTGTTCGTCGTTTCGACGAATGGTTAGGGTTTGTGTACATATTTAATGCAATTGGTGTTTGTTCTTTTATGCAGTTTTTGCCATGGCTTTGAAACAATTATTGTCCGATGAGCGTATAACGCGTTTATTATTGGAAGAGGAAGGTGTCAGTTCATTGGAGGGATTATCTGATAGCGAAACAGAAGACAAAGTGAAGTTTGATATCGTAGAAAGAGACACTCAAGACAACCATCTGATAGTGAAGATAGTCCCGTGAATGCTCAAGAGTGCTTTTAGCCTGCTCTGCTGGTTAATGTGCTAGAGCTACAAACACCTCCTGTTCCTTTGCAAGAGACCTCAGGTAGTAATCCATCTAGTTGACCTTCTCACGAAGAAATATCCGCAGTCGCTCCCGTCATGTATGGGCTACCAGCAAAGACATAGTTCAAATAGAACAGCTGCAATAAACATTGTACTTGTTGCCAGAGGACCTACTCTTGCCGTAAGGGATATAGTGAATCCACTTTTATTTCATGACTGATCAAATATTTGAAGGGATTTTGAAGTGGACAAATTGTGAGCAAATTACATCTACGCAGAATGACACAAGCAAAGAACGATGAAGGTCAAGGTCAAGGTCAAAGTCAGTCATCATCTAGCAATGACCTTCCTCTAGTAGGCACCAAATATGAGAAAAAAAAGTTTGTAGTCTCTGCTCTTCTAAAAAAGGCGCATGACAAAGTTCTTATGCTCAAAATGCAAAACTGCAATTTGTGGTGAACATAAAGTTGATTTGTGCGTACAATGTGTTTCAAAAAACTAGTTTTGTTTTTATTTCCTAAATAATAAGAGTGTTATAGTTAAATTTTTCTAAAGAGAAAAAGGCTATTTTTGTTGTTTATTTTTATATAAATTTTTATAACTATGTAGTCTCATTATGATATCAAAAAAGTAGTTCTCCATTAAAATAGCTTATAAGAAATATATTGGTAACAAAATAGAAAATAATTGTTTTATTTACTAAAATAATAGGTAGTTGTATAACGTATGTGTGTGTATTAAATGTAACGAAATCATATAATAATAGATGATATTATGCACACCAAAAAGTGCTCGTCGAAACGACGAATGGTTAGGTTTAAAAGGGTACGTACGAACGTTAGGTGTCTAGGGTTAATAATAAGTCAGTCAGTGTGTGACAAAATTAAGAAAATTTACTAGTTATAATTCTCAAACTACTGGTTCAAATTGAATGAGATTTGAAATATACCGTGTTTATACAATGCCTGCTTGGTTGCTGAAAATTCAGGATTCTAGTTTTATCCACAACAAAGTTATAGGAGGTCGAAACTGGCCTGAACTGTTTCGAGAAAAGTTTGGTACGGCCGTGCCGCTTTTTTGCTCGACTTGGCGGGTGCACTGCCGTGCTCCCAGATTATAGAAAATAATTATTCTTAGCTTATATAATAGTAGATGATAGTGACCTACCGGTACTTACTAGTTTTTTTGGTTGTGCCACCTCCTGTCACGCTGAGCATATGTGCAGTTGTGCAGTTGTTTTTTGGTAAAAAATGGACTGTAGCAGTGCCTTTGCGACCTGGTCTCAGACGTACCCTTCAGGGATATAGTATATATAATATCGAGATATAGTATATGTAATATAGGGATATAGTATATGTAATATAGGGATATAGTATCCTACTAATATTATAAACGCGAAAGTTTGTAAGAATGTACAAGTAATACTCTTTCACGTAAAAACTACTGAATGGATTTGGATGAAATTCGGCATTAAGATAGTTTATAACCTGGATTAACACATAAGATACTTTTTATCCCGTAAAATATATAATATTTTTTTGTCATCAGCGTACATTAAGTGCCGAGCAGACCTAAAACAAGTTTCAATGTCAGATACGTAAGCGTTGTAAAATAAGGGTCCCAAGTGGGATCCTTGAGGCAAACCTGTAGGTATATGAATAAAGTCAGATCTGTATCCACCCAACACAACGGCTTGGGAGCGATTGCTCAGATAAGATTTAATCCATCTGAGCCAATCTCCATGAATTCCCAGCTCATAAAGCTCGTTAATAAGGATGGCGTGATCCACACGGTCGAATGCTTTTTCGAAATCCGTTTAGATCACGTCAATCTGCCCACCCCTCTCCATGTTGGGTAAAACATAATTGGTAAAGCATGCCAAGTTAGTGATGGTAGATCTGTGCCTAAGAAATCCGTGCTGCGTCGCTGGCAGTTGTTTATGTATTACGCAATATTATTTCGTCGAACACCAATTTCTCGAGAACCTTTGCTACAGTATTTAGGATAGAAATTCCCCTGTAATTCTTTTTTTATGTATCGGAACTAGCGCTTTTTTCCAGGTGTTCGGAAAAACTCCATTAGTTAAAGAAATATTAAATAAAATCGATATTGGAGTGCTCAGCGTTTCCGCAAAGCTGCGCCAAAACAATGTCGGAATGTCGTCACTTCCAGCCCCCTTGGATGTATCTAAGAGTTTCAATCTTTTTTCCACTACACACATCAAAAGTGTCTAGGGATCAAGCATTTTTATGCGGATTTCTTGAGATTGAGATGTGGCTATGTAATAAATTTATGATTTTATAAATTTATATGGATCCTTTTTGGTGCTTATCATAATTTGAAACAGGAACTTTCAATCAATTTCTAGTAAAAGATGAAAATCAGCTGTCAATATTTTCCCTATAAAAACATACAACGCATTGAAGACATTATTAGTGCTACTGTTTCCCTACTACTGATTAAAACCAACGTTATTATGGAGCGGCGACGTCATTTAAGCAGGGAAGAAATGCTCAGAGCCGTGGGAACGATAGAAGCTGGTTCCCGGCAACGTACTGTGGCTTTAGCTCTGAATACAAGTCAGAGTGTTATCAGTCGACTTTGGACACGTTACCGAAGCACTGGTACCGTGGCTGAGCGCCATGGAGGACGGTATCGCTGCACCACACGGAGACAAGACCGATACATTCAAATCACAACTCGAAGAGCTCCAACAATAACCGCCATGATGTTAGCCGTGAGGCTTCATCACTCTTCAGGGAACTTAATTAGCGACCAAACAGTCAGAAACCGCTTGCATGAAGTGAACCTTCATTCCCGAAGACCGCTAAGGGTACCACCTATAGCAATGCACAATCGTAGGATTCGATATCAATGGGCTCTTGAACACAGAAATTGGGCAGAAGAACAATGGCGTTTCGTGTGCTTTTCTGATGAGTCTCGTTTTGGTATGAGACAGGATACAAGACGTATACGACACTGGAGAACCCCTGGACGCCAACAGCGATTAAAATCCTGCCAGGAAGTCCATCCTTATAGTGGTGGAACCATCATGGTATGGGCGGGTATTTGGATCGGCGGAAGAACTGAGTTGATTTGGATCAGAGGCAACCTCAACGCTCAAATTTATGCTGAGACGATTGTATCAGACGTCATCGTTCCTCTACAAGTGCAAATCGGTCCCTTATTTCAGTTAATGCATGATAATGCACGACCGCACACCGCAAGAGTTGTAAGACAGACTCTCGCCGCAGCTAACATCAATGTCATGCCCTGGCCTGCTCAGTCGCCAGACTTGAACCCGATTGAGCATGCATGGGATATGCTACAGAGAAGAGCTCTGCCGAATATGGAGGGTGTCCAGTCGCAAGAAGACCTTTTTTTGTTGTTGCAACGAACATGGGCGGCCATTCCACAGCGTGATTTGGATGAACTCATTTTGAGTATGCCAAACCGATGTTCTTGTGTTGTTAGTGTTCGCGGTAGAAACACGGATTATTAATTGTTTAAGTTACCCAATAAAATTTTAAAGAAAACTGTTATTTCAGTCTTTTTTTCGAACTTTAATGTTAGTGGTTCAAATGTCAAAAATCCCTTTATTAGGAAAATGGCAAATTTCTTTATTAATGCAAAGGTGACTTGGTTTATCGTTACTGTAGACAAACGAAAACACTTTATTTGATGAATCCTTAAAGAAAATTTTAATTAATATCAATCAGGAGAAAAGTTATTGCAAAAATATATGTTGATCCCTAGACACTTTTGATGTGTGTATTTCAGCTGTAACTGAGTATTTTCAAAATTCAAAAAATTCAAAATTCATAATATATTTATTCAATAAACTCAATTAATAAGTACTTTGAATCGTCCAAATCTTTTTAACCTACCACCCATTCAGGACGTCATTTTTTAACTGTGGCAAAGAACGGGCGCAAGAAACCACAGCGCACAGAAGCAACGACATTTAAAAAAAAAAAAAGAATATGTCGTTACCAGGTCATAAAATACAAAATATGAATTTAAAAAATAATAAATTAAGCAATACAAAACTACAATACAATTTAAGTATCAATTAATAATAGACAATTAGAAATAGCTGTTGGAGTAATTGGAGCATTTTAGATCCAAGCTGCTTTGTCTTCTGTGTAATCTGACACTTTATAATAAGCTTTTTTATAAAGCTTTTCTTTGATTTTGATTTTAAATTTATTAAGATCTAATTTCTGAATATCATTTGGTACTTTGTTGTAAAATCTTACACACAGAACCTTAAAACCTTTGAACCTTAAAAGAATTATTTATTTTATGGAGCCTAGTATAAGGTACTGCTAATTTGTTCTTACTTCTAGTGTTCACATTGTGAATACAACTGTTTTTTGAAAATATTTCAATATTTTTATGAACATAAATCAAATTTTCATAGATGTATTGTAATGCAACAGTCATTATATTTATATCCTTAAATCTCTCTCTGAGAGAGTCACCAGCCTTTAGGTTATAGATTGCTCGAATAGCCCTCTTCTGCAGCACAAAGATAGTTTGAATGTCGGCAGCATTTCCCCACAGTAAAATGCCGTACGACATTACACTATGAAAATAACTGAAATAAACTAATCTAGATGTATCAACGTCAGTTAACTGACGGATCTTCATTACTGCATAAGCCGCAGAGCTAAGTCTATTCGATAATATAGCTATATGTGGGCCCCACTGAAGCTAGGCATCTAACGTTAAGCCTAGAAACACAGTAGTGTCCACAGGATTCACACTGTTATCTTTAATTTGTACACTAGTTGTTACTTGCTTAACATTAGGCAATACAAATCTTACACATTTGGTTTTTCCCTCGTTTAATAGCAAGTTATTTACACTAAACCAGTGAACAATCTTTGAGATCGCATTATTCACATCATCATAATTTGTGTGTCGTCGTTTCACTTTGAATAAAAGTAAAGTATCATCAGCAAATAATACTATCTCATGACTGTCTTTTACAAAATAAGGTAAGTCATTAATATAAACCAAAAACAAGAATGGACCAAGTATTGAACCCTGCGGAACTCCCATTGTAACCACTGATCCCGGAGATCTTTTACCGTTAATGTCGACCTTCTGAATCCTGTTACTCAAGTATGAGATTAGAAGGCTCAAAGAAGCATCCCTAATTCCATAGTGGTTAAGCTTCCTGACCAAAGTTTCATGTAAAACACAATCGAAAGCCTTGGATAAATCACAAAATACCCCTAGGGCATCCTGTGATTCCTCCCAGGTATCAAATATTTGGATTAAAAGCTCAACACCGGCGTCAATTGTTGAGCGACCCCTAGTAAAACCATACTGTTTACAATGTAAAAGTTTATTTCTATGAAAATGAATTTGAATTTGGTCTAGCATCAACTTTTTAAAAATTTTACTAAATGTGGGTAGCACAGTAATAGGTCTAAAATTAGAGGGGTCAGAAGTGCTACCTGATTTAAACAATGGAATTATTTTACTATGTTTCATTAGGTCAGGAAAAACACCACAATGCATTCGTTAAATATGCAAGCTAAAACTGGAGCTATTGTCATAATTACTGATTTAGCGACATCCACGGAATTACCCCACAGATCAGCAGTTTTCTTTTTATTTAGAGTGTTAAATGTTTTTAATATATCTATAACACAAATTTTTTGAAAACTGAAATTACTTTCACAATCTTTAACATTCTCCTTCAAAACAGATTCAGCTACAGGTAGCTTACATTCAGCTTTAGATATAGTATCAATATAATTTATCTTGTGTTTGTCTTTTTCACGAGTATCTGTAGTAGGCGTACCAAATACGCTTTTGAAAAAGTCATTAAAGGCATTACATATATCCTCGCCCTCAGAATACTCTTTATCGCGGTATGTCAACTTATTGGGTAAATTAAGCCCACCACGTCATAATCCAGTAAGTTGCCAAATTTTTCCATTTTTTGTGCGCCTTAGATTTTTCTTTAATTATTTTAATTAATGCCTCATTGTACCACACTGGATATTTACGACCACTTTGTGTAAATTTGTATGGAACATGTTTTTCAATATTTTTAAATAACGTATCATAGAAGATTTTACATGCATCTTCGATCGGATGTGGCTCTAGAAGAGACTGCCATTGTATTTCATTAAATGATTGGTTTAAAGCGGTATAATTACATTTGTTAAAGTTCCGTCTTGGTGTTGATGCCTCAATTAAGGGTGTAGCTGAAAGATCTAAAACTTTTATTAACAGAGCTGGATGAGCGCGGTCAAGGTTAATTAAGGGCAATGGGCATTCAACGATGTCAAGAGGGAGATTTGAAAAAAGCTAAATATAAAGTATTATCTGCGTAGTTTTTGATAACGTTGTATTGTTGGAATCCTAGAAAGCTTAATTCATTTGTCAACCTTACTCCGGAATTTTGCACATCCACAGAACCGACGCTATTATGTTAAGGGCCATTTGCACTCCAAGATATACATGGCAAATTAAAATCGCCAACCATCACGTAATTATTAGATGATCTATCCATTAATGTCTTAACAGCACTTAAAACACAGTCTATATCTATGGGGATGCGTTCAGGGTTATTCTATAACCGTTCTATTCTATAACGTTCTATAACCTGGATTAACACATAGGATAATTTTTATCTCGATGTTCCCACGGGAACGGGAACCACGCGAGTGAAACCGCGAGCGGCCGCTAGTATGTAATATAGGGATATAGTATATGTAATATAGTCTTGCATCTGTACTAGGGAGCAAAAATATCACACACTCGTAATTTATTAACTCAAATTGCAGAAATACTAAAATCATGTCTACAATAATAGGTATACTGCATTATATGATTTTATATGAGTTAGGTATCAATCCGTTCGTTATAAAACAAGGTTTTCAGAAACTTATATCTAAATGTAAAATAAATAAATGTAAGATGAAGTTAGATAATAAGACTTTATTAAAAAATATCAGGGGTGTGCAACAGTTTTGCTCTCAAGTGTATAAATTTATGCATGTTTCTTGCTTACCTCGGAGGATCGGGTGCATGTCTTGCGATGCAAGTGAGGTTGATGTCGGAGCCAGCTCGTACGAACAGCTCCGGGCCCGATAGAATTTCCGCTTTCGACACTGCAACAATAAAGCTGATATGAAAAAACCTTTAAAAACAGCCCATTATTTTTTTTGAGGTAACAACCCGCTCTGGTATTCGTAATTCGGACCCATGGATATGAAGCCTATATCTGGGTACATAAATCATCATCGTCAGCCAATATACATCTCACTGCTGGGAACAAGCCTTCATTACTACATTGACAGCACATGGGATATTGGTTCTCTAAACACTTTTCAACGTTTGTATCTCCTACTGCATTGCATTCACCATCATCGTCCTAAGATGCGGGGTTCTTTGCATAGTGATGGAAATTACCATCAACCGGTTTAATTGCTTTATAAAATTATCGTTATGTTTTTATACTATTATATATAAATTAAAATAAATATTTAGATTTTAGATAAGTACTCTGTTACTATAAATTAAAATTAAAATATTATAATATTAATTTTTTCTTAAATTTAACATCATAGACAAGGAAGATTTGACGGAAACCTCTTTGGATACGAAAATACAACCTTTATTTGTAAAATAAATAAAAATACTTCTTTATGTTCTATTTTAATGATGTAAATTGAAATAGATTCGTAATTAATTAAACAAATATAAAGTGAAAAAATAACATGAAATAAATAAAATGAAAATAAATTATTAAGGAGAGCATTTTTCAATATTTATCGTATTTTTTTTTTTTAAAAGTGCATAAATTTTTTTTATTATTTTTTTCGATGCGTTGGAATCACATATAATCCATTAAAAAGCGTTTTATGATAAACAAAAATTCATGCAAATAAGGGATAAACTACAACGCTTGTCCAATAATTAATGTTCGGTTCGGTAGTACCTCAGAATAATAACTAATATTATTCTATGGGTAGTACATACTACTTCCACCGTACCTACTCAAAACCGTAGTAAAAAGGGTGGCTTAAAAATGTGTTACCCACTTTAAAAAAGTGCCATATTGAAAAATGGAGCCAGCTCTCGGCGGCGGTATTTCCGGACCGTTACGACTTAGGGATCTTCAAGAAACGAGCCTATTGATCCTTCCTTAAAGGCCGGCAACGTGTCTGCGATTCCTCTGGTTTTGCGGGTGTCCATGGGCGGTGGTGATTACTTTCCATCAGGTGACCCGCTTGCTCGTTTGCCTCCTTTTGCTAAAAAAAATGTATAAAGTGGTGTTGTATATTTAACGCCATCTGGCACAGACAAGGGGACTTAACTATAAATGCAATCTGCACAAATGTTTAACTAATTCTTGTCTTATGTATAAAAAGATGGCGCTAGACTCGCTGTTGCACTGTAGTTTCTGTATTTGCCGTAAACAGCGCCAGTCCACTATTATTTAAGGTCCTGCGCGCCCGCCACTCATTCTCTCTCTGACGGCTGCAAGGTTGTTGAACACAGTAAATTACCTATTCAAGTTACAGGTGGTATCATTTGCCCAGTCCTTATCACAAAAAAAAATTGAGTTGCAAGATTCCACCCGAACAAACATACATTGCAAGTTAAATAAAAGCTCGTGAAATATTAACCACTAAGTCGTTATTTTACAAGCTACCACAAACATATTGTTTAATATTATTTTTTTTACTACGGTTTTGACTACTGCGGAAGTATCCCGATCTTTACCCAATAGTGGGACGTAGGATGACGATATTAATGCCAAATGTAATACCGATAGTAGTAAGTGGTCTAAGTGGTACAGTAATAACACCTGCGTCGTACTTACCAACAACTGTCAATCGAAAGGACAGACTGATCTTCGGCTCCGTAGACACCTGGCACTCGTATCCTCCAGAGTCTCTGGGCTGCGCCGGCGCCACCCTCAGGGTCCACTCGTCAGAGCCATCTGTGTGCAGCGCTGCGAACCTCGCGTCACTGCTGTACGTGTGGACACCCACTGTCAGGATGTGGAGATCGCGTTTGCGGATCCAGGATACCTGGTAAGAATGGGATAAAATAATTTATTTCTGTATAAAAACTGAGCCTAGATACAAAAGTCTTATGATTAAGATAAGATAATTTAGGAAAAAATATTTATACTAGAAAAAAACAACCAGTCTCAGGAAAGCTCGAACGAGATTCGAACCTTTGGATTGCCGGCCCACTGCTCTAACCGCTAAGTTACCGAGACCCCAGAAGACTCGTTGAATTTTTTTTAGTAGTTGATACGCTGCAAGCCAGCGGTATTACGTCACTGTGAAGTCCACCCTCACATTCTAAAGAAATACTATTGCAAGTATTTAACAATTGATAAAGTCGTAATTGCTTTATGATTAATCGAACTTACCTGTAAGTGAAGTTCTATCATAATTATACGAGGTGTTTCGTTCGAAGAGATTAGAAAATACACTTGTAGTCCCACATACAATGTCGCCTTCTATGCACTTGGTTTAAAAAAATAAAAACAAAGAGGGTACCTTGACACTACCTTATATTTGATCTGCGCTCCTTACCTCATTTAGTTCAGAGTAAAGTCCACTATATTTCACAATGACAAAAAAAGGGGTATTATAATAGAATGAGTTCGGGAGGGAGGGATCCTAATCTCTTCGAACGAAACACCTCGTATAATTATGATAGAACTTCACTTACAGGTAAGTTCGATTAATCATAAATTATACTTCTGTGTTTCGTTCTCGAGATTAGAAAATACACTTGTAGATATTGAGAGCTCATTGTGAAATTATATAGGTAAAGAAATTTAAAAAAATCACTATGATCTCCAAATTATATTTGATTCCATAATAAAAAAAATACTTATTTATGATAACATTAACAAAAATCTATTATTTGTTATTTTTGTAATCTGTTAAAAAAACACAAAAACATATTAAAAAACAAAATCATGTAAATTACGTATCAAATATACTTCTTGCAAAATTGTGGCTATTACAATCAGATAATATTTCCTTATTATAAAATTTGGCAAAGGTTGTAGATATCACCACACAGTTTGTCTTATAAGATCTAGGTTTACACCTAGTTTGTGCGCTCGTGAAGTACAAGCGTGTCTGGGGTACTGTGGGCAGAAAACTTTGTCACATCTATACCACAGGTTTTAAGTGTACATTTTATCCACCTACTCATTGTTTGGACAGAAACATTTTTGTGAGGCTTCCTAATACTAATGAAAAGGGAAGTATTGTTATTACGTAATTTTTTTGTAACATCTAAATAATCTGACAACAGTTTAGCTGGGCATATTTCAGGCCTCTCTTGGAAATATGGAAGTACAAGTAAGGGTTGTTTCGAAATAGCGCTTGAAGTTTTTATTAATTCAGGTATCATAATAGTTATTTCATTCAATGAAATTTTTATATTGTTAACATTAATTTTTGATAATGTTTGCACTCTATGTGCTTTTATGAGAGCTAGCAAAGTTATCAGTTTTTTTGTGATCTTTTCTAAAGTAAGATTTTCATTTGGTATCCAACTAGCCAAAGTTTCAATAACTAATGTGGTATCCCACGTCATGTCATATTTAGGCAATGGCGGCCGAAGCCTAAATACCCCTTCAAAAAATCTTTTTATGCGATCGTCTTTACCAATTTGATGCCCTAAAATAAGGGACAGTGCCGATCTACAACTATTAAGAGTACCATATTGAGCTCCAGTTTGAAAAAGATCAGTAAGAAAATAAACAATTTTTGGTATAGAGGCTTCATAAATGTCAATATTGTTTTTCAAACAAAAGAAATACCATTTCTTCAGACAAGAGTTGTATTGTCTGAAAGAGACGCCATCATGATATGTATAGAACTAGGTGGTATACTTCTTCTTAATAACGACTCCTGCATAAGACTCCGACAACCAGGGTAATCTGGTGGTGGATCTATCGATGGCTGGAATAAGAAAGAATAAGTTGGTTCCTTAGAACAATTTAAAACAAACGGTTCAGATATTAAAAGCTTTTTAAAAAGTGGGTTGTGATGGCCACGCTGGAACAACTAGAATACCCTTAGCTTTGTCCCTAATAATTTTTCTTAATGTCTTAAGAATGATTGCAAATGGGGGGAAACCGTAGAAATACCAAGTCGACCAGTTAACCGGAAAAGCATTGATAGTATATGCATCAGGATCTTTGTGCCATGAAATGTATTTAGTACATTTTTCATTAATTCGACTGGCAATCAAATCGATATCGGGAGTACCAAATAACTGAGTAATATTTTGGAATGCTGAATAGGATAACTCCCATTCAATATCTGGATGAATCTTCCTAGATTCAGCACCAGCGATATTATTTTCTACAGAAGGGATGTAAAGCGCAAAAATAAATATACTACGGGCCTCACACCATTGCCATATTTCTTTTGTTAATTTTGTCAAATGGGGAAATTGTATTCCTCCCATACAATTAATGTACGATAAAGCTGTCGTATTATCAATTCTTAAAATTATTTGACTGTTATATATATGTTAAGCAAAATTTTTGAGACCAATGAATGCTGCCATTAACTCCAAGTAATTAATGTGCCGAGTTCTTTCATCCTGACTCCATTTACCACTTGCTGTTTTTCCCCCGCAGGCAATACCCCATCCAGTGGCGGATGCGTCTGAGAAGATTTCTTGTATTCATCAAATTTAATTCGACTAACATTGCTATCAATAGACTTTATCCACCAGTCAAAGTCTGGGTCTAAAGTAGATGGTAAAGTCATCAACTTATCGTCACCTTTTAAATTTCAAAATTTACATCTTTCAAACTCCTTCGTATATAACCAGCCATATTCGATGGCTGGACAAGCAGATATTAAAAGACCCACTAAACGAGCAAATTCTCTTATCTTGCATCTTTTAAGTATCTTGAATCTTATTAATTCAGACTTAATTTTGATTTGTTTTTCTACAGGTAAAGAAACTTCCATTTTTTCCGAATTTATGATGAAACCCAAGAATTTACAGGTAGTACTGGGCGCTTTGCAACTTTTAGATTCATTAATAATGAAACCAAGTGCACAAAGAAGTCTCTTAGTAATGTCTAAATTGAGAACACATTCACTATGATCACGTGATATCAGACACAAGTCATCAATATATATACTTGATAGAAAACCAGCACATCTTAATAAACTTACGACAGGTTTCATTACCTTAGTGAAAACGTACGGTGCTGTGTTGAGACCGAACGGTAAAACAATAGATGAATGATTGGTCTCGCTGCGCTCGTCTAGATACCGCGCTACCTTTAAACCACAGCTCCGTAAATGCGGCAACTCATTATTGTAGTGTGTTTATGACAATATACAAGGATGCTAGTGTGCGTGAAAAATTTGTTGCCAGCTGCTTAACTGTTACCCGAGTTAATGGGAAAAATATTTTTGCTGTGATGTATTAGTTAAGTTGCTGGTTATAAATGTAGCTCCAAAAATATTTAAAAATTAACAATTAAAAGCGAATATGTATCAATATAATTGTTTATATTATTATGTAGGTTAGACGATTTTTATTAAGATCGATGATTAGACCTCATTTTTTAGTAGTTTTTTTTTATTACTACCAACCCCTTTCTTCTCTTGGGTATCGTTAAAGGCGACTAACGGACTAAAGACTGCACATACATCCAACAGCATAGAGCGGCGATGGGCTCATCAAAATAATACTATCAACCCCTCTCTTCCCTTCGGTGTCGTAAGAGGCGACTAACAGACTAAAGACTGCACATACATCCGACAGCATAGAGCAACTATGGGCTCATCAAAATAATACTACCAACCTCTCACTTTTCTTCGATGTCGTAAAAGGGGACTAACGGACTAAAGACTGCACATACATACAACAGCATAGTGCGGCGATGGGCTCATCAAAATAATACTATCATATCAACCCATTTCTTCCCTTTGGTGTCGTAAAAGCGACTAACGGGCTAAAGGCTCACCACCTAAGCACATGTGCAGACTGTGCAGTTGTTTCTTGCTGAAGCGTGGACTGTGTGGGCGTGGTCTGTGTTGTCCATAGATTCAAATGATTACTAATTTTACCATAAACTTTAATAGTTTTTTTTTTTTTTTTTTTTTTTTTTTTAACCTTTTGTGTCCCACTGCTGGGCAAAGGTCTCCCCCAAATTCTTCCACAGATCTCGATCCAGAGCCAAAGACTGCCAATCCCTTGTGTAGTTCACAAAGTCGTCGCACCATCTCTTTTTGGGTCTTCCTCTTTGACGGCATCCGTCCGTGGGTATCCACCGAGTAACAATATGAGCCCACTTGTTAGGGTGCATCCTGCATACGTGACCCGCCCACTCCCACCTCAGCTTGGCAGCTTTCTCACCTACATCTGCTATTCCGGTCCTGGAGCGAATAACTGTATTTCTGACTTTATCTATTAGTTTGATTTTCAGAATACTTCGCTCCATCGCCCTTTGGCAAACCTTGAGTTTGGACTTCTGATGTTCAGTAAGTGACCAGGTCTGTGCACCATAGGTTAGGATAGGCAGAATGCAAACGTCAACAAGTTTCCGCTTCAGTGAGATAGGAAGGTCTCCCTTCATAAACGCTTTCATGGACCAGAAGCTCTTCCAGGCATTACCTATGCGGCGTTCTACTTCCTTGTCTTGCCTGTTTTCAAACGAGACTATCTGGCCCAAATATATGTACTCGTCAACGTATTGCACTTCCTGTCCGTCGATCACTATCCCATTCCTTGTGCCATTAGTCATTACTTTGGTTTTCGACCTATTCATCATAAGTCCAACTTCAAGGCTTGCCGCACTCAGTTGTTCGAGCATTATTTTTAGCTCGGCAGATGTATTGGCGAACAGAACAATATCGTCAGCGAAACGCAAATTAGTAAGTCTTTTTTTCACCGATGACCACTCCGCTCGATATCCAGGAACTAGCCAGGCCTCTGAATATTTGTTCCAGTGTACTCGTGAAGAGCTTGGGAGAAAGCGGATCACCCTGTTTGACTCCCTTAAAAATCTTAAAAGGTGGTCCGGCACTATGCAATTTTATATTGGCCGTGCTTTGCTGATAAATGATTTGAAGCAGGTCTATGTATGTGGGTTCTATTTGTTGTCGGCGAAGAGCGTCAAAAATAGCGGCATGTGTCAGACTGTCAAATGCTTTTGAGTAGTCGACGAAAGCTAGATAAAGAGGCTTGTTGAACTCATTAAACTTCTCTATCAACTGATTGACGGCATGCAAGTGGTCTGTGGTTGAGAAGTTCGATCGAAATCCTGCTTGTTCTGGAGGCTGATTTTCGTCTAGTCTAAAGGTGATTCTGTTCAAAATTATTTTTGTGAGCAACTTATAGACATGTGAGGTAAGGCTAATTGGTCTATAATTATTGACATCTGTCTTTTTACCTTTCTTGAACAGCAGGATTATATTGGAGTGACATAGCATGTCTCCCGTTAACAAAATATTGTTTAGTAAATCCGCCAGATAGGGTCGCAGGATTCGCTTTCCTAGCTTAAGAACCTCCGTAGTTACACCGTCCTCTCCGGGACTTTTGCTGTATTTCATGGATTTGATGGCAGTGTCCACTTCAAGTTCCGTTATGAGAGGAACGTCATCACCACAGCGGTACTCTACAAATGGTGCGGAGTTTGAATCATCAGAATACAGGGTCTTATAGTAATCAGAACAGATACTCATAATCTTGGCACGACTGCTATGCTTTTTACCTTCTCCGTCTTGCAAACTAGTGATCCAGGTTTTTGTTCTTGTATATCCCTCTTTTGCTGTTTTCAATGAAGTGCTTTTTTGTAATGCTGTTTTGACAAGATGTGTGTTATAATTTCTTATGTCTGATCTGATACTCCGTTTAGTTTTTTTGTCTATAGATTTGTATTCCGTTGAACAAATATCTGTAGCTAGTCTTTTATTAATGAGGTCTTGTGTACCTTTCGTCAGTTTCCCTTCTTTCCTTTTTTCTTGCTTTATTTTACTGCTAGCAAGTTTTATTCCGGATAAGATTATCTTGTATCGGGCATCGGCACTTTTAGGAATATCATCTACTGTTAGGTTCTTAAAATAGTTTGAAAGTTCCAAGTTGAAAGTTTCGAAATTATTTGATAGGCAATTGTAATCCAGTCGTTTAATCCGATCTTTAAATATTATTTTTCTATGTAGTTTGAAATGAAATTTTATCCTAGCTCTTACAGGTCTATGATCAGAACTGAATTTAATTTGGTTTATTGCTGTTAAATCTTTAATGACATTGAGATCCGAGGAAAGCATAAAATCTATCTCGTTTCTATATCTATTAGCAGGTGAAGTCCATGTCCAACGGCGGTGAGGCTTTTTGTAAAAGAAACTATTAGCTACTCTTAAGTTTTGACCAAAAGCAAAAGATAACAGACGAGTTCCGCGGTCATTTCGCACTCCTAGTCCGTGAGGTCCTACCACTTGAAAGCTATCGGTTACTTGTCTAGTTCCGATTTTCGCATTGAAATCTCCGAGTACGAACGTCCACGTCCCCCGCTGCTCGTCACAGGCTTTATTTAAAAGGTCGTAAAAATCCTCTACGTCATCGTCACTATGATTGGTTGTTGGAGCATAAGCTTGGATAAGAGTAACGAACTTTTTTGGTGTCAACCGCAACTTAACTGCTGCGACTCTTTCCGAATAGCCAACAAATTCTATGATATTGTTCTTCCACTTTCTCGACACCAGAAACCCCACTCCATGCAGACCATCGGTTTCACCAAAATGATAGAATACATTACCGTTCCTCTCTTCAGTCTGTTCGCCATTTCTTCTCACCTCCGACATGCCCACCACATCCCAGTTGATGTCATTTAGTGCGTTTTCAAGTTCAACAAGCCGGTCGTCGGATAGTAACGTGCGAACGTTGTAAGTCAAAATGTTGAGTGTGTCAGTATCCGTTATTACTTTTGCCTGGGTCGTTTGACGGATGATCGATCTCGCTCGGAGATTTTTCGCACCCCTGGCGCCAGGACTGCCCTGGCTACCGTCATTGCTCGGAAAGTCTCTGGCACCGCCGAGCACTTGGGGCCTTCGATTTAGTTGTGTAGTCATTTCTGTTTGGGGGGATTTGGACCTTGACCCACCACGCTGGTCCAATGCGGGTTGGTGGGTTCAGATGGTGCCAGAGCCTCGTTCGCTGTTTGGCAGGATGTACCGCGTGCAGGTGAGGTTGACTTGGACTTCAAAGATGTTATGAAGCCCCTTACATCCCCTTTAATAGTAACTATCTCAAATAGTTGATTGTTATACAAGGGGCTAAAATGACCCATTATATACGAGGTAATTTTACTCCCGAGCTTTAGCGAGGGAGTAAATAGAAACCGAGTTTTAATGGGTTTTTAGCGCCGAGTGTTACACTCTGCTTTTTACTACGAATGCGAGAAAATAAAACAATCCAATACAATATGAATTGGTTTATTTTATTTAAAATTAACACATTAGATGCTTTAACGACACCCAAGGGAAGAGAATGGTTGGTAGTATTATTTTGATGAGCCCATCGTCGCTCGATGCTGTTGGATAGTAGATATCTGCAGTCTTTCCATCTCTTCCCTTGGGTGTCGTCAAAGGCGACTAACGGACTAAAGACTACACATACATCTAACAGCATAGAGCGGCGATGGGCTCATCAAAATAATATTACCAACCCTTTACTTTTCTTCGATTTGGTAAAAGGGAACTAACGGACTAAAGACTGCACATACATCCAACAGCATAGAGCGACGATGGGCTCATCAAATTAATACTACCAACCTCTCTCTTCTCTTCGGTGTCGTAAAAGGCGACTAATGGACTAAAGACTGCTCGTACATCCAACAGCATAGAGCGGCGATGGGCTCATAAAAATAATACTACCAACCCCTCCCTTCCCTTGGGTCTCGTAAAAGGCGACTAATGGACTAAATACTGCACATACATACACCAGCATAGAGCGGCGATGGGCTCATCAATATAATACTACCAACCCCTCTCTTCCCCTGAGTGTCGTAAAAGCGACTAACGGGCTAAAGGCTCACCACCTAAGCACATGTGCAGACTGTGCAGTTTTTTCTTGCTGAAGCGTGGTCTGTGTTATCTCAAAAAAGTTGTTTATATAAGTAAACAGTAATAAGTCGAGTCTTTATTCATGATTATTCTACATAAGACTAAATACTTTTTCGTTTTTGTAGGCTCATTGTCATAAGACAGACAAAAATTTAAAAAAAAATTACTTTTTCCCCTAGGGCGAGAAAATCTATTTTAGCCCCGCTCTAGAACGCTACAATGACGGTCTTTTTGAGCAAGAGGAGTGAAAAAAATGTTGATCTAAGTAAACAGTAATATGTCGAGTCTTTATTCATGATTATTCTACATATGACTAAACACTTTTAGTTTTTGTAGACTCATTGTCATGTAACAGACAAAAATTTTAAAAAAAAATACTTTTTCCTCTAGGGCAAGAAAAGCTATTTTAGCCTCGCTTTACAACGCTACAGTGACTGAATGAATGAGGTATTTTTGAGCAAGAGGAGTGAAAATATTATTTCAAACATTGTCTATGAATTTTTTCAAAACGAATACTTCCTTGATTTGCCGGTGGCGGCACTGACACTGAGAGCATTATCACTGACAAGTGGGGATGCGTTCATAGAAAATGTATGAAAAACACTGTGCCGGTCTCAGACCATAGAAGGGAATCCCTTCTATGATCTTAGGTGCCGGTACTGTGTCGGAACTGTGGCTTCACTGTTATGTGTAAAGCAACCTTTAACCTATAATAATACCCGAATCATAGCTATACACCTGTTCTCAGTTTCATTAAAATCCGTCCAGCGGCTTTTGTGTGATGGGCGTCAAACAAACAGACAAAAATTCCAAAATTGATTCTAATGTTCACGATTCAGCCCCTAGATTATGTTTTTAGCAAATATTTTCAATGTTAGTACAGACACGAAAAGTTTACATTTCAGGAACATAGGTCAAAATGAAAAAAATAGCTTTTCAATACTTAAGTCAATCAGCTGATTGCGCATTTTGTATAGGGAAAAGTAATAAATTTTCGACCCATGTTCCTTATGGAAAGTTGTTCAGTTTCATCGGTAGAATCCCCTTGATATATTGTCAGCTAACATTTTTACACCTTATTATAGATCACAAATATAAGTAAACATGATATAACATAGAACTAGGTTAAGTATATAGTAACTTTGTAAGACAAATGAAATAGTTTACCTTTAAAATAAAAGACAATAACAATAAATTCACATGATAAAAATCACAACCACGGGGACTTTATTCTTGTATAAGCGGTAACACTGAATGGCGTTTATTGTTCATATTATTTTATGATGAAATTTCGAAATTATACGATACTTACTAATGGTATGTGATCCCAGTGTCCTTCTTATTTTTAGAAGTATTATTTTTACACAGTTTTACTACGCAAACTGGCATTTTAGTTTGAATTAAGCCCAAAATTGAATAAAACATTCGGGACGTACACGTCACCCACAGCTGTCAGTGTGACTGACTCGGGTACGCCGATTTCGGCGTAGTCTTTGTTGCCGCATTTGACAAGTACGACGGAGGTATCTAGTCGAGCGCAGCGAGACCAATCATTAATCTAAGGGTAAAACATTAAATTCATATAAAATATTTTTCCATTCGAATCTAAGATACTTTTTTGAGTCCTCATGAATTTTAATAAAAAAATAAGCATCTTTAATGTCTATTGTTGACATATAACAACCTTTTGAAATAAGTTTTACTACTGTCCGAAAGTCTTCCAACTTTTCGGGGATAACTCGACCGTGCATGTAATAAATACATTATCTATGGCTTTTTTTTGCTATCAATTGTCACGTAAACGCATGGACGTCATATACTAAAATTTATTCAAACTTTTCAAATTAAGAATCAAGCGTGTTTGACCGTTCGGTTTTGGAACTAAAAATATGCTAGATATAAATTGATCATCAATTGGTTTGCATTTAGATATAGCACCCTTACATAGTAGACCATAGATAGATGCATAAAAGTTCTTTATTTCTGAGTTAGAATAGCTCTGATATTGCGGCATGTTGGTCTGAAATGGTGTTAGAGAAAAAGGAATTTTATAAGACTTTATATAAGAACGAACAGTCTGATCTTTTGTTAATAATGACCACTGGGTTAGATAATTAGACGGCCTACCAGCATAATTTACCGTTTCGTCTACTGGCGACCGCGAACTGTGCTCGAGCGTCCGCGTGATGGTCTCGATGCGGGCGCGGGCGGTTGTCTCATCATCGGGGTTGCAGACTCCCTCGCCCTGGGTGGCCCCGTTGGTCTGCGAGACGGGGCTGGCGCCTTCCAGTTTAAATTCTTGCTAGGCGGTGGAAGCTTGGGCCTATATGTGGTGTTGGAATTTCTGGGCGGCGCAACATTTTTCAACTCAGCTCCTGACTTATTAATAGCCTTCGCTGCCTTTAATTTGTCTGCAAGCTCATGTCCAAAAAGCAAGTTATCAATTTTCGTCAGTTGTATCTGATCTTTTAGATCTTTTTTCAAAACAGCCGTAATGAAATGGCGTCTGGTGACAGATGCATTGTGCTGAGAATCACACAGGATACGGCCTGTGTCCATTAACAGTTTTAACAATATCGGATCTTTTGTGTCTTTGGTCAGAAGGACACTAATAGCCTCTCTAATGCACGCAATAGCGTTGCCTATCTGCCTTTACTTGGCCAGCATAGCTTTATCTCGCTTGATCATTTGTTTATTGAGAGCCGCTTTAATCTCCGGATTCAAGGACGGAACGTCTATCAATTTACAATTTTCTGGGGCTAAATGAGATCCCAGTAATTCTTTACGGCATTCTGTAGTTAAGCCAGTAGTGGCTATAAATTCAAAACGAACGGCTAAGTCCTTTTGTATATTCTTTCCATAAGCTACAGTGGCAGAAGGATCTGCTCCTAGAATTTCTAAGGAGACCTCATCCAACTCTGGGATTTGCTCCTCCTCGTTCTCGACAGTAAAAGGCTGCACGCTGTCAAATAGCCGAGAAGGTTCCATTATATCAAGCGCGTGTGGAATCTGTTGCGAGTCCGTTTGTGATGCGCTTGTTGACGGTATTGGCTCAAACTCAATAAAGTCATCGCTGATGAGATTCTTATGTCATATTATCAGTTATGTCATCTGAAACCGGAAATTTATTCTTTATTTCTTTAAAAAAAGAAAAAGTATAATTATAATATAACCTACTTATTAATGTTTTTTTAATAAATTTTAGAGTTTTATTAACGCTTATCCCCTTGAGGATCGTAAAACCAGACACAATAAAAAATATATTGTGTCGCGACCGCCGGCTGTCTTATAATCCTTGCCTATTAAATATACTAAAGAAAAATTTTAAACACTGAACAATTTTACTTTATTACCTACTAATTTTATTTAACAAAAATATATCAATTTACTAGTGATGGTGTAAAAAAATAATAAGAAAATTAATGAACCATGTACAATTATAACGTAGCGGGTAAGGTGAACTCACGCGTGGCACCGTAAACCCGAATTTAGTTATAACATCGAACGATTACAGCGGGTGAGGTGAACTCAAACGTTGCACCGTGAACCCCTATTCAACAGCAATTTTGATAAAAGTATCGTCCGATTACAGCGGGTAAGGTGAACTCAATCGTTGCACCGTGAACCCCTATTCAATCGTCCGATTACAGCGGGTAAGGTGAACTCAATCGTTGCACCGTAAACCCGAGATTAAAGCATAATTTCAAATAGTTATGCGAACAAAAGGTAAGATGAACTCAAAAAACGTTACACCGTGAACCCCAGAGCGAAAACCTATTGTTTTCTGTATACCTGAATAGGTATGCATTTAACATTTTTATCACTTTTATTCTCCTAATATCACTTATTGCGAACAAAAAATAAAAATTACCTTGAGGTGCATCCGACAAATGCAACGAATCCGAAGAAGATGATATTCTGCGTCGTCGTCCTTTTAATAGTTTTCTTTCTAACTTCTTTATTTTTTCTTTAATGTAACTTCTGGAATCGATATCCTCACGCTTTCTTTTAGGCATTTTAAATTAAAAGAGCACTATAATATAGGAACACAGTAAGAAAGTGCGTAGCGGCGGATCACTGAAATGTGAATGAGGTAAGGAGCGCAGATCAAATATAAGGTAGTGTCAAGGTACCCTCTTTGTTTTTATTTTTTTAAACTAAGTGCATAGAAGGCGACATTGTATGTGGGACTACAAGTGTATTTATTAATCTCGAGAACGAAACACAGAAGTATAGTTATAAATATCTTTATTTTTGAAATTTTGCATTTACAGATGAAGAATAAAATGTTTACTAGAAAAAAACAACCAGTCTCAGGAAAGACAAGATAATTTATTTCTGTATAAAAACTTAGCCTAGTTACAAAAGTCTTATGTTAAGTAGGTACAATCTAAGGGTACAATAGTACACGCTTCATAAATCATGAGTAGGCATCTCGATAGCGTATTCTTTGTTGATGATGATCGGTGATCGTGATATCCCATCGTGATTCAGGAATTATATCATCGTTACATACTGCTTCTGCAGTGTATCGTGTCGTTATAGACATACACTGGCCTGCAAAAATAAGTACTTACCTATCACACTTTTAAAATTCAGTTTTTTTCTAAACTATAGAAGTAAGAGATTTAAAATGGAAAACGTTTTATATCAATTTTTATCAGCTTTCTTTTCTTTTGTTTTACAAAATTAAACTCTTTTTCGAGTCCTTTTTGTTTCGAAAGTATATCTTGTGTACTTAAAAAGTTATAGCAATTTTAAAAGTGTGATACTTTTTTTGCAGGCCAGTGTAGTACCTATTAGATTAGCTACTCGTAGTTCGGCAACAATGGCGCAAGTGTCGAGCGCAAGAATTGACTAAGAGGGTAGACCGTTTGTCTGCTCATAAATAACTGCCCGCAGCAAGTTCTGTACATCCGTGACCACCGCATACACCATGGTGCGGCCACGGTGCATGCAACAAAAACGATTTAGGATCTAATTCGTCAAGCAGAAAGATAGTTACAAAATAGTCAAGTGAAAAGAAGGTACCAATTGGTCAAGTATTTGTACCGCGTGCTTTGGTTCTGATTTGCCCAATTGGAACTTTCTTTACACTTGACCAATTGTAACTTTCTTTCTGCTTGACGAATTAGCAATTGGAACACAAAAACGTCATGAAAATAATCCCATTTCATCATCATCAGCTTCTTTCTCTTACTTTCACTTCACTTACATTCTTTATTATTGCACTCAGTCCTTTCTTACCCATGTAATTTTTCACACACCATACTTCTTTGCTTTATCCTTTTCCTATGGTTCCACCACATTCATATCTAACATCTTTCTAGTAACATGACATTCTTTCTTATAATCCTTTATACCTATTACGATAATACGAGGGACCATAATAGTTTCAATCTATCAAAATAAACTGCAACTGCAACAAAAGTTTAGCAATAAACGCAATAAAAATATAAGGTTGGCATAATAGAATTTCTTTTCTATCAGACGTACGTGAGTAAAGTTGTACAAAATCTCTATTCCAAGCACACGTTTTTATTCGAAGTAGCAATATGAGTTGTGTTAGCTTCAAGTGCAGACGTTAGTCAAGTCTCAAGAAGTACTGCGGCCTCGTGTGAATTGTTAAGTTAGAAATTTCTAGAGCGACAGTAAGCCTTTTCAACTTGAATTCTGTTCTTGTGTGTAGTTCTCTAGGTACTTATAATATGTACGCTTAAAGGTTCTTCGCTTCACCTAGTTAGAAAGTTTATAGTACAAAAACGTGCGAAATACATTAATACATAATAATCACGACTATTATCCCCGAAGGGTTAGTCAGAGACTGGGCAATGAGGACAGCAAAAGTATAAAAGTTTTTTATCATTTTTGTTTTAAAGAAAACAACAGATAAACCTCAGAGTTTTCTTACCAGCTCTTCTTGTTTGATTCAGTATTTTAGTTTTAACTAAATTTAATTATAACATGAATTTAGGTTATTTTAACTATGTGTGTGTGGCCGTTTTTTTATTAAAAGAATACGACCAAACATATCTCGGCAATTGGGTGTCATATAAGGCGATTAAAGGACTAAATACTGCACTTCCTTCCAACAGCATAAAGCGGCGATGTTCCACCACCTATCAATACGAATACGACCAACCCATCTTATCAATAATTGGGTGCCACAAAAGGCGATTAAGGGCCGATTTTTCAACAGTCAGATAAAACTTATTTGTCTGTTAAAGTATTGCACAACCATTTTGAAAATCTATTGTCATCAGTCTTTTCTTTCTTTACAGGTGAGATTTTAGTTTGATTGTGTTATACTTTATCAGACGGATAAGTTTTAACCGAGGATTGAAAAATCAGCCCTAAAGGACTAAGACTGCACTTACTTCCAACAGCATAAAGCGGCGATGTTCCACCACCTATCAATACGAATACGACCAACCCATCTTATCAATAATTGGGTGCCACAAAAGGCGATTAAAGGACTAAGACTGCACTTACTTCCAACAGCATACAGCGGCAATGTTCCACCACCTATCAATACGACCAACCCATCTTATCAATAATTGGGTGCCACAAAAGGCGATTAAAGGACTAAAGACTGCACTAACTTCCAACAGCATACAGCGGCAATGTTCCACCACCTATCAATACGACCAACCCATCTCATCAATAATTGGGTGCCACAAAAGGCGATTAAAGGACTAAAGACTGCACTTACTTCCAACAGCATACAGCGGCAATGTTCCACCACCTATCAATACGACCAACCCATCTTGTCAATAATTGGGTGCCACAAAAGGCGGTTAAAGGACTAAAGACTGCACTTACTTCCAACAGCATAAAGCGGCAATGTTGCACCACCTAACAATACGACAAACCCATCTTGTCAATAATTGGGTGCCACAAAAGGCGATTAAAGGACTAAAGACTGCACTTACTTCCAAGAGCATAAAGCGGCGATGTAACACCACCCTAGTAAGAGTCATCTGTCAAAATACCTTATGTACTCACGTAACTAACCCAAGGAGAATCTAGATCCTCAGAGAGCACATTGTTTGTACCTGAGGGCCTATTTCTCTCTTTCAGTTTCAACAGTATAGTTCTTATTACCTATGACACTGAGCACATGTGCAGTAGTTCTTTGGTGAAACGTGGAGTGTGGTAGTGCACAGCTTTTGCGGTCCTCATTGCCTAGTCTCTGACTAACCCTTCGAGGATAAATAGTCGACTATCCATATGACTTTAATAAAATAAATAATTTGACTTTAATACTTAGTCTTCTTTTTCCAAGTGCAACATAACATTTTAATAATACTTAAGGGGATCCTGCACGAAATTGTGAAAATTTACGTATTTTTAAGTTACTTGTACTATGCGCTGAATTAGTTAAATACATCAAAAGAACTTACGTAAGTAAGCCAAGGGCATTGCCTTTTTGAAATTTGAAACAAATTCTTTAAACAATAACAAACGATACATAAATCTAATGACTTCTAGAAACATTTTTTTTCGACAACTTTCTTAATTTTACGCATGAAACAATAATTCTTACATGAAAATATTGGTATTGATATTCCGCAGGTTAAATAAATGGTTAATAATGGTTATTCCCCCATCTTAAAAAAGTAAATTTTAATTTTTAACACAAGCGCGTTATAGTTTTGTACATTTCGCAGAATAAAAACATTGCTCTAAGTCCAGGGATGCACAGACTACGGCCCGCGGGCCGCATGCGGCCCGCCGGTCGAATACTGGTGGCCCGCCGACAGCAAAAATAATACTCTCGTACATTCGAAAATATTGAGTTCTATTCCAGAATAAAACCAATAACAAATGTTCGAAAAGTAGTACTTCTGGTGGCCCACCATCAGTTCATAATTTGCCCGAGTGGCCCCTAGTCTTAATAAGTCTGTGCATCCATGGCCCAGGGATGCACAGACTACGGCCCGCGGGCCGCATGCGGCCCGCCGGTCGAATACTGGTGGCCCGCCGACAGCAAAAATAATACTCTCGTACATTCGAAAATATTGAGTTCTATTCCAGAATATCAATTTTTCATTGTCTTTAATTACCTATACTTCTGGTGGCCCACCATCAGTTCATAATTTGCCCGAGTGGCCCCTAGTCTTAATAAGTCTGTGCATCCACTAATCAAATTACTAGGTCTGAAACTTCAAAGCAGAATTGTTCTAATTTTAAATATCAATATGATTGATTTTGCTTTGAAGAGACATGTCAGTTTTTGCGATTGCGCGGCACTCCCTTAAGAGGGTTTACGCATTTCGGTTTTCCATACAAACTTCCAAGTCGAAATTTTTAAAAACCATTAAGCCAATTTCAATAAAACTTTGCATGCTAAAGTAACATACAGAGATCTAAATAGTTTGTTGAAAACATTTTTAAAAACGTTTAAATAACTGAGTTAATGTGATTTTAAACTTTCTATAGTGGACTTTAAGTCGCAATTACTCAGCTAAGTAAACCTTTTTTAAAAATGTTTTCAACAAACCATTTAGATCCCTGTACTTTAACTTTAGCATGCAAAGTTTCATTAAAATTGGTTTATTGGTTTTTAAAAATGTCGACTTGGAAGTTTGTATGGGAAACCGAAATGCGTAAACCCTCTTAAAGATTTATTTTTTTTATAGATTCTTTTAAGGATTTTAGTTTTTAGTCCATTATTGTTGTTTAGTTTTTGTGTAAATAAAGTGTACTTTTATTGGCCAAAATGCTACCATTAAACTTGCACATTTTAATAACGAATGAAAGAATCCTGTATTCTTCAAGCTCTTCATCTCTACTCTTCGTCCGTAAGCAACAAAATAAATATAAAAACACATTTAATAATAGTAATGTCGTAAAATCTGGGACGATATTAGAAGTGTTCGGACCCTTCAAGAGTCCTTTGAGTAATATTGGATGTCTTTCGGCCGTGTTGCCAAAATGTTCTAATACTCGCGACAAAATTATGAGGAGTTTGCCCATCAATCAGGGCTAACAACCGAACTTATTAAGGCCGCTTCGACATTGTGATGTATTGCGGAAACGCATTATTTCGTGGTATTGCAATTAGTTCTCTTGGAGCAATTAATTATCTTGTAATATATTATCAGGAATAAATTCATTAAATCTTTTTAAATGATAATATTATACATTAATAAAGTAGATTCAAGTAGTTGGAACTATTTTGGCTTGAACAGATCGTCGTCACTTTGTAGTAAAAAAATTGCATGATACTAATTTTTATTTTATATATTTTAAGTCAAATTGTTTTCTTCTCAGGGATTTCCGAATTAATGCTCTCAGGCAAAGAAATTTAAATTTGTTTTAAACGTAACATTTTTTCAAATAATTAAAACCAGAGTGGCAAAACCATTGGCAGTGAAAATACAGGCTCTCAGAAGTAGCTTATCACTTTAGTACCTTAACAAACTAACTGTCTGGGAACAATCGCTCTCTCATGCAACCATTCTGTTTGAACGCAGTGTAGTTAGTATGACAAAGTACTAAAGTGCAAAGCTACTTCTAAAGCTGACCGTACTTCTCATTTTCAGAGGGATAGGTATATCCTGTAATATTTGCAACCGCATAATATTTTTAAGTTTTCTCACTGAGAGCATTCAGTAATCTTTCACAATGTACGAGGATCCATGGTACCGAAGCTCGACAAATCCCCTTAGGAAGTGAGCTGCGTTAAATGTGCCGCCACCGCAAACTGCATGAATTCAAATATTTAGACATATGTACACACGTAAGTACACATAGACATACTCACATTAATTTTTGTGTCTTGTTATTATTACTGTTATTTTTTTCTTATATTATTATCTAAGCTATATTGTTAGACGTAGTTATAGTTCGGGCGGGGATCCTGGAGACCTGAAATCCAGGTTTATCCTATATTGGGCTCCAGTCCTCCCGATATTATATGTTTTTTCTAACTCCAATTTTTACCTGTTAGAAACATTTACTTCGTTGTTAAGCAAAACATGTAATTATTCTGGTGGAAAATAAAGAAATTATTATAATTAATTTATTATTATTATTTAAATATTTTATTCTGTTTCGTAAGCACCAGAATTAACCATTAGCAATCATGCAACACGATCCGTAGAACCACTGAACAGTTAAAACTTCTTTATCTATTCCGCGCGTGCGTAAATCGCAAACACGAATAAGGCAAAAATTCAAACCTATGACACAGTATCAATATTTAGCTTAAATTTATACTGTGCCTATGATTAACTGAATAGCTTAAAAGTATGAAACCCTTTTACAATCGATCACATTAAAAAAAATATAAATTAAATTATGAAAGTAATTCGAGAAGGAATTCAATATTTTCATTAATTTCGACCGGCTTCTACGGTTAAAAATCACACTTATTTATGAAAAGAGTTCTTCATTTCATTTTGTAGTAGCTCTTATAGATTCTTTAATGTAAAAGCTTTTGCACTGTTTCGTTTATATAGTCTCCATTTCCAAATCAATCTTCCCAACTTGTTTCAAACTGATGAAGTTGCATTGTTTTGTGAAAACTTAATATCGAGAAAGGTTCACGGGAAATATTCTCTTTTTATTACAGCAACAAAATAATGTTCCGCCCATTTAATTTTCTACAAAGTAATTAATAATAGAGAATCATTAGTAAGAAGTTTGAAATGTTTGGGAGCGAGGTTCTATATTTTTCTATTTAAACTGAAAGGATTTCATAAAAAATTATAATTTAGGTAAAATAAGTTGTTGATATATATTGCTGCCTAGCCTGTATGCCGCACGGTACTTCTCTATGTATACTAACACACTTCCAAAAAAGCAACAGTATGTATTTAGTACTTAATTAAATGAAATATAAGTAAATTTAAACTTAGAGTAGTTCATTAATTTAAATTTAAGTAGTTTACTTGCTTCCAAGTGATCTGTGCTTGCATGTCGTGGCAGTTTGTGACAAAGGTTACCTAATCATGTGTATTTGATATTTAATAGTGTGAGACTTGTGAACTATACTTGTAATTCAACAGAACATTTTTAAACACTGAAAAAATACGACAACCTCAGGCGGGAATCGAACTCAGAGGTGAAAACTTTTTAGATTTGATGTAGCAATGTTGACTAAAAAACATAAGCATCAAGCACTGACAAATTTCGACGGGTGAAAACCACATCTCGGTAGCCAAGTGGTTAAGGCAGCCACCCGGTATGCGGAAAGTGCGTGGTTCGATTCCCGCCTGAGGTTGTCGTCTTTTTTCAGTGTTTAAAATTTTACTAAAAGTACCTATATTTAAGCGTTAATAAAACGCTAAAATATATTAAAAAAAAAACATTAATAGAACATTTGCTGTTGGAATTGTAACTAAATATCTCTTGGAGAACTGTTAGGTGGTAGCATTTGGTAAGAAGACCATATTATTACTTTCCCATGATTGCAGTGACCTATCTTGCAAGCACTTAACCGCCTTCGCATTGGCGTGGGTCACTGCAAGTTCAATTAGAAGGTTAAGTTAGTCTTTGTCGTGATACTTCGGGAGATTCAGGTTGTTATCGCAACGTAAGATGGCATCCACGAACCCGCATTGGGCCAGCGTGGTAGGAAAATAAAGAAATATAGAAAGTCACTGGACAAGATTTATGAAACACTTTATTCATCTGAATGTTGGTGCTGTAACACTCGTAAAGGTTGGGGGGCGTTGGTTATTAAATAACAACATCCTTTACTTAATATATGACTTCATATTTATTTACAAGGTTTAAATTATATTACATTATTAAATATCAAAATAACATGGTCAGTCTACCCATGTTGGCACTTCAGATCGATCTCCTCAATTCCACGTTTGACATCTTGTCAAACGTGGAATTGAGGTTATGTTTTATTTTTGAATTACTACAAAGTAAAACCTGCCAGCGCCCTAACACAGTATTTAAACTCTACAGTACCGTCGCCGAGTGTAAACATCTCATCTTGAGACCGCTTTAAGCGATAAAACCGCCTTTGCCTACATTAGTTTTAATATGCTTATTTTATGTTTTCTACATTTTTGTGTGTGCAATAAAGCATTTTATCTATCTATCTTACTTTAGGGTTTTTTATAGATTATTATTAATGTGCAGTTAACACATTAATAATAGTCCTGTTAAGACATCCTGTCTTTTTTTTATATAAAAGAGGTAGGCAAACGTGATGGCGGGTCACTGGATGGAGAGTAATCACCGCTGCCATAGACATCCGCAAGACCAGAGGAATCGCAGACGCGTTGCCGGCCTTTAAGGGAGGAATAAGTTTTAGGAAGAAATAGGAATTGGGAAGAGGGGCGGGGGGAAGGGGCATTGAACCACGATTTCTCGCGTTCATTCCGAGCATCTATCCGCTCGGCTACTGACGCCTTAAATTAGTTTGATTCCTAGGGTTATATGGGATACAGTTCCTGTTTCTTGAAGTTGTCATTTACATGTAAATTCTACAGACTAACGGACTAAATACTGCACATACATCCTACAGCATAGAGCGGCGATGGACTCACCACCTGTCACGCTGACCTCATGTGCGGGCGCTATTTCGTGAAAAGTGGACTATGGTTGAGGACTGCTTTTGCTGTCCTCATTGCCTACTCTCTGATTGACCCTGCGGGCATAATAGTCGTAATTATGTGTAGTATGTATGTAAATTCTACGATATTCTTCTGGAAGTAGTCGCATTAGAGACGCCTAGAATGCTAGGAAGCCATTTTAACTTTAAGATCTATTCATCATCAGCCAGAAGACGTCCACTGCTGGACAAAGGCCTCCCCCAAAGATCTCCAACACGACCGGCCTTGTGCTGCTTGCATCCAGCGGCTACCCGCGACTTTCAACAGATCGTCGGACCACCTTGTTGGAGGCCTGCCCACACTGCGTCTTCCGGTGCGCGGTCGCCACTCGAGAACCGTTTTGCCCCAACGGCCATCGGTTATACGGGCGATGTGCCCTGCCCATTGTCACTTGAGCTTGGCGACTCTTCGGGCTATGTCGGTTACTTTAGTTCGTCTACGAATCTCCTCATTTCTGATTCGATCACGTAGAGAAACCCCGAGCATAGCCCTCTCCATTGCTCTTTGCGTGATTTTGAGCCTGTTAATTAGGCCCATAGTGAGTAGCGACCACGTTTCGGTGCCGTATGTCATCACTGGCAACACACACTGGTCGAAGACTTTCGTCTTGAGACACTGCGGTATTTTGGACGAGAAGATATTTCGTAGCTTTCCGAACGCTGCCCAGCCGAGTTGGATTCGACGATAGACCTCTTTCTTAAAGTTGGACTTACCTAACTGGACTGTTTGTCCCAGGTATACATATTCGATAACAACTTCAAGAGCAGAGTCTCCACCCTTCAGAGGAGTGGGTACGACACGTGAGTTAGACATGATTTTTGTCTTCTTTATGTTCATTTTTAGGCCCACTTGTTGAGAGACGCTGAAGATCTATAGCCGTGTTTAATTATAACCCCTGGAATCAAAGTACGTGATTCGACCTTTTGCAATTTAATGTCCATTTTGAAGTCAGCTGTCGTAACACCAGATACAATAGAAATTCAATTGTTTGCATCCTGTTGGCAACATAATCATTAATGCCTTTGCATTTATTATAGGTTTTAGTGCGAAAGAGGGGGTACATATATCGTTCGCTCTCTCTTCTCTGCCTCCATCTTGTGTAATCACGCGATATTCGTAGCTCCGTATAAAATAATTTGTAATTTATTGTAATTTCTTCGTTTCTTTCGTTCCTTTGTCGCACTTCCAAAAGATGGAATAGTCTACCAGCACACGTATTCCTTCCTACCTATGACATAGGGTCCTTCAAACGAGGCGTGAAGAGGCACTTTGTGAGCCGGCGGAGTGAGGGTGACTGGTGCTACGTCTCTTACGCTGCACCAGTTGTCCTCGCGCCTGGACTTTATTTCCACTTAAAATCTGGTGGAGTGGGGTCATTTGCCGGGCTTTGTATAAAAAAAATAGTATAATTGTCCTACAAAAGGCATTAAAAGTCATCTCAGTATCATCATCATCATCATCACCAGCCTGAAGACGTCCACTGCTGAACATAGGCCTCCCCCTTTGACCTCCATCCTGACCGACAACTCGCCACTCGCATCCACCGGTTGC
Organism: Scoparia ambigualis; assembly: GCA_963921215.1. Lineage (NCBI taxonomy): Eukaryota > Metazoa > Arthropoda > Insecta > Lepidoptera > Crambidae > Scoparia > Scoparia ambigualis. Next base: position 22,862,007 of record OY992521.1, on the reverse strand, counting down.
CTGCGACTCTCACGATGTCGTCGGTCCATCTAGTGGGAGGCCTACCAACACTGCGTCTTCCAGTGCGTGGTCTCCACTCGAGCACCTTTCTTCCCCAACGGTTGTCGGTTCGTCGAGCGATGTGGCCTGCCCATTGCCACTTCAGCTTGCAAATCTTACGAGCTATGTCGGCAACTCCGGTTCTTTGGCGAATATCCTCGTTTCGGATTCTATCGCGCAAAGAAACTCCGAGCATAGCTCTCTCCATTGCTCGCTGTGTGACTCTGAGCTTTTCTAAAAGGCCAACAGTTAAGGACCACGTTTCGGTGCCATATGTCATCACCGGCAACACACATTGGTTAAAGACCTTTGTCTTTAGGCACTGCGGAATCTTCGATGCAAAGATATCTCGTAATTTCCCGAACGCTGCCCATCCGAGTTGGATTCTCCGGGCGACCTCTTTGTCGAGGTTGGACCTACCTAACTGGACAATCTGTCCTAAGTAGGTGTAGTGGTCGACAACTTCGATAGTATCGCTCCCAACAATTACCGGTACGGGTTCAACATGGACATTCGACATGATCTTCGTCTTGTCCATGTTCATTTTAAGACCCACCTGTTGGGATACGATATTGAGGTCGCTGAGCATGGTGTTGAGGTTCTCCAGCGACTCCGCCATTATGACTATATCATCGGCAAAACGAAGGTGAGTGATGTATTCGCCATTAATGTTGATGCCGAATCCGTTCCAATTCAAGAGCTTGAAAACGTCCTCCAACGCATTTGTGAACAGTTTCGGAGACATGACGTCTCCCTGTCTCACACCTTTCTGCAATTGGATTGGTTTCGTACTCTCGTCTTGTAATCGGATCGACATAGTAGCGTTTCTATATCTCAGTATATTGTGAATGTATTGTTTGTACAACAAACCCAGTGTGCGTTAGAAGAAGTCATGACTACTACGCCCACATCCTTTAGGAGGAACAGAACGTCTTTCCTCTGTTCTGCATTTAGGAATCTTCGTGACAGACAATAGGATTTGGAAAGTTTCAAATTGCATAGAATTCCGTTAAATAAATGTGTATGGATGGTGCCTAAAAAATAATACTTTGATCTTTGTATGGAATACCTAATTGTCATAAAGCGTTTTACTCGTGCCGGTGCTCTACGTTCCTTATTCCCACTGACGGGGTAACAAGGAAAAAAATATACAAATTGTCACTCGTAAAAAAATCGCGATACGTGCCATAGAAACAGACAATAGCGGTAATAATCTTTTGTTTGGCACGGTTTTTTTTGTCTTTGTTTGCGTTAATATTTACGCCGAGCCGCTTCCGATATGAATAGATTGCCGATATTATTATGTACCAAGACGAAAAAATGCCGTATCATCAGGGCTTATAATACTCCCTTTACATCTAATATTTTTTCCAGAAAAAATATATTTCTTTTGCAAATTACGAGATGAGCAAAAGAAATATTCATTTTGCCAACAGGCCATTCGCCGTGCCTAATCAAAGAAAAAGTAATGTCACGTAGTTTTCTAGTAAATATTCAGAGTGCTACATATATGTTTCGATTTCCTTTTGATTTGAGATATAATTATCATAAATCTGATAACTTTCATTCGTTATTTCGTATTTTCTGTTATCGATAATAGGGTTTTTTTTCGTTAATTTTGATTATTTTTGTTGATAGCACCATTTAATATAATTCTCACGGCAATAAACTAAATAATAATTTAAAAATATATATGCTTACCTAGTACCATATCACATTGAAGAGTTTAATTGCAACAACATCAAAATCCCATTTATATGAACTAGCGGCCCGTAGCTCACGCCACTTCGTCCGCGTATACCACGCACCCCGTGACGAAATTCCAAAGAAAATATTTTATACAAACCTAGTCCTAACAATCACAAACACAACAATAGCAAGAATTAGCCAAAAAGGTGCAGCCGTTCTGATGTGATGCGTATAAACATTTGTATCAATTAATTTTTCTTTATATAGAAGATACCTAGATAAATCAATATAAAAGGCGCCATAAGTTTACTTAAGTATCGTAAGTACGAGACAAACAACGTAGCACCCCAACAACTTACGCGATGACACGATACACCAGCTTCTAAATTAAACTCGAATTTACTGGCAATTACACTAAAAAGTTCCAAAACTTTGTGACTACGCGCTTATCTCCGAGGCAGCGGGGTGACGGGCAATATCTGAAATTTCATGTTGTGTAAACGCATGATTTATATTTCGTCAAGACACTCTGACGTCTAAAATAAACACAAGTGGGGTAACCACGGGATCTGAGGTTTCGAGGATATTATTTTCGTGATACTTAAATTAGCAAAAATAAAAAAGAAGAAAAGATGCACAATACAATTCGATTTTGTCATTCACTTTTACGATATTTTTATGTGTGATTTTGAGTAATATTCATCTAACTGTAAAAGATCCCTGTAAACGGTCATCCCTTTCACAAGCCAATTCAAAGTTCCGTCCAATATTCCACTACACAGACAATGACCCAGCGTCTTTTAATTATAATACTGTATACATTATTATGTGGTATACTGGGATACATCTGGGACTGGTCTCAGCCATAAATGACCACGGTACGATTTTCAGTGAGGATATCAAATGTTGTACTTGGTTTAAATCAAAGAAATCAAAGAAACCAGTAAGTGGTTATGAGATTTTTTATAGTTGTCGAGTTACGAGTAGATTAAATTTTGTAATCTTAAAAAACAGTAACTATTGTGAAAGTGAAAGTGATACGCCTCTTTCGCCCAACTATACGAAAAATAGTTCAAATTTGTGTCGAAGGGGTTCACCAAAATAGTCGAATCAAATAAAGCCCGGGGTTTAGCTTACATTTTCTATCTTGAATCTTTTAAGGCCAGCTGCTTGCACCGTCGTTCCCTCTTTTGACAGCTAAAATATTAATAATCATCACCTGTCAAATATTTCGTTGTTTATAATAATAAGGAAAATGTACTACTTATAAGTCCAAAGCTACCTGCGGTTTATAAGCTACTTTTTAATATTCCTTTTCCCCTCTTGCTCTGAAGTGCTTAGAAATGTCAACGTCACGCTTGACCAACCTCTCGTATTCATCCACTACTAATCCCACACTCGGTCTCAGTAAATAATAGCGGCGTTTTCTTGGTCGCCCTACACAACCCGTTATAATTTGTCCTAAGGGAAATTCGTGGCTCACTCTCACGGCGAATTAGATTTACATTCTACTGTTTGCTTAAGAAATCATGTGCGATTTATCCGAACAAACCCATGTTGGATAAACACTGCGTAATTAATTTATGGGAACTCCCTGTTTGAACTCTTCAGGCGGCCATTGTTATACTTAGTTTCGCATTTAATTTAAATTGTTCATATTATTTTTATTAGATATTATTTTTCGGGATGTGACACTTAGATAAGTTAACACTTAATTCGAACAGATTAATCTTAATAACTGGATCGTCTCCCTAATAACTGCATACGACTTATTTATAGGTTTATGGCAAATACGACATATTTCTTGTTTCCGCAATCAAGTCAAATGGCTTCCTATTCGTGAGCGCAGGAAACTGAGTTGTTTGTGCTTCTTTCAACGTAATTTTGTATCCACATTTTGCCTTTCATAAACGTAATCTTTGATCCTGTAGCAGTAAGTAAATCCTGTAACTATACATTATTAAAACCCATGTTCACCACTCTCGATTTATATTTTTATGTTATAAGAAATATGAGCGCTATCTCAAATCTCTACAGTAATCTCATAGCTGTTGACATTTTCTTAAAGGTATATTATCATTATGTATTGAAAGCGTTTGGGTTGAACAAAGACTATTCATGACGTAGTCTGAGAGACAACGCCTTTGGTAGCTGAATAGACCGAAGTGGGAGCGACATACTCTGCCGCAGGCCTGACATGAGAAGTTTGCGTTAATAATATTTGTGTGTTATGATATTTTGATGAGAATTTATATATTATTTTACCACTATTTATATAAATATACCTTATTGCCTACAATTGATTAGGTTTTCTAAGTTTGGTTACTTTTAAGCGATTAGTCTTTATTCTTGATAATATTTTCTTACTGTTCGTCTTGTAGATTATGTTTTAGGTCAATAACGTCATTTAAATAATAATAACTTACCGCAACAGCTAGCTCAAAGGTTCAACCTCCAGTTCAGGTTTATTCTCCGAAACATAAAACTTGGAAACATAATATTTAGTAGGGGTGGATATTCAATTAATCAGGTATTCTAAATACACAGATATCATATAACGAGGTCGACATTATAAAAAGGGGACGCCCGAATCTGTATATAAAAGGAAGGGCCTATCAAAACGTACACTCTCCCATTACGGAACATTGAAAAAGCTAAATCGTTGTAACGTTACTCGGACCCTATCCGATTGGATTACAACGGCTCGATCGTCCAATAATTGCTGTTCAATGTGTGTCATAAATGGAAAGGAGTCGTTATTGACCGGGCCTAAATTGTCAAATATAGCCTTTTTTTTAAAAGAGAACAAAAAAAAACAAAAGTTGTCGCTTGCGGCTGGCTGCGTTCCAGAATTGGTCTCGACCCAATTCTCACTGCTTTATTCTCCGATGTGGGATCATGTGACATTTCCTATTGCACTCACACGGCCTTGTACGGGAAATCAAATCCCACATACGAACTGTTAAGCCGTATCGCCATTACGCCGGAGCGTCGCAACTCTACGGCCGATATACTGTCGGCGGCTAATGGAATCCTTACTGCGTTTTATGACGCTTTTCCTTTGAGTTGTGACGAGATTTGGCGATCGTCAAATGCTGTTTATAAATTCAGTGGGTTAACTCGGATTGTTTTGATGGCTTCTGTACAGTTCAGTAATACATGATAGTGGTCTTATTGAAGTGAACTAGTTACTAAGTTTAGATACGGAATACGGTACTGACTTTTCTTTAATATGCGGACTATTATTTTGTTTTAATGTTGTTACTTCACACTGTATTTTTTCATAATATTAAATAAAGCGCAAATGTAGTCGTTGTCTAAATTAATGTTTTATGGCAAAAATATTACATTTTGCCAAGCAAAAAATAAATCTGCAGTGTGTGAACATGCTCTCGAGGGACCCAACCATTACATCAGATTTGACAAACCTCAAATACTCGCCAAGGAACAACGATTCATCCCTAGGATGATACGCGAGGCTATTGAAATTAAAAAACATCGTAATTTCAATAGAGAGGATGGTTGGAATTTACCACCTGCCTGGGACCCCATCATACAGGTCATCAAATCCCAGCCCCAACAGCAACACATTGCCAGACCTAAAAATATTGTTAGCTCGTATTGTGTAAACTTGAACGCACCCGGTAAAATATAAAAATTATTGACGGTAGGCAAATAACTTCTGACAATGAGACGACCAACACCTCAGTCTCCCTGTGACCACGGACCCTGTAAAGGGTTCGAAACGTCAGGATAATAAAAAAACTATGTAAATAGTAAATTAAACGCGAGTTAATCCGTAAAAAGTGTTTCATTTCAATTCATTTCAAAATAAATTGGCGACAGAAATTGGAGACACTATTGTGGGTCTTGTTGAACATTAGAATAAAGTGTGGACATATTATTAAAACAGAATAATCATAGTATATTATAAGTTACCGTGTCGCGTAGCGGTGAAAGAATACTACCACTCTATCTCTTCCCCTGTGTGTCGTAAAAGGCGACTAACGGACTAAAGACTGCACTGCAAAACGGTGTCCGTTCACCTTGACTCCTACTTTTCGAGGTGTCTCTTTTTCTATATGCGAACATCTCGAGCTTCTTGGTATAACACTGTCATCGACTCTAAACTTTAACTCTTACCTGGAATCCAAGTCACAACTTGCCTCAAAAAAGCTGGGTATCCTCTCAAAGGTGAGAAGGTACTTTACACCGGGACAACTGCTACTTTATATCAAGCATAAGTCCGGTCGTGTATGGAGTATTGTTCTCACCTTTGGGACGGATCCGCTAAACACCAAGTTGGGGCACTGGAGTCGATTGACAGAAGAGCTAGAAAGCTCATCGACGATGACGACCTTTTTGACGCCAAGCTGCAGAGCTTAGAACATCGGCGCCAGGTCGCATGTCTATCGGTTTTTTATAGGATACATTTCAGAGAATGTGCTTTGGGATTATTTGATTTAATTCCTCCATCCCCAGACTCCATCCTCAGTTTGTCTGGTTGTCCTCCATATGACAACCAGACAATCTGAGTGACGCCATAGATTTTCAGTAGAGACTCCGCATATGCGTACGAAACCTTTTGCGTCCACTTTCATCATTCGTACCGCAAAGCTGTGGAACTCCTTGCCAGATTCGGTGTTTCCTATCAGGTACAATACTGGGGTCTTCAAATCACGAGTTAACAGGTTCCTTCTAGCCAAGTATGATACACCATAGGTTACATCATCACTTATTATCAGGTGAGATAGTGGCCAAATGCAAGCCTTAAAACATACATCCAACAGCTTAGAGCGGCGAGGGACTCACCACCTGTCACGCTGAGCACATGTGCAGTCGCTATTTGGTGAAAAGTGGACTATGGGCAGAGGACTGCTTTTGCGGTCCTCATTCTTTAGCCTCTACTAACCCTTCGGGGATTATAGTAGTGATTATAATGTACCTATGTATACACCTCCTTGGTCGAGTGGTTTGTACAGTACACCGGTTTCCATGGTGTCGCCATCTCTGAGGTCCCGGGTTCGATCCCCGGTTGGGTCAATTTAGAAATTAATGTTTTTCTAAATTGTCTCGGGTCTGGGTGTTTTCTATGTATAATAAAAGTATGTATTTAAGTATTTTAAGTATGTTTATCCGTTGTCTAGTAACCATTTAACGAGTTTCTTCGAAGCTTCTCTTGGGCTAGATAATTGGTGTGATTGTAGGAAAGTTTAATTTTAATTTAATTTATATTATAAATTCCAGTTATTTTTGTAAGATAAATGGTTATCGGTACTTTAGCGGCATTAACTGCACATCGTTCGATGTATTGACGGTGGCTAATGGAATTCGTATAGCGTTTACCGCGCGTCTACTTTGAGCGGCGCGGCGGGGCGGTTAGATGAATTTTAAAATCCCTTGAAATTCTTTTCCACATCCACCTCGGCGTGTGCGTTTTATTGCCGGTTTATTACGTTCGGGTGCCGTGGAACAGCGTCATTAGTGGAAAGCACTGAACTGTTAAGCTAGGGTAAAGTCGACTAGTAGGTACAGACGATAGGTCAACCAACCAGAAAATTTCTAATTTCGTCCATATATTTTGAACTTTATGACTTCAGTTTAAGGATCGATATCGTATGGAGAAAATTTACAGATTTGGGAAGGTTGACATTCTAGCGTGTGTACAGTCAGCATTAAATTTAACAACTTATAAGTAATGTGTCAGTTTTAAGTGTTTCCTTGTTAACCTGTTGTTGTTACCTACCTACGTAATTTTGTTTTTTTTTATTTCCGATACGTGAGTGGATGAAGGTGATATGTCGCATTTTCGGATTTTGGTGTTTTTTTGCGTAGATGAAGGTTATATGTCGATACAAATGGCTACAGACCTTAAAACTGTCGATTTAAGGCACATTTTGGAAAATAGAAAGTTGAAAAAGGTGTTATTTACAGTTCAGTTTAAAAATGGCTCTGGATGTAAGAGGTATGGGCCCATATCACCAACTTCCAAAATAAATAAACAATAACAAATGTTTTTGTAACATCGAAGAAGGTGATATGTACGGACATAACACCTTTTTCCACTCAGCATATGATGCTCGAATGACGCGATGTCAGTTTTCAATGAATGAAGGTTCTATGTAACATACTTACATAATTATTATCACCTTCATTCATTCTCGACATTCAATTGTTTTCAGGAAGCATTTTAAGAAACTAATAGTATACTTATGTAGAACTTAAGGTCCGTATAAACTCTTATATAAGTTCACCGAGCATCTTGACGCCTCATACTGGCATCTCAAAACCATTATGATGCTTTACACATATAACGGATGGATAATCGCTTATCAAAATGCTTTTGTAAAGCTTTTGGTTGTAGTGATGCAAATCTAAACGCAACTGTACAGATATTAGCTGTTTTTAGTGAATTTGGATATACAATAGCATTCTTAAATAATAGATAAATGCTTAATGCTGTTTAATAGCATAATAATGAACTATTATAATGACACGTAAATCCATTATACAGATTTGAGCTGTTTTTAGTGCCCTTTGTTGTATAATAGTACTTTTAATAAAAGCCTAGTACTGCTGAACAGCATAAACGAGAATCAATGTAATTCTTGCATTTTTAATGATCAACTGAGTTCAGTTGTACAGCTAACAGCTCTTTAATCAAATACACGTGGTTATTGTAATGCGTATGGCTGTTTATACATTCATTTTACTGTATTCGTAAAGTAAAACCATTTGTTTATCGGCCATTTTGGAAACGAACGTATATAACTAAAACCAGTTACTGAAAACTCGTGACGTTAATAATGCCCAATCTATAGAATCACAATAAATGCCCTTGTTAATTGAGTGATATTGAAGTAGATACTCGAATGAACTATATCTAGGTACTTTCATTTTTTTGTTGACAGCACCATAACCATTTTAATAAGCCACGCGCTTTGGTTATGTAGATAATACTGTAACGGTACAGAATGAATGATATCCGTCCGTTAGTAAGGAATGTGTGGGAGTAGCATTAAAATAAATATTAATGCGTAGCACCATTAATATAATAAGCATGAAAAAGGGAATAATAAACTAGTTCAGAATAATGGTCAATGGTCTAGCGCTTTATCTTTAGTTTGAATTTCGCGGGGACTGCTCTGCGCGTCCCTTGCGGCATAGGCGGCGTCTAGCGGAAGTTATTTACGTAAGCTTCGCATAAGGTTGCTAGTTTGACTTCTTTATTTTGAATTTCGCGGGGACTGCTCTGCGCGTCCCTTGTGACATAGGTGGCGTCTAGCGGAAGTCATTTATTTGGGCTTCGCGTAAGGTTGCTAGGTTGACTAGGACCGTATTTTATTTTGAGGTTCGCGGGGACTGTTCTGTGTGGCCTTATGACATAGGCGTAGGTTGGCAAGCCGGTAGACATGCGGGCGGGCGCCACCTATGGTCGGAATACGGAACTTTTTATAATTTCCCAAAATATAGGATTATTGGCTTAAGTGGAGGATTATTAAGAGGGAATTGTTAATAGAAGGCTACATTTAGATATTCAAAGATGAAATATTGGCTATCTGACGAGATTTGGTTAGATTATGGGAAAATTTTAGAATTGCGCGGCGAAAGCGGCAATGAGCGAGCGAGAGGTTGAGAAAAAGACAGAAAGAGAGGTCGGATGATAGCTCCACGTGGCGCGACGCGAAGGCGGGGGGGCGTCGGGGAAGCGGCTAGCGATTGGTTGAAGGGAAGAAAAGCGGACTCGCGCGGGCAAATCTTAGGCGCGTGGCGGGAAAGTTAAGATGCTTGGGAAAAATTAGCGGACATTCAGTTTTGGGACGTCAGCGGAGCGGTCCAACTTAAGAGTGCGGTACGACTCATACGGGAAAAATAGCGTCCGAGCTTGATAGTGCGCTAAGTGATATTCGAGCTGCGATATTAATTAAGATTGTGAAATTGAAAGTTATTAATAAAGTAAACTATTGCTATCGCAACTCGAATCCGTTAACAGAATGAAGTATTCTGGGGTACATCGGCTGAAACGGATCACGGTGTCAACGAAACCCTATGTACCTTTCAACAGACTTCGGTCTGGATGATCTTTGATTGTATTTAATAAGATCGGCGTTTTACACTATTACGCTAAACAATACACTATCTTCGACGGAGTAATGGGGGAGAGACAGTTGTCTCCCTAGTGAAAGTTGAAGATAGGTCAGACACCATTTAGCTGGAGGTAGACCCGTATGACCCAGTCCAATCTCGAGTCTATCTCCATACATACAGTGTAGGGATAGGAAAATAACACACTGAGTATACTGGCTCGACTGATAGAACATTTAGGAGTTAGTTGCTTTCAGGGGCAATGCGACTCTCACCACACACCACGAATTTAAATTAAATGAGGCTTGGCCTAGTTTGCAAGGTACACAATAGGGACTGTTAGTTCGACAAAATATAGGCATTTTCAAGTGAGGAAAGTTGTAGGAATCTATAGGTAGGCGGAGATATATATATGGTTAGTTATTAATTCAGACTAATAAGGCAGGGATAATTAAGTTACGGCGCTAAATAAAATTATGATGAAGTGATGTGGGTCCTAGCTAGGCAAGTAATCTGTTACCGCAGGCCGGTAAAATTCTAATTGTTTTCCTAAAGTTGTTACCAATTAATTATTCATTTTAAATAATTAACAGAAGTATGATAATATCGTACCATCATTACTTTGGAATACCTAAAAGTCTAGACTGGTTTCCTATTACAAGAAAAATACTAAAAAGTTATAGCAAATAAGCTTAGCCGTACGGTGATGTTTGATTCTAATGCTGAAATGACCAAACAGGCATTTTTTAGCTTTCCCTGGGATGCAATACGATCTCATATCGCTACACTCTTCAAGGTGTTAAAGTTTTACATCCGATACCTTAGCAAAAATAAGCTGATACAAACTGAACAACTAAAACCAGTTTAGAACCTAGGATAAGTCGTTGAAAGAAGACATTGCAAGCTATGAGCTTCTAATAATCTGAAACATAGAAATAATTGATTGATAACAACCAGCTAATTAGCCTGACAATGGTCTACTAATACCATTTGAATAGACCTCTTAAGATATGTAAGTACTTACTTCTAATAATATGAAACATAGAAATATTTGATGGGAACAATCTAATCAATCAGACTAATACCTAGTACAGTCTAATTTATACTTATTAAAGTGAGTAAAAGATAACTTCTAAATGTAATTTATTTAATGATTAACAGTGATAATTAACTACCTACTAAAGGTATACTAACTATGATTTAGTAGTCTATCAAATTAACCACTCAGTCTGAGAGACAGAGGGTGTAAGTTAATGGGAAAATAATTAACTACATTCACTCCCTAAAAGTCAGGGATGTTGAATAAATTAGGCATCTTTCAATAAACTTGAGATGTATTTATACTTTATAAGATCTGTATAATGAACACTAAGAGTAATCCAAAGTAATTTACTTCAAATGATAGTATTCTATTTCAGTTCACTTCCTAAAGTCAAGGATATTGAATGAATTAAGCATCCTTTAATAAACTTAAGATGTGATAATCTGCCAATGCAGCTAATCCAATGTAGTTATATTGGAACTTTACAAGACCTGTATAATAAATACTAAGAGTAAATAAAAGTAGTTTTACCTGTATTAATAACATTCTACTTTAGCCACCGCCTGAAGTGGCGTTTGATTAAATTATCCACCCTTTACGGAACTGAATATAAGTTATTGCATTGAATAATTAAGTTCTTAATGTGAAAAGGATATTTGGATGATAGCAAGCCTTGAGATAAACTCTATTGATTTATGTGGAATAATAAGAATTTAAATTGCTAACACATAGTGCATAATGTAAAATGAAATTAAATTTGAGGAGAGATGTAAATTCTCAGTTAAAGAATTAAAGGCACAAGCTAATAATTAAAGTTAAAGCCAATGTGTCGGAACTGTAATTAAACCATGAGATGTACAGTACGCTATGGAGCGGTGGTGGGGCTCATAAATTGCACCAGGCTTCTTATGTATCATGCTACTGATAATAAATAATAATACCTACAAGCTAAGCTATCATCTGATTACCTTTGAGTGGTTACAAATCTTCCCCGCAGCTGCAGTGAAGGATTTAGGTCACAGTTCAGACGGAGTCATTGCTAGGCTATACATATTTATGTTATGATTTATAGACTGGTAGGTAATTAGGTCAGGAGAAAATAATTTAACACAGGGATAAGCCAATTACTAAACTTTCACGAAAGAACTTGAGTTACTTAAATGCGGTTAACAACGGAGGGTTCACTAGACGATCTGGCCAAAATAGTAGTTATTATAATATTACATTGCTTGACTGAAATTCACTGCAAATAGAATTAAGCTATGCTAAGGTTCCATCTTCATACAAACGCTACACACTCTACAAAACTCCAGACACAACCATTAGATTGTAGATAAATTAGGTTAATTAGTTTTAAGAATTAGATAATAATTTAAGTTAAGGTAAAGCGGCGAGGATGTGTGTATGTATTATAAGCTAGCTAGGCATATAGGTGTGAAAGGCATTAGATTTAGGTTTAGATTTAGGTGTAGCAAAATAGAAAGAGGGGGGAGGTTACAAGTTGGTAAGCCATGACCAGGATCAGAAAGTTAAGTTATAAGTTATCATTAATATAGTTGTATTGGATTTCAGTCAAGCGGTAATACTTTAATTTAGAAGTGGGATTTTTTCCCACAAATTGTTGTCGTGTTGCGATGCGTGAGTTTAGAATTGGCTTAATAGGGAATAATTCAATGAAGATTAATTAATTCAGAGATATTGAAGAATTATAATTTGACACTTTTCACAATAAACGTTGTTATCTTCTAAAGTTGATTCATACACTTTGTATTACGGGCTCTTGATAATGGGTGAATTATAATTTGACACTTTTCACAATAAACGTTGTTATCTTCTAAAGTTGATTCATACACTTTGTATTACGGGTTCTTGATAATAGATTAAGACCAATATTGTAGACAGTCGCAATGAGAGCTGGAGCTAAAATTTTGTTGTACGAAATCTGTAACAAAAAGATTCTTAGGTTAGGTTAAAGGTCAAAGGAGATAAAACTACAAAACAATAATGTAATGAGTATTATTTGAAATACAATACCTTTCAGTTATTATCTTTTTCTTCTTTATTTAATGGCGGATTTCTACTGTGATGCTGGTGGCGTTGTTGGTTTTCCAAAGTTTAATGAGTGAACAAAGTACTTAGATATAGTCAATAACCAAACTATTCCGGGAGTATTAATTTTAAAACTGTTGAGTTATCTGTGAATACTGAAACCTTTAGTAATTGTTTTCTATGAGTACTAAAACTTTGTATTCGATTTTGATAGGACGCAAGTTAATTGTTGACGTTAAGAGTTATGGTAACTGTAGTTTTGTTTCTATTCCTGGTGATAGATTTCATATAGGCATAGGCAACTGGTTCATACAGCCTTGTGTTGAGTTATTTTTAGGATCGTAAAAAGTCGATGGGGTGACATAGTTCAACATTTATTGATTTAGAAAGATTTGTAGAATAGGGGGCGGTTTAATTATTATTGCTGTCGGATGGAAAGGCAAGGGGGCGAGATTGGACAGAATTAACCAACTAAGTTATTGCAGGATTCAATTTATATTATAGGACGGCGATATGCTGTACAATATTATAAAGTTATGACGCTAACAGCATAATATAAAACTAATAATAATTATATTTTGACTAATAATCGTTGAGCGATTGCGGTTTTTAGTTGATGTGCTATTCTACGTATTATAATTTATTTTGTTGGTTATATTAGAAAAAATATAATAATGTACTTGAGTCTCACGTCTGAAATCCATAGAGTAGTTTTAGGCTAGTCAGGGACTATTAAGTCATTTGTCCATGGTTGGACCATAGACATATGATTTAGCTAGACCATAAACAATCTAGAATTAGGAATGATTATAAAACATGACGTCATAAAACCAATCGGAGAGGAAACTTCCTTAACGCGTAATCATATGATTTTGTTATAGCAAGTGGAATCACCTGTTATTTTCCATACCTGCTATTTTTAATACCTGCGATTTTTACATTGAAAGAGATTTTCCTAATACTTATCACGTAGTAGATTAGAATGCAATGACATTGTGGTGGAATTATTATTATGTGACATGTAAATGGGGACAATTGCTCTGCACAAGGGAAATGCCGCTTCATTTTGTTAGTTCGCTAAAATCCTAGGAAAAGTAACATAAAATAGTATTACGGTTCAAAATACACGCGTTGATGAGGAATCGCGATTATAAGTAATAACAAGTAGCAGGGATGTCATGTAGGGGATAGAATCATATGACTATTCATTGCTAGTGGGAATTTTGGTTTAAAAGCAACGTAGTTTGGGATGCAAAATGTAAACGGATAAATACGTCTAGTAGGCGATAAAAGTCGTTACCGTCTGGAAACAACTATCTAATATCTACTCTATTGTGGGGAGGTTACCTATTAGCGAGGCTAGATGGCGTTGGGTTACCAATAAAAGATTTTATTTTGGATGATGGTAAAAGGGTGCGGTCTAATAATAATATGTATAATTGAAATACTCTTGCAGCGTTGTAAGTAGTCGTTACCGGTAATCGTCGCTTCTTACCGTATAATTGAAATCGTGATAAATAGTTAATTATGAAGGTTTATAAAGGATTATTATTAGCTTAAGATGAGGTTAACGTACGCAGAGGTAAAGCTCGCTGGGCACAGCTTACTATACCTAATTACCTAATATTATCAGTTGTGAGTTACCTAGAAATATCTAAGTCAGGAGAGCGGTGAAAAGGGAAGACCTTACTACATGACTAATTAGTTAGGATAGGTAGAGATAAATAAATCATTAAATTCACTGGGTTGGAATAGCCTATTAAGAAGAGTATCTTGCACAATTGTCTATCTCCGTTGAACGATTAAGATGTTGAAAAAAAAAAAAATGATATTACTAGTTAAGTGTTGTGTGAGAAAGTGTAGGAAGTATACTAGTGGTAGCATAGCACAGAATAGGGAGTAGTGAGTTTATTCTACTACAAAATATTATATATATTTTATAAATCACATCCAATCAGTACTTGTTACAATACTCAATTACAGTACACAAAGCAAAACATAATCACCCATTTTACAGACAAAAACATTGAATCGGATGCTTGACCGCGTCTACATAAGCCAGCAGCTTTGCTTGTGGGTAAATCGAAAGAGGCACTTGTATAAGAGGCTGGTACTGACTAATCGGGTAGTGCCGAAGGAGAATATCCTGACGGTGTATCCCAGACGCTAGCTTTGGTTAGTTGATGGTTCTTCTAGGGCAACCATGCCGACTTACTAGGGATCATTGACTAGTCGAAGTTTGATTCTACACACACACGACACTAATCTATTATATTTATAAGTACATTAGAACCTGCACTTGGTTATATTTAATTATTGGTTTTATATAAATATAGTTGGGCGGAGATACTCTTGTGGGTGAGAAAGTGTAGGAGGTATACTAGTGGTAGCATAGCACAGGATAGGGTGTAGTGAGTTTATTCTACTACAAAATATTATATATATTTTATAAATCATATCCAATCAGTACTTGTTACAATACTCAATTGCAGTACACAAAGCAAAACATAATCACCCATTTTACAGACAAAACCATTGAATCGGATGCTTGACCGCGTCTACATAAGCCAGCAGCTTTGCTTGTGGGTAAATCGAAAGAGGCACTTGTACAAGAGGCTGGTACTGACTAATCGGGTAGTGCCGAAGGAGAATATCCTGACGGTGTATCCCAGACACTAGCTTTGGTTAGTTGATGGTTCTTCTAGGGCAACCATGCCGACTTACTAGGGATCATTGACTAGTCGAAGTTTGATTCTACACACACACGACACTAAAATATTATATTTATAATTATCTTAGAGCCGGCTTTAATTATATTTAATTGAGGAACGGTAGAAATTATATATGCTGAAGAGATGTTAGTAGGAATACGATAGGCGAATTAGTAGGGAAAAAAAAAAAAAAGAAATGCTTCTCGAGGATACCTAAACGGATGATGGATAATTGTGGAAGGTGGATATTAATTGAGCTTGGGAGCAAAATAGGGGTCAAAAGAAAATATAATAATAGTGGTAGAGAAAAGAAAAAATAGTTGACTGGCTTGAAGTCGAGATTTAACTGCTAAATTAACGAGTTATAGCACTGTTATGCTATAGGGATAACAATAGCGTATGTTATCACATCAATTATAAAGGCGAGTTGCGGGCGGATGTCACGTCATAATCAATAGTTAACTCGTTTTATTATTTTAAAAGTTAACGCAAGCTACTTATAAAACAGTGATCGATTTTATATACCACAATTTTAAGTTGTAGGATAAATTTAAACTCATAGTCCGCAGAAACATTCAAGCCGGAAATAAAGCGATGATATTGCGAGCTGAGAATAAATTTCTTAGTGTAAACTTTATTAATAAGTAAATCCCTGATATTGCGTTATCGAGATTACAATACAAAATCAACTATCACAATTCGAATCATACAAAGTAATTATTTAGATGTTATCTCGCGTCGACAGGTACAAAATTTAATTTAGATGGGTAAAGAAATTAGAACTGAAATGGGTTTCGGATGTGTGACGTTCTTAGGATACGTACTGTTTAGTAGCATAATTTAAATTTAGTAAAATCGGCTGTATTGGACATATTTCGTTTTGCGGATATATATATTTAACCGAGGTTATCCTGGAGGTAGCCATAGTTCAAAGTTTACTAAACCCAACTTAGAGTCATAGCCTATCTTTATATGTCAGAAGAAAATAATAAATTTATAAGTAGTAGATTTTAAAGTCAATAGTAAATTTATTTTCCGAGGTGAGACCTGAAACCTAGTTCGCACTAGGACATTCAAATACTTTAACCGGTAATGTTGATTATAATAAATATAGATAATCGGAACTTATAATAATATTCTAATACTGCTATATTAAAATTGTTATTATGAAATTAAATAGGGTTGCTTAACAATTGACAAATAATTATTAACTCAAGAATTTGTTTTAGTACAAAGTAAATGTCTACGGGTTTAGAGATGATAGGACGAACGAAACGCGGTTTTGACTTGTGGGAAGGTCAGCGCGGACTGTCACAGCGGGATGATTTTGTTGGTTATTTATTATTATGAATTGCTAGAATTCTTAGATAATCTAGATTATTGGCATCTAATAGGTATGTACGTGATGTAATTGTAGATGATTAAAATTAGTGCTAAGGTAGGTTATTGTCGAAGTTATGACACAACCTTAAAATTGTTAGTTTTAATGTAAACTACATGTTGCATCTAGATTGTTATAAACAAACTAATTAATTGGCAGTTTTCACATAGGCATGTAGGCCGGGACATTGAGTTGATGAAATAATGTTATCAAAATCATTCATCACGGAAAGATAAAGATATTTTATTTGCAAGTGTGAATACAAAAGTTTACTTCGGTTAGTATTATTCTGTTCTATACTAGGTTTGTGGTAGCGTTTTACCTAGGGTTGTTCTAAATTATAAGTAATTAATTGTTAATTGTCTGTTGTTGTCTTCTACGTTAGAAGAGGAACGGAGAAAGATAAGGGGGACTCATTTTGTTATAGTCAGCTGTATGATAGATAATCCTCCTAGTAAATATTTCTTGTGATTGCGGTAGCAACATAGAGTGTTTATAGGATGTTTTGTTCATTAACTAATTATCTTCACCGCAGCTGTGGATAGGGATGGCTAAAGTATGTGAACAGGGGTGGAGAAGATAGGTCATTATAAATTAAAATAAATACTTGAATTGCAATATGCCTGACTAAATAGTGCGAAGAGGTGGAGTAACTATGTTAGAGAAATTCTCTATTGCATAATATTCGAACTTTTGACATTTTCATTTGTAACTTTAGAATTTTGATTAGAGTATTTAACTAAGCGGGTCCAACGAAGAAGGCATGCTGAAAGCGAGGTCTTTGGTCGTCTATGCACACAATAAAATTATAGATGACACAAGGGAGCATTCTTAATTGGCACTGTTAAATTAGTAAAAGTAGCTTGTTTAGGGTGTTCGAATATTTTTAGTCGCACTGGGCACAAATAGAACTTAGTTAAGCGTGTAGGGTTTATTTTGATTTACCTGGTGAAGTAATTGAATCGAAGTTTCGGAACTGTGCTGTAGAAGTGGGAATTACTCAGCACACAATAAAATTAAGTGGTTTCCATTTAGCTTCATTTCCTAAACTAGCCTTTCTTAAAGTTGCGGAAATTCTGCTGTAAGGTGGTTCCTTTGGGGGCGTCTTGTGAAGTCTAAATCAGGACAATTATACTTGACTAACCTATAGAGAGATAATGTCTTAGGCTGCAGAAACAGAGGCCATTGATGGCATTTCATTTTGGCGTGGTCAGGGGATCTCGTGTTGCTGGGGAATTTTACCATCTGGACGGAAGGCTGAAAAGTAAAGTAGAATGCATAATGAGTAACCAATTAGAGTTACAAACATTCGGGAGATTACCATCTTAATAATGTGTCTTGTGCGAGTGTAAAATTAAAATCATCTAATAAAAAATAAAAATAAAAAGAAACTAGCACTATTGAATCACGCAGTTTGGAATTCAGTAAATACGAGAAAGAACTCACGATATTAATTACCATGAATACTAAAACTAAGTGTCACCTTCAGTGGCTTATTATTTACCGATTTGATCGTTATTAGTTATATAAAAGGTAGGGAGTTAAGTAGAGTTGTGGGGGCGGATAAGATAGTTACCGGTCTGTTTATTTTAATAAGAAAATGATATTTTTCAAAGGTATAGGAAAGTAAGGGGATATTGACGTATTATATATTAGCAAATGAGACTAAATGTTGTCTTTCGTACATAATAATAACTAGGGATGAGACATAGTTACTAGATAGGTTTTAGCATAAGTATTTGCTTATACACAAGCTCAGTACTTGTCAATTAGTATACAATGTCCAACGCGTACCGGGGTATTAACAAGTACTTATCGATGACGCATACATTGACAGTTAGATATACATAGCACACAAACTTCTAATAGATCTGAACTACGGGGTAGCTAGTTCAAACTCAAGGACGTGTTTCGAGATGCGTACCCCCTTAGAGTGAATGAGTTTTTCCTAAGTATTTACGATCGACAACCTTATTGTAAGGCGTTAAGACCTCTATTTGTATGCACAGTGTCACTGCGTACCGGACGGAAGCGAGTCTAGTATTCTATCTCGGTTATTTGTAGGATTAGACATAGATGTATCTCATCTAAAAAAAAAAATTATAACTCTTGGGCGATGATGGTATGCCTACTGGTTTTGGTTGATATGGGGGTTTGGTTAAGATTTCTTATCCGCGGAGAGGAAAATAGGTTTCCGTTAAAAGAAGTAGCTAATTAGGGATTGTGGAGGACGCGGGTTCGATCCCTGCCTGAGGTAGACAATTGTTCCGACGTTTCGTTATCTTAGGTAATTATATAAGCTAAGATGAGATTGGTAGCGTTGAAGTATGAAGGAAAGTTTTAATTCAAATTATTAATAATTATTCATTAGCCTAGTTGGAACTAAAACCATGACGGCGAAGTGGTTGATGCTTCACCCACGGAAGATCCCAGGTTCGATCCCTAGGTTGCAACATTTAGATGCGGAACAAGTTGTAAGAAAAGACGTAAGTTAAAAGAAGGCCATGATGACAGATGTACTTGAAATTATTCTAGGAAAATAATTTAAAGAATAGAATAATTGAATGGTTCGGAAGATGTTATAAACTTTACGTCGGAATCGTCATAGAGTTGAAGAGTTTCCGCTAGGGGGCGTTAGTAGACAGCGCAAGAGACTGTTATATTGATTTATATTATAATATGATTTGTTGTTATGATGGTAAACAAAAGGCAAATCATTATTCGGAGGTTGTGTATGATTAAAGAAATGGTAGATGTCTAAGTTATTGGGAAATATTTACCGAGACTAAGTTTACTGGGATTTCGTTTCGAACACGAGAACTGGGTATGCGATTATGATTTTGTGTCAGTTGAATAGAATGAGGGGTGTGGGCTATTTTGCAATAAGAAAGCTTATTGAGGAAGGAGTCATTAGGGATTTGGGGAGGAACTATAAATAGTAGGAATATCTTTGAGGGCTAGGATGACAATGAGGTTGGCAAGGAAGGAGGTGCTATTTTGTACTTAATTAAGTACAGGGTTTAGATATAATTCGCCGCAGATAAGAGTGGTACTTTATCTGCTTAAATTCTATCGGGGGCGGCTGTAACGGTACAGAATGAATGATATCCGTCCGTTAGTAAGGAATGTGTGGGAGTAGCATTAAAATAAATATTAATGCGTAGCACCATTAATATAATAAGCATGAAAAAGGGAATAATAAACTAGTTCAGAATAATGGTCAATGGTCTAGCGCTTTATCTTTAGTTTGAATTTCGCGGGGACTGCTCTGCGCGTCCCTTGCGGCATAGGCGGCGTCTAGCGGAAGTTATTTACGTAAGCTTCGCATAAGGTTGCTAGTTTGACTTCTTTATTTTGAATTTCGCGGGGACTGCTCTGCGCGTCCCTTGTGACATAGGTGGCGTCTAGCGGAAGTCATTTATTTGGGCTTCGCGTAAGGTTGCTAGGTTGACTAGGACCGTATTTTATTTTGAGGTTCGCGGGGACTGTTCTGTGTGGCCTTATGACATAGGCGTAGGTTGGCAAGCCGGTAGACATGCGGGCGGGCGCCACCTATGGTCGGAATACGGAACTTTTTATAATTTCCCAAAATATAGGATTATTGGCTTAAGTGGAGGATTATTAAGAGGGAATTGTTAATAGAAGGCTACATTTAGATATTCAAAGATGAAATATTGGCTATCTGACGAGATTTGGTTAGATTATGGGAAAATTTTAGAATTGCGCGGCGAAAGCGGCAATGAGCGAGCGAGAGGTTGAGAAAAAGACAGAAAGAGAGGTCGGATGATAGCTCCACGTGGCGCGACGCGAAGGCGGGGGGGCGTCGGGGAAGCGGCTAGCGATTGGTTGAAGGGAAGAAAAGCGGACTCGCGCGGGCAAATCTTAGGCGCGTGGCGGGAAAGTTAAGATGCTTGGGAAAAATTAGCGGACATTCAGTTTTGGGACGTCAGCGGAGCGGTCCAACTTAAGAGTGCGGTACGACTCATACGGGAAAAATAGCGTCCGAGCTTGATAGTGCGCTAAGTGATATTCGAGCTGCGATATTAATTAAGATTGTGAAATTGAAAGTTATTAATAAAGTAAACTATTGCTATCGCAACTCGAATCCGTTAACAGAATGAAGTATTCTGGGGTACATCGGCTGAAACGGATCACGGTGTCAACGAAACCCTATGTACCTTTCAACAGACTTCGGTCTGGATGATCTTTGATTGTATTTAATAAGATCGGCGTTTTACACTATTACGCTAAACAATACACTATCTTCGACGGAGTAATGGGGGAGAGACAGTTGTCTCCCTAGTGAAAGTTGAAGATAGGTCAGACACCATTTAGCTGGAGGTAGACCCGTATGACCCAGTCCAATCTCGAGTCTATCTCCATACATACAGTGTAGGGATAGGAAAATAACACACTGAGTATACTGGCTCGACTGATAGAACATTTAGGAGTTAGTTGCTTTCAGGGGCAATGCGACTCTCACCACACACCACGAATTTAAATTAAATGAGGCTTGGCCTAGTTTGCAAGGTACACAATAGGGACTGTTAGTTCGACAAAATATAGGCATTTTCAAGTGAGGAAAGTTGTAGGAATCTATAGGTAGGCGGAGATATATATATGGTTAGTTATTAATTCAGACTAATAAGGCAGGGATAATTAAGTTACGGCGCTAAATAAAATTATGATGAAGTGATGTGGGTCCTAGCTAGGCAAGTAATCTGTTACCGCAGGCCGGTAAAATTCTAATTGTTTTCCTAAAGTTGTTACCAATTAATTATTCATTTTAAATAATTAACAGAAGTATGATAATATCGTACCATCATTACTTTGGAATACCTAAAAGTCTAGACTGGTTTCCTATTACAAGAAAAATACTAAAAAGTTATAGCAAATAAGCTTAGCCGTACGGTGATGTTTGATTCTAATGCTGAAATGACCAAACAGGCATTTTTTAGCTTTCCCTGGGATGCAATACGATCTCATATCGCTACACTCTTCAAGGTGTTAAAGTTTTACATCCGATACCTTAGCAAAAATAAGCTGATACAAACTGAACAACTAAAACCAGTTTAGAACCTAGGATAAGTCGTTGAAAGAAGACATTGCAAGCTATGAGCTTCTAATAATCTGAAACATAGAAATAATTGATTGATAACAACCAGCTAATTAGCCTGACAATGGTCTACTAATACCATTTGAATAGACCTCTTAAGATATGTAAGTACTTACTTCTAATAATATGAAACATAGAAATATTTGATGGGAACAATCTAATCAATCAGACTAATACCTAGTACAGTCTAATTTATACTTATTAAAGTGAGTAAAAGATAACTTCTAAATGTAATTTATTTAATGATTAACAGTGATAATTAACTACCTACTAAAGGTATACTAACTATGATTTAGTAGTCTATCAAATTAACCACTCAGTCTGAGAGACAGAGGGTGTAAGTTAATGGGAAAATAATTAACTACATTCACTCCCTAAAAGTCAGGGATGTTGAATAAATTAGGCATCTTTCAATAAACTTGAGATGTATTTATACTTTATAAGATCTGTATAATGAACACTAAGAGTAATCCAAAGTAATTTACTTCAAATGATAGTATTCTATTTCAGTTCACTTCCTAAAGTCAAGGATATTGAATGAATTAAGCATCCTTTAATAAACTTAAGATGTGATAATCTGCCAATGCAGCTAATCCAATGTAGTTATATTGGAACTTTACAAGACCTGTATAATAAATACTAAGAGTAAATAAAAGTAGTTTTACCTGTATTAATAACATTCTACTTTAGCCACCGCCTGAAGTGGCGTTTGATTAAATTATCCACCCTTTACGGAACTGAATATAAGTTATTGCATTGAATAATTAAGTTCTTAATGTGAAAAGGATATTTGGATGATAGCAAGCCTTGAGATAAACTCTATTGATTTATGTGGAATAATAAGAATTTAAATTGCTAACACATAGTGCATAATGTAAAATGAAATTAAATTTGAGGAGAGATGTAAATTCTCAGTTAAAGAATTAAAGGCACAAGCTAATAATTAAAGTTAAAGCCAATGTGTCGGAACTGTAATTAAACCATGAGATGTACAGTACGCTATGGAGCGGTGGTGGGGCTCATAAATTGCACCAGGCTTCTTATGTATCATGCTACTGATAATAAATAATAATACCTACAAGCTAAGCTATCATCTGATTACCTTTGAGTGGTTACAAATCTTCCCCGCAGCTGCAGTGAAGGATTTAGGTCACAGTTCAGACGGAGTCATTGCTAGGCTATACATATTTATGTTATGATTTATAGACTGGTAGGTAATTAGGTCAGGAGAAAATAATTTAACACAGGGATAAGCCAATTACTAAACTTTCACGAAAGAACTTGAGTTACTTAAATGCGGTTAACAACGGAGGGTTCACTAGACGATCTGGCCAAAATAGTAGTTATTATAATATTACATTGCTTGACTGAAATTCACTGCAAATAGAATTAAGCTATGCTAAGGTTCCATCTTCATACAAACGCTACACACTCTACAAAACTCCAGACACAACCATTAGATTGTAGATAAATTAGGTTAATTAGTTTTAAGAATTAGATAATAATTTAAGTTAAGGTAAAGCGGCGAGGATGTGTGTATGTATTATAAGCTAGCTAGGCATATAGGTGTGAAAGGCATTAGATTTAGGTTTAGATTTAGGTGTAGCAAAATAGAAAGAAGGGGGAGGTTACAAATTGTTCAGAAAGCCTTATCTCTAACCTATCAACTCTTGGCAAACGAATTCAAATAGTACAAAAATTCTGAAATGGGTTTAATTGTTTTGCTCAAGGATCCCCAAAATGACTTTCAAGTAATGGCACTATTTCAGTCTACATCATGTCTATTGGTATACCTGTGCAGTGGTTCATCACATGTCTTCTTTCTGGCTTTTGGCTAAATAACAGTATTATAAATTATGTTTTCACAATCTTATATTGCGGGACAAAATAGTTTAATTACAACTTTAATGTATTATAAACATTTGTACCGTGGTGTTAGAGATGTTTTTGCAATAATGTAGGGTTTATTAAGTTCTAACTGTGAACACTTAAAAAGCTCGTCTAATTAGTTTTTGTAATGCAATTAACATCTTAATTATCAAAAATATTGCTAGCTTATTGCTTCTGTAATGCGATTAGCAACGTCATTGATCATAACAATGCTTCTTTAATGCAATTGCCCCCTTCCTTAACTACAGCTACTTGCAGACTTTCTAGAAGAGCGGAAAATTCGTGTCCTTTGTAAGGGTAGTTCCTCCGCGTTCTACAAAGCCAATGCCGGAGTGCCTCACAGTTCTGTGCTTTCACCTGCTCTATTTCTTTTGCATATTAATGACATGTTGTCTTTGGGCAATATTCATTGAGACATCCTGCGCAAAGCAAGCCGATATCGTGGTGAAAAGGTGAGAACTGGTTGCCAAACTGAACCTGGCTCTCGATCGTGTCTCTAAGTGAGGATCTGAAATCCTGGTCAAGTTAAATGCCAGCAAACCCCAGGTTAGTGCATTCTTGTCCAATTCCCTTCCTTACTCCTCCCTCTCTTCAAAACTCTCCGTTACCCATTTCGGTGAACCTCAGCATTCTTGGCATGGACATCGGCCAGGAACTGAATCCAAAATGCTACATGGAGTGTTGTTTTAACTGCCTCCCGTAAGTTGAGTATTCTCAATAAGGTGAGGCGATTTTTACTCCCGAGCAGCGCTGTTTGCTGTACGACACTCAGGTGCGATCGAGTATGGAGTATTGTTTCCATCTATGGGACGGCTCCGCTAAATACTTCCTCGATGCACTTGATAGAATGCACAGGCGAGCGGTACGCATTATGGAGATGCTGAGGTTACAGTCCCTCATGAGGACCTCCAGCTGCGTAGAGACATTGCTTCTCTCGGTGTTTTCTTCCGGAATTACTACGGAGAGTATTTTGAAGAACTTTTTGATCTAATCCCGCCCTCTCCTTTCCTCTCCCGGACTACATGTGCTGGTCTTAGGAACCACCATCATACTGTACAGTATTAGTACTCGTACTAAAAGATTTGGCAAGTCGTTCCTCTGTAAGACCATTCGGCTTTGGAATTCCCTGCCGGCGCATGTGTTTCCCAGTCCCGGGCCTTTTAAGCGGAGCGTCAAACGGCATTTATGCAGGCCGTCATGAATGGGTGCGCTTGTTACCATGCTTATTCCACAGTAGGGAGCGCTCTCTTCTTATTTTGGAAAGCATCGGCTGCTTACCATCAGGCAGGATGCGGTAACTATGATGAGTCAATATAAAAAAACGTTAATGCCAATATAATGCCTCTGTAATGCAATTAAACAACTATTGTGAAACTATTTAAGATCTAAAGCCGTATAATTTGTGCCCAAATAATCATTACAGGTAGACGTATAAACGTTTGTAATGCTACTATAGAACAAACTCAAAATGCAAAAACGATACAGAAATGCTGTAAGTCGGCAGTTATACTGGCTATACTGCTTTGATGTGTTACTTGGGGCTGTTCTTAGTTTACGTTTTATTGATGTGGTTTAGTTTTAGAAAAAATGAGACAATGTTTACCCACACTTGTACATAACACCTAATTTTAAAAAGCTAAAAGAACAGAAAAGTTCACTTTTGTTCATGGAAGAAGGAGTTATGTTCAGTTTTTCTTTAAAATATATAATAATATTATTACAAGTGTTTAATTGATATCATACCCTTAATATTTTAGGTAATTTAAACAAGTTTGCATCATAGTTTAATATAAAAATCACTTATGTACTGACTTATCTCAGAAAATAAAAGTAAAAGTTTAACCTCGATTTACTCAAAATTTGAATTTTGTGACTTATCACCTTCATCCACTCACGTCTTTAATTGTATTGATTTATTAAATAAATAAAGTATAAAACAATGGTTGATAGCGTTAGTCAAAAGCATTAGGCATCAACTAGGTAGGTACGATTAGCATCTGATTTATAAATTTATAATTCGTTAGTCTTAAGTATGTCTTTAAAACAACGGTTAATAGTCTTAGTCTCTCTCTCTCTCTGATCACATAACACTATCATAATTTGATGTTGGTATTGTTGGTTAACATATATAGGGTCTCCCAATTTTAATAAGCGAACGTTTAAGGGGAGCATCTATAAATCACACTGAGCATGCTCACCAAATTTGGTCCAAAACTACAGGCTCGTTACCGAGATAATCAACAAAACATTATCATAATTCACCAAAAAGCACACTCTTTCCAAACCAGTACAACTGTACTACACGCACACAAAGATACCCGAACATGCACACTAGACTCGGAGCACACTTAGCTATGCGTGTTAGTAAAGATACAGCATGTTTCATGGTTTGCATGATTTTAATTGATTTAGTTTGTTAGAAAACGTAACTTTGAAAAATCACTTTAAAACTGGAGCCTATTTTTGGTCATTGTATTCAGAATTATGTATAGATACCGCCCTTAAACGTTCGCATATTGATTTTATTAGACCCTGTATAGCTTGCGCGAATTTTGCGTGCTGGGTCTAACTGATGGTAACAAAGTAAGATATTTACTTTCACCATTTCAACATAATACGTTTAAGCAAGCACTTTTTCGGAGCATATGAGTGGGTCGTATGGCCGTCGAGGTGAACAAAATAGAATTTTGAGTACATTGCGTTTTCAACTTTGTAATGCAGTCGTGGGATTCAGGGATTTTTCTGAGCCGCTGTACCAAAAGGCTATGCAAAATAAAACTTTCTAAAATGCTACAGAAAAGGAATTTTAAGAAAACCACCTTTTGCTGCGAAGAATTGACGTTTATTTTACAAATGCAAGGCGTCTATAAGGGGTTGTTAAGCAAAATCTCGAGACGGCGTTTTAGTAAAGTGTCAACAAGTACCCTATCTAGTACTATTCCAAAGAACTGTGCTGACTCAAAGGCTGAAGTTAAAACTTTGAACTTTATGTACCTACTTCAAGATTCTTTAATTCCTTCTTCAGCCTTGTGAGTTGACACCAGAGATTTCAACTAGTTATTTAAACATGATTATGAACAGTTACAAAAATGAATCAGTAGCAGACACATTAAAAGGGGTTTTATCATTTAAATTGCCATAATACAGCAACAATAAAAGTTGGCCCGTTGTTAGCAATCCATTAAGTAAAATGTGAACGTTTAAGCCATTTGTGTCTATTTTGGGCTTTACTAACTGCCTGCCAATACATTCCCGATCGTTGGAGAACGGAAGCCAATAGTAACTAGCGAACAGTAAAGTTTGTTTATCTTGCCACGATTTATTGATCATGCTTATGCTGTATCAATCATTTTATATATTTATTGAGAAAAATATAGTTAATTTTATAATTTTTTAGCAAAATTATTCTTTTACAATGTATATCAGACCGTAATGGAAACGTGTAAGGCCCACAATGAAAGCTCCAACAAATTTCCCCGGGCTCACCGCTAACGGATGCAACATTGTTGCATGCATAGTCATTGACTTTAGCTTTCTTTTGTATTCTTTTGTTGTTTTACCAGTAATTTGTCACAGTCGCACATAATAGATTATGAATTAAAAGTAAATGAAGTACCAACCAAATTTATAAAACTAAAATGCTAAAAATATCTCATAAGCAGCAAACCGCTGCCGCGCGGGCAAAGTCCCCAGATGACTGTCAGTGTTGCCCTTTTGGTATGGCCAAACTGAAACGTTGGCCAAAGTAGCTGCCAGCCTTCCGGTCGCCGAAGGCCTCGACAAGGCGGTTCGATAGATCTTTACCGAAACGCCGAGCTGATGTACTGTATTATTAAATAACTCCGGAGTCCAGGAGTGACTTAAACGTTAGCTAACTAACTAGAATAAGAAAAAAATGCATCCAAATGTCTGTCCCAGTACTGGGCAAAATCTTAACACCATTGTAATCCCATCGACCAGCGGCAGCGGCTTATCGCCACTTTATTAAATACATTATCAATTTGTTTATGCTCACACCAATTATCTTGACCAAGATGAGTATTCTTTTGAAACTCGGTAATATGTTAAGATAACGGATAAAACATAAACATAGAAAAAACACCCAGACCCGAAATTAATTAGAAAAACAGGTTTCTCTAAATTGAACCTCAGAGATGGCGTCGCGCCCGACACGGCGTGCTAACTACTCGACCACGGAGGTCGTCATATTTTTTTTAATTTACATTATGCTGTAGGATATATATATATGCAACCTTTAATCTGTTAGTCGCCTTTTACGACACCCAAGGGATAAGCGACGGCTTGGTAGTATTATTTCAATAAGCCTCCACCACACAGCTGTATTAACATATTAATTTGTAGTAACAGTCGAATACAGTGTGGAAGTTTTAAAATAGTAAAACCATAGCACAGATTTTAATTTCCACCTAGCTAGCTGACTACGAACTTCGCAAAATTTCCATCCTGCTAGTTAACAACGAACTTCGCAAAATAATGCATCACCCAAGCACCACCGACCTCTCCGTGCCACGATAAAAGTGCAAAAAGCAAAAATAATTACCACACCTGCACAATGTTGGCAACGTTTTGAGAGATTCCGACTGTTACTACGTACTATTTACGGCTACTATGTACGATGTACGGTTTACGAGCGATGTGCTCAGCGTCGCGTGCTCCCAACAAATACAGACTTTGCGGCGTTCGCCCAATTTTTACGGCAACTATGCCTGTAAGTTATGACGGGGTTGTGGCCAAGTTTCGTTGAAATTGTTTTACTACAGCACATTTATAACCGCTGTGTGAGCCGCCTCTACGCAAACATACGTCTATAAACACATCGTTTTTGGGTTGCGCTGTGCCTTGTAAATGTATTAATGTTTCAGGTTGTATACATAAATTAACTTTATGTAGCTTTTAGGGCAGGGACTGTATTTTTTTAGCATTATTAAGTACCTACATGGAGATATCGGGCTACAACTGATAAGGTTGTTATCAAACTTAAGTGTAGCAGTGCCGTTAATTAATGAGTCTTAAGTCGCTATGTAATTTTATTTTAATTTGCTTGAATAAAGTACCTATTTGAGTTATTAAATACGTTTAGAGAGGTGAGTCACATACAACGATATAATAAATACACTTTGATTCATTGTCGACAAGTCGACAATATTTAACAAGTACACTGGATATTGATTTTATAATTATTTCCATCTACACAACTGCAGCATAAATATGTGATCATTATTGAACTATATTACTACTAAAGTGGCATCAGCCAGACTGATGGCGAGCGGCCTTTGGAAGTTTGCAGCACTGCACTCGTTTCCGATCCATTTCATAGTCTGTGAAAGCACAATTTATACACAAACACCGATAAAACCTATATCGATATTCATCCTGAAATGGAGAGCGCAGTGGTTAGTGAATATGCCAGTCACTGGAACTGGTGCATCACTGCGGAGATTACACGTAAGACGCGTGAGCTATGGCCGGCGCGGGGCGGCAGTATTTCATTCAGTGTCGTTGCTGTGCCGGCGATTTTGTCATGCCAGAAATTGGAGTTTGACATTTAGGTACATTTTAAAACTGTCGCTATTAATTGGGTCAGAGAATAAAGTACGAAAGAACTTCGACAATTATTGCAGTGGGACGTGTAAAGGCTGATGATGATGTTTGCAGCAAAATGATGTGATGTAAATTTTGATGTGATGATTTGACAATAGTTTAACACTTTGTTCACGACGACCGACGTGCAAAAGTATGACGTATAATGTGAACATTCTTATGAAGCTTATAATAGTGTGTGTGTACTGTGCTACCGATATTCGGATTTGATGTCCGATGTCTGAAATGGTGAGCGCAGTGGTTAGTGGATATGCCAGTCACTGGCACTGGCGCATCACTGCGGAGATTAAACGTAAGACGCGTGAGCTGTGGCCGGCGCGGCCGCCAGTATTTCATTCAGTGTCGTTGCTATGCCGGAGATTATGTCGTGTCAGAAATTGGAGTTTTGGAAATGATACTTCGAAATCGATTATCGAAGAAACTCGCTATTTTTTAGTTCACAATTGAGTCTACTAACAACTTATAGGTACTACTATTCATATGTAATTAGTACTTCTTGTAAATAAATGTAGGTTAATCAATGTTCAATAAAAAATTCTACCACTTCTTCTTTTCTTCTGCGCGAGAGATTGACAGCTTTTTTTAAAGGAACTTAAGAGATACTTTTTCATTTTACAGGATAGGTAAAGAAAATATATTTAAAATAATAAAAAGAGCATAATATCAACGCGTAGTGCTATTTGTCTCATCATACTCTGCATACTATAAACGTCCCATTCTAGGCACAGCCCTTACCACATGAACAACAACACATGGGGAGTATTCGCGTAAACTTTTAATAATAAAGTTAAAAATGCTTAAAATGCTACTAAACCATAACGTATAGGACTTATCTTTTTGTAGCTTTTTCTATATTTCTAATACCATAACATCAGCATAAAATAAATGTAAATTAAAACGCCAGTAGATACCCAAAGAGTTAACTTCCCTAACGTATGAATTCGGTGAACGAGCCCAAATTCGTTAGAACAACGGCACCGAGTCGTCATTGTTAGCTCACCGCCTACGCGATGTGGGACTGGAGTCTGGCACGCCAGTATTTCATACGACAACGAGACGAGAGCGCTGGAAATTTTGACGTATCTGTAATTGGAATTCGACGAGTATTTCGACGCAGTCTAGATTCGAAGTTATGACTTGACGTCCGTGGAATGAAGTCGCCTTTTATTTTGTAACGTGACGGATTGCTACTACGCCGGATGTAGTTTTGGGAGCGTTATTTTGCCGTCTATTGTAATGCTATTGTGTAGCAAATCCAATTTTTATTGTGTAATTAGGCCTGATTGCAATTTGTTTGACAGAGCCGTGTAGTGTAGCGGCTCACTTAACCTCTCAGTGTTGGCATCAAAATGTCTAAAAATTTTGACAGCAGGTGCGATTTGGCGGGAATACAAATTTGCGGAAATGGAAAAAAAAAAAATCGAACGCAGTTCATGTTACATTTTGCGTTCACGATGTATAAAATGTACCACAGAATCAAATTAATCGACCTTGTTCATATTAAAGTAGTCTCTAAGCGTATCAAAACACGGTACAATGTCAAGTGGTGAGAGCATATGGCCGCTTGTGGTCTGACGGAATAGCGAGTTTTTAGGTGCGGCCAAGTATGGCCACTTGGGGCTTGAGGGGTTAAAGAATACTGTCCTCCTTCCCTTCCCTTGGGTATTGTAAAATGCGACTAACGGACTAAATACCTACTGCACATACATCCAACAGCATAGAGCGGTGATGGGCTCACCACCTGTCACGCTGAGTACATGTGCAGTTGTAACTTGGTGAATCGTGGGCTGTGGCAGTGGACTACTTTTGCGGTCCTCTTTGCCTAGTCTGACTAACTTTTAGGGGATAATTATCGTTTATCTTTGTATATATAGGGTCTAATAATATCAATAAGCAAACGTTTAATGGGACCATCTATACATCACACTGAGCTGCTCACCAAATTTGGTCCAAAACTACAGGTTCGTTACCGAGATAGGTAATCAACAAAACATTATCTTAATTCACCAAAAAATACACCCTTTCCAAACCCGTACAGCTGTACTACACGCACACAAAGATAGCCGAACATGCCCACTAAACTCGGAGCACACTGAGCTATCTTTTTCCTCACGCTTGCGTGCGTGTTAGTAAAGATACAGCATAATTCATGATGGCATTATTTTAATTGATTAAGTTTGTTAGAAAACATAACTTTGAAAAATCACTATAAAACTGGAGCCCATTTTTTGTCATTGTATTTAGAATGACGAATTGATACCGACCTTAAACGTTTGCTTATTGATTTTGTTAGACCCTGTATGTACGAGTATAATCTTGTTTAATGGTAAGCGTAGATGCGCTGTGTGATGGAGCTAGCTTTCTCTGAAGATGCCTGCCTATGAAGATTTAAAAATGTACAGAAAATAATCTGTAATGATACTATAATGACAATGTAGAAGAAATACATTGACTACGTTATTATGCCCACAAGAACCTTTTACAAAGATAAAAAAAGTATCCTTTATCCTATTCAATACCCCTGACAACGTGTATGCAAAATTCGTGGTGATCGGTTAAGCAGATATGGCGTAAAAGAGTATAAACCAACTCACTTCCGCATTTATGATATTAGTTAGGATGAGCAGTAATCTAATCCGTAAGTACCATCAGAATATTGTGCTCGAAGATAACGACTCCGGGGTATGTTGGGCCAATTGTCAGAATGTCCATTGTGTCAAAATGACAAGGCAATAATGCCCAATTGTTAGTAACGAACCGTTGAAAAAAGTAAGTACTTAAAAATATACATATAATCACGACTATTATCCCCGAAGGGTTAGTCAGGGGCTAGTCAATGAGGACAGCATGCATTTGCTGTCCTCTACCATAGTCCACTATTCACCAAATAGCAACTGGTGTGACTCTGCAGTTTAGGTACGTTCGTTTGGCGCGCCTCCCAGGCAGGCCGCCTAGGCGTATGGCAGTCAAGGTTGCCGCGAGCCATAGCACCGAACACCGAGCATCCCAGCGCGCGCGCGTATACCCTACGCTCTGTGACGTCATGACGTTAAACCGATATCGAGTCAGCGTTGCTTAACGGAATATAAACGCTCGGGTCACACGATAAGTTTAAATTTCGCGTGAAAATCGTTAGAGAGTGATCCTTCTGTACGTAGTACTATTAGTTATTCTGTGCTATTATCCCCAAAGGGTTAGTCAGAGAGTAGGCAATGGGGACTACAGAAGTGGTCCACTGCTTTAGTCCACGTTTCACTAAGTTACAACTGTACATGTGCTCAGCATGACATGTGGTATGCCCATCGCCGCTCTATACAGTATGTATTAACCAGAACGCACCCGATAAAAAAAATTGACGGTATGCAAATAATTTTTAGCTTTGAGACGATCAACACCTCAGTCTCCCTGTGACCACGGACCCTGTAAAGGATTCGAAACGTCAGCACTAAAACAAAAACCTAAAAAAGTAGTACCTAATAATTAAACGCAATTTAGATCCATAAAAAGTGTTTCATTTCAATGGTAGTATATTATTTTAAAGAGCCGCTACGCGACATGACTTTATAAGAATATTATAGTATTTATTTATTTATTTTATTGTTGAACCAACAAAGTGAACACTATTACATTTAAAAAAATAACATGACACATTTTAAGACGCCTGACAAGTGTCACCTCAATTACAGGTGCAAATAATATTTGGTCCGAGTGCAAACCACGAATATATAAGAATAAGATTACAATAATAATTAATTAATAATTAAATTCCACAATAAAAAAATACATTATTTTACAATAGTAATAATAATCACAAAAATAAATCAATTTATTTATTTAAATATAATAAAAATAAGCAATTTAATCCAATAAAAATTATAATAAAAGCAGAAATCATAATCATGCAAATTGACAATTTTCAATAAATAATAATTATAGAGTACCTACCTACAACATTATAGATTTACAAAATTCATCGACACATTGATCCTACTTTAGGCCAACAAAAGATAGTCACATCACATCTCAGAATAGTATACAATAGAACACAAACATCCTGTATAGAAAGTAACAAAATAAATGTTTCTTTGGGTTCCCATACTTTTCATCGGATTGCGATGAAACTTTTCTAAGGTTTGCGCACGTCCGCTAAGGTTTAAGTTGGAAAACTATTACGGGGTGTTCACTTGGACCAAGTTGTGGGAGACAGATAGCGGATACAAATAACATAGTCTTACATAAATATTGATCTTTTATACCATACAATTACATTGTACTAACATACAAATAGTAATATGTTCGTCGTCTTAGGGTAGGTACTCTTTAACATCGACCTGACTCTCTAAGCGCATCCGAAACTTCAATGATCCGTAACTGTCTTTCACTGGCTGAGTAACTATGTATCGTGCCACGAAGATTCGGATATGCTTAGACAGTGAGTGGGCCTCAGGAGGGGTCCTGACCTTTCACGTCTCCGAGCTGCATGCCGATTCTGTAAAGCTCGATCGCAAACTCGCCTCTCACTTCGACTCACGTTCCGATCAAAAGTAACTTTTGTGACGTTAGAGTGGAGTCGGATTTAGAGAACGGGTCAGCGCTTGGCCTTCATCTCACCTGATGGTAAGTGGCGATAAGGCTAAAGAAGCGCGCTTTACCCGGAATCCTCAACCACTGAGGAACTGGCTATCTTATCTCTAAACTGTCGAAACACAATAATGCTATAAACATTGTTGTGATATAGTATACGTTGAATACTAGTGATCACCATAGCTCTAGTAAAACCACTTACGTAAACCTTACGTAAATACTTTGTACCGCGAACCTGAAAGTCAACAACGTTGCTGCGGACGTAGGGTCCGAAAGGATACTGTGGAATACACCGACATCTAGCTGGTTAACCTTCAGCTTAGCAACCAAGTCCTCTCGCAAATCCCGATTCCTAGCACACTCCACCAACAAATGTTGGACATCTTCAATTTTTTCACACAGCGCGCAATGAGGCGAACTAACTTTTTTCATTAGGTAGCAAAATTTGTTCAGTGGAATGTGCAGAGATCGAAGCCTGTGAGCAACTATAATAAGTTTCCTACTTAAACCAATATTGCAGAACCAGGGAGTACGTGGAGGCTCCGATTGCATTACTCTGTACCAAATACCGGTTGACTTAGATCTATCGTCAAAATCGGTTTTCCATCGTGTATAGCACTCGTTTTTGTATTTATAAAGAAATTCATCGTAGCTTGGTGTAGCTTGTAAAGGTTCTCCTTCAGCTGCACCAAGTTTCGCTAATCTGTCAGCCTCCTCATTTCCTGAAAGCCCTATATGAGACGGTATCCACTACAATACCAGTTCCTTGCTTCCCTGGTTCAGAATTTCAGTCTGCCGAAGTATAGCATATGCTAACGGATTGCCTCTGTTACCAGAGGTACACCCAGCGATATGCTGTAGTGCACTTTTACTGTCAGTTAAGATGACAACCTTATCATATGACTGATTTTTGATGTGATTGAGTGCTTCACTTATTGCTATAAGCTCTAGTACCATAATTGATACCGCAGGCGATACTTTAAAACTCCTTTCATATTTACTAGTGGAATCAAAAAAGGCTGCCCCCGAGCCCTGGACACACTTCGATCCGTCTGTATAGACTTTATGAAAATTCTTGTATTTATTTTCGATCTCCTGTAGTACGTTACTTTTTAATATATTATAATCATTTGTATTTTTTGATGATCTTACACAAGCGAGCTCAGGATTAATAATTTTGTCTGCTTTGAAATTGGAAACCCATGTAGGTAAAGTAAACATAGTTAATGGATAACTAGAGTGAACATTTTCATTTTTTGTTTTGTAATATGTTGTCACCAAAAGGGGTTTTTTCTTATTTTGCCAATACCTTTTAGAGCAAAGTGTGTTCAGACTTTCTAATAATAACACTATTGGGTTATTTGTCCAAGATCTAGCTTTTAAACAATATTTAAAAGATAAAAATAGTCTTCTTACAGCTAATGAAGGAATACATAGCTCACATTCCATGCCCTGAATTGGGGTAGGTACTTCTAATGAAGCCACCTACGACTCTTAACGCCTGATTCTGAACCCTATCCAGCTTAGAATGGTGGGTCTTTGCACTGCAATCATATAGAAAGGATCCGTAGTCTATTCGGCTCTTTATAAGAGAGATGTACAATCGGCGGAGGTGTGCTGGATGCACACCCCAAGCTGATCCAGCCAGCACTTTCATTAAACTAGTGAATTTTTGAGCCTTTTCACAAGTTTCGTTTATATGTTTGCCCCAGCGCAACGATCTATCCAGCCAAATGCCCAAATATTTAATGTTATCTGTACAATCTAGCCATCTCCCATTAACTGTCAATTTGACTGTTTGTTTTTTATGGCTCCTACTAAATACACAGATATTCGATTTTTCTGCAGACAGCTCTAATCCAATATCGCTCAGAAGTAATAAAAGACCGTCTAGGGCTATTTGGAGTTTCAATTCACTATTACTTAATTTGTCCGTTGAATATAGAACAAAATCATCCACGTACTGTAAAATAAAAATATTGTGGATATTTTGGCAGACTTGTAGAGTTACAATATTAAATAATAAAGGAGAGATCGGGTCTCCTTGTGCTAATGCTCTATTTGTCCATCTACAGTGATCTGAATTATCACCTGACTCTAATTTAATTTTCAAATGTCTTTCTTCAAGAAATGAATAAATGTAGTTACAAAATCTGGCCCCTACACCGATTTCGTCCAAGATACTTGCAACTTTTTCAACCAAGAAAGCGTTTTTAATATCCAAGAAGCAAGCTGTTGTTGGTAGACTATTTGAGAATCCCACTTGAATCTGAGTAACAAGTCGTACCAGAGAGTCCAGGCACGACTGCCCGCGTCTGAATCCTAAGGTATTTCTGGAGATAATTTTATTACTTTCAATATACCATTCCAAACGTTTTGTAAGCATTAAGTGAAAAATTTTACAAACACAAGAAATTAGGGATATGGGTCTAAGTTTCTGTTCGGAATCATAAGCATTATTAGTTTTTGGTATTGGTAATATAATAATATTGCGCCATTGAACGGGTATATTACTTGTTATGTATATTTCATTGTATAAATCAAGAAGGTAGTGTTTAAAATTATCAGGCAAATTAGATATCATCGAATATGAGATATTGTCTTCGCCTGGACTAGTATCAGACTTTTTTACACAATTTTTTAGTTCTTGCATAGAGAAAGCCGCTTCAAGTTGGGGATTTACCGAACGAAATGTAAGCGTTTCCATTGGTACAAAATCAGGCGTTAAGTTACATAGCAGATCTCTTTTCTTTATCACGTCTACACCACAGTTGCCCCCTTTATTGCCCCTTTACCAACGCATTCGCCTCCACATTTCGGAACTAGATGTCGCGCTATCTATTGTGTCACAGAAATTTCTCCAGCTGAGGTTTTTTGCTTCTATCATAAGACGCCTTGCCTCTATAATTCGTTTGTTTAGTAAATCAAGATTGTTTGGGGTTGGATTCCTTCTAAATTGACTCAAGGCTAATCTTCGTTGTGTATAGCTTTGGATATTGACGTGTTCCAATAGTGTTTTGGGATGAACTTAGTTGCGGGATTGTTACATTTTTTTATAGCTGGAATAGAATTAGAAGCTGCGTTGTTGATGTGACTGGTCAAGAGATTATATCTCTCTTGAAGCTCATGGGTGCCTATAGAGTTCTCCACTGAAATTTTCAGTAATTCCTTGTACTTGTTCCAATCTGCTAACTTAAAATTAAGTTTCTTTATCGTAAATGGTTTTTGAAAGTAACTCAGACGCATAACAATAACTAAATGATCACTTCCAAAGCTCTCATTTGCAATTGTACATTGCCATTTCATAGAGACGTCTGATGTAATAAAGGAAATATCCGGGCTCGACTTTTGTAGGTTTCCGTCTACAAGTTTAATTCTGGTTAAGCTACCGTCATTAAGCGTAAAGTAACCGAATTCAAGCAAAGAATCCAAGAGCTGACAACCTCTTGTATCATTCTTATATGACCAATTGGTGTGGTGACCATTGAAGTCCCCAGCTATCAACGTCTTATGAGAGAACTTACTAAAAATATTATCCCAGTCCGCTTGTGACGTGCCTGACGTGACACTTGCAGGGCAATAAATGGACACTATGTTTTGCAGATCATGACAGTTAGCTACTTTTACGTGTATCATTTCAATACCACTGTTCGGGCTTACAATAGGGTATGCCAGACATTTAAGCGATTTATGGCCTACAACTGCTACGCCTCCATAAGAGTCTGACCTATCTGTTCTAAAAATATTATAACCACTTATATTAAGTTGGGCTTGACTTTCAAGCCAAGTTTCACTAAGGATAGCTACATGTATTTTTTGCTGGTTAAGAAAACATTCAAAGTCAAGTAATTTTGGTTTTAAACTTTGTGAGTTCCACTGTGCGATATTTAAAGCGCTATCCTTAGAGAGGCTTCTATCCATTAAAAAAATACAAAAACGTCTTTAACCACTCACTGTCCTTAAATAAATTAACAAAAATTGATTTGCATTAATCTAAAACCAGTTTCACCACTGATGCTATCTTTTCTTCTAGGCTAATTTTGTCAAGTAAAATCTGTTTACATTTTAGTAGTAACATTTTAAAAGTTTTGCTCCGTGATTTCAATGTTTTCTGAAATAATTGTGTCATCTTGGGCTGTAGGTTGTTGAATTCTTGTGATCTTCTTTTTCTTCCCCTTTTTTATGCTATTCGGTCTAGTCACAATATTATTCTGGGAATATTCATTTTCGCCTTCGCTTTCTGGTTCTATATTCTCTGTGCATATGATAGATTCGGCTAATAGCGCGTTCTTATAAGGAGTTGGTGTTTGCCACAAAGTATCGCTTTGTATCGTGTCCATGGATGTGTTTGTCTTTTTGACAGTCTCGTGATTCTTTTTTTCAGCTTCTTTATTTAAGTATTGCCATAAGGCCTGCTTGTAGGTGCAATTATCCGTGTACATTATATCACGAATGGTTTTTTCTTTTATAAACATAGGACAAGATTTATTTAAAGCCATGTGGGGGGGCCTTTACAGTTGACACATGTATAATGTTCGGTCTCACAGTTTGCATGGCCTTCTTCACATTTTGGGCATCTTATTTTTTTGTCGGACAGAAACGAGATAGATGACCGAATCTCTTCAGGTGGAACACTGAGTAACTGGGAATTTGTATAGACCCACCTTAAACCTACAACCATACCCGGTGACGTATGGAGGTAAAGTAGGGCCTTTGAAGCACAAGCGAACTGATTCACTAGTTATCCATTCGCCTTCAGCTAATCGTTTCAACCTTTTCGCAGAGATTATTTCTAAATTACATTCCAATGTCTCTAAAATTTCTTTTTCGTCTAACTCTAAGTCGACATCTTTTATTACCCCATAGGTAAAAGTATTTTCATGAGTCATTTGACATCTATACTGCAACTCTTTGAACTTAATGTTTGATATTAATTTCTCCGCATCATTTCTGTTATCAAATAATAGCAAAACTCTGTAGGGGCTTTTATATTTAATATTGATAACGTTTATGATACATTCAGATTTTAACAATTTAGCTAAGCCAAATTGTTTTGGTAAAACTTCTTTGCCTGTCACACATACCTCATACTTATTTTGCTCTTGTAAAGTAGTGCTCCTTACATTTTGCGAGGTCTGTGAAAAACTTCTTGCTAATCTTTTAGGCCTCCTACGCACAGTAATGAAGTCATTCTCTCCGACTTCCTCAATTTCTCCACTCTCTCCGCTTTCTTGCCTCAATCTTTTCTCCACCAGCCTTTGCGGTTCTAAACAGGAATGGTCCCATTCAAACTCATCATTTACTCACTGCTCACATCCACGAGTACTTTCTTCACTGCCGTTATCACTTAACACATTGTCATTTACTAAATGTTGTTTTTCACTCATATTGCCAAAGGAAGGTAGTCGCAAAAAATTTACCCATCTCCGCGTAGAAGTGGATGCGTGCACTCACTCTGCGCTGCGACGCGCGACTCTTTGAAATTATATATGATGGTTATAAAATGTTTTCTAAAAACGTTTTTCATCACCCGAAACAAAACACTACGCCTATCGAAAAGATAAATGTTCAATTATTTTACTCATCTCAATCAAAATTATTAAATGGAATTAAAATTTAAATCATTCTCTTTCATAGAATTAAACGTTAGATGGAATTTTAATTAATCATAATTGTAATTAATGTTACTTTACTCCTATTTTATCTTTGGACTTTATACTCGAAGTTATTGAGTTGTTGCAGTTTAATTATACTTAATTTAGCTTTTTATCTGTAGGTAAAATAACTATGTAAGAAAGTCCGTACAGCATTTAAATAATCTTTACCGAAATAAATTACTTCAGTCGACGGATATTATAACTAAACTTTCTCTACCGAAAATACGATGATCTTTTCAGTAATTAGATCATTTACTTGATGTTAATTTTAACCCTTTCCTATGCAATCACATATAAAATAAACTAAATAAAACTTTACTACACTCACACCATTTATCTAGCCCAAGAGAAGCTTAGTTATGAAAGTCGTTAAATGGTTACTAGACAACGGATAAAAATACTTAAAATACTAAAATACGTACTTATTATACATAGAAAACACCCAGACCCGAGACAATTTAGAAAAACAATAATTTCTAAGTTGACCCGACCGGGGATCGAACCCGGGACCTCAGAGATGGCGACACCATGAAAACCGGTGTACAAACCACTCGACCAAGGAGGTCGTCAAATAATTTTGACAGCTAACGCATTTATTTTTAATAGTTATTAAAACTAATACAAGTTAATTCACATTGTTCCGTCTTTTGTCGCAAACCATCGTAAACACGTAAGTCAAATATCAGTCTTTATGCATAAAATCCTTCATAGCGCTCTACAAAAAAATAAAAAGTAAAATTGAGATAGCGCAGCCGCGTCGTAAATCAAATTAAGCCAAGAATCCAAGTGGCTCGCAACATCAAACGGTGCATATTTCACTCAACCTCAAGGTGCTTTAGAAAAAAGTGACTTGACGGCAAACAAAATGAAGAACGCTTTGACATGTGAACTATTAAACTTTTTTTATGTTTTCCTTCTTGCCTAACAGGGCAACGCACGGTAGGCTCGTACATACATCACACATATTTTTATAACATATTTAACTTTTTTTTTGTAAATGTCGTTGCTTCTGTGCGCTGTTTTCTTGTGCCCGTTCTTTGCCACAGTTAAAAAATGATGTTCTGAATGGGTGGTAGGTTAAAAAAGATTTGGACGATTCAAAGTTACGTTATGAGAAGTACCTACGCTTCTCATAACGTCCTTCATAATTATGCTCGTCAGTTTAGAGTACTCTGGACCTGACCTTTAACGCGAACGTCATCGATCGAAGTACGTTCGCCGAGGTCTTATGTTTCTTACTCAGTCTTCAAACGGTGGGTCCGTTTGAAGACTGAGTAAGAAACATATGTAAAATGGTTACCTCTTTTTTTGCATAAAATTTTATGTCATAATTTAACATAGCACAATTTTACTTTTCCTTATAATAGTTACGCACAATATTGACTTGGCATTACCTTTTAGGCACATTTTAAAAGCATAACTACTGGAAGCATAGTAATAGTTAAGTATACTATTCTAAAACCTAAATTTGCTTACACATAATAATAATTGAATTAATATTTGACGACCTCCTTGGTCGAGTGGTTTGTACACCGGTATTCATGATGTCGCCATCTCTGAGGTCCCGAGTTCGATCCCCGGTCGGGTCAATTTAGAAATTATTGTTTTTCTAAATTGTCTCGGGACTGGGTGTTTTCTATGTATAATAAGTATGTATTTAAGAATTTTAAGTATGTTTATCCGTTGTCTAGTAACCATTTAACGAGTTTCTTCGAAGCTTCTCTTGGGCTAGATAATTGGTGTGGGTGTAGGAAAGTTTTATTATTATTATTATTTTAATTATATAGGGAAAAAGTAAGGTTTGGAAATTGTGTGGTTGCATTTAATAAAATACTTTTCGTATTTAAAATAAACATGTTGGCGGCTTAGTCGCACCCTAACCTGCTTTTACACTATGGTACCCAAGATATATTTGATATACCTAATACCTACTTTTTGTTTTTCAAATTCGAATAGCTATCAATAAAATAAAAAATTATGTAAAGTCAAATCCTAATAAAAAAAACCAGTTCAAATTATAGCTGATTTTGCTTCTGTCTTGTCTAATCTACCAGACTATCTTTATGCCTAATAACTATTAGATGAATATACAATTGGTCCTTAAAACTTTATGCCAAATTAAATTAGGACAAAAAAAATTAGTCGAAAAAAAGGATCCCATGATCGTCAACAGGATCAGGATCGTCAACACTTAGGAATTACCTCGTTGCTGACACTGAAGCTTCAGTTCATAAGCTTCCATGTCAACATTTTATAACTTGTAGCTATGAGGTAGCATGCAGTCAGTTTATGAACAGAATCTTACTAACATACCTACTAGTCATGACTATTACCCCCGAAGAAGAAGCACTCGTCTGCCACAGTCTACTTTCACCAAATGATAACTGCACATGTGTTCAGCGTGACAGGTGGTGAGCACATCGCCGCTCTATTCTGTTGGATGTATGTGCAGTCTTTGGTCTGTTAGTCGCCTTTATGACTAGGATTGCCAACTATACTGTTAAAAATAGTACTATACTGTTTTTCACTACAATATACTTCTTACTGTTGAACAAGAATAAAGTATCCAAAATACTGTTTTAGTATCACTGTGCACCAACCATATACCTATACCATATACCTGTTTAAAAAGTAAAAAAGTTGTGAACGTTGTCCGTGCAGTGCAGCGCTGCCATATTTAAATCTTTAAAAAATAAAATACTGTCCATTTTTCTAAAATTCTGTTTATTATTCTTATCTTACCTTAAAATACTTTTTTTTAAGGTTGGCAACCCAATTTATGATTCCTAAGGGAAGAGATGGGCAGCTACCAGCACACCACAGAATATTATCACCATGAAACTACGATTTTACTGGAAACCGAATTTGGGACCTTCTGGTATGAGACCGCCTATTTAACCACAAGACCCGGTGGGGGTAATAGGTTGTCCGAGGCCTAAGTATCTTTATACACTATTATTTTGAGATTCACAATAGATTCATATTTCCATTTGGGTCACTTAAGGGTTTTCGGCACAATGGATCGCAGAGAGCAAAGGAACAACAAAAGGGGAGAATGAAATCGGGAATTATGTAAGAGTGTTTTTGTTAACACGATCCGTTTCATGTTTTTCTTGGTAAAATGATCTTTTTTTAAAAATAGAAGCGGCACAAAAAACAGAAAATTTGAA
Organism: Scoparia ambigualis; assembly: GCA_963921215.1. Lineage (NCBI taxonomy): Eukaryota > Metazoa > Arthropoda > Insecta > Lepidoptera > Crambidae > Scoparia > Scoparia ambigualis. Next base: position 22,818,972 of record OY992521.1, on the reverse strand, counting down.
TAACAAATCGTATACCTACTGATGATATGATATGATGTAATCGTATACGTATCGGCTGTTGCCTACCATTTCTAAAAGAAACACAACATTTTTTTTTTTAGACAATAATAATTCTACAAAAGGTTTATTACCAACTTTAGAAAACATAAAAAAATACATACATACATACTTATAATCACGACTATTATCCCCGAAGGGTTAGTCAGAGACTAGGCAATGAGGACCGCAAAAGCAGTTCTCTGCCATAGTCTACTTTTCACCAAATAGCGACTGCACATATGTGCTCAGCGTGACAGGTGGTGAGCCCATCGCCGCTCTAAACTGTTGGATCTATTAGTCCGTTAGTCGACTTTTACGACACCCAATAGAAGAGAAGGAGTGGTAGTATTCTTTAGTATTAAAAGTAAATGCAAAATAATAATTAACGCTCTCAAAAGGTAGGTACAGTCACCAGCATTAGGATGTGACTATTGACGGCCTGCAAAAATATCTGATTATTGGTGGAAGGCTTAGATATGACTATAATATACCTTCCACCAATGATCAGATATTTTTGCATCATCACATCTTAATGCTGGTGACTGTACATACTCGTTTTGTTAACATGTCGAAGAGCTCCTTCAAAAATTGCTATTCTGTTCTGATTAAGAAAGGGATTGAATAGTTTTTATAAGTGATCGAAGTTACCAACATATGTAATTGCCGATTGGTACAACAAATATAATATATAAATCATAAATCATTTATTTGCGGAATATCATGTAGGTACACAACATTGAGATGTAAGACAATGATTTGGCTTAGTGGCCGCTAGCTCCAAAACTTGTATCCCATCAACTCCAAATTTATTTCGATCTTGTACCGCAAACTCCAAAAACGTCCATAGAGCCTAAAATCCAATGTTTTCAATAATTTAGAATTTCATACATTATGACCCATCAGCTCCAAAAAATATAAAGGTACAGTTTGCAAAACAGTTTATCGTCGGCCTAGACTCAAGGGTATCAACAATATTCTGCCATAAGTGTGTAGGATGCAAATGTCCATAATTATAATTACAATTAGTTGATTCTTTGTCTGAAATTAATCATTAGTTTTAGTATAAGTTTTACTTAATAGGTACCTAAAAATGTCTACAATTATTTATACAAACAATACAAAATCATTCAAATGTCTTAATTATTAAGAATTAAAATTATTGCAAATTATGAGATATTATCTAAGTACCTAAATCAACCTATAAAACATGTCAATAATAATTAATAGGAGGATGTCATATTTCCAAATATTCGTTGACGGAGTAGAAAATTTGCTTTAGGAGCGATTGTGATACTTAAATTATTTTAAAATCATTTTTCTTTCTAATTCATCATGTCTATCGGCAATTTGTTAAATATTTTTATAGCCATGTAAATTTTTTTTTTTAAATAAGGTTAAATTGCTGTTAGGTTCTTGCCAATTTATTCTTTCTTGAATCCCGTAAATTTATTTTGGTGCCTTTACTTTTTACAAAATATTCCGGGTATTTCTTAACCAATAAACATATTCCAAGCTGTAGATAGTTTGTGACTTTCTTCCCGATTGAAATTATTAGGATGCTTTTTGATTTCAATCGCTTAACGCACTACTCTTGAATAAAAGTGGTGATCTGTGGAGAAGACTTGCGTACGATTAAATTCAATCCAGTGATTTGCGGCTCCTGCAAGTAGGTGCTCTGTAATCGCTGATATACTAGACTAGCAGTTTTTGACAGCTGCGATATGTTCTTTGGCCCTTTCATGAATTTTCCGCTTTGTCTGGCCTATGTAGGAACTACCACAGCTGCTGCAGTCTATTTTGTGGATGCCTGGTGTTTGCAGTGGCAAAACATCCTTCGGAGTGCCCATGACGTCATTAACCTTTATGACTGGAGTGTATGTGATCGGTATGAAGTACTCACGGAATACGTGGCCGATCTTGTCTGTCACTCCTTTTACAGGGCATGTAGGCCGGTTGCCTGCTAACCTCGGGATGCTTGATGCGTTTAATCGGTTTCCGTCGTCGATTCACTTGATATCCGTTTTTCTTAAGTAACTCCTGAACATAATCCAACTTCCGCTCCAAATGCTCAGGGTCACAGAGGTCAAAAGCTCTGTTCTAGAGTGACGTCACAACGGATTGCAGGTGTCGAGGGTGGTGATGTGAGGCAGCGTGCAGATATATGTCCTTGTGCGTGGGTTTTCGGTACACTCAGTGCGATACGGACCCGTTGGATCTCATGGTCATCTTAACGTCTAGAAAACAACTCGGTCGAAACGTCGGGTATAAAAAGGTATGCGTGTATGCCTTTAATAAATAGTTAGCGTAAATCCCCATCTAAATGTTTGTTTATAATGGAAAGCGAACGTTTAAAAGTGTATAAAAAAACTTCCCTTTTCACGTCGTGCGTAGTCGAGCATATAGTTTTGGTTGAACCCAAGGAATCGTGGCACAGCTCCCGTAGCTCCGTTATACTACACATACCTACTTACATTACGGTTGGCTTAACATTACCATTATATACGAGTAATAATACAGAGTTAATTTTGGACCCCCAGCCAAAAGTAAATAAGGGGTAAAAAACGTAATAATAAAATGTTTGCCTGCTTTTTATGTCCTATAGTTCTAGGTGCGTGCGCTCACCCTCGCGGTCAAAGAAACGGCGCACTGTCATTGGTATACGAGGTGATAATAGAGGTCACGTGCATGCGCTTTAATAACCGCGATAGGCCGCGCGCTAGGTGACAATAATTTTTATTTTCTTAAGGAAAAGGTTGAGACAAAAATGTAAAAAAAATAATGATTTAATTCATTATTTTATTGTACTGCTGCTGATTCACGTAATAGAATTTGGCGGGGGGTTCAAAATTAACCGTTAATGTGATAAAAGCGCATCGATAAAAAGTAAGTAATTTACAGCCTGTATAGTGTCCCACTGCTGGGCAAAGGCCTCCATCATTGAAATCAAGTCATCGCTACAATTGGCTACTTGACAGTTTTTCGAAAAGTATTTAAAAAATTACAAACGCTTATTTTATACCCCGTACATTTTTTTTTTTCGAAAAAGCTTTATTTAATAGAAAAAAAAATAATTTCATATTTCGCGCGTAAACGGTTGGTCACGTGACATTTTGCCCTGTGACGTCACGTTTCACTAAACACAGAAATTTTAACTTATTGAAACCTGACCGATACTTTTGGATTATTTTTGAAATGTGACGTCACACGCAGCTCAATAATGGCCGCCCGTGTTTCGGCTCTTGTAATCCACAGAAATAAGAAATCGCAAATTAATTTTGTAAAAATAAAATATTTAGAAATTATCTTAATAAAAAATAACTATTGGATAATTATCGTTAAATTATAAACTACCATATCCGACATATTTAATATTTTATTGTTACAACTTTCAAATAGCCAATTGTTGGATATTAGCTAAATCTTGCTTAATGCGGGTTGATTATCACAAACCCAGGCCACAGTATAAAACTGCGCCCGGGCTATGCATATAGATATCATAAGATTTACCCATTAGGTTTACGCATTCCGGTTTCCCATACAAACTTTCAAGTTGAAATTTTCAAAAACCAATTAGCCAATTTTAATGAAAATTGGCATGCTAAAGTAAAATACAGGGGTCTAAATAGTTTGTTTAAAACATAAAAATAAATGTTATTGGGATTTTTAATTTTCTATAATAGACTTTAAATCGCAATAACTCAAGTAAATAAAAGTTTTTTTTAAATGTTTTCAACAAACTATTAAGATCCCTGTATTTTACTTTAGCATGCTAAGTTTCATTAAAATTGTCTAATTGGTTATTAAAAATTTCGACTTGGAAGTTTGTATGGGAAACCAACCCCTCAAACCCCAAGCGGTCGCATGAGACCGCACCTACAAAAACACACTTGACTTTGTACCGTGTTTTCATAGACTTACAGACTACTTTAGTATGAACAAGTTTGGTTATTTCGGTTCTGTGGTTCATCTTATGTATTGTTATCGCACAATATCGCATAATCTATGCTCCATTCTGTCTAATTTGACGTTGACAGTTACTGTCAAAAAGTGTCAAAAAAAATCCAAGAGTGAGTGGTTGCGTAAACCCTCATAATATAGTTAAATACACTTATACATATACACTTATATGCATGCAGGCCTATATATGCATGTATATTTATATATACATCACTCACGACTATTATCCCCGAAGGCATAGATGAATGATTGGTCTCGCTGCGCTCGTCTAGATACCGCGCTACCTATAAACCACAGCTCCGTAAATGCGGCAACTCATTATTGTAGTGTGTTTATGACAATATGCAAGGATGCTAGTGTGCGTGAAAAATTTGTTGCCAGCTGCTTAACTGTTACCCGAGTTAATGGGTAAAATATTTTTGCTGTGATGTATTAGTTAAGTTACTGGTTATAAATGTAGCTCAGAAAATATTTAAAAATTTACAATTAAAAGCAAATATGTATCAATATAATTGTATATATTATTATGTAGGTTAGACGTAAGTTTCTTCTGTAGAAAAATGGTAGGTATGCATAGCAATGATTAGACCTCATTTTTTAGTAGTTTTTTTTATTACTACCAACCCCTTTCTTCCCTTGGGTATCGTGAAAGGCGACTAACGGACTAAAGACTGCACATACATCCAACAGCATAGAGCAACTATGGGCTCATCAAAATAATACTACCAACCCCTCACTTTTCTTCAATTTCGTAAAAGGGGACTAACGGACTAAAGACTGCACATACATCCAACAGCATAGAGCGGCGATGGGCTCATCAAAATAATACTACCAACCCCTCCCTTACATTGGGTCTCGTAAAAGGCGACTAATGGACTAAAGACTGCACATACATACAACAGCATAGAGCGGCGATGGGCTCATCAAAATAATACTACCAACCCCTTTCTTCCCTTTGGTGTCGTAAAAGCGACTAACGGGCTAAAGGCTCACCACCTAAGCACATGTGCAGACTGTGCAGTTGTTTCTTGCTGAAGCGTGGACTGTGTGGGCGTGGTTTGTGTTGTCCATAGATTCAAATGATTACTAATTTTACCATAAACTTTAATAATAACTATCTCAAAAAAGTTGTTGATATAAGTAAACAGTAATAAGTCGAGTCTTTATTCATGATTATTCTACATATGACTAAATACTTTTTCGTTTTTGTAGGCTCATTGTCATGTGACAGACAAAAATTTAAAAAAAAAACTTTTTCCCCTAGGGCAAGAAAAGCAATCTTAGCCTCGCTTTACAACGCTACAATGACGGTCTATTTGAGCAAGAGGAGTGAAAATATTATTTCAAACCTTGTCTATGATTTTTCTCAAAACGAATACGTCCGTGATTTGCCGGTGGCGGCACTGACACTGAGAGCATTATCACTGACAAGTGGGGATGCGTTCATAGAGAATGTATGAAAAACACTGTGCCGGTACTGTGTCGGAACTGTGGCTTCACTGATATGTGTGAAGCAACCTTTAACCTATAATATTACCCGAATCATAGCTATACACCTGTTCTCAGTTTCATTAAAATCCGTCCAGCGGTTTTTGAGTGATGCGCGTCAAACAAACAAAGAGACAAAAATTTCAAAAATGATTCTAATGTTCACGTATCTTTCATCCCCTAGATTATGTTTTTCGCAAATATTTTCAATGTAAGTACAGACACGAAAAGTTTACATTTCAGGAACATAGGTAAAAATAAAAAAAAAATAGTTTTTCCATACTTGAGTCAATCAGCTGATTGCGCATTTTGTATAGAGAAAAATAATAAATTTTCGACCCATATTCCTTATGGAAAGTTGTTCAGTTTTATCGGTAGAATCCCTTGATATAGTGTCAGCTAACATTTTTACACCTTATTATAGATCACAAATTTAAGTAAACATGATATAACATAGAACTAGGTTAAGTATATAGTAACTTTGGAAGACAAAGGAAATAGGTTACCTTTAAAATAAAAGACAATAACAATAAATTCACATAATAAAAATCTCAACCACGGGGACTTTATTCTTGTATAAGCGGTAACACTGAATGGCGTTTATTGTTCATATTATTTTAGGATGAAATTTCGAAATTATACGATAATTACTGATGGTATGTGATCCCAGTGTCCTTTTTATTTTTATAAGTATTATTTTTACACAGTTTTACTACGCAAACTGGCATTTTAGTTTGAATTAAGCCCAAAATTGAATAAAACATTCAGGACGTACACGTCACCCACAGCTGTCAGTGTGACTGGCTCGGGTACGCCGATTTCGGCGTAGTATTTGTTGCCGCATTTGACAAGTACGACGGAGGTATCTAGTCAAGCGCAGCGAGACCAATCATTAATCTAAGCCCGAAGGGTTAGTCAGAGACTAGGCAATGAGGACCGCAAAAGCAGTCCTCTGCTTTTGCGTTTGCTGAACGTAGACTATTTACGTTTCACCGAATGTGCTCAGCGTGACAGGTGGTGAGCCCATCGCCACTCTATGCTGTGAGATGTATGTGCAGTCTTTAGTCCGTTAGTTAGGTTAGCCTTTTACGACACCCAAGGAAAGAGAGGGGCTACGCGACTCGACTAATAAGCCGATACGCGACATGGCTCGGCCATCGTGGTGTAAAATTGAAAAAAACAACCTGAACAACAACAACACTTCCGACTAGTATTTGGTTTCCTTTAAAACAAATGTAATTTTCACTCCTCTTGCTCAAAAAGACCGTAATTGTAGCGTTCTAGAGCGAGGCTAAAATAGCTTTTCTTGCCTTAAGGGAAAAAGTAATTTTTTTTTAAATTTTTGTCTGTCACATGACAATAAGCCTACAAAAACGAAAAAGTATTCAGTCATAAGTAGTATAATCATGAATAAAGACTCGGACTTATTACTGTTTACATAAATCAACAACTTTTTTTTGAGATAGTATTAAAGTTGGTAAAATTAGTAAACATTTGAATCTGTGGCAACACAGACCACGCCCATACAGTCCACGCTTCAGCAAGAAACAACTGCACAGTCTGCACATGTGCTTAGGTGGTGAGCCTTTAGCCCGTTAGTCGCTTTTATCTCGGTTTCTATTTACTCCCTCGCTAAAGCTTGGGAGTAAAACTACCTCGTATATAATGGGTCATTTTAGCCCCTTGTATAACAATCTACTATGTAGTAGTACCAAAATCATGATTTTTCCGCCATTTTGTCAGAAAACATAATTAGCATTGGAAATGAAAACGTAGGCTTGGCAAATGACAATTTTAATTGGAGATTAAACAGTATTTATGGCGCATTTAGTTATGACAAGCTTTATGCAAAATAAATCACTTGCATAACGAAGAGACGAAATTTATTTATTGGGAATTAACTGCTGTGTTTGGTTCATAATAGGCTATAGATAGTTAAATATAACTCTTTAATTGCAACACCACAAAGATTTACATGTAACAAAAAAAACAAACATTAAACAAACTTCTAAATAGAACACAATTAGACAATACGATTAAAAATAGAGTTACAATTTGGCAGTCTTATCGCTTTTTAACACACGATCTCTACCAGACAACCAGTTATTAGTAATATTAAAAGATAAGGAAGGCTTGGTGGTTTTATTTGATCTAGGTTTCTTATTTTTCATAGAACTTTAGTCTTGATTACTGAATAAATAATTGTCAAATTGTAACAAACCAGTTGAAAATGAGTAGAGATGGAAGGTAACATATTTTAGCAAAAACTGACAGTTTTTTTTTTAATTATTATCAACGTATCAATCAGAATATATTTAAACAATGTAAGAAATAGCAATAGAAACTTCACTACTAACAAGTAGTTCAGCGTCCACTTTATTTAGGTAGGTACCTAGGAACAAAAATATTAAAATTGGATAATTAGTACAGTTGGCAGCGAAAATGTTGTAAAATATTACAACATTTTTTGATTTTGCCTAATCCTCTAAATTGAGGTTAGTAACGGGAGACAGTAATGCCGCATTCGTCATGCCGTTTCACGACCTGCCCATGTTTTAAGACAACGTTATATGGGCTAATAAAGTAAGGAATAAAGAATTTGAGGTCAACCAATAAAAAAGTGAGAGGTCTACGTAATAAGTTAAAAGCTTTAGCTTGATTCCTGCTAAGAATGGACTGGACCACCCTAGTACATATTTGTGCTGCCTAGTAGCATTGTATCAAAGTATAAGATCCATGAAAGGAGTATCCATCTTAGCACCAAAAACAATTAGGAAATCACAGCCGACCAACACCTACGCAAGCACTCACGGGACACGGCTGTCCAGCTATCTGCAACGCTAGTGTGCAAGTGCAAGAACAGCCGCTATGTGCCTGTGATACCGGTAAAGAGGAAGACGCGCCTCACCTGCTCTTTGATAATGTATAAATACACGACAGGCTAAGGTACGACCTAATCCAAAAAAAGACGCGACACTCAATGTAAATAAAACAAGCGTTTTAATCACAAAGCAGAATAAGGAGATTTCATAAATGAGTACGTAACAAAAATTGTGATACCTTTTTTACTCTTTATTTAATACCTTTTTTGTTTTTGGCTTTTATAAAAAATAGATTATTATTGATGCGCCTTTAACACATTAACCAATCCTGTAATCTAAAATGGCTGTTTACTGATACATGATAATAATGATAGGTACCTACCTACTATGTTAATTTTTATGAAAAAAAAGTATGAAGTTAATTCATGACGATAAACATAAAAAATCTTTGTTCTATTTCATACTAATTTTGATATCTTGTAATGATGGGAAAATATAATAATTTATAAAGTAAAGCAAGAAAATTTTGGCTCGGAATTGGACGAAAGGTACAAATTTAATATGTCTGTACTTAAGTAGTCTACTAGCTTAGACGGCTATTTTCTCTGAAGGGGCTTATTCCTAGATGTTTATGGGTGATAGTTTGGGATTAGTCTAGCGCCGGCTCAAGTTTAGGAGATTATAATGGCATAAAGGGCAATCTCGTGAAATTGATTCTTGAACGTTGACATGGTGCCCAAGAAGCTCTCATGATTTATTAATTGATAAAGACACATAAACAGGTACAAAAAAAACAAAGGCAAAACACAAAGTTACAACGAATCTGGAAGAAGAGCAAATTATTAACCAAAATAGTTTAGTCAACTTGAGATTTGATGAAGCAATGTTGCCTAAAAAACATGAGCATCAAGCACTGATAAATAAATTCCCCCGGGGGAAAACCAGACCTCGGTAGCCAAGTGGTTAAGGTAGCCGCCCGGAATGCAGAAAGTGCGTGGTTCGATTCCCGCGTTAGGTGGTTGTCTTTTTTCAGTGTTTAAAATTTTACTTTAGACAACTTGTTTAACAGTTTGTTTTGTAATAAACCATTATTGTTTTTTTACAATTGATGGAGGCAAACGAGCAGGCGGGTCACCTGATGGAGAGTAATCTCCGCCGCTCATGGACACCCGCAACACCAGAGGAATCGCAGATGCGTTGCCGGCCTTTAATGAAGGAATAGGTTTTAGGAAGGAATAGGAATTGTGAGGGGGGGAAAGGCCTCCGGAACCTTCACTGGCCGGACGAAACACAAAAGCACCAAGTGCCATTATTTCACGCCGGATATCCGGGCGAACCGGCCCAATGCGTGCTGCAACGCAGCATAGCTCTACCACTCAGAAAGCACCGAAATTTAATATTTTATGAATGTTAGTCAATACCCTCATATGCTGCTGTCTATGTGGAAAGGCCTGTGACCAGCAGTGGGACGATTAGAGGCTGATTATTATTATTATAACCCCATATTTTCCCACTACTGAGCAAATGTCTCCCTCCCCTCTTTCTAATATTTACTTGTTTTGACCAATTCTTTGCTTCAGCTTGACCCTCTACATACATACATACTATGACTATTATCCCTGTAGGGTTAGTCAGAGACTATATAGTCAAGAGGACAGCAAAAGCAGTCCTCTACCATAATCCACTTTTCACCAAATAGCGACTGCACATGTGCTCAGCGTGACATGTGGTTAGCACATCGCCGTTTTATGCTGTTGGATGTACAGTCACAAGTATACACCTTGACTCTTATTCCATTGTGTTAAGAATTACAATTGTTTACATATTTTTGCACGTGACTGTATGTGCAGTCTTTAGTCCGTTAGTCCTCTTTTACGACACCCTTGGGAAGAGAGGGGGTGGTAGTATTCTTTCACCGCTACGTGACACGTTTTCCCACGGGGGCCCTCTAACACCGTCTAAACTTTAACTTTACCTATCCAATAAATCTATTACATAAATCTGTACGTATGTACGTACAATACGAATTTATTATAGTTACTACGTCAGCGATCAGTTTAAGTCATAAATCATGCGACCGGCTTACACCCACACAACATTAATATACAGTGTTAATTAACATTACAGTAAGAAGGTGTATATGTTTAGGTATATATACATTTACGAGTATACTAATTGCCTTGCTTGAATAAATTATATATTAATGACTTAGTTCCGTATACCGTCGCGGTAAGCAAATACAAATAATATTAGCGGGTATTGATCGATCGGGTCAGTATGACGTTAGCGTAGCGTAAAGATTTTAATATCGCACTCTTAGTAAAAAAATATCGTTTGACTTTTTCTCTACGAATAATAGTGTATTACTAACTACCATAGAGAAATAACTCACCATATCATTAAAATTAAAATTTTCTTTATTGCATAGTTTCAAACTTAGTTCAATATTGTCAAAATATGACAATATTAACAGTATCGTACATGATACACGTATTGTATCTATGTAATGGAAAGTGTCCTATGTTTGATAGGGGAGGCATTTATTTGACGCTATAAAACGAAGGTAGAAAAGGACCTTTCTTTTTCGAGTTTTGCTTTAAAGACTTACGAACCGATGACTTAGCAACATTCTTATGTGCTTAATTATAGTATCCATAATTGAATAAAATATTGAAAATAAAATCTATTAGAATTAAACTATTTTTTCTTCTTATCTTTGCACATCAACGACATTAACGCCATTTTAAAACACAAATGTAGGTACCTAGTAACCGTACAACACGAAAGAAAACGGACAGTTCCACAAATGTTCATTTCCTCATTATGATAAAGAGGTCACAGAAACATAATTATGTAAAACAGTAGGTACTTTCTCGTGTATTGTAAATTATTGGACGAAAACGCTGAATGGACCGGAATGAATAAGTGGCGAGGCTTCGTGCCAAGGAGAGTGTTGACTGCGATTTGCACGAAAATGCCTGTTTAAAAACACCCGAGCGATTTGCTGCACAAGCTGAGGCGGGTTCCAGATGAACAATTATTGTCTTGTGTTATGAACTCAGCTGTTGTAATGCCAGACACAATAGAACTTCAATAGTTAACAACCTCTAGTAGGAGTCTTCTTGACGGTTTACTATTATTTAACAAAAAACGTATGACAAAAGATCATTATTTTTACAAACAACGTTTGAAAAACGCTTAAATATACATAAGTAAAATTTTAAACACTGAAAAAAGACGACAACCTCATGCGGGAATCGAACCACGCACCTTCCGCATTCCGGGCGGCTGCCTTAACCACTTGACTACCGAGGTCACGTTTTCACCATTCGAAATTTGTCAGTGCTTGATGCTTATGTGAAAAATAAAAATATATGAAAAAATTTACTTAATACTGTTTTGTGGGTGAGTTCAAGATATTGCAAGTTGTGCAACTATCTCAATGGAGGCCGATCGGATGGATAAACAAATACAAATATTTTGTGGAAGGCTCGATTTAAGATATCGGATCAGTTGGTAGGTTGGTTATTGTCGTGACATGGTAGTCGTAAAATTCTACTATGCATTTAGTTTCCTCGAAAAAGAAATAATAACTTAGTTATTTTGCGTCGCGATGAAATAAAAATTCAATACCTACCTAGTTTATTGAAAGCTTATAAAAATGTGTAGTTTAATATGCTTTAATGTAAAAGTGCGCTCCTACTTAATATTCTTTACTTTCTCTAAAGTACTGAAATTCACTTTATTCGCTCACGCACTTGTCTTAATTGATACTTGAGAAGTCAGCTAAAAGAGAGCGTTTTCAGACAATGATAATTAAATGAACATAATTTAATTAAATCGCACCCTTGAATTTAGCTTATAAGATTGCAAGATGGGTTGGATCGAAACTATTTGAAGGATTTACTCAGACTGATATGTAAAAAATAAATGTAGTCAAATATTAATGTGCGCCCATTTTGTTGACAACAAACTAGAAATCGATTCGTCTTTTTCAAAAATGATATTTTTTTAACAGATTACACGAAATAACTAGAACACTAAAATAATTAAGTCGCCACAGAATTACAAACATATTAATCATACATTACTGAATTGACATACTTAACAGACAACAATCAAGCAATCGTCCCTCTTATCAAACCACTACCAAATATACTAAAGTGAAATGTTGTTACAATTTATTATATAATTTAATAAACGCCATCATCAAAGAGTCTGGTTCATTCAATCACTCTCCATTTATATTTTTGCAAGTGTCCTTCAAACTTTCGGGACGAAATGTAGTGTTGTCATTGTTGAAGAACGATCATTTTTCATGAAAATTAATGGTACTTTATCTGACCGCGCCGGGGGAAAAAAACGCAAAGAAAACGGGCCGACACAAGGGTTTTGTTGATAAAAAGTTGTTATTTAGTGGAGCTAAGACTGATATTTTTTAATGTGAAGTTTTAGCTCATTCATGATTTGATTTATCTTTACTTATTTGTGTTCTAGTAATTTTTTGATAAAAAAAAGCTTTTGATATATTATTATCTAAAAATAAATGTCTAAAAATTACATTTAAATTTAAGCACAGAATTTAACTATTCTTTACATTCACATTATTTCATTAAAATAATGTTGCCTACGTCTTTTAAATTTTAGTGTCTAGACATAGTGAAGTCTCTAACGCGGAGTAAAGTTGTAAGTAAACACTAACATCTGAATATTATGTTATTTATGAAACCCATTTTCAGAACATCATATTTTTTCCACACCACCTGCTCGACAATGTCAAATTATATGTCATGCAAACTTATAAAGTAAGTCATTAAACACCTGAGGTGTAGCAGGGCATTAATATTGTACTGAATTTCATTATGACTCGCTAGTAATTAATGTTTTTTTTTACGGGTGACGGGTAAGTGGTTGGCCTTCATCTCACCTGATAAGTGATGAAAAGGCCGAAGGTGGAAGCGCGCTTCATCCGGAATCCTCAACCACTGAGGAAGTGGCTATCTTATCTCTAACTGTCGGAACACAACTATGCTATAAACATCGTTGTTATGGCGACAGACGTATATAATAAGGTGGTAGCTAGCCAAGCGGACTTAACAGCCCTACCACCAACCAAACCGAGCACACAAAGATGTACCCCCCCCCCCCCCCCCAAGGGTTGGTAGTATTGTTTTGATGAGCCCATCGCCGCTCTATTCTGTTGGATGCATGTGCAGTCTTTAGTCTCTTAGTCGCCATTTACGACACCCAAGGGAAGAAAGGGGTTGGTAGTATTATTTTGATGAGCCCATCGCCGCTCTATGCTGTAGGATGTATGTGCAATCTTTAGTCCGTTTAGGTAAATTTAAGCTCCTTGTATAACAATCTACTATTTTGTTACTTTTGCTTTATATTGTCTCGTAGATGGTGTGAAAAGTAGAGTATTCTACTCGAGGATAAAGGTGCCTTCGTCTTGGGCCACCTTGAATCCCACGCTGCACTCAGGAGTCTTGTCTTAACTCCCACGCTTTGCTCGGGAGTAAACTCTAAACACCCTCGCTAAGCTCGGGAGTTAACGCTAGAATCCTTCGTTTCGCCCGGGATTCAATACGGGGCGCCCGCTACATAAGACACTACTTTATCCCCTTGGTGCATTATATACTATAATATTTACTTTTTCTTTTGATGCTTTAAAATTTTTAACATTTTAAATCATCAAAAGAAAAGGCACATAGCATAAAACCTTTTAATAATGAAAAATAATAAGTGACTATTAAGGATGAAATGACCGGACATTTCTGTGTATTAGAACTAATAATATAGAAAACAAAGCTGATTTTCTAATCAAGGTTACGTAGTAAATTCATGAACTCAATACTGCCAACTTCTTGAGACTCTCTTAATTTATACTTAAACGACGAGATTAAATTGGAAAGTTGCTAATTAATGACAAGCACCTAAAATAGGAAGGTTTATTGTTCTATTTCCCTCTGATTTTCGATGTTACTTAATAATATTACTTTGATGTTATCATCTTGGCCCTTTTCCTAATTAAATTAACGATAGTCTAGTTTAGTTTAGTTTGGTACAGATTTGAAGATGAACCACATCGTGGCCACTCCGAAAGATGTTTTGCCTCTTCACGCACCTGAGGGCTCTCTTTCTCTGAAAGAGAAGCTCTCTATCTCTTTTTTGGGGGTTAAGTTGCTCGCGTCCGTAGGTTTACCCTTGAGACCCTACACGTGACCCCTGGGTGGTGCTAAATGAGTGACACCAACTGAGTGGTAGAGCCACGCTGCGTTGCAGCACGCATTGGGTCGGCTCGCCTGGCGTAATACCACCCCCTCACGAATTTTCGGCGTGAAACAATGGCACTCTGTGCTGTTGTGTTTCGTCCGGCGAGTGAGGGTTCCGGAGACCCCTCCCCCCCCCCCCCCCTCACAATTGATATGGCAGCGAACTGTAATCTAGATTTACCCCAGGGGGGTACCGACACATCCAGTGTCGGAGAATCCCCCCCCTGAGCGTTCTCGCTCAGGCTGCCCTACGTATTCTGGGGAGGGCAAAAGTTCGTTCGTGCCAAGGCATGCTGCAGGCAGGAGAAAGGCGGGACAATTGGCACCCCCTCCTACGCTTCGCGTGGACTTCTGCAATATCAGGGGAATCCACTCTCACTTGAGCGCCGTCCATTACCACCTCGAGACGGCGAAACCGGCCTTGCTCTTCCTCACCGAGACGCAGATATCCCCCCCTCCTGACATCTCGTACTTGCGCTACCCGGGATACAACCTGGAACATGCATTTGTGCCACGAGCCGGTGTTTGTGCCTATGTCAGGGAGGATATGTGCGTTCGTCGCCTTGGCAATCTTGAAGATAGGGACCTCTCCATCTTATGGCTGCACGTTGACTGCGGACGTCATCGTCGCGTCTACGCGTGCCTGTATAGGTCCCACAGCGGTAACATCGGAACTGACCAACTCATCGAGACCGTCCAAACAGCGACAGACTCCCTTCTCCAACGGATCCCCTCGGCCGAGATTGTGGTATTGGGAGACTTCAATGCCCACCACGTTGAATGGCTTGGTTCACGCACAATTGACCACGCGGGTAGAGCCGTTCATGACTTCGCTTTGGCCTACAGTCTGTCCCAATTGGTAACCGAGCCAACACGGGTTCCAGATGTGGAGGGCCATGCACCTTCTTTATTGGACCTTCTGCTGACCTCGCACCCAGACGGCTATCAAGTTTCTGTTGATGCACCACTAGGCTCATCAGACCACTGTCTGATTCGCAGCACTGTGCCTCTCACAGAAACTTCAAAACCGCAACCAGCGGCTAGCCGTCGAGTCTGGCATTATAGGTCGGCGGACTGGGATGGGATGCGAAGCTTCTTTGCGTCCTACCCGTGGTGGCGAGTTTGCTTCTCGCTGGATGATCCTGATGTCGCCGCTGACTCTGTCGTTGATGTGATACTGCAGGAAATGGAACTTTTCATTCCAAACTCTGTGGTTCCCATTGGCGGCAAGTCCCAACCATGGTTTGGTCGTTGCTGCAAAATGGCGTCTCGCCAAAAGCGACAGCATTACCAAGCCTGGGCTAATGCGGTGTCATCAAAGGATCCAAACACCAGTGCGCTCAGAAGGAAGTACAACTTTGCCGCCAGATCCTTTAAGAAGGACATTGCCAAGGCGAAGTCATCATTCATAGGTAGAATTGGCGAGAGGCTAGTGCGTCTTCCTTCGGGGACGCGTGCGTTCTGGTCTCTCGCCAAAGCTATCTTAGGGAATTTTTGTCAGCCGTCCCTACCACCATTGCACAAGACCGATGACTGCCTGGCCTATACTGCAAAGGAGAAAGCCGATCTCTTGGGCTCTCTTTTCGCATCAAACTCGACCTTGGACGATGGGGAAAACTCTCCACCAACCATACCGCATTGCGCTTGTACAATGCCAAACGTTCAGTTCCTGCAAAGGTCAGTTCGTAAGGCTCTTTTTTCCCTTGATATCCATAAGGCGAGTGGGCCTGATGCAGTTCCACCCATTGTGCTTCGGACGTGTGCTCCTGAATTGGCACCAGTTCTTACGCGCCTTTTCCAGCTCTCTTACACCACTGGCGTCGTCCCGAGCTCTTGGAAGACAGCCCTTGTCCACCCGATTCCAAAAAAAGGCGATCGCTCAGATCCGTCTAACTACAGGCCAATAGCTATTACCTCTTTACTCTCCAAAGTAATGGAGTCCATTATAAACCGCCAGCTCTTAAGGTACCTAGAAGAGAACCAGCTACTAAGTGATCGCCAGTATGGTTTTCGTCGCGGTCGATCGGCTGGTGATCTTTTAGTGTACCTTACTCACCGATGGGCGGAGGCAGTCGAGAGTAAAGGGGAGGCACTGGCGGTTAGCTTGGACGTAGCGAAAGCTTTTGATAGGGTTTGGCACAGGGCTCTTTTCTCTAAACTTCCATCATACGGGCTTCCTGAGAAATTGTGTTCATGGGTTGCCAGCTTTCTTACTGGGCGTAGCATCAGAGTTGCAGTCGACGGTTCGTGCTCCGACATGAAGCCCGTGAATGCTGGAGTCCCGCAGGGGTGTGTGTTGTCCCCTACTTTGTTTCTTCTGCATATCAATGACATGCTGCATAACAACAGCATTCATTGCTATGCGGATGACAGTACTGGGGATACGCTCTACACCGGGCGAGCTAATATTTCTCTGGAAAGCGTCATCGAGAGCCGGAATAAACTTGTGACTGACACCGAGAACATGTTAAGTCATGTCTCAGATTGGGGCCGACATAACCTAGTCCGCTTTAACCCCTCCAAAACACAAGTTTACGCATTTACCGCGAAAAAACATCCCTTCGTCGTACCTCTGAACTTTGAGGGAGCTCCCCTTGATACCAATCCGATTATTGGAATCCTTGGCGTCGATATTTCGAGTGACGTTCAGTTTCGTGGTCATTTGGAAGGTAAAGCTAAATTAGCTTCGAAAAAGCTGGGTGTGCTTAATAGAGCGGGTCAGTATTTCACGCCGGCCCACCGTTTACAACTGTATAAAGCACAGGTCAGGCCGCATATGGAATACTGCTCCCATCTCTGGGCTGGAGCACCCCAATACCAACTCCTTCCATTTGACCGCATTCAACGCAGAGCTGCTCGAATTGTCGGCGACGTGGTTATTTCAGGTCGGCTCGATCCACTGGCTCTTCGGAGAGACGTTGCGTCTCTCTGTATATTGTACCGTATATATCATGGGGAGTGTTCTGAGGAATTGTTCGGTTTGATCCCTGCCGCTAATTTCCTTCACCGCACTACACGCAATCGACTGTCATTCCATCCACATCACCTTGATGGATGGCGGTCTACTACTGTGCGTTTTTCAAGAAATTTCTTGCCTCGAACTACAGTGTTGTGGAACCAGCTCTCGGCGGCGGTATTTCCGGACCGTTACGACTTAGGGATCTTCAAGAAACGAGCCTATTCCTTCCTTAAAGGCCGGCAACGCGCCTGCGATTCCTTTGGTTTTGCGGGTGTCCATGGGCGGCGGTGATTACTTTCCATCAGGTGACCCGCTTGCTCGTTTGCCTCCTTCTGCTATAAAAAAAAAAAAAAAATGAAATTTCGGCCGGTTTTCATTCCATCCGAAGTTTTGTAGGTTTTAATAGGTTTTTTGCCGATATAAACTTTATAGGATTTAATGAATTAGCAGGTTCTCTGTAGTACCTACTTCAAAATAAATATTTACATGTACAAATTATGTCGAAAATTTAATAAATCATCCGTTTTAGACTTTAATTTAACCTGTTTTCAGGATTTTTTCGGGATAAAAGTACATCTAATCGTGTAACAAAAAATTTTAACAAAAGTAAAAACCGACTCCAAAAAATTTGACTAAAATAAATGAACTAAAACGTAAAAATTAATTGCATAGTTTAGTTTGTTCAATTTACTTGCAATATTAACCTTTATTCTACTCAATCTTATAATCTTAAAAAATATTTCTGGAGTCCGTGCCAGCCAAGGTAAATTTAACATTAACATTAAACGACATACTATATTATTATTATATTAGCCCATATTGTCCCATTGCTGGGCAAAGGCCTCCCTCTCCCCATTATTCCAGTATTCGCGGTCTTTTGCGTGTGTTGGCCAATCCTTCGCGTAAGCATCAAGCTCATCTCTTCACGTCCGTCTAGGTCAGCCTCGCTGCCGTTTAACCCAATTGTCGTTTTTATTTGTAAATATGTTTAATTAGCCTTTAGCAGTGGTCGTGTTCATTTGTAGATAGATTTTATTAGGTATTGCTACATCGTCGTATTAGGCTGGCACCGACTCCAGAAATAATTTTAAAGATTATAAGATTGAGTAGAATAAAGGTTAATATTGCAAGTAAATTGAACAAACTAAACTATGCAATTATTTTTTACGTTTTAGTGCATTTATTTCGTTCAAATTTTTTGGAGTCGGTTTTTACTTTTGTTAAAATTTTTGTTTATTTCTCGCTTTTTTGGTGACTTGTTCCGATCTATTTATTGAAAGCGAATATTGGTAAACCTTCAAAACGCGGTGCTCGTATAAGACAGCGCCGTTTAAATGCGACAAGCGAAGAAAACGAGAAACGCCTATCACGTAGGAAATCTACATCCAATACAGACGGCAAGTTACCCAGATTTACTCGTGAACGCTGTATAGAGCCCCCTACGATGATGACTTGCGAGTTACTAGGGTTCACCGTTAGGCAAACTACAGGGACGTTTTTGACTTGCTCCAGTCATAGATCGTAGCCAAGTCACCAATGATCTGCTCAAACGCGTCTGAGAGGTTCTCAGCCGAAGCCTAAGAGTAAATTTTTAAGTCATCGGCATAAAGATGTTAAGAAGAATTTAGATAAGATGTGACAGAATTAATAGTGTGAATAGTGTATTTTGAAATCATTATAGAAATGTTTCAGAAGCAGTGATAATTGTCCTTCAGCTATCTATGTGCAAAATCAGGTCGATGCGCAAGTGAGAGACGGTCAAACAAATACACACGCTTTCGCATTTACAACATTAGTTATGAAGGATTTATTGCCAAAGTGGGCCTCATTTGACTTATGGCTGAAAATACCTAAATCGCTATAGGTATGCCTACAATATTTGAGGAGTTCCCTCAATTCCTCAAGGATCACTCCATTAGAACTAAGTTCCGGTACCTGCCTTCTTTTGCTTCGTCATAGTCACTTAACTATTTTAATGGAGATATCTTATCGCCACCCGTGAAATACTTATCATTGAGGAGTTCCAATGGCATTATGTGGTCTTCTTCATCAGTTCTACTTCATCAAATGATATTTTCTGAATGCAAATGCGTGACTTATTGCTGAAAATACCAAAATCGTTATAGGTATGCCTACAATATTTGAGGAGTTCCCTCAATTCCTTGATGATTCCATTATCAGAAATGGGACCAATCTGGAAGTATATCCTTTCAAAAAAAAAATAATTTTCTAAATCGGTGTATAAATGACGGAGTTCTGAGGTAACAAACATTAAAAAAAACCACCGAATTGAGAATTGAGAACCTCCTTCTTTTTTTGAAGTCGGTTAATTAGCACATTCTTTAGGCTGTATTCTTTAGTGTATTATAAATTTTTATGAGAGCATAATGTAATAGTAAATACTTAAACCATTTGATCTAGCAAAACAGTTTTACCCGCATTTACCAGTGACTCACCTTAATGGCTACAGTGTATCAGTGAAATGAATTTGACATTTTCCCTATGGCCTTAAGTCAAAATTATTTCGCTGACACCATTGAAGACGTTTTAAAACAACAGAATCGAAGCACTGTTGCTGATGTCCACAAGCAACCCTAACCAAAAACTTAACCTATCCAATCAAACGTCACAGGGGATAACATACCCAAAATTAAGAAACGCTATCTTTCTAGATAATATGGTACCCAAGCAATCCCATTGTAATAAAAACCGTATCTCACTTCTAATAACGTTCAGATTCGCTTGAAATTTTTTCATTAAAGTTAAGGCACTCACCGCTCTGTCAGCCAGGTTCTTGACGCGACAATTCAGGTATGCTGGCTGACCAACCGCCGCCGTGTACTCGCGTTTGGTGGCGTTGTCGAAGTACGGCTGGCCGACGCTCTCCGTCGTCATAGTGGTATTCAGCTCATATCCTGACTCCGTGACGTCACTGGTGTCGCCACCACCGCCGGCCGACGTCCCTACGGAAGAAGAGGGAGAATAAAAGACTGAGCTTAACTACGACAAGAAACACTTTGGGTAAACGCTGCGGAAGCGTAGACACTTTCTGTTACCGCTATACATCATACAAAAACGCGATTTGCAGTGCGTTCAGTACTTTAGTTGTCGCTACCGAACACCGCGTTTTTGTAAGACGGTGTCCCGAGTCGGCCACAGGAAGTGACTAAGTTTTTCGCCTTGGAGTTATTCATGATGATGAGTGAGATGAAGGCATGAGATTTTTCTTACCTTATCCAAATAAAGATAAGGAAGCCCTTGCCCCAGAGAATCCTTTACTACTAATAAACTGGTTTCCCACCGAGTGCCAGATCATCGTAATACTGTAGTCATGAAAATAAGCCATGCCAGAGGTCTGAGTGACACGACGGCTTAAAAATCTGTGATAGTGGGTTAACTCAATTAACCTCTACAAATACCTTATAAAAAATCAATATTTTATAAAAAAAATATAAAGCTAAAAGTAAAGAAGAATGGGCTTTTTGTATGAAACCTGTCCCACCACTTGTAACATGGTAAGTTTCGAAATAAATAGTAAAAAAAAATATATGAAAAATGAGGGTTGTATAGTTAAATTCAAGAAAAAAATCTAGTCTTCGCATTTATTACGACCTCCTTGGTCGAGTGGTTTGTACACCGGTTTTCATGGTGTCGCCATCTTTGAGGTCCCGGGTTCGATCCCCGGTCGGGTCAATTTAGAAATTATTGTTTTTCTAAATGGTTTCGGGTCTGGGTGTTTTCTATGTATAATAAGTATGTAAATAAGTATTTTAAGTATGTTTATCCGTTGTCTAGTAACCATTTAACGAGTTTCTTCGAAGCTTCTCTTGGGCTAGATAATTGGTGTGATTGTAGGAAAGATTTATTTATTTATTTATTTATTTATTTATTATTTTAATTTTCTTCTTCTCAATAACTTTTTTCTAAAATGCCTGACAGATTTGCTGTCATACAATAAAATGCTTGACTTTTCAAGTACTTTCATTTGATGGATAGATGTGTTACAAGGGGGGGGGGGGGGGTGGGACTCTTTGCCCATTCCTCTTTGTAAAAGTTGTCTCTCAAATACTACGTTATGATTATGAGTCGTCTATTAAACTTATACGAAAATGTGTTTGAATAATAAAGAGTTATTTAAACGGCCTCACTTTGTAAGAACTATAAATAGTACCAACATTATATTCTGTATAAATTTTATCCCTTAAACGCTTCTGTGACGGAGACTCCAAATATTTGCTAAAGGGAGATCTCCCATTGTATTTGCTTACGCAACGACTCAATGGATATTCATAAAATGTATTGAAACCGAACTCGGAAATGCTTTAGCTAAAGCCTATATATATAAAGCGAGAAGCGCTGTAACCTTACAAACAAGACTGGATTCAATTCGAACTGGTACATCTAGTTTAATATCACTGACTATCAATTTAGAATAGACTATTGAACTTTGCTATTGAGACAGACATGCTACGCTTAGTAGGGAAGGTAAACTAGTTTAGTCCATGTTTCATTCAAACTCCGCTGCAACCTTAGATCGACCATCTATTGGTCTCCATGGAACTAATTTCCAAGGATTGGGTCGGGCTACCGTACGCTATTTTGTCGCGCTTGATGCTTTTGCGTGTATGCCGTTTGGAATATCATTTGGTTGGTTATGAGCTTCACACCTCACACCAAAAACTTTTCATAATTTAAAATATAATGGGTGACTTCTTGAATCCTTCACGGCAGCATTTAAGAGGGAATTTAGTCTCTCTTAGCTATTGAAGCTAAAGTAATGACCAGCTTGATTAACTGTCGTCTGATGCACAGCATTATACGTCTTTATGAACCTTTTACGACTGGTTCATGGCTTTCAGGTCATCTATACTTTTTTCGGACATAGGACCCTAAATGACATCGCGAACCATCAACTCTCTATTGAATATAATTTTTTATAATAGATAGAGATAAAAACCAATAAGTGGATTTTTGAATAAACTTATTAGTTTTTATCTCTCTTGTTTAGAATGTTTTTATTCACCAAAATATACATTAGTCATTAAATTTGTTGATTATTGTTGTATTTCTTAATAAACGGCCAAGTGTTTGATTTTAAACTAATCAAGTGTATTCAAGCTATAAATGCCCAAATTAACGAGAATTTTGATTAATATACAGCTTCATCATCAACTTTGCGACTAAAATTAGAGATTTATTTCTAAGTAAGTACTTACAAATATTTAAAACACGAACCATTTACAAGTAATTCAAATAATTTGAGTACCAAGTATTAGTAACGAATGCTATACAAATACATATTATAATCGGTGACTAATGGTTTTTCTAAGAAACTCATTCTTTTTTTATTTTCCAATTCGTTCTACGTGGAACAAGCAATATCTCAACACTCCAAAGCCTTTTTGACATTGTCCTTCCCACAGGTTTTACTGCGGAAAGCTCACAAGAAACGAACTTGCCTAAATGTTCTACGGTCAAACTAGGAAAAAAGTTACTGGAGAAGAAAACGTCGCGCGACCGAGTCACGGTACAATGATCGGTACGTTATTGCGTTTTTTTATCTACTACAGGTGAGCGCTTGGCCTTCATCTTACCTGATGGTAAGTGACGATAAGGCCGAATGTAGCAGCGCGCTTCACCCGGAATCCTCAATCACTAAGGACCGGCAACAACAAATCAGTACCTACCGCTAGCCGATAAAACCGGTTCGTATGTGCAGTACGTAGTAAGATCCCCTAAGGGTCTCACCTCGGCCGCCGTCCATCACTTTGACAGCTGCCAATAACATTAACCTCTTCTTTTATCACGCTGGAAATTGTAAGACGATGACAGGGTGGTAATTTATATTTAATTTCATCGAATAAAACTTTATCACTCCGTCATCTAATAAAGTTGGTAGGATAAAAGATTAGCTCGGTGTCACTGGCAGATGCTTAATTTAAGACTAAAAATAGGAAAGCGATATTGATAAAATTATGTAATATATTGCTCTTGCGTAAGAGGGGACAGAATGTGATATAAAGAGAAAATGTAAATTGAAAGTGATGAATTGATTTCATACTTATTCGTAGTTACAACTTTCTATAGTGAGATGCTTGTAACTATAAGCATTGGAAGTTGAAGTTAGGTCAAATGTAGGAAAGGTGTAATTCATCTGTTTCCTTGTCTTAGAATAATACTCCTTAGAACATACCATACTTAGCTGGGAAAATGTAAGGCATGAATTATATTAGACCGGGCCGTGCACGGGGCGTGCCGTGTGCGTGGCCCGGACGGGGCACTGATTTGAGACGTTGCTTACATTTTGTATGAAGCAGTTCTTGTTACACAGTGCATGATCCGTGTCCCGTCCGGGCCTCGCACACGGCACGCCCCGTGCACGGCAGGGCATTATATAATTTTATTCATCCCTTAGTTGTAATTGTATCTAAATGTCAACGCTGTATAAGGTATACTGTCCATAAATATATAAAGTTTAAAGGCAATTATTATAAATCATGTATATACAAAATAAAAACTGTTAAAATAATGTAATGTTATATGTACTGACAAAACCAAGCTTCAATCCATCATAGCTCAAGAAAAACATTTATTTAGGAACAAACAATGGGAATACAACGGAAACAACATTAAAAAATAGGAGGCAATTCGAGCGGAAACACAACGAAATATTAAGTGAACCAAGCTTTCAGAAAGAGTCAAAAATATTGCAAAGTCGCTATTGCGCGTAAAGCTTGCAATCGTGTAAATCCCTAATGCCGGATGGTTGACTAAATTATTTTCTATTTATTAGGGAAGGAAGACTTTTGCCCTGCAGTGGCAAAAGGATGGATGATGATGATGATGACGACCATGGCTGATTTAAGGCGAGGTATTCCAAGCGCTTCTCTCTCGCTCTCTGGCGGTACGACGCCGACGGTACGGGACAGGTATCTCAGTGAAGCGGTGCGAAATGGCGCGTTTTATAGGTTTTTTGTTTATATAGAAAAAAGCAAGAAAAATATGTGTTTTTGCATTCCCTAGATAATGAAAAGTTTCTTCTATTGGTAAAAAAAATAAATCATTTATTAATGTATTAACTGACTTACAAGTTTTTTAAAATGTTGACAGAACTATCTTTGATTTTTTTTCTATCGAGTGAAGTAAAAGAGCGGGGGTCAAAGTTGCTCAAGTCCGTAGGTTTACCCTTGAGACCCTACACGTGATCCCTGGGTGGTGCTAAATGAGTGACACCAACTGAGTGGTAGAGCCACGCTGCGTTGCAGCACACATTGGGCCGGCTCGCCCGGCGTAATACCACCCTCTCACTAATATTCGGCGTGAAATAATGGCACTTGGTGCTGTTGTGTTTCGTCCGACCAGTGAGGGTTCCGGAGGCCCCTTCCCCCCCCCCCTCCTCCCAATTCCTATTCCTTCCTTAAACCTATTCCTCCCTTAAAGGCCAGCAACGCGTCTGCGATTCCTCTGGTTTTGCGGGTGTCCATGGGCGGCGGTGATTACTCTCCATCAGGTGACCCGCCTGCTCGTTTGCCTCCCTCTTATATAAAAAAAAAAAAAAAAAAAAAAAAGTATTACCAAACATATTTAATATCTTTGGAAGATATGAGTGAGCTGTTCCAAAGACTCGAGTTGGAAAGTGGTAACATCGGTCTCGCAGTGAACAGAGCAAAAACGAAAGTGATAATAGTGGATCGAGCCGGAAAGCAAACAAATGTCACCTGCAACTTTCCTGGCATCGACATCGTTGACCGCTACATTTACCTGGGCTCTCAAATCTGCAATGACGGCAGCTGTGTCCCTGAGATAAAAAGTCGTATCGGGATGGCAAAGGATGCTATGACCCGTTTAAATAACATCTGGAAGAAAAGAGGAATTGGTATCAAAACCAAGATCAGATTGATACGAGCCTTGGTATTCCCTATCTTCTTGTATGGTGTGGAAACGTGGACAATTCTGGCCCGAGAAAGACAAAGGATTGATGCATTCGAGACGTGGTGCTGGAGGCGAATGCTTAGAATACCTTGGACAGCAAAACGCACCAATGCATCGATCCTGACCCAGCTCCAAATAAGGACTCGCTTATCCACCATATGCCAACAACGTATTCTGTCATATTTCGGACACACAGTACGTAGAGGCGACGAAAGTCTGGAAAAACTGATTGTGGTTGGGAGCACTGAAGGCGAAAGATCGCGTGGTCGCTCACCAACAAGATGGACCGATCAAGTAAAGGACTCGTCCTCCTCCAAATTTTGCACGGTCGTAAGAGACGCGCTGGACAGGAGCCGGTGGAGGCAGATCATCCGCTCCAGATGCAACCTTGATGCTGACCACGATCCTCAGACATGAGGGACCGACATAGATGGATGGATGGAAGTATTACCAATCATGTTTCTGTCTTCAAGAGTCATTAGATAATGTTCAACTATATTATATTTATATGAATTTTAGAACTGTATGTTTTATACAATCAATCTAAATTGTTAAAAATGGGGAAAGAGCCTTAATATTTTTTAATAATTATAAATCGCCTCGGTTCCCATGGCCATGCCCTCGGCTCAATATCAGGAGGTCCGGGATCAATTGTCAGGTCGGGCAAAGTATGTATTCAGATTGTTTGCTGCATCGCCCGGGTTTGTGAGAACCAACCCGCATTTAGCTGGTGACTAAACTTAATACCCAACAAACGCGATCATCATCTCGAAATCAGGAAGACCAATAGTCGCGAAGCATTTAAAAAGAAAGTTCGCTTGCTCTTCTCTGAAAAAACCATGGCAGAATCATCCCAATAACTTCATATTTATTAATTATAAATTATGTATTGTATGTTTATTTATATTAATATACCTAAATATTTAAATATATATATGTACCTACTTTTAAAATATAGTGTGTTTATAGATTTTACTACTTATATATTTTTGTATTAAGCATGTTTAAAATATTTAAAACTATACCTACGCTTCCACTTTTATTATCGCACCTAAATCACACAGCACCTACCATGTCATCTCTGCACCACCCTATGGTGGACTGGTAGAGAATGCCTCAGGCATTAAGTCCGCCATGTAATGTTCTGTTGCAAAAGTTAAAATAAATAATAATTGTAGCAGTATACATGCAGTACTTTACTATTTATTATGAATGCCCAATTTACTAATTATTAACATCTCTGATAATCGTAAAGCCAAATACGCTTGTGTTAGTTATGAATTCACATCTGTATAGCTAATTAAAGTGGATTGAATTACTAATATCACGAGGTCTCGAATTCTACTCGAGTATTTATCCGTTCAGCTACCGACACTTTACTTCGCTTTCAGTTCAGCATGTCGATTCGTAATTGTAACATACATAATTATAATCACGACTATTATCCCCGAAGGGTTAGTCAGAGACTGGGCAATAAGGCCAGCAAAATCAGTCCTCTAACATAGTGCACTTTTCTCTAACTAGCGACTGCACATGTGCTCAGCATAACAGATGGTGAGCCCATCGCCGCTCTATGCCGCTAAATTCCATTAGTCGCCTTTTACGACACCCAAGGGAAGAGAGAGGGTGTTGTATTCTTTCACTTTCCGAGTACGAGGAATGAAAAAGTCTTTTCATCTTTAATTCTAAATGGACCTTCAGTGTTGAGATAGGCAGTATATACTATAACCATCAAGGAATACGGGTATTCGCACAGACAAAGTCGCAGGCTATCCGCTAGTTTTCAGCCATAACGTCCGGCCTGGTTATGTCGTCCAAAATGTGATGTGTGCGCCAGCTATCCAATCAACGGGGTGATTTATCCATTTGCCTATGACATAATATATTATATAGCCCTATGGAAGTTTGCGTGCTCCGTAAATCTTCGCATGCTCGAATAGAGTTAATAATATTTTGAATAGACCAGATTTTATTGATTTGCTTAAAACAAGGGGGTGCCGCGCGATCGCAAAAACTGACATAAGTATCCTAATGAACTTCAAAGCAAAATCAACCATATTGATTTTTGAATTAGAACAATTCTGCTTTAAAGTTTCAGACCTAGTAATTTGATTAGAGAAATGTTTTTATTCTGCAAAATGTACAAAACCATCACGCGCTTGGTTTTAATATTTAAATTTTCTTTTTTAAGATGGGGGTGACCTGCGGAATATCAATACAAATATTATCATGTAAAAATTATTGTTTCATGCATAAAATTAAGAAAGTTGTCGAAAAAGAATGTTTTTAGAAGCCATTACATTTATGTATTGTTTGTTATTGTTTACAGAATTTGTTTAAAATTTTAACAAGGCCACGACCTTGTGCAATGATCAGGCTAACTTACGTAAGTTCTTTTAATGTATTTAACTAATTCAGCGCACTATGCGCTGTACAAGTAACTTAAAAATACGTAAATTTTCTCAATTTCGTGCAGGATCCTCTTACGTTTACAGAGTCGAAAGAAGAATGGGCAAAACGTCCCCCTCCTTGTAACACTTACATCTATGCATCAAATAAAAGTACTTGAAAAGTGAAGCATTTCATCGTATGACAGCAAATCTTTCAGGTATTGGAGAAAAAAGTTATTGAGAAGAAGAAAATTAAAATAATAAATTATAAAATTGAAGTCAAGATTTTTGACGTGACAACGTCTTATAAATTGGTTTGCCGGGTGACACTTCAAGAAACTGCGTTACGCTCCGCTCACGTTATGCGCTCACAATGAGAGCGAGTGAGAGGCACGCGTCCCTTCCACTCGGGCATGGTTAGCCCGCCTAAGAGCGAGAGAGACAGACATAAAAAGTGAAAGGCACGCGTCCCTTCCAGATTCTTTGTATAAATTAATGTTTTAAATATAATTCTTTGTATAAATAAATGTTTTAAATTGTTACTATTATTTCATCCTTCTTCCTACTATACGAATGAATATTCACATTAAATTATTTTACCACTCAAACCGCCGTACTCAGAGACGTCAATTAAGTTTTAATGACAATTAAGTCTCTTGCTGTCACTTTCGTATGTATAGTGATAAATAGAGAAGGAAAGACATTTAATTGTCATTAAACTTAATTGACGTCTCTG
Organism: Scoparia ambigualis; assembly: GCA_963921215.1. Lineage (NCBI taxonomy): Eukaryota > Metazoa > Arthropoda > Insecta > Lepidoptera > Crambidae > Scoparia > Scoparia ambigualis. Next base: position 22,790,374 of record OY992521.1, on the reverse strand, counting down.
AGTACGGCGGTTAGTCGTTGTCACGTAAAACTTTCGCCCGTATACCGACTTTACAGGCAACCAATTTTTTTTGAATTTAAACTCCTCCCTCGCAGATTCCTTTGATTTATATGTGTCGTATAAAATGAAAAAAAAATGAAAAATGAGGCCCTTTTTCATTTTTTTTTTCATTTTCCCTTTTTTCCATTTCATTCATTCGCTCGTTAATATTTGCTGTCCTTACAACAAAATACACTATTTATTTCGAAACTTACCATGTGGGAACTTACAAGGGGTGGCACGGGTTTCATACAAAACGCCCATTCTTCTTTATGTCATGAATAAAAATTTCATAATTGTCATTTTATTTTCATGATTTGTCATTGACGGCCGAAATTAATAAACAATCTATCTGTCTCTGTTGTTTGGCCTACTAGAGTTAGAATATTTACATTTATTTGTATGGAGCTTGTTATTAATTTCAGCCGTTAGTTTACACATTTTTAACCTCCGTCTTTATTGGTCGAGTGGTTTGTACACCGGTTTTCATGGTCTGAGGTCCCGGGTTCGATCCCCGGTCGGGTCAATTTAGAAACTATTGTTTTTTCTAAATTGTCTCGGGTCTGGGTGTTTTCTATGTAAGTATAATAAGTATTTATTTAAGTATTTTAAGTATGTTTATCCGTTGTCTAGTAACCATTTAACGAGTTTCATATCGAAGCTTTTCTTGTGCTAGATAATTGGTGTGAGTGTAGGAAAGTTTATTTATTTATTTATTTATTTCCTATCCACATTGTTCAATCCTAGATGACCTGATGATATCATTCATAGTGACAAAGCCATCGTTAATTACAACTTCTTAAACTCATTTTAAGTATTATGAAGTTGCTGTATTTTGTGTTCAAGATGATTCTAATCCATTTTATGTTGTTGTGAAAGAAAATAGCTGTTTGTTACCAAAAGCAGTCCATGGGCGAACGAATAATTGTTTTACAGTAACAAGACAATTGTTTTATTTAATTAACCACTTTTGTATGTTAAAAGAACAGAACAAAAGCTTCCATTATAATATCCTTTTACATAGTAAAAAGTTCTTGGCGGTTAAGCAAGTACAACGTGGAAACATTAATGCGTACATAAAACATTTTTAGGAAAATAGTTAAAATAGAACATTTTGATTACTTTATAATATTTTTATAAATGAGTATAAATTATAGAAAAAAATATGCGTAGCGTTTGCATTGTATTTTAAAGTACTTTAAAAATGAACATATTTAAAAAAGACTCTATTTACACGGCGGGCGGAATGATGCAAGCTACGAGTACTAAAGCCAGTCTCGCTCAACTGTAGCGTCCGTCAGTCGTGTATAAGAGGGATGTGAAAACTTTTCTCCCGGCTTAGTTAGGCACAGATTTTTGAGTCTCGGCCTACGCTTAAGGCGAACGCAGGCGAAGAAAACACCTTCATTGTATTTGAAATTACTTTAAAAAACCAACGTATTTATGATGCGAGCTACTAAACCTAAGTTGCATTGTAATGACGACCTCCGTGGTCATGTGGTTAGCACGCCGGGTCTGGCGTCGCGCCCTGAGATTCCGGGGTCAATTCCAGGTCGTGTCAATTTAGAGAAAGACTGTTTTTCTAAATTGATTTCGGGTCTGGGTGTTTTTTCTATGTTTAAGTATATTTATCCGATATCCTCTTGTCTGTGAGGTGAAAGAATTCAGACATAAATTACACTGAACTAATTATTTAACAAAAAAACCTTACACAGCTCATAAATTATCTTACCTCACTAATTATCTAACGAGTTTTAAAAGAATACTCATCTTGGTCTAGATAATTGGTGTGAGTGTATACAATTTTTTTTTAAATATTACTATGGCACCGACTTCTTTTGCCGAGGCCGCGTTCTTTGGTATAGAATGTGGGCACTTTACTCCCGACTTAATTATGAATAAACACTTGCATTGTATTAAATAAATACGTAATAACATCAAGGATAGGAAATAATGTGTATCAGGATCGTAGCAAATCGAAAGCTGTGGTCACCACGACTATTATCCCCAAAGGGTTAGTCAGAGACTAGGCAATGAGGACAGCAAAAGCAGTCTTCTGCCATAGTTCACTTTTCACCAAATAGTAACTGCACATGTGCTCAGCGTAATATGTGGTGAGCACATCACCGCTCTATTCTGTTGGATGTATGTGCAGTCTTTAGTCCGTTAGTCGCCTTTTAGCAAATCGAAAGCTGTCGTCACCACGACTATTATCCCCAAAGGGTAAGTCAGAGACTAGGCAATGAGGAGAGCAAAAGCAGTCTTCTGCTATAATCCACTTTTCACCAATAGCAACTGCACATGTGCTCAGCGTGACAGGTGGTGAGCACATCACCGCTCTATTCTGTTGGATGTATGTGCCGTCTTGAGACCGTTAGTCGCCTTTTACGACACCCAAGGGAAGAGAGGGGGTGGTAGTATTCTTTCACCACTACGCGACTCGGTTAAAATCATCATCATCATCAGCCTATAAACGTCCCACTGCTGGGCACACGCCTCCTACGTGGACAATAGCACGTGGGGATATTGGGCCATAACTCACCACGCTGGCTCAATGCGGGTTGGTGGGTTTTAACGACTGCCCGTAGAATGGCAACAACCGGGACCAACGGCTTAACGTGCCTTCCGAAGCACGGAGGAAACCCGAGCTGTTTTTTAATTGGTCACCCATCAGGCGACCCGGCATTGAGAAAGTGGCTTTGCAGGCAAGATCGCAAGCCGAACGCGCTAGCCGCTGCGCCATCGAGCTCCTTAGCTCGAGGTTAAAATCAACGTAAGTATTAATCAAAAACCTACTGAGCCGCTTGCCCGCTCAACTGTGGCGCCTTCTTTTGCCGCGCTCGCGTTCATTAGTAAAGGATGTGGGCACTTTTCTCCCGGCTTAATTAGGGCACAGATTCTTTGAGTCGCGGCCCACGGCTTAGGTCAGGCCAAGTTTGGATAATTGCTTTTGCTGATAGTTAGCGAGTGCTGATGCGGCGAATGGCCAAATGGTCGCGTGCGAATTGAAAGAGCCGCGTTTAAAACGAACAAAAAAGGTGGGTTAAGTAATTAACCCGTTGATTACACGAATTTAATAATTGTACAGTTTTGCGTGGCTACAACTGTTGGACGGGACGGTACATTTTGTATTGTAGAACCTTTGTAGAACTTTTACTTTTAAATAATTATGGTGGACGGTCTGCGAGGTGTTGGAAGAATGCTGCTCCATTGTTCAAATAGGTCTTGTGCTGCAGTAGGACTTGGTACTTCTTAATTAACAGCTTTTTGATAAAGCTACGTACAGATATAAAATTGACTCAACGACCATATGTTTTTTTAAAAGATCTTATCAGTTTTTAAAAGGTAAACGTTAAGAACTGTATGGGAAGATGTGGTCACTGATTATTCCTCTGGTAAATGAGTGAGATGTACTAATATTTAAACACACATACATCACGTATGTTTAAATAATTTATATAAAACATACAATCACGACCATTATCCTCAAAGGGTTAGTCAGAGACTAGGCACTGAGGACAGCAAAAACAGATATCTGCTTTTCACCAAATAGCGACCGACATGTGCTCGGCTTGCAGCCTTTAGCCCGTTAGTCGCCTTTTATGACACCCAAGGGAAGAGAGGGGGTGGTAGTATTCTTTCACCGTTACGCGACACGGCTATTACGTATGTTTAATTTCTGAAATCAGCATTTAATTCTTCTGTCAACTTGTCAGTTAAATGACATACATACACAAACAATGCGTGTGACGTTCACCGTAGAAATACGTATAAAAAATCTTTTCCTACAAAACCGAACCAAGAACTGCAGAACGAGCCTTAGATCGCGTCTCTTCAGAAAGCTGGTCAAGGTAAGTGTTTTTTGCCATATTATGGGTGGTTGCCAAGGCAGATTACAATACCGAAAGCATTGTGTGATTTAATAGTTTGATTCCAACACCTAAGTATACAGTCCACTCTTTAAATTATTACCGTGGTACTTTGTTGCCACATTTATTCGTGACTAATAAGGTACTGATTACTGATAGACATGCTACTAAACAAGCATGCTTATTACATGCATTATGTTATGAATATTGTCGTGAAGCGACATTTAAAAAAGAAAAGATGATAAGAATTTAACAAATATTTATAATACAAAAAATAAAATTACAAACTAAAGTTTAAAAAAAAAGAAGTGAGTGAGGATGGTGAGTATGGAGGTGATGATGGTTAAAATGAAGGTTAAAAATATATAAGTGAAGAGGTAGGTGCAGCTGACGTGGAGGCAGGCGAAGGTGTGGAGGCAAGCGCTGAACTTGGCAGATGCCGAAGGGCGCAGGCAAACGAAGGCAGGCAGGAGCCGGTAGGTAGGCGCCGGTAGGCGAAGGCAAGCGAAGGCAGGCAGGTGCCGACAGGCAGGCGCCGGCAGGCGCAGGCAGGCGCAGGCAGGCGCAGACAGCAGGCGCCAGCAGGCGCAGGCTGGCGAAGGTGCAGGCAGGCAGGCGCCACCAGGCGCAAGCAGGCGAAGGTGCAGGCTGACAGGCAAGACAGGCACAGGCAGGCGTAGGCGCACGCGATGACTGGAGGCTGTAGTCTTCCAATTCGGAAGCTGGTGATTGTACCTGAAGACTAGTCCTTCCAATTTGGAAGAAGAAAGTAAGAAGACTAGACCTTCCAATTCGGAAGCTGGTGATCGTCTCAGTAGATTAATCCTTTTGAATCAAAAGCTAGAGATGTAATGATTAGTCGTCGGCAGAACTTTATAAAGAAACCTCGGTTTCTGAGTTCTGCATAAATTTCAAAATAATATTTTTAAAACCACAGGGCACAGAAGCAACGACATTTACAAAATAAAAGAAATGTCGTTACCAGGTCATAAAGTACAAAATATGAATTTAAAAAAGAATAAATAATGCAATACAATACAAAGTATATATTAATTATATGGCTGTTGGAATACTTGGAGCATTTCAACATGATCGAAGCACGTTTACCAAGTCCATGGATAAACCTATAAATGTAAAAATGTATATTTTATATATATAAAGCTAGTATCATATAACATGATAACAAAACATTTTCATTTTCCACAAAACACGATTTTTATTTTCAATATTTATTACCCAATACCATGAGAGTATAATAAAACAGTGACTACAGTAGTAGTGGTCGTAAAATAATTTTATCGGTGTTGATGAAATAAGTTGGGGCAAAATAACGCTACCCGCAGCTAATTTCGATTTATTTGTTATATAAATAAGAATTAGGGTCCGCTTAATTGGCGTGCACGCTATGAAATATATCGGTCACATTACGTGTATATCTTGTGTTGTTCCTTAGAACTCTTCTAAGTGGCTGTTATGATGGAGTGATAGGCAAAATGTTAGAGGAAAGCCTTTTTGTAACGCCTCAAATTGGACTGCTGGGCTGGGCTGAATTTAATAAATTAAGTATTGTCTGGTCTTATCGTTTGGAATATGTTTGTATACCTCATTAAGTAATTAATGCGGCATCTTAATGAGGCAAAATAAATGACGCATATATCTAGGAATGGACTGACAACGACTTATTATGATGATTGTGTTGTTTGCTAATATTTTGCCAGATACTTATAGCTAACCGAATAGAAAAATTTGTAAATCAAAAATTTTTTTCTTGAAATAAAAACGATAAACTCATTAAGTAAGTATAAAGGCATTTTATAATTTACTAATTTTTAGCAGCAGTGTTTAAAATAAACATACAGTTTATCCCAGACTGTACTGTAATCATAATTACCTCGATGTCTTTCACGAAATGGAATGGACGTCTAATTCAGAAACTTGGGCGGAAAATTGTTAACGAACTGATGTTTCTGTTGGAAAATGGACTAAATTAACAGCGAATTAATAAGAAGCCCGAGCGCGCAGCGGCTGTTGCGCTTTCGGGTTAATAATCTTGAAAGTTAAGCAACTTTCACAAAGCCGAGTCTATGAATGGGTGACCAGAATTGGTTACAAGTGCGTTGCTAAGGGTCAGCATCTTAAATCCTTAAGCATTAGGTAGAAGCTTCAAATGCACTATACTTTCACTGGATCTACAACAACACAATGCTGTTTGGTGTGGGAAATAAAATAAGTTGGATAATACTAACCCAAGTAACACATAAGCAAGATAACAGTACACATTTAGAACTTTTAACAGTTCAAAGATGAATATGGTTTGTGTAAGAGCTTTGGGAATAGCCATATACTGAATTAGGTTGAGTAAATACCTAACGCTTAATAAATTCTGTATTTCTGTCCTTTCCTTCTTTACGCTTAATAACCAATCTCCGTAAGATTATTAGACAGACGTTATTAAGCATTACGCATTCCAGGTGGCTTAAATCTGAAAAACAGTGCCTTCGGCAGCATTTATCTGATTAACAATAATCTATACTGCTATTATTAAAGCAGTACTAAGCTTGTAGCGTTTGAAACAGCTAATTGCTGAATAAAGTATCACCTTCTGAATAATATTGTTAACATAATTCTGGTATACAGCTTGATACTGAATAATTGTTTTTACTTTATCTTTAAACTGTATAAGATTCTATGTTTTACTAATTATTCAGCTGCTGAATAAACAATATTATTTGTGTTTTTAATAAGCTTATTCCAGTATAATAAAGAGTTTCAACTAACTTATTCAAATTAAAGACCACATTTGTATTGATATAGCGCCCATAGCTTAATACCAGCAATTAGAATATTATTGTACGTATTTATTTTATGCGTTGTTTGAATCATGGATCGAAAGTCGTGGCAAAAGCGTAAAGAACCGGTCATATCGAAAGAAAATTGTTAAAAGAATATTTAAATATCAGCAGTAGTAATTGTCCAAGTGTCATCAGCAGTAATGATCATGACAGGATTTGTGAAAATAGTTTAAACAAAACTGAACCCGGTCCCAATCAGCAAGCGTGTTTTCCCTTTAATGATGAGGGTTCCGTCCCCAAAAAAAAAAAACAGATTTTGGGATTGGAAAACCGAAAGATCTAAAAATCTAAGTATACAGAAAATTTCATTTCCGAAATGGTTATTTTATTAGCAGAAGGTATCGCAATACAAGAAAATAAAATTAACGTTGCGATAAAATGTTTTATTTGCGTTGTTTGTTTGTTTCATCGTAAGCCAATCTGCGCGAGGTTGGACACTGCTGTCTTTACTTAATTAATAAATCCTCATTATATCTTGACCATTGAAGTTGTTCTTTGTTCTCCCATTGGGTCGGCACAGTACACAAATCTGAATGCCCCTTACAACGTGTTGAAATTATTTTAAACGTCATTTTTCTGAAACGAAATATAAATTATAATTAATAATATAATAATAAGTCCGCTATTTGTACATCCTATTGTTGTGCAATAAAGATTAAATAAACTAGGACCCAGTTCACACCACACACACGAAACCTGCATTTTTTTTAAAACATAATAGATACTATTAATAGAATAGTCTTTTTCACGAAAAAAAAAATAACAAAGATGCAATGATTTTAAATGTAAGTAATCAATTTAGTGAAAGCCTGATGGGAAAGTTACACATTATAATAGGTTTTTGTTCGTTTGATTAGAGAACCCTAAAAATGTGAGTAACTTTTATAGAAATGTGGTCAACTATATAAATGTTATTCATAAGTAAGTGTAAAGTGACTACTATTTTTCAAGTTATAGTTTAGTAACAAAACATGTGTGCACTTTTATTCAGCATTATAAAAAAAAACATCGATCGCCATTGAAATCTTTGTAATTAATTCTTACAAGGAATTTACGAGATCACCAAAATGCTTATTAATCTTACAACTACAACATTTCCAACTCAAGTCATGTTATTTTGTTGGATAAAATGGCTAGAATTAGATAATTCATCACAAGTACTTTTGTGAGACCTAGTATGTACCTATGTATGAAAATACTATTTACAACTAATTATCTTGATTATTAGCGAGGCGCGTCATAAAAATGAAAACAAACACGTACTATTCACGACAAATTACTTGCGCACTAATAATTAACATGCAGCAGACCGCTAACTTGTAAATTAAAATTTACTTACCGAATAACTTAAAGTTCACGTCATGTCAAATAAAGGTATCGACATTAAATTATTGAACCCAATTTATTTCTTCTTTTCCCAATTTCTATGAATATTGCTTGCATAAATGTCAACAATAAATTAAATGCTTAATAAATTCTGAATACTCTAACCAATTCGACGTAGCTGAATAACTGAGTTGTAAAAGCTTTATAAAAGCAATGTGTGCAGTTATTCAAAAGTTATTAAGCTAATTGAAACATTATTAAGCTCCTACTCAATTGTTACTCAGATGTTATTCAGCGTTAAGCATTCAAAATTGGGGCCCGTTTTGCTTGAATAACAGCTGAATAGACGGTACTCAGGCGTTATTCAGCTTAGTATTCAGCTTATGGTCTTTATGAGTGCTCTTAATCAATCTTATTCAGCACGTCTGTGTTACTTGGGAAGTAGCCATCCAAGTGAAATTCCAGGCTGAATTTTACCACCAAGCTTACTCAATATTCGAAAAGATGAAAAAGTTCAGTAGCTGTAGTGCTTTTACATTTCAACCCGTCCGCTCCTTAAAACGAGCTCTTTGAAAAACTTAAATGTTTCAGTATTCATCACCAACCACCCTCAAACATCCCAGTAGATATTATGAAACACTAATTGCGTTAAAAGTGGCGTGTTCCCTTTCAACGCGCTGCAAAGCCAAATAGGTGGTATTAAAAGCAAATTTTCTAGCGGCAACGGTGGCGTAATGCGCAGTGCAATTGCACATGCAGTATATCATAGCACTCATTAGCAACATTTGCCCGTTCCAGCTAGCCGCGCCGCTGCCGGCGCCGAGTGGGGCATTACTCATGTGTCACATGCCCGCATACCCTCCATTTTCGTATCTACCTAAAAACAGGCACAGTGTACTGTGGATTCGAGCTAAAAGGATTCATACAGAACCCGATTACATTATGCATCATCTGTTCCTACAGAGATCTCTTCTCCATTGCCACTCGGTTCCTGTTATCGGGTACATCCTCGATAGAACTCCTGTTTTAGTAGAACATCTGTTCTATGGAACTCATGTCATATGCCCGCTTACCCTCCATTTTCGTATCAACCTAAAAACAGGCACAGTGTACTGTGGACTCAAGCTAAAAGGATTCATACAGAACCTGATTATATTAAGCATCTGTTCCTACAAATATCTCCTCTCTTTTGCCACTCGGTTCCTGTTATCGGTTACATCCTCGATAGAACTCCTGTTTTAGTAGAACACCTGTTCTATGTAACTCCTGTTCTGCTGGCCCCAAGTGGGCCATTACTCATGTGTCACATGCCCGCATACCCTCCATTTTCGTGTCAAACTAAAAATAGGAACAGTGTACTGTGGACTCGAACTAAAAGGATGGAGCCGGATTACATTAAACACCTGTTCCTATAGAGATCTCCACTTCATTGTCAAGCGCGTAAAACATCTTGTAACACCAAATTTCTGTCGCACCGCCTTAAATGTATCATGCCGCGGTTTTGTCAGGAACTCTGAGACCGTAATACCAGAGCCCTTCAACGCCGTCTCGGCATGCCAATCTTGTTCCTTAAGTCAAGATCATGCAGCTTCAATAAAATGGGTCGCGACCGGTCACTCGCAGCCGTGCGGCCAATTCAATGACAGAGGCTTATATACTTCAGTGAGAAGCGGGAAAGCTTCATATGCTGACGACAGCGCCTGCAACAACCGCAGCTGCATCCTCATTGGTTTGCTCCGGCAGGCCATGCACCAACAGCATCTTCCGCCGATTCCGCATCTCTATGCCATCCACCTGACGAGCAATAAGGCTTACTTGGTTTTGAAGTGTGTGAAGAGCAGTCATGATTTTCGCCGGAATGCTGTAAAGTCTGAAGTTAAATTTCATATATTCACCGAAGGAGCTGCATTGTTTACACAGACTACATACAGATCTGTGATTGTATAGCTCTTCATGGTAAGCATCCATCAGTTTGGTGAACACATGTTGGAGTTGAGCCAATGATTCCTGTAGAGCCTCCATAGTTTGCAGCTGATAGTGCAGTGCAGAAGTGTTTTTTTTAGCTCTTTTCCCCCGACGTGGGTCATGTTGGAGAAGTTTTGTACATAGCGTACTACTAAAAACTAGTCTAGGTGCCCTATCCTACTCTATTCTCTTTCCTATTCTAAATCTACAAAACTATTCAAACTTTTCTGATTTCCCTTTTTCTCGCACGTTTATGCCCTATCTACCCTTTCTTACTTGCTATTTACTTATTTACTATATTATTACTTATATCTATTACATTTTTTTTTGCATTTGTAATGCCCTACATACTATTTTACTTTCTATTCTTGTTTTTATTTCTATTACTCCGGTTGCCCGGTTCCATTTTTATTAAATTTTTTGCACTACTTCTTTCTTATTCTTCTACTTATTAATCACCAAGATATTTCGCATTTAAACAATTGATTTCTATTTTATTTTGATATGTTAATCCTTATACAACATACATGTGAAAACATATCTTTATCTACTCTTGTTTCTTCTGTTTACCGAGTGTGTTATGTTTGTGCAAAAGTCCAAAAATGATTGCCTTGTGTGTTTGTTGCCTATTATTTTGCTTATATTATCTTTGTTTATTGTCATTCCTATCTTTCGTTCAATTTTCATGCGGTCGTAATCATCAACCGGACTTTCTGTTATTATGCGCATGATTGATTCTTCTTTCTCGGGGTCGCAAATGTGCATAAGTGGTATATTGAGTGGTACTAAGTGTCGTAGTTGTAGTTATGTTTTGAAAACACTCACCAACAGGTATTGTGAGTTAATTATCAATTTGCATTACAAATTAGGTTAGTAAAACAAATATTTTAATTATTATATAAATTAAAAGTATAGAGCTGTTTAACTTGATGTTTGCTTTACAACTACCCCCGAAGAAAAAAAGCAACGGTAGTTGGGAGTATAATTTTAATTTAATTCTTTCGAAAACCTACGACACTCATCAACATCATACATTGAATACACAACAAAGTGAGCTGTATAATCTACAAAAAATGTTTACAATTCCTACATCATAAGCATATATTTTTATTATTTTAAATGACAGTCAATAATTGTTTTTCTTTCTTTGTTTCTTTCTTACATGGGAAGATTGGGCACAACCCACCACATTGGCCCAATGAAGGTTAATTGGTTTTAGCGACTGCTATCTTAAGATCCCATCATCGTCCCGCTGAGACCAGCAGCTTAATTAACGTGCCTCTCGAAGCACGGCAGAGCTTAAGACTATTTAAATTTGGCAACCTACTCCACTGGGTGGGTTTCCAAATTCTCAAATTGGTACTGGGTTACTACAACATTGCGAAAGTTGCATAAATGCTGAAATTCACTAAATAATAAAGTTTTTACCATAACTAATATGTTTACATAACAAAGTTAAACCAACTAATTAGATTAACTAAGAAACACATTCTCAATCTAAATCAAACGCTCCTACCATAACAAGAAACACGATTATAACTTAAAATCAAACTCCGCAATGCCTCATATTGTAATCTGGAAGTCACCCAACCCATCCATTATTGAGTGAAATCAAAATTATGCTTCTGCATTATTCATTACATTAAAGGGCCGCGACTGCTGGCACGGAAATTGCCTTCTAATTCAGGAAACTAACAGCGTGTAACGGTGTTAATGTTCATTGTATTGTGATTTGGTAGTGATACGGCAGTACAAATACAGAGTCACCAAGTTAATAGATGAAGCTGATGAGCTCGTTGAAGCTGAACAAACAGAATTTACGGGCAAAAACAAACAGATGCTCATTGTATTGCGATTTGGTAATGATACGACTGTATTAACTTAAGAACTTACCGAGTGTACGAAAGAAACCATTGAGCTTGTTGAAGCAAAAATCATGAATAGAATTTAACACAAAATAAAAAGTCTTACCCTGTTATAAATAAACGTTGTTTAAAGTTACACTTAGGATTTAAGTGACGCTGTCTCTATCTGTCTTCTTTAACAAAAACAAGACAGCGTCACTTTAAACCGAGGTGTAACGTTTGGCCATTTTTATTAAGGGGGTGCCGCGAGATCGCAAAAACTGACATAAGTCTGTTAATGAACTTCAAAACAAAATCAATCATAATTATATTTAAAATTAGAACAATTCTGCTTTGAAGTTTCAGACCTAAAGCAATGTTTTTGATCTGCGAAATGTGCAAAACAATCACGCGCTTGTGTTAAAAATTAAAATTTACTTTTTATGACGGGGGCGACCTGCGTTATTTCAATACAAATAATAATATGTATTTTCATGTAAGAATTATTGTTTTATGCGCAAAATTAAGAAAGTTGTTAAAAACAATATTTTAGGAGTCATTACATTTATGTATTGTTTGTTATTGTTTAAAGAATTTATTTTAAATTTCAACAAGGCCATGACTTTGTGCAATGATCAGGCTAACTTACATAAGTTCTTTTAATGTATTTAACTGATTCACAGGATCCCCTTAGAGTTAGACGGTTAGTGTTAGTGTTTATCGTGCAGGGCAAAGTTCTCCATCAGTAAAATCATGTCATCGCTACAAATAATAGGTGTTGTCTTAATCACCACTTTTGCCACATGCGGATTGGTGATCAAAAACTCAGGTCATGCATAAAAAAAATCCGAAATACCCTTCCCCCGACCTGAACCCGGGTATTGGACTCACCTTGCCACTGAGGCGGTTTTACGAAGCGTTTAACCATCTTTTGTTTTTTTTTATAATAGAAGGAGGCAAACGAGCAGGCGGGTCACCTGATGGAGAGTAATCTCCGCTGCCCATGGACACCCGTAACACTAGAGGAATCGAAGATGCGTTGCCGGCCTCTAGGGAAGGAATAGGTTTTATTTAGGAAGGAATAGGAATTGTGAGAAGGAGGGAGGGAAGGGCCTCTGGAACCCTCACTGGCCGGACGAAACACAACAGCACCAAGTGCTATTAATTTATGCCGGATATTAGTGAGAGGGTGGTATTACTCCGGGCGAGCCGGCCCAATGCGTGCTGCAACGCAACGTGGCTCTACTACTCAGTCAGTGCCACTCATTTAGCACCACCCAGGGGTCACGTGTAGGGTCTCAAGGGTAAACCTACGGACACGAGTAACTTTAACCCCCAAAAAACAAATGACTCCATTCTCGCTGTTTGGCTATTACGCTTTAATAGAACATGATTCATCGGAGGCGTTCGTCGTAGCCTCACCGTGCAATGCCGAAACTCGATAAAAACCAACAGGGCATGCACAAAGTCCCTTTTGAGAATCGCGCCGTCAGCGCCAGTTCGTTTGGGACCATCGCCCCTGTCATCAATAACTAGACATGCATAGTAATCTGAAGGACGGATGAGAGAATCGTTCGAAAGTAACAGTCACAGTTTGGAAATCTGTTATAACTAACTGTAGAGGGAAAGTGATATTTAAAATCGTGTTTCACGTATTATTTACAGGAAGATTTACAGACACAAAGTAACATGTATGGCTAAGTATAATAAATATGCTAATAACGAATCTTCACAATTATGACGTATCGTTTATTTGCTATGACGACCGTAACACGTATGTGACAAACATTTTACTTGGAAATATTTTAGTAATACGAACCCCACAAAACTGTGAAACAAGTGTAAATAGCTTAACAGGTAGTTACTCGGGTTGAATAAGAGAAATTGCGAATAAATCTATAGAGATTTAATCACGATTTCTATTAAGTAACCTAACAATGAAGTTAAGTTATTCTACTGATGAGCACCAAATCGTAGTGGAAGCGGATGAGTAGTGACTATACTAGTGCAAAGTTAAAATAAGGGGATAGTGTAGAACTTAGAAACATAAAAAGGAAATTCAAAATGTTCTTGTTACTCTAGTGTAAGTTTATTCAAAAATAAATAAATGACACCACACAACATTCTGTAAGAATACATTGTTTCATAACCGAAGCGCTCGAGAGGCTTCTATCAGTACTCAAATAAGTGTCAGTATCTCTTTGGTGGGGTGTAGACAAATCTCGCGCGAGAGTAAGCTATGATCGATCATACACCCAGACAGAAATTGAGTTAGCCTTATGTTTTGCTTTGCGCTATCTAAAATGAAGTGTAGGGTGAAAAGAAACGGTTTCCTTGCATAATATTGGCATTGGTTTTAAAAATATTTGTTATATTTTTATTAGTTTGTACCTTAAAACAAGAATGCTCTTTAGTAAAGTAAAAAAAGTAAAGTATAGACTAAATACCTACTGTCCTAGTGCCGGGCAAAAGACGCCATTATTAAAATCAAGTCATCGGTACCTATGGATATGGCGTAGTAACATTAAAAGATTTATTATTTTTTCTACAAATAAAACTATCTTAATAAAAATTCTCTGTTATTACAGAATAACAAACTAGTTCTACAAAAAAAAATTCACTCACTTGAACTTTTTTGTTTTTTTAGGGTTGTTATACTTGATCCTAGGTAACATATAAAACAGATAATCCTTATTTACATGAGATTTGTTGCTGTCCTCATTGCCTAGTCTCTGACATACTATATGTGTCTCGGTTGTAAGAGTGCACGTGTGGCGTTAGGTACTTATATAAAAGATAGTATTGAATTTTATTTTTGTATTTGTAGCAAATAGGAAGGGATCAAGGGAACCTTTGAGCCGGGGGTGACTCGCGGTGGTCTGTTAGATTAAGTTTTTTTTATTTTTTTTTATTATTATTGTATTTTACTAACACATTTTTAAGTTGTTTAATAAAAATTGTAACATCTTTTAAAAATAAACACTTTGTAGCAAAAGTAAGTATGTGACCTGTTGAAAGTAATGAATGAATCATTACTAAGACATTAACTAGCTATGAGGACCAAAAACACATATCGAAAATAAAAAAATGTCCGTTGATACTGAATTACTTCATCATCATCATCAGCCTATAAACGTCCCATTGCTGGGCACAGGCCTCCCACGTGGACAATAGCACGTGGGGATATTGGGCCATAACCTACCACGCTGGCCCAATGTGGGTTGGTGTGTTTTAACGACTGTCATCTTACGACAACAACCGGGACCAACGGCTTAACGTGCGTTCCGAAGCACGAGCTCGAGATTTTTTTAATTTGGTCACCCATATAGCGACTCGGCATTGCGAAAGTTGCTTAGCGAGCAAGATCGCAAGCCAAACGCGCTAGCCGCTGCGCCATCGAGCTCCTCACTGAATAAATAAATAAATAAATGAACTGAATTACTTAGGCTATGTAAATATTGAAATGATAAAAATAAAGTAAGTAAGGGGCGGTATATCAACTTACTTTTATAAGTGTGTTGAGGAATAAATTATGTTTATTCTCCGTATTGAACAAACCTTTTTGCGCTCGCCATTATTCCATCTAATAAAGATGTTAGAAAGATGCTAGCAGTATTATTTCATTGTGTTGAACGAACTCAGCTAAGCATACTTAATGTTGGCAGTAATGTATTCCCAGAAGGCTTGTCCGTATTATAATGAATTCTAAAATTTTGACATCTGTCTACTTAAATATCTATATCTCAAAATATCATGTGACATTAAAAGCGTATAAAATAAAGCTGTCATCTGTTCCTTTATTATTATGTAATATTAGCCCGCACGCGCCTTCGTCCACGAAGGGACGTCTACGGGATCCTGCACGAAATAATGAAAATTTACGTATTTTTAAGCTGAATTAGTTAAATGCATTAAAAGAACTTACGTAAGTTAGCCTGATCATTGCACAAAGTCGTGGCCTTGTTGAAATTTGAAACAAATTCTTTAAACAATAACAAACAATACAAAAATGTAATGACTCCTAAAAGCATTTTTTTTGACAACTTTCTTAATTTTGAAAACATAATTCTTCCATGAAAATATTTGTATCGATATTCCGCAGGTCACCCCATCTTAAAAAAGTAAATTTTATTTTTTAACACAAGTGCGTGATGGTTTTGTACATTTCGCAGATTAAAAACATTGCTCTAATCAAATTACTAGGTCTGAAACTTCAAAGCAGAATTGTTCTAATTTTAAATATCAATACGATTGATTTTGCTTTGAAGTGCATTAAGAGACTTAAGTCTGTTTTTCTCTTAAATTGAACACCGTCATAATTTTGCCAGTTTGTACAAAATATCTACAAATTAAAAACATAAACCATCCTGAGTTATCCTTTCTATTAGTGAAAAACGCATAAAGTCCATAGCGTAGTTAGAAGAAGATAGAGGAGCCACTGCCACACAGGAACACGGCTAATAATAATAAAAAAATATAATAATTTATAGTCACATCCCACTAATATTATAAAGGCGAAAGTTTGTGAGTGTGTATGTTTGTTACTCTTTCACGTAAAAACTACTTAATAGATTGAGATGAAATTCGGCATACAGATAGTTTATAACCTGGATTAATACATAAGATACTTTTTATCCCGATATTCCCACGGGAACGGGAACCACGCGGGTGAAACCGCGAGCGGCCGCTAGTATATAATAATTTATAATTACATCACATCACATCACACTAATATTATAAAGGCGAAAGTTTGTAAGTGTGTGTGTTTGTTACTCTTTCACGTAAAAACTACTGAATGGATTTGGATGAAATTCGGCACACAGATAGTTTATAACCTGGATGAACACATAGGATACTTTTTATCCCGATATTCTAATAGGAACGGGAACCATGCGGGTGAAACCGCGAGCGGCCGCTAGTTATTTAATAATGATGATAATGACGATATCTCACCACGATGGCACATTACGGATTGGTGGGTTTTGAGGGCAGCCATCTTACGACAACAACCGGGTGGGTGGCTTCACGTGCCATTCGAAGCAGCTCAGGATGTTTTATAATCTAGTGACCCCGGCATTGCGAAAGTTACTTAAATTATTATTAAATAAATTTGTTTACGCTCACACCGACTAACTAGACCAAGATGAGTATTCTTTGAAACTCGTTAATATAGTAAGATAACGGATTAATATACAATAAAACATAAACATAGAAAAAACACCCAGTCCCGAAATCAATTTAGAAAAACAGTTTTTCTCTAAATTTACCCGACCGGGAATTGAACCCGGGATCTCAAAGATGGCGCGACGTCAGACCCGGGGTGCTAACCACTCGACCATGGAGGTCGTTATCTTGTATACATGCGTTATCATGTATGCATGTGTTTTTACAGAATAGCTCTACTGGCGACACGGGAGGTGAATTACAATCGTGCCATACAGATTACTGTTTAGAGAATGTAACTCGTACAGTCTAAGCTTAGAACGTTTACACACAAGCGAGCCACTAGCAATGAAGGAAATAATGAATCTCTCTGTATGAACGAATGAACTTCCACTAATGCTTAATAACATTAACATTAAAAGGAATATATAGTGTACACCTCTGAATTGTCTATCTTATTGCGCTGTGGTTAAAGACGTATTTGCAATGGGCGTGCTAGCGTGACGTGCGACTCGCATTGTTTTTGCTTGACAAACATTCTCCTGGCTGTACGGCCGCGGTGAAATGAAACCACAATGAGGTATTTCCACGTGTGTTGCTGTAACAACAAGTGCAGTTGATTCTGTTAATGCGTGGGTGGTATAAACCTAATATTTTTCATACATACATACATATAAATTACGACTATTATTCCCAAAGGGTTAGTCAGGGACTAGGCAATGAGGACAGCAAAATCAGTCCTCTACCATTAGTACACTTTTCACCAAATAGCGACTGCACATGTGCTCAGCGTGACAGGTGGTGAGCCCATCGCCGCTCTATGCTGTTGGATGTATGTGCAGTCTTTAGTCCGTTAGTCGCCTTTTACGACAGCCTAAGAAAAAGAGGGGGTGGTAGTATTCTTTCACCGCTACGCGACACTGTTATATATTTGTATGTATGATTACTTATTAGTTATTTAAAAACTAAATAGACTGTATGTAAGTATGTGGAGTTGGCTTTTGAATCGAGTCGCCTGAATTTGAAGAAACTGACTATGTGGTGGTCTAAGGGGTTGGTAAGAAACTGATACTTAGTTAAGTTTTAAGTAAGTATTATAATATCAATTCTACTAGTTACCTACAATTATTAAGTACCTACCTATATTATTTACAATTGTAAAAAATAATTATAAAAATTATAAAATTAATAAACAGAAAATTTATTAAAGTAAGCAATTTGTAAATATATTAAAATTTGATTTTAAATTGAACCTATCTTCTATTTATTTATTTATTTATTTATTGTGATAAAAACGACATACATCCATTACATTTATCATACTATTATTAACAAATTACAATAACAAAATTATATACTTAAAAAAAACATTAATTAAATAGTAAAATCATTCTACATCCTCGCTATCCGGGATGCCGGTAAAGCTCCATTGGTCACTCAATTTCTCACAATATTTTAATAATGCAGGTATTATTTGTGACCAGTTGTCAAATGAAAAATCAAAATCAGTGTTGGCGTCACGGAGTGCATTGAGGTGGCGCAGAGGTCGAACTAAGGGTGACATCGCGCGTGCCACGGTGCGGCCTCGGTCGTCAAAAAAGAGTTTATGTTGCCGATGAGGGCCGCGTCTACTTTTTGGAGGTTCCAGTTCACGCGGGACAAATAGCACACACAATAAATTGTGAAGGAGAAGGCAGTCAATAGATCCTTTTAGGGTTTTAAGGCAAATGGTGAGTTGGTCAATCATTCTTCTCACTTCTAGAGAGTTAAAGCCAAGGTGTCCAAGCAAAAACTTTGTAGGGTACATAAATGGGTAATGTCCATAGACTTTTTTGTATAGAAACCTTAAAAAAGCCTTTTGAACTCTTTCGAGCATACGTACGTAGGTGACGTGATGTGGGTTCCATACACATGAACAAGACTCAAGCTTGCTTCTTACTAAAGCGTTATACAAAGTTTTGATAACTTGTGGATTTTGGAAATCATTGACATTTCGCAATACAAAGCCCAAACGCCGATAGGACTCCTTGGCAAGGCCGGCTATATGATCGTGAAAGTTCAGGCCGCGGTCAAACGTTACTCCCAAGTCTTTTATATAGCTAACTCTATTAATGCTTAAGTTGTTCATATTATAATTAAAACTAATTGGATTTCTTTTACGGTCAAAAGTCAAAACATTACATTTACTATGATTAAATTGCATTTTATTTGTCAAACTCCACTCAATAATTCTGTCTATGTCATTTTGTAAATTAAAGCAGTCACTAGGCGTTTTTATTTCAAGGTAGAGCTTCAGATCGTCGGCGTACAAAAGACATTTGGCGGAAGTCAACACTTTAGGAAGATCATGAATCATAATTAAAAACAGGAGTGGACCGAGGCACGAACCCTGGCTGACGCCTGATCGAGTTTGATATTGTTCGGACACATAGGTACCATGCTTTACAAACTGGCGTCGGTCCCTCAAATAGTCCGCGAAAAGACTTATTAAATTTGAAGCAAACCCAATGACAGAAAGCTTTTGCAACAAGATGTCGTTGTCAACCCTATCAAACGCCTTTTGAAAGTCAAAGTATACAACGTCGACTTGCAATCCACGGTCTAAGGCATCAGAGATGTAGTCAACTAAACATAGGAGGTTTGTATTTACGGAACGTCCTGGTCTGAAACCATGCTGTTCATCGCCTATTAATTGCTTTATTTGTCGATATATCTCCGTGTGAAGGATGCATTCGAAGACCTTTGCAGGCGCACTTAACACTGCTATAGGGCGATGTTCATCCACAGTGGTGTTATCGTTACTTTTAGGAATAGGTGTCACCCTGGAAAGTTTCCACTGGGCAGGGTACTTGCAATTTTTGAGAGAAAGGTTTGCAATATGGCAAAGTGGAAGAATCATGTGTTTTTTACAAGTTTTAAGGACAGAACTGGGTATGTCGTCTGGTCCAGTTGAGCTATTCAACTTTAACTTATTAATACCACGCTCGATATCCTGCGGTGAGATGGAAGAAAGAATAACGTGCCCGCCCCGTACGCCTTGGTCATGACATACATTAGGGTTCAACAAAGGCGCTTGGTCTAAGAAGACCGAGGAAAAGTAATTTGCAAACGCTTCGGCTGCCTTTACGCCCGCATGAGAGTTTCCATTGTACAAAACACAGGACTCGTAACCACCTTTGGATCTCATTCTATGTACATGGCTCCAAAAATCCTGTGGTCGCTGCTCTAGGTTGTTTTCGATGCGAGCTAAGTAAGTTTTGTACGCTTCAGAAATGCACACTTTTAAGTTAGCTCGTAAATTTGAAAATGCATTGTATGTTACAGCGCATTTCGAGGACAACCAGGCTTTGTGCAGTCGAGCTTTTTGCTTAATATCTTTAATGATATTTGCATCGAACCAAGCTGGATACCTTATTCTTGACGCAGCGTGTCTTTTCTTTTTGGGAACTGAGAGATCGAATAGCTGATATAGAGTATCGTAATAGGCTTTGGTTGCAGCATCGACGTCATCAGATCCAAGGACGGACTCCCAGGACACTTCGTCAAGTAATAATTTAAGTAGACTAATATCTGTTTTTTTAAAATTCCAGTCATGGGATGGATCGATGTTACTAGGCTGCAGTCGATGGCAATTGTTACTGTGCAGTTGAAAACTCACTAATATCTCGAGTGGAGGGTGGTAAAGTTTGTCGGGGGGGACGAAACCCTCAGTGGCTGCATTTACAGATATCTCATGTGGCCGTGACTCATTGCACTCCCGCGCCAACACTACGTCAAGAATACCGCTATGATTGTTAACTATGTCATTATGGTCAATTAGATTACAGTACGTCAAAAAGTAACAATAATAATTCTTAATATCATTAGATGCACTATTCATATTTAAGTCACCAAAAACAAAATAATTAATCTTTGAATTACATGTCAAGAAAGATTCTATGTTGCTAAATACATTCATATATACAGCATCAGAAGCTGTCGGCTTAACATAAACTACACATGCAATAAAAGAAATTCCCCGGTAGGTGACAGAGGCCCACAGATCTTCACCGAGGTCCGATTCCAGCTCCTTTCGGCGCCGAAGGGTAACACCCGGCTTTGCAGCGAGTAAGACTCCCCCGCAGGGTGTTTGACGATCACGTCGTAGCAGTGTCCAGCCATCTGGCGCCAGTTCAGCATCATTTACCGAGTTGTCAAGAAAAGTCTCCGTCGCAGCCACAAGCAGGTGATCAGATATTAACATGCTAGTATACCAGTGGGCCAATTTCGATTTCAGGCCTCGGACATTTTGATAGAAGATGTTAATTTGTTTTGGTACTGATGAAATGGTGTTGTTATTGTGTTGATGTCGCCCTGTCAGAGGGCCGCTCGCGAAAGTTCGTAGTACCAGGTAAGGGCCCAGCTTTCGGGATAACACTTGTACGTTTTACTGACCTGTGATTCACCCAGGGTTTAATTCTGGCGTTAATTGGCCACACATTTTCAGAGTAACATGTATCAAAATATGCAATTGGGACACCTATTTTGTATGATTTATAGTCGCCTTTAGCAGTAAGCTCGACCACCGTACAGCAGCCGTTTGGGCAGAGCTTGTTTACATACTCACGGACCTCGTCGATACCCGATACCATGTTCCAGAGATGTATGTGTTTTCGGGCTTCAACAGCTCTCAGTTCCGTCACTGTAGGTCCCGCCGCACCGCACTTGGGGGAATGTCTCCGATTCACTTCCTTCCTTTTCACTTCAAACCACTGCTGGTCATCGTTGAGTGCGTTCGCAGATGAAATCTGTTCTAAATTGTTTGTGATGAGACTCCGATTTGGGCTACCGCTATTCGATTTCAGCTTAGGTGTAGACACTTGAGTAAGCAATTCCACTCTTCCCTGTTTTTGCACCTGGGAACTAGGAGATTTGGTCTGCCTCTTAGGAGAAGATCGAATTGGCGATGTCGGCTTAGAGTCCAGTAGTTTAGTCTGCATGAGCTGTAATGGCTCCGAGTGAGAAGTCTGTGTCGATTCATCTTTTTGACAACGATCTTGGTATGTATTTAGCTTAGCATTGAGTGAACTAACTTCAGAAGCGTAGTATGCCATTTTCACTTCGTATTTCGATATAAGGGCTTCGTGGTTAGCTAGTTTAGAATCATAATTTTTTAACTTCGTCTCGTAGGTAGTGATGGTTGAAACAGTACAGCTTAGTTGATTCTTTAGTACCAATACCTCACGAATTACGAAAAAAAAAAATGTGAACTTTAAATGACATGTGTTTAATGATTATAATGTACGAAATGGATTAACGTAATCCATAATGGAACTGGTTTGAAGCTGCACAAAGTGTTAAGGATAATACTACAAAAAATTATTTAAAATATGTAAAATTCTTCCCATCGGTTTAAAACATAAATTTTTAATATTATTAAATCACCATGGCAGTCAAGAATACAACCTGAGTCTTGTAAGGAGCGACCATAGTATGAGGTCAGTGTCTGCTGGCAAATACAATGTACCCAGTGTCCACAACTACTATGGTGATAGGACACTTGAAAAGCGCTTGCCATATTTGTTAAATAGCCTGCCGCAGGATATCAGACTTGAGCCTGACAAGGCTAAATTTAAGGTAAAATTAAAAAAAATCTTTTTAAGTTTATGTTAGTTAGTAAAGCACAATAATATCATATATGTAAATATATCATAAAGGCATATCATGTTTAAAGTTATACTTAGATAGGTGTAATTATAAACTATTGTTTTGTTAATGAGACTGTTGATCTCACAGTCAAACCGAATTAATCGGTTTGACTGTGAGATGGGACCTTACCTAATGTAAGTTTATAATGTTTGTGATAAATAATAAAAATAAAAAAAAATAAAAAAATCCGAAGTGAATTAGTGTAACGCTATCTTGGTGGTTAGATTTTGCCCAGAATCTTACTAAATGGCGACCATTATTCCTATTTATTTATACGCCAAGCAGCATTATTACTTTATGTATGTATGTGTATCAATACATACATACATATAATCATGACTATATTATCCCCAAAAGGTTAGTCAGAGACTAGACAATGAGGACAGCAAAATCAGTCCTCTACCATTGTCTACTTTTCACCAAACAGCGACTGCACATGTGCTCAGCGTGACAGGTGGTGAGCCAATCGCAGCTCTATGCTGTTGGATGTATGTGCAGTCTTTAGTTCGTTAGTCGCCTTTTAGTGCCTTTTACGACACCCAAGGGAAGAAAGGGGGTGGTAGTATTCTTTCACCGCTGCGCGACACGGTAAGACTGATGTGTTCCAATAAAATGATACTACATCCAGTAAAGTAACAGGCGTTAGCTTGCTCAGCTACCTAAAACAAAAACTGCTAGTGTAGTTGAGGAGCGTCTGTTCAAAAGGAGATAAATCCACTTTCCATTTTTTTTGTTTTTTTTGGTATTATTGCTCTCTATGTTCGAATACCTACACAACTTAGTGCTTAAAATTGGCTTCAAAAGGCGTTATTTCCAATAGAAAAACGACGTTCAAACTCGCAGTTTCAATCAAAGAGAGACATTTCCAAAGAATATTAACGGAAACGTAACACAATAAAATGTTTTGAACAAATGGAGTTATATTTCATACAAAATGACCACCGTGCCAAAATGATCTGTACAAAAGGAGATATTTTATTTCTGTTTCAATTATTATCTTTTTAATCGATTTGTGATGTCAAACAAGGCTTAATACTCAGTAAATAGTCAATCCAACTTTATAATACACAAATAATGCCTCAGAACTATGTATAATATTAATAATTGATGACCATTAAGGAATATTTATATAGATTTTAAATATCTAACTCTAATGTGTATTTATACACTATAAATTTGTGTATTTGTAAGGGAAAATAGAAATCATTTTTGTCCTAAAAATCAATCCAAAAATAATATACGCTCTCAATATGCTTAGGATGTTTGTATCATTCAACATTATGGTAAATATGTATGGCAAAGCAAAAGTACTGTGATTATGGTGATAAATATCTTTAATCATTTACCGGATCATATCAAATCTACTGAAAACCCTTATTTTTAAAGAACCATAAAGAAACGTTGTTTCTTTTTTTCTTTAATATGTCAAAGATATCAATTTTAAAAGAGGGAATAGAGATTAATCTGGTTCAAAAGGAGATATTTATACAAGAAATACAGTGATCAATAAAAAAAAATTTTTTGACTTACTTCTGAACTATGGTGGTAATACCTACCTATCACTTTTAAAAAGAAAAACCTACAAGTTAAACTCAGCATGATATCAGTTTTTGTGTTTTCTGAAAATTCCTTTAAGGTGGAATTATCTCCTTTTGAACAGACGCTCCTCAGTTACGTACTCCCTTTCGGCTTTTTAACCGCCTCTGTGGTCTAGTGGCTAAGCCACCGGTCTCAGATCCAGAGGTTCCGGGTTCGATTCCCAGCGGGGGGTACATATTTGTGTGCTCGGTTTGGTTGGTGGTAGGGCTGTTAAGTCCGCTTGGCTAGCTACCACCATCTTATCTAAGTCCGTCGCCATAACAACGATGTTTTAGCATCGTTGTGTTCCGACAGTTAGAGATAAGATAGCCAGTTCCTCAGTGGTTGAGGATTCCGGGTGAAGCGCGCTTCCACCTTTGGCCTTATCGTCACTCACCATCAGGTGAGATGAAGGCCAAGAACTTACCCGTTGTAGAATATAAATAAAATACCTATAAAAAGGTTTTTTTTCTTTAAGGAACTCTAACCGACCTATTTCTAACTATACCTACTTTTACTTTAGAAATAACCTACTTGAGATTATCGAAGGACGTGTCAAGTTATACATCGTCATCGTGCTTTAAACGTCCACTGCTGGGCACAGTTCTTTCCCAATGGACAACAGCATATGGGAGAGACTGGGCCGTAATCCACCAAACTGGCCCAACGCAGGTTAGTCTTAAAGACTGCCATCTTACGACAACAACCGGAACCAACGAATTTACGTGCCTTCCAAAACAGGAGGAGTTCGAGAAGCTTATTTTAATATGGTCACTGTAGTGTATGTATCTTCTATTTGTACAAACATATACACACACACATTTGTCTATGCTATTACATAATATTATAATTCTGTCGTCTCGGGTGACTCAAGCCGCAGGGCGCGGGATGGTAGGGGATTGGCTCACCGACCGCCGCGGGAGAAGACGGGATTGAGTCAGCTGCGAGCCGATATTTATTACTGTTAAATAATAAAGACGATCACAATCGAATACTATAGATTGTACTGTCACCCATCCATAGACCGGCATTGCGAAAGATTCTCAACTGGCAAGATCGCAAACCGAACGCGTTACCGAACTATCGAACTCCTTAATAATACAAATATACCGTTTTAAGATTGTCGAATAAACTCTGCTAGCATATTAATGTGTCCTTTGTACCGTTGAAAAGCCCAGCTTCGTCGTAAGGAGATTCAAACAGTCTTATTGCCCACAGACACACACTAAAGGCCAACTAACACAAAGATACTAAATCTACGCACCATTGTGTTATTATGAATGGAAATACCTCGGAGTGTGTCCATGACGACCGCGGCCTAAGAAGATTAACCAATTCTTAAGGCCTGTCAAGTGCAATACTTATACCCTTTCTGGAGTGTTATACTGTATTATTAATTGGCGAAGGGGCCTTATTTATATACTTACTAGGGAGCGAAGTGAAAAGGAACAATTATTAAGCTGCACTAGCTATTAAAGGAGCTCGTTGGCGCAGCAGTAAGGTTATTTTATTTCAGAAGCTTTTATTTAACTTGCAATGTACGTATGTCTTTTGTTCGGGTGGAATTTTGCTACATTATTTTGATCCACTTTCCGGCTACCGATTGAGCTGAAATTTTGTATACATGTGTAAATCGCGTAACAATGCAATATTATGATGACATGGTGCTGATCTGATGATGGAGCTGGAAAGTGGCCATAGGATCTTCGCAATGAGACAACACAACCTCAACGAGTTTGGGCTCGTTTGAATCGTCTTTACGAGTAGTTTGTCTTTCAATGGTAACCAGGGTCTGATGATAGAGCTGGAAAGTGGTCATATGTCTGAAACGACGCGACCCCATCGAGTTTCGGCTCGTTTCATTAGTCTTGACGAGTACTTTGTTTTTAGATGGTTACCAGAGTATGATCTGATGATGGAGCTGGGAGGTGGTCCTAGGAACTCAATAATTAAACGACATTACTCCATCGAGTATGGGCTCGTTTGAATCGTCTTGACGAGTACTTTGGTGCTAGATGGTAAACAGTGTCTGATGATGGAGCTGGAAGGTGGCTATAGGATCTCAGTAATTAGGCGACACAACCGCGTCGAGTTTGATTCGTCTTAATGGGTGAACTGTTTTCGATGGGTAGTGATAGGTGGTGGTTTGGTGGACGTGAATAAATTTTGTATACATAAATATTTGTATTCAGTGAGATGAACAGATGAAAAACGTGTCCAGGGAAAACTAAAAAGTAAAAAATAAATTAAAAGTAAATAACATAAATAATCCCTTCTACAGAAGGCAGGGGTGTTATCGTAAGACAGCAATTATTAAATCCCTCTTAAAATTATTATATTTCGTGGCAATTTACTGCGGTACATCTAACCATCATTAATTACAGATTGCAGAAAGAGATATATTTACCAAACAATTCATAACCTAATTAAGTCGCTTTTCAGAGTTAGGTATACATCGCACTCTTTTAAGTTTAAAAACCTGTAGGTGACCGCTCTTTCTAAAACAATAAGTTATCACTATAATTACACTATGTTTTAATAAAAATAATGAAATTTTAAAACTTAACAGCCGTATTCCGAAGAATTTGTACGGGCGAGTACGAAATTTCGCTTTTATAAACCTACACCAATTCATAAGACAGATATCCTCTTATGTCCAAACACAACTTTGTCCTTATCGAGGGTCAGCACTCTAAAATAAACATTAGGTACTAAAAAGATTATGGTAACAAATAACCATTACATTGAGGGGAACTACGATCACCATTTTCTTTAAGGTTGTCGTATAAAAATAGTTTCTTTTTTGAAGAATATGTTTATTATATTGAAGCGAGTTTCAATAAAGACACTATGAGCTGGCAAAAATGATTTACCAATTTACGACCCTCGTGTTACTTCTTCAAGATGTAGGCGTTTAAAAACTCCAGTTTACTGCGACTGATTTGTGGGCAAAACTAACAAAAAAAAAAAGTCTTAAACTCAGAGTTTAAAAACATACCCCACAATCGTAACACAGTCTTAACATTTTAAAAAATAAAGTAAATGTTAAAAAAAATACATTAAGCATTGGTGCGTGCGACAATAATTCAGCAGTTTAAGGAGAGAATGAGAGAGAGAGTTTTCTCGGAGGTCCTGGGTGTAATTCCTAGGTCGGGCAAAGCATGGGTTTGGGTTTTCGGTGCATTAGGCCGGGCTTGTGATTGAACATTTGATTTGATTGTGCCATCACAATCAATTTCCATAAATTGTGATGAAATAAATGTTTTCTAACAACGCGCATTATAGGCAAATGGTAATTATGCTGATGTAGCGATGAATTGATTTCAATGATAAAGCCTTTGTCTATAAGTAAGATAGTATAGAGGCTTTTTTACAACTACATACTTACTTCCTACAAATAAAAACATAGACATACAACCATACATGTAACCATACGACTATTATCCCCGAAGGGTTAGTCAGAGACTAGGCAATGAGGACAACAAAAGCAGTTCTCTGCCATAGTCCACGTTTCACCATATATCAACTGCACATGAGCTCAGCTTGGCAGGTGGTGAGTCCAACGCCGTTCTATGCTGTTAGGATGCATGTGCAGTCTTACTCCGTTAGTCGCCTTTTACGACACCCAAGGGAAGAGAGGGGGTGGTAGTTTTTGTAGTCTTTTAGCCGCTACGCGACACGGCGAAACATAGTCTTGACTATTATTATTTTTAAAGAACACGTAACCACGAACACCGCAAAGGGCTCATAATGTGAGTTCTCAGGGTAAAATAATGATTACCAACATTTTTACTTCGTAATAGAAACTTCGAAAATTTTATTTTTATAGAATGATACTTAATTTTGCAAAAAATAATGTTATTGTATTGTCAGGCAACATTTTTACAGCATATTATATCTTATATACTTTTAATCTTTCGCGTTCCATTGTGCACACATATTTAGACGGGATTTAACGCAAAACTACTTAGTACAGGCATTCTACGCAGTCGGGTAGTCCACCCGTGGCCACGGCCGGTGCAACTCGGTCGAAAAGTCGGGTATAAAAAGGTATGCGTAGAATCCTTTTACTAATATTAGACTTTATTAGAGGATCCGAGTATACAACGACCTTCACCGGGCCGTTAATTGATGAAAAGTATTTTATATCAAAAAAAGTTTTAAAAATATATTAAAATAAATATATATACTGAAATTTCTCAGCCAACCCACTCGGGATATATTTTTTAACATATTTAATTTGATATAAAATACTTTTCATCCATTAACCGGCCCGGTGAAGGTCGTTCTATACTCGGTTCTTAGACTATAAGTAGTTTTGCGTTAAATCCCGTCCATATATGTGTGCATATTACACATTATATCTTAATGTAATATGCTGTAAAAATGTTGCCCCACAAATGATAAAGGCTGGTATTTAACATTATTTAGACGTTCTAGATTTACTCGAAGTCTAGACCTCTGGATAGAAGTCCTAGGAAGAAATAGAAATAATTTATGACTGGAACAAATCTAAAGTAAAGAATACGCAACAATGTATGAAAGGATAAACTAATCAAATTGTTTGTCGTATAGGTATACGGTTCGCAAGATCTTTTTCCCACAAACTTTTTTCCCTTATGCTAAGCTGTGGGATGTTAATTGACTGATGATGATGATGTTTGATATATTTCCAAGCATGTTTCCATTTCTATATTGATAGTAGGAATATTTAGTTATTGTCACACTAGACTGACAACCCTAACCTCAAGTTGGATCTCCCCTCGAGGCATCGGTCCCTTCAAACAGCCGTATTACCCATTTCCTATTATTATTATTATTGCTGTCACCGCATCCCATTACCGATCCTTTTATCAATACGACGGTACGGTAACCTGGAAATTTTGTTATAATAACGGCAACACAACAAATGAAACGTTAAAAGAAAAACCTTGTCAATACATTCAACGAAATGGCTATGCAGCCTCTAGAGCACATGTCATTGTCTTAGGGCTGCTTTTGTTATTTTCTGATAAATGTCAGAACTTTCTTTGTTGCACTTGTACTCAAAACGTATGACAGAGACGAAGAATGAGGATATAATTACACAACGCATGTTGGTTTGCAGAAAGTTTTATTTATTACACCATTCGCAGGGTTCCTATGACAATGATCAGACCAGATCCATGGTGGCATCGAAGTTATCCATTAAGTTATCGAAGTAATCGAAATAACTCGATCGGACTTCGAAAACTAGTTCAAATATTTTTTTGCAAACATAAATTGCAAGTTAAATTAAACATATACCTACATATAATCACGACTATTATCCCCGAAGTGTTAGTCAGAGACTAGGCAATGAGGACTGCAAAAGCAGTCCGCTACCATAGTCCAATTATAACCAAATAGCGACTGCACATGTACCTTTCTATCAACTTTGAACATTATTGTTTGGGTATAAGGATCAATATTCATTGGAGAAATTTGACAGTTTAGGGTAGGTTGGTCTGACGCCGTGTGTACTCAACGTGACAGGTGTTGAACCCATCGCCGCTCTATGCTCTATGAGGATGTATGTACAGTCTTTAATCCTTTAGTCGCCTTTTACGACACCCAAGACAAGATAGGGGGTGGTAGTATTCTTTCACCGCTATGCGACACGGTAATATTAAACCTTGTTGATTATAGTTTGCAATAAACTTTTGATTATTTGATTGATTGAGGTATCAAAATTAGCGTCGACTTCATTTTAATTACCTTTACAGTAGGACAGAGTATAGGTTAGTTATTTTGCTTACTGAAAACTAATATTATGATAAAAGCTGAAGAATGCTGACGCTTGGCGACCACTTTTCTGACGGTATTATTCCGAACATTCGTTTTCTATTGAGTGTTGGGCACAAAGCTTCCCTTTGTCCTTTATCTACCTATTGTGTATTCGTAATCTATTGAAACATTCCCACTTTATTTAGATTAAACGAAACAGAATCTGATCGTTATTAAATAAGTACATACGAATATTTTGTTTTATATATTGTTTGACATTCAAATTATCTGTGTAGAAACTAAACTATTTCTTATTTTAAATAATTTTCTTATTTAAATTATGTAGTCCGTTCAAAATAATGACAACGACTGATGTACAAGTGCAAGATTTTGTCATTATTACATAGTAAAAGTAAATACTTTTAAAACAAAATTAATAGCGCCACCTAGCACCAAGTTTAATAAGCTAGTGTTATCTTCAATAGAAGGCTACAATCTCATTCACGGTATAATTAAATTTAGATTCCACTACATTAGCCTTATGTATGAAATAATTGAGGGGGAATTATTAGTATTTGCACAACTGAAATGAATACAAGAAAACTTAACTAAGTATATATAATTCTTCACTATTAAAATTAAAAATATATATTAAAAAATAATTAGAACTTATTCCAATGCTGTCCAATTTTCCAATAGCTGAAAGTACCTACTAAGAGTATATTTCGGGCAGTTTCATCATAAAAGGCTGAAAGCGTTTGAATCCTGTTTATTTATTATTACGAACAATTCTAAAAGGCTTAGCGGACCATTTCGGCGTCCTCACTTAATCTCAGATTAATTTTTAACGGATTTAAATTATATCCGTTCAGTCCTTCTTAAATGAAAACATAATAGAAAACAGATACGAACAGATAAAGGATTCATTCTGATGGAAACGATCCTCTATTTACCTCCTTATGAAATGGATCTGGAAGGGTAATTGCATAAAAATAATGAAGTTTACTTTCATATAGACTGTTCTGCTGTTTTTTACTGTAATCTTGTTTGAATTTGAGGAGCTCGATGGCGCAGTGACTTGCACGTTTGTGTAGCGATCTTTTATGTTAAACAACTTTAACAATACCAGGCCAATGGATAGGTACCTAAACTAAAGTAAAAATATCCGAAGCGAAGAAGAAATCTAAAAAAAGATAGAAATTCTTTAACAATAGGAACATCCCCTCTCCTTAATTCACTAAGTTTATTTGTACTGGCACCTCGAGACCAACCGTTAGGTTATGCAAGAAGTGCCAGACGTCCCTGCGCCAGTAGAACACTCGCGCAGGAGACCACCAACGTTAGGTCTTGACGCCAAATTAGTGCCCGCCGCAGCGCGCTCTTCATTCGGTACTCATAAGACTAGTGTCTCGGGAGAGTATCCCCGTGAACACGTGTAGTTCACTGCCTATTGTCCAGATAGGTAGCCGGAGCTGTCGAGCTCGCTCACTTCTCGTTGCACGAAGGGCACAACTCGCAGTTGCCACTGCTAGGGTCGTCGACTCTAAAGTCGACTCCCAAGTGTCCACCTTGGTAGCGGAGTAGTAAGCACACTCACTTCTCGGAACCCATCCGGGCGCCTAGCCAGTTCCCACGTCCTACGCGGCTGGCTGGACCGAAGACTACGGCATCTAGGAGGCCGCCTCTACTAGTTATCCAGACTGTACCGGATATGTCAACACCAATGTCCAATGAGAACCACCGGACAAAGCTGCCAACTATAAGGGAAACTCACGTTCCCCGCAGGACTTTTCGCTTCTGGCCCCTCAGAAACCGCTACTAGGCTCCGCTCACTGTGCACGAGTTTGGAAGTCCTGGCACACAATACCAGGACAAACGAACGTTCCCAAGCTCTACAGCTAACCACACGCCACTACGAGTCCAACCCATGTTCGGATCCCGCCGGAGGCGCCTGGTTAAAGGCACGACCAGCGGGGGGCTTGAACCGGAACCCTCTGAAAACACAACCGGACCCGTAGTTCCAGTTGTGATACCCTATCTATTAACAATAGGAACAATGAAACCAATTCATAATATTCCATAATATTTCGATATCCATTCATGAATGATCCGCGCAACTTGGGAAATTACTATTTTCCAATGCTGCAAAAGTTACACAGAAGTTTAGGGTTCCAAAAATTGGGTAAGGTTACCTGTGGTTGGGGCTCTAGGTTGATGTGCCTGATTTTACCTTTGACCTAAACGTCAGGAGGGGAAAGGATTAATATAAATTACTCCTAACATTGTTGACCTGCATCATCATCATCATCATTGGGTGACATCTTCATAGTGAAATGTGGAGGTCAGTTGACACATTTTCCTGCGGTCCCATCAAGTAGTATACATGACACTGACCTGCATCGTATCGAAACTATTCAACCTACAACACTATAAAAGGATACTATTACGAGTCATTCCAAATAAACACATGAAAACTTACGTGGAGACATCAACATAATTATTAGAATATCCTAAAGCCTAAAATAGTATAGTAAGCTTCCACATTAAGCTTTATCGTTACCATCCAGTACGAAATTATGAATGTATTCTACTACGGAGCAAGATGAAGCTTTTAAGGAGTGGAATTGATAAATTCAATTGATGACACACAATAATGTTTCGATTTCCATTCAAGAATGATGGCCGAAGTTGTGCAAATAATACTATTTTCCTATGCTGCAAAAGTTGCACAGAAGTTGGGTGCCCCAAAAGTTTGATAATTTCCCTCACTCTGATTGGGGTTGTTAAATACAGAAGCGGTTTAACGGTTGTGTTGTAGTTATTTTGGACGAGTTCGCGAAACAGCCGCTCCGAATCTTATTTGTTCGCACAATGTATAATAAATACCATTTTCCGCGATATACCTTCGCTGATTTAATTGTTGTTCTTGTTTCGGTGCGGTGATTTATGTTTTTTTCATTATAAAAACATGGACCTGATGCTATCTAGTTGCATGTACTCGTACGCATAAAAATAGATATTACAAATGTTTCCCGTAGGGTAAAATAAATTATTTATTACGATTTATATATTGTTTTATTTTCCAAACTATAACGTACACCGAAATATTGTTATGGTTTAATGTAATATTTTATATTCAAACCATAACATACCTAATTAAAATTCGTGCTTCGGAAGGCACGATAAGCCGTTGGTTCCGGCGCAATTCGCATACGCCGTATGGAGCTGCGAATGCTGTAGGTACT
Organism: Scoparia ambigualis; assembly: GCA_963921215.1. NCBI lineage: Eukaryota > Metazoa > Arthropoda > Insecta > Lepidoptera > Crambidae > Scoparia > Scoparia ambigualis. The sequence continues at coordinate 22,757,060 of OY992521.1, read as the reverse complement.
AAAAAATAAATTTATTGGAAAGAAAAAAATGTTTCAAGATCAACGTTTCGTTCACCTCGTCTCCAATCAGTTGATTAAAAGTCTCTCATAATATATAATATTACTTCTATTTAGAGGATTTTCGTTTGACACTTGATACATTTTCATTTTTTTAAATCAACGTTAACATAATTACACTGAGCTATAAACACATCCCTTTGTCTCTCATAATATATAATATTACCGTCCATGCCCTACGCTCTTTCCTAACTTACGGACGTGTGACGTGTTGCTCAAAATTGATGTCAAAAATGCATTCAATTCGGTAAATAGGGATACCCTGCTGACGGAAATAAAACAACATATACCGGAAATATACAATTATCTTCTTCTCAGTTACGCTGACCCAACAAAATTGTTATATCGTTCTAATGAACTGTCCTCGGAAGTAGGTTGTCAACAGGGTGATCCCCTTGGGCCTGCAATTTTTAGTTTGGCTATAAATCCGATAATCAAAAATTTAAATTCTAAATTCAACGTTTGGTATTTGGACGACGGAACCCTAGGAGGTGATGTGGATACTGTGTTTTCTGACCTTTTTCTAATCAAAAATAAATTTGAAGCCATTGGTTTGGAGCTTAATTTTAGCAAATGCGAACTTTTTATAAATAACTGCGTCTTAAATTTAAATGACGTAAAACAAAAATTTAATATTTTAGCTCCAAATATTAAAATAGTTAACAGTAATTCCCTTTACCTTTTAGGTTCTTCAATTTTTGATGAATCTATTTCTGAATATTTTAATAATTCAATTACAAAATTTCAAAATTCTGCTGACCGTCTCCTTGAAATTAGTCCACATTATGCACTTTGCATCTTAAAATTCTGTCTTTTCGTCCCAAAATTTATGTATGTGCTCCGTTGCTGCTCCTTTTGTAATCACCCAGATCTTTTGACAAAAGTAGACGACCTAATCAAAATTAGCTTAGAGTCGATTCTTAATATGCAGCTGAACGAGCAATCTTGGACCCAAGCATCCCTACCCATCCGTTATGGTGGTTTAGGGATTCGCAAAATTTCCAGTGTCGCTTTACCAGCCTTCCTATCTTCTGTCCATAGTTCAGCAAATCTCATAAGTAAAATTTTAAGGGCATCCCCTTCAAACTTTGAGATTGCTGGCTTGGAAGAAGCTAGAAACGCTTTCTTAATTGCATGCCCAGGTCAAAATTTTCCAGTTTCTCCAAATTCACAGAGGAGCTGGGATGACGTAAAATGCAAATTGACAAATGATAATCTTTTGAGCTGTAGTACAGGTTCGGCGCGTGCTAGGCTTTTGGCCGTGAGTACGCATGAGGCCGGCTACTGGCTTCACGCGTACCCTTCGTCAAATACTGGAACATTTCTTGAGCCTGACACGCTCCGAATCGCAACCTGTCTACGGCTTGGGGTTCCGGTCTGCGTTCCTCATAAATGTCCTTGTGGCAGTGATGTCGACAAGCTAGGACATCACGGACTGTCATGCCAAAAAAGTGCAGGTCGCTTCTCGAGACATGCCGCACTTAACGATATCATACGCCGGTCCCTTGCAACCGTCAACGTGCCAAGTCTACTTGAGCCGACTGGTATTGCAAGAGACGATGGCAAGAGACCGGACGGTATGAGTTTGATTCCATGGAAGATGGGCAGGGTGCTGGTATGGGATGCTACTTGTTCAGACACGCTGGCCCCTTCCCATCTACATAGAACCAACAACAGAGCTGGTGCGGCTTGTGAAGCGGCTGAAAAAGCTAAAGCATGCAAGTACAGGGGTCTAGGCTCCGAATATGATTTTGTCCCATTCGGTGTCGAGACCCTTGGTCCGTGGGGTCCTAGTGCTATAAGGCTTTTTAAGGAAATGGCAAAAAGGTTAGTCGACATCACAGGAGACCGAAGATCTGGCAGCTACCTCGGACAAAGAATTAGTCTTGCTATTCAAAGGGGGAACGCTGCCAGTATCTTCGGAACCTTGCCTAAAGGGACTCCTTTTAATAATATATTTTAGTTTTATATTATATTTTTAAGGTTTTTTAGTTTTAGGTTCATTGTTATTATATTTTTTAGTCATATTATACATAGTTTTATATTACTTATATTTTTAGGATTTTCGTTTGGCACTTGAGACATTTTCATTTTTTTAAATCAACATTAACATAATTACACTGAGCTATATACACATCCCTTTGTCTCTCATAATATATAATATTACTTATATTTTTAGGATTTTCGTTTGACACTTGATACATTATCATTTTTTAAAATCAACGTTAACATAATTACACTGAGCTATATACACATCCCTATAACGAGTCACGTCAGCGTCAAATGGCGTCAAATGGCAAATCAACGCAATGACACAAGCACACGTTACAAACACATTGTAACATACATATATACATACATATATATAATCACGGCTTTATCTCCGAAGGGTTAGTCAGACAGAGAATAGGCAATGAGGACGGCATAAGCAGTCCTCTAATATAGTCCACTTTTCACCAAATAGCGACTGCATGTGCTCATCGTGACAGGTGATGAGCCCATCGCCGCTTTAGGCTGTTAAATGTATGTACAGTCTTTTAGTCCGTTAGTCGCCTTTTACGACACCCAAGGAAAGAGAGGGGGTGGTATTATTCTTTCACCGCTTTACCCGAAACAGTCGACGGACATTGTAACAACTAAACAATATACAACTTTTACCTTTCGAATTAATAGGTACTATATTATTATGTTATATTAAGGGGATCCTGCACGAAATTGTGAAAATTTACGTATTTTTAAGTATACTATGCGCTGAATTAGTTAAATACTCCTAAAAACTCCTAAAAACAAGTTTTTACGAAGACGTTCTTAATTTTACGCATAAAACGATAATTCTTACATGAAAATATTTGTATGGATATTTCGCAGGTCGCCTCCCATCTTAAAAAAGTTAATTTAATTCCTAACACAAGCGCGTGATGGTTTTGTACATTTTGCAGAATAAAAACATTGCTCTAATCAAATTACTAGGTCTGAATCTTCAAAGCAGAATTGTTCTAATTTTAAATATCAATATGATTGATTTTTCTTTGAAGTTCATTATGAGACTTATGTCAGGTTTGCGATCGCGCTGCACCCTCTTATGATCTTTTCAACTGTCCAGTGCCTCGACTTAATTTTATTCCTATAATCTAACTGTCAAAATCAGATCACAAACACCAAATTGAACGTTTCAAAATAACAGAAGTGCGGCACAGCATAATACATTATCATCATTAACCTAGTAGAGGACTGCTTTTGCTATCCTCATTGCTTAGTCTTTGACTAACCCTTCGGGAATAATAGCAAGGGGGTGTCACTCCGCAGTTTAGGTACGTTCGTTTGGCGTGCCTCCCAGGCAGGCCGCCTAGGCGTATGGCAGTAAAGGTTGCCGCGAGCCATAGCACCGAACGGCGAGTCGCTTCTCGTAATCCCTGCGTGCGCGTGTAAACCATACGCTCTGTGACGTCATGACGTCAAATCGACATCGATCGATTCAGCGTTGGTTAACGGAATATGAACGCTCGGGTCACAAAATAAGTTTCAATTTCGCGTGAAAGTCGTTAGAGAGTGAACCTTCTGTACCGTGGTACTATTAGTTATTCTGTGATAATAGTCGTGATTATAATTGTATGTATATGTATGTATCATTAACCTGTAAACGTCCCACTACTGGGCACAGACCTTCCCTACCACGCTGGCCCAATGCGGGGTTGGTGGGCTTTAACTCCGCCGTCTTCCGATAACAACCGGGACCAACAGCTTAAAGTGACTTTGCGACTCGGTATTGCAAAAGTCTATATAGTTTAAAAAAAAAAATTCCTACACTCATACCAATTATCTAGCCCAAGAGAAGCTTCGTTATGAAACTCGTTAAATGGTTACTAGACAACGGATAAATATACTTAAAATACTTACATAGAATAAGAAAAATACATAGAAAACACCCAGACCCGAGACAATTTATAAAAACAATAATTTCTAACCTGACCCGACCGGGGATCGAACCCGGGACCTCAGAGATGGCGATACCATAAAAACCGGTGTACAAACCACTCGACCGAGGAGGTTGTCAGTTAGGCAGAGTTTACTTACAAATTGAAAAAGACAGTGTCGAAAAAAATTCCACGAGCAGGATTCGAACCGGCACCCTTCTGGACACCCTTCTGGCAATCCGGGCAAGGTTCTCTTTCGGTGCGGGTAGTTTGTTAACATTGAATGGGCGCCTTTGGCCATAGAATACATAATAGTACAAGTACAGAAGATTCACTCCGCTAAGTCATTTAAATAAATAGCGACTCTTGCTAAGACACAATAAAGTGCAATTTAGGTCGAACACCGCTCCCATACCTACAGTTAAATTCACCTAGAAGTTTCCTCTCTTTCTATCGCGTACTATCGCGTAGCTCTTATCTCTTCTAACGACTGCAAGGTGTTTGCGGGCGTCCGTCCGGTCGGCTACTTGTAGCTTCATACCTAAAGCGCGGAGTGCGCCAGGTCAGCTTTGGCTTACAAAGTAAAAAATAATGATGGTGTTGATTAATTTCGGCACTGTCTTTTTCAATTAGTAATTTGTTCGCAACAAAATTTGCGTTACAATAATTATATAAACAATAACATTATAACAGAGTTTAGTTTTCAAGATATTCAGCTTTCTATACTTCTCGGGTACGATAAAACAAGAAAGTTTGGATAAGTACGTATCTCGGAAAGGGAAGGTCTCAGTCGCTGCGTTATACAGCTCAGTATGGTTGATACAATATGGTGCTGGCAGTACCTATCGATTGGACGTACGTTCCGATATCGAGTCTGGCAACCTAAATTATGCGGACCAGGGGAGCGATTGGCTCGGCTCACTGCGCTAACACTCCCCTCACTCTCACTGAGAGACGGCTCGGAGATGCAAACATGTGCCTGTAAATCATAATTAGATACATACATAGATATCAAGGTAGATAGTACCTAACGCACAACTTACTTACATTTCCCAAAAAGAATACTTTTAATTATATTCCTGAGTACTTACAGCAGTCCCTTACAGCAAAAACATGCTTTGAAAAAATCTCTTTCAAAATTAAAATAAAGTAAAAAAAGAGTTTCGATTTTGTCTATTCATTAAAATTCGTCAAGAACATGTTTTTTACATATTTCATAGTATTTTTTTAAAAATACAATTTGTATTTAAAAAGGATTGGGAGAGGTCTATGCATAGCAGTGGGACATCAGGCTGAACAAAACATAAAATTAAAATGTTGTTTACTTTATACTACATTTTTATTTCATGTTTTATTATTATAGTTAAAAGTGACATAAGTCGATAGTGCGAGCCTGCGCCTTCGAACTATTAAGTATATTACAGTATATTAAAGTTTACAATAACTTTCTGCCAACTGCATTGCTAAATTTCAGTTTGAGGAGTTTAAGATTAAGTTTTAAAGGAGCAAACTTTCGACTTTCTTGCCGGACTCTTCTTGACAGGGGACGGTAATATAAAATTAATGGTAGAATCATCATAATTTAAAAATACCTCGGCCATTAAGAGGTTGGACCATCGGTCTTAGAGAGCTCTCTCATGAGATCCTGGGTTCGATTCCTAGCTGGAATACATTACCTAGTTTATTCGTTTTAGTCGATGGTAGCTAACCCCATGTTACAAAAATCTGTCGGGAAAACTACAATGTGTAATGTTAGAATTTTTATGTTTATAGACAGGACAGCAGCTACTCAGTGGTGAAGGTTTACCGATGAATATTCAGCCTTATCACCACTCAATCATTAACTAAGGTATGGGGCAAACAATAGTTTGACATAAGAAAGTATAACCGCCTCCGTGGTCTAGTGGCTATGCCACCGGTCTCAGACCCAGAGGTCCCGGGTTCGATTCCCAGCGGTGGGTACATCTTTGTGTGCTCGGTTTGGTTGGTGGTAGGGCTGTCCGCCTGGCTAGCTACTACCATCTTATCTAAGTCTGTCGCCATAACAACGATGTTTATAGCATAGTTGTGTTCCGACAGTTAGAGATAAGATAGCCAGTTCCTCAGTGGTTGAGGATTCCGGGTGAAGCGCGCTTCCACCTTCGGCCTTATCGTCACTTACCATCAGGTGAGATGAAGGCCAAGCGCTTACCCGTTGCAGAATAAAAAAAAACAAAATTGTTTAAATAGGGTTTTAAAGGATTTAAAAATAAATAATGGTACATTATTGTAACATATTTTATTTTTAATCCTTTAAAAAAAAATAAGTCTACAATACGACATTTTTTTTAACTAAATACTGTCAGAGCATTTAAAAAAAGTTTATTTTCGAAACATGAATGCTGATTAGTTTCTGTTAATTGTTACAGCGGTCATAAATTTAATTGGAATGACGGCTTAGTCGCAGCGCCGCGCAATCGACCGCAAATATGGGTTTAGTTGAGAATCATGTTGTCAGTTTGTCGTTGCATTGCGGTCAAACTTCAAATATACGCCGTTATTAGAATCACATAATATGCAGCCATCGTGTGTGTGTACATAGGTCAAAAACTGTATCTAACACGAACATTAAAATTTATTTAGTAAGATTTTGCATCATCATCGTTAGCCTTGAAGATGCGTGGAGGTCAGATTGGAGCATGTTCGACGGCATCAACTCAGAGCTTATACAAGACCCCACGCGGAAGGTTCCTGGTCTTGACGCCGCGCCGCGCGCCGTGAGAAAGATTTGGACCAACCACGGCAAATCCAACCATCACCTACATAAATGACTGAGGGAGACACCACACTGTGAATGTGGATCAAACTCTATCACATAAATCAATGACTGCCCCTACATCGTTTCCCAGGTGGTATAACCGAGCTCAACACTATGACGGACGGATGCGGCAAAAACTTGGCTGAGGAGTCTAAAAGTAGACATATGGTCCACGCATGATCAATTTTATACGCAATAACAATAATAATAAACCACTAAGCCTGATATCGTGGTGGTCGACCGATCTCAGCGCCGGGCAATAGATATTGGTTGATATCACCACACCTCATGATGAGAACCTCGTGAAAGCCAAGAAGGACAAGCTTAGTATAAGTACCTTGACTTGGCTCACGAGGTTACCGCCATGTGGGATGTGGATTTAACCATTGTTGTACCGATAGTCGTTCCGGCCAACAGTCTTTTAGCTAAGAGCCTCGATCAACACCTAGAGAGGCTCTCGCTGAAAAGTTGGGTCAAGGGACAGATGCAAAAGGCAGTACTTCTTGACACGGAACGTATTGTCAGTCCTCACTCTGCAGCCCTAACCACCGATAGCTTGGGTCTATTCCCGCTGCTCCCGTTAAGTTTTTTATAATATTTGATATTGGAAATATGTTTTTTTTATCTTAAAATTAAAATATTTAAACAAAAAATCTTAAGATCATTTGTTGAATAAAGGGAGATAATAATAATCTTCATTAGCATAAATGAAAACTATGCTAAGATACGTAATCGCTGCAATAGGGCGTGTAGGGATGCGCTACGCCGCCACATCCATAATTCTGTAGAAAATGTAGACATATCAAAAGCTTGGAAATTCCTCAGGTCGCTTGGAATCGGAAAGTTAAAACATAATCCTATTTCACACAATATTAATATTGACTCATTAAATCTCCATTTCTCTTCCTCATCATGTATAAGTGATGCCGACAAAGCGACTACATTACAAAAATTGTCTACCATACCAGTTCCTAATCTTTCTCCCTTTGCTTTTGACCAATTATCGGATTGTGATGTTAAGAAGAGCTTGATGTCAATTGCTTCCAATGCGGTAGGTAATGATGGTATTAGCCGCAATATGTTAGTACCGATCCTTGATATCATCCTTCCAGTCCTTACTTTCCTTTTCAATAGTTCCATCTCTAACGCTGTATTCCCTTCCTCTTGGAAAGACGCTCAAATAATTCCTTTGCCTAAAAAAGGTAACCCAAAATCATTTTCCGAATATCGACCTATTTCCATTCTTCCTTTTCTATCCAAAGTCCTTGAGCGTCTTGTCCACAATCAAATTAGCAAGTTCCTTTCTCTTAATAAACTCCTTAACCCACTCCAATCCGGTTTCCGTCCAGGCCATAGCACAGTTACTACCCTAGTCAAGATCACTGACGACATCCGCCTTGGCATGGAAAACGGCCACCTAACTGTGCTAACGTTGCTGGACTTCAGCAATGCCTTCAACACAGTTAACTTTGACATCCTTTTAGCTTTGCTGCGCTCTCTTAACATATCTCCAACGGTAATTGAGTGGTTTCGCAGCTACTTGTACGGGCGCAGGCAGCGGGTTCGCCTTGAGGAGAAGTTCTCTTCGTGGTGTGACTCGACGGCTGGTGTCCCGCAGGGTGGCGTTTTATCTCCTCTTCTCTTTACTATGTACATCACTTCCATCTCTGAAAACCTTTCATCGTCCTACCACCTCTATGCAGACGATTTGCAGATATATTGCCAGGCACCACTGAGTAATCTCGCTGAAGCTATTGAAACTACCAATGCGGACCTGGGACGAATCGTTGAATGGAGTCGAGCCCACGGACTTAAGGTCAATCCTGGGAAAACACAGTCTATTGTGGTCGGCAGCTCTAGGTTGCTCTCCAAAGTCAACTGGGGAGACCTTCCTAAGATTGACTTTGATGGAGTGGCCATCCCCTTCAGCCAATCTGTTACAAATCTGGGTATTGTTATTGACGGATGCTTGAGTTGGGGTCCACAGCTGCAAGCTGTCAGCCGCAAGCTTTACGCGTCATCGGCAACTTTAAGAAGATTACGTAACTTTTTACCCACTGCCACTAAAATTGCGCTAGCACAATCTCTGCTGCTTCCTGTTTTAGACTATGCTGACGCCTGCTATCTTGATCTCACGGAGGACCAGCTAAATAAACTTGAGCGCCTTCAAAACCTTTGTATTCGATTCATATTTGGCTTGCGCAAGTATGATCATGTTTCTGAGTACCGCTCTAAACTCAAGTGGCTTCCTATTCGTCTTCGCCGGAATACTCACATCCTCTCCCTTCTATATAACACATTGTTTAATCCCACCTATCCTACCTATCTAAAGGAACGTTTCAGTTTCCTTTATTGTTCATCCTCGCGCTCGTTACGGTCATCAGAAAATCTAACCCTTAAATTCCCTTCTCACAACACCACCTTTTACGATTGTTCCTTCACCGTTGAAGCTGTTCGTCTCTGGAACTCGCTTCCAGTGGCGATCAGACGTGCGAAATCCATACACGCATTTAAGGAGCTCGTGAAAAATTTCTACCTTTCCCGTTAACCCTTTCCTGCTCCATAGCTGTCGTTGTCCGCTACTTCCTACCTGAGACTATTATGTTTAAGTATGTATAATTATGTATTATATATTTATGTAGGTATATTTAATATATGTGTGTGTATATATATTTATTAAACCCGATTATTTATTTATTTTATAATGTTAATATTCTTATTTTTTGCTTTTAATTGTGTAACTAAGTATGTTTTCAATGTTTGCACCTCCGATCTTAGAGTATATTAGTTCTCTCCATCCGACTGGTTGTCTGGCAGAAATCGCTTTAAGCGATAAGACCGCCAAATTGTAACATTGTTTTTCTTTTCTTTTCTTTTTTATGTAAATGCACTGTAAATGTTTGTGTTATTATGTTACAATAAAAGTATTATCTATCTATCTATCTATCTATCCTACTGCTGAATATGGACTTTCTCTCATGGACAACAGCAGATGGGAAGGTTGGGACATAAGACACTATGCTGGCATAATGCGGGTTGGTGGGTTTTGCACAAAACCTGCATGCAAAATTATGCATAGGTACTTAGTTCTGTAAAGTTATTTTTTGTTGTAGCAAATAAAAAGGTGGTGGTTGGTTATGGTTGTGTAAAAAGCAATCCTCCGTGATTGTATTTTATGGCTTTGTATATATTAGCCTCTCATCACCCATGCTATTTAAATAACAACGTAAGTACGAGTAAAGTAGAAGGTGGAATAATGTACAAGTGAAACATTAAGAAGCAATACTGAAGTTTTACTCGAAAAAATCTGCTATTCCGTACAAAACTGCAAATAGGTACTCTTCGACTCTTTATTGAAAAAGTGTTTTTTTTTCGCAATAACAGATTTGCACTTAAACAAATAATGATTGTTTGCACTAAATGCGGGCTTATAAACCTATTACCAAACACATATATACATAATCACGACTATTATCCCCGAAGGGTTAGTTAGAGACTAGACAATGAAGACACTAAAAGCAGTACCATAGTCCACTTTTCACCAAATAGTACTGCACATATGCTCAGCGTAACAGGTGGTGAGCCCATCACCGCTCTATGCTGTTGGATGTTGTAATCTTTAGTCCGTTAGTCGCCTCGACACCCAATGGAAGAAAGGAGGTGGTAGTATTCTTTTACCGCTGCGCGACACGGTCAGGAAACATAACACAATGTAGTAAATTTTATAATAAGTATTTAATTCGGTATTCATCTCTACTGCCATGCAAACTGAATCCAAATCTGCGACCTTATAGTTCACCAGCGCCGAAAAGTTTGTTCAAGCGGGCGCTAAAAGTAAATAGAGGTTTGATATATCCTTTTTCAGCCACTATGTATTTCGATTTAGAATAAAATACAGAAATATAATACCCGCATCCAATCTCCGTTTAAATGGCAATGTTCATTTTACGAGTAGGTTCACAATAAAACCTGGATTAACGCTGTTTCAAAGTAGCCAGCTACATCGTATGAACAAAGTATTTTATGCGGACTTAAACAAAATGGATACCGTATGAAATTTCAATTTCATAATAAAGCCTTCATGCATGTTTGCAAGCAAGCAAAAAGGATGCGCTCTGCCTTCATCTCAGCATTGCTTTAGTTATTGTTCTGAGATCTCAGCAATGTTATTTTTTAAAATTCTTCTACTGGTTAAGCTAACCAGGCTTTCACCTTTAAAGCCGATGGAAGCGCACCTTAAACAGATTCCTTATCTACTGAGGGATTGGCTATCGTATATTTGTATATCTGCCGAAACAAAAGTTCTAGTGAGATTAATGTTTTGGCGACTGTAGATAAGATAAGAAGGTGGTAAAAATAAGTCCCATCACAAAAAAAAACATATTACAATATATGTATCCTACGCTGGTAATCCAACTCGGGTCCCTGCGTCTAAGACCGGCTCCCTAAAAATTAGACGACAGAGGCGATTAAGCCTTAAAAATTCTCAGTCACTTAAGAACAGGCTATCTTATTTCTAACTATCGGAAAACAAAAATGCTAATAATACTAACTTAATTGTTTTGACTACAGGCTTAGATAAGATGGTGGTAAATAACCAGGTAGGCTTCTAAACAAACTATCACCAATCATAACGAGTATCGTAATAATATTATTATTGTGTTAACTTTTATGTATCTATAATATACAGGCGCAAATTGTCGATTAGATTTGGATACAAATACCTATTTGAAGACAACAAAGCTGAACGTCTTGTCATGTTAGAAATATTAACTGGTACCTACAAAGTAAAGGTTTTTTCAAGCGAACTAAGAAAGTATTGAGTACTTTGTTCATTTTTTATTTTAATGTTACTTTGAATGGCATGGGATTTGTTTACGTTTTTTAACTTCTAGTGTAGGTAGTATTATCCTTGTTTTTTATTCGCACGTAACATATTATAGCTTGCGAGTAGGCAAAAAAAAATCTTAAGTGATTCTAAAGCTATTTTATATAGTTTATTTATACTAAAGATGTGTGACAACGATTTTGTTTTTTTTTTAAATAAAATACTTACTACATAGTTATTATACTTGATTTAAAAAGGGGGTAGTACGATCCTCCGCAGAAGTAGCTTAACGTTTAAATACGACGTCACCAACTGGATCTGAACAACGCACTCGTGCAACCAATATGTGTAAACGCAGATGTACTCGTAGTTCGTGTCATACCACGGTTTGAAATTATGCAGTTCGAGGCCGACCGTACTATGTCAAATTCAAATGTGTTCATTGAAATTATTGCAATTAAGTGTTATAAGGATCTTAATATTAGGTACATGTAACTTAGTACTCTAGACACATAAACTCAAACTCAAAATATATTTATTCAATAAACTCAATTAATAAGTCAAGTAATAAGTCAATTGTCCAAAACTTTTTAACCTACCACCCATTCAGGACGTCATTTTTTAACTGTGGCAAAAATCGGGCGCATGAAACCACAGCGCACAGAAGCAACAACATTTAAAAAAAGTAAGTATCTGCATATTATAGGTACTTACTCTCTTATCTTATACATACACTAGTGGCCCGCCCGCGCCTTTGTCTACGCTAACATAGAAACACATATTAGATGAATGATTGGTCTCGCTGCGCTCGACTAGATACCTCCGTCGTACTTGTAAAATGCGGCAACAAATACAACGCCGAAAACGGCGTACCTGAGAGCCAATCAAACTGATAGCTGTGTGTAAAGTGTACATACCGATTTTTTTATTAAATTTTGGGCATAATTCAAAGTAAATAGCCAGTTTGCGTAATAAAAATGTGTAAAAATAATACTACAAAAAAATAAGAAGGACAGCATTCTTGCAAATTGTCATAGATGAGTTGCCGCATTTACGGAGCTGTGGTTTTTAGATAAGGCGGTATCTAGTCGAGCGCGGCGATACCAATCTTTCATCTAAGTGTTATACATAAACCATTTTACATGTATATATAAGGTGACTGCTAGAAACCGCAAGAAACTTCAAGGACTGGTCAGGTCAAGTGTTTTAAACATTACAAAAATAAAAAAAAGGAATTCGTGTTTTTTCATTTTTAATTAAATAATAAATTTTGTGAATTTTTATTGGTTAGCCTTTGAGTATCTAATTTATTATAAAGCAATAACGTAAGAAAAATTAAATGAAAAACAATTAAAAATAACAATTATTTACAACGCGCGGTCAACGGCCGTATGTCTGTTGACCCGTTCGCGTCAGCTTGGCGATAAGTACCTACGTTAGTCTGCAATGAGATCATTTTTGTCATGTTTAAAACACTTGACCTGACCAGCCTTTGAAGTTTCTTGCGGTTTCTAGCAGTCACCTTATATATACGTCACTTCCGCTTCCCGGAGGGGTAGGCAGAGACCACAGATTTCCATTTGCTACGATCCTGATACAGGTATTCGCTTCACTTCATAAGCCATTTTGAATTATTTACAGAAACCTCCGTCCTTTATCGATCTTTCTATCAGTAAAAACTTCGTAAAATCCATTGCGTGGTTTAAAAGGGAAAGCGGAGCAACTGATAGGGTTGCCACCCGTACTCTGAAATAGAGTATAGTCCTCTGTTTCATGTAGGCGTACTTTATAATCAACGACACCATTGAAGTACCTACGCTAAAATACTCTATTTACGTAAAACTATTTACGTAAAAGTCAAATATTTGTTAAGAGGCCTATTACATCTCGACTGTGATTTTTGTTAAAAATGGCCAATTATGGCATTCTCGATCTCAAAAACAAAAATACATTAACAGTTTTGACTTAGTGAATAGAGTAGAATAGCTATTGGCATAGTGCGTAGCGGCCTCGCTTTTTGCAAATTTTGCTTATCTTTTGAATGAAACCCAAAATTGTAGAGAGATATTTTCATAAAATGCGCTAAGGCACTTTTTTAAGCTCCTAGATTGAACTACTGTCCTAAACAAATAAAATTAAAAATTCGAATGTTATTTCTTATATAGTCGTAGAGTGCGTAGCGGCCTCAGAATTTTTAGATATCATTGATTTTTTATAGATAAAAAAATATTCTAAACCAAAAAACTTAGATAATTGCTTAGAGTAACTGTAAATTTCTCCTATCTACGATAATATTATTGAGCAAAATTTATACGAGAATAATTGTAACTTCATGAGGAACAAAGATTTTATAATGAATTTATTAACCTATTTCGATAAAAACGATAAATACAACTGCAATATTACTACAAAATGCGATGCGCCGGCGCCGGCCGTCCGAACTCAGCTTATTCTCGCAGAGTGGAGATTTGTAATATTATGCATGAATTTATTATCCTATTTCGATAAAAACTGTAAATACAACTGCAAAATTACTACAAAATGCAAAAATGGGCCTAAAAAAAACGTGGCAACCCTAGCCACGGATACAGGAAAACAGCGACTTTTAATAAGTAATGTTGATACTGCCATTGATTAGGTTTATCGCTGTCGGCAGTTGCTGTATATTGTTACTGTCTATTAGTATAGATAATAAGCACAGGCGTGAAAGTATATCAGCTAAAATTTAGTTAGATTAACTGTTGTCTCATTGACCTTTCTCCCGAGTACAGTTCAACACTTCTCTTGTTAGCTTAAAACTTATGTATATCTCAATAACAAACTCGAAAGCAAAGGGAAATTAGATTAGGTTTTCAACAATGGAGGTATTCTAAAATACTTCTAGGTATATTTTTTAGAAAAGTCTTGAAGGATGAATCTTTGTAGACAAAGAGAAGATAGCTCTTATTGATGTTGACAACCTCACAAAAATCTAACAGAGGTAATTTAAATACCTATAGATTTATTTTTATAAAGGTCATAAAGGAGTAATCTTTTCAGACAAAGAAAAAAAGGTAAGCTCTTATTGATGTTGACAACCTCACAAATCTGGCTGCGGTAATCTCGATAAGTATAATAGCTTTTGGAACAATTACTATTCAACGTTGGAACTTAGAGCAGGGCTGCGATTAAGCAAATAGTTTCCAACTAATGGATATTGAAGTGCAAAAGGTCTTGGATTGTGCAAACTATCGAGCAGCCAACGGCGTTGGAGCTAAATAATGGTTTTATGAATTGGAAGAGTCTCTCGAGACGTAGATTGTTGTAATGGCGAGTTTGTTTAATGAAACTAATTGCGTTTAAGTTTACAATTTTGTAAAAGAAAAAGAAAAAGAGCTGTAAAGTAGCTTTTTCATAGAATAATACCAACGTATATCTCTTTCTTTAGGTTTCGTAAAAGGTGTAATTTATTTATAAATTTAAGCGGCGATGGGTTTACCAACTATCACGCTGATCATTATGATTGTACAGTTATTACTATAAGCGTGACAAGTTCGTGCGCGACCTTTACGCGGATCAATTTCTTCAGTGGTAGCGTCTGGCACTGATTTGTCTATAGAAATATTAGTTACAATTTCACCTACCTTGTAGGACAAGAAATTTTATATTTGTAGTCAGACAAATCAGTGCCAGACGCTACCACAGAAGAAATGGATGCGCGTAAAGGTCGCGCACGAAGTTGTCGCGCTTGTAGGTGCTTTGGAAAACGTGGACTTTGGCAGTGGACAGCTTTTGAAGTTCACATTTCCTTCTCTGATTAACCCTTCAGGGATAATAGTCGTAATTACATCCCTTTGACTGTCACGAAGACACCTAGAGGTTGATAATAATTGCATTTCTATTGGGTCTGGTATTAGGATAGCTGAGTTCTATGTGTTTATGTACCAAAGGAAATAAAAAGTGAAAATGTGAAATGAGATTTTCTTTCTGATTGAGCGTTTTCGTCTTTCGTAGACGACTAATAATAATCTTCGTCCGTTTTTCACACGTCCTACAAAATGTCGGTCTTACTAAATATCGGTCGATCCATCCGACCGTACAATCGGATCAAAGGAGTCCGAGACGATTGTCAGGCTAAACTAGTACATTAGAAGAGGTATGTACGTTGAATCAGAAGAAAAGGGAAAATATAATAATACCTACCAATAATCCACAAAGAATCGGTCCCATAATCGGTCCTACAAAAACAGTTTTCGGCCAGTTTTATAGGTAATAACCGTAAAAAATAATATTTTATGATACATTGATGACATTATAATATTTTGGAAAAGTCAAACTCATCAAGTTCTTACTTTAAGCGCAGGTATTATAGTCTAAGATCCGATTATAGAACGTCCTTCACCGAGAAGGTTAATGGATGAAAAGTATTTTATATCAAATTTAATATGTTAAATAATATATCGCGAGTGGGTTGGCTGAAAAATTTCAGTCCAGTACCGTTAATGATTAATTTAATATTTAAAAAAATATTTTTTTTTACATTGCACTGGTTTGGTGTGTGTGTGTTTGTAATGAGCTTATCTTTATATAAACATAAATTTTATTTATTTAACCAGACGGTTGCAAATTACTAATATTGACTTGCCTGTTTAAACCTGCCTACCCAATGTTATGACAGGAAAAAAATGGTCAACCTAACGTTTGCATATTCTATAGGCTTCATACTTTCGATTGGTACCTATTTAATTTATCTATTATTGAAACAAGTGCAATATTTAAAAAAAAATATTTTTAAATATTTAATTAATCATATACTGGACTGAAATTTTTCAGCCAACCCACTGGCAATATATTTTTTAACATATTAAATTTGATATAAAATACTTTTCATCCATTAACCGCTCGGTGAAGGTCATTGTATACTCGGATCCTCTATTATGTTGTATCCTTTTAAATACAAGGGTTCATTTTCATGTCAATGCAGGCCTACCTTCTAACATTTTACGAGAAGCCCTTTTAAGCTGGATTAACCTTTCGATAACGCGCCTCATATTATTAGGGTTCGAACAACAAGAAAATCACATATAACATAAGCATCATAAAATAAAGCTTACAAATATAGTACCTATCAAAAGATCTTTTAAAATATTATATACCTATGTCACTATCCATTATGTGTCATATTTTTTGTATTTTATTATCTTGATGACTACAACTTTACAACAATATCGAAACTGAAAATTGCAACTGAAAATAGGCGATCTGCCCTACCTGGGCTACCACGAACCTTTGTGCAAACAGAGCAACAACTCATCCATCCAACTGAGTAACGAACGACCGACATTCATTTGTATAGGAAGTCGTCTTTTTTCAAGTAGGTACTACGAGTACCAATATATTTCATTACCCGTCCGTAAAAGATTTGAAACTGACCAAACTTTTTAATTTCCACGTTCCGAAAAGGTTCGTTATGAAACAATTGAAGGTAAAGAAACTTGTTACTTAAAAGGTTCCTCTTACTTACCACTTTCTGAAACAATGGAACATTGCCGGTAACGCCGGGCTCAATCGTATTTCCACACGTGAACTTGTTTTTAGTGAATGGAATTATTGAGATACTTGTTTTTGGCGGGAAAGTGAAGCGTCATTTTGCAGCTTTGTTTTATTATCAGAATTTGTGAAATAATGGTAGGTTATTAACCGTTAATTAACGTGCATGAGTGTTGTTGCCAATAACAACAGTGTAAAAATGTGGCATAATCATTCAACATTAACCTACTAATCATTCGAGAAAATTTTCTGACGTATATCCTTTACTTGACACTGGTTCAAACCGCACCAAGCCATTAAGTTGAAGAAAGATAAAGGCATTGAAGTATTATAACTAATGGCGACACCGGGAATCAAGGTTTTGCGTACTGAGTTGCAGCCTATGGGTTGCGAACGCCTGATAACAACATGTAGCTAAGCACATTTTTATACGGAACCGCAGCTCTAGACATAATGCCTCAATGGATGACGATACTTACTTAGCACGTTCTAAAACAATAGAACGTTGATAATGCCGAGCACAATCGTATTTCCACACGTGAGCCGTGTCTACAGTGAACAGTGAATGGAAATAATGAGACACTTACCGATGTGAGCGAGCAGACACAGCAACGCCGGCGCCAACATCCCGATTGTCATTTTCACATCATTATTGGGACAATGTGTTCGCCGGCCCGCCACCGCACAATCGACGGAGTCAATTCAGTGGTGCCACGCCATTTTGTTTTGAGTTTGAGTCACAACACTGCACTGGTTATCACTGGCTTTAGTTTTCACTGCTGTTTTGTAGGTTACCTGAAATGAAAAAAATATACGGTCAACGTCATGGGTCTAAGATATATAAGATAACATAGATAAGATATATAAAAACATACATATAATCACGACTATAGCATTAAGAACCGTAAAAGCAATCCACAGCCATATTCCACGTTTCACCAAAGGAGGTGAGCCCATCGCCGCTCTATGCTGTTGGATGTAGTGCAGTCTGGTAGTCCGTTAGTCGCCTTTTGCGACACCCAAGCGAAGAGATGGTGCATGTACGAGCATAACCTATTTATTAGTAATTTGTATTAATATATTTCTTTTTAATGTATTTTGTATGACTTGGCGACGACATTATAACTTTTGTTACTTAGAGAGAGAAAACAGTTAGGCCTCCTGAGTTTCTTGCAAGCTTCTTCTCAGTAGAAGGCTCTCACATTTTGTGAGAGCCTTAACTGGCGGTAGATATTTAGGTAGGTAGATTAGGCAGTGCGGGGCAGTGGCTCAACTGCTCTGTCCAACTAGTTGGACCATGGGTCTTTACTAGGGGCAGTTGTCCAACTTTAATAATAGTTAAACCACAGCACCTTTTGAAAGCTCCGTGGTCCAATTCATTTAAAAAATATCTTGCCAACCCTAAAAACCTCAAACTGCAACTTTAAGTGTGTATGGTACAGGTTTACTGTTATATTGAACCTCATTGCAGTAAATAGGTAGGTACTGGCTGGCTGTTATCAATTATAGTACATATTAATTGCATTTGTCATATTTCATTCATCATTCATGACTTTCTTTAGTTTTTCTGTTTTTCATTCGTTTTTCTACTTTCGTAACTTTCATTTGTTTTTTTTTAACTTTACATGTTTACTTTTGAATGTTAGCACAATAATTATAAAGTTGAATTATTAGAATCAATTTAGCCCAGAAAGTTAAACTTTTAAAATAAATGACCAAGTAAAATTTTAAACACTGAAAAAAGACGACAACCTCAGGCGGGAATAGAACCACGCACCTTCCGCATTCCCGGCGGCTGCCTTAGCCACTTGGCTACCGAGGTCTGGCTTTCAACCGTCGAAATTTGTCAGTGCTTGATGCTTATGTTTTTAATCAACATTGCTTCATCAAATCTTAGAAGTTTTCACCTCTGAGATCCGAAAGAAATATTTTTACAAATATTTGAACATTCCGTTAAGATGAAGCTGCGTTTATAGATTAATGTTTTATATTTTAGCGTTTTATTAACGCTTAAATATACTTAAGTAAAATTTTAAACACTGAAAAAAGACGACAACCTCAGGCGGGAATCGAACCACGCACCTTCCGCATTCCGACCGCATGACCAAGTTAAAAATAATTGATTTTTTTTGTCCAATTTTTGTGGAATAGGCGATAAAGTTGCAGTTTGAGGTTTTTCGGGTTGGCAAGATATTTTTTAAATGAATTGGACCATGGAACTCTCAAAAGGTGCTGTGGTCCAACTATTTTTAAAGTTTGACAACTGCCCCTAGTAAAGACCCATGGTCCAACTAGTTAGACAGAGCAGTTGGACCACTGCCCCACACTGAGATTAGGTAGGTAAGTAGTTAAGTTAAGTTAGTTGATAAAATTTTAATACGTAAGTAAATTTTTTTATATACATATTTTTTGACGTCAATAAGTACCTGTAAAGGTTTATATTGAACTAGAAGATCGCCGACGACTTCGTTCGCGTGGACCCCGTACCCCGTGACGAATTTTTTTAGAAATGACTCCCCTCCCGTACCCCAGTGACGACGCCTACATCGCATTTGTTCTATCATCAATAGTTTTCGTAGCGCACGCGATATAAGAAATTGATAAGAGTCTTAGTAAGGATCCCTAATTTTTTTAAATATAATATAGCCTATGTCACCCGGAGATACGGTGAAATAATTTTTTTAATCGGTCTAGTAGTTTCGGAGCATATTTAATACAAACAAACAATCAAATCTTTCCTATTTATAATATTAGTATAGATAAAGCATTTGACTTTGACTTTGGTACCTATTCTATTATTGAACCGCTACCAACACACCACCGATAAGATATAAGATACGATAAATAAGGCACAGGGTCTTGGTGCCAATGCTCCAAGTACTCCAACAACAATTTCTAATTGTCTACAATTAATTTATATAGAGCACCATATTTAATTAAACTACTTACATTCAAATTCATATTTTGTATTTTGTGACCTGGTAACGACATAAAATATAAATATATACAGTCGTGGTCAACTAATTAGGGACAATCTCTAGTTAAGCCAAATTGTGAATTTATTTTTTATTTTCCAACGAGTCTTAACAATATTCCATATCTTTTACACGTAAGTATAATTAGTCATTGATGTGCCCGATTATACAAACAATAACAACTTCTTAAACATTAAACCTCTTTACAGTATAGCTGATAGATTATCAGTGTGCTATTTGTTCAAAGAATGCTGGCTGGCCATTTAATTAGGGACACTGAGATATTGCGTTCTATTTTCAAAATTTGAATCTCAATACTTTTTTATTTCTTCTTTTATTGTTTTGTGGTAGTTTTGGCGGCAATCCAGATTTTTAATTTTAAGTTTTGAGAATTATTTTGAAGAAATATGGGCAAAAATAAAAGTTGCGATCCAACACTACGAACAATTATCATGAAGTTTGTCGAGCGTGGTTGGTCATACCGAGGGATAGCAGAACATTTAAATTGTTCAAAAACTATGGTATGCAATGCAGTGCAACATTTCAGGCGCAATAACACAGCTTTAAATGTGCCCAGGACAAAAAGATCGAGAAAAACAACTCCGCAAGAAGATAGAATGATAACCAGGTTAGCTAAGAAAGATCCGTTTCTAGGCTCTATTTTAATTAAACACGAAGTGTTTGGGGCAGACGAAAGAGCCGGTGTATCAGCGAGGACCGTTCGACGACGTCTGGTAGAAGCAGGGTTGTTCGGAAGAGTGGCTCGCAAAGTACCGTTGTTGAAGAAAGAACATAGAAATGCTCGTTTGGCGTTTGCACGTAAATATGGACATTGGACCTACGCCCAATGGCAACATGTATTATTCTCTGACGAGACCAAGATTAATTTAATTTCTTCAGATGGAAGGCAATACGTACGGCGTCCTGTAAAAGCGGAAATGAATCCAAGATTCACAAAAAAGCAGGTGAAACATGGCGGTGGAAACATTAAAATTTGGGGTTCATTTTCTGGACGTGGAGTGGGACCTGTGAGAAAAGTTCAGGGTAACTTAGACCAACATCAATACAAAACAATATTGGAGGAAACTATGCTTCCCTATGCTGAGGAGCATCTCCCTATTATATGGACGTTTCAGCATGATAACGACCCGAAACATACCGCCCGTTCAGTCAAGTCGTTTCTTACCAGTCAGTCAGTATCGGTGCTAGATTTGCCAGCAAATAGCCCGGACCTCAACCCAATTGAGCACCTTTGGCACGAAATCAAGAAAAAAGTTTCAACTTATCGTACCACAACTTTAGATCAACTTAATCAAGCTTTTTGTGAGGCATGGGCAAACATTCCTATCGAAACATGTCAGAAACTGATAATGTCTATGCCACATCGGTGTCAAGCGGTAATTACTAACAAAGGTTTTGCTACTGGGTACTGATTTTACACGTAATAAAATGGAGCTTTTAAAAATATTATAATACTGGAGATTATTCGTTTTGTTTAACTCTATTCATCATTATACTTTACTGTCCTTAATTAAATGTCCAGCTACATAATTATACCTTAAAATTTAATACATGTTCAACCTTTGATATTAAATACTTTTTTCTATTTAATTATTCTCTTATTTACAGCCATTTATAGTATAGTAATCGGACCAAATTATGCAAATAATAGGTGCTGAAAAATCAATAGGGTTTTATATTTATATGTACATAACCGGTTATTGCTCTTCACTATCTTGAATGTCCCTAATTAGTTGACCACGACTGTATATATTTTGTAAATGTCGTTGCTTCTGTGCGCTGTGGTTTCTTGCGGCCGTTCTTTGCCACAGTTAAAAATTGATGTCCTGAATGGGTGGTAGGTTAAAAAATATTTGGACGTTTCAAAGTAAGTACTTATTAATTGAGTTTATTGAAAAAATATATTTTGACTATTGACTATTGGTGTGTTCCAGAGATGTTCTTCTCAGGGAGGGTCACACCTTATCCGAGGGTTAGAGATGTACATACTTATCCTGTTACAAAAAAGGATTACGTTAAATGGTGTGTGCTGAAAGCTCGCCCCTACAGTAGGTAAAATAAGGCTGCAGATGAGAATTAATTTCGTTATTTTAAATAAAAACAAATAACATAAAGAAGTGAGTTTTAATTACTGTATTCTCTTCCAAACTGTATGTCAAAAAATGTGACATTGAGCAATTTCTGAAATACTTGTCGATTCTATTCCTTTTTTGGTGAATCTAAGTAATAGTGGGATGGTAATTTGATATTATAAATCGTATTCGATTGTAAACGTCAAATTATACATTAAGATTATCTTTATTATTGTTATTAAAAAGATTCAACTGAAAACGTAGCTATTATTCTTTTACCTACCCGTACGAGTACCTACACTAACTCTTGAACCTTACGGAACACTCCTTGCGGAGTTTATATACACGTTAATACGTTTAGGGAAGCGTCATTAACTCAGCCGGTGAATACGTTCCATTAAGTGGGCATACATAGGTATATCTGAAAAGGGTGTTTAGCAGGGCTATGCATGTAATCCCTTTGATCTATGGCGCGCGGTGTGCGATATAGTTGTATGGAAGCTGGGAATGGAAGCACGAACTGTAATGTTTTGCCGATACATATAAAAGGCTGTATTGACTTATAATTATGCGAGATATGAAGTGTGTAAAAGATATCATTTTGTTGTATTTATAATACAATTATCATAATGATATCTTTTATGACATCTCTATAATATTATATTTAGTAGGCAAAAAAATGTTTTAGACGATTCAAAGGCACTTTTAAAAAAGTTTATTTGAATAAAAGATTTCAATCAACACAATCCTTTAATTCAAAATAAATATTTTAATAAAAAAAACTTATACCTAAGTACATACTTATTTCATAAGAACTTTTGAATCGTCCAAACATGAACAAACACAATTCATTCACGAGGTCTTTTAGCTGTCTAAGATTATGGTTTCGAAATCTACCCATGACCTTTCGCGACTTCGACTTCCTAGGTTCGCTATCCACCTGAGGTGCTTTATTAAATTTATGACACTTATTTTTCTTTAAAATCTAGTAAACTATTTACATTCACCCAAAAAAATATTAATTCGAATTTGTATTTCCTAATATCCGTGTTGCATGTGTAGTAAGTAGTTTTTATTTGCTTTTTTTATTTTATAAAATTGAAAATTGTATGTGACTACAATCAGATTGTCCTTGCTTTTTAAAACTCCTATGCGTGTTCTATTGTAATCATAGTTGATGGACCGAAGAAATTAATAATAAAAAAAGTTTAATTGTCGCTACTGTTTTGGGTCAAAATTTGTGTCACCTTGTAACACAAAGCAATATACAGTTAGTAATACATGATATTTTTTGCGTTAATACATCCTACTAATATTATAAACGCGAAAGTTTGTAAGTATAAATGGATGTTTGTTACTCTTTCACGTAAAAACTGCTGAATGGATTTGGATGAAATTCGGCATACAGATAGTTTATAACCTGGATTAACATATAGGATACTTTTTATCCCGATATTCCCACGGGAACGGGAACCACGCGGGTGAAACCGCGAGCGGCCGTTAGTACATACACATAATCACGACTATTATCCCCGAAGGGTTAGTCAGAGACTAGGCAATGAGGACGGCAAAAGCAGTCCTCTGCCATAGTCCACTTTTCACCAAAAAGCGACTGCACATGTGTTCAGCGTGACAGGTGGTGAGCCCATCGCCGCTCTATGCTGTTGGATGTATATGTAGTCTTTCGTCCGTTAATCGCCTTTTACGACATACAAGGGAAGAGAGGGGGCGAGTATTCTTTCAAAGCTATGTACGTGACACGGTGAGGTTAGGCGTTAATAACAAAATATAAAATAATGAAATATGTTCATTCAGATATTAGTCAGGATGTATCAGGATGTAAATTCTAAGAGGTTTTATGAGTTGCTATCAAAACGTTAAAATATTTCGACAGGTCTGATCAATGCGTCAGTGGCGGAGTGGTTAACGAAATGGTTAAATGCGGAGGAGGTTTGTTGGCCACCTAAGGCAGTCATTTTTCAATATCTTAGAATAAACAGTTTGTAAATATACAAGTGGACACTGCGTTTGGCGTGTTTGAGGAACAATCTAAAAGCTAATCCACATTCGCATTTCGCGCCTTTAGACTAAGATTAACTCATAATACAACCAATGCAAGTCTTATTGTTCACAAATAACAGTATTCATTACTTAATCTAACTTTATCTATCTGTCGCAGCGTCAGTGCTCCTATCTCTAGGCTGTAGTATTGTTCTTCCCACTGTAACACGCTATTTATTGAGCTATGTCAGATTTAACTAAACGGAAACGGCAAGTGTGTAATAGACACTTGGATAAGGTCAATACCTCAGAACAATAACTAAAGCATAGAAACCACGCTAAAATAGCAAGCAAAGACATATATTCATCCTTCTTCTTCATACGAGTCATGCTAATGAGTTAGAAAAAGATGGAGAATGTTTGACTTGTCCTAATTTGTGTAGGTGGTCACTAGTTTATTCCACACTAGGGACGTTATTTCTCGGCATTTTATATCGACAAAAATAAAACTAAATATTGAACATGTAAATAAATATGAAGGCGAAGGATAAGCGCGACGTCAATTTATTTCATTTTATTATTATAGTACGTTTGCAGGTCAGGCGAATAAGCCGACAATGACCGAAGTATTATATTAGCATCGAGAAGACAGAATTTGTATTGCTTTCCATGCACTATTGTCATTCTGTATATTTCGTTGCGTTTCACTACACGCACTACTACATTACTCACAAAATGCACTTCCACGAGAAAATGATACAGAATGACAGAAGTGTATGAAGAGCAATACGAATCCTGTCTTCCGACGCTAATATAATAATTCGGTCATTGTCGGCTTTTTCGCTTGCCTTGGAAAAGATATAAACTAAATCAGACAAATTTTCAAAAAACTACGTTATGGTGCACAAGAAAAACACCTACAATATTATATTGAATCACTGTAGGTACAGTTGCGTCAGATCGACCTACCCAAATCTGTTAAAATATCCCAATCGATATTGAACTCTATTACTACAACATTAGGTTGAGATTCGGTTGCAGGTATTTCACAGATTAGTAGGTCGCAGAGTAGGTAAGGTAGGGCGATATGACGCTATCTGTACAGCCAGCGTCACATCTATATCCTTGTATGTAAAATTCCCGTAACCAAATTTCATCTTAATATCAATCAAGTAGAGTTCAATATCGATTGGAATATTTTGACGGATTTGGGTAGGTCGATCAGTGGCCGTGTGTACATAACTTTTCGTTCTATTGTTAGGCCAAAAAATTGTTAAAGGTAAAAAAAGTGATCACTTTTGAATTTAACAATTGCGAGTTAATAACGAAAAGCAGTGTACAGTCAGTGTCACATCGGCCTACCCTTATCTGTCAAATTAACTAGATGGATATTGAACTTTATGCTTTAAACGTACACACGGCGTCAGATCAACCTACCCTAACCTGTCAAATTTCTCCAATCAATATTGATCCTTAGAACCAAACGATAAAGTACAAAATTGATTGTAGAAATATGACAGTTTTGGGTAGGTTCATCTGACGCCGTGTGTACATCTGAAAACTGTATAGGAAAATATAAATATGAAGGATTATTAAGGAAATAAAAAACTTATAAAAAATAAATATTTAAAACATTTTTATAAAATCACTGCATCTTAAATAAGAAGGTTTTAGTTAAAAAGCTTCATAATTTGTCACGAGGCGCACATTCCTGTAATTCCTGTTTGGTATTCGTATTGTCAAATATAACTTAGGTACGGCTATTATCAATAGGATTCAGTGATTTACATCGAAACTTTGTTCTAGATAATGATTAACAAGATTGCTCAAAATGCTTGTTGGTACAAATGTGTCGCAGACATTGTTCATGATTGATTGATCGTAAAATGTTTGGAACATATATGACTGCGTTTATTCCATATCCAATTTAGTCTTCTACGCCGGCCGTAGCCATTCTTTATTTATATCAACATTTTTTGGAATCCTGTAACCAAAATGTAGAATTTTTAACATTAGTGAAAATGCAGAAAAATGGTACTTAGTAGTAGTAATCAACAAGACCATTCAATTATGTATATTTTTTAAATTATCAATAGGTAGGTACTTTTAAAGTTATAAATTATTAATATCATGTTAAAAGTAAAACAAGTTGTAAATGAGGCGTATATATATATCATAATTTAAAGATAGATGCGCCAACCACTTACACAAAATACTGATTTATCGATATAGAAATGCACGTCACTAGGCGAAAAAACATAACCTTCAACGTTTGAACAAAATTTCATTGATAAATGCCTTATATCAGCACAGAACTGGACACGTTGACTATTTAGACAAACTATTAGTGTGTTTTAATAAATTCATACCATTAATAATGTTTAGGTAAAACGAAAACAGTCTGAGCTCACCGATAAAAGGTTATTGTCTTTTGATTATTTTCTTTTCTTAAATGGATTTACAGCCCTCAATCGTACAAGACATTTTGTAACACGTAACGCATAAATATCAATAACAATGCTATGGCTAGTCTATAAGTTTCTTCGGAAGAATACTTTGCAAATAATTAAATTTATCTGAGAGGAGCTACAACTTAGCGAGAAAATAATCCGTCATTATAATGTAACCAAGTTAGGTTGCCACTTATTTACACAGCAACAAAAAGAAAATAACGACACATTTAATCTGATGGTGTTATAAAGACATCCAATTACATCCGTTTGACATTTACCTTGTGACAACCTAGAAAAAATAGAAACGAATCTGGATTAGAGGTTTCATTCACTCTCGTTACAGAATTAAATGAAGTCATATGAGTAAGATAGCTGTTGTCTAGCTCGTCTTTTAGCGTGGTTTCTATGCTTTAGTTATTGTTCTGAGGTCGATACAGCGGCGATGACATTGACAGTTGTCGCTGGTTGACAAGTGACAGTGACTGATGAGTGGGGGTTGTCAATTCGAGATGACATTAGGTGACATTATTTTGTAATAAATTGTGTTGCATTGTGAAAATAGACGCCTGTACTTTACCAAGAGCCTATTATTTCAAATCTGAAGCCCCCTCCGACTTATCTTTATGTAGGTATGCATTTTCATCTTTTTCCCATTTTAAATGTTTTTACAACCAATGCTACGAACAGTTTCAGCTTTGAACAAAGGTGCTAAATCGTGGCGAGATCAAACAGCGTCGTCAGCACAAACACGCATTCGTTTGTGCAATCACAGCTCCGCCGATCTGCGCCTATTTGCAAGTATCTGTGAGTATCTGCGCGTATCTATGAATATCTACGAATATGTATTGCAGACGATCGAGTAGTTCAAAGTAACGCTTTCAAAGCTTCAGATGTTGCTGTATCGTGTGCGAAATAGATGAAGGCAATTGAGCTGGCTTTATTTATAAGTAAACCTGCAGTTTGTTCGCAATAATGTTGCGTAAAATTCAAGTAAAATTTGTGTAAAGGTATTCCTAATTATAAATATAGCTTCTTATCATAACAGCTGCTGATATAAGACATTTGTAAAATGATTAACCCATAATTATATTATGTCCAATGAGTCGAAAACGACCCGCCAGAAGGATTCATATTTTTAATTTTGTTATGAAAGAGGTTCGTTAATGGCCCACTGAAAAAAGAGAAGGGGAAAAAAGTAACAACGATTAAAGGTTTACAAATAATAAAAATATATAGAAATCGAAGTTGCATGATAATATAGTTGTAGGTATGAAGGGGTAACGGATGTTGTTCACGTAGTTTTTAAATAATATTAATAAAAAAATAACGTAAACCCAACGCGTAAGCCATCGAACTATCTAGCTCCTCTCCTGAAATATCGTTACAGAACCCTACAACATCCAAGGTAGTCGGAGACAAATAGATTTGATACCTACATCCCACGGTTATTATGCAGGAACTTTCTCTTCGCGATACGGAAAAATATTGGAAAAGTTCACCTATGTATCCGCGTTGCCATGTGTTTGTTACACGTTGTTTCCCTTGCGCTCGTTAAGTATTACGAGATTACGAAACTTAGGTGTCGTCACGATACTTTACAGCAGTAACGGCTTATCAGAATGTTGCAACACTGACGCTCGTATTCTAAAACCAAACTCAAAATCAAATCCATGATTGAATATAGTTAGAAAGGGATGGCGATATATGCGATGAATATCACCATCCCTTTCTAACTATACTCAAGCAGAGATTTGAGTGTGAGTTGGTTTTAGAATACGAGCCTTAGGCAGTTGTCCCACCAACGGTGAGTAAAGGACTAACTATCAGCTATTTTCTCGCTCAAGAAACGTACAATAGATATACATTCCGTGTAAACAAAAGAGATGCATATATAACTAGTTGATGGCTGATTGTTCACACTGCCGGCGAGGACTCGCTCCTAGTTCGTCGCTAAGCGACAAGAGCTATCAAAGATATTCTTGCTTAGCGATACTCGCTCAGCGATCTGCTATGCGATTCTCTAAGCGACACATAGACGCTGCGCGCATGGCTGTAATCTGCTGTCACTTTCCAATTATATGAATATGTAAGAAACAGAGTCATTTCTCAGCGCTGCGGCAGCCGCAGCTATCAAGGCTTTAGCTTAGAGAATCGCACGCAGTGGCGTGCCTAGGGCTTCAGATTAGGGCAAGCCACGAAACCTGAAGTTCCTAATCTTGCTACCTAGGTACAATGTTGGTGCCCATTTGTGACACTAGCCACATTTTTTACTCAAATCGTCATAGGCCGTGGCTTTCCAAACGTTCTTGTCGTTGGTAAAAAACAGGCTATTACCTTCTATTACATCTTGAATGTGATTTTTGTGAGAAATTTATGAAAAAAAAAATTACTGCGCCCAATTTTGGCGTTCTTTATCTCAGAAACAAAAATACATTAACAGTATTTACTTATTGAATAGTGTAGAATAGCTATTGGCATAGTACGTAGCGGCCTCGCTTTTTGTAAATTTCGCTTAATTTTTATTTAAACCCAAAATTGCAGAGAAAGATTTTCATAAATTGCGCGAGGGCACTTTTTTGAGCTCCTGGATTGAACTACTGTTCTAAACAATAAAAAAATGAGAATGTTATCTCGTCGTATAATGCGTAGCGGCCACGGATTTTTTTAAATATTATTGATTTTATATAGAAAAAAAATGTTATTCAAAACCAAAAAAACTTCGAAAATCGCGTTTAGTTAACTCTGAATTTCTCTTATCTACGGGAACATTATTGAGTTAAATTAATACCAGAATAATTGTTACTTCATGAGGAATAAAAATGTTATAATGAATTCGTTATCCTATTTCGATGAAAACTATAAATACAACTAAGTACAAAATTACAACAAAATGCGATGCGCCGGCCGTCCGAACTCAGCTTATTCTCGCAGAGTGGAGATTCGTAATATTAAGCATGCATTTATTACCTTATTTCGATAGAAACGATAAATACAACTAGAAAATTACTACAAAATGCGAAAATGGGCATTTTGCGCGGGTATTACAGTCGATATGTAGGCCTCGACACTAAATTTATTAATTATTACTTAATTATTTGAATGGAAGCAACCAACAATCCAAATTAATGCCCTAGATGACTTTTAATAGTTTGCGAAATACATAAATTATGTGTCAATCAAAGAATTTATTTACCTCTGCCTTTCGTATGCCAATCATCAACACGTTTAAGTACACATTTGTTTGCAACACATCACATCTAAGTTCGTCAAAGAGACCAATAAAGCGACGAGCTGAACTCGGAACACATTTTTTTAATCACAAATTACGAAAACACTTGTTACTTAAAAACAATCGCTCAAACAAAGTGAAGTGTGACAATAACAAAGAATAAAAAATGGCTGGCTGCTGCCTGTGGCTGCTGCACAGCACAATCGCGTATTAACGCTCGCCTCTGATTGGGTTCCCCCGAGCTCGAGCTGTCGTCGGTCGCCTCTGATTGGTTCGCCAGCGTTTAGTTGCACGTGATTCGGTAGAAATAAATCCTGATTTGGAGAAGGCCTTACTTGCGAACTTCATAACGCAAGCTGGCTTTGACGAAGAGTATGAATTTCTCATAGAATCTATACATACTTACGCAGTATTATGTTTATAGAGTAGCAATTTTGTTAAAGTTAGAAGAGAGCGGATATACTTTAAATCCGAAGCCCGGTTGCAAGCCAACTTGTGCGAGAGAGATGTAAAGCGTCGAACGATTTATAAGCAGCTTTAAGCGATTTGTTTGTTGATTCTTAATATGAGAAACTTATAAAATTGATAATTTGAATGCTGATGAAAGAAAATTAACAATGGTAAAAAATATTAAGTGATTTTAATAATTGCGTTTTACCAGTAGTGATATTGAGTTTTTGTTAGGGCAAGCCGGGCTTTTCGGCTTGTATGAAGGTACCGCCACTGATCGCACGGCAGAACTCACGCCGAGGGACAAACCAGCGGCAGCGGTCATTTCCCGCCAAGAGGACTGCTATGCGATTCTCTAAGCGACACTTAGACGCTGCGCGCATGGCTGTAATTTGCTGTCTCTTTCCAATTCTATGAATATGAAAGAGACAAAGTCAATTCTCAGCGCTGCGTCAGCCGTTGCTATCAAGGCTTTAACTTAGATAATCACACTCCCTCGGCTCGGCCGCCGCGAACGAGAGGCGTGAGTCACGCGAATAATCGCCCGTCTCACTCGTACACTCGCTTATAGCCCAGCGAGAAAACTATCAGAACTACACACTCGCTTTCCGCTGCTCGCCAACTCATTTCTAGATCTAGCTCGACTCGATTCTCGTTCATTGTCGGCGGTGGGAAAACTGCCTTAGACTTTCGTATTCTAAAACCAAACAGAAAGAGAAAAACAGATTTCTAAAAATCTTTGTGCGGTGCACGGTCACAAAAAAACATCGAGTTGTATCCTACTAATATTATACTACTAATATTATAAACGCGAAAGTTTGTAAGTATGGATGGATGTTTCTTACTCTTTCACGTAAAAACTACTCAATGGATATGAATGAAATTTGGCATACAGATAGTTTATAACCTGGATTAACACATAGGATACTTTTTATCCAGATATTCCCACGGGAATGGAAACCACGCGGGTGAAACCGCGAGCGGCCGCTAGTGTAAAATAAATATATCGAAACTTTTTCACTGAGAACGCCTTAGTGGCCGAGTGGCAAGCGCCCGGCCCCTGAGGTCCCGTATTCAATTACTAGGTCAGGCAAAGTGTGTTTTTGAATTTTTCCGGTGCTTAGTCCGGGTTTGTGATCTGATCACCAACCCGGATATGGCAAGCGTGGTGATTAAGCCCATCAATTATAGCGATGGCTTGATGTTAATGATGGAGGCTTTGCCATGCAGTGCGACAGTATAGGTTACTTTATGTAAACAATTGTATTTCCTAATACAATGGAATACGAATCAAAGTGTATACATATTGGTGCTAGTGACTGTACCTACTTAACGCCTAAGCTACACAGTAAAAAAAAACAGAGAACACTCTCTGCATAATCCTTACTTTACTGTTTCACTTTATTGTGACGTACAATTTAATTACAAACACATTACTACAAATAGAGCGGCGATGAGCTCACCACCTCTCACGCTGAGCACATGTGCAGTCGCTTTTTGGTGAAAAGTGTACTATGGCAGAGGACTGCTTTTGTTGTCAACATCACCTAGTCTCTGACTAACCCTTCGGGGATAATAGTCGTGGTTATGTAACAACTGGGTGTTTTTGGTTGCCGCGATTTGAAAAGTCATGGGCTCTTACTTTAGCTGAGGCAGGTCTTGTTTCTTAAGAGGTTCTTACGCATTTCAGTTTCCCATACATCCAAGTCGAAATTTTTAAAAACCAATAAGCCAATTTTGATGAAACTTTGCATGCTTAACTAAAATACAGGTATCTAAACAGTTTGTTGTAAAAAATTTAAAAAACGTTTAATTAGCTGTTTTATTGCGATCACTACAGAAAGTTAAAAATCGCAATAACTCAGTTAAATAAACGGTTTTAAAAAATGTGTTCAGCAGACTTTTTAGATCTCTGTATTTTACTCTAGCATGCAAAGTTTCATGAAAATTGGCTTGTTGGTTTTAAAAAATTTCGACTTGGAAGTTTGTATGATAAACCGTACTGCGTAAACCCTCCTATGTGATTTTCATCTGGTTAGCATAATCTTCGATAAAAATGTTGGTAACAATATTATAACAGTATTATTGGATTAAGCCTCTGTAATGTAACCAATCATTATTTTAGTTTTAGAACTGGATGAAGTGTTCATACTTATTTGGCCATGTGCTCACCATCAGGTTAATTGAAAACTGTAAGCAAACCCATTGTAAATTAAAAAACTCAAAAGTAATATCTCATCGCTTCGAAGTATCGATATCACCGACGTCCAATAAACCCGAAGCGTGTCATTCCCCGTAACATTGTCGGATAGGAATTGAAATGAATAGCAAAATCTAGTGGAGATGGTTCTAGAAAAATCACAGAACGCGCCAGAGCGCCCGATTACGTCGCGCCCATAAAACTTGAAATCGAGAAAACCCGCTGGAGACGGCACCCATTTTTTTTTCAATTCGCTCCCAGCCAGCCTGAGTGTGCGGAGCAGTAAAAATTTTACTCTCCGAGTAAAAGCGTTTGTGCAATCAGAGCGAATTGTACTCGGAATCTAAATTAAGCTCGCGTTAAGCAGCGTAGGCATAGGGAAACCGCGTGGCCGGAATCTATTGCTTACCTATTTTTGGGTTAGACGACTTCCCGGTTGTATATTAACTGGCGTGAAGGAACAAAATCTTTGGAAAACGGCCGTCCGTTTTACTATTTGTAACACTTTATTAATTACTAGCGGCCGCTCGCGGTTTCACCCGAATGGTTTCCGTTCCCGTGGGAATATCTGGATAAAAAGAATTCTATCTGATAATCCAGGTTATAAACTACCTGTATGCCGAATTTCATCTAAACCCATTCAGTAGTTTTTACGTGAGTACCAAACATCCATCCATACTTACAAACTTTCGCGTTTATAATATTAGTAGGATAACGTGTAACTGTATTTTTGTGTTTGTCTATTCAATATTGTTCGTACAGCAGCGCAATGTGGTAAATAACAAGGTTCTAAGTTCTACTTTTCATATATAAATCCAGAGCCGTCTCTTAAAGGTCTCAATATGACATTTTATTTATTCATTTAATTAATTTCATTTATATTAGGATACTGTGTTAACCTACTCGTGTTGATACACGTCAACACAACTGATAGGCTTTTCTGTAGTAGACATAAAACTTAAATCTCCTTACCTTGAGTCAGTGCAGATACTTGCTTGTTCTACCAGTTCAATCAATGTTCATTTAAAATATCAACAGACTCATTTAGAAATACACTGGAGTGCAAAAATAAGTATCACACTTTTAAAATTGCAAAGCTAAAAATGGTTATTTTTATTTCTTTATCTTTTTAGACTTAAAAATGTTACTGATGTATAATTTACTATAGTTTCAAAGAAAAATGATAATAATTGCTATAAAACTTTTTATTATTTTAAATCTTTAACTTCTATATTTTAGAAAAGTATGAAATTTTACCCATACCATACCCTTAAAAAGATTAAAATAATTTATTTTAATATTTTACTGATTATTCACCTCTACCATACTCCACTTTTCCCCATATACCGACTGCACATTTGTGCTCAGCGTGACAGGTGGTGAGCCCATCGCTGCTCAAAGCTGTTGGATGTATGTGCAGTCTTTAATCCGTTAGTCGCCTTTTACGATACACCCAAGAGAAGAGAGGGGGTGGTAGTATTCTTACACCGTTACGCGACACGGTAAGGTAAGGCAGAGGACTGCTTTTGCTGTCCTCATTGGCTAGTCTCTGACTAACCCTTCGGGGATAAAAGTCATGTTTGTATGTATGTATGTTATTCATAAATTTTCTTAACAACAATAACTCAATTCTGAGGTTACAGCCCCTCTTGAGGACCTCCAGTTGCGTAGAGACATTGCTTTTCTCAGTGTCTTCTACCGAAATTACTACGGAGAGTGTCTTGAAGAACTTTTTGATCTAATCCCGCCCTCTCCTTTCCTGTCACGGACTACACGTGCTGGTCTTAGGAACCACCATCGTATGATGTGCAGAATATCAGCACTCGTACCAAAAAATTTGGCAAGTCGTTCCTCTGTAAGACCATTCGGCTTTGGAATTCTCTGCCGGCGCATGTGTTTCCCAGTTCCTATAAACCCGGGTCTTTTAAACGGGGCGTGAAACGGCATTTATGCAGGCCGTCATGAATGGGTGCGCTTGTTACCGTGCTTGTTCCACGGTGGGGAGCGCTCTCATTATTTTGGACTACATCGGCTGCTTACCATCAGGCAGGATGTAGTCACTATGACGTGTCACATTAAAAAAAAACTTTAATTAACGATTAACAACAAAACGAAGCTTTCTCGAAAACGTAATTCTTGAACGAAACGCCTCCCTCATGTGTGGGGCTATGATATGTCAATCAATCTTGCAACTTCGCCCCGCATGTGGCAAAATTAGCCGAAGATAAATTCCTCGGACGCATTTGTACAAATGGCGAAATAATATCAGCTGGGCCAATATTTTATTTGAGAAACCGACGTTGGGGGAAGGAAACTCATGTGTTGACACAGTAACTACGGAAGTTTTTTTATGCCAAAATAGCGGCCTGTCTGCATGAACACCCCCGTACGCCATGAAAAATTAACAAACATTTTCTTCCATACAAAACTTGTCCAGTCTAGATGCAGCCGTCCTAATGTGATGCGAAAATATACAATATTCATTCCAATTGATTTTAAATTATACACGTTTTAAGGGGGTGCCGCGCGATCGCAAAAACTGACATAAGTCTCTTTAAATAATTTTTGTAACTAACACATTATGGGTGTATACCAGCAATAAATAATTTTAATTGAATTGAATTAATGACCTTCAAAGCAAATTCAATCATATTGATATTTATAATTAGAGTTATTCTGCTTTGAAGTTTCAGACCTAGTAATTTGATTAGAGCAATATATTTATTCTGGGAAATGTGCAAAACCATCACGCGCTTGTGTTAAAAATTCAAATTTACTTTTTAAAGTAGGGGGGCCCAATATATTAATACAAATATTTTCATGTAAGGATTATTGTTTCATGCGTAAGAAAGTTGTCGTAAAAATATGTAATTAGGAGTCATTACATATGTATTGTTTATTATTGTTTAAAAAATTTGTTTCAAATTTTAACAACGCCATGACCTTGTGCAATGTTCAGGCTAACTTACATAAGATCTTAAGTCACTTGTACTATGCGCTGAATTAGTTAAATACATTATATGTATTTAACTAATTCAGCGCATAGTACAAGTGACTTAAAAATACGTAAATTTTGACATTTTCGTGCAGGACTTAATATTAATAAAGCTGTCAACTGCCGCAAAGCTAAAAACACGAGAGGTGTTTAGCTAGAAGAAATCAAGTCGCTCTAATCGCTACATTCAATGGTTATAGACGTACGGCCGTAATACAATAGACATACAATATAATCACGACTATTATTCCCGAAGTGTTTAGTCAAAGGCAATGAGGACAGCAAAATCAGTAACCTACCATAGTCCACTTTTCACCAAATAGAGACTGCATATGTGCACAGCGTGACAGGTGGTGAGCTCATCGCCGCTCTTTGCTGTTGAATGTGTGTGCAGTCTTTAGTCCGTTAGTCGCCTTTTACGACACCCGAGGGAAGAGAGGGGGTGGTATTAATTTTTCACCTCTACGCGACACGGTTATAATTAATTTTAATAATCAATCTAAGAATTAACATTTCTTAGATAATATAATAATATTATGTTGTTTTGCCCACTACTTACATCAAGAAATGTAACTTAAGCTCCATTCACATTATGTCAATTTCTAACTCTAGTAAGCCGAACAACAGTTAGATTGATAATTAATTACTCTCGTAATCACTACGTTTGAAAATATGAAGGTTGTTGGCGACCTGTACCGCCTATTATCCTTTTTGGCTGTTTTCTAAATCATAGTTTTTTATATTAAAAATATGTATACATACTTCAGATGTGACGTTAGATATAAAAAAGCGACAGTGTAATAATAAATACGATACAAGGAAAAAGAGCTGTATTATTTTGGGGTCATCTTCAACAAGGGTAGTCATCGAAACATCCGAATCACACCTTACCCTGCCCGGGAATTGGACCTGAGCGCTTTTTAACTCAAGCACTGAGGCGTTTGATAATTAAAAGTACGCTGTAGTGTACGAGCTCTTTGAAAGTAGTAAAATCCACAGTTCATTGTTCAGTCACATTAAATTATTAAAGTTTTTATAATTATTTTAACGGAGACTGCGCTATCGTGTCGCGTAACGGTTAAGGATACTACCAC
Source organism: Scoparia ambigualis (assembly GCA_963921215.1). Taxonomy (NCBI): domain Eukaryota; kingdom Metazoa; phylum Arthropoda; class Insecta; order Lepidoptera; family Crambidae; genus Scoparia; species Scoparia ambigualis. Next base: position 22,720,445 of record OY992521.1, on the reverse strand, counting down.
CCCCTCTCTTCTCTTGGGTGTCGTAAAAGGCGACTAACGGACTAAACACTGCACATACATCCAACAGCATAGACCGGCGATGGGCCACCTGTCACTATAAGCAAATATGCAGTCGCTGTCTAAAAAAAAAAAATTCCTACACACACCAATTATCTAGCCCAAGAGAAGCTTCGAAGAGACTCGTTAAATGGTTACTAGACAACTGATAAACATACTTAAAATACTTAAATACATACTTATTATACATAGAAAACACCCAGACCCGAGACAATTTAGAAAAACAATAATTTCTAACTTGACCCGACCGGGGATCGAACCCGGGACCTCAGAGATGGCGACACCATGAAAACCGGTGTACAAACCACTCGACCAAGGAGTTCGTCAAAGGAGGTCGTCGTCGTTGGTGAAAAGTGGATTATGGCAGAGGACTACTTTTGCGGTCCTCTTTTCTTAGTCTCCGACTAATCCTTTGAGGATAATGGTCGTCATTATATGTATGTTATATGTGTAGACTGCAAAAATTATTACTTGGTGTGAAACTGATGATACATACATACATAATAATCACGACTATTATCTTCGAAGGGTTAGTCAGAGACTACAGGCAATGAGGACAGCAAAAGCAGTCCTTTGCTATTAACCAAATAGTCCACTTTTAACCAAATAGCGACTGCACATGTGCTTGCTTGACAGGTGGTAAGCCCATCGCCGCTCTATGATGTTGGATGTATGTGCAGTATTTGGTCCGTTAGTCGCCTTTTACGACACCCAAGGAAAAAGAGGGGGTGGTAGTATCCTTTCATCCTTGCTACGTGACATGGTTAAGAATCCTCATGGCAACATATTTAGATAAGAGGAGCTAGTTGAGAAAGTAAGTAAGTCATTGTCTTTGTCTGTAGCCAGGCTGACTTTCAATAAGCCCAGTTCAGTAAAAGAGGTCTAACTACTAGACCAAAGAGAGACCAGATAAATAAGGAGTGGAGTTTCTTGTGCCCGTTCTTCTCCACAGCTAAAAGGCTTCCTGAATGGGTGGAGTGGGTGGGCGGGTGCCCATCCATCCAAATAAATTTAGACGATTCAAAATGCCTTATTTTAAGTTTATTGTAAAAATAAATTTTGAGTTTGAGTTTGATTTTTAAGTATAATATCCGAACTGAGCTTCTTTATAAATTTATTGAATCACCTTTTAGCGGATAGTCGATGTTGATTTGCGTAATGTAATGATTTTTCGCTGAAAAGATAAAAGCTCCTCATTAACATAAAACAATCAGATTACTGAATACTCATCTCATAATGTATCAAAATGATAGAAAAATCTTAATTTGGCATTGTATGTATTTTACTATTATTGAAATGATTATCTCTAAATAATAATTACTGCACATTCACCCAACAGCATAGGGCTTCGATGGGCTCACCACCTGTCATGCTGAGCACATGTGCAGTTGTAATTTGGTAAAACGTGGACTAGGGTAGTGGACTGCTTCTGCGGTCGTCAACTCATCATTGCATAGTCTCTGGTTAGCAAGATACTAGGCAATGATGAGTTAGGATAAAATGTTAACTAGAAACAAAACAACCAGTCTCAGGAATGCTCGAACGGGACTGAGACTGGTTGTTGAGCATTGTGAATTCAAAATTTCAATAATAAAGATCATGATGAGTTTTGAAGAAGGGTTAGCCGTTTGGGGATGATGTCGTGATGTAGGTATGTATGTATAAATGGTTAGAATATGTAGTAGGTTATATAATATCTAAAATTATTTTTCTATTTAGAGGATTTTTCTTGATGGTACAAGGTGTTTTCTTTAATAATATACAGTTAAGTTATTTTACCTTTTTAAATTAGTTGGCTTATACAAAATTCAGGGACCACGGGTAAAATAATTCCCGTGGTACCTTCCAGGGTCTATCACCGGGACCATGGGCAATAAAGGGGAATATGAAGTTTCCATAATTTCCATGGGATGGAAAATGAAAATGAAAAAATCTTTATTCAGTATCTTTTACATAGTTACATAACAAATGGCTGGAATCTTCTTTTATGATAGTACAAAGAAGGTCGATAGTAAATAAATATAATTGTACCTATTAATGGTTAGTTGTAGAGCTCGTGTTAGGTTTGCCCGCCTATCTACTGAAATCTTATTAAAATTTAGGCAACCAACCATTTTAGTATCATTTTTGTTTGTATCAACAATGCTACCAACATTGTGTGTTCCAACAGTAAGAGAGAAAGAGAGATAGCTATAGTTCCTCAGTAATTGATGTGTCCGTGTGAAGTGAGGTTCCACGGTCGGCCTTTATCATCACTTAACATTAGGTGAGATAACCAAGTACTTACCCGCAAGGGAATTAAAAAATGAGAAAACTTTCATTATCGCTAAGCCCATAAACTTCCAACTACTGGTTTCAGGCCTTTCCACATGAATCATTAATGGCACATGTGAAGATCCAGTCAAAACTATAGTAACTATTAACGACTGCCACTTTACGACAACAATGACGGCTGACGGCTTAGTGTGCCTTCGGAAGCCCGTTGAAGTGACTTTAAAAGCACGAAGGAGCTACTCGGAAACCCATCTAATGACACAACATTGCGGTAGATGCTTAACTTTCACGATTGCTAACGCGCAAGTCACTATAATCGAGGTCTTATTTTTTTTCATCGCATTAAATAAATTCATTAGTATATTGGTGGACTGGTAAATCTTGTTTCCTACTCGTAGAGTCTGAAACTTTTTTCGTGTGCAAATACAATTTCATTACGCGGATGCTTCACATTTTTCCGTATGAGAGGAGCTACGATGCCCGAGTAAATATTAACTGATTTTTTTCTGATCTATTCCTATCTCCGTCTCGGTGTGGCTGAGTGGAAAAATCGCTCGGTTCGATATACGGAGGCTTTGGGTTTATTTTAGATATATCCTATTTCAACGTTTACTAAAAGAAAAAAACCAGTCTCAGGAACGCTCGAATGGGATTCGAACCCATGACCTTAAACATTTTATTATATAGCATTGTGGATGGAAACATTTCAATAATAAAGATATATTTTATTTTAGAGATAGGGCAAAGTGTGTGTTCGGATTTTTCGATACATAGCCCGGCTTTGCGATCGGTGTGATCACCAACTCGCATTATGCAAGGTAGTGGTGATGATCTAGTTTCAACGATGACTGGGACTGTAAACAGGCTTTTTAGTTTTATCAACTTCCTATTTATGTATTAGTTTGAGAATAAAATGTTTTCTTAACCTAAAAGTAGATATTGAAATAAAATAAAACACTTTATTGCAACATAAAAATACATTTAGCTGAGCCGAAAACCAGGCAACACTTTATATTATGGTATTCTTTTTATCTTAGAGACTATCTTAGGACTCATACCTTAACAAAAAGTAAAATTGAAATATTCTCAAATTATTCTAAGTAACCAATGACATTCTAAACACTTGTCATTCTAAGTAAGCACATGGTAATCATTAAAGTTACTTGACGTTTCTGGATGCGGTATAGTGTCTTTTTAAAAGTGAAAATCATAATAAATGTCCCTACTTCAAAGTATGAAGAACCTGCCCAACTTAAATTACGCTACACACAATGATACTGAAATAAGAAAGCATATCAGTAACGTAGCAAATGGATCTCTGTGGTCTCCTTCTGCCCTCCGAGAAATAGGTATTATGTACAGTGCACCAATATGTATACTCGTTGACTCTCATTCCATTCTATTAAGGGTTACAATTGTTTACATATTTTTGCTTGTGACTGATACTATGATACTAGTCTAAGTTCAAGACAAAGAACACGTCGACGCCACTTACAAAGCCCGTCACACGTGGCCATGCCAGATACAAAATATAGGTCCCTATTCAAGACACGACACCCCAAGCCGGCTATAGCCTTTAGAAGCGCACACTGGTTCTCCGCGCTCGATATTCCGGCTCTAAAGCCTTGGAGAATCTAGTAAGTTATGGAGACACTAAATTGAGCATGTCGCTCTGTGCCAAGAGAATTTTCGGGGCTATTTAGTATTGGATATCGTTTTATGGTTCTACTATAAGCAGCCAACAGCAAAGATATTAGCTGACAAAGGACGCGTGCGACACCGAGGGCACGCGCGCACGCTGTCAACTCTGAAGCTTCCTTCCTATGCCTCTATAGTCTATACCCTGTAATTTCACTGGATCTGTTCACCTTCAAACATTACTCTTGGCTTACCTTACCCTTACGCTTGGCTTTTTATTGCTTTTGTGTAATAATTAAAATTAAAATTGTATTTGGAATGATCAACTGTAAATTATACCGTGTCGCGTAGCGGTGAAATAATACTACCCCCCTCTCTTCCCTTGGGTGTCGTAAAAGGCGATTAACGGACTAAAGACTGCACATACATCCAACAGCTAGAGCGGCGATGGGCTCACCACCTGTCACTCGCACTGAGCACATGTGCAGTCGCTATTTGGTGAAAAGTGGACTACGGGTAGAGGACCGCTTTTGCTGTCCTCACTGAATAGTCGCTGACTAACCCTTCGGGAATAATAGTCGTGATTATATGAATGTTATATTTTAGTTATGAATGGTTGTTTATTTTTTATTTTTTATTAAAACTTTTGCAACATTACATTACATAGCGGACTTGATGCCTGAGGTTGATGTTAATAAATAAACCGAAACACGGCAATGAAAAAAATGCTACTGAAAAATACAATACCGTGATACTACCAAGTCTTGTTAATAAAAGTAGCGTATTGTATGTAAAAACAAATTGTCCATCTTGTTTTTTTATAGACCAACTCCCACCTCGTGGCTACAACCACGCGCATGGAAATCAATCTGTTCAATTCGCCCTAGAAATTTTGTATGTCCCAAATTCCGTGGTCTCGTATCTCTGTGCATAAAATCGTTTTGATCCATTGCTCCGCTTTGAATATATTACGGTACTATTTACTATTTAGTACCTTTATTTAAAATGTTACTTTAATGTTACGGTAACTTATATTTTAATAATTTATTTGCAAATTGAGTTGAGCAAATAAATTGCTGTTGGCCGCCTATGACCTTTACAACTTAACAGCAAAGTTCGAAGAAAGAGATTTGCATGATTATTGAAATCAACAATTTTACAAAGACGCGTAATCTTAAGCCTTGTTTGCACTAGGCGAATATTTAGCCGATAGCGAGTACATCGCTTCGACAGTTTGCTTATTTTTAAATTTATTTTAAATTGATTAATGTATCGAAGCCATGTACTGGATACTTTACTAAATTGAACAAGACGTTAGTGCGAAGTAGTGCGAAGAACATTATAGTAAAGGAATCTTGGACGAGTATAAGAACATTTAATGTAAGCCACAAACGTTGGGAAACTACGAAATTAGTACTAAATTAGACACAATGAGATTGACATGTCTCGAAACCAAATCTCCTTAAAAAATTGAAAAAAATACTTAAAACAACATTTTAAGACTCACTTTTAATTTGAGTTCATTGACGTACAAAACATGCTCTGAAAAATAAACATCAATCAAAATTCCTCATATATTATTGCCAATGTTATAGAAAACAAATTAGTAACGTAACAAGTTTTCCATCCACGACCTGAATATAATACGCACACGAGTAATACGTAATGAGTTTATGATGTTACAGTTAGGTCGACCTTGGGGATATCATACGAATGTTATATAATACGACGTAAACAATATATACATACACAGAAATTCCTGTAATAACAACAACGCCGTTCCCTCACGACGGAATGGCACTGCCAAGTAATTAGAAGTAAGTAGGTCCCCGCTACGAATCCCAGATGTAAACAGTGGCTTTTAGCTAAATTTATTATTTATTTAATTTAAAAAGTGAAAGCACGGAATGGCACACGAAGCTTCACCCGATTAGTTTGTTCGTACTTTACATAATACGGATATTGTCAAGTGGATAGACCGGTTTAAGACCCAAGGACTACGGTACCGTTCGGTTGGTCCGGATCTCAGTTGTGTACTCAGTATGGTTAATAAAAATAGGTTGGAGCTAGAAACAGAAAAGTTAAAAATTTGATAAACTTAACCACTTTGAATCGTTCAAAAAATATTTAATTTCAAGAGTGAGGTCCTTTTAAGTGTATTTGCATATCGGCTGAGAAAGAATAACTTTTACAATACTTTCACTCGTAAGCAATTTTTTTTATGAATAAAAATAGTTAAAAATGTTATTTCGTAATTCTCCTTGCTACGAAATATCTTGGTTTATGTCTATCAAGTAGAAGGTCGCTAGTTTCATATTAAAATTTGATGACCTATTTACTGTCACTAGCTACAAGTATTTATTTCAAGTACCTAGTAGTTTTCTGCACAGATCTCACCTAAACGGGTACAATCCACAGCAGCAATATTCTCCATGCATCGTAAAACACCCCATAAAACCTGTATAGTGAAACTCGGGTTGCCCCAGGGAAAAATCAAATATTAAAAATGTATTAACAGCTTTTAAATTATACTCGTTGCTCTCATAAAATTCACTACGCCATCAGTTCGTCTACGGTCTACGAATTCGGCTACGGTTGCGAGTGCGGACGGTTTGCGCGTTACAATCAAATCGTCTACGGTCTACGTATTCGGCTACGGTGGCGAGTGGGGACGGTTTGCGCGTTAGGCGCGAAATACACAGAAGCGATGTAAGATTCGGATGCGGATGTGGATCGGATTCATTGTCCCTTAAAATCTTGTTCGTACAAAATGTATGAAAGAGCTGCCTCGTAAATTACACAGAAAGGATGCGGCGCGGATCCGCCGAAATCCACGCCGCATCCTTTCTGTGTAGATTTGAAGGGACAACGAAACCAGATCCACATCCGCATCGCATCCGAATCTTACATCGCTTCTGTGTATTCCGCGCCTTACAATCACTTCGTCTACGGTCTACGTATTCGGCTACGGTGGCCAGTGAGGACGGTTTGCGTGTTACATACATACAAAGATTCACAACTATTATCCCCAAACGGTTAGACAGAGACTAGGCAATGAGGACCGCAGAGCCGTTTTTGTACACTACCACAAAATAACTAATAGTACTATGTACAGAAGGTTCACTCTCTAACGACTTTTACGCGAAATTGAAACTTTTCGTGGGGCCCGAGCGTTCATATTCCGTTAAGCAACGCTGACTGGATATTGATTTGACGTCATGACGTCACAGAGTGTAGGGTTTACGCGCGCGCGCTGGGATTACGAGTTAAGCGACGACGCGCGACGTGTTCGGTGACTTTTACTGCCATACGCCTAGGCGGCGGCCTGCCTGGGAGGCGCGCTGGCCGAACGTTCCTAAACCGCGGAGTCACACCCCCCTGACACTACCTGTGTTATTTTAGTTTCTTTTATTTTATTTTGTATATTTATCATGTATTTATTCTAACCTCTGTTACCTCCTGACACCGGTCGTCTAGCTACTGGACCACAAAAGAGCTTGGATTAATTTTCAAGTTGTCATTTTTATTTATTCTTTAGTAGAAAACATAGTTACAGAAAAATCAACCAAAAAATGTTTCGTTATACACACTTTAATTACCTTTAGACCGCATTAAACAAAATGCAAATGTGTTTATCGCGCCAAAGGAATACCGAAATTGGAAATTCATCGAATGTGCGGATTAATACGGGCGAGGGGACTGCCTACTTTTGATGCAGCGAAAAGTCACCGCGAGAACCGTTTGCAAGACTGAATGAAAAAATTACCATCTAAATGGATCGATTGGGGGACATACCGCTATATAGGTGTTGATGAGGGAAAGATTTTTTGCATCTGAGGGGCGCGAAATTGTATAAAGTATGTTTTAACCGCCTTTTCGGAGACCACCGGTAGGTATAAAACCCAGCGGTCCTGAATTCGATTCCCAACGGGGGTACGTGTTTGCACTTGGTGTGCGGTTTGTGGTTTGGCTTGTTAAGTCCGCCTGGCTAGCTACCGCCATCTTATCTAAATATGTCGCCACGGCATTCATGTTTGTAGCATTGTTGTATTACGGCAGTTTTCTTAGTAGTTGAGGATTCCGGGTAAAGTGCGTTTTCATTTACGATCTTATCATCACTTGACATCAAGCGAGAATATGAAGGTCAAGTGCTATATGAGGAAACACTACGTCGACGTGGCATGCAAAATTCTCATACAAAACACAGAAAAACGACGTTTCGTAGGCCCCTGTTTCCTCCTAAAGAACTGGACCACTTTTTATTACTTTTTCAGCATCGGTTAAAAAAAAAAGATTTTCTATGTCTGTTGTTTGTTTAATTTTAAACCAGCCATTTTATGTTTTGAAGACGCCTTAAAACGGAGTATGTTTGATTTTTTTGCACTCGGGAACTCAAACGCCGGTAGGGAATTCCTTGGCTGTACGCATTATGAATTAAGACGAATAGCGCTTGGCGCGTATGAGTGGTTTACTATTTAATTGCCACAATACTTAGTTAATACTATATAAATTAAAAAATAAATTAAATTAAATTTCTTTACGCTCACACCAATTAAGTATTCTTTTGAAACTCGTTAATATGGTAAGATAATGGATAAATTACAAACAGAGAAAAAAACACCTAGACCCGAAATCAATTAAATAAAGCAGTTTTTCTCTATTCGAAATAATCTAATTGACCCGACCGGAAATTGAACCACAGAGATGGCGCGACGCCAGACCCGGCGTGCTAACCACTCAACTACGGAGGTCGTCAAGTAAATAAATCTATTAAGGGACGTATCGCGTTATAAGTGTTGATGAGGAAAAGATTTTCTGCCACTGAAGGGCGCGGTGTTATATTTGTAAAGGGCGGTTTAAGTTCAAAGGGCTTCCTCGGAAGAATTTTTTGGTACTACCTACTCCTTAAAAAGCATGCCACTGGGACTTCTTGTTCGTCAAAATCTCTGATTTCCGCGATTTGTTTCTTAATGTTTTCAGTCAAAGTTAACGAACTAAAAGGTCAATACATCATCATCATCAAGCTTAAAAACATCCCACTGTTGGACAAAGGTGTTCAACTGAAGGCCGCGGTGGACAATGGGCCATAACCTCCACCCATCCAACCGTTTTCGTGGACAACCGGGAGTCGGAAATAAAAAAATAAAAAAATACTATAAGAACTATACTGTTGAAACTTGGTAAAAAATTAATTTTTTCATCAAACCTATACGTGTGGGGTATCTATGGGTTGTTACGTTGTAAATTCAGGGCCCTGTCTGCCTTTACTAATCTACAAAAGAAGTTCGCAATGGTTGAATAGTACTTACCTGAAATCATTGCTTTAGAATGATCAAATGTCCAAAAACATTAGTCCGTGTAGCTTGTTTGAATTAAATCCATTTTTCTTCACATTAGAGACATGGAGCCTTGGCTGACACATTACAAGACACACTTTTCTTGCATTTTCAATTAAAACATATTTCTAAATCAGTTTTAGTAAGACTTAAACTTAAATCTAAAGAGATATACGTAATTCCGTGTTTACGTTTTGTATTTGACATAACACCATAAACAAAATGACAGCCACCGTAGCGACGCCTAGCGGTAGCGGGGCGAAGTAGCTGTCAGCTTTTAATTTCACATAAAAGATTCAATTTTAAAAAATAGTCGAAACAGTTCTAATAATAAATTACATGATAAATTAATATGTATAATAATTACTTTCAATAATTAAATTTAATTCAAGCAAATCCGGAAATAGAACTATTTTTTTCTATAAGGACTTTTATCTAGAACATTCGAACGGGAGTAATATTTTTTATATGGATATTGTCTCTGCCCGTAGGGGTTACCAGAGAGGAAACTAATACTCCTTAATATTAAGACAGGGTAATTAGTGAGTTAAATATCACAAAAAATAATTTTAAATTAAAGAAAAACGCATTTCACATTGCTAAACGTTAATTTTTTTTTAGGTCTTGTGTTGTTATTGTTGGCAAATTCTGTTAGCAGAGGGCGAGTTGTGACAGACGTCATATTTGACGTTTTGTTAGTTTGAAGGAAAATTCTAAAAGAACAATTTCTTATGTCTAGGTATTACCTTAGATTCAAAAATACAGTGGTACCCTCATATTAGCACCCTTGCGGGGAGACTTAGTTCAGCTGCTTATGCTGTTAGGAAAATTAGGCATTTTACAGACGTGGAAACTGCTCGATTAGTCTATTTTAGTTACTTTCACAGTGTTATGTCCTATGGTATACTACTTTGGGGTAAAGCAGCAGATATAGAAACCATTTTCATTTTACGGAAAAGAGCAATAAGGTCCATATATAACCTAGGATCACGTGACTCCCTTAAGGAGCTGTTTAAAGAAATAAATATTCTTACAGTTGCATCACAATTTATTTATAACTGTATTGTTTACGTGCGTCAAAACATTACTCATTTCAAAAAAAATTGCGATATACACAAACTAAATACTAGAAATAAGAATAAACTTGTAATTCCTAAATTTCGACTTCAGAAAGTTTATGGATCATTTATGGGACAAAGTGTCATAATTTACAATAAAATCCCGAACGATGTTATAATTTTGCCCTTTGACAAATTTAAGACACATGTTAAGGACAGACTTTTAGAAAAGGGCTATTACACTGTAAGCGATTACATCAATGACAAAAATGCATGGAATTAACATTCCTCTAGTTTCGCATACATTGTTCTAATGCGTTCATAGTGCCCGAGTAAAACTTGTAGATTCACTTTTGTTTTTATCTTTTATTTTATATAATTGTTTTATGACTATTGACTGTATAATTTGGTAACGACATATTGTTTTGTAAATGTCGTTACCTCTATATTATTATAAAGCTGTGGAGTTTGTTGTGCCCGTTCTTCTTCACAGCTAAAAGACTTCCTGAATGGGTGGGGTGGGTGGGTGGGTTCCTGTGCCTATCCATCCATCCATATAAAAAAAAAAAAATTTGACGATTCAAAACGCTTAATTTAAGCTTACTGAATAAAGTTATTTTGATTTTGATTTTGATTTTATGAATTACCCGACAATGGGAGTAGAAATCATAAGCTGGCCTTCGATTTATAAGTGTTTCCGGCGAAAGGAAAGCTGCCGAGTTGCGACGCCGAAACGATTTCAATCTCTAGCGTGACGTGGTGCGATGTGTTGAGATCAATGCACTCAGGTAGGCATGAGTCGTAGTCACCTTTTGTTTTAATCTGAGGTCGTAATAATGTAGTGGATTTGAGGCGTCATTAGCTTTAGAATATAGTCAACAAGTGTGTGGTTTATTTACAGGAATCCGTGCCACAACCAACCGGTCGTGACGCCGCTGGCAGCCACGCGTAAATATAGGATATCCCAACGCATGCTTCGAGAGGCCCGTCTCGCCGCCAGGATTTAGAGCTGGGCCCTAAAGCCTGGACGCGAGACCTGCCTCTTCGGGGCACCAGCGGCCACCTGCTGCCAGCGAGCTGTCGCCGCCTAGCGGATGAGCAGGCGTTGACGGTTTTTGTACCCCTACTCAGGGTTTAATCGTTCTTTATTCAGGAACATATTTTTACATTAGGGTTTCGAAACCTTAACCAAGTATTTTCTTTTATATCCAACTACACCAAGCGTTGGTGAAGTTGTGAAACATTTGAGGGTCTGCGAGTTCGACCTGTGTGAAGTTGTATGGTGACATCGTCTCCAGATTCGGGTCTACATCCAGACCCTGGCGCCCAAAATTATTAATTTTATATCGGTATAACCCCACGGTTCTCTAGTGGATCGGCTTTAAACGTGTGAGAGTTTTGATACGGTTAAACGGTTTAAAACATTTAATTTAATATTTTAATAGACGGAGTAATTTAATTTTAATTTCAACATCATACTCCGGACGGTACTGGTTTATCCCGACCCCCCACGACCATAGCTTGCACGACTGAAATATTAGCTGGCTGGTTAGGCAGTAGTAGGAACAGTATTATAAAATTTATTTTAAATTAAAATTATCACCGACCCGCTTGGTCACTTTTGACTCTTAGGATTTTAGTGTGTTTTAGGGGGGTGATATAGCTTTGGAATAAGGTTTAGATTACTTTAAACAGTAAATTATAGTTGGCAAAATTAATAGAAAGTTTGTTGAACTTTCATTTGAGATTGACCCTAGGGTCAATTTCAACTGATAGTCTTTTTTTGTTATTTTCGGCTAAATAAATTAAAAGGTGTAACATAGATGATTTGTACCTAACATAATATAAGACAAAATTGTGACTAACCCCCCTCTTTTAAATAATAAGAATGAAATAAAATTTATAATTTTATTTTATTGTTGTTGGACAAAATATTTGTGTGTGTTCTTTTACAATATACTGCCTAGCTGTTGAACATTTTATGGTTTTATTTGATAACAACCCACTGAAGCTTGCATTTGGGATTTTCTTCCTTTTCCCCAAAAGGGACAAAATCTCAAATGTAACAGGGTAGGTCTTCAAAAATGATTTTGAGGTTTTTAACATAATTTTTTTCGAAACTGAATAGTTTGCGCGAGAGACACTTTTTCGAACTGCGTATGTGACGAACTGCGTTTGTGACAAAATGCGTGTGTGACGAATTGCGTGTGTGTCAAACCGCGTATAAGATAAACGGCGTTTGTGGCGAACTACGTTCGTGACAAATAGCGATAGTGTCAAAACGCGTATTATGTCGAACTGCGTATGTGACGAATTGCGTTTGTGACGTACAGCGTGTAATCCTTTTAAAGTGGTAAAATGTGTGTAACTTCTAAAATAAGAAAATGATAAAACTAAAAAAAATATATGATGTACATTACCATGCAAGCTTCCACCGAAAATTGGTTTGAACGAGATCTAGTAAGTAGTTTTTTTTAATACGTCGTAAATTAATTAATTTAAAAAAATACACTATTTTTAAAACATCGATCAAAGTTACAGCGAACTACAAGAACTTTCATATGATGTTACTTGCTGCTATGGAACTTTTCATGGGCGAGTCCACTTGCACTTGGCCAGTTTTATTTATATAGGAGGATTGAGGATGAGTTGTACAAACACTTTATTGGCTTATAAATAACCTAGGCACAATCGAGGAAATCCAATGCCGACTCGCAATGACCCGCTCTGAAACATTGATTAATTCACGTCACAATAAATCTGTCACTTCGGCCCTCGTAGTGGAAAGTAGCGAAAAAGTGTCGGATTTGCTGTGACTGTGGCACGGTTGTTCGATACAATCCAAATTCAATATCCGTTGTGCGAAAATGAGTATTGCCGTTTTCACAATTTACAATGGTTCCTATACAATGTGATAGGGCAGGTACTTCTAACCTGTTAAGGCTAAGTACTACATCTAAATTCATCGACAAAAAAATAATACGGACTTTAAAAAAAAGTGATTTTAAATCACAAAATAATTAAGTAACGATTTTTTTCTCACCAAAATAATCTCAAACATACGAAACAAAGTAATTTATTAGTTAGCCAGTGTCATTAGCTACCGTTTGCATTTTTTTTCATGTTTCTCCGACGTATGAAACCTTTGTTTTAATTAATAACCACTATTATAATAAAATACCAAGTACTATACTAGATTTTACATGATTCTTAAACTTAAAAATCATGTAAAATCTTGTTTACTTAGGAAAGGTTATTACACAGTCAAGGAATATTTAGAAGACAAAACAGCCTGGTTATAATAATATATTTACATTGTTTTTTTCTTAATCCATTATCTTTATAACTGATTGTATAATTTGGTAACGACATAATGTTTTGTAAATGTCGTTACTTTTATATTATTTTAAAGCTGTGGAGTTTCTTGTGCCCGTTCTTCTCCACAGCTAAAAGACTTCCTGAATGGGTTTTCCTACGCCTATCCATCCGTCCATAAAAAAATAAATTTAGATGATTCAAAATGCTTAATTTAAGCTTACTGAATAAAGATAAAATGGTCATAAATTATAGGGGGAGGGGGTAGGACTCCCATATTATTTTTTTTGTCGATGAATTTAGATGTAGTACTTAGCTTTAACGGGTTAGAAGTACCACCACTATCACATTGTATAGTGTCAAATTCATAAGTGCATTGAAGTAAAGTAATAAATACATACATACACAATAGTCAGAGACTGTGCAAAGGGGGCCGCAAAAGTAGCCCTCTGACATAGTCCACTTTTCACCAAATAGCGACTGCACACGTGCTCAGCGTGACAGGTGGTGAGCCCATCGTTACTTTAAACTGTTGGATGTATGTGCAGTCTTTAGTCCGTTAGTCGCCTTTTACGACACCCAAGGGAAGAGAGGGGGTGGTAGTATTCTTTCACCGCTACGCGACATAAAGTAATAAATGATTTTGTTAAAATAACTAACTACTAACAAGCGGTGTGAGTAGTAGCTCACTAAAAAAATGCCACCTCTCCCCTCGGGTGTCGTAAAAGACGACTAACGGACTAAAGACTGCACATACATCTAACAATATAAGGCGGCGATGGACACACCACATATCACTCTGAGCATTGTGCTGTCGTAATTTTGTGAAAAGTGGACTATGGCAGTGGACTACTTCTGCGGTCCTCATTGCCTAGTAACTCTCTGACTAACCCTTTGGGGATAATAGTCTTACGTATACCTTTTTTATATACCTACTTTGATCTAATTAACATAAATCAATACAATAAAATATTAATTGCTCTTTAAAACTAATGTCATTGTTTAAAACACTGAAAACACATTCAGAAAATAATTTACAGACAACAGTGAGCAAATGTGGACTTTTCCTTGAAAGAGATCTCTTCCAGACAACTTAAGATGGAATAGGTGGTGTATGATTGGGAACATCAAAATTGCTACCAGCGTTTTATCAGTATCTAAGTATTACACAACACCTGTGACCACGGACCCTGTAAAAGGTTTAAATCGTCAGGACTAAATAAAGCTATATGTAGTAAATAAACGCGAGTTTCATCCATAAAAAGTGTTTTATTTCAATCTAAGTATGATTTAAATACATACTAAGTAATTGTAAATAATTCCAAAATAAAAACAATTTAATTACTTAAATTAATTAAACTTCTCTACGCATACACCAATTATCTAGCGCAAGATAAGTATTCTTTCGAAACTCGTTAATATGGTAAGATAATAGATAAATATACATAAACATAGAAAAAAATACCCAGATTCGAAATCAAATCAAAAATTGTGATCTTCATAACTTAAACACTCGTAGGAAAAATAAGCTTGCCGTCCCTAGTTTTAGAGTTCATAAAACAGGTGGCTCTTTCCTAGCTAAATGTGTAACGCTTTATATCAAACTTCTACTAAATATTACTGAAATGCCTTTACATACATTTAAAGCCCATGTTAAAAAACCCTCATGAGTAAAGGTTATTATAAAGTGGAAGATTATATATATGATAAATATGTACGTACGAGCATAACATATTAGTAATTAGTATACCTATTGTGTAATTTGGTAACGAGATATTGTTTTGTATATGTCGTTACTTCTATATTATTATAAATCTGTGGAGTTTCTTGCGCCCGTTCTTCTCCACAGCTAAAAGACTTCCTGAATTTGCCCATCCATCAAAATAAATTTAGACGATTCAAAATGCTTATTTTAAGTTTATTGAATAAAGAAATTTTGAGTTTGAAATGAGAAAAACAGTTTTCCCTAAATTGACCCCACCGGGAATTGAACCCGGGACCTCAGAGATGGAGCGACGTCAGACCCGGCGTGCTAACCACTCGACCACGGAGGTCGTCGGATGTTAAATAGTATGGTGTGCTACCAATTAATCATGTAAATTGCGTAATTAAGGCGTTCATCACGTATTCTGTTGTTGCTATGAGACGTCCATTTTACTGGAAGGGATCCCAATATACGGCTAAGTGGGCACTCCAAGTTATTATAGTATTTTTATGCTGCAATTTATTACGGTAAAATCTTGTTTACAGCGGGTAAATCATATCAGAATGGATAAAAAAGTTAATTTAGCACATAATATTACTTTAAACATGCCAATTTATAGATAAAAGCCATTTTTGCTGCAAAGATGATGTTACGAAAACCTGTATGAAAAAAATGAATTCGGTAACAGATGTAAGAAAATCAGTTTTTTTAATTGGAGGAAAACGAAAATAACTTTAAAATATTAATACATTAAATAGCATTAAAGATTTACCATGTATTTTTTTCTATTAATCCGTCCAATATAAATATAATACATAAATAAAATGTTTTATTTTAGAATTATCATAAACATACTGTTTTTACATTATCATTCAAAATATACAAGCTTATTATTTTTAAAGTAAGTTATATTGCTCACCTAAAAACTTCTCAAGTCTGTACACATCCAAAAAGGCCGTAACACTACACCATCGAACAGAAAAACAACTTAGCGAAGTGATAAATCTTATTGGTAGATAGATACGTTTAATTAAATCGTTCACGTAATTAGATCACGGGCACAGGTCGAACGCGGCATTAAAGTTTCTTAAAGTTCGCGTGCGAGATTATAATTTCGAACTTTACCAGTGGACAGTACTTGGGGCGGTTCTAAATTTAAATTCCGAATTCGTTCGAAACGTGTTCCGAGTTTCGAAAATGCGGTCGGCGCATTACGCGGCCCGTTCGACAGCAACACGAGCGTCGGGCAGACTGGACCCCTCGCGGTCCGAACGCGCCGCGCATGCGCACAATGCGCCGGCTCTTATAATTTTTGATATCTCACTGACTGTGACATTTCGCGGTAGAACCTACTCGTAAATTATTCAATTTTATTTACTTATCCCCGTACGCTTTTTGTGATATTATGACATGGTTTGGTGATTCTTTATTGACAGGGGTGGAAACGGTGTACTTTTAAGGGATCGTTCTCTACACTCTTGCCTTGTGTTTTTACGTCGAAACAGAGATGAAACAAAAAATAAGTACACTTTTGGTGGCTTTTTTTCGAAGCTCGTAAAATATGTTTGCATTGTACGTTATTTGAAAATAAATTCTTCTATGGAGTCTAGAAAAAAAGGTTAGTAATGAATTATAACTATAATTATAGATTACTTTTAACGGAAACGTAAGCTTTTTATTTCTCGTTATTATTAGCAAAGTTATATTAGTACATATATACCTACATATATATTTATAATCACGACTATTATCCCCGAAGGGTTAGTCAGAGGCAGGCAATGAGGACAGCAAAAGCAGTCCTCTACCATAGTCCACTTTTCACCAAATAGCGACTGCACATAATGTGCTCAGCGTGATAGGTGGTCAGCCCATCGCCGCTCTAAGCTGTTAGATGTATGTGCAGTCCTTAGTCCGTTAGTCCTCTTTTACGACACCCAAGGGAAGATAGAAGATGGTAGTATTCTTTCACCGCTACGCGACACGGTTGCTTATAACGTAATATTTGAATTTTCATTTTTTTATTAGTTTATGTCTTATAAATGCTTCGGTTCAAATTAATCTATCTAACTAGCTAATAAATAAATCTTTTACATAACCCGCAGCTGATGTAACCAATACTTCCACGTACAAAATTTAGCCAAAATTAGCCAAGAATTATAAATAACGCCACAGTTTTAAGCTAGCTATCGCAAACTATTACAATTCGCAAGGAGGACTTTCCTCCTAAGAGATTCAACCGCATAATGTGATTTTATCGCGAACTATTCCGAGGTGGAAGTGGTAGTGTCACGGGATTATGCCCCACATAAAATATGAGCCCAGAGACCATCGGGCGGAGAAACTTTCTTTTAACACCGTTCACGGAGACGGGCGACTCACAAATTGTTTTGACATTATTGACCTCGTTGGCTGCTTAAATGGATATGGCGCGTGGAGGAGATAGAATCATGACATGATACTTTTTTTGTTGTTGTGAACATCTTAGGAGTTTTTACCTATCTCTGAATGGTGGCGTACTACCAACTCATCTCTTCTCTTGGGTGTCGTAAAAGGGGACTAAAGGACTAAAGATAAATACATACATCCAACAGCATAGAGTGTACACATGTGTAGTTGTTAGTTGGTGGAACGTGGACTATAGCAGAGGACCTATTATGCGGTCCTCATTGCTTAGGCTCAGACTAACTAACTAACTAACTAAATCTAACTAACTAACTAAATAATAGTCGTGTATGTATGTTACTGGCGGTTAAAATATCAACGTCATAGATAGCTGGGAGGATTTACGTATTTCAGTTTCCCATACAAACATCCAAGTCGAAATTTTTAAATACCAATACAATAAGCCTTTAATAAGTCAATTTAATGAAACTTTGCATACTAGAGTAAAATACAGAGATCTAAATAGTTAATTGAAAACATTTAAAAAAAAAAATTGGTTGCCTGTAAAGTCGGTATACGGGCGAAAGTTTTACGTGACAACGACTTTGAGTGGTAAAATAATTTTAATGTGAATATTCATTCGTATAGTAGGAAGAAGGATGAAATAATATGGAAGGGACGCGTGCCTTTCACTTTTTATGTCTGTCTCTCTCGCTCTTAGGCGGGCTAACCATGCCCGAGTGGAAGGGACGCGTGCCTCTCACTCGCTCTCATTGTGAGCGCATAACGTGAGCGGAGCGTAACGCAGTTTCTTGAAGTGTCACCCGGCAAACCAATTTATAAGTCGTTGTCACGTCAAAAATTAACTCAGTTATTGCGATTTAAAGTCCACTATAAAAAGTTTAAAATCACAATAACTTAGTGAAATAAAAGTTTTTATTTTCTCATAAAAGAAGGAGGCAAACGAGCAGGCGGGTCACCTGATGGAGAGTAATCACCGCCGCCCATGGACACCCGCAAAACCAGAGGAATCGCAGATGCCAGCCTTTAAGGAAGTAATAGGAATTGTGAGGGGGCCTTCTAAAAATGTTTTCAACAAACTATTTAGATCCCTGTTACTCTAGCATACAAAGTTTCATTAAAATTGGCTTATTATAGGCTTATTGGTTTTTAAACATTTCGACTTGGAAGTTTGTATGGGAAACCGAATGCGTAAACCCTGTTAAGAAGTGTGCCGTGCTTTAGAAGGCACTAAAAGCTGCTGGTCCTCGTTGTTGTCGTAAGATGGCAGTCGTTAAAACCCGCCAATCCACATTGGGCCAACGCGGTGGGGTTTGGCCTAATCTCATGTCCTCTTTTCCATACGGGAAGGCCTGTCCCCAACAGTGGGTCATTAGGATGATGAAGAAGTGTGTTGTTATTACCAGCAATATGAACATTTATTGTTTTCTGAGGTTTAAGCGAGCACTACACATTAAAATGAAGGGTGTCTATTAGAATACAGATTTTTTTGATATCGAATTTCCTTTTACCGAAAACTATTCCACGATTTTTAACATATTTTTTTTTCAATTCATCAAATAGTTAATCATCGCTGTTTTATATAATCGAAAAACGTTTCTTTAAAAAAATCTTTTAAAGTTCATTTCATTATCAGAAAAACGGTATATCGAACTTACATTTCATAAAAGTATTAAGTTATCGATGAAACTATTCGTAAAAACATATTACAATATGTATCGAAACCCTGAATACTTTTTCACTTAACAACTTTTTATCGCAGTAACGTTTCATCGAACGATGCATTCGCCTGTTGACGATAAATTGTGTTGCGGTCAGTTCTATATTAATATTTCATAACACATAACATGAATGGCCAAAATTGAAAAGCATAACCATAGAAAGGCATAATTTTGATAAGCGTAAGTAACAAAAGGCATATTTTTTATTTGCCATAATGTTCAGAAGACATAATATTAAAAAAGCATACAAGCAATGTTTGCGCCACAGCGCGACGGATAACCGTCTCTGCGCCGGTCATTTAAGATGCATATTGGTGCAACGACTGGGCAACGACTGATCGGCCAATCACAGCGAGTTGACAATTATACTCGACGAAGTGTCCGCCGGCGCCGCGCAACGGGAGTGTGCTTCGAGCCTTCCGTGTGAATCCACGCGCGCCCGCGCAAGAATTCAGCCCGCGAACAACCACGACTACAGTGTTTGTGAATTAAGAGCGCTTGGTACCAGCTCAACTATTCCTAAACCGCCTACGACCAGTGCCCCTGAGTGACTTGTGTTGTGTGTTGCTGCCTTCAAGCCCGCGCCCCCTGCGCCCCCGCGCCCGCCTTCAGCTCCAGCCAGCTCCAGCACGATCCAGTGACCACAGCTCGGACCCCGGTAAGTTCCTTTCCACCTCCCGCCTAACAATCTTTACTCTGCCTTCTTTACTCTGCTGTATTCGGCGGTGTCTCCTGACCCGCGAGTACATTTTGATCCTACGAGCCGGATACATACAGTCCACTAGTTTTTAAACCCTACCGTACACATTTTACTTTTGCCTCGACTCGTGCCGCCACCCATACACGTCCACACAATGCACGCCAGCCCAAACACCGCTTACTGCCCTTACTGTAGGACTAGGGGGCATAGATTAGTAGCGTGCGCTGCCTACAATGCCCAGCCGACGCAGGGCCGGTGGGACTTTGTGGTGTCGCGCGAGCGCTGTCCCCGCTGCCTCGGACCGCATTACCCGGACGAATGCAAGTCGGTGAAGGCATGCCGAGTGTGTGGCATCGCAGATCACCACACATCCCTTCACCGACCGGACGATGCCACACAGCATTACCAGCCGGAATCGGCGGCGCGGTGGCTTCCGCCCCAACTGCGGGATACTCCGGCAAAGCGACCCACCGACAGAACGCTGCATGCGTCCTCGCATGCACAGCGGTCGCATGAGGGGTCGCAGGAGTAGGTACAAGTTACCGTAGACATTCAGCCCCACATTATTAATACAGTCCACTATTATATATATAGGATAACTATTTCAGCCCATTAACTATTTCATTACATGTTGGTCATTCGACCCGTTAAAATAATATTTACTCATATTTCGTAGTTATCACGTAACTTAATTTTAATTTCTGATTTTTAAATCTTATCGCGTAACATTCCTAATTTCATTACCTTACATGACCCTTTCTGCGCGATAGACGTTGCAAAGTGCATTGCGAAATATTATTAACCTACCTACAAAAATAAATTAAGAACGTGTTCAAAGAACAGTGTTCGATTCGTGTTATATTTTTTCTTACTAATTAGGTTGCACGTATAACTTTAGGTACGTATAATACACCCGCGTCTAGACGACGATATTGTTGTTTTTCCCGTTTTATTTTGTAATGAAATTTTTATGGTCGTGTCGTGTTAAATCGGCTCAGATCTCGTGCATGCTCACCACGCGTGCCAAATAGCGTGCTTTATTTTTTCGCTCGTGTTAATTTTATATTTTTTCTGCTTTTAATTCTTGCATTGGCAATCGACTCAATCTCGTGCGTGCTCACCACAAGAGCATAGTACTTCTACACACGTGCACCCACACATCAGCCTGCAGCACATACACACATGCAGTCTGCTTTGTATTTGCTTTTATTGCGCCTTTGCTCTTTGCGCCAGAGTGCGCATTGCGCTTTTCTGTGCCTCTGTGCCTGTATGCTATCGTGCTCAGTGCACAGCCCTTTTTGTTGTTGTTTTTGTGCCTGTATGCTATCGTGCTCAGTGCACAGCCCTTTTTGTTGTTGTTTTTGTGCCTGTATGCTATCGTGCTCAGTGCACAGCCTTTTTTGTGCCCAGTGTACAGCCCTTTTTTTGTGCCTATATGCCATTGTGCTCAGTTCACGATTCAAGTGACTACATGATGGTATGCCCAGTGTACAGCCCTTTTTTTGTGCCCAGTGTACAGCCCTTTTTTTGTGCCTATATGCCATTGTGCTCAGTTCACGATTCAAGTGACTACATGATGGTATGCCCAGTGTACAGCCCTTTTTTGTTGTTGTTTTTTGTGCCTATTTGGTGCTGTGCTCAGTGCACGATCTTACTTAGCATGCAGTCATTGCGGCCCCCGCGCTTCTGCCCCCCCGCGCCCCCACGCCTTTGCGTTGACTGCGGCCCCCCCCGCGCCCCCACGCCTTTGCGTTGACTGCGGCCCTGTGCGCCTATGCGCCTTCGGCGCTTCGCGCCCCTGCGCCCCCACGCCTTTGCGTTGACTGCGGCCCCCGCGCTTCTGCGCCCCCGCGCCCCCACGCCTTTGCGTTGACTGCGGCCCCCCCGCGCCCCCACGCCTTTGCGTTGACTGCGGCCCCGTGCGCCTATGCGCCTTCGGCGCTTCGCGCCCCCGCGCCCCCACGCCTCTGCGCTTACGCGCCCCGTGCGCCTATGCGCCTTCGGCGCTTCGCGCCCCCGCGCCCCCACGCCTCTGCGCTTACGCGCCCCGTGCGCCTATGCGCCTTCGGCGCTTCGCGCCCCCGCGCCCCCTGTGCTTCGTGACACAGGCTTTCAGCCCTCATACAATTGTACTCATACAGTCACACACGTACATTCCTCCCAGCTCATCATATACACACCCACTCGACATTAACTCAACACAGCACGAATCAGGGCTGTAGTTCCCCTTTAATTTCCATTCCTTCCCCCCCCCCTCCTACCCTCTGGGGCCCGGAAAGATGTTCGCGCCACAGCGCGACGGATAACCGTCTCTGCGCCGGTCATTTAAGATGCATATTGGTGCAACGACTGGGCAACGACTGATCGGCCAATCACAGCGAGTTGACAATTATACTCGACGAAGTGTCCGCCGGCGCCGCGCAACGGGAGTGTGCTTCGAGCCTTCCGTGTGAATCCACGCGCGCCCGCGCAAGAATTCAGCCCGCGAACAACCACGACTACAGTGTTTGTGAATTAAGAGCGCTTGGTACCAGCTCAACTATTCCTAAACCGCCTACGACCAGTGCCCCTGAGTGACTTGTGTTGTGTGTTGCTGCCTTCAAGCCCGCGCCCCCTGCGCCCCCGCGCCCGCCTTCAGCTCCAGCCAGCTCCAGCACGATCCAGTGACCACAGCTCGGACCCCGGTAAGTTCCTTTCCACCTCCCGCCTAACAATCTTTACTCTGCCTTCTTTACTCTGCTGTATTCGGCGGTGTCTCCTGACCCGCGAGTACAAGCAATAAGATAAAACTTATTGATAATATGATCAAACCAGCGTGCAGCATGTAGGCAAACATGCAACATGCAAGCAAGCATGCAGCATGCAGGCAAGCATGCAGCATGCAGGCAAGCATGCAGCATGCAGGCAAGCATGCAGCATGCAGGCAAGCATGTAGCATGCAGGCAAGCTTGCAGCAGGCATGTTTTCTGTCACGGCTCCGGCGCTGCGAGGCTCCGGCGGTCCCACGCGAGCTTATCGTCGCAGATGGGTTTCGCTCGCCGCCGCGGCTGAAAGCCGAAGCCGAAGCCACCTGTTCCTTAGCTCGCGGGCCGTCTCGCCCTTCCGCGCCTACGCGGGATTGAATTACACTCTAGCGTAGGGCAGACAAGACTACGTGGAGTCGGTTTTGCCACGATTCGTTTCTGTCACTGACTTTTTAAGCACAAACTTACTGCTTAACGTACGTAAGTATACATCATAGTAATAATAGAAAATAAATTTATGGACATTTACAATTATACTTTATAAAACTATGACTTTTATGAAATAAAAAGACATTACGCACAGAACTAATTAATTTCATGAAATCGTATTTTTGATGTACTGTTACATTTGAGGTTTTGTCCCTTTTGGGGAAAAGGAAGAAAATCCCAAATGCAAGCTTCAGTGGGTTGTTATCAAATAAAAACATAAAATGTTCAACAGCTAGGCAGTATATTGTAAAAGAACACACACTAATATTTTGTCCAACAACAATAAAATAAAATTATAAATTTTATTTCTCTCTTATTATTCAAAAGAGGGGGTTAGTCACAATTTTTCCTTATAGTATGTGAGGTACTTATCATCTACGTTACTCCTTTTAATTTATTGGGCCGAAAATAACAAAAAAAACTATCAGTCGAAACTGACCCTAGGGTCAATCTCAAATGAAAGTCCAACAAACTTTTTAATAATTTTGCCAACTATGATTTACTGTATAA
Source organism: Scoparia ambigualis (assembly GCA_963921215.1). NCBI lineage: Eukaryota > Metazoa > Arthropoda > Insecta > Lepidoptera > Crambidae > Scoparia > Scoparia ambigualis. The sequence continues at coordinate 22,696,495 of OY992521.1, read as the reverse complement.
AGTACTCTAAACCTTATTACCAAGCTATATCACCCCCTAAAACACACTAAAATCCTAAGAGTCAAAAGTGACCAAGCGGGTTGGTGATAATTTTAATTTCAAATAAATTTTATAATACTGTTCCTACTACTGCCTAACCAGCCAGCTAATATTTCAGTCGTACGAGCTATGGTCTCGGGGGGTCGGGATAAAGCCAATACCGTTCGGAGTATGAAGTTGAAATTAAAATTAAATTACTCCATCTATAAAAATATTAAATTAAATGTTCTAATCCGTTTAACCGTATCAAAACTCTCACACGTTTAAAGCCGATACACTAGAGAACCGTGGGGTTATACCGATATAAAATTAATAATTTTGGGCGCCAGGATCTTAATGTAGACTCGAATCTGGAGACGATGTCACCATACAACTTCACACAGGTCGAACTCGCAGATCCTCAAATTTTTCACAACTTCACCAACGCTTGGTGTAGTTGGATATAACAGGAAAATAAAGCTTAAGGTGTAAAAACCCTAATTCAATAAATGTTTCAGTTTAAAAAAAACAATTATCCCCTAGTAAGGGGTAGAAAAAAAAACCGTCAACGCCTGCTCATCCGCTAGGCGGCGACAGCTCGACTGGCAGCAGGTGGCCGCTGGTACCCCGACGAAGCAGGTCTCGCGTCCAGGCTTTAGGGCCCAGCTCTAAATCCTGGCGGCGAGACGGGCCTCTCGAAGTATCGGAAATTATCAACACGGGGCCTATTTATAACACTACACGCCTAGTTCAGATCTGTTACATAAATTAGGGTCCCGCAGTCTGCTATCTGTGAATCTGGGGCTGCAACCTATCATAATCAGGGACTCGCAGCGCCATGGGTTATCAAAAGCTTCCCAACGCTGTTGCACAACTATAAACTCACACTCCAACACTAACATTTAACACCATGTTTTAATTTTAGTGTTGTTTCACATTTAACTAGTACCCAAGGCACTACACGGCTACGATATTCCAATAAACATAACTAAACAATGCCAGACTATTGTTGGATGATGCAATATCCACTTAATAAAGGGTTTTGACACGTCTGCCACATGGCCAAGAGCCTTGCGTCGCCTGGCGACAAGGCAGGATTCAGACACCATGAAATATCGATTTGCTTTCCTAGGATGACGGCTTATTATACTTAAACAATGATATTGGGATACTTACGCGCTGGGAGATTTTATCTGTGCGCGTGGCTGCCAGCGACCGGAACTTCGTTTCGGGCACGGATCCCTGTAAATAAACCACACACTTGTTGACTATATTCTCATAAGCTAATGACGCCTCAAATCCACTACCTTATTGCGACCTCAGATTAAAATAAAAGGTGACTACGACTCATGCCTACCTTAGTGAATTGATCTCAATACATCACACACCACTTCACGCCAGAGATTGAAATCCTTTCGACGACATCAGACCCGGCACTCCAATTCACCGGAAACACTCAAACCGGAATGCCATCTTATGAAATCTACTCTCAAAGTCGGGTAATATTTAACAACGCAGTTCCTTTAGAATTTTCCTTCAAACTATCAAAACGTCAAATATGACGTTTTCATCTCTCGTTCTGACACTGAAAGAATCTGTCAATTAGAAAACTATTTGAACTAGAGACAAGCTAACGTTTAGCAATCTGAATTTCGTCCTTTTTTAAATTTGGAAATCAATTCCACTCGAGTTAATACCATGTCTAAATATTAGGGAGTATTAGTTTCCTCTCTGGTAACCCCTACGGGCAGAGACAATATCCATATAAAAAATATTACTCCCGTTCGAATGTTCTAGATAAAAGTCCTTATAGAAAAAAATAGTTCTATTTCCGGATTTGCTTGAATTAAATTTAATTACTTAAAGTAATTATTATACATATTAATTTATTATGTAATTTATTATTAGAACTGTTTCGGCTATTTTTTAAAATTGAATCTTTTATGTGAAATTAAAAGCTGACAGCTACTTCGCCCCGCTACCGCTAGGCGTCGCTACGGTGGCTGTCATTTTGTCTATGGTGTTATGTCAAATACAAAACGTAAACAAAGGAACTTAATTTTCTTCAAATCCAACGCAAAGTCTTGCTAAAACTGATTTAGAAATATGTTTTAATTGAAAATGCAAGAAAAGTGTGTCTTGTAATGTGTCAGCCAAGGCTCCATGTCTTTAATGTGAAGAAAAATGGAGTTAATTCAAACAAGCTACAAGGACTAATGTTTTTTGGACATCTGATCATTCAAAAACAATGATTTCAGGTAAGTACTATTCAACCATTACGAACCTCTTTTGTAGATTAGTAAAGGCAGACTTTACAACGTAACAGTACTTACATTGATTTATTGAAGTAAAAATTGATGTTTCAATTATTTTGCAAACTGAAACTTATAATGAAACAAAAATATGGGTAACAAAACTTCGATGTAACATTATTTCAAGAAAATGTATAAAACATGACAAGAAATAACGATGAACTGTGTTTGTAGATAATTAATATTTGAGGAAATGAAATTGCGATGTAACCTAATTCTAGAATTTGTTAAATATTCTACAAAAAGTTCTGCGAATCGTTTTATGGGTAATGAAAATCGTTGAAAGGAATTGCGATAAAATGATGGATTCCCTAAAATTAAACACTTTTTACGGATTAACTCGCGTTTAATTTACTATTTACATAGTTTTTTATATTATCCTGACGTTTCGAACCCTTTACAGGGTCCGTGGCCACAGGGAGACCACGGACCCTGTAAAGGGTTCGGAAATTATAAATATATTATTATTATTCTCTTTATTTATTATACATCTTAAGTAAATATTTTTACAATATAAAATTTTATTAAAAACTTAACCTAGGTTGCCACCGGCAGCGGCAAGACCCAAGCTATCGGTGGTTAGGGCTGGAGAGTGAGGAACCTCCTCACAATACGTGCCGTGTCAAGGAGTACTGCTTCTGTATTTAGTATTATTATAACTTATATTATTAAATAGTAAATTAAACGAGAGTTAATCCGTAAAAAAGTGTTGAAATAGAATTTTTACGGATTAACTCGCGTTTAATATGAACATTTCCTTAATTTGGCAGTTAATTTTCTATCTATTATGTGATCAGTTTACATTTATCCTTCCATTGCTGAGTATAATCCTTTTTCTCGCAATTTTTCTCTTCATTACTGGTTTGTAATAACATGATGTAACTATTTAAAAAATAATAAATTATCTTTTATAGTATTAGTGTTCCTAACTGACATAGTAGTATTATTATTTTTATGAAAAAAACGGGATTTTAACCATGTATGAGTTGTTGTTTTTGAGTCCCCGATATTTTGGCGCAGTTGCCCCAATTATCTGCGCAAATAGCACAGTACTGTAATCCTATTAAATACCTTGTCAAAGTGTAAAGCATTTTCAGATACGTCAAAGTAGACAGCAGATTTATTTATTTTTCTAAAGATTTTTTTCCTTTTTTTGATGGATTTTGTTTTTGTTTCTGTGAAGTCGATAAATGTTATTTCTTTAAGTTTTGGTTATTTGATTATTAACCATCCAACCGTCATCGTTGATATTAACTTTAAAACGTCCCTTTGGTCCCAGGTTGGCGGATCCCTATATCCAGGACACAGGGTTGAAGCCAAAACACATTACATTACTGGCATTTACCTATATAAGTTCCACTACTGGGCACAGCCATTCCTACAATAGTAATGAAAGTTTAGTGTCCCTACTATCACCTCTTTATTACTTTAATCTTACTATGAATAAGTATGGGAATTTGTATAGTAAGATTAAAGTAATACTGCTCTAAGAAGGCCCCAAGGTCATAACCTATCACGTAGACCCAATGCTGGTTAGTGAGATTTTACGACCGTCATCCTACGGCAATAACCAAATAAAACGACTTAACGTGCTTTCCGAAGCACGGATATTTTTATTTCACTTATTATTTATTCAAGTCTTATGTTTCGAATAACGGCCACAAGGAGAATTAACCAATTTGCCAGAAGGGCCAATTATCAATCAATCATTTCGAAAAAAATTGACAGAATGTTTGAGGAAAAGGATCGAGGGACGGGCTTAAAAGGTGTTGATTGGATGTTTATGTTTACACATTAATTCATTGATGATTTGTGTGTTTCAAAATTTTAACACAGCGTTTAAGGGAGAAATTTTAATACATAGCCCTTTTCTGCACCATCAGGGGTTTTCGACGTAGATTTCCGAATTTTTATTTCTGAGTCTCGAGCAAAGAAATCTTTGTATTGACATTCAGAAAAATGTGCATTTCACTATGCCTTTCATAATGATATTTGTACTGTTTTGTAACTATATTTGCGAACAGACTACGGCTTCTAGTTCCTTATAAAATGTATTTTACAAAACTATGTCATTGGTCGGAAGTAGCTTAACATTTTAAATATTTATTTTAATTTAAAAAACGTATTTAAAATTTAATAGACATTAATATAAAAGCAAACAAAAATATAATGACATAGAAATCCAATCCTTTTTTTGATATTTTGTAAACGGAATAATACATAATTGTCATTTTTAAATGCTCATTATGTCAAATAATGAGCATTACATGTCGTGAAAGCTTGACCTAAATAAATAATCGTAACCATAAAATCTTCGATTCTGCTTACCGGCGCTGTAGCCTGATTTTGACATTTGGACCAGGTTGTAATACACGATTGTCGTTTTTAAATAGAAGAATATAGGCTCTTATTATATTCCGTTGTGAGCCTGCTGTAACAATGAACGTCCTTTGACTGATGATGGTGATAATAATGCTTGTTTGTCGACTCGGTCGAATAAAAAAAGACATAATTGACTACAAAATGACCAATAAAGGGTTCATGTAACTACCTATAAGAAATTTCCACAAAGTGCGCAATAAGTAAATCGAATTGAATTAAATTGAAATAATGTGTTAAAATTAACTTTTTTATAGTTTAAAATACCAATAAATTCATTGAAGCGTACGCATTGAAGCGATAAACTTTAAACTGCCAACTTATGGCTATAGTGGTGTTACAAAAAAGCGAAAAGAAGCCGATTAGTTTTGGCAATGTGCCTACGACCTAGTTATCTTGGTACAGCGAACTGGTTTAACATTTATTTTTTTATTCTAGTTCAAGCATATAGGTTGAAATCTTATTTGTTTATTTTCTTACATGCTAGAGTAATTATGATGATATTTTGAAATATACCGGTGGTCCAAGCCTGATGCATAATATGCATGTAAAATGTTATATGTATGACCTGTGAGGAACCGCCAGGAAAAAAATCAGCTGTTTTTTCACTTACTTTTCATTTTTTGATAAAATTTTAAAATGTACGGTAAAGTTTCATAAATACTTTTTTTAATTTTTTTTTATATAAGAAGGAGGGAAACGAGCAGTCGGGTCACCTGATGGAGAGCAATCACCGCCGCCCATGGACACCCGCAAAACCAGATGAGTCGCAGATGCATTGCCGACCTTCAAGAAAGGAATAGGAATTGTGAGAGGGGGGAGGGGGAAGGGGCCCCTGGAACTCTCACTGGCCGGACAAAACACAACAGCACCAAGTGCCATTATTTAACGCCGGATATTCGTGAGAGGGTGGTATTACCCCGGGCGAGCAAGCCCAATGCGTGCTGCAACGCAGCGTGGCACTACCACTCAGTGTCACTCATTTAGCACCACCCTAGGGTCACGTGTAGGGTCTCAAGGATAAACCTACGGACGCGAGTGACTTTAACCCCCATTACTTTTTTCTTAGATTGATTAAAAAATTTGTCAACTTAAAAACACGCTGTCAGGACCGGTTTATTTTCAGTAAGAGAAGACTTATTGGGTAAACACCTGCAAAAAAAATGCTATATATATATAGATATACTTAATCAATTATATCGTCAAAAAAATTATTTTGTACATCAAAGTAGAGATATCTCAAAATTTCAATAAAAATACATATATCTTGTAATCTTCTGCTGAGAACTGATTTTTTTCCTGGCGAATTCCCATGGTGAATTATTTAAAAAAAAAAATTTGTATCAGGCTTGGACCATTATGTATATTAGTTAGCGTCTTGTACAAGGTGACCAAACAGTGACGTAATAAAAGAATTTTATCAAAGAAAATTTTAACTGCGTACTTTATATTTTAAGTTAATTCAATGTATTTTGTTACATATCCTAAATGATCACTAGCTATAGCAAATTTGGTCAAGTCGTCAACGTTTTTTGGGACCCTTATGTTCTTAGCGAAAATGTCGACCGAGAGGAGAGGCCGGTTTATGTGTGGCTCTCCTCCGGATGTTATGGGAAGTTTGCCCACTGAAACACCGATGTGTTCATAGTGGCGTTACCGCTGGCAATTTGCTGGTAAGCAATCAACTCACAATAACATAACGATTTCGAACTAGAAATGAATTTTAATTTTGGATGAATAGAATTTTCTTTACTTTTTTAAAGTCATGAACTTAAAAGTTCATGCGTCCGAATGAATCATGTGTAGGATAGTAAAGTCAGCATCAAAAGTAACTGAACGAAAACAAGGTGGCAAAAGTAATAGTTACGTGTAAGTGTCTTTGCATACTCATCATTTAACATTTCAGAATTATATGACATTTTTTGTGTTCATAATTATAACTTCTCTGTAATTACCTATAGTGACGGTCATGTACCTTTTGACTCAACAGCTATGTCAGAAAGTTCTGGTCATTTCAACCGTAACAATCATTTGAAAATTTCATACGCTAAGCTACTTTGGATGCTGATTGTACCTACATAACATTAATTGACAGATGCTTTTGCTCTCAGTCTTAGAAAAATAACTAAAGCACGCTCAGCAGACATCTTACTATTTGAAACAAAACATCGAATAGAAAACTTGTCTTAAAAAAAGATATTTGCTATTCTCTCGGTTAAGCTACTTGAGACCGGGGCGTGGAAGCCTGGACGATCAATTCTGGCAGACTGCCCGCGTTCCTAGTTATTTCGCTTAATCCCGCGGGACCCTGATACTCCACTCTGTTTTTAAAGTTGAATTTAAGGAGTAACCACCATGCTTTTACAATGTTCAACAATTTCAAAGGACCTCTCTACTTGCAGATATATAAAAGATAACTTTTCAAACTTGTATTAGTGTTCAAGTACGCTAACTATTCCAACCCCAAAAATTTTAATCCCTATTGACACACGTAAAGAAGGGCAATTCCAAAAAATGTAATATGTTATTCTTAATTAGACAGTCTTTAGAGACTAGCTGAAAACCCCTTTGGCTATTGGTGTGTAATTAAAATGGTCGGTCTAAAACTCGTCAGCAACAATAGGACTCTTCAAAATAAATATCCCGTTCCGAACGAAGGGAGACCTTTCGGATCGGAAACAGTAACGCCCCTCGGGACTAAATGGAATAGAGGAGCGGGCGCGCTGCCAAAACCGATCGCGTATGTTCTTTATTGCTGGCTTACTGGCGGAGATTTCATTGAATCTAAACACTTCATAACAAATTGTGGTGCTCTCATGCCCCCAAAAAGTGTTTAGACGTAGTGTAGCCTGAAGCTCTAACATTTTACTAAACTTTTTAATTTACCAGCTAGTACTACTTGAACCCTGTTTAGAAGTCACACAATCTGATTTTTATTTTTATTTTTGTGTTATGTATGTATTTATCTATGTATGTGTTTATGTATGTATTGTATGTATATTAGTATTTTGCAGTATTTATGTAAGTAATTTAATTAGTATTTATGTAAGCCCTGTATATTCATTTGTTATGCTGTTTGTAATTGTTGTTATAAATCTAACTGTATTTAATATCGCCCAACTTCAAGTCTCCCACATCCTTACCGGTTGACTGGGAGAGAATGCCTTGTGGCGTTAAGTCCGCCTTTTGCTGTTTAAGCAATGAAGATTAAATAAATAAATAAATAAATAAATAAAATAAATAAATAAAATAAATAAAACGAAAATTTTGACCGTGTCGCGTACCGGTGAAAGAACACTACCAACCCTTCTCTTCCCTTGGGTGTCGTAAAAGGCGACTAACGGACTAAAGACTGCACATACATCCAAAAGCATAGAGCGTCGATGGGCTTACCACCTGTCACGCTGAGTTCATGTGCAGTCGCTATTTGGTAAAAAGTGAACTATGGTAGGGGACTGCTTTTGCTGTCCTCGTTGCCTAGTCTCTGAATAACCCTTCGAGGATAATAGTCGTGATTATATGTATGTATGTAAAACATTTTTTTTTTAACCTTTTTACAAAAATACCAAACTAAAAAGTACCTACGTCTGATTTGTACAGTACTTTTGTTTTTGATCGCTAATATGTATCTCTGCCCTTCCTTGCTGAGTTTCTTGCCGGTTCTTCTCGGTTAGGACTTACGAAGCGATGGCATAGCGACATTCATAAGCGCTCAATTATTGTAGCCTAAATTGAATAAATTATATTGAATTATGATTTTTATTATAATTTTATCAACCAAGAGTGGCTATATTATCTTCATATTTCCCATTATTATTATTGTAGCGAAGACTTAATTTCAATGATGGAAGCCATTGCCCAATATTGGGACATTAATAAGCTAATTGGTTTTACTTACTTTCAAATGAAAATATTTTTGAGATCAAGACTGATTTACAGCATAACAGTTACTTTCTTCTAACGCAGAACTTATGATAGCAATGGGATCATAAGATGCTTTACGAAGGGCAACAGCCCCGTGGCTGTGTAAATATTCGTCTGCAATTCCCTAAGAAACTGTTTTCTTCTTTTTTGTCGGAAGTCATTGGAAGTAACAGCTGGCTAGAAAAATGTACGGGCTTTTGAGGCATAGGCTACTAAACCGGTAAACTTATTCTCTAAAGAAATGGGGGGTGAAGAATAACAGTATTTGAAAATTAACTTCATGGCTCTTGTCTTGCAGATATAAATCACTATTTAATTATAAACCGTTTTAAGCCATTGAAAGTAAAATTCAACCGTTAAGATTCGTTCAATACATTCTCTCCAGATTAGGAGCCGTAACACCCATCTTACTTGCAAACGAGACCAACAGCTTAATGAGACTTAATAAATTACAAGACTTCCGAAACTTCGTTAATTATGAAGCTACTAGTGACATCCCGGGCCATCTCGAATCAATATTGGGGAGGAATCTTCAACACTGTTACAGGGTGAAAAAAGACCCATTTCGAAGCTGAAATATATGCATAATATACATGAAAACAAGTGACATAGAGCAGAAATAATTGCTGGGAAACCACTTTTATTTTAAGATATTGTAGAACAGCTGTTTTCTGCAGAACGAAATGCAATGCGCAATGTATGAAAGAGTCAGGTGATAGCCGGGTGATGGTTTCTGTTGAATAAAGTTTAGTAGGTAACTATTACATTAAAATAGTAATAGAAAAGAACTAAAAAAAGTATTGCAACTTTGACACTTGATATCTTCGTAACTATACGGTTCCCAGGTATGGTCCAGTACCGAAAAATGTTCGTAATCATGATCTTATAATGCATGGCTTTCGGCTTCGTTATGGGTATTATTACACCCTGTATAATTCAATACTGCTACTTAATGAGTTACGATAGGATGATTTACAACTATTATTTAGCATTATAATATATCCACTATTATTAGTTTATTTGTTTATAACCCGATCTATTTGGTAATCATTAGATAGTCTACTCGAGCTGTACAAAAGTTTTTAACAAAACACAACATTTATTAAAAGTTGCAACATATTTAGACCAAATAGGACTATCGAAAATAGCAAAAAATACTTCAATGATATAAGGAATTAAGACAATACTGTGTGCCGGTAATAAAGAAAGATACTCCACAATCGGTTCTGGCATTGAGCCCAATTCCCTAAAAAAAACGTGTAACATGCATTATGGGGCAGAGGGACTGCTCTAAAATAAAGCATCTAGATTGTATACAGATCACGGTAATTCAGTATAACTAGTTATAGTAGAGGATCCGAGTATACAACGACCTTCACCGAGCCGGTTAATGGATGAAAAATATTTTATATAAAATTTAATGTATTAAAAAACATATTCCGAGTGGGTTGGCTGAAAAATTTCGGTCCAGTATATTTTATGATTAATTAAATATTTAAAAATACTTTTTTTTTAAATATTGCACTTGTTTCTATAATAGATAAATTACATAGGTACCAATCGAAAGTACGTTTGGTTGACTATTTTTTTCCTGTCATAACATTGGGTAGGCAGGTGTAAACAGGCAAGTCAATATTAGTAATTTGCAACCGTCTGGTAAAATAAATAAAATTTATGTTTATATATGGATAAGGTAAGACAAACACACACACACCAAACCAGTGCAATGCAAAAAAAAAATTTTTTATATTAATTTAATCATTAAAGGTACTGGACTGAAATTCTTCAGCCAACCCACTCGCGATATATTATTTAACATATTAAATTTGATATAAAATACTTTTCATCCATTAGCCTTCCCGGTGAAGGTCGTTCTATACTCGGATCTTAGACTATTACTGTTAGGTATGATAGCTAAGGTGTTCGGTTTGCAATCTGGCCAGTTAAGCAACTTTTGCAATGCCGGGTCACTGGATGGGTTAGGAATTAAAAATATCTCAAGCTTCTTTGTGTTCCGGAAGGATTCCATGCCTTACCGGGGTATCTTTCTTTATAACCGGCACACAGTATTGTCTTAATTCCTTAAATCATTGAAGTATTTTTTGCCATTTTCAATATTCATATTTGGTCTAAAGGTTGTTCAATGATGACCATTAAGACAATAATTATGTTGAAACTACTTTTGAAATAAGACAAAGTTTGCTTGTACCGATTGGTAAAATCTTCTGACAATAAACTTTTAAGACTGCCAAATCACAAAACACTTTGCACTGTACTCAGTACCGAATCATACCGTCAAGCGCTGATAATCAAGACTGTCACAATTTTTTATTGGAAATAAGCACGAAAAGTTCAATAGTGTATCTGACAGCCTTCACTGCGTCTATAATCCAAGATAAAAAATTAATGTAGAAAATATGTAGTAAGTTTATTTATTGATTGTGAAGAAGTATGAGGTACGCTTGTTGGTATAAAGTTAGGCTTAGGCGTTAGGCTTAAAACACCTCCAAAATTACGAATTTAAATATCATGTCTCATTCCCGACATAGCGAAAGCTGCTTCATTTACTCGCACAGCTTAAAAAAATATTACGAACAAAAAACCTTTATCTACAAACCCTTCTGTGTTTCCTCTTTTTCTGTACGTAGTTACTGACTCTATTAAGTCCCGTGGGACCGTACTGCTTTCGATCAGAGAGGCTTCGCTTTGTTTGATACGGGATATTTAGTTGCAAGGACGCAATCGTTACTGATAGATTCCACTACTCAGTTTAGATAGACAACTAGTCAATGTTAGTTTATGGCTGCAACTGTTATACGTTATGAAAATATGAAAATTGTGTCAGTCTTCATTTCAACAGCTTTAAGCGTTTATCCGATATTATACTTTGTACTTTTACATAAAACTGTGTTGAGCTCGATTGTGGAGCTTGGGCTTGGGCTTGCGATCTTGCTTGCTAAGCCACTTTCGCAATGCCGGGTCGCTGGATGGGTGACCAAAATTTAAAAACATCTCGAGCTCCTCCGTGCTTCGGAAGGCACGTTAAGCCGTTGTTCCCGGTTGCTGTCGTAAGATGGCAGTCGTTAAAACCCACCAACCCGCCAGCGTGGTGGGTTATGACCCAATATCCTCACGTGCTATTGTCCACATGGGAGGCCTGTGCCCAGCAGTGGGACGTTTGTAGGCTGATGATGATGATGATGTGTTGACTAATTTCGATTTATGAGTTGTTGATAAGTATAGCAGTGGCCGCGGATCGTGCTCAGTGGCCGCGGATCGTGCTCAGTGGCGTGTTCTTGGAGAGGCCTATGTCGAGCAGTGGACGAGTATAGGCTGATGATAATGATGATGATGATAAGTATAGCAATACAATATTTCACAGGAATTCGAAAGTAATTGTAAACTTCAGAGAATGTTTTAACAAAACACTAGCAAGTACGAGATTTAGAGGTACTTTAGTAACAACTTGATAAACTTAGCGTTTGCTGTGAAAATTTGTTACAATATGGAATACATTCACATAATCACGACTATTATCACCGACGGGTTAGTCAATGGCTAGGCAATGAGGACAGCAAAAGCAGTCCTCTAACATAGTCCACATTTCACCATCATATATATGCAGTCTTTAGTCCGTTAGTCGCCTTTTACGACAACCAAGGGAAGAGAGGGGGTGGTAGTATTCTTCTACCGCTAAGTACGCGACACACATAACCGCTAGAGCGCGAATAGTCCCAAATGGAACCATTAAAATTTTACACCGGCTTTCTAAATTAATTTATTAAAATTTTTAGAGGCCTAGTGCAAAGTTGGCTCTATTTTTAAGGCATTCGGAACGAATTCCTTGTCCTGTCTTTCTGTGGCAACAATAAAAAGTGTCAGAGAATCAGACACAATAAATATTGAAATACCTACGTCATTATTCTAAGTGAAATTGTCGGCGCGCTTTAGCGGAACACGGGTATATGGAATTATATCTCTACTAAATTTCCCAGGCCCTCGTGATTGGAGGAGATAGATCTAACTTTAGAAACATCGATTCCGTAATGCCGCAGGGATCACACCTGGAACCTCTTTTCTATATTTCTCTACGACATTTATTTATACATGAAATATTCTATATTGACAAAGCATGCCAACAATAATAAATGCCATAAAAGATTGTTATTAAGGCAGGATATAAGTCAATGACTTAGTTATATTAACAAAATATTATTGAATATGAACAAGTTAAATCATCTCTTTTAGTCAGTTTGATATTATTTACTAACTAAGCAATACACAGTTGCAACCATGACATCACATTAGCCAAAACTAAAACTTTATGTTATTTCTAAGTTCTCTTTCAATCACCAGATTGAAGTAATAACAAATAAGGCTCTCGAGTAACAAGGGTTTATTTTATTAAACCCTTGTTGGTTTATTTTATTATGCGCATAATTCCCCATTCTGTAATAGGGCATGCATCCAAAGTGTTTATTTTGTTTGTGTCTGGAACGTCCTCGAATTCCGATCTTAAATACACAATCGTGTCCTACAAATACAGTACACTGTAATAAAATAGAAAACAAAACAGAAACGATTTTTTTTCCTTTTTCACGAGTTCTTAGTGACGACAAACCGTGACAAAAAAGAATTATTCATATTCATAATTAGAGAAGACACTATTCTTCTTTTTAATCAGACACTTGGCAGAGTAGTCGTGGTTTTGAGCGGGTTTGGTCACGGAGAAGTACTTAATATCTTTAAATTAATTCGTTTTTACTTTGATATCGCATTACCGTTTCGCGTAGCGGTGAAAGAATACTACCCACCCCTCTCTTCCTTTGGGTGTCGTAAAAGGCGACTAACGGACTAAAGACTGCACATACATCCAACAGTATAGAACGGCGATGGGCTCACCACCTGTCACGATGAGCACATTTTCAGTCTTTATTTGTCGAAAAGTGGACTATGGTAGAGGACTGATTTTGCTGTTCTCATTGCCTAGTCTCTGACTAACCCTTTGGGGATAACAGTCGTGATTATATGTATGTATGTATAATAATTATTAATAGAGCAAAACAGTTCATTAGTGTGACCTTATTGCCAATTCTGTACAGAGATTGGAGGCAAGTTCTGCGACAGATTAACCTGTATGCGGATGGCGAAGTTAGTAGCTTTGGGAGCATTCATGTAAAGGCTTTGTTTTGGCCATCTGCGACTTAGTCGTTAATTCATGTTCGAATTTTTAAGTATCACCGCGAAATATGAAAAGCGTTGCGTCCACACATCCTTTCCTAACATCCCTTTCCTTCGCGAGGAAGCTCCGCCGCCAATCAACGACCCGACGGGCGCCTGCGACGGACAGAGCCCTCTGCATTTCTCTCGAGTACTAAAAAAGTAACGTTTTGAAAAGACACCGCAAACGCGCCGCTCCCGAAAATAATCATAAAATCAGCTCAAATTTCAATTACTAATAATCATAATAACCCGCTCATTAAGTCAAACTGCCCGCGAAGAGAATGTGTGTGCAAAAGAAAGAGGAGATCAGCCCAGGCCATTGCTGGTCGGGTCATCTGCAGCTCCAGAGTTTGGTGAGTACTTTTCTTGTCTGTTTCCTTTCTACTCCCGATTCTAAAACGGACAAGACTTCCATCCTGACTACCTACGACGCAGCGCTGTTCTTTTCTACGTACAATTCTAAATAAGTAATAGGTAATTACTCAATTATTCAGCCGCACGCCACAACAGGCTTATTTTGTAATATGAAATGAGACTAGATACTGAACTAGCTAGCTGCTTATTTTATTATAATACTAGTGGCTTCTTTTACTATTTTAAAATTATTATTTTTCATATTTTGCTGAACGCCGCGGTAGTTGAGATGTAAAAATCGTCGCTCGTATTGCGGAAGGTCAAGGGTATGTATGAGGGTTTAAGTTTGTATTTTTTTATTCCTTCTGCAAGGGTTGATAAGGTTGTAGTTAAAATAGCATGAAAGTTTTTTCTGGAGACTGAAAACTGCATAGGTAGAACTTAGAATGGCAATAAAAACGTTCGTTGTTAAAACAATAATACTTTACCTTCTCTTTAAACACAGATATGCCTATAGTCTGCTTATATTTAATAAAAAGACATATTATATGTATATAGTTATTTTTTATTGTTTATAAGTACAGGCAACAGAAACATTTAAGAAGATGAAAAAACAAAAAAACGTAATAAAATAACTAAGTACAAGTGGTAAAAGTACACAAAATCAGCAAGGGTGTTAAAATTATCAAAAGGTCGAACAGAAAAAAAATCAAAGACTAGTTGAAATTAGTATGAAATTCTACAAAAACCACAACTCCAATATTTTGCAAGAACGGGTACTTTAAAAGTAAATTAATAACAGAATTCAAATGACCACCTTAAATATTTTCCATGCTAGCACAGAGCTTTACCTACTAATTTCAAATCCATTAACTTTAATGATTTATTCGTTATTTTTATAAAAAACTAACGATGTTATTAGTAATACAAATTATAAAATGAGGGACACAGTTTAATATAAATTGCTTACTGCGACATTATTTATAATAATATTTACATCTAGAAGTAGAAAAATCGTCTTTTTAAATTTTATGGAAATTAGATTAATTAGTTTATAATTAGTTTATAATGTGTCCTAATTAGTTTTTAAATCGACTAAACTTTAAAAAAACTTTTTAAAAGATTTCTTTCTAAAAGTTTCAAATAATAGTGCTACTAAAAGAAACTAACAATCTTTCAAGATATCCTATCAACGCCCCGTAGGTTAATGATTATCAGGCCTGTTTTTCACATATCCCAAACAATATACAAAGGACAATATTCCTTTCAAAGAAAATCTTTAGAAGAATTAATTAGGTAATTGGAACTTGATTTCTGTCTTTTAATTAACGAAATTGCTGCTTCACAGAAAATTCGGAAACTAAGTATGAAGCATTACTTACACCCGTATTTATAAAGAAGTAATTACTTGTTGCTAAGTAATTTTTCAATTAAGTCATTACTTAAGGTTAGAATTCTTAATTACAAAATCTCATTCTATAGTTAAGTGAAACACGTTACTTACTGCAAATATCCAAGTAATACTTTCGCTAGATGGTTATTTCTGTGTGGCAACACTTCGTGACTGTGTTTCCTTTTATGGAAAGGCAAAGATAAGGTCTAGATTACTTTTACAGAATCTTGCAATAATATCTTTGATATTACTTTTTATTATATTTATAACAATGATGTATAATGGTGTATAAAGTAGTTTACATTATAAAAAGTACATGATTGTCATTTAATTTTGTCGGTACAAAAGAATGAATACTTGGAGAAACAAAACCTTTGACATGATATAACCCTACTAAATTTAATTTTTACTTTTACCCTCAGAATAATGCTTTTACCCATACAATAATAACTAATATTATAACCCTTCGAGTGGCAAACGCCATTTCGCATTTGTCGGACATGTGCATTTGTCCCGCTCCGGGATGACATTTTTAGGCACTCATGTGCATTTGTCCCGCTCCGGGACGATGACGTAGTGCGTCGGTTTTGGCTGAATAAATGTAAACAAAACAGGTTCTGCACTCTTTTAACTCACACGAACGTTAGATCATAAAACAGAGACAGACTATGGGTTAACAGAAATTGGCAACGACAGAGATAGTTGCTTATAAAAGTGTCTCGCTCTCGACGCGCTCGACTCGCGTTGTTTACGTCCGGCTGGTGTGTAAAGCTAGAATTGTAAAAAAATATATGCGCATGTATCTTTTTGTTACTTGAAGTTTTAGAATAACATATTAGCTTTGTATTTAATAGTAAGGTATTAACTAAAATAATATAATTTTATAATTATAAGAGTTTTTGTACCAAAATTCGGCATTAATCTTACGGCCATATTTGCACTACGATGCTGTTTTGATTATATATTTTTTTAATTTTATTTCCTTAAAATTTTTATTTTCATTACAAAAATGCAACTTTATGGTATAGGTTTCATATAAAAAATCTGTAAAATTACAGTTTTTTGAAATCTAAAGGGTAAGGCAATTAAATAATACACATAAACCCACTATTTTCAAAATGGCGTCCTACCCTTAATATTTTTCCAAAATGTCCCGGAGCGGGACATCTGCCACTCGAAGGGAAGTCCAAATGAGACTCGTTTAGTGCCCTATTTATTCAAACCCTCAGGACGGCTTCGTCATTTTCTTAAACTTGACACTTTCCTAACTTGTCTCATTTTTAACTCGGCTCTTTCTTAGTTGGTCTCTTTTGCAAAGTTGACACTTTTCCAACTCGTCACCCCTCCGGACGACTTCGTCATTTTCTCTTAAACTTGACACTTTCCTAACTGGTCCCATTTTTAACTAGGCTTTTTCTTAGTTGGTCTCTTTCTCAAATAAGCCATAAACATTGAAAGAAAAGAGACAAAATAAGTTGTTAAAAACGTCAAATGTAAAGCGAAAAAAAAAACCGGGCACCATTTAAGGAGGCTAGGACCAAAACCACAACATAATATACAGTAAGGCAGAAATTTAAAAAAAAAAAACTTATTAAATTATTCTCACAATATACTTTAGCAGTATTTTTAAGTAGATATTTAGTAAATATTGCCCGTGTACACACGGCGTCAGATCAACCTACCCAAAACTGTCAAATTTCTACAATCAATTTTGAACTTTATTGTTTGGTTTTAAGGATCAATATTCATTGGAGAAATTTGACAGTTTAGGGTAGGTTGATCTGACGCCGTGTGTACATGGCAAGAGTTTAAAGCAAAAAGCTGCAGGTCGTTCAGCAAAACTTGTTATATTTTCAGATTCAAAAAATTACAGGATATGTGTGGTGCAAAATGTGCAAATATGTTTCATAGTAACATATTTATAGAATAAGGTGTGGTTTTGAATCAATTTCGAAAATATTTATTATAATTCAGGTTTTGAATAAAACTTTGGTATTTAAACATCGTTTTACTATGGAAAAAGTGCTATTTTGAATTCATTATATGCCGTCACGTGTTTTTTAGTTAGAAAGGTTATATACATTCATTTCTATCAGTCAAATCTATATTATTACTACTTAAATTACTACTTTATTTTTTTCATGTAGGTACCTATACTTCAACGGAAAAAGTATTTTATAACTTTTCAATTACTTTAATTACTTTATGAGAGTATTTGTTTATTTTCTCATAGATCAGGGAAATACTAGTACGTGAGCAGTCTACGGCGCAGTGAGTAAATGGAAACAAATCGGAATGTTTTTGCTCTAGTCATACTTGTTCAAAGTTTTGTTTATCATCTTTCTAAAGGCAGGAATAAACAATACATGGCCCATTTTTTTTAGTCCGCCTGGCTAGCTGTAATTTTATATAATTTTGTCACAATCGGTATCTTGAAGAGAGTTTCTACGTTAAGCTTTATCATCGGTAAGATGAAGGCCAACAGCGTCTTCGATATCAAATAAAAAAAGAAAAAGTTCCGCTTACTTCGGAAGTAGAAGATTTGTGTAAAAGTGTTAAAACACAATTTTAATCAGAAGTGGTTTGACTTCCTAAGCTAGGTATTAATTGGCAAACTTTGACTCTGGCATTTCGCCGGCCGCTCGCTTCGCTCGCTCGTTGGTCACAAATCAAATCTAATGTTATATCCAAGCGGGTGCTGGTGACTACTCGTGAGTTTCAAAACGTACAGTAATTGTAATATGCTTTGTTTTTACAACCAAGCTTTGTAATAACGTTTGACTTTAGATAACATTGCCACTGTGCACAGTGACTCATTCATAGGCCATGAATCCAAAAAAGTCGCTTGCGCCTACCGATTTCAAACTATTGATAAAGGATTCATTAGTAAACTACTCTTTAAAAACTGTTATTAGTAATCAGATTATAGCATGCAAATTTCAGCTGCCTGACTCTGTCCGTTCTTAGGTTTCAGGGGTATCAAAGTGTAGGTGTCCACAGAAAAAATTAAAAACGATTTTTTAGCCCTAGTTCCTATGTTGTTTTAGGTACATTTTTAAAAGGTTCAGTAACGAGAATGATTGTTTTCGACATTTGGCATTCTGCAGAGGGCAGAATTAAGAAAAAATCGCAATATACTCTCAACAATTTGCTTGACACGTCGTGTCTTCGAAACAACTTGGACAGTATTGATTTGACGTCATTAAATAACAAAATTGGAAATATTTAAAAAAGAATTTCGCATTACTGGAAGAAATCTAATCGTACAAAATTAAATCTACTAGAAAAGTACTCAAACTGGCTTTGTGTAACCGAAAATTTTGCACCTTAAGCAATTTAGACGCGATCATATGCCAAAAATGAATCGTGTTTTGACCAATACAGATTCAATTAACATGCTTCTTCATGCAGCGACTGCATTCCTTTGGTTCACTGTTTTATGTTAGTCAAGGTTATACAAAATTGTAACAGTTCAACCATACAAAACCACACGATAGCTTATGTCGTACTCCCAACTTAAGGCACTAAGCGAAACAGGTGAGCACGTCGCCGCTCTGAGATGATTTACAAAATTAAATTCGGTGTAAGATGCCGTAACGGTTACAGGAGGGAAATTGGCTTTGTGGCCTGGTTTAAATGTTGCTTAACTACTTGGTTAGAGGCATGTCTTGTTACAAATCGGTATGGTTAGTTTTTTTCTAATGAATGCGACTTAAAGCCCAGTATATAATATAGAAAATTCATGGTTTTTAATGACTTACCTAATTGAAAGAACAAGTCTTAGTAGTCACCTCATACTTTATGACAGCTCTTTAAAAACAATACTAAATGTTTTTTGTAGGAATCCTTAATGTGACTTTTTAGACCCTTGATGGTGAAAAAGTATAATCACCGGAACACATGTGCTTCGTGGTACTTATTTGACGTGCCTCTCATTAATTTCAGAAAATTAATCGGAGGAGAGAACAAAAAAAAATGCTGCTTACCAATAAAGAGTTACGAAACAAAAAAGGCTGGTTTCAAATGTTCAAGAAACAGTGCAGTAACAATCAGAATAACTTGACACTGGCTAAATGTGCTGATCGCACGAAGCCATTAATGAAGAGAAAAAAAACAATCAGAATTGTGTTTTTCGTTGAAATATAAACTTGGTCATTAACAAAATAAAGACATCGGATGAAAATGTTTACTAGAAAAAAAAAAAAAAAAGAGAGAGAAAAAAGAGCAGTGGACCGGCAATCCAAAGGTCATGGGTTCGAATCCCATTCGAGCTTCCTGAGACTGAATGATTTTTTTTCTAGTAAGTAAACATTTTATCCTTAGAATAATAACGCTATAGAAAGATAGTCTTCATACAAGCGCTCTGTCAAAAATGAAGCACTAAACCGATTCACACACGCGTGACGTGCGCGCATGGCCGTGATCTGCTGTCTCTTTCCAATTCTATGAATATGAAAGAGACAGCACTGCGGCAGCCGCTGCTACCGAGGCTTTAACTTAGAGAATCACACTGCAGTACGTTTATATTTTGACCTAATTAACTACAAGATACTATGAAATACTGAAAGCTTACCTGTGAAAAGTGATGTTATTACACTTCTTTTGTTTTTCAGATGTGTTGTGACACAATTTAACTGCACAAACCGTAATTTTTTTTTTGTTTTCGCGAGACACGTTCGGCGCGCTGTGACATTGAACACTACGGAGCGGTCCGGCGTTTGGTGCCATTTCTGGCTCCAATCAATGTGCTTCAAAATAGGCGCGCGAACTTGGTTTCTATAGCGTTATTATTCTAAGATTTTATCCTATATCTATATAGCATTGTGAACGCAAAATTTCAACAATGGAGATAAAATAAAGACATCCTACAAACTGCTAGATACACGTCTTCGTAGATTAGCGTTTTCTGATCTTATGAAATAAATGGAGGGCAAACAATTTACCTGTTCCTTAGTTTAATGAGAAAATCTCCGTGAATCTACATAACAAACTTTCCACACGTCTCATCGTTGGTCTGCTGGCGAGGACGGCGGTGCCCTTGACGTTTCAGGTGAGTTGTCTGTTTTAAAATCGTCACGTCTTTGATTAAAGCGACTGGATACAAAGTTATATTGTTAATTTTGAGGAAAAGTCGTCGGAAACTGTTGTTGACGCGTTGTTTTTTTTAACTGCGAGAAGCTTCGTCCTTCTCTTTCAAAATTTAGATTTAAATATTTTTTTCAGGTTAGGCTACAATAATTGAGCGCTTAGGAATGTCGCTGCGCCATCGGTTTTTAAATCTATAGGGCTGGAGTCCTTGTACTAAGAAAAACCGGCAAGAAACTCACCAAGGACATTCCTTTGCCCCCCCCCCCCCCCCCCCTAACATAGAACGACGCTTTACATTACAAAAATAACATCATCATCATCATCAGCCTATAAACGTCCCATTGCTGGGCACAGGCCTCCCACCTAGACAATAATAGCACGTGGGGATATTGGGCCATAGCCCACCACGCTAGCCCAATGCGAGTTGGTGGGTTTATCGACTGTCATCTTACGACAACAACGGGGACCAAACGGCTTAACGTGCCTTCTGAAGCACGGAGGAGAACAAAAATTAAAAATATAATAGTTTATTACTCGTCACAAATAAGGTTATACAATTTATGGGTAGCTATATTATATTACAAACCTAAGGATGTGAGAGTCTGGTGCCTGAAATTGGTATAGCAATACCTGTAATACAGGTCACCAGGCTCCGCCCATCGGAACTAAAACACGTATAGTTTAACCCGTGAGAAGGCGCGCCTTTTTTGTAAGGCGCGCGCGAGTAAATTGCTCACAACATTTTAAATGGTTCTATTTAGTTTATTATAACATGATTTAATTATTAAACTATTGATATAAACAAAAGAATATATATTAGTATGAAAATAACAGTTTTAAGATGCACTGCAACTTTCATCGCAAGTAAAAAAATATCTTAACTTTGGCCCTTAGCTTTTTGGAGGCTTTGAAAAAAAAAACAATATAAAAATAAGAATAAAAAGAAATCGAAAAATTTATTCTTCAATGAGATCCTGGTGAGTTTGTCTTTGGATTTACATACAAAGAAAAAAGAGAATCCATAAGAAAAATACATCTATATTATTTAGTTAAGGAAAAAAATACTTACGCGGATGGGCGCGTGATGAGCAAAATGCCGTGAGATGGTGCACAGTCTTCAGAACCACTTCCCTACGCGACCGCCGCGGCACCGAGCGGCGTATGAGTAGCGTCAGGGGAGAGGGGTTGAATAGTTGGGAAGGTACCTACACGCTAGAGATACAACGGTGTCAGTATCACAAAAAAATATCACTTTTAAATTTTGCGTGAGCAAAATGCTCATAGCGCGCCTTCTCACGGGTTAAATAAGTCTTATTTAGATAGCCACATGAATATCAAGCAATAACAAAATATTGGACAAAAGCACGTCACACTCATTGTTTTGAGTGTTGAGTGCTTTAATCACCATTCTATTACGTTAACTAACACGAGAATTTGGCATTCACCTATCCAAGTGACAAGAAGTAACTTGAAATTTAGCCACACAATTTCTCTTTAACTTATTTGATCAAATGGTAAACTCGCACAACGCCATTCAGATTCCAAACTTTTTATCGAACACAGAGTTAGTCAAGCAGCAGCACACAAAACGCACAATACAGTTGGAGAGAACTTCGTTTACCAAATTGACCCGTACTTAGGATCGAACTCGAGAGTATTAGAATGGTAATTCAAGGCTCTGCATGATGACTACGACGCTACGATTGGCATAATGGTAAACGTTGACACTTTAGTTGATCACAAAGTAATTCTTCGGTAACAATCACAACTACTAGACGATTACTAATCTATTCTACTTTTGATTCTGTACAAACTAATTTCAGATTTCGAGCTTTGTAATTGACATTATTGTAGTTAGAGTACCTAATAGGTAGAGTAGGTACAGTAATACTAAGTATTTGACTTTGATATTTTTCGTGTTTCGACTGCCGCCGTTTAGTAAATTGATGTCTATCCAAGTTTTCGTATGTATATACTATCACTTACGTTGATTTATTGGGCCGTGACGTGACGTAACATAAGGGAAACCTTCTCTTAGATGATTTTGTGTTTTTAACATTTGGTCAAGGTAATGGTTACAAACATATATGAAACTGATTTTCATTAAAATTTTGACTAAAAAACATAAGCATCAAGCACTGACAAATTTCGACGGGTGAAAACCAGACCTTGGTAGCCAAGTGGTTAAGGCAGCCGCCCGGAATGCAGAAGGTGCGTGGTTCGATTCCCGCCTGAGGTTCACGTCTTTTTTCAGTGTTTAAAATTTTACTTAAGTATATTTAAGCGTTAATAAAACACTAAAATATATGAAAATCATTAATCTGATTTTCGTTTCCAAATATGTTTGAAACCATTACCTTGAAATGTTTTATAAAATTCATAAATTGTTTTGGTTTCATACAAGTACTGATGGGGTTGTAAAATGTTTAAAATGCATCTTAGCGTGGTGAAAAAATAGGGAATTTTCTAATATTCTGAAATTTTAAAAGGAAGTAAGAAACACTCTTGCTAAGTTTCTTACCGATTCTTGTCAGTACAATGTCTCCCGCTATTGACTCACGAACTTGGGTAATGTCTGTCATTATGTTGTTTGTCGTCGTTATAATATTTTTACCCTAATCTAATGTTAAGTGACGATAACTCTGTAAGTCACTAACTCAGTAGCTCACTTCACATGGAAGCCTCACTACGGAGGAACTGGCTATCTTATATCTAGTTATTAAATCAATATAAAGTGAAAAAATAATGTGTAATAAACAAAATGGAAATAAATTATTAAGAATAGCATTTTTTCAAGATTTTTCGTTTTTCTTTTATTATTAAAGTGGAGTGCCAATAACACAATAATGTCACTAACATTGTTGTTAGGGCAATAGACTTAAATTAGATATTGGTAGCTAGCCAAAGGAACTTAAAAAAGTCTTACCAATAACTTGCAGAGTATAAAAATGTACAAATGTACAACGCAAACAACTATGAAAATAAACCTGGACACGCGTCTCACGCGTTTAAGGGGATACTGCACGAAATTGTGAAAATTTACGTTTAATTTTTTTTTAAGTTACTTGTACTATGCGCTGAGTTAGTTAAATACATTAAAAGAACTTACCTAAGTTAGCCTGATCATTGCGCAAGGTGTGGCCTTATTGAAATTTGAAACAAATCGTTAAAACAATAACAAACGATACATAAATCTAATGACTCTTAAAAACATTTTTTATCGACAACTTTTTTATGCATGAAACAATAATTCTTACATATTGATAATCCGCAGGTCACCCCCATCTTAAAAAAGTAAGCGCGTGATAGTTTTGTACATTTCGTAGAATAAAAACATTGCTCTAATCAAATTACTAGGTCTGAAACTTCAAAGCAGAATTGTTCTAATTTTAAATATCGATATGATTGATTTTGCTTTAAAGTTCATTAATTTGTCAGTTATGTCAGTTTTTGCGATCGCGCGGCCCCCCTTAACCAGTAAGCCACAGGGGCGGATAAGACACAAAAGTAAAATAAAAGCCGTCACTAAACATTGTTCAATTCTAAAATGCAAAGTAAGTGTAAGCAAATGCCAAGGAATACAATTTAAGAGGACAAACAAACAAAAGTGATCTTTATTTCCATTTCCAGCGCACGTGGTTTGGTGCTGGCGGTGCATAAGTTTTAAAACTTTACCTCCGAAGATGGATTTCATATTGTACGCGGTGAACGACCTCGCTTATTTCAGAAACGTGTGTGTTTCATGAAAGCGTTTGTTAGTATCCAAACTCGCAGTTACGACATACATACTTATAATCACGACTATTATCCCCAAAGGGTTAGTCAGAGGACAGCAAAAGCAGTCTTCTACAATAGTCCACTTTTCACCAAATAGCGACTACACATGTCCTCAGCGTGACAGGTGGTGGTGCCCATCGCCGCTCTATACTGTTGGATGTATGTGCAGTCTTTAGACCGTTAGTCGCCATTTACGACACTCAAGGGAAAAGTGTTGGTGGTAGTATTCTTTCACTGCTACGCGATACGGTTATTGGTAGAATAATAAAGGACTCATCAAAGTTGGAAAAGACTCATGAAAGTTGAACTGAGATATTAATCGGTGAATAAACTTTGTGCATGTGTCAAATTAAACTAATCCCACTTTGAGAATTTCACTAAATTTATTAAAATATAATCAATACGCGAGCACGATCAAATTAAACTTTACGAGAACGAATTAAATATGATTAAATAAATTACGCTTCAATCATAATATTATGCATATATTCAAAACAGTTAAGGGAAATCAATTCGATATGCAATGTTAATTTTGGATTGGTGCATGTTACGGTCAAACCCCAAATTTAGTTCTAGTTTTGACGAGGCAAAATTATTTTTTCACTCCTCTTGCTCAAAAGACCGTCATTGTAGCGTTCTACAGCGAGGCTAAAATAGCTTTTCTTGCCCTAGGGGAAAAAGTAATTTTTGTTTAAATTTTTTTCTCTCACATGACAATGAGCCTACAAAAACGAAAAAGTATTTAGTCATAAGTAGAATAATCATGAACAAAGACTCGACTTAATACTGTTTACATAAATCAACAACTTTTTTTGAGATAGTTATTATTAAAGTTTATGGTAAAATTAGTAATCATTTGAATTTATGGACAACACAGACCACGTCCACACAGTTCACGCTTCAGCAAGAAACAACTGCACAGTCTGCACATGTGTTTAGGTGGTGAGCCTTTAGCCCGTTAGTGGCTTTTACGACACCCAAGGGAAGAGAGCGGTTGGTAGTATTATTTTGATGAGCCCATCGCCGCTC
Source organism: Scoparia ambigualis (assembly GCA_963921215.1). NCBI lineage: Eukaryota > Metazoa > Arthropoda > Insecta > Lepidoptera > Crambidae > Scoparia > Scoparia ambigualis. Next base: position 22,670,998 of record OY992521.1, on the reverse strand, counting down.
TATGCTGTTGTATGTGTGCAGTCTATAGTCCATTAGTCGCCTTTTACGAGACTCAAGGGAAGGGAGGGGTTGGTAGTATTATTTTGATGAGCCCATCGCCGCTCTATGCTGTTGGATGTATGTGTAGTCTTTAGTCCATTAGTCGTCTTTTACGACACCGAAGAGAAGAGAGGAGTTGGTAGTATTATTTTGATAAGCCCATCGTCGCTCTATGCTGTTGGATGTATGTGCAGTCTTTAGTCCGTTAGTCCCCTTTTACGACATCGAAGAAAAGTGAGGGGTTGGTAATATTATTTTGATAAGCCCATCGTTGCTCTATGCTGTTGGATGTATGTGCAGTCTTTAGTTTGTTAGTCGCCTTTTACTACACCGAAGGGAAGAGAGGGGTTGGTAGTATTATTTTGATGAGCCCTTCGTCGCTCTATGCTGTTGGATGTATGTGTAGTCTTTAGTCTATAAGTCGCCTTTTACGACACCGAAGAGAAGAGAGGGGTTGGTAGTATTATTTTGATGAGCCCATCGCCGCTCTATGCTGTTGGATGTATGTGCAGTCTTTAGTCCGTTAGTCCCCTTTTACGACACCCAAGGGAAGAGATGGAAAGACTGCACATACTATCCAACAGCATAGAGCGGCGATGGGCTCATCAATATAATACTACCAACCCCTCTCTTCCCTTGGGTGCCGTAAAAGCAATTAACGGGTTAATTTTTAATAAAATAAACCAATTGATATTGTATTGGATTATTTTATTTTCTCGCATTCGTAGTGAAAAGCAGAGTGTAACACACGGCGCTAAAACCCATTATAACTCGGTTTCTATTTACTCCCTCGCTAGAGCTCGGGAGTAAGACTACCTCGTATATAATAGGTCATTTTAGCCCCTTGTATAACAATCTACTATTTTACTCCTCTTGCTCAAAAAGACCGTCATTGTAACGTTCTAGAGTGAGGCTAAAATAGCTTTTCTTGCCCAAGGGGAAAAAGTAATTTTTGTTTAAAAAAAAATTCTGCTACATGACAATGAGCCTACAAAAACAAAAAAGTATTTAGTCTTAAGTAGAATAATCATGAATAAAGACTACTAATTACTGTTTACTTAGATCAACAACTTTTTTGAGATACCTAGTTATTATTAAAGTTTATGGTAAAATTAGTAATCATTTGAATCTATGGACAACACAGACCACGCCCACACAGTCCACGCTTCAGCAAGAAACAACTGCACAGTCTGCACATGTGCTTAGGTGGTGAGCCTTTAGCCCGTTAGTCGCTTTTACGACACCCAAGGAAAGAGAGGGTTAGTAGTACTATTTTGATGAGCCCATCGCCGCTCTATGCTGTTGTATCTATGTGCAGTCTTTAGTCCATTAGTCGCCTTTTACGAGACCCAAGGGAAGGGACGGCTTGGTAGTATTATTTTGATGAGCCCACCGCCGCTCTATGCTGTTGGATGTATGTGCAGTCTTTAGTCCATTAGTCGCCTTTTTTACGACACCGATGAGAAGAGAGGGGTTGGTAGTATTAAATTTATGAGCCCATCGTCGCTCTATGCTGTTGGATGTATGTGCAGTTTTTAGTCCGTTAGTCCCCTTTTAGGACATCGAAGAATAGTAAGGGGTTGGTAATATTATTTTGATGACCCTATCGTTGCTCTATGCTGTTGGATGTATGTGCAGTTTTAGTCTGTTAGTCGCCTTTTACGACACCGAAGGGAAGAGAGGGGTTGGTAGTATTATTTTGATGAGCCCATCGCCGCTCTATGCTGTTGGATGTATGTGCAGTCTTTAGTCCGTTAGTCGCCTTTTACGACACCCAAGGGAAGAAAGGGGTTGGTAGTATTATTTTGATGAGCCCATCGCTGCTCTATGCTGTTGGGTGTATGCGCAGTCTTTAGTCCGTTAGTCGCTTTTTACGACACCCAAGGGAAGAGAGGGGTTGGTAGTATTATTTTGATGAGCCCATCGCCGCTCTATGCTGTAGGATGTATGTGCAGTCATTAGTCCGTTAGTCGCCTTTTACGACACCCAAGGGAAGAGATGGAAAGACTGCACATACCTACTATCCAACAGCATAGAGCGGCGATAGGCTCATCATAATAATACTATCAACCCTACTCTTCCCTTGGGTGTCGTTAAAGCAACTAACGGGTTAATTTTTAATAAAATAAACCAATTTATATTGTATTGGATTGTTTTATTTTCTCGCATTCGTAGTGAAAAGCAGAGTGTAACACACGGCGCTAAAAACCCATTATAACTCGGTTTCTATTTACTCCCTCGCTAAAGCTCGGGAGTAAAACTACCTCGTTTAAAATGGGTCATTTTAGCCCCTTGTATAACAATCTACTATTTATTATTTGTTGACCTCTACTTCCGTGACTTTGCAATAAATTGAAAAATGTGTACCTACAGTCCACGCCTTAAGTTAATGAAAGATGGTGGTTTCTAGTGTTAAGTGCTTTTCTTTGTGAACATATATGATTGTAATATTTTACGCACAGCGGATAACGGTGATGCTCATTGGCGGTAATTGTTCTAAGAAACACCTTTTTGTACGTAGGTGCTATATTATACCTTTAGAACTTATTAAGCTGCAACATTTTTTTTTTGTATTAAGTTTTAAAGACATCGGAAACTCATCGGAATAATACTATTGTAAGGTAAACATCCTAAATAGGTCCCGGAACATTTACAGAGAAAATATGATAAGGCGAAATAAATTCACTTCACAAAGACGAAAACGAAACACTCGCAACGTTCCATGGAGAAGCTTAATTCTAGCGTTTTGACTATACAAGCACTTTCCTTAACTTAAAATCCGCGATTATTTCTTAGCGAAACGTCTCTGAACTTCCCTTTAGGCTGAGTAAGCGTTTCCCTAATGATGTTATCCTATCCACCTGCTATTCTGTTTACTTTAAAGTTCCTGTAAAATGTTTGTCGAAAGCTGAGTATAATGTTTCAGATTTTAAACTATTTATTACTTTTTATGAATCTACTTGTGTTTAAAAACGGATTTCTAAAATAAATTATTTAATTTTTACATTTTTTTAAACAGAACCTTTGAACATTTTACAAAGAGATTATGACATGAGTATCATAATTAATTTATAAATTGCATACCAAATTTTTTTTTTTCTTCGTTGCTTTCCGTTTTACGCAAACTGAGCTTACAGTATTCTTTATAATTGAGTGAGACCAGGCAGGTGGTAAATTCCAATAAATATTTTAGACTTATTATGTACCCCACTCTTTTCTTCTTTTCATGAGGAGCTTGATGGTGAAATCTAGCCCATTCGGGATGCGATATTGCAAGTGAAGCTACTTTAGCAGTGTCGGGTCACCGGATAAATAAAATGTATCACGTCCACCCTCATGGTTCGGAAGGCATGTTAGGCCTTGTTATGATACGACGCTAAATCTCACTATACTTAGCCGTTCCCACAGGTCAATTACAGGTTGTGATGTACCTGTGTGAATGGTCTAAGGAACATTGTAAATGACTCAAGTCCTAACTATTCCAGCTCACAATGGCAATTCAAAAACTCAGTAATCTTTAAGCCAGTGCTAATTAATAATTCGAACGGCCATTTTTCTAATATTGAGATTTATTCACCTTCCAGATAGCCAATTGTACGTTTTAATTAACAAATTAGAAAATACGATGGAGCTCGTTAAAAGCACGGCGGGCGGCGGCGGGCGTTGCGACGAAACAGAAGCTTTTGTAATAATCTTCAAGGGCATTGTTGTACATCAGTAGGCTATTATCAGGTTGATTATTTAGCGGAGCCTTTTATTTCTCTCGTTATTTTCATTGCACAAGGTGAAAGCGTAAAACTTTATGGTTAGTGGAGGTAAGACCAAAAATTTTAGTTTTTTTTTAATTCTTTGTAGGTAAGTATTTGACCGCGATCTCATTCACCTGATGGATATAATCAACACTCAAAACTATTTTCTAAGGGTTAGTTATTATTATAATGGTTAGTCAGAGACTAGGCAACCTCTGCCATAGTTCACGTTTTACCAAATGACAACTGCACATGTGCTCAGCGTGACCGTTGCCGCTCTTTGTTGTTCTATAATGCAGTATTTAGTCCGTTAGTCGCATTTTACGACACCAAAGGGAAGATGGGTCGGTAATATTCTTTTTCATTCCTTATACTCGGAAAGTAGGTGAGGAACGGGTGGAAAGTAGTACTTTACCGCCCTAGGGAGAATCGTTTTTATGACATGTGTAATTGTGACTTATTATTAAAATACCAATAATAATAATAATTTTAACCGCCTCTGTGGTCTAGTGGCTAAGCCACCGGTCTCAGACCCAGAGGTCCCGGGTTCGATTCCCGGCGGGGGGTACATCTTTGTGTGCTCGGTTCGGTACACTTGGCTAGCTGCCACCATCTTATCTAAGTCTGTCGCCATAACAACGATGTTTATAGCATTGTTGTGTTCCGACAGTTTAAGATAAGATAGCCAGTTCCTCAGTGGTTGAGGATTCCGGGTAAAGCGCGCTTCCATCTTCGGCCTTATTGTTACTTATCATTAGGTGAGATGAAGGCCAAGCGCTTACCCGTTGCCGAATAAAAAAAAAATACTAACAACAGTAACAACACATCTCTTCCCTTGGGTGTCGTAAAAGGCGACTAACGGATCAAAGACTGCACATACACCCAACAGCACAGAGCGGCAATGGGCTCATCAAAATAATACTACCAATCCCTAACTTCCCTTTGGTGTCGTTAAAGGCGACTAAGGGACTAAAGACTGCACATACAACCAACAGCATGGAGCGGCGATGGGCTCATTAAAATAATACTACCAACCCCACTCTTCTCTTTGGTGTTGTAAAAGGCGACTAACGGACTAAAGACTGCACATACATCCAACAGCATATAGGAATCCTACTAATATTATAAACGTGAAAGTTTGTAAGTATGGATGGATGTTTGTTACAGTTTCACGTAAAAACTACTGATTGGATTTGGATGAAATTCGGCAAACAGATAGTTTATAACCTGGATTAACACATAGGAAACTTTTTATCCCGATATTCCCACGAGAACGGGAACCACGCGGGTGAGACCACGAGCGACCGCTAGTATATAATAAACTTCGCAAGCAGCCTAAAATAATAAACTTTAACAAACGCTTTTTTATCAAGTTTATATTAATAAGGAATAACAAAACATATAAGAACACGTGAAAGACAGAAAAATACGTTTTACAAAGCCAACATGTGAGCGAGTAAATGTGGTTATGAATTTTAATATTGCTTACCTTGTATCTTGTATAGTAACACAAAACCTGAGAAAGAAACCCTTGACGAGTTTGTTGTGGCTTATTTTCGGTAAAAGGGTACTTTAGGGTTAACAAAGCCCTTAGCCTAAATGATGCTCAAACAATTCTTAATTCATTTTAAATATTGTTTACTGAAATTTAATTATAAAGCGCACTTTTAACTGAAAACCTCTTTACTGTCATACATTTAATTATGCCAAGGATGCCAATCCAGGGCCTTACCATGTTCAGCTCTTAGAGCTATTAGTTTTATCTTACTATGCAAATTAATAACTTACTACAATCTAAGAGGAGAACTCCAGTAGGGTTTCTGAGGCAAGCGGTCCTTCAAATCGTAACACAGCAAAAGCATGATTAGATTAGAAATATGTTGTGGTTACCAAACGATAGTTTTGTCATATAATCACGACTATCCTCCCCAAAGGGTTAGGTCAAAGACTATAGAGGCAATGAGAAACGCAAAAGCCGTCCTCTACCATAGTCCACTTTTCCCCAAATAGCTACTGCACATGTGCTTAGCGTGACAGATGGTGAGCTCATCGCCGCTCTATGCTGTTGGATGTATGTGTAGTATTTAGGCCGTTAGTCGCCTTTTATGACACCCAAGGAAAGAGAGGGAAGTGGTAGTATTCTTTTACTGCTACGCGACACTATTTTCTTCTTTCTATCTCTTTTCTAGTTATTATTTTAAGTATTGTAAATACGATTTATAATAGTGAGCTACGATTCGTTGACCAGGAATCATATTCCTTCACGAATGTTCAGAATTTCTACATAATATCACAGCTTTAACAAAGTCACTGCGACATAAATGCTAATGCGTCAAAATATCGGAGAGTGAAAACATTTTTTTATCGGACTAATCTGGAAAACACACCGAAATGCTGCCTGCCTGTAAACGAAAGCCGCTGCGGATTGCCGTAAAGAGATAAGGTAACGTTACCATACCGTACCAGGCAACAAATCCTCAATGCTTAATGATTTATTTAATTAATTATGGTGTAACGCCGGGACCGGTAATTTGGTAACAAAATGATTATTAACACATTATCGGTGAAGCGTATGTAGTCGTGTAGTCCTTCTAAGTCCTGGATAGATGCTACCCTTTGATTATAAACATGTCTAGATAGCCCTTGGCCGTAAAAAACGTTGAACAATTTATAGGCCATTATTGGCCTATCGCGCAATCCTGGCGGTCAGTGTCATTTGCCGTCAAGCAGTGTTGTTTATCTCTCGCGTTACGGTGAAATTGTTCGCAAAATGACCGTTTGCTCAGTGAAATTATGTCAAAACTACAAAGAAAAAATGTCTTCGAAATGGAAAATCACGTTCCATCTGTAAGTATCGATAAATTTTAATAAAAATTTAAAGTTTAATAGGCCTATTACATCTCAAATGTGATTTTTGCGAAAAATGCCCATTTTCGCATTTTGTAGTAATTTTGCAGTTGTATTTATCGTTTTTATCGAAATAGGATAATAAATTTGTGCATTATATTATAAATCTCCATTCTGTGAGCATAAGTTGAATTCGGACGGCCGGCGTATCGCATTTTGTAGTAATTTTGCAGTTGTATTTATCGTTTTTATCGAAATAGGATAACAAATTCATTATAAAATCTTTATTCCTCATGAAGTAACAATTACTCTGGTATAAATTTTGCTTATAATATTATTGTAGATAGGAGATATTCACAGTAAACTTATAGCGATTTTCGAAGTTTTTGGTTTAGAGTAAGATTTTTTTCCTATATAAAATCAATGATATCTAAAAATTCCGAGGCCGCTACGCACTATTCGACTATATAAGAGATAACATTATATTTTTTTTATTTCACTTGTTTAGAACAGTAGTTCAATCGATCAGCAAAGCGAGGCCGCTACACACTATTCCAATAGCTATTCTACACTATTCAATAGGTCATAATTGTTAATGTATTTTTATTTCTGAGATTCATAACTCCAAAATTTTTCCATTTTACGCAAAAATCACAGTCGAGATGTAATAGGCCTCATAGGCCGTTGGTCCCGTTTGTTGTCGTAAGATGACAGTTGTTAAAACTCACCAACAAGCATTGGGCCAGTGTGGTGGGTTATGGCCCAATATCCCCACGTGCTATCTCCACGTGGGAAGCCTGCGCCCAGCAGTGGGACGTTTATAGGCTGATGATGATGATGACGATGTTTGAGAAAGTGCGGGTGTATGTTTGTGCCCTAAAAGGTCAATATTTCTCGTCTCATGTAAACTATTGGACACGGATATTGATGAGCAATCATCACATTATGTAACCTTTACAACTGTTCAACCACATAGCAAACATTTTAATTTTCAGATTTCCAACTGATCCGGTAGAAAGAAGTCGTTGTCGAAATATTTAACTATAAGGTTTCAACATAATAAGAAATTAGAAAACATGAAAAATGATTTAACGTCCAAACGAAAGTTATTTAAGAAACAAATACAAAGAGAACGATATTAATTATTTTGATTTTAAATAAAATATTTAAATTTCTAATTAAAAAATCAATTTTGATTAAGTATTAAATGTAAATCATCCTGCCTGTTGCTTCTATTTCGTCCCTATTATAAACATATCACACGCACGCAGGCTTCCATTAGCTTATTATTTTATTGTACTAGCCCTCGCCTTCAACCATCCATTTCTTCTAAACACAGCAGCTTCTTTTATGCGTTATACCTACATATACGATAGACATACCTAATTTAAAAAGTTATTTTATGTTATGAATCATTTTAAAATTGTATTGTGCATGAATATATTTTTTCCCTACTTTATCGGAAATTAGGCATTCGCTGGCAACCATTCGCGCTAGTGTCAGTCATACGCGGCTGTCATGCATTCTTCAAATACAATACAAAAACCGGGCGAATTTTGAGAAGCGTTTGTACCACGATGCTCCGTCTAGACATGTATATAGTCAAAGACGCTACCATCCTATATAAATTTGTCACCATAGTAACAAAGTTATAGGTATTTAAATAGCACATTAAGGCATTGTTCACACCAAACGGATTGTCCGCCGCGGACCTGAGTATGCTCACTGTCAGCCCCAGTGTGAATGTAGACTCAGTCTGCAGTAACCCGAACTCTCCAAGCCGACAATACGCTACAGCGTACAATCCTCTACTTTCGGTGTCAAACATCGCGAGATACACGTCTGTGCTCATTGAAGTTTCTCGAATGAATAGTGCCCGCAGCGCTGTTACGTTCGGCTTCGTAGCCTATATCTGCGTCCGCCGTGCGTAGACGCGTAGTAAAAAAATCGGCCACCGAGAGACAGCGACAACGCACTACGCAATAGCGTATAGTCGGTTCGGTGTGAACGAAAAGTTAAATATATATGGAAAAACGATAAACTGCTTAAAGCGCGCTCACAATCCGCGGCGGACAATCCGTTTGGTGTGAACAATGCCTAAGGAATAAGGAATCAACAAACAGTTTGATATTGCATGTGGAAAGAAAAATGAGTCCATTTTTCACTTATGAATCAAATCATCAGCCTGTAAACGTATCCCACTGCTGGGCACAGGCCTTCCCACATGGATAACAGCACGGGAGGTTAGGCCACATAACCCACCAAGCTGGCCCAATTCGGGTTGGTGGGTTTTAACGACTGCCATCTTTCGACGACAACCGGGACCCATACAGCGACCCGACATTGCGAAAGTTGCGTAGCGGGCAAGATCGCAAGCCGAACGCGCTAGCCGCTGCGCAATCGAGCTTCTGTCACATAACATAGGTAAAAACACGAATCCTTTCTACTGCCAGACTTTTTTTCGCGATGCCGTTAATTGCCAGTTATTCAAAATGGCGGCGACGCGAAATTTGACACCCGGTACTTGAAAACAACGATTGAGCTATTTCATGTTTGAAAACATGTACAAAACTGAATATTTATGGTATTTTAATGAATTAACCTATTAAAATATCTAATTAACGTTGTACGTAAACCATATGCGTATAAATACTAAAGATATTAATCATAAACTCAATAAAAAAATAATCATAAAATATTTAAAAAATATATATTTATACATTAGTGAACAAAGTATTTTACTATCATTCGATAGTGCATTTACTATATTTACAAAAAACAATAACAATAAGATAGTTTAACAGATAACACGGTAAAATATGCTCTGTTGTATTTATCACATAATAAAAACCAAACCCAAAATTGCGTGAACCCGCCACGGGCACGTGGCAATTGGTACTTGTAATTTGGACCCGTGGCGGGTTGGTTGGCAAGCTAAGGGTCTTTATTTTCTCATTACAAAACTATCCAAACTGTCGTTTAATTACAAACAGTTTTTACGTTGATAGCACACGGCCATCCAAACAATTGTGTACCTAAAATAAAAAAGTCAAAAGTGAATTTCCACCTCTGTGTCGCCATTTTTTATACAAATTTTACAGCTGCACACGGCTCACGCTCTGCTGGTGTAAATCCGGTTTGTTATTTTTGGATTAAGCGAGCCCAGTTATTGCCGAATGGAGGATTTGTTACGTTTTATTTATATGCAAATTAAACGGACTAGTTTTTTTGTAAATTTCTAAAAGTAATATATTTTAATTTGTATACCGTGATTGAAATGTTCATATATTTATTTATTACATTATCATTATTCTAATTCTTGATCTAATTATAACAGAAAAAAAATCTACTAAAACAAAATAACTTAAAAACCTATAAATACCTTATAAATAAAAAATATCTCTAAGAGAACCGCTGCCGCGCGGCAAAGTCCCCAAATGGCTGGCAGCGTTGCCCTTTTGAATGGCCAAGCTAACTCGTTGGCAAAAGTAGCTGCCAGCCCTCCGGTCGCCGAAGGCTTCGACAAGGCGTTTCGATAGATCTTTAACGAAACGCCGTGCTTCTGGCCCCCATGGCCCCAGCGTTTCCACCCCAAACGGCACAAACACATAGCTCTCGCCAAGAGCTTCGTATTTGCGCCGCTTGAGACTATCGGCTGCGGCTGCTGCCGCGCCCGTGTTTGAAAGCAAATAAACCATTTCATTTCATTAACTGATACTGTAATGGTTAATCGCCATACTTGCAAAAAGAGGGTTGGTGATTAGAACCCCAGGCTATGCAACGAAATACAAAAACACTTTGCGCGACTTTGGAGTTAAACCCGGGACCTCTGGACCGAGGCTTTGACGTAGGTATACATTTTTTTTTATTTGTTAACAGGTAAGCGCTTGACCTTGATCTCACCTGGTAAGTGACGATAAGGCCGAAGGTGGAAGCGCGCTTCACCCAGAATCCTCAACCACTGAGGAACTGACTATCTTATCTCAAACTGCCGGAACCAACAATGCTATAAACATCGTTGTTATAGCGACAGACTTAGATAAGATGGTGGTAGCTAGCCAGGCGGACTTAACAGCTCTACCACCAACCAAACCGAACACACAAAGATGCACCCCCCGCTGGGAATCGAATCACTAGACCACAGAGGCTGTTAAAATATTTTTAAAAGGAGTGTATTAAGTTTGCGGATGATCTAGATTTAAGTCCGCCAGGTTAGATATCATCACCTAGGAAATAAGAAAATAAAATTAAGTAGGTCCTAATGTATAATGTTTTTTCCTAATATTTTATCACATTTAGAACCAAACAACAGTTACGATAAAAGTGTGCATAATTTGCTTGATTCTGCTCAGAAACGGCGGGATCATCCAAATAACGTCCACCACTGTTGGACAAAGGCCTCCTCTAAGGATCTCCTTAATTATTGTTAGTAAAAAGTTTAAATTAAAGGAACGCAAAGACATAGTGAGCCTCTCGGTTGAGCGAACAATAGAAATAGCTTGTGTGGAGTTGGAGCAGTTTGTTGTATTAAGTGTGTACAGACCTCCTTCAGCATCATATGATTATTTCGAAAAAGTTATGGATGAGGCATTACATAAAGTCCGTAATGTAGGTAAAACAATAATTGTTTGCGGGGATTTTAATATTAATTTGTTAGAAAATTCCACGATGTCAACTAAAATTAAAAACCTATTTCTATCATACAACTTGAATAATTTATTTTTGGAGCCGACAAGAATAACTGCCACTTCGGCCACCTGTATTGATAACATATATACAAATGTAAAACCACTGGCTAAGCAAATTATTAATAACCTGGACTCTGATCATTGTGGCCAAATGGTCAGCTTTCCACACCAGCGTAAACAAGTGACGAAAAAGAATATCACTGTTGTACCAAAAACTGCAGGTCGGCTGGAACGCTTTAAAAGCAATCTAGATACAAAATTAAATTATTTAGAATACAATGACAACCCTAATGTCTTTTATAATAATTTTTTTAACATTTATTGTTCAGAATTTAATAAAACTTTTATTCCAAAAAAGATCTCAGTTAGTGGTACTGTAACTTTTAATGAATGGGCTACAATTGGTATTCACAGAAGTAGGAAACGCCTTTATGAACTTTATGGTGAACGCAACTATAACACCAGCGATGACTTCAAATTATATGTTAAAAATTATTCAAAGTTATTCAAAAGAGTATGTCGATTAGCCAAGGCAAACTATCTGAGTTCTAAGATTAAGAATAGTAATGACAAAATAAAAATGACATGGAATATTATAAATAGTGAAACAGGAAAGGTCAAAAGTCGTAATAATGAGTACAATTTAAATTGTGATAATAAAACCTTGACTTCTGATGCTGATGTTGCTGCAGCATTTGAGAGGTTTTTTACTGACATTCCAGTTTCAACTACAAAAGCCTTGATTTCCTCCCCCACTGTAGCTGAATCTGTTTTGAAGGAGAATGTTAAAGATTGTGAAAATAATTTCAGTTTTCAAAAAATTTGTGTTATAGATATAATAAAAACATTTAACACTCTCAATAAAAAGAAAACTGCTGATCTGTGGGGTAATTCCGTGGACGTCGCTAAATCTGTAATTATGACAATAGCTCCAGTTTTAGCTTGCATATTTAATGAATGCATTGACTGTGGTGTTTTTCCTGACCTCATGAAATATAGTAAAATAATTCCATTATTTAAATCAGGTAGCACTTCTGACCCCTCTAACTTTAGACCTATTTCTGTGCTACCCACATTTAGTAAAATTTTTGAAAAGTTAATGCTAGATCAAATGCAAATTCATTTTTATAAAAATAAACTTTTACATTGTAAACAATATGGTTTTACTAGGGGTCGCTCTACAACTGACGCCGGTGTTGAGCTTTTAATCCAAATATTTGATACCTGGGAGGAATCACAGGATGCCCTAGGGGTATTTTGTGATTTATCCAAGGCTTTTGATTGTGTTTTACATGAAACTTTGGTCAGGAAGCTTAACCACTATGGAATTAGGGATGCTTCTTTGAGCCTTCTGATCTCATACTTGAGGAACAGGATTCAAAAGGTCGACATTAACGGTAAAAGATCTCCGGGATCAGTGGTTAAAATGGGAGTTCCGCAGGGTTCAATACTTGGCCCATTCTTGTTTTTGGTTTATATTAATGACTTACCTTATTTTGTAAAAGACAGTCATGAGATAGTATTGTTTGCTGATGATACTTCACTTTTATTCAAAGTGAAACGACGACACCAAAATTATGACGATGTGAATAATGCGGTCTCAAAGATTGTTCACTGGTTTAGTGTTAATAACTTTCTATTAAACGAGGGAAAAACCAAATGTGTAAGATTTGTATTGCCTAATGTTAAGCAGGTAATAACTAGTGTACAAATTAAAGATAAGAATGTGAATCCTGTGGACACCACTGTGTTTCTAGGCATCACGTTGGATGCCAAGCTTCAGTGGGGCCCACATATAGCTAAATTGTCGAATAGACTTAGCTCTGCGGCTTATGCAGTAATGAAGATCCGTCAGTTAACTGACGTTGATACAGCTAGATTAGTTTATTTCAGTTACTTTCATAGTGTAATGTCGTACGCCATTTTACTGTGGGGAAATGCTGCCGACATTCAAACTATCTTTGTGCTGCAGAAGAGGGCTATTCGAGCAATATATAACCTACAGGCTGGTGACTCTCTCAGAGAGAGATTTAACGATATAAGTATAATGACAGTTGCATCACAATATATTTATGAAAATCTTGTGTATGTTCATAAAAATATTGAAATGTTTTCAAAAAACAGTGATATTCACAAATTAAATACCAGAAGTAAGAACAAATTAGCAGTGCCTTATACTAGGCTCCATAAAATAAATAATTCTTTTAAGGGTCTGTGTGTACGATTATACAACAAAGTACCAAATGATATTCAGAAATTAGATCTTGATAAATTTAAAATCAAAATCAAAGAAAAGCTTTATAAAAAAGCTTATTATAAAGTGTCGGATTATACAGAAGACAAAACAGCTTGGGTCTGAAATGCTCCAAGTACCTACTCCAACAGCTATTTCTAATTGCCTATAATTAATTTATATAGAGCACCATATTTAATTAAACTATTTACATTCAAATTCATATTTTGTATTTTGTGACCTGGTAACGACATATAATATATATATATATTTTGTAAATGTCGTTGCTTCTGTGCGCTGTGGTTTCTTGCGCCCGTTCTTTGCCACAGTTAAAAAATGATGTCCTGAATGGGTGGTAGGTTAAAAAATATTTGGACGTTTCAAAGTACTTATTAATTGAGTTTATTGAATAAATATATTTTGACTATTGACTATTGACTCTCACACAACGACCAGCCTTGCACTGCTCGCACCTAGCAAACAGACAATTGACGATTATTTGTTGCTAACTAACCTTAGTGTCATTCTTTTTATAATTTAACTAGCGGCCTGCCCGCGCCTTCGTTCACGCTAACCTTAAAAGGCTGTCATAGTTCAGCCATTTAAAAAAAATATATTTACAAAATATAAACAAAAACCATCCTCAGTTAACACTCTATATTTTAGTGAAAACCGCATAAAAATCTATGACGTGGTTTAGGAGAATAGTGCGGTGCTACAGACAGAGGAAAATGGCGACTTTACTTTATAACATGTAATGATGATGATGATATCACAGGGCATTGAGGAATTCCAATTACAACTTCAGGGTTGGCAACGCGCGCGTGATGTCCTTGATGGCGGTTACATGTGGGGGTGACCTCTCCCCATCAGGGGAGCCGTAAGCACGTTTGTCGGCTTATTAAAAAAATAAAATAACTAAATAAAATATCGCGAAATATTTTACACGCAGTTTATAACGGCGTCCGACATCAAGCGGCTTAGTTAGAAATATCTTCCTTTTGCCAGTTATTTATATTAAGTAAATTAATGAGAATAAATTAAATTTCGTTTCGCAAAACAACCAATCTCGGAAATTGCTCAGAATAATTGACAGATTTACCTTATTTTCGGAACGATTATATTGAATTACGCCTCTATCATTTCTTGTTGGTGTAATTAATAATTAATAACGCGGCTTCATTATGTTCCATCGAAATCCAATAGGGGACCGTGTTTGATCTCATTCGTTCGTAACTCTTGCGTGAGCGAATACCTCTCTGTAGCCACGGTAATATAGTCCCAGTATCGGAACATAGTATGTTTTAAAACAAATACCTCCTATTGCGCGATACGTCAACACACGATAGGGCTGCCGGGGCCGGGCGCGGCGATTTGTTCGTCACTGCACTGTCACGATCACATGTGTAAAAGAACGGAACAGAGAATTAGGTGGAATAAACTTTAAATAGTTATAAAAGTGTAAATAATTAGTTCTGGACTTAATGGTTGTTAACTGTACCGATTGTATGAATAATACTAAAAAAAAGAGATATTTCATATTTCAATCCCAAGGAGTCTACTAGGTAAGTAAATGAAAACCAGATTATACCTAATTGAAATAGGTGTCACAAAACTTTATGATATGTAGGTACCAAAGTATGTATATACCTTATCTTGTCTACATACCTAATAAAAAGCCTACAAAAATTTGTTTATTTTATTTTAATCTCGTTTGTCAACCCTACTCAAATAGGTAAGAATTTTCGAATGCTCCCTAGAAGCTTTGTCTATGTTCCGTTTCTTTACTCATGTGGTCACGGTAGTGTATATATTCTTTGGCACTGCGGAGCATTCGCGACTGCTGTGTGCTGTGAGCAGACCGGACCTTCGAGGCGTGTAGGTATGATATGGCACGCTTTTCAACCGTTTGGTTCGATAACAGAATACTGGGTGATTTTATAACTGTGCTGTAGGACTATTATACTCTAAGCGCATCCGAGACATCATTGCTTCGTTATTCGTCGTACAATGCGCGTGCGCTGTTGCCCTCCAGACAAATGGCAAACTCTCCCTATCTATTCGTTAACGTTTGTCAATAGTAATTTTGGTAGACAAGTTTACACAAACGTAACTCTAGCCGTAATATTATCTTTCAACATACATACATTCAAAACTTGAGTCACATGGACAGAAAGGACAAAAACACGCTGTTTTTATAATCATTAAGCTCTTCTTCGTCTAATTTAATTTGTTTTATTAAACTAATACTGTCGAAGAAAGTCGTGGCCTTTGGCAGTCAGCTAGCAGACTGCACCAGCTAAAAATAAATAAACAATTAATTATGTATACATTTTTGAAACTAGCTTCAACCGCGTGATATACAGTCTGCCGTAAAAGTTTTTGTTGCATGCCCCGGAAACAATATATTTGGCGAATTAAAAAAAGTAGCTTTTAGCACTATCAAACCCTCCGACTACTTAAATAATAGGATGTTATTTGTGAAAATCACGTTGATCCGTTTCTTTATTTTTACGTAAAAGACAATAAACAAACGTACGAAAGTTTTGTTGGTCTTTACTTTATTTGTTAGTTCGTGAGTTTGCCTGTTGTCAATTATTACTGTTTGATAAAGAAAAAAAAGAGAAATTTTCAACCTGGGCTACAGTCGGCCTCAGAAGAAGCTTAACTCAGTACCAAGTCGCACCAACTAGTTGGAAATGATTCCCCTCGTGCAACCTAGGGGGTAAAGTTACCTACACGTGACCTCTGGGTGGTGCTAAATGCGTGACACTGACTGAGTGGTCGCACAGCACGCATTAAGCCGGCTCGCCCGGGGTAATACCACCCTCTCACGAATATTCGGCGTGAAATAATGGCACTTGGTGCGGTTGTGTTTTGTCCGGCCAGTGAGAGTTCCGGAGGCTCTGCTCCCCCCCCCCCCACCCCCACCTCACAATTCATATTCCTTCCTTAAACATATTCCTTCCTTAAAGGCCGGCAACACGTCTGCAATACCTTTGGGCGGTGATTACTCTCCATCAGGTGACCCGCATGCTCGTTTACCTCTTGCTTTTATATAAAAAAATAATAAATAGTAGATTGTAGTACATTGTTATACAAGGGGCTAAAATGACCCATTATATACGAGGTAGTTTTACTCCCGAGCTTCAGCGAGGGAGTAAATAGAAACCGAGTTTTAATGGGTTTTTAGCGCCGTGTGTTACACTCTGATTTTCACTACGAATGCGAGAAAATAAAACAATCCAATACAATATGAATTGGTTTATTTTATTAAAAATCAACCCGTTAGTTGCTTTAACGACACCCAAGGGAAGAGAAGGGTTGGTAGTATTATTTTGTTGAGCCCATCGCCGCTCTATGCTGTTGGATGTATGTGCAGTCTCTAGTCCGTTAGTCCCCTTTTACGACATCGAAGAAAAGTGAAGGGTTGGTAATATTATTTTGATGAGCCCATCGCCGCTCTATGCTGTTGGATGGCAGTCTTTAGTCTGTTAGTCGCCTTTTACGACACCGAAGGGAAGAGAGGGGTTGGTAGAATTATATTAATGAGCCCATCGCTTTCTATGCTGGGATGTATGTGCAGTCTTTAGTCCGTTAGTCGCCTTTTACGACACCCAAGGGAAGAAAGGGGTTGGTAGTATTATTTTGATGAGCCAATCGCCGCTCTATGCTGTAGGATGTATGTGCAGTCATTAGTCCGTTAGTCGCCTTTTACGACACCCAAGGGAAGAGATGGAATGACTGCACATACCTACTATAATCTACCAAAAGGCTCATCAATATAATACTACCAACCCCTCCCTTCCCTTGGGTCTCGTAAAAGGCGACTAATGGACTAAAGACTGCACATACATACAACAGCATAGAGCGGCGATGGGCTCATCAAAATCATACTACCAACCCCTCTCTTCCCTTGGGTGTCGTAAAAGCGACTAACGGGCTAAAGGCTCACCACCTAAGCACATGTGCAGACTGTGCAGTTGTTTCTTGCTGAAGCGTGAACTGTGTGGGCGTGGTCTGTGTTGTCCATAGATTCAAATGATTACTAATTTTACCATAAACTTTAATAATAATCTCAAAAAAGTTGTTGACCTAAGTAAACAGTATTAAGTCGAATCTTTATTCATGATTATTCTACTTACGACTAAATACTTTTTCGTTTTTGTAGGCTCATTGTCATGTAACAGACAAAAATTAAAAAAATACTTTTTTCCCTAGGGCAAGAAAAGCTATTTTAGCCTCGCTCTGGAACGCTACAATGGCGGTCTTTTTGAGCAAGAGGAGTGAAAAAACCATTATGAACGCAGAGTAATAAGCCATTGGGGGCGTCCAAAGGTCAACTGGTCACACCGGAGCATCAAGTTTTTTTTGGAGACAGCTTGCTGTTTGCCGCTCATGACCTTTTCCGGACTTTTTAGGAGCGGCGAGCAACTCAAGCCAAATGACCGAACCAAGCCAAATGTTTTCTGGCGGAGGATGGCAAGCGAGTCCCCTTCGTCCATCTATCGTCATCCGTCGATTACGGGGGGTTTGACTAAAGCGGAAAACCCGAAGGGCCTTTACCAGGCACGGTACCTCGGCTCGAGTGAACCGAGTAATGGGGGAGGAGAGAAGCGCCCAGTACAGCGCACAGTCTGTACCAGAATTTGAAACAAATTACCTGTGAAGTTTAAAGAATTGAATTTTAATCAATTTAAAAATCAAACAAAAAAATTACTTTGCGTAAAATGTTATTACACTATAACGGATTTTTTGAATGATACTTTGTGATATAGGGAAATTTTAATGTTGTTATATTTTTTTTTATTTTTTTTTTCATATACGTAATTTAATAATATTGACATGTCTATTATTTCACATTAATTCAATATTGTTTAAAATGTAATTTTAAAATATTAATATTTTGATTTTATTAAAAGCATGGATTTATTAAACTTTTTTATTTAATTTCTACACCGATTAAGGTATGGCATGTTGAAGCAATGATTAATTATAATATCTTTTTATACACGTATTCAAACAAATAAAGTATCTCTTTTTTATCTTTCTGTTCTTTAACGTGTGGATTGGGTTTACGTACGATCGAGGAGGTTGACGGTCTTCCACTTTTCGACGATATTCGCTTTCACACGATCTACTCGCACGCTACTGTACGTAAGAAAGAAGAAAGAAAAAACATTTATTGGATCTCACCTTAATAGAGTTATAATTAAAAAAATAAAATCAAAAAGTTACGAAATCAAAAAATAACGTACGTACGCGCAGTCGGAATGGAACGCGTGCAAATATCGCCGAAAAGTGTTCGACCGGGACGCAGCACAAAACAGAAAGGTACACAAGGCAATCTACATACAAAGCGTGCTCGAGCAACGCACACATAGACACCGCTCACGCACACGATATCTCGGACCGGCTGGGACCAGTGCAAGCGAGACTCGCGAGTGCCATCCGCTTGAGACACGCGTCTGTGAACTTTTATGTGCAAAATGGAGCAACAAAAAAAATTATACCTCACTGTTTAGTTGACGGTTGTTTAAATTCAACATCAAACGTTGAACTGCGCGACCGCCGAGCGTAGGTATGAAAAATGAAGTAAATACATGTGATTGCCATCTGTACCTTTCTGTTTTGTGATGCTAGTGTGCATGTCTAGTTTGTCTGTGTGTGTAGTGTCGACATCGTGGGGAGAATGGAGAGCATCAAGTATGCACTAAAGGGCCCCACACACGATCAGTTCGCCGGCAGGTATCGGCCTGTCAGTTAGTAGTACAACGCACGGGTGGCGGCGGTGGCGGGCGGCTAGTACTAACTGACAGGCAGATAGGTACCCGCCGGCGAACAGCCCCCTTACTCTCGAAACCGATCGCTATTGGATCGGATTTGTATTGTGATTTTCGTGTTTTTAAGTTACGACACCAGGGCTCATTTAAATTCATATTAGGTGAACTAAATGGCATTGAGTTTTGTATTTTTTTCACTCAATATCCACGCAATATAAATCTATATTAGCTCTGGTGTCGTAACTTAGGAGGACGAAAATTCACAATGCCAATCCGATCCAATAGCGATCGGTTTCGAAAGTAAGGGGGCTGATCGTGTGTGGGGCCCTTCAGTACTAGTCCACCCGCCGCCGCCGCCGCCCGTGCGGTGAACTACTAACTGACAGGCCGATACCTGCCGGCGAACTGATCGTTGGGGAACTTAAGAAGGCGTGCAGCTTGCAGGTCGGTCGGTCAAGGGTACCAAGGTGGGGATGGCTAGTGAGTGCGTCAAAATGTTGGTTCACTAGCACTAGCAGTCGCATCTGGACTTTGCTTTCACTAAACATCAGGTGAAGCGGATTAATTTGCCTTGACTGACATAAAAATAACACAATTAAAAAATACAACATGCCGGGCCCCTAGAAAACTTCCTGGACTTGAAGAATCACCAACTTTCCCGGTCGCTCGTAAACCCAGTAACGATGTAAAGGACGAAGACAACCAATTACTAACAATTTCTATCCAAAAATATATCTGTATTTAAGTATGTCTAAATAAATAAGACGCCACCAAATAGTAGTGGACTTGTCAATATTACCATTGACCCACGTAGGCTGTACATTTTATTATGTTTCGTAGGGTTAAGTCTTCCCACTTCAACGTCAATCGCGCACAATAAATATGTATGATTACGACCCTAAGCCACCTCGGGATAAGGTTTACCCACATAATTTTGTTTTGATTGCAGATCGAGTCGCCTAGAAAAAATATAACGGAGGTGATTTGGGTCTTAGCGTAGGTACTTCTTCATACTATAATGTAACCTTTTCGCTGACTGTTATTTCGGTAACTCTATTACTCACACGGTGAAAGATTTCTTTTTCTGTAATGTTCTAGCGGACCCTACGTGCTGTCATCAAATATTTTCCACACGACACTAATATTTCATCATCATTTTATTATTCTTACGTTTGGAACTACTTACCGTGTCACGTAGCGGTGAAAGAATACTGCCAACCCCTCTTTTCCCATAGATGTTTTAAAAGACGACTAACGGACTAAAAACTGCACACACTTCCAACAGCATATAGCGGCGATGGGCTCACCACCTGTCACGCTGAGCACATCTGCAGTCGCTATTAGGCAAAGAGATTTAAATAGTTTAATGTCTTTGCTATTAGGTGAAAAGTGGACTATTTTAGTGTAAGTACTGCTTTAGCTGTTCTCATTGCCTATGATCTCTGACTAACCCTTCGGGGATAATAGTCGTGATTATGTATGTATGTATGTAAGTTGGGACTTCTTTGCATGGACCCTGTACACAGTGAGACAGAGAGGTGCGGATCGTCTCCTAATTACGTGTTGACATGCTATCGTCAATTATATTTTTAAACGAACACGGTGTACAATAGAAAAAAATTGTGTAGGTAACTACTCTACTTACTCTCTAAAGCCTAGTTCGCAACTGTGCTAGTAATTTAGTAGAGTAGAGATACATTACTTCGTCACTTTGTTGATTTAAAATGAATTTTCAAATAGGCAAACTAGCGAAGCTATGTACTTACATAGCACAGGTGTGAACTAGGCATAACTATGTACGTTAAGTAAAGTATAGCCTATATACCTACTGTTTTATTTATATAGATAAATTTGTAACGGTTTTTGTTTTACTTTCACGCATGAAACTAATAGGTATACATTTTATAAACTTTGTAAAGATTGAGGCATGAGTTAAATTCAAATAATCGTAATTCTCATTAGTCTGTTAGACTGCTGACGTAAATTCGATACCTAACTTTAAACTTATTTATTACTTTTACGGATGACAAAATTAAATCATAATGTGTTAATAAATAACACATTTAATTTTCCATACTTTGGAACACTCCTGATATTTTAATTTACCTAAGCAATTTTATTAAGTTACGCTTTTCATCAGAATATTAAAATGATATTGTAGAAGCGATAGCTCCGTAAAACCAACAGAGCCAATTTCGAAGGCATCTTAATGCCGGATAGCTTAAACACCATTCATCATTTTCTTGTCCTCAATTATGTACTTGGCACCTCCTCTCAGAACTGACACCGAATATTCTGCTAGTATAATTATTTGAAATATGAGTGTTCGCGACACTGTCCTTTAATTTTCTGACAATTAAATGATTTTGAAACTGTATATTTTAATGATAGTCAATAAGTTGTAGATGTTGCAATTCGAATCGCCTTGGTTAGCCAGCCTACCGATCTCGGATCTTAAGACCCTACACGTGACCACTAGGTGGTGCCAAGTGAGTGACGCAGTTTGGGTAGTAGAGTCGTGCTGCGTTACAGCACGAATTGGGTCAGCTCGCCCGGCGTAACACCTTCTCACGGAATATCGGGGTGAAACAGTGGCACTCGTTGCTTTTGTGTTTCGTTCGGTTAGTAAAATATACCGGAGACTCATCTGTCCCAATCTCACAATTCCTACTCCTTCCTTCCTCAAAAGTCCAGTAACTCCTTCCTAAGAGCCGGTAACGCATCTACGACTCCTCTTGTTTTGCGGGGTATCCACGGGCGGCGGTGATTACTTTCCATCAGGTGACCAACGTCCCTCAGGCTGAGAACGGCAACTTACTAAAATGACAAGTTCCGAAAACGACAACCTCCTTAAACGTCTATTCCAAAATAGACAATTTCCGAAAAAGACAAATTCCGAAAATGTCAAATTACAAAAATGTTAAATTCCGAAAATGACAAATTTAGAAAGTTACAAATTCCACAACTTACTAAGGGGGGTCAATTTCTTTTATGTCATATGAAAGCTTTAAAAAAATACTTTTTAATAATGCCATTACTGAATTACCTGGACCAAGGAGTTTAAGAACGAAATAACACTTTTATCACTGAGTTTCAATGAGTCAATGAGGAAGTAGCATTTCGAGAAAAGCGTGCCCTTTGCCTCCTTGTCACGTAAAAAAAATGCTGCTGATGCAGTCTTTAGTCCGTTAGTTGCCTTTTACGACACC
The DNA here is from genome assembly GCA_963921215.1 of Scoparia ambigualis. Lineage (NCBI taxonomy): Eukaryota > Metazoa > Arthropoda > Insecta > Lepidoptera > Crambidae > Scoparia > Scoparia ambigualis. Next base: position 22,648,450 of record OY992521.1, on the reverse strand, counting down.
CAATGGTTGGTAAGTAGTAGGTATTATAATAAAATTAATAACTAGCGGCCCGTCTTCGTCTACAAATTATATACAAAAACCATCCTCAGCTATCGCTCTACACTCTACATGTTAGTGAAAACCGCATATAAATCCATAGAGTGGTTAAGAAGAAAAATCGGAGCCATCACAGACACAGGAAAACGGCGACTTTATAATATGTAAGTAATGGTAATGAGCCGAAGTATATGTTTTAAACCGGAACCTATTAAATCTATAATAGCTACACCTATTTTGTTTAAACAATAAAAACGTATCATAATGATAAAATAAAACAATTTAACATTATAACAAAATACACCCGTGAATGTAAGTTAACGTAAAAGTGTTCGTCCGAATAAAAGAAACGTTCCCATTCCACAAAACAAAGTGTAAATGAGTCATACAAGAACCATTTGTTACCGCAAATGGCGATAGTATTTCCTTTTGCTCCTTAGCATTTTTATTACGAGAATTCCATTTTCTAGCGTTTGACCCTCAACTACTTTGTATTACTTCACATAAAAATACACTTTTCAAGTTTTCGCGTTCCATTAAAAACTAAAGATTTTTTAACTAGTTAAAATGTTTTCTCATTTTTATTTCTATGTAATACTAGCAGCCGCTCACGGTTTCACCCGCGTGGTTCCCGTTCCCGTAGGATTATCGAGATAAAAGTATTTTATGTGTTAATCTAGGTTATCAACTATCTGTATGCCGAATTTCATCCAAATCCAATTAGTAGTTTTTACGTGAAAGAGTAACAAACATCCATCCATACTTAGAAACTTTCGCGTTTATAATATTATTAGGATTTGTGACTAAAAGTATAACTTATCTACCTAAAAAAGTAATTATAACAAGATACGGAGGACCGTATCTCGACGGTCCCTAAGTATAATCCCAGATGTGGCACATCCGTGATTATCAGTTTTTTGTTAATTTGTCTTCTACTGATTTAACTCTATCGGTCTATGAAACAAACAAGTGAAAAAGTTCAATAATTATCTAGATTTCGAAGTATGTCAAATACTATAACTGCAATTTAAATTAAATTTTTCGCCGTGGTATGTCTAAAGTGCCACAACTTGAATGATACGTCGGAGCGTCACTGCGCGAGGGGCCCTCGTATAAGTACCCTAGTGTCAGTTGCGTTTAATGTTTAAGTGATTTGGAACTAATTATGTAAATTAATAAAAGTTAATTTTAACAAATACCTACAGTACAATTTATTTTATTTGTCTAATACCCTATCTTAAATTAAACCAATAAGTTTTCCGAAATCAAAATCATTAAATACCACATACAAAATTTGACGTTGAGCAACTCCCCATGTAAAATTCAGTAAACGTGCCATTTGATTTCTTAAATGATTTGTATGTTCCGACGTTCCGAGTTCAGTAAGTGTAAAATAACATAAATACAATATTATAAATCGAGTAAATATATATTCAGTACATTCTTAACATAACCTACTATTTACTTGCCTAATTTGGTAATCACAGCTTGTATACTTTTAAAGTTACTTACTGATAAAGACACTTTTCAAACCGCTCTCCTTAAAAATTTGCGATTTTCACATATGGGATTATATGTAGGGACCGTCGAGTCTGCTGTAGGACAGCAGGACAATGTTCTCCATCATTGAAATGAAATCATCGCTATAATTGAAGGGCTTTAGTGTATATTTTTATATATTTTTAAATTAAGATAGCAATCATAGCCAGCGTTCTCAGGTGGCTATTAAACTAATTCAAACTTTGATCATCCCCAAAGTTGGATGCCACCATTTTAGAATTAACTCGGATGTCCTAGTATAATTTTCGCTTACAATTTGATGTACCTAATAACTATGCAAAATGTCCTTATCTGCAAGTGGTGGTCGATATCACCGATGTGAAACATTGATATTTTTAACATTCTTTCGGAGAACCGAGTTGTCGGTAAATAAAGGTAGGTAGCGGCTGAAACTATATTTTCTTTGTACCGATGAGCGGCGAACAGTAATTTCTATTTACAGTTATATCGCTCAAGAGTAATTCTATAAACCGGGGAAGGCTCGGTATTATGACAACTGAGCTTACATTATTATGTAGGACTGTAGTGTAGGTACTATAAAATGTCAGTTACCTCCGAATTGAAATTCGAAATCTCCAGACGCGGAGTAGCTTTTATCTAAAAAGCCTTGTGTCCGTTGCTTTTATTTGAATTTCGCAGAGTAGCTAGCTAGGTGGTGGCTAGTAAAATCGAATGGCCGGGGTCACTGGGACACACTGCCGTCTGCGCGGGAAAAAGTAGGCGTTATAAGGCGGGCTTAGCGCTTGTTCCGAACGCCGCGGGCGTCAATACGGCGTCTCTTTCATTGGCAGCGGTTAGTTAAAGGGATAAAACTTCAGTCTTTGACATAAGTAGATGTAAATACTCATTCTAATGCTTACAATCTTTTGTTCATACTTGTGATTTTAATGTGGAATATGAATATGGTTAGCTTTATCACAAGAAGAAAGAATTAAAACAATTATTGTTATGTGAGTATTACATGTCATATTACATGTATCGACGACCTCCTTGGTCGAGTGGTTTGTACACCGGTTTTCTTGGTGTCGCCATCTCTGAGGTCCCAGGTTCGATCCCCGGCCGGGTCAATTTAGAAATTACTGTTTTTTTAAATTGTCTCAGGTCTGGGTGTTTTATATGTATAATAAGTACGTATTTAAGTATTTTTAAGTATATTTATCCGTTGTCTAGTAACCTAACGAGTTTTATAAAGAAGCTTCTCTAGGGCTAGATAATTGGTGTGAGTGTAGGAAAGCTTATTTATATTCAATTATGTGATTAGGTAATCTATTAAGACGATCCGCTAGTTTATTAAAAAGTATTTTCTTTTTGTACACCCGGCAAACAAACGTCACTACGCGTACGGAATAGAAATTAGACTTAGAATTAGAAAGGTGGTTTTAGCCAATGGGTCGTTTGTAAGTGTTGACAACTGCACAAAATCACTAAATATACTTTCCAATTTGGCCACCCCTCTAGGGACTTAGCATTGTGAAAGTGGATTAAGTTGCACGATCACAAGCAACGCGCTAACAGCTGCGTCAACATGGTCTTAGTTGTCGTTTGATTCGTTCATCATTAATATCAATCGGAGAACAGACAACTTTATCCATTCTGTGATTTCAAGTAAATATACCTACTACTTTAATTGGAACTTCATTGTTTTTATAAATCTTATTGAACAAATGACAAATTGTAATAAAGAAAGGAGTAATTAAGAAATATTGAATGCAGAAACAAACAGAGTAGATAGATAGATGAACACTTTATACATACACAAGGAACACACACACTACATAATCTTAAAGCAGTATGGGCAAAGGCGGTCTTGTCGCTGAAAGCAATGTCTTCCAGACAACCTCTGGTTTATGGAACCTGGGAAAGAGGATAGAGGAAGTGCGCATGTTATAATTAATAGTACTTACTACTCGTATTAATCTATATTAAAAAAAAACAATTGCTGAAATGTTTGTACGCGCATCGCTTCAGAACAGATGCATCTCTTTGGCTATTTCTTTATTTTGTTCTGTTTATAATTGTCAGGAGAGGGTTTGTACTTACGAAAGAAATTTTTTGGAAAAGTTGTCACGGGGTACAGGGTCCACGCGCCACGCGGACATACTAGTTACGAGCGGGCCGCTAAGTTATAATATAATATAAGAATGAGATCCAGTCTGGCATGAGGGACCATTAAAATTAAAAGTATAATGAAATTTTTGTTATCACCATTGTAGGGCCGTATTTTATAACAATAATGTTCCCTTTTTTTTAAGTACCTACCTTAAAGTATAATAATTCGTAAAATTGTATGAAACAAATTTTCATACTTTACATGTTACAGTGTTGTAACATGTTTACAATTATTAAGTTCGTAAAATACAAACTTCGTCGAGTAAACTGAAACACAGTTAATTCAAATAAACGATTTGATTTGATGTAAGGAGAGTAGTTCCGGATAGATTGTTTCATCTCAATGTGTTTTCACCAAAACTTTGGTAAACAATATTAAATAAGTTTGCCTAATGTAAGTTTACCCAAAGTCGAAGTTGGAGCGTAGCTAATTGTACGAGCCACTGAATACGAAAAGATTCTCGTATCACCGCCGGTTTCATTTCATTTTACTACCTCGATGCTCGTTCATTAACGAAGTGTTCGATGCCTAGCTTATTAAAATAACTGATTTATGCGGTGATATACTCTGGAACAAAATAAAAAATAAAATAAAATAAAAATTTATTAAAATTATGAGTATACGTATTGGAAAGCTGTAATGTCTTCCTACCCTTTCGGGAATCTGTCGTGATGTATGTATGTATTCATGGTTAGATAAATTATAAAAAATGTGGTAACTTTTTCGCAAATATTCGAAATAACACAGATGTTGAAATATTTGGAACATTACCACGAGGTGAATTTGAACCTAAACCTTAAGACATACATGGTCAAGCACGCTACCTAAGTACTATGCTATCATGGCCATGGCTTTTTCATTATATTAAGGTATTAAATTTACTGTTTAGGTCGCGCTTAAGTTAACCCTTGCGAGGTGAGCACTAAAATGCCTCTGTATGTAAAATATACGCAGTGTTGATAGTGAGAAATGGGTGTCCATTTAAAGGCAAAGGAGCGTCATACCCTTGATACCATTTCTAATCGAGGTCGCCCACCGAGCTATTACCATAAGAGATATGACGTGGGAATGGCACCCCAGCCCATATAACAATGCGCGTTTAACTCCTATGCTAATGTGCGTTTAACTCCTATGCAAAGGATCTCATTTGGTGGCGGTAGATGTCTCAAATGATTGTTAAGCTCCCTAATACTTGCTATAAATTAGGTAATATCACAGAATAACTAATAGTACTACGTACAGAAGGTTCACTCTCTAACGACTTTCATGCGAAATTGAAACTTATCGTTTGACCCGAGCGTTAATATTCTGTTAAGCAACGCAAACTCGATATCGATTTGACGTCATGACGTCACATAGCGTAGGGCTAGCACGGCAACCTTTACTGCCATACGCCTAAGCGGCCTGCCTGGGAGGCGCGCCGGCCGAACGTACCTAAACTGCGGAGTGACACCCCCCGGTAATATTGCATAATTTATGACTGGCCTGCGGCCTGCCTGCGTATTCGTCCGCTTGAACAAGTACCTCTTGACGAATTTCTTGTCGTAAGATGGCAGTCGTTAAAACCCACCCGGCCACCGTAGTGGGTTATTGCCCAATCTCCCTATGGGCTATTGTCCATGTAGAAGGCATTTGTACAGCAGTGGGATGTTTATAGGCTGATTGATGAGGTCCTATAGTCCCGGGTCTTTTAAGAGGAAACACTACGTCAAACAAAATTCAAACTAAGTGGCATACAAAATTCTCATACGCAACACAGAAAAACGACGTTTGGTAGTCCCCTGTTTCCTCCTTCAGAACTGGACCGATTTTTATTACTTGTTCAGCATCAGTTAAAGAAAGAGATTGTATATGTCTGTATGTTTGCTGAAGACGCCTTAAGACGGAGTGATTTCGCTAAATTTTGAAGGCAAATTGCAATAAAATCAAACATACAGACATAGAAAATCTCTTTATTTAATCGATGCTGGAAAAGTAATAAAAATTGGTCCAGTTCTGAAGGAGGAAACAGGGGACTACGAAACGTCGTTTTTCTGTGTTATGTTGAGAATTCTGCATGCCACGTCGACGTAGTGTTTCCTCTTAAGCGGGGCGTGAAACCGTGCTTGTTCTAATACGGTGAGGACGAGGAGCGCTCTCATTATTTTGGACTGCATCGGCTGCTTACCATCAAGCAGGATGTAGTCACTATGACGAGTCTATATAAAAAAAAAGTAATTCGAAAGGGAATATAGTGCCTAAGTAAACACATAGGCTGAATACTAGATGAATAATGGATTATTGTGTACTTAGCGCTGAATAAAATTACTGAATAAAAGTAGAGTAGTAGGTATGCTATTCAGACACTACACTGCTTAAATGGGCACAAATTATTCAGCTTTAGTTCGCAATTGCTGAGTAATATCATGATAGTAACGTTATTATCACATATATTAGGTCTAACAGGTGGTAACAAGGCAAAATACTAGCAAATTAAGAAAACACTACACACACTTTATTTAGACAATTGTCGTCTATGTACGCTTTTATATTTATAGTAATTAAGTTAAAGGTTCACGATTTGTTCTGTAAGAACGTTTATTAATACTTTTGGTGACAGATGATTCATATTTATGACAGTGTGAGAAGATAAGTTTTTAAAATGATTGTATGATATCGGTATAAGTACATTTTGATAATAACTTCATTATTTTACGTGAAAGCTAGTGGGAATTCAAAATTACTGTTAGAGTATACATATATTTCTAAGAAAATTTTCAAGCGCCAGTGCATAAATAAGTTTTTACTACAAATTATATTAAAATAAACACTTTTAGGGTAAAAATTGATTAATTGTGTCATAAAAATTATGACTGTAACCATTAATCACATTAAAAATATTTATTTGTAAGTAATTCCTTAGTTTACTAAGTTCGTGTTAAATAAATAAAAATATGTATCCAGGTGTAGAGATAGGTTATACAGAATAAAAAATGGTGGTGAAATTAAAGAGCGATGTGAACCGGTATACTTCAACATTACTGTCGTAGCCCGCGTAATGGGGCACATACACACATCAAAAGTGTCTAGGGATCAACATATATTTTTGCAATAACTTTTCTCCTGATTGATATTAATTAAAATTTTCTTTAAGGATTCATCAAATAAAGTGTTTTCGTTTGTCTACAGTAACGATAAACCAAGTCACCTTTGCATTAATAAAGAAATTTGCCATTTTCCTAATAAAGGGATTTTTGACATTTGAACCACTAACATTAAAGTTCGAAAAAAAGACTGAAATAACAGTTTTCTTTAAAATTTTATTGGGTAACTTAAACAATTAATAATCCGTGTTTCTACCGCGAACACTAACAACACAAGAACATCGGTTTGGCATACTCAAAATGAGTTCATCCAAATCACGCTGTGGAATGGCCGCCCATGTTCGTTGCAACAACAAAAAAAGGTCTTCTTGCGACTGGATACCCTCCATATTCGGCAGAGCTCTTCTCTGTAGCATATCCCATGCATGCTCAATCGGGTTCAAGTCTGGCGACTGAGCAGGCCAGGGCATGACATTGATGTTAGCTGCGGCGAGAGTCTGTCTTACAACTCTTGCGGTGTGCGGTCGTGCATTATCATGCATTAACTGAAATAAGGGACCGATTTGCACTTGTAGAGGAACGATGACGTCTGATACAATCGTCTCAGCATAAATTTGAGCGTTGAGGTTGCCTCTGATCCAAATCAACTCAGTTCTTCCGCCGATCCAAATACCCGCCCATACCATGATGGTTCCACCACTATAAGGATGGACTTCCTGGCAGGATTTTAATCGCTGTTGGCGTCCAGGGGTTCTCCAGTGTCGTATACGTCTTGTATCCGGTCTCATACCAAAACGAGACTCATCAGAAAAGCACACGAAACGCCATTGTTCTTCTGCCCAATTTCTGTGTTCAAGAGCCCATTGATATCGAATCCTACGATTGTGCATTGCTATAGGTGGTACCCTTAGCGGTCTTCGGGAATGAAGGTTTACTTCATGCAAGCGGTTTCTGACTGTTTGGTCGCTAATTAAGTTCCCTGAAGAGTGATGAAGCCTCACGGCTAACATCATGGCGGTTATTGTTGGAGCTCTTCGAGTTGTGATTTGAATGTATCGGTCTTGTCTCCGTGTGGTGCAGCGATACCGTCCTCCATGGCGCTCAGCCACGGTACCAGTGCTTCTGTAACGTGTCCAAAGTCGACTGATAACACTCTGACTTGTATTCAGAGCTAAAGCCACAGTACGTTGCCGGGAACCAGCTTCTATCATTCCCACGGCTCTGAGCATTTCTTCCCTGCTTAAATGACGTCGCCGCTCCATAATAACGTTGGTTTTAATCAGTAGTAGGGAAACAGTAGCACTAATAATGTCTTCAATGCGTTGTATGTTTTTATAGGGAAAATATTGACAGCTGATTTTCATCTTTTACTAGAAATTGATTGAAAGTTCCTGTTTCAAATTATGAAATGCACCAAAAAGGATCCATATAAATTTATAAAATCATAAATTTATTACAAAGCCACATCTCAATCTCAAGAAATCCGCATAAAAATGCTTGATCCCTAGACACTTTTGATGTGTGTATGTTTGCTTATTCAAACTTAGCCGTAATAAAGTCTTACATGTGAATCCATATACGGTAATACACTGATTACTGGCTGAATATTCGTTAGAACTAGCAACTATAAAATGTGTGATAAAATACACTTGTAGGGATCCGCATAATACAGACTGTTCCATTTTAGTGACTTGTTACGTGAATGAATTGATCCGTGAGAAAATTCACGGGGATATACTTATTCAGTCATCACCAGATTAAATCAACTGATGTGAATCTCTATTAAGCAATATACGTTATAAAATACTCTAAGTGCTCTTCAAGAGTAATAATAACGATCAGATGAACTTGTAAACAGCCACTATTCAGTCGTAAATAATAGCAATATAGTTACGGATCAACAGGGAAGTTTTACACCATTTACTGAATAACACACAAAATTTACTCCTTTATATATCATCTTACTGTGTAACAGTACACATGTACTCCCTTTAGAAGGCAGCGTTTAGAGGTACACATTTACTCTATTATACAGCATATGACATATTTGCCACTACTTAATTGCTCTTATTTAGTAAGTAGGCTTGAAAATTTAAAACGGCTGAATAAAACAAATAAACGCATCATGCTATTTAAGGGTGAAGAATATCTACCATTATTTAGTTCTTATTCAGAATAAAGCTCCTTGTGTACTAATATTCAGCTTGAGGATCACCATTGAATTATAATAACGGTTTTAATACTCTGTAAGCAGCCATTATGACCACAAGTGATTAAATATACAGCTTTCTGTGTTACTCAGGTGGTAACTACCTCAAAACATTATATCTACAAGAGATTTTTCTAGCACCCTTACTAGTCCACTGTTTAATTCTGTCTCGTACGCAAGTCCATTACTAAACGAGACAGCATAATTTGTCCGCAAGCGATCATTGTGTCGAAATAAGAGGAATAACCGATTAATCTATTGTGACAAATGTTTGCTGCAATCAAACGCGCGTTGCGAACGCACAGACGCAATTAATCAATGTATACGTATAGATACACAGTTATACATATACTGTGTGTGTGTAGTTACAGAGTACACAGCCACGTGCCAGCGCCGCAAACAATACTATCTCCATACACATACATATTGGGAAGTAGTCGCAACGTCATTTGAGATACGGAACTGTCATTAATTATTCACCACGTATGCGTTGTTAAACATAAATCGCGTTCATGCGTGTATGTGTACACATATACAGCGTGTTTCTTGTAAGGTATCAAGCCGATGTGTGGTGATAGGGAACTACCATACCTATCTTTTGAAGCCCCATGTATGCGATTGTATGTAGTTTTCGAGTTGTAATTTTTTTTTTGTTATTTTATGATCAACGACGAGACGAACTCTTTCACCGTTGGGAAGCTGCACTATCTCCGGGTGACATAGGCTATTATAATATTTTCAAAAAAATTAGGGATCCTTACTAAAACTCTCATCAATTTCTTACATCGCGTGCGCTACGAAAACTATTGATGATAGAACAAATGCGATGTAGGCGTCGTCACTGGGGGTACGGGCAAGTCATTTTGAAAATTTATCACGGGGTGCGGGGTGAAAGAATTTTTTAAATCGGTCTAGTTGTTTCGGAGCCTTTTCAATACAAACAAACAATCAAATGTTTCCTCTTTATAATTTAATATAGATGAAAATTACATAATTTCCGATCTACCACGTTCAATAGCCGATTTCAGCAAAAAATGTCCTATTTAGTACATCTTTTTTGTTTTAGTATGAAAGCATAATATTTGGTCGGGCAGTTTTTAAAACTAGTCAGAAACTATGGAAAATCTTTTTTTTTTAAGTTGAATATTTCATTTTGTTCTAATTAACCCAATTTTTAAAGTTAAGATCAAAATTTTAGTATCTTAGGTTAAAGTTAGGAGTGAGATTTTTTTACTCGTAAAAGTGCAATCAATAGGCATTGTATTAAAAAAAATATCGAAGAAAAGTCGACCCAAAAAAAGATATAATTTTTTTAGAGCCGTCTCGTCGTTGAATCATAATATAACGAAAAAAAATTATCACTCGAAAACTACAAAAAATCGTGGAACATACATGGGGTTTTAATAGATAGGTATGGTAGTTCCCTATCACCACACATAGGCTTGACACCTTACAAGAAACACGCTGTATAATCAATGGTATACTCATTAGAAGTTAGCACGATACTTATAGAAAAAAATTGGTAATGGGTAACCGAATTTAAAATGTCTTAAACTTGATAGTCCCTCGGAACGTTTGGTCGTACATGTTGTCTTCATGACCCGACCTAGCCATGTCCAAAGACATGGCTATGGATATAAGAATAATAGACCAAAGTATTGGTAAAAAGGAATTGGTAGAGCGGCGATGGGCTTACTACCTGTCACGCTAAGTGATGTGTGCAACAGTGGACAGGACTGCTTTTACGGTCCTCATTGCCTAGTCTCTGACTTACCCTTCGGGGATAATAATAGTCGTGATTATACAATATGATGGGGGTGGTACTTCTAACCCGTTAAGGCTAAGTACTACATCTAAATTCATCGACAAAAAAATAATATGTGGGGTCCAATCAATTATAAGGGGAGGGCCCCCTATAATTTATGACCATTTTTACTTTATGCGTTATCAAAGGTTTCATACGTCTGAGACACATGAAAAAATGGAAAACGGTAGCTAATGACAATGGCTAACTAATAAATTACTTTGTTTTGTATGTTTGAGATTATTTAGGTGAGAAAAAAAATCATTACTTAATTATTTTGTGATTTAAAATCACTCTTTTATAAGCAGGTTAGAAGTACCCTTTAGGTTTTACTTTAGGTTAGGTTAGAAGTAAGTTTAACCGCCTCCGTGGTCTAGTGGCTAAGCCACCGGTTTCAGACCCAGAGGTCCCGGGTTCGATTCCCAGCGGGGGGTACATCTTTGTGTGCTCGGTTTGGTTGGTGGTAGGGCTGTTAAGTCCGCCTGGCTAGCTACCACCATCTTATCTAAGTCTGTCGCCATAACAACGATGTTTATAGCATTGTTGTGTTCCGACAGTTTGAGATAAGATAGCCAGTTCCTCAGTGGTTGAGGATTCCGGGTTCGCGCGCTTCCACCTCCGGCCTTATCGTCACTTACCATCAGGTGAGATGAAGGCCAAACGCTTACCCGTTACCCGTAAAAAAAAAAAAAGTACCATCCCTATCACATTGTATATTATGTATGTATTATGTACTAAGGGACATTTAAGAAGCAAGTCCATTCTTCCATCAAACCTCAGCAATGCATTTGTGTTTTCTCTGGTGTTACGGGTAGGTATTGCTTTCCATTATGTAACCAGATAGCTACTTGACCAGATAGCTAGATACTAAGCTGTAATCGTAATTTTATCTATAACTGTTACATTAAAATTTAACACTGTGCTTGTTTTGTATACTTGTTTGTCTTGAATTAAATATTTATTTAATTATATCTTGATGTAATGCTTGTGGTAGATCATGCCGCTTTCGCATAGGTCTGTTTAATTAAATTTATTTAAAAAGAGCAACCATCAAAACATTCCTTAAATAAAAGTAAATATATATTGATTGTGTTAAAACTAAATGCTGTCTTAAAATTATAGGCTGCCTGCCACGACATGCACTGACAAAACGAAACGGAGTTAAAAAACAAAAGACAATAAACTTACTAACATATTATTGGTACCTACTTGATACTAATTGAGACCATATGAGTAAACTTGAGACTATAAATACGAAACATTTAAATTTATGTAGTTATTTTTACAGTTTTATAACAGACTCAAACTTTTATTAGTTATAAATGTGTCTAATAATTGTGACGCCTAAATTTCTGTAAACTTTAAACTATTTAGCTTTCGATCAACAGTTTAGATAATCAAAGTGTTTAGCCATCAAAATTCGGGTTCGATTCCCGGTCGGGTCAATTTAGAGACAGACTGTTTTTCTAAATTGATTTCGGGTCTGGGTGTTTTTTCTGTTTATGTATATTTATCCGTTATTTTACCGTATTAACGAGTTTCATAGGAATACCTACCTTGGGCTAGATAATTAGTGTGAGTGTAAATAAATTAAATCCACTCACTCCTGAAAATTTTCTGACACAAAACTTGGCGCAACTGTCAACGTCAAATTTGACAGAATCGAGCATAGACTATGCGATATTTTGCAATCACGATGCATAAAATGTACCACAGAACCGAAATAATCAAACTTGTTCATACTAAGATAGTCTGTTAGTCTATGAAAACACGGTACAAAGTCAAGTGTGTTTTTGTAGGTGCGGTCTCATACGACCGCTTGGGGTTTGAGGGCTTAATATAAGGGGATTATAGGGGATAATAGTCGTAATTATATGTATTATGTTATATTATATGTATTAATTTAATTTAATCAAAAGCGATATCTCCCAGGTACACCATAAATCATCTGTTAAAGAGTCAAAGGCCAGTGATCATAATGAGCCTAATAATATCGCTATGTATATTAAACCTGCACATTGATTGTAATCGATGATTGCAGAGAGTGATATAATCTAAACGTTATGTACGTTGGCCAATGCTGATTTGGACATACCGGCAGTTAGCCTAGGACACATCTCTGTGCGCCGACGATTCAATTGATTGCGTTCCAATGTACTGAGTTCCAACTCGTCGCAGACATCCAACCAGATCGTTTGTAATTAAAATAGATACATACACAAATTTACGACTATTATCCCCGAAGGGTTAGTCAGAGACTAGGCAAATAGGGCAGTAAAAGCAGTCCTCTACCATAGTCCACTTTTCACCAAATATCGACTGCACATGTGCTCAGCGTGACAGGTGGTGAGCCCATCGCCGCTCTATGCTGTTGGAAGTATGTGCAGTCTTTAGTATAGTAATAGCATTACGTTAGTATTTTTCCGCTTTTAGTAGGTAGTATTATAATTATAGTTTTCCCGGTAGGAGTTAAGATAAATGTCTCTATGCTGTTAGATGTATGTGCAGTCTATAGTCCGTTAGTCGCCTTTTACAATACCCAAGGGAAGAGAGGGGGTGGCAGTATTTATTCACAGTTACTGTTAGTAGATTGTGATACGGCATGCTTTACCTATGTCCACATGAGAAGCGGATACCATCTTATCCCATCATCTTTTCTGTAGCATTGTTGTGTTCCGGTAGTTAAACGTTTCTCAGTAAATGAAGTTCCCTGTATATTATATCGCTATGGATAAAAAAAACATGCATACATAAACTCACGCCTGTTTCCCTTAAGGGAGGCAGAGACTATGGATCGCCGTCTGCTACGGTTCTTACACACTTTTCTTTCGCTTCATTCAAATCCATCAATCCTTTCATGCACGCCCGCCAGTTTTTGTCACTGCGTACACTAGCCTTTTTTATCTAAACGACTAACTGGTCCGCGTAGGTTTTTCTGGGACGCCTTTTTGCGAAATCGTTCCTCCACACTCGCACAATATTATCTCTTTCACTGTGATTCGACTTTCACTCATCCTTTTTAAGTGACCAAACCACCGGAGCATTCCTTTCTCAATTCTTGTCACTATATCATTTTTCAGATCACACCTTTTTCTAATCACATCATTCCTCCATCTATCGCTCAGTTTCATTCCACATTCTTTTTTTTTCTCTCAAATAATGGCTTCGTGCTTTTAGCACATTTAGCCAGTGTTAAGTTTTTATTAGTAATTATAATTTTCTTTGCATTAAGTGAATGATAATTAACGTTTAATAATGATTTTCTCCCAAACCCCATGAGACTCAATAGCTGTGGGATTTTATTGAGGTCTCACACGGACTTCTTGAGAGAATTTGAAAAGTGATGTTGCACTGTTTTGTTTTATTTGCTAACACTCATGCACTAACACTTAACAGTTAATAATCCACCATTATTTCACATTAATATTCGACAAACACAAATTATAGAAAATAATATTAAACTGCAGACATGACGCTTCACTTTCCCTTCCAAGAAGTCTCCAAATACTTTCCTCAACGAACGCATCTCTACCGCATTTATTCTGCTTTCATTATTCTTCTGCCATACCCAAGACTCACTTTCAGACATCAGTGTCAAAACCAGCACTCCGCTATGAATAGCCATTCACCTTTTTTCAGTCACGGTTTGACTACTCATAACCGAGTGCAAAGCTCCATTCACTGAATTTCCTTTCTTAGCTCTTCTTTCTATATCTTCCTCACACTTTCCAACCCTTGTGAACAAACTCCAAATGAATAAATTATTTATTTATTTATTTAAGGAAAATTTACAGCTATATAACTAGGACTAGACTATGATAATTAATGGCTGGGAGCCATTTACAAATTTTCAATAGTAAATTACAAATTTAAAAAAAACAAAAGATATTTAATAATTATATTAAGACTAAAATACAAATAGATGCTTTGAATACCAACAAAAGAAATCCAAAAAATTAAAAAATAAAACAAAATTATTTTTTAAATTAATTGTCAAAGTATTGCTCAGTTAATAGCCGTATTTATTAATTTAGCTGAATTACAAAAAGATCAACGTCTATTGTTAATTTATTAAGCTGATTGCCAGCTCGCAAGAGTAATGCGTTACGTCTATAGTTGCTACTGACCAATGGAATATTAACAGATGCAGATCCACGTAGCGTTTTGCCCGGTACCACAGATTAAAGAAGAGTTCCGGTACCTTTAGACAGATTTTAAAAAGTAAAGTAGAAAGGTATCAATATAGAAGACTCTTAATTTTTGCGCACACAATTTCTTTCGTTGCGGTTTGTTATCAACGGAATACCTCGTACCAGTTTAAAATATTTATTAAAATATAAAACGTAGCGATAACTTGATTTAAATGACGAAGGCCTTTTCCCTCCAGTGGAACAGTATCAACCTGTAATTCACTTAAATTTTTACTACTTTTATGATTAAAAACCCTAACAAACTAATGATACCAATGACACAATAGAAGCACAAAGGTTAGCCTTCATCATATTAAATAGTCAAGTCAAGGAAACACAAGTGAAGTCACAAATTAGAATTGTAAAGCGTCTCGGGTCGCGGCCGACGGACGTAGCCGTCCGTCGTTGCTCCGCGTTCGCTAATTCAATATGGCTGCATACAACTCGCCACCAATGGCAAAGCGGGCTAACAATACACAAGCAGGCTAATTGAAAATACGATAGCTCATTTCACATTCACGTTTAAGCAGTTTTATTTAGGATAAAGGCAATGTGTGCTGCTCTACCAATCAGTCAGTGTCACTCATTTAGCACTACCCAGGGGTCACGTGTAGGGTCGCAAGGGTAAACCTAAGTTGACGTAAGTTGGCAGTCTTTTAAAGCCCCGCCAGCATTAGACCCTGTTAGGCTATTTATAGCTTATCTCCCTGTGTGTGTTTCTACGCGGATACGAAGATAGGCACAATTGCATTAGGAAGTGAGCAACACATCGGCGTGCTTTATCATCATCAATATTCTGTTTCCCGACACAAATCAGGGAGAATTCAATTTGTGGCTTCCATGACGTCACAAATACGCGGCGCGGCAAACGTGTTGGTATTCTGACAGCTCATTATGCCTCTAATTGTAAGCGAAATGGGATGGAACTCAATCGCTACTATTTGAAATTTAATCACACTCTTCTATAACGCTCCTCATTACTCTAACGTTCAATTGAAATAAGGGTTCATTATTATTTTTGAGGAGTGGACTATCAATCTGTTCAAGGACCTACTATCCCGAGGCATACTAGCCTTATGAGTCCTGCATGAAGAGCGCGGTTCTAAGCTGGCGTAGATAATCTCTGCGTTTTCAACTTTACTTTTGCAGGGTCGTCTAGCTTTCGTCGTATAACCTTAATGTTTGAGAGTGGGTGCCAGTACAAATAAAACAAGTGAAATAACGATGTTTTACCATCAGGTACAAAAGGCTGAAGCGTAGTAGTACCTAAAACAAAAGCGTCTGCAGAAAGACAAAAAACTATCGCATCACAAAAGCTTATCTCCACGAAGATATACACAATAGCATTAGCAAGTGAACAATACATATTGGTGTGCTGCAAATCGATATTCTGTTTTCCGACACAAATCAGCGAGAATTCAATTTGTGGCTTCCATGACGTTACGAATACGCGCGGCAAACGTGTCGTCGGCATTTCAACAGCTCATTATGTCTCATTATGGCTCAATCGTTGCTATTTGCAATATTTTTCCGTAATGCCCTACCTTAATTTTTGATTTTAATTATAATATTATGAATGGATAACTATGTCGCGTAGCTTTGAAAGAATACTACCACCCCCTCTCTTCTCTTAGGTGTCCTAAAAGGCGACTAACGGACTAAAGACTGCATATACATCCAACAGCTTAGAGCGTCGATGAGTTCACCACCTGTCACGCTAAGCACATGTGCAGTCGCTATTGGTGAAAAGTGGACTTTGGCAGAGGACTGCTTTTGCGGTATTCATTGCCTAGTCTCTGATTAACCTTTCGGGGATAATAATCGTGATTATATGTATTATGTATGTTATGGAAATGTGTGGTAGGGTAGAGTGCCCAGCAGCCCAGTCACTACTGGTACCCAGCCGTGCAACGTAATTTTTGGTTAAAGCTTCTGAGGCACTGAGCACCCAACCTTATGATCTAATCTAAATCAAGATACTTACAAAATATATTTACAACTATTATCCCCGAAGGGTTAGTCAGAGACCAGACAAGTGGTAGTTAAACTCTCACGCCACTCGCCACACTCCACTGTTCGAAATCCCCCTAAATAAAACGAATTACGCGCACAACTCAGTGGTGGCCAGAATCGCAGACATATACAATAAATTATTTAGTGAAATCGATCTATTTATTGGCAGCAAAAAGTCATTTTTATTTATGGTTAATGAAGATGTATCGCTATAATTTATTTATTTTGATTGTTTAGTAAGTATTATATTTTATGAACTTATGTTTATTTTTCGTGTTTTATGTAAGTAAGTATAAAGTATAGCATACTATTCAATTTAATATACAGTATAGTAAGTTAAGTAAGTAAGTACAAGTAAATTAGCTTCAAAACATCAGTGATATAGGTATACCTTTGTGTATTAGTTTGGTTTAATTTGATTCCATTTTGATTCACATATCTAATTATGAATAACATAATTAGCCTAATTAAGTTTAGCTCTAAGATCATTTGTCAATGTAATATGTTGGCTGTTGTTATTCTTTATTAAATAAAATAAAATAAAAAATAAAAAAGGTACTGGCACTGTAGTGTGCAACTATAGCCTTCAAGCGTAATAACTCATCATTGCGGAGGGGCCGTGACAGAACATCGTTCACAATCAGATAGGCATTCTACTTAATGCGGTGGACGTTCGGCAAGGTCGCGGGCGGCCCGGCACGGCGCGGCGCACGCGATCCGACAATTTTCCAGGCCATAAAGGAGCGCGTGAAAAATTTAACACGCGAAAAAGCCCGAGTCGAGGAGCGTTATGCGTAAACGCGACAATAATTTATGACTTGGCACATTAGCCGTTCGCATATCAACTACTGCTGTGTATTTGTAAATTGTGTGCATTAATGTCTATTAGAATTTTTAACCGTGTGGCGTAGCGGTGAGAGAATACTACCACCACCTCCCTTCCCATGGGTGTCGTAAAAGGCGACTAACGGACTAAAGACTGCACATACTTCCAACAACTTAGAGCGGCGATGGGCTCACCACCTGTCACGCTAAGTATATGTGCTGTCGTTATTATTTTGGTAAAAAGTGGACTATGGTAGAGGACTGCTTTTGCTGTCCTCATTGCCTAGTCTCTGATTAAACCTTCGGGGATAATAGTCGTGATTATATTATGTTCGTATATATGTATTTTTGTAGAATAAATTACAAATACAAAGGTAGTCAGGTTTTCAGGTAAAGGTCAGGCCAAGAGTACCTTAAACCGACGATCATGTATGAAGAACGTTACGAGAGTAAATAAAGCAATGGAAGTATCAGGATTGTAGTTGATCGCAACTGTAGTTATTGTAATTAAGTTTCGAAGTGTGCTAATTTTGCACGGTTTCAAGCCCAAAATGGCCAAACTTCTTTAGAACGTAACGGCTTCATTTAGAACATATCGGCTTCATACTAACAGTTTTGTACTAATCAAACATTTCCTAACTCAATGTGTAAGTTTCGCGAGACGAATGAAAACAGTTAAGGCATGTAACTGAACCAAAAACGCAACATTATTAACAACTAATTATTCGTTACTTTACTCAACTTTATTAGAACTCTGAACAACTCCAAAGTTAACAGAGCGCAGCGCTATGCTAGTAAGTAAATAAGAAAATTTTGATTGAAATTTTAAACATTTCAAATATCAGTAATACGCATATATTTTTTTCATAGTTAGTGTTTGGCTAAAAAATGATTAAGAGTATTTACATAATTACAATTTTATTCAATGCTGAAAAATATTTAAAGCCTACACTTGCAACTTTTCTAACACTTTCAGGATTAAAATATTTTTTATAAACATTTATTATGTTGTGTAAATAAGTTTTTGATGTGATTGTATTAAAAAAAATGTAAATAAATATGATAGCTCTTGCTCTGTATAGGTCGAACTAACATAAACATTAACATCTAAGTATCACTTGTAATTATTTCTCGAATCATTTATATTACATTATAAACTATTAAAACACTATGTTGTCCCGTTTCAGTAGAGATCTACCAACCCGTATTAGTGTTTAATGGAACATAATTCATTCGTCATGACGGGAAAACTTCCACGTAATAACTGCACACCAAGTGAAATTATTCAGCAATTATCTTGCAGCGTTGCAATTGTGTTGCCGTAATTGCTAAAAGAAGAGCATTCAAATTATTTAATTGGCGTTACAAAGTTATAACTGAATATTAGATTTGACGATTTATCACGAGGTCGTAAAGTCGGAAATTACTTGAGCTGCGAATTATCACGAATCTCACTTTGCCATCTAATTTATGGCGTGCAAAAAAGAGGACACCTCATTACCGCCACTGAAATTTCTATGTAGCCAAAGTTTTTTTTCTGTGATCACTTAAATGGTCATTGATGCTAGGTTTTCCAATGACAAGAAATATTGATCTTCTGAAGTCTTCTGTAGTTTTTTTATTAGTGCCTGCAGATGTTTCCCTCTCTCATCGATCTTTTTTTTTATCCACAACAAGTAAGCGCTTGGCCTTCATCTCACCTGATGGTAAGTGACGATAAGGCCGAAGGTGGAAGCGCGCTTCACTCGGAATCCTCAACCACTGAGGAACTGGCTATCTTATCTCAAACTGTCGGAACACAACAATGCTATAAACATCGTTGTTATGGCGACAGACTTTGATAAGATGGTGGTAGCTAGCCAGGTGGACTTAACAGCCCTACCACCAACCAAACCGAGCACACAAAGATGCACCCCCCGCTGGGAATCGAACCCGGGACCTCTGGGTCTAAAGCTGTCGGGATGTTTTGTACAAACCTATCCTTTGTTCTTCTTCATCAGTGAAAACGGTGACTGCCGAAACGTTTGCTAATGTCTTTGTGGACGACAAGCCGTCTTCAGATTTTCGATAGTCCTAGGAGTCCCATTTTCCTAGACAGATAGTTAAACGGCAAGTGTTGTATGGGCTGGTATGAGTTTATTTTTCAAATGCCTTAAAATAAATGCCTATGTAATTGGATGTAATTTTCGGCTCGGCATCTCCCATTTATTAAGAAAACTTCATAAAGTTGTCAACATTAACCTAGAATAAGTTTTCGATTTGTTTTATTTTTATTATCCAACATTCTATATACCTATATACCTAATTAGTTTTTAATTGGATATAGTTTTACATAGGTAAACATTAACATGGACGCTTATTATTAATCGTGTAGTGTACACATATTTTAGATAGGAATTAAGCTCTTATACAATTTATCATGCTATTTTGTTATATTTTTAATTTCTATCTGTTTTGTGTACCTAATAAATAAATAAATAAATACCCGACTACTGAGCAAAAGATCCCTCCATCGCACATAGGAGTATTAGACTCGAAAATCCGGTCATAAGTCAAAATCACAAACTGAATGTAATGACACTTAAAATGCTCCTTTCATGTAGCCTAGTAACCGGTTTATCGGGGGGCAGCACCCCGCCTGTCCCCGAGCCGGGCCGTCTGACTACCTGGCCAGTCGGAACTCAGTCGTTGTCGGAATCGTATGTCTTTGTTCTCGGCGCTCTCTTTTGTGACACTAAATTCAATGCGAAAAATGGTTTCGTATAGTGGACTACAAGAAAAACAACAATTGGATATGGAAGTAGAAGGTATGTACTATATTATAAAACAAATTTTATGTAGTTCTTTCTCGATTTCCTCACTTACTGAGTCAATATTTTAAACGCCTTTTTAATACTCAATTTTTTTACTAAATCTGAGATATCATAGTGGTTTTGACCGAGTGTCGCCCCTTGTCGCCTTTCACTTTTTATGTTGGCATATATTTAAGATCTTTGTCTACATAAATATGCAATAAAATCGTTCACAAAAGTTCACCTTTTTTTTTTGTAGAATTTAGAAATTTTAGGTATTGTTTATTCAGAATATGAAAATTTACCATTTTAGCTTTCTTTTGTTACAGATCCCTCGGAGAGGGTAAAGAAACTTACTAGATTGAACTTATATATCAAATTAAAGGGGTTTAAAGGAAAAAAACTTGAAGTAAAGTTCATTTTGATGGAAGAAAACCTCGTACAGCTCACATCATGCCCAGTCGAAGAAACGAGCGTTTTAAGTCGTTCTTTGAGGTTTTTCAATACCAGCTTCAAGAAAAAGTGGACGGAATCTTACAGCATAGAGGATAGGTTCTTAGATAAGAACGCAGATTGGCTCAAAGCAACAATTGAGATGCCTACGTGGTCTAATAAACCGGGAAAATCTACGTAGAGTTGTATGGGTGGCATCCCATGTCACCCACTGTTCTTAAAATCTTAATGCATGGGGCTGAAGTCATTTAACAAGCCATTCTGCCAATTGGACAACTATTGGAGGAGGCATCGGAGGCTAGGAATAAACATTTGAGAAAGTATCGCGTAGATTTTGCTCGAAAGTTTAGTAGGATAGATTGCAAAAGAGATGTATTAAATATACTTTTGTTAACATCTGATCCCTTAGTATGTTGTAGCAGGAGTAAACGTGCAAAAAAATCCAAGTCCTTCTCAAAGGAAGCAATGGAAATTTTGAGTTCTAGTGCACAATATGATAGCTCCGAAGAAGAAAAAGAAGATGTAAATGATAATAATGATTCCGATAGTATGTAATTTAAACCTGTTTTTTCTTTCTTTTTAACTCGAAATAGTTATTATTGATTTTTTTGTATAATTTATATGTACTTATAAAATTTAATTTTATATATTATTATAAATATAAGTATAAATAAATACTTATATATACACGAAAATTATTTTTATAGTGTTTCATTTCATAAAATGTCATAAAAAACCAATAAATAATTTTAACCGGATTTTTTAGTGTAATACTCCTATGTGCATCGTTGAAATCAAGTTATCACTATAATATAAGGGTATTGGGTATTACAATATGAAAATTGGTATAACAATAAACATAATTACAATAGAATTATTAAATCCGCGACACACTTGTCTTGGCCTGGAAATTGAACTCAGGACCTCCATGTATCGGACCGAGCTCTGTGCCGGACATTGAGGCATTATTTCGTTGACTAATAAAAAATAAAACAACTACATCGTAATGGTATACATTTCTATGAATAAACATATGGAACAGTTATACTTAATAATATTTTGATGAGAAACTTAGCTAGCATTATCATTTCATGAATATGTTGAAAATTCGGACTAAACCTTTGGTGTAGATATACGCTGTCTATTTATACAGGTTTATATGGCATAGCCCAGGGGCTATAATGCCATTATATTTTAAATATACCTTGTCCCAAGTAAAGTTATTAATATAAATGTAAGACAATAGGGGAAAATTCTGGGGACTTTTATTCAACAACTTAAGGCAAGTCTACCTACATGAATATAATTTACAGAAACAATCAGAGCTCTTCTGGAAAATTATTCTAGAAAACAGTTACTGTTATCTTCATCCAAAAATCGTCTGGAAACTGTTGTGTAATTTGTCCACGACTTCGTACGTGGTCTACCTTATTATCCCTTAGGTACCTTTTACCTAAATTTAAAGTATCCTATGTTTTTTAATGTAGCTATGACAATATTGTATTCGCAAAGTGTTGTTGTAATTTCGTTTGATGATGATTGGTTCTATAATGCTAGACTAAGTAGGCTAGATAGATAGAACTAAAATAAAGTCTACAGACTAGACTATAGTTCTAGTAGAAGCGTAACAAACAAACTCAATTTCGCATTTAGATATTAGTTAAAATTATAAGACACGAGTGTCTGGTAGGTGGGTTACTGACAATATGAAAATGATACATTAAAATTAAAAGAGCCTAAGGGCATAGCACAGAAAATAATATCTAATACATCTTTCTTTTGTTCTGTGGGACATTTGTCTAGAATTTTTACATTGTATAAAACATTTACCAAAATAATGTGCAGGGCTGAGCAATTATTTTACCATGTGTATAGGCTTAGTTCCGCTGATTATCAATATAAATCCAAAATAGAATACGCCATATGAAAGATATGCTATTTAAACATGAGAAGTATGTAGACTTTAATAACTTACATGAGTCACAGAACTCTGTTAGAGATATCTCTTTAAATCTAATGTAATAAAACTTTCACCATCTTTTTATTGAATTATTCGTGTTTGCTATTTTTTTTGTTTTCGGTTAATACTAAAATACGGAGAGAAAACTGCGTTTTAGTTCAAATCAAATCAGTTCTGACCATTTGCAATTAAATTAAATTAAATTTGTTTCTCACACCAATTATCTACTTAGATCAAGATGAGTATCCTTTTGAAACTCGTTATTAAGGTAAGATAACGGATAAATAAACAAAAACATAAAAAAACACCCAGAACAGAAATCAATAAAAAAAACAGTTTTTCTCTAAATTGACCCGACCGGGAATTGAACCCGGGACCTCAGAGATGGCGCGACGCCAGACCCGGCGTGCCAACCACTTGACCACGGAGGTCGTCGTCGCAATAAGAGGTTTTAGTTTATGTTTATTAATTTTCTTTTGAGAAATGTTAAAGTGTATTACAGAACAGAAGTTTAGGTATTTATTACAGTATAACAGTGTCGTGTAGCGGTGAAAGAATACTACCACCACTGACTAAAGACTCCACATACTTCTTTCAGCATAATAGCGGCGATGGGCTCACCACCCGTCACGCTCAGCACATGTGCAGTCGCTATTTGGTGAAAAGTGGACTATATTAGAGGACTGCTTTTGCTGTCCTCATTGCCTCTGACTAACCCGTCGGGGATAATAGTCGTGATTACATGTAGGTATGTATGTATGTATTTATTGCAGAATATAAACGCTAGTAAACACGGCCTAATGAGATACATCTTTCGGAAATCACAAAATAATGAATTTCTTATTATTTTATTCACCTTTAAACACTGCCAAGCTAGAATACCAGCGCCAAGGCCAGCGACGATGCGATGTGATTTTGTCACACCGTAGCGGCAGTCCTGATTGGCTCGTCATACTGTAGTGTTTTTTAATTTAATTTTTTTTATTCTACGTTAAGTTTTTTTTTGTTTTTTTTCTGTTTTTACATTTTTATTTTCTTTTTTAATATTTTTTGTGACAGTTAATAAATATTTTCTTTCTTTCTTTAAATTAGAACGTTATGTAATGAGAAAATAAAGTACTGAATTCTTATAATATTATTCACCTTTAAATTATTCGCAAACGGTTACGACCGCGCGCACTCAAGTTAGGAAAAAGCTCTCTAGTGGCTTGTCCAAGTAAGAAGTTTATGGTACTGCACACTATTTGGAACGAAGAGGAAGTTAGCCGGAAAGTGATGTAAAACTTAGTTTTACCTAGGGTAAAGGCACCAAACAACACGCACTACCAAATGGTACGCAATGCTTGCAGCTAATTGAAAAAAAATGTTGTTTGTTTTTTTTTGCGTTAATAAAGCAAAAAGATAATTAAAAAGAGTTTCTAAAAAGTTAAAAAAAATTACTAACTCAGCTGCTGGTTGTCATAATTGTTTTTCAACGTTTCGTTATCTTTGAAAAAAAATAATACCCACATTTGATTGAAGTTTGAGATTCTCCTTTTAAATATCGTTTTGTTACTTGTTCCAGGAAATCACACTTCTACATAACAAATTATTCTAAATGTGTCTTCTATAAATATGTCTGACTGTCCACGACGTGGATACTTTTTGTACGAATTTATGGTTTTTTATCGACAATAAAAATATTATAAAAGCCATGAATTCGTATAAAAAATATCCACGTCGTGGACATGCTTCCCTATTTTATAAGAGAACTAACTTTCTTAATCGACGCCGCAATACCCCCCCTTTGGGTACGAACATCTACCACTCTCACTACGCCGTCCCGGCCCAGGAAAAGAGCCGCAATCACTCCGACACGCGACGTACGTGGAACCAAAGAGGACAGATATTCCGTGACCTAGCGGCGCCATAAATGATCTGCCAGTCGTAAAGCCTTTCGCCAACAGCTTCTACCCATCAGAGCCACGTCCGACAGATCCTCATGAGGAACCAAGCGTCCTTATGAGTTCCCGATCAGAAAATGACTAGGAGTCAGCGCTTCGGGATAGTCTGCGTCGGGTGACACGCGGCCTCAACGGCCGCGTGTTGACGATTGCCTCTACTTCGGCCAGCATGGTGGAGAGAACTTCTTCGCGGGGAGCCCGCTCTCAGGGGGTCACCTTCAGGACTGTTTTCGCGAGCCACTCTCACGCCCCATCCATGAAGGGCGCCGAGGGGGGAATAAAACACATTGCATTTTCTGGTCATAATATATCGATAAAAATCTATAAATTCATATAAAAAGTATCCACGTCTGTCGTGGACACTGATAATCGTATACGTTCTTTAGTATGTTAGGTTGCTTTACCCTATTTTAGTATAACTAAAAATGCTTAACTGATATCCACGTTAAGTAAGTCACGCGATATGTTACATAAGTAGGTATTCGTGTGGAATTTGAAGGGAATGTAAGTATGTACATTTGATGTTTTATGAAAATTTTGGTGTTGTCATAATAATATTATATGTAGTTAATAAAAGTTGGTACTGATAATTATCATGATACATGTTAATTATGTCCATGATGATAATATAATTCAGTGGTCCAAATTGAATAACGACATCGACGGTGTAAGATACAAAACGTAAAAGATGTTATTTTATTAAATTTTAAAAAGAGCTAGTCTTTGATACCCGACTAATAGTTGATCATTACATGTAATAGTATATACACATTGTATTTTCCAAGTGAATAGGCAAGAAGCACCTCCACTCCATAGTATGCAGTCCTAACATAATAATACTTCACTCGCATGAGTCTAAAGACCTCCCTCGGCCACGACAACGCGTCTTGCGACGCGACATGCGGATTTCAAGTTCATTTCGCGTAATTCTATAATAATTGTTTGTAATAATATGTATATGTTAGTTTATTAGGTATTAATGGGCCTGCTATTATGGCCTGCTCCTATTTTAACTTTGTACGATAAAAATAAATAAAATAATAAAAAAATAAAAAAAAATTACAAAATAAACCATAAACTTATACTACAGTAATTTATAGAACGTAAAAAAAGTAAAGCAAAGTAAGTATAGCTAACAGAATTGGACCCTGGACCTCCGAATATCAGGCCAAGCGCTTAGCCACTAAGCCTGTGATAAGAACGCAAGAAACAAAGAAACCGCGCAAGGCACCGCAAACCGCTAGTCGTGACCCAGCGTTGCTGCACGCTCTAATCTTGATACTTCTTATAACACGGCATAATCATAGAGCCATTACACCTCGATGACATTGTTTATATTTACTGCAAATTGGATGCATTTGCACGTTCGACGTGTAATCGGTGTTAACGCGGAGTTATGACTGTAATTCACATCATACTCGTTCTCCTGTTAGCGTTTGACACTATAAAAAAGCGTCGACCTGCGAAATAATACGTTTATTGTCTGTAAAGGGAACTTTGGGATACTGTGTAAATGCATAAAAAAGTCAATAAGGATTTATGCTAACAACAGCCGCCTCTGAAGTCAAGTCATTAATATCAGATAAAAGTACCAGGTTTGACAAACGTTTTAAAATGTGTTCGGTTGTATTGATGGTAAGCCTAGTTACCTAACTAGCTACCTACCCATTAAGTACCATTTTATTTATGTGCGTATCCGCTTTACTTTCCACCATACAAACATATTCTAGAGAGAGTAGAGCCACGCTGCGTTGCCACATTCGTGAAAGATCTTACTTACATGTTGTACTTTATAATAAATATTTACACAATACAACAAACGTATGTGTGTACTGAACTGTAAGTCTGTATGTATGAATAAAAAAAAGTACTTAATGGGGGGGGGGGGGGGGGGCAGGCACTTATTACACAGTTACAATTTAGCGATAAGACCGCCAAATAGTAACTGTGTATTGTACTTGTTTTTTAATAACCTGACTAAATAACCGTGTCGTGTAGCGGTAAAAGAGTACTACCACCCTCTCTCTTCCATTGGGTGTCGTAAAAGGCGACTAACGAACTAAAGACTGCACAAACATCCAACAGCATAGAGCGGCGATGGTCTCACCACCTGTCACGCTGAGCACATGTGCAGTCGCTATTTGGTGAAAAGTGGACTATGGTAGAGGACTGCTTTTGCTGTCCTCATTGCCTAGTCTCTGACCTAACCATTCGGGGATAATAGTCGTATTATATGTATGTATGTTTAATGTAAACTGTTACAATAAAAGTATTGTCTATCTATCTATCTATCCTTCCTCAAGGACAGCAAAGCATCTGCTACTCCTCTGGTTTTGCAGGTGTCCAGAGGCAAACGAGTATTCCTCATCACATAGGAGGCCATAGGCGGCAGTGATTACTTCCCATCAGGGCCCTGATTCTGTATCGCAATCTATAGATTCCACACCTAAACCTTACTGCGCTCAAACGTCAAACGCATACGTTATTGGGAAGATATCGTAACTTTTTAAGAAATTGACGTGGTTTTGAAACAAGGAATCGTTACAGAATAAGGGTCCAGGTGACCTACCTGCTCGTTTGCCTCATTTTCACACTCATGGCTGGGTTAATTTTGTAATTTTGTGGCCGATGGGATTTAATTTAAGTTACTTATATTAATTACTTGTAACTATAAGCAAACATTTTTTTTCTGATACACAAATCATACATATTTTATTACTTATATAACATTAGTAAATGCAGAAACCTGTAATTATTGTTAGTAGAATAAGTAAATATTGTGATAAGCTGTTGGATTTTATAAATAAATAAATAAAAAAACGGGATTAGAACGCAACGGTCGTCGTCTCGGGTTTAGCAGTCGAAATTGTTAGCAAGAAACAACATTAAAACATTTAAATTATCTCAAACCGGCTACTGCTTTCGTGGTGAACGTTAAACTCATTTTAAAAGTGAATTCTCTTTAAGCTTACATTGCGGTGACTTAGCGCGAGCTTTCGCTTAGTCTTTTTTTTAGACTTGTACTTACGTCTCCTGTAAGATTTGTTGCAAACGAAAACGAAACTGGAAATAAAAATCGTAACTAAACTGAACGAGTAACAGTTGTACTTAGGGTGGATTCGACCAAACTGGAATAAGGTCTTATACCTAGATTAAACGCCGAGTTTGTATAGACTAATCTCGGAGTAAGTCCTATTCCAGTTTGGTAGAATCCAGCCTTACACACTTAACTTTACCTCTATGAAATTTTCTACGATAAAGCGTTTGGTGTAATTTTAACCTTATTGTTAGTAACGATAAGGATGAAGGTGGAAAAACCCTTCATACGGAATCCTTATTCTTAACTAAATATGAGCTCTAACTTCCGGAACAAAGCTACTACTACATTACTGCTATGCAGCAGAATACGATAGATAAGATAGTGTTAGCCATCTAATATTTAGCACAAGTCCTGCTGCAAATGAACAGAGTACAAATTATAACAGATTTCCATTGGGAAAACTCCTTGACCAAGGCAAGAGGTAAACAAACCGTTAGATTTTTTTGCCGTTATTGGTACTACTGACAAAAGTTTTCTAACCAAAAATATACATACATACTTATAATCACGACTATTATCCTCGAATGGTTAGTCAGAAACTAGGTAATGAGGACCGCAAAAGCAGTCCTCTACCATAGTCCACTTTTCACCAAATAGCGATTGCACATGTGCTCAGCGTGACAGGTGGTAAACGCATCGCCGCTTTGTACTGTTGGATGGATGTCAGTCTTTAGTCCGTTAGTCGCCTTTTACGACACCCAAGGGAAAAGAGGGGGTGGTAGTATTCTTTTAATGAACCGCTACGTGACACGGCACGGCCAAAAATATAAATTCAATTAATTGTGAACTAATAAGGAAGTTTCCATTTTTACAAAAATAAAAAATACTTATATAATTTGTAAGGCAATGAAATTATAATATACTTACAAGTGTAGTGAAATAATTATTTTAATAACTTAAAAAATTACAAATTGAATCAACTTTTACTGAAGCCCGAACGAAGTTTGAAATGCGCGCGAACCTTTTGCTCTGTGACGTCACAAGTCTCGTCGGGCAACGGTACCGGTGGGGTTGAAAGCGCTTAGCGGCTGTTTTGAGTGTTTCGTCGTTTGTTGGTCAAAGTAAGTACATGGAACGCGGTGTGTGGTGAGTGTTTGTGTGTAAAGTATTAAGTAATATTATTATATTTCGTATATTAATCATCTTTTAAATAAGTAATAACTTGACACATTAAAATTTAGACGACGCGACGAAGAGTGGATTTGCTCGTGGACAATCTAATAATTTACCAAAAGTGAACATGGTTATGTTTTTGGATTTTCTGCCAAACAATTCACTGCTTAAACTACATTTCAGTTTATAATGAAGACCCTCGGAGTTCAGATTTAATGTTTTTATTATTTGTTTATTAATAAATAACTATGTCGCGTAGCAGTGACAGTAACTACCACCCTCTCTCTTCCCTTGGGTGTCGTAAACGGCGACTAACGGACTAAAGACTACATATACATCCAACAGCATAGTCGAAAATCGATTTTTTTTGTCATTTTAGCACATAGGTTTCTTGGGGAAAGATCGCTATTTGGTAAAAAGTGGACTATGGTAGAGCACTGCTTTGCTGTCCTCATTACCTAGTCTCTGACTAACCCTTCGAGGATAATAGTTGTGATTATATGTATGTAATGTACGTATATTATAATTAGGAGCTGGTATTGTCTTCCAAAAAATATAGTAGTTTAAATCCATCAATAGACCCCGGGTAGCAATTAAAAGTTGCTGGCCTCTCTTCAAGTTCGTGGAAGCCATCAAAGATAGAGGTCATCAGACTATCCGGTCACACTTGTGCCAGGGATGTCAAGTGTATAAGAAGCACAAAACAAAATTTTCTTTCTTAAAATAAACAAAAAATAAATTCTGAATGTTTAATTTTTTTCTTATTTATATATAATATGATAAATGCTCGTGCTACATTTTAATTACGACCGCCAACGGCTTTACCGTCAAACTAGCATGGGCGCTCGACCTACCTTAGAAGTTAATTTTCGATAAACTAAACACATCGATTAAAAAAATCAAAATGTTGTGTAGATAACCAATTTCATAAGTATGTTTTTATTAAAATTGTATAAACTCAAACTTTGCTAAAAGTTAACCTTACAAATATCTCGGCGGCCGGCGCATTACTCACATATCGGTTACACGCTAATTAAGATCAAAGGGAAACCAGTCCGTTTCGGCCGCGTCTCGGCATTAATTCCACGCGTGACAACCCTAGCCCTCGAGATGAAAGGTCAGATGCTCCGCATTATGGAAGTTCCCTCAAAAGATCTGGAATTTAATACCCTAACGACGCTTTAGGTATAAAAACTGAAATGCTTTCATACAGAATTAATTACTCGTCAACACTAATGATATCTGCAGAAATATGATAAGGCAAACAATAAAAACATTAAGTTAGATTTAGGAATGATTAATTTTGTTCAAGAGATTTTCATTGATTTTCTTTATTTAATACGGGTAGTTTAAAGTTAACTCAAAAATAATAAAAATAGAACGCAAAAGGTCCTACCACCACTAGAATTATATAGAAGAAAGGTGTTGAATAAACGTTCTCGAGCAGAAATGTGTTGAATAAACGTTCTCGAGCAGAAATGTAACCCGCACTCAGGACACGGCGTCACGGCAGGTATTCTAACAATTAAGCTATCGTCGCTAACTTCGACTCGTGCCAATTTATTCAAAATAATCTTTTCTTAAAAACAGTTATTTCTAAATTAAAAACAGCTATTTCTAAATTGACTTACCCGACCGGGAATCGAACCCTGAGAGACTGCGACGCCAGAACCGGAGTGCTATCCACTCGACCACGAATGTCGTCCATTCCGTCAGTCAATTCTTCATACATGGTCGTCGGTTTAGCGTAGGTATTCTTGCCTTTGTCGAGAACCCTGTTTGTACAATATTGTAATTACTCGATATAAAAAATACTTTTTTATTATTAAATGAATGAGGCAAAAGAGCAGGCGTGTCACCTGATGGAGAGTAATCACCACCGCCCTTGGACACCCGCAAAACCAGGGGAATCGCAGGCGCGTTGCCGTCCTTTAAGGAAGGAATAGGGTTAGGAAGGAATAGGAATTGTGAGAGGGGGGGATGGGCCTTAAACTGGTCATCACATTTTGGTTATTTTAAAAATGTTACTAAAGCTATTTAAGAAATCGTCACTATCGCTCTATACAATACAAAAACTTAGCTAAAATCAATTTTGTTATTTTATTATGAAACAGGTAATCTGATTTTCTTCTTAAGTAGGTATGCTAATGAGATATCCAAGTCAGCCGTCACCGCAGCAAAATATAACAACGCGCTGTTTTCAGACTGAAATTGTTAGAACGCCAGCGTGGCCAAGCTCTGGCCAATATTTTATGCTCTTTCTGGGGCTGTACCATCACACTGTACGGAACAATTACGATGTCGTTTCATTCTGTTGTCGTTCGATTCTGTTGTTGTTCCATTTTGTTGTCGTTACATTATGTTGTTATTCCTTATGTTGTCGCCGATTTTCAATGTTTCTTGAGAGAGATTTACACAAAACAATTAACAATGGTGACTTTATGTTACAACACAGTAAAAAGCCGAGTGAAACTACAATTTGTTTGTAAATATTATCATCTCAACGAATTTGGCTCTAGTGAGTTATTCTTCTTCACCATATTGGATTCTGAGCGGAATCTGAAAGGATCCCGCCAGGCAGTTTCCGTACTTTACTCGCTCAACGTTAAACCTGAAGGTACGGCGCCTTTTGCAAGCTGCGTTTTGTTATGCTGTTTTGTTTATGAAAGCCAACCGCAGTGTTCACTTCGCGTTCTGATGCTTCTGTTTACGAATGGCATTTTATTGGCATTGTTCTACAAACATTTTCTGACGTTGGCACTCGTTGTTTGGAAGTACTGTAGTAATTTACTAACTTAAATTATAGTTGGATTACTTCAATAAACTTTTGTGGTTGGTCATAGTAAAAAAAAGTTGTGTGAATATTTTATGCTTATTACCAATAAGTACTTACTATCATTTTTCTATTAATGTAAAAGGTCTTACTCCCTGAATCTTGATTCTTGAAGAGTAATGTGTAAAAGTATACAATTAAAGTGTATAAGTATAAAGACAATGCACACATAAACATAATCAAGAACAAAACTTAATCCTCAAAAGAGACTTCAAGGGCAGAAAGGTGTTTCGAAATAGATTTGCGCTAAGCATTTATGGAGTCATTATGTAAATGAATCATACGAATCACACTATTAGCCAAACACATTCTGGGTATTTACTTAAAGGTTATTCATATTGATATACTGACGCAAAATTCGACACTCGATTCGTACTCGACGAAGCTTTTGCTTTTGCATTCGCTTCATGAAATCCGACTGCTTGATTTGATAAAGTCTTATCTCAGTTCTAGAACACAAACTATTGATGTCAATGGAACTAAGCCATCTGGTTCTAATGTAAAAATGAGAGTTCCACAAGGGTCAACCCTAGGCCTTTTCTTATTTTTGATATATATTTGTCCATGTATATATTAATGACCTGCCATTCTTTGTAGAAAACTTCTGTGATATTTTATTGTTTGCAGATGATACTTCACTCATTTTTAATGTGACTTGGTCTAAGAAAATTATGACGATGTTGACAATGCTCTCTCAGAAGTACTCAGTTGGTTTACTGTTAACCCTTAACTTAATTTTATTTTTACAAAATATATGTTTTATCTTTATTTTAGGGTTCTTTGGGGTCCAAGAGGTGTGGGAAAAATAAAAATAAAATCTGTGTATTATATATTTTGTGTAATTCAATGTATCTTTAAATAAACACTGCCAAATCAAATACAATCAACATTTCAATGTGAGTGTATTCCAGGAGATACACTGCCATGAACATAAAGTTTTAAAATAGTTATTAAATAATAAATAATAAAATTAAAAACATGAAAGTTTTCTGTTTTTCTTTTAAATTCTGTTTCAAATAAATAAACAAACAGCCTTTTTGTAGTCTACTTACAACTAAAAATATAAATCAATTGAGATCAGTTAATAAAAAAACCTAAAAGCTAAAATGTAGAGTCTTTACTTGGTATGATATGCCAGGTAACAATTGCGATCCTTTACCAAACATAGCATTATTTTACATTTGTTACAATAAAATTTGGTCTACCCTTTCGTGCAAAGTTTACACCTTCCTTTGGATGTAAATGTTTGAATATGACCAACTTGGTAGTACCATATAGTATCTGGTGCTGATAGTAGCTGATATGAATCTCGATACTCTCGATGTACTAGCTATTGGAGATATTGACAAAACGCGTTGTGGTGAAAATGGTGCACATGGTGAAAGAATCGACGGAGAACAAACACCAGTACTTCTTGGGGATGCTTGTGGAAATGGTTGTAAAGGCGAAGCAGTATTTATCACTTCAACAACTTCATTCTTAATTTGCATTTGCTACATAAAACTTGGTCTGCTCTTTGGTGCTAAGTTTCCACATTCCTTTGGATGTAAATGTTGGAATATGACCAACTTAGTCGTACCGTATAGTATCTGGTGCTGACAGTAGCTGATAAGAGTCTCGATATTCTCGATGTACTAGCTATTGGAGATACTGGCAAAATGCTTTGTAGCGAAAATGGTGTATATGGTGAAAGAATCGACGCAGAACAAACACCAGTACTTGATGAGGATGCTTGTGGAAATGGTTGTAAAGGCGAAGCAGTATTTATCACTTCAACAACTTTATTCACTTTCGCTTAATAATTATGTAGATTTTAAGTGAAGATGGCAAGGATGGAGGGGGTGAACTACTAAGGGAGTGTCTGTGAGGAATGTTGTTCTCTAACTCATCTGCAGAAGATTCACTGTCATCTATTTCTGATCTGGCTCCTGACTTCGGTACAAGTGCAGCGGGTTCTATATTTTTGTTGCAATTTTGTTTGTGACATCTAAAAAAAGCACATATTATTTAATTATTGTATATTCTGTATTATAATGCACATTACTTGCATGCTTACACATAATTTAAAACAAAATATTATATACGGAACAACACTCTGAAGCTGGCTATGTGCATTTAAAGAGACATATCAAAGTAAACATTAATTTCTCTACAGCGGGCGGTGTGCATTTAAAGATACATACATAATAAACGGTGTTTTACACATTGTCACAATGCATTCAAAGCTCAATTAAATGTTGTAAATCACAGTCAGTATTGTAACTTATACATAACAATCATTCAACAGTTAATTTGTCGTCAGAATAATAATAAAACATTTTTACCTTGTTATCTTGCGTTCTACTGTCAACTTGGCGTTGCCAATCATCAGACAATCATTTTATACCATTTATGGGGAATATTGCCCAGCATTATATCCAAAAAAATACATGTTTAATGCAATAGGTTTGTACGTAGATTTTTTAGAAGTGCAATGTGCATAAGAATGCACACTGTCAAGTAAAGGGTTAATGATTTACAGCTAAATGCTAAAAAACCAAATGCAATAATTTTACACTACTAAATGTTAAGACCGAACAAACCGATGTAAGGATAAACGGTGATAAATTAGGTAGACTCGACTTTTTTTCTAGGGATAACGGTTTTCTCAAAACTTCAATGGAATCCTCGTATATCGAAATTGGCCAGCAAATTCAGTTCTGCTGCTTACGCCAGTAGAAAAATTAGGCAGTTAACTGACGTTGAAACTGCTAATACGGTTTACTTTAGTTATTTTCACAGAGTCATGTCATATGGCGCCCTACTGTGGGGAACAGCGGCTGATGTTGAAACTATAATTATTCATTTTACAGAAACGGGCATTAAGAACCATCTTTATACTAAGCTCACGAACTTCTCTAAGATATATTTTTAAAGAAGTTAGTGTTCTTACAGCTGCATCTCAATATATTTATAATTGTATAGTTTTTGTGCGTTGCAATATTAACTCATTCACTAAACACGGTCACGTACACGCGACGTTATGATGCCCCTGTTCAGGTTACAGAAGGTTCTCGGCTCTTTCTTGGGGCAAGGTATACACTATTATAATAAAATACCAAGTACTGTACTAGAATTACCTTTAGATAAGTTTAAATCATGTAATATCTTGTTTACTTAAGAAAGCTTATTATACCGTTAAGGAATATTAAGCCACCCAAATATGTCGTTGTAGTTGTTTTATGTTTTTATTATTGTAATGGAAAGTGCCCTTCTATGATAGAGAGGGCATTTCTCAATACTAATTGACGCTGTAAAAGAAAGGGAGAAAAGAAATGCCCTTGCTGAGTTTCTTGCCGGTTCTTCTCAGTACAAGGCTCCCGCCCCACATACTTACGAACCGATGGCATAATGATATTCATAAGTGCTGTAACCTAAACATGGTCTAACCTGAATAAATGATATTGATTCTTGATTTGAAAAACATATCTACAGACCTATATACTTCTGCCAACATTTTAAAAGATATTCAGATACCCAGCTTTATCCTTAAATTATAAACATATTAAAAACAAATACAGATAAACTATGCTATCCCTTTAAATTAAAAGAGTGTTGCGAATAACGATGCCGACCTCCGGAAAAGTTCAGAGGAATATAATATTAAGGACAATAAGCAACAGTATCATTGGCAGTTCTTTTGCCACCGCTGGCTTACCAGCTGTCATAAGGCGCTTGTTGACGAGAAGAATTTTTGCCGGGCCTACAGACGGTCATAAACCGGGTTTACGTCCGGTCATCAATTGGCTATGATAGACTATAAAGGTATGTTCACGAGCCGGCGCTAGCTACACCCGGCGCGCGGTCACGTATGACAGTCTATGAGGGTTTGTTGACGGTACCGGACATACGCACGGCGTGTGCCGAAGAAGCCGCACTTTAGCCGGCTAGCCGTCATTTGCGAACCGGGCACAAACCGTGCTCGTCAACACGCGTAGCCGGCACCAACCCGGCGCCGGACCGGGTAGGAACCGGCTCGTCAACAAGCGCCCTTAGGGCCGGCTGGTATCTCTCGCAGCGATGGCAAAAGACCTGACGGTATGGCTATAGGACAGTGGAGGCTTGGCAGGCCGCTGGTGTGGGATGCGACCTGTGCAGACACCGTGGCTCCCTTCGCTACCTCGCTTCATGTCGGGGCTGCTGTGGTAAGTGCTGAAAGTCACAATCGGAACAAGTACGCAAACCTATAGGCCGCAAGTATATATTTGTTTTGTTTGCGGTGGAGACAATGGGTCCATGGGGGCCGGAGGGTAAGCCGCTCGTTGAAGAGTTAAGTACTTGCCTTTTTGAGGCCTCCGGTGACAAGAAGGCGGGCAGCTACCTCAGCCAGCGTATCAGCCTGGCAATCCAAAGAGGTGACGTTGTCAGCATTCTTGGTAGGGTACCTATGAGCCCACAGTTATATGACATCTTTTATTTATAGTTTTATTTTCTTATGTCTTAATTTAAGGTGGTTTAATTTTATTTAATTAAGTTATGTTATCGTTTTTAATATCGAATAGTATTTTGACTATAATTATGGAATGGGCGTATTACATTATAATTGTTTTGATAAAAAGGACTTCATCCTGATAAGACAACAATAGAACCAACTAATGTTAGCGCCGCTGTCTGCCTTCTTGCTGAGGCTTCCGTTGACAATACCTACTAGTGCCAAATTCGCTGAAGAATGCTTGTAAAACAAATAACTCTTTGTGCAAATATCAAGTGTCACTCGGATTTTCACTTTTTTTTGAGAGCGTTTTATGAGAAAACCTCTAACAGTGTTGTCTCTCTTTCAAAAAACAGTAAAAGCTGAGTGACACAAGATATTAGCACAAAAAATTTACAATAATTTGTTTACATTCGTTTAATATACAAACCCGTCAAGTAGTCTAAAATATGTAATAATAAATATATAATAATAATAAAATATACAAACATCCAGAACTATGGATAAAAAACGTAAAACGCACGGCAGTACTGAAACGGGAGTTGCATAAAATGACTTTTTCCGAATCCGTCAGCTAGCGCAGACGCTTTCTGGCACACCGCTCCCATCTCAGATGTTATCGTGAGCTGACATCTTTTCTCATTTTCGTCCCTTTCACAACTTTAAACTGTCCGCGAGCGCGAGTTATCATTGTTACGTGAACTTCATTTCGGTGCACAATTGCAACGCCATGTTTACCTACGTCCAGATGTTATTTAACAACTTAGAGGAAGTTAAAAGTGAAGAGAAAAGTTCCAAGTTAACACTTAAAAATAGTTTATTTTAAACGATTTTATTTTGTGAAGGTACAAGAGGTAAGTTTCTTTTGGGGCAATCTATTTTTGTTGCGGGTTTTGATTGAGAATGCACGTTCTGACAATCCAGGTCAAACGCTCTACTATCGTGCTACATCTGACCCTTGCAAATTAAGTCAACTACATTGTTAGTGTAAACGACATTGTAGTTACAATGTTAGTGTAACAACTCGACATCCAATCTTAGCATTTTGACAAATATTGAGGACCAGTAACCTATCAACCAACATTGGGCCAGCGTGGTGGGCTGTGGCCCAAAACTCCCTAAGGCTCTCATGTGGAAAAGCCTGTGTCTACCAGTAGAACGTTTATAAACTTATGACGATGAAGGACTACTACACACTATACAAAATAATATTTTTAAAATGTTTCCTAAAATAAAAATAACTCGTATGACAAGGATTTATTGTGATTTTAAAATTATATTTTATATAATAGGTTAATCAATTGTTTGTCTGGTTCTGTAATTTATAAGTAAGTAGGCTTACCTACTAAGTTCAAGTTAAAGGTATAAAAATATTGATTACTCTACATGTTTTAATACTACAAACGAACTATTACACGATCAGGATTTCCGGTGAGCCGTCTTCAACAGTGTATCCACGTTCCAGATTATCGCCAGTTGAAAGATCACAAGGCGATTTGGGCCCCGACCACATGCGGGCGGGAGCGATAGTGTTTAAGGCTCGGCGCACACGGGCCTCTAGCCACATTTTCATGCCATACATATAGGTACACACCGTACATTTATGACTATTATTCCCTAAAGGTGTTTTTACGTTTAATAGGAGTAGTCAACCTCGATTATTGTTAACCCATCTTTTTTATGGAAATAAACATTTTTTTATTCATTTTTCAAAGGTTAGTCAGAGATCAGGCAATGAGGACCGCAGAAGCAGTCCTCCGTCATAGTCTACGTTTCACTAAATAGCGACTGCAATGCACAGCATGACATGGTTAACCCATCGCTGCTCTATGCAGTTGGATGTATGCAGACTTTTGTGTGTAAATAAGTGGGTAAATTGCCACCACACAGCTTACATTTATGATAGCTAATGTGAGAATCAATAAAGATTATTTTCAGTTCAATAAGCAGTTGCCCGTGTGCGTTGAGCCTAAATAGCTCTAATAACTAACATCTGTATAAACGAATACGCTTCAATCAATCAAGCCTCACTAAAGATAGGTCAGAAAAATAGTGTGACCTTTTGTGACTTTCTCTTTCATTACGTATCGTTTAAAAAGAACTTATATACTTAACTATTTAAGATGTTGACTAATTTATTTAAATACACCAAACAGAAAGAAAAACTAAAAACCTATAAATATTTTTAAATAAAAAATATCTCTAAGAGAACCGCTGCCACGCGGCAAAGTCCCCAAATGGCTGGCAGCGTTGCCCTTTCGTATGGCTAAGCTAATTCGTTAGCCAAAGTAGCTGCCAGCCCTCGACAAGGCGCTTCGATAAATCTTTAACGAAGCGCTGAGCTTCTGGCCCCCATGGCCCCAGCGTTGCCACCCCAAACGGCACAAACACATAGCTCTCGCCAAGAGCTTCTTATTTGCGCCGCTTGAGGCTTTCGGCTGCGGCTGCTGACGCACCCGCCTCGCAGGAGGTCGCACGGATGTCGGAGGGAGCCAGTGTGTCTACTAAAAATTTACTCCCGAATAAACTATTATAAACCACCGAAATATCCGTAATTAAAATTACGCATGCAGCGTTCTATTATAAAGTTACTCTGTGTACCTAGCGAAAAGGTATAATAACTTCATGCGTTCTACGCAGTTCTACGTGGTTCTACCCTCAGTACAATAACTAAAGCGATTGTTCTGAGCTCAGATTATTGTTCTGAGGTTCTGAGGTTCTACTTGGGTTCTACCGAGCACCGATTTGACAAGTGAAATGCATCTGACAGATGACAATCTGTTTTAATTTTTATTTAAATGGCGTGGCAAAGGATTCGCTCATACAGCCTTAGAACGGAACACAAACCTTGTCCTGACAATTACAAACAAACAAAAAAAACTGGCCAAGTCGGACTCGCGCACGAAGGGTTCCGTACCATTATCTATAAAACTTTGATCTATGTTTTAATAATAGTGTATTATTTTAAAATTATTAATTCATGACGTATTAAAAAAAAACTACTTACTAGATCTCGTTCAAACCAATTTTCGGTGGAAGTTTGCATGGTTAATGTACATCATATATTTTTTTTTAGTTTTATCATTCTCTTATTTAAGAAGTTACAGGGGTGGGGGGGGGGGGGTGACACACATTTTACCACTTAGGAATTGTCTCTCGCGCAAACTATTCAGTTTAGAAAAAAATGATATAAAAACATCAATATC
Source organism: Scoparia ambigualis (assembly GCA_963921215.1). Classification (NCBI taxonomy): domain Eukaryota; kingdom Metazoa; phylum Arthropoda; class Insecta; order Lepidoptera; family Crambidae; genus Scoparia; species Scoparia ambigualis. Next base: position 22,608,749 of record OY992521.1, on the reverse strand, counting down.
ATTTTTAAAGACCTATCCATAGAAACCCACACAAAGATGATGAAAAAAAAAATTTTTAGTTTCAATTCTAAGTATGGGGAACCCCCAAAATTTATTGTTTTTTTCTTTTTTAGTGTGAAAATCTTAATGCGGTTCACAGAATACATCTACTTATCAAATTTCAACAGTATAGTTCTTATAAATTCTGAAAAAAGTGGCTATGACATACGGACGGACAGACAGACATGACGAATCCATAAGGGTTCCGTTTTTTGCCATTTGGCTACAGAACCCTAAAAATAGCCAAACAGGCTCTCAGCCGTTCTGAAGTAGCGCGTAACATACATTTGTGGCATTAGATTTTTATTTATTTGGACTGGCGGCCTACCCGCGACTTCGTCTGCCTTTAAACACTCCTCATCATGTGCACGTGGGGATATTGACCCAATGGGTTGTTGAACACCCCGTATTAAGTTCCGAAAAAACATTTCGTGCAAACCTTTTCCTGGCAATTATAAACACATCAAAAAAAGAATTAGCCATTTGCCACATAGGCGCCGCCCGTTCGAAAGTGCAGATAGAAGAAAATAGATTTCTTTTTATATATTACCTAGATTAAAATAGTAGTGCGTAAAAGTGTCACGGCTTTAAAAGAATACCGCCCCCTCTCTTCCCTTGGGTGTCGTAAAAGGTGACTAACGGACTAAGACTGCACATACATCCAACTGCATAGAGCATTGATGGGCTCACCACCTGCCACGCTGAGCACATGTGCAGTCGCAATTTAGTGAAAAGTGGACTATGGCAGCGCACTGCTTTTGCGGTCCTCATTGCCTAGTCTCTGACTAACCCTTAGGGGATAATAGTCGTAATTATACGTATGTATGTAGCTAAGTATTCTCATTTTATTTAGATACCCTACGTTGTTACAACCCCGCCCGCACCAATAGCTGTTTGTTGTTTTACAACGATAGTTGTTCCAATTTATACCCGTCCAGCAGTTTCATAGCTGGCAAGCGCTTGTTTATGGTACGGGAAACGGACCATCCACTATAACGTTGCCAAATTACTTTCGCAACTTTTGTAAAACCGACGTTTTGATTTTGACAGGTACCGACGCAAAACTGTGTACCTACGTACATTTATGATGGACTTTCATTTCTGTAACCCTTTACGCTTGCCAAATACATCGAAAAATCCGCAACAGACTTCGACCGACCTTGAAATTGAACCTTGGACCTCCGGTTATCCGGAGCGGTCGAGCGCTTAGCCACTTAGCCAGTGTCCATGTCTACAGCTTCCTCATTCGATATAGAGAAATTCTAAGCCTGCCATATTTTTGTGCATATTATGTGCAATCAACCGTTTCAGTCCTAATTTTTGTGCCACCACAACTTCGTTACTATGAGTTGTTTTATGTGTGTAAGCTGGAGACACGTGTCACCAGCTCGCACACGCCCGTAAGACAAACCAGTGAGGTTAGGGTTTTGGACTATAGCTAGAAATTTTGTGCATAATTTGTGCACTAGGAACAAAAAAACTAACCATCACACTCAAATACTGTTGAAACTACGATCATAAAACTGTGTGCGAGCTGGAGACACGGGTCTCCAGCTCGCACAGCTGTATCTTCGTAATTGTTCAAGCTACGGTTATGAATTATACCTCAAAATTTTGTGCAGAATTTGTGCATAAGGCACAAAAATTTTCAAAACTTTAACTCAAAAGGTTTTTGAGCTACGAACCGATAAGTATGTGTAAGCTGGTGACACGTAACACGGGCTAACACATGGTGAATTATTGTAACTGTATAAGATAGCGCTTCGTTTTAAAGATCAAATAATACGTTATAATTTGTGCACACACGAGGCAAAATTTCAAATCTCTGGGCCTCTTACTTTATAAATTATAAGCCAAAAACTGTTTTCCCGCCAAAAAATTCAAACAATGGCTGGGAAGCGGCTAAACGCGCGCCGACCGCGCCGTTGCCGTTCCGTGCGCTACACTATTGCAATCGAGTTTGAACTTGAGAGCTAGCTTAATTTAGTGTAATTTTAATTTGCGCTCTCGATCGTTTCGTTTCTATACCGAGAATTTTAGACTAGGAGACTGCTGATATAGGAAATTGGTTAATTTAAAATAAATGCAGTCTATTTTATTTATGAATGTTCATAAAATATCGCTATGCTTAGTTTTAAGTATTTACAATAACCTCATTAATATGATAAGTAGTGATAAAATTAGTCTGCCTGTATGTTTTTATTACCACGTTTTTATTAGGTAGCTTTCTCGTTTATTTGTTTATTTATTTGTCGACAAATGCAAACGATTTTATACTAGCTTCCCGATGAGCTAGACTTGCAACTTTGAACATAGGTCAGAACAGGATGACAATGCAATATTATGGTGTTATTGAGCTGATCTGATGATTCAGCCGGAAGAAGGCCACAGGATCTCTGTAAGAAAACCATGAAACCCCATTCAGGCTCATTTGATTAGTTTTGATGAGCACTCTGACGGGAGACGACTAGACGAGGTCCATGGTCTGATGATGAACCCGAAGGAAGGCCACAGGAACTCAGTATTGAAACCATGCAACCCCATCAAGTTTGGGCTCGTTTGATTCATCTTGACGAATACTCTGTTAGAAAGAAGGGTCCAGGGTCTGATGATGGAGCCAGAAGAAGGCCACAGGAACTCGGTATTGAAACCATGCAACCCCATCGAGTTTGGGCTCGTTTGAATCGTCTTGACGAGTACTCTGTTGGGAAATAGTGTTTAGGGTTTGATGATGAAGCCGGAAAAAGCCCACAGGAACTCTATAATAAAACCATGCTACCCCAACGAGTTCGGGGTCGTTTGAATCGCCTTGACGAGTACTTTATCGAGAAATAGTGTTCAGGGTCTGATGATGGAGCCGGAAAAAGGACACAGGAACTTTATAATAATACCACACAACCCCATCGAGTTTGCGCTCGTTTGATTCGTCTTGACAACTACTCCCATAGGAGATGAAGAATTTTTAGTTATGGCACGTTAACTAAAAAACAGTTACTACGCTACGATAACTAAACCATCAACCATTCTGACAAGGGGTCGGTCAGCCATCAACACATAGAAGAATTGGTAACTTGCAAACTTTTTAACTTGTAAATAGAAAAAGTAAGAATTACTTACTACTGGTAAAATAAAAATTTGAAATAGCTTTATTAAAAATAATAAAAGTATCTTTTTTTTCGTTATCTGTGGATTGGGTTTGAAATAGGTACATATAAAATTTAACATCTACCTACTTACTAGCATTTGAAAATAACTTTAGGTACTTACTCATAAGATAACAAAGGTACGCCTACTATTGAACCTAGGTGATCTACTGCGGATGGACAACATCTACATAAAGAAGCCATAACTGGAGGTTAGTATAGGCAAGGACGATATTATCTTATTTGTCTATGGTATAGGTAAGCAGCAGAACGATTAGATAGAACACAATTAAATTAATTTTTATTATAGTTCTTTTTCTATAGAATTTACAATAATGACGAAAAAGGCCGGCGCACAGGAAGATGCGCGTAATAAAATGCCCGCTTGCAAAGTGTTAAACTATAGCTACATAAATTTAATATCGGTGATAACAGTATCGACCATATCTACGGACTATTAAAAATTCATGCAATATCGTGTTTTTTTTCTACTATATAGTTTCAGAACGCATCGAACGTTTATAATAATTTTATTTTATTAAACTTTTACAAGCACATTTGTTTGTTAAAAACTACAGATTAATGATAACTCAATAAATATCAGGGATACGGTACAATATTCTTGAATTCGATCACGTACAATATAGTGATCTCAACGCACACCGCATTCCTGACGCGATATAGTGTTTTCCAAAATAGGTATAGTTTCAGAACGCATCGATATCGGATTTGACGATATTGATGCAATAAATACGTTTCAGTAACCTTATACGATTTGTAACGCCTACTCCTAATTTTATCGGAAAAAATGGAAGAGGTGATTGGGCTTTTTTACATGTCGGCAAATAATTACTATTTATTGCATCTTTATTATTTTTATTAATTATTAATTCGTAATATTGTATTACTTTTAATACTTTATCGTTACTCCAATCCATAATTATCGAAACAGAATAATATCGATAGTCGTATTTGCAACACGTTCACACCTCTAGTTGTCTAGCAGTCAACTAAAGTGTGCGAAGGAAATGTGGCCGCACGAACATTATCGCGACAAAATCCTTGATGTGCGGCAATTTACCAACAGCGCGGCGCGTCAACGCCATGATACAACGCGCTAACGCGAAGTGTTTGGCCAGACGTGTCGCGAAAACGCAAATCTTCGCGCTAGCGCGATAATGTGGCCCTAGCATTACATTGGGATGCCCCAGCAGACTAATCGCAAAGTCATCGATCACCATAGAGTACATTTATTTTTATTTATTTATTTACATTTAACCATGGGAAGTAATACAATCTAATATTAAAATAAATTACTTTCAATGGTTAAAATTTATTCTGTGACGGTCGATAGCGATTAGTTTGCTGGAAAGCATCCGTTCTTTATCGAATTAGGCTCAAGTATTCAACCATTTTGTCGTTCTGCACTCCTCCATAATGTTTATCATTATGCCAAATCTAATTATTTAATTGTCTCAACAACAAAAAATAACTAAAACATACGTGTGTGAGATATCTAAAATAAAAAGTAGGGTAGGTTATTAGGTACCTGCCTATAGTAAAACTAAATTAGTCGCGTCGCGCATCGCTTTAACAGACGGCTCCTAGTCTAAAAGTGGCAATAGTGTAGCGCACGGGACGGCAACGGCGCGCTTAGCCGCTTCCGAGCCATTACTTTGAATTTTTTGGCGGGAAAACAGTTTTTGGCTTATAATTTATAAAGTAAGAGGCCCAGAGATTTGAAATTTTGCCTCGTGTGTGCACAAATTATAACGTATTATTTGATCTTAAAAACGAAGCGCTATCTTATACAGTTACAATAATTCACCATGTGTTAGCCCGTGTTACGTGTCACCAGCTTACACATACTTATCGGTTCGTAGCTCAAAAACCTTTTGAGTTAAAGTTTTAAAATTTTTTGTGCCTTATGCACAAATTCTGCACAAAATTTTGAGGTATAATTCATAACCGTAGCTTGAACAATTACGAAGATACAGCTGTGCGAGCTGGAGACCCGTTTCTCCAGCTCGCACACAGTTTTATGATCGTAGTTTCAACAGTATTTGAGTGTGATGGTTAGTTTTTTTGTTCCTAGTGCACAAATTATGCACAAAATTTCTAGCTATAGTCCAAAACCCTAACCTCACTGGTTTGTCTTAACGGGCGTGTGCGAGCTGGTGACACGTGTCTCCAGCTTACACACATAAAACAACTCATAGTAACGAAGTTGTGGTGGCACAAAAATTAGGACTGAAACGGTTGATTGCACATAATATGCACAAAAATATGGCATGCTAAGAATTTCTCTATGTCGAATGAGGAAGCTGTAGACATGGACACACTTAGCCAGCGAGTTGTTAATTATCTCCCTCCGTCTAGCTTTGGTCCCACATGGTGGTGGGGTCAGCGTGCCTTTACTTTGCCTCTACTTCGCTCAAATATACTAAAGCAAAATACCACTGACTGATTGATTAGCTTTTCACAAAATTTTAATAACTATAAATCATCGACTCTGATTAACATGAGCGTATATAATTTGCAATATACTCCGGAGCTACTAGCGGTGAAAGAAAACTATACCACCCCCTCTCTTTCCTTGAGTGTCGTAAAAGGCGAATAACAGACTAAAGACCGCACATACATCCAACAGCATAGCGGCGATGGGCTCACCACCTGGCACACTGAGCACATGTGTAGTCGCTATTTGGTGAAAAGTGGATTATGGTAAAGGACTGCTTTTGCTGTCATTGCCTAGTATAGTCGTGATTGTATGTATGTATACCTCCTAAAAGTCTAGGGTGCTCCGTCATCCGCTTCGAAGGACCAGAAATTCGCTCTTAAATCGAAGTGGTATTGTCGCAACCCTATTGTCCTGTTACCTACCGACACCAAGTTCCAGATTTATCCGATTGCCACAAAAGCTAGATGCAAACCAAGTTTCACACGTACCCATAAAATCTACGTTTTGCATGCGATAACGATTCTCCTTTTTTCTGTGAACCGAGTAGTGTTTATTTGGTCGCAGGCGGTGCATCCGCTGCGGCGTTGCCAAACCACGACAAATAGTTAAACGGAGACATAGTATAGCCGCAGCAGAAAGTCGTTTATGTATGTGTTTTGACGAAATACCATTCCGTTCATTATTATAACCAAACCGCATTGGGTTAGCGTGGTAGGTTAAAGACCATTCTCCATGTGCTGCCGTCCATGTGGAAAGCCACATGGGGAGAGCCTTTGCACACATACACATAAGCACACACCCACACACGGATCTAATAGTGTATACGTTTAAAGTCACGTTTATAATAAAATAAAACGTTTGTTAAAAAAAATAATACTATGTACCTACTTAATAATAATAAAAAGAAAATAAAAATAAAAACCTTTATCCGGCGACAGCGATTTAGACCAAAAAACTAGAAAACTAGTTAGGTAATATTTTTTTATAACACATTTGCTCGTAAAGTGGCTCTTATTACACCTATTTCAGTATCGTAATGTAGCTTATTACACACTAGTGCGGTAATGTAAAATTAGTAATAATTTGAATCTATGGACAACATAGACCACGCCCAAACAGTCCACGCTTCAGCAAGAAACGACTGCACAGTCTGCACAAGTGCTTAGATGGTGAGCCTTTAGCCCGTTAGTCGCTTTTACGACACCCAAGGGAAGAGAGGGGTTGGTATTATTATTTTGAAGAGCCCATCGCCGCTCTATGCTGTTAGATGTATGTGCAGTATTTAGTCCGTTAGTCGCCTTTTACGACACTGAAGAGAAGAGGGGGGTTGGTAGTATTATTTTGATGAGCCCATCGCCGTTCTATGCTGTTATATGTATGTGCAGTGTTTAGTCCGTTAGTCGCCTTTTACGACACCGAAGAGAAGAGAGGGGTTGGTAGTATTATTTTGATGAGCCCATCACCGTTCTATGCTGTTGAATATATGTGCAGTCTTAAGTCCGTTAGTCGCCTTTTACAACACCGAAGGGAAGAGAGGGGTTGGTAGTAATATTTTGATGAGCGCATCGCCGCTCTATGCTGTAGGATGTATGTGCAGTCTTTAGTTCATTAGTCGCCATTTACGACACCCAAGGGATTGGATGGAAAGACTTCCTTCCTACCTTTCACATACCTATATTTTGTCATTTCAAACAGCGGCATATTGTTTAATACTTATTACTTTGAAAGTTTAAAAATAAATATGTCTAGTTTTAGTTATGAAGAACTAAATTTACAGTTTACACCACCGGAAATAATAAGTGAAGCACAAAATGTTATTGACAGCCTATTACCAATTAAGTCCAAAAAAAATACATGTTGACTTACCAAAGATTTATACTTACACAACAAAAACACGCAGTCATTTTAAGAAAATGTGTTTTCCTCGCAAATATGTCGTATGACATACGTGCGCTTTGATAATTAGTAATTACAGTCTCTGCTTTCTTGTAGCAATATCGCCTCGGCTGTAATTTTCAACTTACCGCACTAATATCATAATGTACTATTATTCAACGTAATTAATCCGCACGAGAATCTAACAGTTGCGAAACCAATAAATCCACTTTCTTGTCTTCAGCATTATTGCTTCTAGATTGGTGTACTGATACGACTTACGACATGCATACGCACTATTCGACTATATAAGAAATAACATTATAATTTTTTTATTTCACTTGTTTAGTAGTTGTCCATAATCGATAATAATGAGCTCAAAAAAGTGCCTTCGGGCACTTTATGAAAATCTTTCTCTGCAATTTCTGGTTTAATTAAAAAGTTAAGCAAAATTTACAAAAAGCGAGGCCGCTACGCACTATTCCAATAGCTATTCTACACTATTCAATAGTAAAAAAGTATAAAAGTCTTATGTGTTAATGTATTTTTGTTTCTGAGATCCATAACGCCAAAATTTACCAATTTACGCAAAAATCACAGTCGAGATGTAATTAGGCCTCTTAAGTATGCAATATATTTTTTCTTTAGGGATAAATTAAATATGAGTAAATTATTTTTATAATATTGTTAACTTAAACCCTATCCTACCCCTTTAACCCTATGGTAGTCGCGTTAAACACATGTGCAATCGCTATTTGGTGAAAAGTGGACTACGGTAAAGGACTGCTTTTGCTGTCCTCATTGCCTATAGTCTCTGACTAAGCCTTCGAGGATAATAGTTGTGATTTTAAGTAACTATGATGTCGGAATGAGCTGTAAATTTTTAATGTATCAAAGCCATGGACCGATTGCGACCAAAAATATGTCGCAGCAAAATGGTTAAAGCCCGTTGGGTGGTTAGCCGGAAATTGCATTCCGTCATCCAATTAAGCTTCAGGTCGATTCGCTTAATGCTAGAACGAAACGTTTAAATAAATGGCGAAAGGTCGCCTTGCGTAATAGTTAAACCAAATAGGTTACAATTAAAAGAGATTTTCTAATTTTTTTTTATCTTTAAAATGTTTTGCGGTAATTGACGTTTGTTTAGACAACATCACGTCGGACAACCCCAAGACGTTACAATTCTGCAATTCATTTATTTATTACACAAAACAGATATACAGCAAATAAATAAGTAACATGATTTTTTACTTAAACTATGAGTAGGCGTAGTCTTTTAAAACACTGTCCATCGCCGCGACGAGTGAAATTGACGGCCGGTCCCGCGTGGCCTTCATCGGCGCATCCCTTCAGCGCATTAAAAGTGACGCTGTCGAAATCACATACAGCTACTATACGCGCGCGCGCACGCATTCCATCGCTCGCCACAGACGCGTCGTCGGCTCGCAGCAAAGACGGGAAGTAAGAAAAGCCACCCCTTTTGCCCTGTGGTGTATTCATCCAGACCTTCACACGTGAGTACGTAGGTAATATTTCCCACTCCCAATCGTTGATTTCTCGGCGTCCCCGTCTCGGCGCCAACACCATTCGCTTACCTGTAATGGTCCAAATATCCAGTATTTAAGCAATTCACTTACTATAACGTATACAAAACATCACATACACCTTTATAACAAGTAATCAGACAGCGCCACTGTGGCAGAAAATGTAAGTAAGTTTTAACGTGACGGCGGCGCCGGCGGCGGCGGCGGCGGTGTCGGGTTTTGATTAAGTTATTGTGTTTCAACTAAACGACTAGGCACTTAATAGAATGCCGATGTTCGATTAGCTAGCTAACCGTTCATCTAGCAGGCTGATTATACTATTTCGCTGCAACATACAAGTGTGAAAATGGAGTCTCTGTATTTTGTAACCACCGCATCCTCAAAGTTTCTCGCAGGTGGAACTCCGTGGAACTTTGCTTGCCGTTCGTGGTCCCGGATCCAAGTGGTACTTATAGAAGGAATGGTACCATTTTTAGTACCATTCCTCCCTGTAGGACTCCCCTTTCCTCGTTAGCTTTTCTAACTGGACGAGGGAATGGAGGAAAGTTCCACATAACCCGAGGTGGCCCCTGGCTCGAGTGTATGCGTAAGACAGCATTTTACCTAGAAAAAAATAGATAATAATTATATTTTTGGGTGAGCCTGTCTGATTGCTCGTTAGCTACCACAACATTTTTGGACAATTCAAAAATGCTTACCTATGATCTAATAAGTTTACTTGAATAAACGTAAAAGTTTATACCTAGCTAAGAATTCATACAGTGTATGTCAACGTACTAAGTACTGTTGAAGTAATGAACTCGTGATACCAACTCGTTCACATAAAATTTAGTAACTTTAATTTGATCTTATTTTTATCTACAGATTAGCACTTTGCCTTCTTCTCATGTGGTGATGATAAGACTGGTAGTAGCCATATAGTGGAAGTAGACTTTACCCGGTTTCTTCTACTAATGAGGAAATGGCTATCTTATATATCTCTTACTGTCCTAACACAGCAATAAAGTTAAAACTTTAGTTAAATATTAATTATTGATCTAGAGTCGACATGCTACTATGATTATACTATGACGGAGGCACTTCACAAGCTAGAAATACTGGCAGTTACATAAACTGCGCTCAAGTATTGCATCGTCGGAAACTGGGATATTTCTTTATCTGTTTACTTTCCTGTTCTGGGTGTGTGTTCCTTTTTGTAACTGTCCCTAAAAACGACACGTATTTTTATACTATTTGTTTTAAAATAACAAATTAATAGGTAACACCTCAGAGTAGGTACAGCCCGTATTCTGTAGTAAAACCTTATGAAACGGTTTGAAATTATTTATTGTTTAATTATAAGTACCTACTCAGAATAATAATGCTTTAGTTATTATTCTATGAGTACCTACAACGTAATAGCAGACAAGGGTTGAGACCTCCTTTTAACCCACTTACTCCTACCGGGCGTTATAACGTACCGAAGAAGCCTGGGCCCTGATTCTGTATCGCAAACTAGATTCCACACCTAAATCTTACCGCGCACAAACCACGTCATTCTCGTGTCTTGCCTACGTCTTGCCACGGTAAGGAATCTAGATAACACTATTCTGTAAATTTCTGTATGATCCAAGACACTTTGGCTATGGAACATTATGATGTCACACTTGCGTTCATAAATCAAACTCTAGTTTATCTGACCATGATGTTGGTACTTGACAAAAACATGTTTTTTTTAGATGAAAATGTTGATATAATTTGTAACTATGCGTTTTATTTCATGTATAAAGGTTTATAATAAAAAGTCAAACCAATTGCTTTTAAAATAAGTTTCTTTGAAATACTCTCACATAAAACTAAGAGGTAAGACGGTTTTTGAACGTTTGATTGTTATGATTGAAAGTTTCAAAAAACTTTTACAATTAATAATTTAACAATCAAATATCGTGTACCTGGGTATAAAAAGAATTAGTAATTTAAAAATAAAATGTAGAAAAAGAAAAAGCGAAAAATAGTTGCAAGATTTTTATTTCTACAGGATCACAAAATATGTACTTACATTCATTTATAGTTATTTGTATCACTTTACTCAAGTATTGTGTTGTGTTTATTGTTACAAAATATCAATAATTGTTAATCTTTTCAAGTTTTTTTGCAGAGTTTTGTAATAAAATACCGAAATAATCACTAGTCACAATGATTCCGCGCGGTAAACAAACGTGGAATTTTTGACAGTTCTAGTCACGCCAACGTCGTGTTTATTCCGCAAGGTTTCGTTCAATTGTCATAGAGAATACGTTTTTGGAAGATATCGTAACATTTTAAGGAATTGACGTGGTTTTGAAACAAGGAATCGTAATGTTGTCATACAGAATCAGGGCCCTGATGCTTGTCCCAAAAAGTCTCGCTCCTCCATAAACTAATCACAAAACAGTACATACATAAATATAATCACGACTATTATCCCCGAAGGGTTAGTCAGAGACTAGGCATTGCCTAGTCTCTGACTCTGACCGCTGACTGACTAAAGGACAGCAAAGCAGTCCTTTACCATAATCCATTTTGCAACTAAAGCGACTGCACATGTGCTCAGCGTGACGGGTGGTGAGCCCATCGCCGATCCATGCTGTTGGAAGTATGTGCAGTCTTTAGTCCGTTAGTCGCCTTATACGACACCCAAGGGAAGAGAGGGGGTGGTAGTATTCTTTCACCGTTACGCAACACGGTTACTAATCAAGTTCAATTCCATGGTTGTGCAAAGTATGGTTCATATTGTTTCCGCATTTGGCAAGCGTGCTCAATATGTCAATACCCATACACACATTGATTGTAGCGATTACTTTATTTGGGTGATGGAGATTTTGCCCAGCAGAAAGACTGTATAAAGGCTGTAATGTGTCTTTTGACTTTTAATATTTTATGTATGTTTCATTTTTCTTTAAACCAGCCGCTTAAATTTTCTGAAGACGCCTTAAACGGAGTGATTTCGCAAAATTTTGAAGGCTCTTGGTAATGAAATAAATGACTTAATGCAAAAATGCAAACATACAGACATGGAAAATCTCTTTCTTTAAACGATGCTGAAAAAGTAATATAAATTGGTCCAGTTCTGAAGGAGGAAATTGGGACTACGAAACGTCGTTTCTCTGTGTTTTGTATGAGAATTTTGCATGCTACGTCGACGTAGTGTTTCCTCTTAAATTACCTACTACTTAGTCCGTCTTTTCCATCCACTTTGTGCCACTATCGAATGAAATTAATTATTTAAACACAGCATTGGAACTGACGATCACTGTACCGACTCAACTGTAATTTATTTAGCGTCAGCTATTGCTTGGCTTATCCCGGAAAAGCCGAGCGATTTTCTCGAGTGCAACGCCGCCCGCCATGATAGCGAAGTACAGTCAGCTACAAAACTATTGAGACATTAAAACGACCAAAATGCCTGTTAGAAAAAACATTTTGTTGAAGATGGATGTGTTAGTAAAGACCAAAAATGTTCATGAATCAATGAACTGGCTTGCGTTATAACTTGATCATTGCGTAGTTTAGTCATAAATTAGGTAAGTACCCTACATTGGTTTCAACTCGAGCGAAACGGACTCACAACAGGTATTACCACCGATCCAACTAAGCACAACATGTAGTACCCTCTGTTTAAAAGTCAAACACGGACCTCTGTCTCAAAGGCTCGTATTCTAAATCAAACTCATGCTTGAATACAGTTAAAAAGAAATGGCTATATATGCGATTATTAGCACCATCTCTTTCATCATACATCTTTTTTTCATTCTACATCATCTGTACTCAAGCAGAGATTTGAGTATGAGTTTGGTTTTAGAATACTAGCCTAAGACTGAGGTTCTAACTACTAAATCAAAGTGTTAGAAAAATTGTAATCGTAGAAAAAACCATAATTGTCAAACTGAAATACGATCGATTTAAAGCGGCCAAGAACGTTTGTTCATAGTGTGCTTTGGTCATAAACCACCCTATATTCCACAAGCATTTTGTTACACGACAAAACAGTTGTCCAAATTTATATTCAACACTTTGCCCCACTTACTCTGTTTATGATAGTGGGAATAGCGCTTCCGCCGCAAAACGCTGCCAAGCCGCCGGCTATAGGTAGCCTACTGACGGAACGATCGTTGACTGAAATATATGCTGTCACTTGCCAAAAGTATATAGCTTCAAAACCTCAGAACAATAACTAAATATTGTTCTGAGTTCAAAACCGTTTTAATACGTTTCTGAATCAGAAGGACAGATAAGCATAATCCCGGAGTAGCAAAAACACAGATTATCAGAAGGACAGATTTGCATAAAGGCAGACTGGCAGGCATACTGTCGTCGTCAAAAGAGATACAAAGCCTATTAAGGGGATCCTGCACGAAATTGTTAAAAATTTACGTATTTTTAAGTTACTTATACTATGCGCTGAATTAGTTAAATCTTTTAAAAGAACTTAGGTACGTAAGTTAGCCTGATCATTGCACAAGGTCGTGGCCTTGTTGAAATTTGAAACAAATTCTTTAAACAATACCAAACAATGCATAAATGTAATGACTCCTAAAAACATTTTTATTTTACAATTTTACGCATGAAACAATAATTTTTACATGAAAATATTTATATTGATATTCCGCCGGTCGCCCCCATCTTAAAAAAGTAAATTTTAATTTTTAACACAAGCGCGTGATGGTTTTGTACATTTCGCAGAATAAAAACATTGCTCTAATCAAATTACTAGGTCTGAAACTTCAAAGCAGAATTGTTCTTATTTTTAATATCATTATACTGATTTTGCTTTGAAGTTCATTATGAGACTTATGTCAGTTTTTGCGATCGCGCTGCACCCTCTTAATCTTATTATCAATTTGTGATGTGTATCTAAATTGCCAAGAAAATCTATTGATTTATGTCAATGTGACTTCATTACATAATATAAAGTAAAGTCGCCGTTTTCCTCTGTATGTGGCACCGCACTATTCTCCTAAACCACGCAATGGATTTTTATGCGGTTTTCACTATAAGATAGAGTGTTAACTGAGGATGGTTTTTGTTTATATTTTGATAAAACATTTTTTTAAATAGCTGATTTATGACGGTATTTTTAAATTAGCTTGGACGAAGGCGTGGGCGGGCCGCTAGTTTCTTATAAATTAGACACATTTTACTACCAGTGCATATTGGCCTTTAGTGAGAGTAAATTATATGCAAAAGATGTGAGTCAGGATCGTAGGAAATGGTAAGCTTTGGTATCTTCCTACCCCTCTGCGAAACGTAAAACTATGTAAAAGGACATTTCCGTAAAACCGAATGGGTACTCGAAAAAGGACTGGTCCTTTTCGGTTTGGCCCCCTTTGTGAGGCACGTTGTGAGAGTAAATTATATGCAAAAGATGTGAGTCAGGATCGTAGCAAATAGAAAGCTCGGTATCTTCCTACCCTTTCGCGAAACGTAAAACTATGTAAAAGGTATGTCCTTTTACATCCTAAGGTCCTGTTTGGACAAAGTCTTATCGATTAAGGTTATAAATTGTAGCGATTAATCAAAATCAATGAACAGTACACAAACTGTTACTTTATTTTTTTATTATAAGGACATAGCATATACTTACCCGACAAGAGTGTATGAAGCACGTTGTGAGAGTAAATTATGCTAAAGATGTGAGTCAGGATCATAGGAAATGGAAAGCTTTCGGTCTATTCCTACCCCTCCGCGATACGTAAAATTATGTAAAAGGGCATATCCGTAAAACCAATTACGTACATCCAAAAGCTTTATACACTTTATAGCTAATCGAAAAAGGACCGAATTGGCCCCCCTTGTGAAGCACGTTGTAAGTGTAAATTATGCAAAAGATGTGAGTCAAGATCGTAGCCAATGGAAAGAATTGGTCTCTTCCTACCCCTCCGCGAAACGTAAAACTATGTAAAAGGACATATCCGTAAACCGATTAGGTAGGTACCACATCCATTAGCTTTAAACACTTTATGGGTAATCGAAAAAGGACCGAATTTGGCCCCCTTTGTGAAGCACGTTGTGAGAGTCTTCATCATCATCATCATCATCAGCCTATTAACGTCCCACTGCTAGGCACAGGCCTCCCACGTGGACAATAGCACGTGGGGATATTGGGCCATAACCCACCACGCTGGCCCAATGCGGGTTGGTGGGTTTTAACGAATATAATATTACGACAACCACCGGGATCAACGGCTTAACGTGCCTTCCGAAGCACGGAGGAGCTCGAGATGTTTTTAATTTGGTCACCCATCCAGCGACCCGGCATTGCTTAGCGAGGCTAGCGAGCAAAATCGCAAGTCGAACGCGCTAGCCGCTGCGCTATCGAGTTGTGATAGTAAATTATGCAAAAGATGTGAATCAGGATCGATCGATACCCCTCCGCGAAACGTAAAACTATGTAAAAGGACATATCCGTAAAACCGATTAGGTACATCCAAAAGCTTTAAACACTTTATGGGTAATTGAAAAAGGACCGAATTGGCCCCCTTTGTATTCTGTGCAGACTGCATCCAGTCGTTAACGTTCACAACGGCACTTGCGTATTGGTCCCGAAGAATAACGTCATATCTGCAAGAGAGTTGTATCGCAGATATGGCGTTATTCTTCGTGACCGTCGTTTGTCGGTTTACTGCCAAACCATTGCTGTACGCAGTCCAATGAACTAGATAAATATCGCTATTTGCTTAGAGGAAGTAGGATTTGTTGACGTGCGTTTATCGTCTCTGCGGTTTAATGGTTAGAACACCTGACCAAAAAATACAACGTACACCCGTTGTTGTGTTGTACTATTGGTAGATAAAAATATGTTTGTAGCATTGTTGCAATAGTACAGTGAGGGTTAAGATAGCCTATTTCTCAATATTGAGCATTTAGAGTGCGTTTCCATTATCTGTCTTACGGTTAGATGCCACGAATGCCAATAAAAACGATTGCAACTTCATCTTAAATCTTAACTATCTTTATGCACCCGTTTTGATTGTAACGTCTATTCTCCCCAATCAAATTCTTACAGATAACAGCGTAGCAACGTTTTAAGCAGGATTTACTAACTGTTTAAATATGGACGAAAATTTTAACATTCATACACCACCCTTGCTGTAGTCGTAAACGAGTTCGAGTGAACAGTGACTTTGGAAACAATAGTAGGTTTTGTTGGTTGACGCAAAAAAGACGACTTAGACGGAGGGTATACCGTGCTGTCTGATCATAAATAACCAAGCGCAGTAACTTCAGTACATCCGGGATCAAGGCGCATGCATCTGTGCCAAAATATCGGATAATATAAAATACAACAAAAAGACCGTTAAGTAATACCGTTAATAATAACTCTTAAAACCTTTTTAATGAAACAACTCTGTGAGGATAGTAACAAATGGAAAGCTTTGGTCTCTTCCTACCCCTTCGCGAAACGTAAAACTATGTAAAAGGACATATCCGTAAAACCGATCCAAAAACTGTTATTAGTATGCTTGCCCTTCCGGATGTAAACAAAAATTGTATTAAGTACCTACCTACTAGACGGGTAAATCCGTTTTGTCATTCTAAACAACGTGAACAGGCGTTCGAAGTTTAGAACCGAATAATTTAATCATCTCACACACAGGGGGATAATATATCGAATATTGCCAACAGACCGAACTTTCCTCCAACTATCTCAGTAATTGAGTGAAAGATGACGAGACCACGTCTATCGTATCTCGAGGACCCCGAAAGTGATTTGCCGTTATCATAAAGTACGTACCATTCAACTATCGGGTGAAATAGGGTAAGGCTGCCCGCCCACGTCCGACTTTTTGTAGAGCCGACAAATGGAAATATATGTGCGTCTTTCGTTGAGTTTGTGTTTTTGGCATTTAAAAGTGAATGTCATTTATTATTGTCATAGCAAATGAAAATACTTAGTGGTCTGTGTTGTGAACTTTGAACAAAAATTGGTTTAGTAAGGCAAATAACTTCATGATTTGACATTATTATCAACCTATCTACTGCTGACACTGCTACAGAAAGTGATGAGTTAATTTCCAACTGTTTTAATTTTATCTTTGATTTTGTTACCGACAAACTCAATTTTGTCGCCTTGCAGGTTCACATTATAGTAAATCACGGGTCGACTATTAGTAAGGAGTCCGACCAGTGGGTACACTTACACGATCGGAATGTAACCTTCTTCGTTTACTTAAAACAAATTATTCGGAAAAAATATTAAAAATAAATTGTATTAGTACCTACGTACTATGCTATCGTGGCTCTGTTTTACCGAATGTATTAAACACTGTCTACTCTTATTATATAAGCCTCTTTCAACATCAGAAAAGTGCAGTTTCAAATTCGGCTCGTGAACATTTTTCATTTATGATCATTATCATCAGCTTTTAAACTTCACACTGCTGGGTACAGTCCTCATACATAGACAAAAGCACGTGGGGAGAATTTTTCATTTACTTTCCGAACTGTATTTTTCTTCGTAACTGCCAAAACGTCGGTCGCGTTTATCTAACGTGTGCGTGCAGCCTAAGCGCCCAACTTATGCCGCTAAACTCAACGGCTAATGTTGAGGGCGTGTCGCCGGATGCGGCCGAACGAAACGCAACACTTACCCCGCACAGTACACACCCCCACTAAAAGCCTCTTAAGGAATAAAGCAAAAGTCTTTTGTGAAACTTTCAGCTTTGCCGATTCGGGAAATAAATAAATTTTTGCAATAAAGCCAGGCTCTGGATTTCGCCTGAAAATCGTACCTGCAACACGGCAACGAAAATAAAATTACACTAAAATTGTATTAATTTAAATTTATATGGAGATATTAGTTTAAGGGCTTTAAATTACAACACTGGTTCATTAAGGATTAGTAGCTTTAAACGGCTTTGCTATTAGCTATTAATAACAACGCTATTAATAACAACCTTGACAATACTATAATTGCAAAGCATCTGATGAGCCATTGACCCTTCCAGTTAAGGGAAAATTAAGACGTAGACCAGATCTACGTCTCTCTCTACGTCAATGTAAAGAAAGCTTATAAATAAGGTGTAAAATGCTAATACAGTTATACAAGGAAAGTAGTCCTTTACCTTTGAGAAATATTCTTTCTGTATTATAAAGAAATACTCAACAAGAAAATTAACTTGCAATCAGAACTAGAACTTTTAGTTTCTGTAATTAAAACTGTAGCAGTAGTGTTTTAACCGTCTCTATGGCGTGGTAATAATACCTCCGATCTAAAATCCCAGGGTATAGGTTCAATACCCAGGTGGTAAATATTGTTGTAATTAGTTTGATTTTGGGATTGTTTTAGTCGTCCGCCTGGTTATAGCTACGAGTACCTCCACTTTATCTTAGCATGTCAACATGTGGCGACAACCAGTTCCTGTCTAGTTAAGGATTACGAGTGAAGTGCGTTTTATCACAATCTGCCATCAAAGTGAGATCAATATCAAGTGATCCAGGATTTAAAAAAAATGTTGAGTAAGTTTTTTATTTTCATGTCTTGCAGTTTTAGCTACAGTAGATATCTTTTTCACATTGGAACATGGCTATCACGGCAAAAGCTTACCGAACTGACACGTCCTAAGATCCAGCTGTAGGGATTTTAAAAAGTCTCACGGTCCGCGTAAACAAATGAGATGGTAATGACTACAGTATTCCGTTCAGAGAAGGAATACTCGATATTCTAATGCCGGGTAATAAAAGTCTCGTATTAGCATTGGAAACGCTCGGCCAGGGACTGAGTCAAGCTACAAGGAGTAGGCACCTACGCTACGGTAGCCTATGTAGTGATGTGCGGAAGCTAGCTCGGATATTCGCTCATACAACGGACATTGACCAACTTGGTGTTTGCTATTCATGGTATTCATGCCAGTGGTATATAAGGGTGATACTAGTTTTTTTTGTGGGTAGGCCTTCCGTCGAGCAGGGGAGGATAGTCCCACAAACCCGTTGTCACTCTCACTGCTGGCCTCGGTGTATGCGTAAGACAGCTTTATACCTACCTGCTAAAAAAAAGACTAATTTTACGTATATACCCTTCCGAAGCAAGAAGGAGCGTTTTTTTATTTAATTTAGCCAGCCATATAGTGCGAAAGTTGCTCAATTGGCAAAATCGCAAACCAAAAGATAGCCGCTGTGCCATTGAGCTCCTTAAATTTTTATGTAACTAATATTGTCCTACCACATAAGTTCCTGATGGTGATGATTATGATAATAAACTTTCATGGTCACTACAATTGGTTTTATGAAAAAAATTACCATGTTTACGAGTATGTTGCTATTTCGGCGCAGTTGCGTGCTGTTGTAAGGCTTGGGGAAGTAGGCTTTTTAAAAAAGAAAATATTTAGTTTAGCGACACAACCGTCGGATATGGAAGCTGGATGGAGACTGAGTGGAAATGAGTAGGCAGTTAGGGTTCACGGTAGCTTGTGGATACGTCAGCGGTTAAGGATTAGGGATCAGCACATTAGGGAACATGGAACAGGTATAACACCTCCCCGGGCTAGACTAAACTTAGGGGTTTAAAGTACTAAGTTTAGGGAAGCGTTATATCGGAAACTATACAGTGGTTCTTATACTTGGTGATGGGGCTTCTTTCATGTGAGGGTGCTTGATGATGACAGGGTTAGGATTTGGTGCAGACTCAAGAGTTGAGCTTACGGGTAATTTTACAGGGAAATCTTCAGGTAGGTTTACAGGCGAGGTTGTAGGTAAATTGACAGGTGAAGCTGCAGGAGTTTGGCGGGAAAATACAATGGGGAACTGGTAGGTAAAACGGTTGCGGTTGTTAAAGTTATTGAATAATGATTTTCGTATCTTAATATTGGGTGCTGATTAATTATTTCATTAGATTTATCTGATATAGATTGCAATTTTAATTTTGTCTCCGGGGTGAAAACATCTAAATCAAAAGTTTGTAATTTTATACGAGAATCGTTATTTATGACATCCTTGAACTTATCTAAAGAGCAGCATGAGTCATTTATAATATTAAAATTCGGGTGAGTTACTGTTACATTAATTTTTACATGATGATATCTTGGAACTAGCTTCGTACTTTTACAATAGGCTAAACAGTTTAGCGGGACAGACACAATACCCGTTCCAATAATATTAAATTCTAAACTGTTATGATTCGGACATTCAATATACAACTTATTACTATGGGATTGAACATAAATCCAGTCATTATTACTAAGTGGTTTCCATAAATCCAAATTCCCGTAAATGAAGTCAGTATGGCATTGTATCGGTAAAACACTTATCACTGTTGAAATTAGTTCACTTTCGCAACTGGGATTCGCGCTGGTCGGGAATACAGTGATGACGTCACACAAATACTCGCGGGGTCTTATCACTCTACATTGTCTTAGGGAGTCGAGATTACAGTACTCTGACTTATCCTTGGTTATTGCGATATATTTACTGCTAGGAATTATAAAACTATACGTATTTGGTTTAACAACATTATGTGGTGTAGGTAGAGCTAAGTTATGGTATAGACTATAATCTTTGATGGACACAAGTGGGATCTTTAATATAAACACAATTTTCTTATTTGAGCTGTAACAGACCACATTAGATACATTTGTCAAAACATACATGTTACTTAAATCTAAAGTTATCGGAAGTTTTAAATCAGCAGGTAAGTATATGAAGTTATCGACAAGCTCTTGATACAATTGCGTAGGCGATAAGACGGCTGGGTGCAAGATGTTTTGGCTACTGAACAGTATGGCATTTGTTATATCGTCTAGTTGGAACGATAAGGCGAGTACAGCGGCTTCCAAACTGTTCAATATCGAGTTAATATCGGATTTTATTTTTAAGTTGTTAAAAGCTATGGAAACATTTTTTAATTCTAACGATAGATTGTCGATACCTTCAATGAGTCTAGCTTCATTTATTTTAATTTTATGCAAGGTTGTATTAAATTTAGAAAAAATTGAAGTTGTGACTAAAATGTTTTCCTTCATTAATGAACTCATCTTTTTCTCATTGTTATGTAAATCCTGTATGGCGTTGTCATATCTGATTGCGTCATCCTCATTAAGGGTACCAAATATTGTTTTGGATAGGGTACCTATACCACCAATCCAAGCACTGCGCTTATATCTATTGTTGCTAATAAGATGCGAGAGAGTTGAATATTCGGAAGTTATGTCATGATATCTAACGCTAAGTGGCTCTAATATATTATGACACTAGTTTACTAGAGCTTTCTAATTGGGCTTGCCCACATAAGTAACGAATCGTGCCTAAGATTGAGTTGATATTATCGATATGGGGACCAATATAAGATACATCATAAGGGGTAACTATATCTAGATATCCAGTGTTAATTTTGAGCTCGCCAATCGGGTCGAAATATATACCGGGACTCGGATAAATTTGTCGAACATACTCTTGACGAGTTTGAGCCAGTATCCTGTAAGAGAAGATACATATCTATATTTAATTACTAAAACTTACGGTAATTACACTATCCTTACATTCTAAAACTATGTCGTATGCAAAGTTTGTATAGACATATTGATATTTAAACGTCTAAACTAAACATAACAATTAGGTATACTCATTAAATTGATGTATATAAACATCTAAAAATAAGAAATAGTAAGAAAAATCAAAATGTATAACTAATATTTTTTATTTTTATTTAGGGAGACACATCTGGCACATCGACGTGCTTGACCTCATCGTAGTGGTGTCTGACATGCCTTCTATTTATTAATAAAGATAACGTGTGGTTACCATGGATTTTTATTACTTTGTATGGGCCCTTCCATATAGGTGATAGAGCTTTCCGCAGGCGGACATGATTTTTTAGTAGAACATAGTCGCCTATTTTGTATTCGACTGCACGAGTACGTATGTCATAATATTGTTTTGAATTTTCTTTTGATTTTTGTATATATTCTAAAGCTTTATCACGCGCATGTTTCATGCGGTATTGTAGGAGTCGCACATATTCGGGATACGTTGCATTGGACTTATCGTCGTACACTGAGTCGGGGATATTAGGCTTATGACCAAACAATAACTCGTACGGGGAGTAATGTGTGGTTGAGTGTACGGCCGTGTTATAAGATAGCATAGATGTGTACACGTATTGGGGCCAATTGTCCTGACTTTCGTTTACATAGGATTTAAGATACTCCTTAAGAGTAGAATGAGATCTTTCCAAGGCACCTTGAGTCTGCGGGTGATAAGGTGACGACCATAACTGTTTTATTTTTAGGAAATCGCATGTTTTCTTAAAGAGGTCGGCCGTGAAATTTGTGCCTTGATCAGTCAGAATATGTTTGGGAATTCCGAAGAGGGATACAAAATGGAGGAGGCAATCGCTAGCTTCAGCTGCGGTATTACTGCGAAGTGGATAGGCTAGCGAGAATTTAGTCAGATCATCCTGCATTGTCAGTATGTACTTGAGTTTGGCTGAACCAGCTTCGGGGAGAGGACCTACTATGTCCAGGGCCAGTCTTTCGAACGGGGAAGTAGAAGTAGAAGTAATGACCATCGGCGCCCGATTTGCTTTACGGAGGGCCTTATTGACTTGGCATGAAGAACAATTCTTAATGTAGTTTTCGACGTCGCTGCGCATATTTTTCCAGGAATACCTATCTTTGATTCGGTTCATCATTCTTGCAGATCCTAGGTGGCCTGCTATAGGTATATCGTGATTTTCTTTCAGGATTTTAGGAATGTCGCTGAGTGCGGGATAGATAATATTATTACGGTAAATGTGTATATTAATATTAGTGCCGTCAAATAGGTAAGTCAACATGTTATATATTTTTGTGTAGGAATGTCTATCGAACGCGTTTCTAAAGTCGGATATAGCAATATCATTGGCCGTTGGGTACGACATTATTATTTCATCGCGAACATACTTTAGGCATTTAAATATATCTGGATAAGAGTGATCATCGAAATGATGCACTTTTGTAAATAACAAAAGGTAAGTTTAATTTTCATATGAAAGAGGTAACGAGGTACATAATGTTCTTTCGTTGTTCAGGAATTCTTCGCGTTCGGGACTTGGACAATTATTCAAGATTTCGTGAATATACGGCATGGAATCGTCCATGTCAATTGTGGTAGGTACTACTATTAGACTTTGCGCTGTTTTTAACAAGTATTCATTATGTTCTGTGATATTGGTACTAAAATCTATATTTTTGTCGATTATCTCTTTCAGGAACTTGGAGTATTCATCATTAGCAGATATATGTTCTGAACTGGATACAAGGGGACGTGAAGGCGGTTGCTGATCAAAGGTAAGTTCAGGATTTCTACTAGTCTGCGTTTCTGATGTAGGAGGAAACGGATTCAGTGGAGTTGGTACAGGTAAGTCGTTTTGAGTTTCTGGAACTAGAACTGGAATGGAGGAGCTCTTTGAACCTGGTACGGTATGGTCTTCTTGACCTTCGTTAGGTTTATTTTCATCTGGCACCGAAGGTAGGTTAGGGCTATAATCAAATGGGAACTCATCGTCGTCTTCTAACAGGTCAATACAGGGAAAACTACTGCTGTCGTCATTTGAAGTAGTAGGTAAAGTCAGTCCTAGGTCATCTAAGGTTAGGGGACTGAACACAAGATCGGATTCAGAGTCATTTGTAGGGTTAGTCGGTGTAGGAGGATTAGTATTTACAACCGGATTTGGTATAATTGGATTTACGGGGTATCGGGATAGCGCATCAGCTGCTGAGTTCAATTTACCCTTTTGGTAGGTTATCTCGTATTCATATTCCTCTAACTTCAGTCTCCAGCGTTGGAGTTTACTGCTTGGGTCTTTATGGTTAAAGAGCCACTTTAACGGCCTATGATCAGTCACGATTTGGAATTTGTTACCATAAAGGTAAGGGCGAAATGTTTTGCAGCCGTAGAGGATAGCTAGTAATTCCTTCTCAGTCGTGCTATAATTGGATTCGCTCTTGTTCAGTGTTCGTGACGCAAAAGCTACAGGCTGGTCCTTGCCTATGATACCCTGGGAAAGTATTGCACCTACGGCGTAGTTTGAAGCATCACAGGTAAGGATGAATTGTTTGGTGAAGTCAGGGTAAATTAATAATGGAGCTGTAGTCAATTTATGTTTTAATACATCGAAGCAAGCTGTTGTGGATTTTCCCATTTAAAGGGGACATCCTTTTTTAAGCAGATTGGTAAGGGCTTTGGCGGTTTTTGAGAAGTCGGGAATAAAACGACGATAATATGAAACTAGTCCTAGGAACGACTTTACGTCTTTCGGATTTTTGGGAGTAGGAAATTCGGTGACGGATTTGATTTTGTCTGGATTCGGTTTGACACCTTGTTCAGTAATTACGTGTCCGAGATAACAAACCTCTCGCCGGAGGAACTCACACATTTCGGGTTGTAGTTTGAGGTTGAATTCACGTAATCTTTCGAAAATGGAACTGAGATTGAGGATATGAGTACGGATATCATGGGAATAACAGACTATATCGTCTAAATACACGAAGCAACGGAGTCCTTGAAGTCCAGATAGGGCTGTGTTCATCAGCCTTTGAAAGGTAGAAGATGCATTTTTGAGTCCGAACGGCATTCTGAGAAATTGGAAATGCCCTTCGGGAACATTAAAAGCTGTTTTAGGTTTATCGGTCTCATTTAATAAAATTTGATGGAAGCCTGAGGATAGGTCGAGTGTTGAGAAGTATTTACTGCTACCCAGTTGGTCAAGGATTTCTGCGATTTGAGGCAAAGGGTAAGTGTCACCGATTGTGACATCGTTAAGCTTTCGGTAGTCGATTACGACTCGCCATTTTCGAATATTAGAAGCGTCTAGCTTTTTAGGGACACCCATATGGGCGAAGACCAAGGTGAGTTTGACGGTTCTATAATATTTTGTTCCAGCATTTTTTCAACTTGAGTTCGAACTTCGGTTTTGTGGACTTCGGGGAAACGGTACGTTTTAGTATGGATAGGTATATCAGTTGTAGTCAATTATTTGATGACTCAGGGCATTAGTATGGGATAGGCTTTCGCCAGGGAGATGAAATATATCGGAGTATTCGGAACACAACTGGATAAGGGCTTCGGTTTCTTCTCTATTGAGATGGGAAACACGCAACTGACTCAACACTTGATCGCTTCTTGTAGCACAGTTGTTTGAGGCATGTTTATGGTTAACTAGATTAATAGGATATTCCTTAGATTCAAGAGGAATTGGAACAATCTTTAAGTTAAGGTCGGATTTTAGTGTAACTGAGTTTTCAGATGTATTTACAATTGATATATTAATTCTGTTGTTTGGTTTTACGCGTACTACGCAGTTAGCGATTAGTAATGTTTCTGACAAGTTTTGGTCTAAAATCAATCCTTCTTTCTGTTTAGGGTTCTGAACGGAACATTCGATAATAGTTTCAGTTCTAGCTGGAATTAGATATGAAGGTTCATGGAAGTACAGTTTGAGTGAAGATTTTCCGATGTGGAGAGAGACGTTAGTGTAGTCTATGTTACACTTATGCGCATTAAGCATATCGGATCCTATTATTCCATCATATGGTAGCTCTATATTATCTACCACATGGAATTGATGTGATATTATAGACTTAGGTAATCGTAATTGAAGTTGGAGGTGACCTCGAGTGAGTATAGTTCCTTCAGCCGAGTCAATGCCTTTCAAATTAATTTGTTCTTTTACTAGTTTAGTTTGTTTACTAAAAGATGAATATTTTAACAGGCTAATGGATGATCCGGAATCTACGAGTAAAGACAATGGGATATTGGATACAGAGGATTCGACAATGACATGTGGTAAAAGCATCATCGCGGGATTATTGGTGATTTCAAACACCTTGGATACAGAGGATTTAAGATTCGGCGAGGATTTGGTAGGATTGGTGTTGTGAGATTGGGGCTGGTTACCGAGTTTGTCAACACCAGTGGATAAAGCGACATTTCTCAAAGCATTAGTTAATGATATTTGCCGTATTTTTTTTGAATTTTTGGATTGACTTCCATGTAGCGGAGTCTCATTGGTTGTAGGAACAGATTTTTGTGTGCCGATTTTAGAAAGGTTGTGTCCCGCACGACACGGAATGGGATCACTTACTCGTTTTTTACATTATCGTCAACGGTATCATCAGTTTGGATGGGATATTCGTTATATTCGCCCTCAATTTGATTTTCGTTTTCATTAGAGACGAAGTTAACAGGTCTGGGTTTGTTTTGCTCGAAACGGAAACGGTTATTATTGTATTCACGTTTACGGCACTGTTCTAATACATGTCCGGGGGACTTACAATATCTGCACACGGGAATTGCGGAACTAGTTGTGAAGTTTGGACGATTTTGGTAGGACTGATTCGGATTGGATCTGAACTGATTTGGGTTGGATCTGAATTGATTTGGATTGGATCTGAATTGATTTGGATTGGGTTTAGTGAAGTTAGGCCTATTAAAAGTAGGCCTGTCTGAATGCGGAGTAGTAGAGTTTTGTCTAGATAAGAACTGTTGTATCTTTTCCTCAGATATTGCTATATTGACAGCTTCGTTTAACGTTTTCGGATTTTTACACCTAATAATGTTGGAAATTGTAGGGGTCAGCCCCATTTGAAAGTGATGGAGTGCTAATTCCTCCATGGCTGCGGTGCGTCCTATCATCTCTCTATTTTTGTGCCCGTGAGAGATACTGATTTCAGTTAGAAGCTGCGATAGACAAGTCTCTATTCTTAGAGCATACTGGCTAATGGGTTCATTGGCTTGTTGCTTACTTTCTTGTAAATCAGTTAGTAAGTGTGCGTAGTGTTTACGTTCACTAAATTGAGTTTTAAGCAACTCCTTGAGTTGTATCCAGTTAGCGAATTCTTTAACAGAACAGGCATTTTGTGCCTTGTCCTGTAACTGACACAGTATGTATTTAAATAAAACATCACGTTGGGACTCTGATGCTAACTCATAAGCATTATTACAGTTAACTAAAAAGGAATTTAAAGTTTCTCTGAACTTTAGCAATGTAGAAAGATCGAGTTCAATTTTTGCTGATACAGCGGTCACTTTTTTCTTTGTCTGTGACCGTGTAGTTGGCGCGGAAGGTTGATAGAAATCGTCTTCCACGTCGGTTACTGCTATTTCTGGCTTAGGACTTGGTACTCTGCTTTCCGACATGGTAATAGATTTTATGATATTTTATGTCACAAGTTACAAACAGTACAATGTTACAAATGGACAATTTA
This sequence comes from Scoparia ambigualis, assembly GCA_963921215.1. Classification (NCBI taxonomy): domain Eukaryota; kingdom Metazoa; phylum Arthropoda; class Insecta; order Lepidoptera; family Crambidae; genus Scoparia; species Scoparia ambigualis. Next base: position 22,581,490 of record OY992521.1, on the reverse strand, counting down.
CGAAACAATTAATTAAACGTGAATAGGTATACTTCTATCTGTGTATTAAGATTCAAACATATAATAAAACAATATCGATAATAAAAATGTAACACGGATATGGAACACAAAAGTTTGAGAATCGCAATAACCAAGGGTCACTTACTTGGTAACGAATATAGCAATGACGAAAATGTACATGTTCTATTACGTGGGCGCTCTTGATAAGGCACGACACTTCGTGCGAGTTGCGTTTAGATCACCGGGTGAAGACACTTGTTGGATGATCCTCTTGAAGTCCGGGTATGGCACTAGCAGTGCACAGCAGTGGGCCTCTCACGAAGCGTAACGAACCGGGTCAGATTTGATCCACTTAACAGGATTTCACACGTAGTATAATAATCAAGGGCACAGCATAGGTTGATACACGTAGCTCACTTATTGGTGCACACGCACAGACACAACGCAATACACACGCGTCGAATTTGGATTTTGTACTGGCTGAGACGGAGACGGTACCGGGGATTTCTAATTTTCAAAATCCCTTAACGCTGCCACCATTAATGTTGTAAGGCTTGGGGAAGTAGGCTTTTTAAAAAAGAAAATATTTAGTTTAGCGACACAACCGTCAGATATGGAAGCTGGATGGAGACTGAGTGGAAATGAGTAGGCAGTTAGGGTTCACGGTAGCTTGTGGATACGTCAGCGGTTAAGGATTAGGGATCAGCACATTAGGGAACATGGAACAGGTATAACAGTGCGTTATGATCGCGGAGTAACTGATGATGATGATAATATTGTCCCACAGCTGGGCAATGTTTACTTCCGAATCATTTCAAGCATCCTTGGCTGTCTCCCGTTTAACGCTGATTAATACTAGGTATTCTACTTAGTAACTAAAATATGCTATGCATTTAGGCGATACTATTCAACATTAGACAGTCTTTATACTTTTGTGACGTTTAGAGGTATTTTTATTTTGGCGGGACGAGCTGGACTCCTAGCAGAAGAACTGGCAAGTTACAGCCCTTAGTCTATGGTCCATAGACTTAAAGCATTTGCCCAGCTGTGGGACAAGCCGGGCTGATTAATAAAAATGTTTTTGGTTTATTTTATGTCACGGATAAATGGAGATGTAGGTATGTGTAACAGCACTGCACTATTGGTGTAAGTAAGTGAAGTCTATCGTACAAGAAAAGAAGTTCAGGTTGATTTCGTACTTTATATATTATTATGTTAAAATAAGGTGTACTTAAGTTGTATGTTTTCTAATAAATTAATTTAATTTAATTTTCATTTAAATTTGTGTATCATCACACATTCTCTGTGGATACGAGGCGTCAGTTCAAAATTTATTTTAATTAAAAGTTGTCCATTTGCAGACGTCTAGGGTTAGATTCCCATCGCACTCAATTAAAAAAATTCTGTACGTGGTTGTTGGACATGGTTTTAAGTCCGCCTGGTTACTAAAGAAGTTTGTCGCTGTAACGACAGTATTAGGTTTAGGTCGCATATTGTTGTGTACCGATGGTTATGGAATTAGATAGCCGTTCCTCAGTAGTAAGGCCAGCCCACCAACCCGCAATGGGCCAGCGTGGTGATTAATGGCCCAACCTCCCCATGTTATTCATGTGCCCAGCAGTGGGACGTTTATAGGATGATTATGTTAGTAGTAGTCCTTATTCAGGCACCTATTACCCACTGGGCACTTTGGGCACGTGCCCAGGGCCCCGCGATCGATAGGGGCCCCCTAGTTCCTGCCATATTGCCAAATGCCCATCTTAAATCTAGAAGAGCATCTCTTTAATCAACATAAATTTTAATCACTAACCTGTGAATGATATTATAAAATGTAATTTTTGTGAATATTTCTTAAGTAACTATTCTATTCAATTAATCGAGAACCGTGCTTATCTACTTTTTTGACAATCCTAACAAAATAGCGTTTTGTCTTTTGAGAGACCTTTCATAGGGCCCCATTATCTGTGTCCAGGGCCCCCAATAGGTTAATGGCGGCCCTGTGCTTATTGCCTAGTAGATAGTAGTCATGTGACACAAGAACCCTTGTATTTCCTCAATCCAACTCCAAAAATTTCCATAGCTCATTCACCATCCACGCAACCAGATTGTGGAATAAGCTGCCTGCTGACGTGCGTGAGAGACCATCATTCACACATAAGCTAAAGGAGCACTACGTATCCAACAACAACAATTAGCAATATCTTAACCGATTACTCCTTCTTATTATATAACACTATAGTACACGCGCCTCTTTTTTACACAAATGCCCGCGTGGCCTACTATGACCATTTTAAAATGTCAATATATTTTTTTGATAATATAAAATTTAAACAATTAATAATATAAGTTAGTTATTTATTATGTCTTGCATATAAACTTTAGTTTTATATTTAACAAGAAGGAACTGTAAATTAGAAACAATTTAGTTATCTTAAAGAAAAATGGGAGTTCCGCAGGGTTCAATACTTGGTCCATTCTTGTTTTTGGATTATATAAATGACTTACCTTATTTTGTAAAAAACAGTCATGAGATAGTATTGTTTGCTGATGATACTTCACTTTTATTCAAAGTGAAACGACGACACGTAAATTATGACGATGTGAATAATGCGGTCTCACAGATTGTTCACTGGTTTAGTGTAAATAACTTGCTATTAAATGAGGGAAAAACAAAATGTATAAGATTTGTATTGCCTAATGTTAGAGGGTTTCCGCATTTCGGTTTTTCATACAAACTTCCAAGTCGAAATTTTTAAAAACCAATGAAACAATTTTGATGAAACTTTGCATGCTGAAGTAAAACACAGGGATCTAAATAGTTTGTTGAAAACATTTTTAAAAAACGTTTTTCTAGCGGAGTTATTGCGATTTAAAGTCCACCATAGAAAGTTAAAAATCGCAATAACTCAGTTAAATAAACATTTTTTTTAAATGTTTTCAACAAACAATTTAGATCCCTGTGTTTTACTTCAGCATGCAAAGTTCCATCGAAATTGGCTCATTGGTTTTTAAAAATTTCGACTTGGAAGTTTGTATGGGAAACCGAATAGCGTAAACCCTCTTAAGCAGGTAATAACTAGTGTACAAATTAAAGATAAGAATGTGAATCCTTTAGACACCACTGTGTTTCTAGGCATCACGTTGGATGTCAAGCTTCAGTGGGGCCCACATATAGCTAAATTGTCGAATAGACTTAGCTCTGTAGCTTATGCAGTAATGAAGATCCGTCAATTAACTGACGTTTATACAGCTAGGTTAGTTTATTTCAGTTACTTTCATAGTGTAATGTCGTACGGCATTTTACCGTGGGGAAATGCTGCTGACATTCAAACTATCTTTGTGCTGCAGAAGAGGGCTATTCGAGAAATATATAACCTAAAGGCTGGTGACTCTCTCAGAGAGAGATTTAAGGATATAAGTATAATGACAGTTGCATCACAATACATTTATGAAAATCTCATTTATGTTCATAAAAATATTGATATGTTTTCAAAAAACAGTGATATTCACAATTTAAATACTAGAAGTAAGAACAAATTAGCAGTATCTCATACTAGGCTTCATAAAATAAATAATTCTTTTAAGGGTCTGTGTGTACGATTTTACAACAAAGTTCCAATTGATATTCAGAAATTAGATCTTGATAAATTTAAAATCCATATCAAAGAAAAGCTTTATAAAAAAGCTTATTATAAAGTGTCAGATTACACAGAAGACAAAACAGCTTGGCTCTAAACTAAAATGCTCCAAGTACTCCAAAAGCTTTTTCTAATTGTATATATTTAATTTATAGTACCGTATATTTTACATTCAAATTAATATTTTGTTTTTTATGACCTGGTAACGACGATATCTTTTTTTTGTAAATGTCGTTGCTTCTGTGCGCTGTGGTTTCTTGCGCCCGTTCTTTGCCACAGTTAAAAAATGACGTCCTGAATGGGTGGTAGGTTAAAAATTTGGACGATTCAAAGTACTTATTAATTGAGTTTATTGTATAAATATATTTTGAGTTTGAGTTTGAGTTTGAATTAAACAAAAATGGTACTCCTGAAATCAATGTCTTACATTTTCATTTTAAAACCAAATATAATATTAAAACCTCTTCATTTAATACATACTACAGCCTGGTGATCAGGCATAACCCATTTATTGAAAGTTTTGCACTACGTTTTCAGCGCATCAATCAATTTACCAACCAGGAGTCGGGAAATCCGGTAAAGGATCAAGTCTTTCTTCTTCAAGACATCGTCATTGTCATCATCACTTTCCAACTCCTTAAGCCACCTCCACTTTTGCAACACTCGTGATGAAATTATGAAATATGTAGATATCTGCAAAAAGTAACCAAATCATAAAAAAAACTATAGACAAATTTTGTAGTAATTAATTAGTTACTTAATTGAATATATATTTATACTTAATATTAATAAATTAACCTTATAAACCTAAAATACAAAAAAAATAGCTTACCCAAAAGTTGTGCACCAACACACGCGCGGACTACTATGGTCGGCCCGCGACTTTGGCGCTCGATTGCAAATACTTGGGTGCACGTAGGAGTCCAGTGTGGTGCTGGCAAGTTCACAAAAATGAAAAAGGTTTAACTAAAAGCGCATTGCCCTAACATGTAAAACTGTCAAATTATCAACAAAAATGTTACTGTAGTCTACTATAGTAGGCCACGCGTGTACTGTAGTGATAATGTAGTTACGGTAAGCATATATTTACAATATAATTAGTGTACGTATGTATAATTATCAAGTAGTATGAAAGTATAGTAAGTATGTATATTATGTAAGTATTTCGTTCACATTAGTCCCGCAGACTTTCTCTCCGAACTACAGCTAGGGTTGGCTGGAAGAGATCTCTTCTAGAGATTAGCTCACCTTTGTATATGTCTTGTTTAACGTGTTTTTTATGTGTGTTTTCTATGTACAATAAAGGATTAACAGTAGTAAGTCAGTAAGTAGTTAAGGATTCCAGCGTGAAGATTTATCGTGTGCACCTATGAAAACATTTCTTTATCTCAAGATAGCTTCGGCGAGGTATCACGCGCGAGTATTGACGTGACATGGTATACTGGGACGTAGGGAGCCATAAAGATCCTCGGTCACGTTTGCCAGCCCTTAGGTACGCGTGACGTAGACAGATTTTTATTGTCTGGCTCAATCTTATAACCGTCCTTTAGTATAACGGTGAGAGCACTCGGTTCAGACTCGACTCCGGTTTCGATCCTATGGATGGATTGATATGTGAATTGGATTTTTGCTATGGTTGAAAGTTATTTCTTGTTAAGGAGAATGGGCACATTTGAGCGGTCGGCGGCCATTAATGAAAGTAGAGTCAAATGAAAGTAGTGATAACTAGGAACAACTTTTACTAAGAACGTTTCGCTGCAATCCATTTTAAGGAAAAAATATATCTACATGTAAATATAATGGAATTTCATAGAACATAAAATAATTATTTCGAGTGTGTAATGCGTTTTGATGCCAAACGCCACATCTTCTGAAAACGATTGCAATGCCATCAACACAAAACAGGTTGATGGCATTGCATTGTTGCAAAGCAAGCGCCGCCATTGTTTGTCGATCAGCGTTCAGCCTATTTTCGACGATTTTCCAAATATGTCAGAAGACGATCTTACCTTTTCACTCTGGTTACGTATCAAGTCAAGTTAGCTCGCAGTTATTGTGCTGAGCATTTAAGACATGGCTTATTTAATATTGAAGTGTATCGTGAGCAACAGATAAGTCGTCTTAGTGAATATATAGAAGAGCAAGACGTTTGCTTGTTACGTGTTCGAATACAGTGTAGACATGTAAGGTCCAGGATTTATTATTCCTATGATGTAATTGATTGACAAAGAGACGCAAGAGAAGCTACAGCTCATTATAATTGTTCATATTTGAGTGGAAGACGCACAATAGGATGTTGCGCACATGTTATGTGCGTATATCAAACTGAAAACATAAAATGACCAGCAGCAGATTTAGTGCCATCATAGAGCATGACCACTAAAAATGTAATACATAGTCTTTTGATCACATCGTAATACTAGGATTGTTTGATAATTGTATATATTTACTTATTAATAATGCCTTTGCATTATAAAATAAATGGTAAGTACTATGTATAATGTATGTGGTATAATGGTAGTGGGAATGGTTATCATTTTTGCTCCGAATATAATTTAGAATATGTTGCTAAACTATTAAAAGTGCTCAAAAACAAAAACGTGGTTTATTCGTCATTTATGTGCGTCGCGGCAATAAAACTTCTACACAGTAATTATAGGGCTAAACTACATATAAAGCAACAAAATCAAGTTTGGCTGCGGATCGCCCAGGGGACCAAGTCTGCTAATTTACGAATAGCATAATTGAATCGCAATTGGATCGCATTGTAATTGTTTGACACATTTGGTATTCTCTTACTCATTTATGAATACCAAATGTGTCAAACAATTACAATGCGATCCAATTGCGATTCAATTATGTCATTCGTAAATTAGCAGACTTGGGCCCCAGGCTCCATACACGGAAAGAAATTATTAGTTGGTTTTACCATATTTCAACAAAATTTATAGCACCTACTCTTGAGTTTTGTTGAATGAACAAAAACTGTATTGTTGATCAGTTACGGTAATTTGAACTTATTACATATATCTTTCAGTGACGAAGGTTCCATACAACTCGATTCCCACCGGCTTCCCTTCAGAAGTTTAGAACACAACCACTCTCTACTTGAATTGAGAAATGGCACAATCAGTAATTAAAAAAGTAAATATATAAAAGAAACATTACAAATTGCCTACACTATGGACATTAAATCAACAAAATTTGCTTTTTAACAACATATTGCTTTAAAATAAGCCGCAGGCGCGATCGGCTTTTAGGCAGTTAAACTTCCATACAAAATAAACGTCATGACGTCACATAAAGGTCAATAAACCCACCCGCGTATTAGCAGCCGGTAAGCCGTCTTTATCCGAGTTACTTGATAGAGACAGTTATACAATTTGCGTATGCGTGAGCGGGATGGACGAGTTTTCGGTTTGTGTTCTGTTGACAGATAATTTGACGTAATTGCAATTCATCATTGAATACATGACTGTGTTTTATTAGTATTTGAATTTATTAGTATTTGAATTTATTAGTTAGTTTCACCTATTAGAATGATAAGTATTGTAGTTGGACTTTGTTTATTTGTGTTGTGTGTAGAAAGTAGTTACGAAGACGTACGTTGTAATTAGGTATTTGCGGTAAGTAGATATTGTAATAAGTGGAAATTACGTATTTAGAGTAAGTAGATTTGCAAAACAATCGGTAGAATTGTAAGATGTCGTCATTAATAGCTTTAGATTCTTCCCGGCTTTTATGATAATGTCTTAGCGCACTTTGTAAGAAAGAATAGACGAATAGCTTTAGAGTATAAGTAGTATTATTAGTACTTAGTCGATTAAGTTTTGTTTAATTTACATCATATCAGCATTTCACCACAAACGGCTTTTATCAAAGCCACTTCTATTATGCTTGCAAGACACTGTTTCAATATCTCAGTGCTGTGCTTACACGTATAGTAAAAGTGGACTGAAGATACATCTGCCTATACAAGACTGAAGCCAGGATGCCAATCACAGATTTTGGGTAAGGACTCAAGACTGCGTGCCCGCGCTCGGAGTAGGTAAGCATTTTTTTTTGCTCCGGCTTACCTCTCTCAATATTTCACGCTTCGCCACTGATATCTTTTGTTGTTTTAACTTATTTATTTTGTAAATTTCGACGGTCCCACATAAACTATCGAAACTGAGAAATTCTAAGTTTAGATTTCGATTTTTATTTAGCATGAAATTCGAATATTCAATATTGCTACTGTGTTATAAGTGGAAAGTTTGACTACTTTATGCTACGCATTAAAGTTTAAAAAAAATATTATACTTTTTGTAATATTACACATTCGATACTTTTCTTGGTTACCGCTGTTTCCTATTTTATCGAATGTGCTAGTTTCGACAGTGTTCTGCGATAAACTCTTCTAGTCAATTATTGAATGTGCCCGCTTCGATATTGTTTCATGACAAGAATTTGTAGTAAGCTATTGAAAGTGGTACTTCCGATTATATTATTTGTAACACTGCTCAATTAAACTAGTTTCAATATGTAATACCTTCGTGTACTTTATTTTTTCAAGCTTATATTGCATTTTTTCTGGAGTTATTATGATAATTAAATAAAAACACAATTAGTCCTTTTGTTAAAGAAGAAATGTGTATTAAAAAATAAAGAATTAAGTACATAACACAAGACTAAAAAAGCAGATAACATTATATTTTTGGAACAATAAATTAATATTATTACTTATATGAATCTACATAAGTTTTATGCTCATGACGTTAAAAAATATATAATCATTTGTCACTAATAAGAACGAAAACTTAATACGCTTATTAGTTAAATCACATTTATAAAAGATCAAAATGAGACAATTATCACAACATATATCTTAAATATCTACTTAACTTTCTTATTTACCTAATCAAACTCAACATATGAACTTTAACATGAACCAACAATCAAAGTTACTATAAAGATATATTTAGGAACTGAGATTTTACTTACTAAGAGATTATAATTTTTATACTAATTAGGTACATACGAGTACTTAATAGAAAGCGAAATCAAACTATGTTTCTTCTTTAAGATAAAGTTACTTTATATGACTATTTTAATATTGAAACTCATAATAATCATATAAATAAACTAATCAGTCTTCATCGTTACTGTTATCATCATTGTTTTGGGAAATTTTTAGTGTTTTATAAAAATTATGATATTGTTTTGGAATATGTCCAGCATTACAAAGTGATATCAAATCTTTATATTTTGCTTCCAATATCGGCAAACAGCTAGAATACAATGGCGATAATTCACTTTCATGATTTCTAACCAATGTTTTTTTATTTCGACGGGTCTGTACTAAAGTATTTAATGTCATGTATTTTGAATCCAAGTCATATTTGTATAGGATAACATTTGGGTCAGTTTGGGTCAGTTTGTACATGAATTTCTTTAATATTATTCCATTTCACATCTTTATTTTCAATGTTTTTCTTCCAATTCCTGTTATCCATCAAAGCTTTAAAATCAAATAACATGTCTTAAGTCACTTCAGTAACTTTATACGGAGGACTGCTTGTCTTAGCCCAACGAACTAACGCGTACCATTGTTCAGGATTATAAATAATTTTCCCTTTAGAAGATCTTTCAACAAGAGCATGCACACTGTCAGCTTCTTGTTGAGTATGACCCGGCTCTAAAAAGCGGTGTATTATATCAATGTTGAATTTCTTGCTAGCGTGCATGTAGAGGCTGTAGACAACTCTGTTACGGTTTTGTCCCGTGCAATTATCCGACCAAAACCTAAATTCCTGTGCACCTTTTGCTACTTTCATTTGGATAAAATCCAACAAGCAGCTAGAAACCTCGTTAGCTCCACGTTTCGCTATATTTTCGGGCCACATGTAACATGATGCTTCCTTCTTTCCAGCATCAAATATTGTCAGATGCATAAGAGATAATTTCCTTTTATAATAAAATAAAGAAACATCTCCACTAGGGCAGTTAAGTACCTTCTGAAAGTCGTAAGTTGCACATACTATTTGACCAGGATTTTGGATAGCTAGTTCCTTATCCCCAGATTTGTATTTTCGACTAGTTTGCTTGTTAAATAGATGCTTGGTGTGAAATTCTTTTTCCTCTTCGGAAGGATCTTTTGTTATCAAACGCATGACGCTTGTCACATAAATCTTTTTTCTGCATATAAAATGCAATATTCATGTTGTCGTTTACAATAGTGCGGTATTGTCTTTCCGTTTGTGCAGTATTGTTGTAGTTTTGCAATTGATCCCAATTTTTGTATAGCGCAAACATCTTAGCAAAACTTAGACTGTTGTCCAGGTACAATTTACTGGTGCTTTTCCTTGTGTAGTGGGACTCAATAGGCTGGATCATTTCGGTGTCTATTTTTTTTTGGGTGATTAAGATGTTTTCCCCTGTTATCAGTTCCCGTAATGCCACTTATGTCAATCTTTCCTTGCGCTGTACGAATGAATTGGTCAGTAATAGCTAAGGTGGCACAAAACATTTTCAGGCATACTTTTATTGGTTTAAAGTGGTTGGAATCTTCGTTCGGAACAGGTAAAAAGTATTGAGTAGTAAATTGTCTTCTTGATGGCCCTTCTTTGGTTTGTCTCCTTTTTTCTATTTTTTTTTGTAAATTTGTTAATATACTCCCATTGCTTAGAGTGGTCTGAAAGTTTCCAAAACTTATCAAAAATAATTTGTCTTATTTCTTCCTTAACATTAGCAAGTCAAAGGACATGAACTTTTCATTGTTTTGGCTGGTATTTTTTTGCCTATTTTGGTAATGTGACTTTGCCCGGAATTTTCCTGATATTTCCTATGAACGTCAGTCCATTCGTTAACATTCCTCTTTCTTTTCATACCTAGAACTCGTTTGAAGGTCCTTTTTCTACCGATAGTGTGAGTATTGGGTGTACCTGGTTCAAAAGCAGATAGGTACTGATATTAAAGAATTTACACTTGGAATGTCACAAGGCTCTTGAACTGCGTCGTTGTTGTAGGATTGTTTGGTTTGATCCGTTAGACAATAAAAATCTTGAACGGAGTTAGGAGATGGAACAGGAGTACATTCATTGCTGGCAAGAATAATAGTTTCGGAATAATTTTGTAGAACGTCCTCATCAATAATATCAATTTCATCATAAATATCATTTAAAAATCTCCAGTCTTCGTCGGTGGATTGACAGCGCACAGGAGATGCTAAAATATAAAATAAAAAAACATAAAAAAAAATTTGCAACATTTATCGAAAATGCAAGACTTTGACCTAGTATAGTTTTAAAAGTGGTAGATTTGATTTGTTCTCAGCAGAGAAAACTATCGAATGTACTACTTTCGATAAATTTATCGAAACCAAGACCAGAGAATACTATCGAAAGTGGTAAATTCGATGGAATGAACTTGCTCTTTGTACTAGTATAGTATCGAATCTACCACTTTTGATAGTTTATAATGAATTATTCAAAAATATCGAAATATTTTAAGAGTTTTTTATCATAAAGCTACTACAATAAAAGTCACTACATAGGATCTAATTGATAGTTTATATTTTCTTACATTTTAGCTTTTAAACAAAGAATTACGGCCAAAAGAATGAAAAACTTACTGGGTGGATCGTCGTTTGTTTCAGGAATTGCAGGTTCTGTTGTACTTTCACAGTACCAAAAACTCGGTTTTTACTACTAGGTAAGGAACAAGCCTAGTTCTAAGGCCGCCTTGCTGTAAACTCAATTAGCGTCATCGTTGTTAGTCGTCGTCGTCCTATTTATTAGTTCTAAAAAGTCTATTAATTTAAGATTGTAGTAACTGATTGTTATCTAATGATTGAGGATGGATAGCGCTGGCAGTTGAGGTGGGAAGGAAATCTCAGTTACAATTATATTAGATTAAGAGGATAACAGTTGTAATTAATTGTAATAAGAAGTAATTAAATTATATGATTCATTAAACTGAAATGTTTAAAATGAACGAGAGTGGATACATTTCATTATTGCATTTAAAAGCTTATGTTTTCTACTGTTGTTATTGTGATTAGTCCGTCACGTAAGTACGTGTCTGGTATTAAGGGTATTACGCTTTTACAGTTAAAGCTAAATCCTTTACAGCATTCGAACGGCCTAACCCGAGTTAGTTTTTCGAAAGTCACGGCGGCCATTGAGAATAGAATAAACAGTTTTTCTCATATCACGTTTCGATAATTCACCGGAACGTGGCCAAGCAAAACGGTCCGTTGAATTAAATAAAGGTTGGTTGAGATAAACGGCGGTACGGAAGGACGTACTGGACCGGACGCCGCCGCCAATCGTGAAAGCCTTGTCCAGTGTTGACAGCCTACAGTCCAGCTTTTTATACAACAACGGAAAATTAGTTGCCGTCGTTTCACTCAGTGGTAAATTACGATAAGGCTAAAGGTGGATGCGCACTTAATTATTATAATACTTACTAATACAATAAATAACAACCTGTTTAATCCACACAGGTCCCGGATTCGATTCCCAGCGGCTACAGTTTAGTGATAAAATAGGATAAAATGTTTACAAAAAAAAATCAACCAGTCTCAGGAAGCTTGAATGGGATTCGAACCCACGACTTTTGGATTGCCGCTCCACTGCTCTAACCGCTGAGCTACCGACACCCCAGAAGACTCGTTGAATTTTTTCTAGTAGTTTGTAATTTACGCTGTGAGCCAGCGGTAAACATTTTAACCTATTTCTATATAGTATTGTGAATGCAAAATTTCAATAATAAAATAGTGATATCCTGTTCCGCAGTGGTTCAGTGGTTGAGGATTCCGTGTGAAGCGTGCTTTCACCTTTTCGGTCTTATCGTCACCTAACCCCGTAACTGGTAAAGGCAATATAGATGCCACCATAATTTGAACCTTATTCAGTTGTACTAGGATGGAAAACCATTAAAAATATTTAATGCTGTACCAGATAAAGGGTGATGAAGGCCAAGTACTTACCAGTAGTAAATTATAAAAAGAAAGAAACCCTAACCTTATTAATAATCGTTGATTACAGTTACACTTAGGATTAAATTGACGCTGTCTGGTGTCTCCGTTTTACTGGAGGGCGGGTAAATAATGCTAGGCGCAGTGGACTGTATGAGAGGGGCGATTATCACATATATATAAATAAATATATGGGGCAGTTTAAACGAAGGAAGCCAAGGGCGGAGGTTACGGCCTTCAAGTGTTCCCCTGCGTAAAATAAGCAGCAACACTAACCTGGTCATCGGCGTCTTCAGCACCGTTCGTTCAGCGGGCGTTCAGCTCAGCGGTGAATTTGCAACTGGTATGACAGTCGTGAGGAATGCTGGGACGCGCCGCGATATCGCTTGTGTGGACGGTACACCGATTACCAAATAAGGTGCTACTACCCTCTCACACAAGAAAATAAAAAAGCGCGGAAACACTGTCTCTCTCTGTCTTCTTTAACAATAACGAGACAGCGTCACTTTAAACCGAGGTGTGACGTTTGGCCATTTTTATAAATAAGACGTTAACGCATTAGCGTTGTCATTAGACTACTCGCGTCTTTCGGCGTTTGCCAGACGCGGTCTCCACTCTAGGACAGCCTGCAACAAGCAATTCGTAGAAACTGCATCGCAACTTCACGAACACCGCAAACTCAAAATGGTTGGGAGAAATAACAATAGTCAGAGGTTAAGTTCATTCGAGTACGCCCGCCCCTAGTCACGTTTAAGAACGAAGCAATTTCATTTTAAACGCACCACACCGTGGCTTCGTCCCACCATCCGTTTACGGAGCCACGTTTTATTGCACCCTTAGTTATTTCCTCCGCTAGATGTTGTATTTTGTACTTTTTGATATTTATGGCTCCGCCTGCACCGAGCTAGCGCAACGAAATTTTGCAGATTTTCCAGCACTTTGACATTTTAATGTTTTTTGTAAAGTAAAAATTTTTGTTGCCGCTAAAAGGATCGCAAGGATCACTTTTCACCAAATAGCGACTGCACATGTAGTCAGCGTGACAGGTGGTGAGCCCATCGCCGCTATATGCTGTTGGATGTATGTGTTACCTACGTACGTGAGTGACTTTAACCCCCAAAATGTGTGTATGGGTACGAAATGTGTATGTAAATCTTCTTGAGTGACCAGTTGTTCCGGCTGCCTATTTAATATTTATTTATTTATTTTATATTGCAATGTGCGAAACATACAGCACATAATAATATACATATAAACAGAACATCAAGTATGTTACATAGATCAATAAAGTTTCTACATAAATATAAAACAACCTGAGTCTACACACATTCGGATACATTAGCAAAAAAATTTGAAAGCTTTTAACAATACAATACAGATAAATTTACAATCACAATAAAACAAAACACATTCGGGTACAGGTTACCAATTATTGTTTACCCTAAATGATACGCTAAAATGAACTGTACGCGAGAGACCATCAAATATTCATGATAAAACATCAGTCCAGATTCCATATCCCGAAACGGTGTCAACACGAAACAATTTACATTGAAAACGGCAAACATTACTGACATACAAACAATGTGATTGTCCACTGTAGGAATAGTTTGCATCGAGGCAGGTTAATAGAGAATACCTCGGTGATTGCTTATGGCGGCCCCGGATTACCCTGGCATCATAGGGGTTTTTAGAGTTTAGCCCCCATTGGAAGTGAGGCCCATAGTAACTTTTTTAACAGTTCTGTGTTCTCACATATCTGTTTCTCCCTGGGCGCAGTGGTATGCTCGAATAATGCATTGTTTTCTTTAAATAAATTAAAAGATTTTTTTTATATATATATTAGTGTTTTATTAACGCTTAATATACTTAAGTAAAATTTTAAACACTGAAAAAAGACGACAGTGCTGCTTACGTTTTTTAGTCAACGTTGCTTCTCAAATCTTAGAAGTTGTTACCTCTGAGATCCGAAACATATATTTTTACAAATATTTGAATATTCGATTAAGATGAAGCTGCTATAAAGATTAATGTTTTTTTTTTAAATATATATTTTAGCGTTTTATTAACGCTTAAATATACAGACGACTACCTCAGACGGGAATCGAACTACGCACCTTCCGCATTCCGGGCGGCTGCCTTAACCACTAGGCTACCGAGGTCTGGTTTTCACCCGTCGAAATTTGTCAGTGCTTGATGCTTATGTTTTTAACCAACTTCAAAAAAAGGAGGAGGTTCTTAATTCGTCGAAATAAATGTTTTATGTATGTTCGCTGATTACTTACAGACGCTTGAACCGATTTGGATTTTTTTTTTCTCTGAAAGGGTATACCTTGCAGGTGGTCCCATAGTCATCAGGTCAATATCTGATGAGGGGTTCCTGGAGAAATCGAGGGACCTCTTCAAATATTATAGGCACACCTATAGCGATTTAGGTATTATTTACAATAACCTGGGCATTTGTCCTCGGGAAGCACCATTTGGTGAAGTGGAACTGTTGATAAAGACCACAGACAGCCACTGGAACTAGTCAATACTAAATATTTTTGGTGTTTGCTATGCGATTACAAACTTTAATGTGGTTGCTAAGCAATTTATGCTCGCTACAATGCATCATGGTCAAGTGGAGCTAACGGTAAACCACCAAGAGAACTCTTCAAGAATTAACGTTCCTGCATCGGAGAAAACAATATTTTGTACAAAATTATAAGCAGTTGACATTAAGATGTTGTAAGTTGAAAAAAAATACTAACCAAGCCAATAAAAGTGACAAATACATATTATACTATTACTTACTACTAAGTACTACTATTTTTGTCTGTGTTAACTTAGGTACGTTTACACTAAAAAATATAAAATGATAAAAATTTAAAAAAAAAACCGACTCCAAAAAAAACAGAGAAACTAAAAAGAACAAAATATTGTGTTTTCTTGAATAACCAAATTTAATCCCCACAGTTAAAATTATACTTAAGTACATACATTTGAAGTCGGTGCCAAGCCAAATTAAATGAATAAGAAAATATTTCAAAAATAATACGTACCTTAGTGTGTTCTTGTAATTTTTTTTTAAACAATTTCCAACACATCTTTAAATCTACCTGTAAGTAATTGTATTAAAACTATTTTAACGGGACCTAACACGATTAATTTTTGTAAGTAAGTACATATCTACTTACTGCTTGACGTTTCGGCCGCGATGCTGCGGCCGTGGTCACAAGCAAACTGGCGGTGCGCGGCGTCATCGGCTCGGGCGGGTATTTGTTTCTTCATCCACCCTCCCATTTTTACTTAAATTGCCACAGTGTAATGCATCGTCAGCATCACGACTCCGGCACACTACACTAACAGTATCGGAGTTTCTTTTTATAGACAGAAGTCGCGGTTTGCATTTGCTAATCACTGGATTCCACGCTGATGATAATTTAAACCCGTCCTCCCGATTGAAATTTTTATATTTCTTGATCTCAATCGCTTCACGTACTATCCTGCTATGATAATAACGATCGGTGGAGAGGATTTTAGGATCATGTAACTCCATCCAGTGATTAACTCCAGCTTCCAGCAGATGTTCAGCTACCACCGATTTGTCTATTTGTCGATTTTTGACAGCTGCGATGTGTTCCTTGACACGTTCTGCGATAGTCCGCTTAGTCTGTTCAATATACGAACTACCACAGCTACAATCGAGTTTATAAACTCCCGGTGTTTGGAAAGGTATGACGTCTTTAGGCGACCGCACTTTGTTCGATATTTGGCATAACGGAGTATATACAGTCTTAATGGAGAAGTTTCTTAGTACTGTTCCAATTTTGTCCGTTATGCCTTTTATGTAAGGTAAAAACGCTGCCTGGCGACTCACTTCTGGACGATTTTTCTTTCCATTCTGCTTTTTCCTCTTCTGTGACACCCGGTATCCGTTACGTTTTAGTACCTCCTGAACATGAGCAAGCTCAGACTGAAGATGTTCAGGGTCACACAGGTTCTGAGCTCTGTTGGTCAGTGAGGTCATCACAGACTGAAGATGCCGAGGATGATGATGAGAAGAGGCGTGTAGGTACCTGTCCGTGTGAGTGGGTTTGCGGTACACAGAGTGTGACAAAGTACCATCATCTCTTACCTTTATCTGCACATCAAGGAAAGCCAAAGATCTGTCCCGCTCTATTTCATAGGTAAACCTTACGTTTGGGTGGATTGAATTTAGGTGTGCTATATATTGTTTAACTTCTTGCTGGCCTCCGCTGATAATGCAAAAAACATCATCTACGTACCTCCTCCACAGTTTCATAATTTGGGGTCCAGTTGCTAATTCTGTGTCTTCAACGTGCTCCATCCACAGATTTGCAATAACCGGGGCCAGTGGGCTACCCATTGCAACACCATCGATCTGTAGATAGAACTGGTCTCTGAAGAGGAGCTATATTCCCATCAAGGCAATTTTCAATTAGAACAACATATTCGTTTGGCAGCTCCTTATCGCAAAGTTTGACCTTTGTTAACTCCAGGCAATCCTTCAAAGGGACATTTGTAAAAAGCGACTCCACGTCGAAACTCACCATAATATCGCCAGGTTCCAACCTTATGCCCTTTACAATGTCCCTGAAATGGTAAGAATCTTTCACAAAAGACATTGTATTCCCAACTAACGACTGCAATACTCCAGCAACATGTTTCGCCAAGTAGTAAGTCGGTGAGTCAATTTGACTCACGATAGGCCGCAGTGGTATGTTGCTTTTGTGTATCTTTGGAAGTCCATAAAGTTTGGGAGGTTGTACAATCCTAGGTTTGTACAGAAAACTGTACTCGTCCTCTGTGAAGATGTCCTTGTGCTGGTCGATAAGGTTTCGAATGCGTCGTGTGACCCTGGCCGTAGGGTTGTAGGACACAGGTTTGTATACATCGGTGTCCGACAGCAGATCCCTGATTTTGTTGTCATAATCATCTGTATTCATTACTACAGTAGCATTTCCCTTGTCAGCCCTTAGCACTAAAATCCTTTCGTTGTTACCTAACTGTTGTAGTGCTAGACGCTCTTCCGTAGTAATGTTACTTTTAGGTAGCTTTGACTTCCGCAAAATTACGGCAACATCTTGTCTTAAAATATCAGCGTCCGCAGGTGGTACCTTGTTATGTATAATAGTCTGCTCTACTCTGCACACTATGTCCTCGTATGGAATTCGCTTAGGTGTTAAAGCAAAAATTCATACCCTTAGCCAAAACATTCTTAGATGGTCCATCCAGTACTTCATCCGACAAGTTGATCACCGTGCGTTCAATGTCCGCGGTCGAGCGTGTGTCGCTCGCATCGCAAGTGGGTATCTGCGACTTCTGCTCTCGACGTTGGCGGGTACATAATTTTTTTATATTTGCGCTCGTGTTTTTCTGCACACAAATCGTACGTTCGTGACGCTTTTAGATTGGTGATTCTATCGCACTTATCGAAGTTTATCGCAGATTCTTAGATCTTACACTATCGCAGAACGTGTCAAGGAACACATCGCAACTGTCAAAAATCGACAAATAGACAAATCGGCGGTAGCTGAACATCTGCTGAAAGCTGGAGTTAATCACTGGATGGAGTTACATGATCCTAAAATCCTCTCCACCGATCGTTATTATCATAGCAGGATAGTATGTGAAGCGATTGAGATCAAGAAATATAAAAATTTCAATCGGGAGGACGGGTTTAAATTATCATCAGCGTGGAATCCAGTGATTAACAAATGCAAACCGCGACATCTGTCTATAAAAAGAAACTCCGATACTGTTAGTGTAGTGTGCCGGAGTCGTGATGCTGACGATTCATTACACTGTGGCAATTTAAGTAAAAATGGGAGGGTGGATGAAGAAACAAATACCCGCCCGAGCCGACGACGCCGCGCAACGCCAGCAGAGCGATTCTCTAAGTTAAAGCCTTGATAGCAGCGGCTTCCGCAGCACTAAGTATGTACTCTGTCTCTTTCATGTTCATAGAATTAGAAAGAGACAGCAGATCACAGCCATGTGCGCAGCGTCTATGTGTCACTCAGAGAATTGCATAGCTGTTCGCTTGTGACCACGGCCGCAGCATCGCGGCCGAAACGTCAAGCAGTAAGTAGATATGTACTTACTTACAAAAATTAATCGTGTTAGGTCCCGTTAAAATAGTTCTAATACAATTACTTACAGGTAGATTTAAAGATGTGTTGAAAATTGTTTTAAAAAAAATTAGAAGAACACACTAAGGTACGTATTATTTTTGAAATATTTTCTTATTCATTTAATTTGGCTTGGCACCGACTTCAAAAGTATGTACTTAAGTATAATTTTAACTGTGGGGATTAAATTTAGTTATTCAAGACTACACAATTATTTTGTTCTATTTAGTTTCTCTGTTTTTTTTGGAGTCGGGTTTTTTTTTTAGTGAACATTGCTTCATCTAATCTTAGAAATTTTCACCTCTGAGATCCGAAAGATATATTTTACAAATATTTGAACATTCGGTTGTGATGAAACTGCGTTATAGATTAATGGTTTTTTTATATATAAGTATATATATGTATTTGCGTTTTATTAATGCTTAAATATACATAAGTAAAATTTTAAACACTGAAAAAAAAAGACAATCTTAGGCGGGAATCGAACCACGCACCTTCCGCATTCCGGGCGGCTGCGTTAACCACTTGGCTACCAAGGTCTGGTTTTCACCCGTCAAAATTTGTCAGTGCTTGATGCTCATGTTTTTAGTCAACATTGCTTCATCAAATCTTAGAAGTTTTTACCTCTGAGATCCGAAATATATACTTATTGTCTCGGGTCTGGGTGTTTTCTATGTATAATAAGTATGTATTTAAGTATTTTAAGTATGTTTATCCATTGTCTAGTAACCATTTAACGAGTTTCAACGAAGCTTCTCTTGGGCTAGTTAGTTGGTGTGAGTGTAGGAAAGTTTATTTATTAATTATTTATTTATTAATTTATGGAACTTACATGTTATTTTAAAGCTTAAAGTAAATCAAGTTAAATTGTTGTACCTCAGTTTTAATAGTTTCTACCCAGTAACAAAATACTTGCCTATATAAATCTCTTTCACTGCCGACTAGCGGGTTCGATTCCCGGAGACACTCAAACAGTAAGAAGGTTCCTATTAGAGTCTCATAAAACTCTACATACATGCTCGTCCGTTTAGGGTACTCTTGACCTGACCTTTACCAAGAACGTCAGATCTGCCCCCTTACTCTTGAAACCGAACGCTACTGGATCAGATTGGTATTTGGAAATTTCGTATTTGTAAGTTACGACACCAGCGCTAATTTTGAGTTTTGTATTTTTTCACTCAATATCCACGCAATATGCATCCATATTAGCTCTAGTGTCGTAACTTAGTAGTACGAAAATTCACAATACCAATCCGATCCAATAGCGATCGATTTCAAGAGTAAGGGGGCTGGTCTAAGTTTGTACGTTCGCCGAGCTCTTCCCCTTGCAACTATCCCATTCAATCGCGGCAAAAGAAGATTTTTCTACTTTTCTATTAGGGTTGATGAGGATTCCTCTTCCGCTTCCACATGTTGCGGAAGTTCCGCAATTATTACAGTTCCCCTACCGCTATCGCTGCCCCACAAATGAAAGTTTGAAATTCCTCTTCCGCTATCGCTTCCTCACAATCGTCCACGGTAGGTTTAGTCACCGAGAAAAAAATAGTGCGATACGTCCACGGTAGTTTTACTCACCGAGCATGCAAACCTCTAACCGTCCACGGTAGGTTTAGTCACCCGTATAATAGGTCAAAGCACGTAGTACGTAGGTCCGTGAAAAAATTTGAGGTGGTTCTGTGGTTACTAATTCATCATACAAGTAAAAGAAATCTATATATTGCCACAGAAAATTTCACAGAAAAAAATAATGAAATTGACGAAATTGACAGTTCGCCAAAACGGAATTTTGCAGCGTAAGCGTTTTTAAAAATGTCGAAATACTCTTCTACTCACCATATTTCCTAAATAAGTGCACATCAAAACAATGGCAAACTAATTATCGTTAAAGATTGGTTAAGTTTGTTTACATTCGTAGACAGTGACATTGCAACTAAATTTTTTTTCTGACCAAGCTCCAACCTCCCGTCTGTGAAGTGGCTCAATTGAGCCATAATATTTCTAACGCACGTCTGTGTACTGGAAAATTTGAGGTGGCTGTATGGATATTGATTTAACCGTAGAGCAATTGAAACTATGGCATAGTGTACGAGAACCTTTAGTAAAAAAATGAAATTGTTGACAATTTTGACGGTTCGCCATTTTGCATAGGATTTTTTTGGTGTTAAAAATGTTGTTATTACTCTTCGTAATCATCCTTCTTTCTAATAATGTGCACATCAAAACAATCGTTATGGTTTTAGCTATCGAACATGGTATGATTCTTTATAGTTTCAAACAGTGACTTCCAAGTAATAATAATTTCTACATGTCGATATATTTTTACGTATTTTTTTTTTGTCTTGGAATGTTTATTTTTGTAATTTTTGTTATAATTTTTCGTAATTAACTGTTAATTTATTAAAATACTGCGTTTTCTAAGCATTCCGTACGTATATTAAGTTTTGATATAGCCTGAGTAGTTGTTTAGTTCTAAGCTTTTTTGTCAGCTCAGTCAGGGTTCGTAGTCTTCTGTACACTCTTCTAGCAGCTCTGGAAACAGCTGGACGCTGGGCGCCATGTTGTATATACGGGCTCGGACGCTTAAGTGGTGAGGAATTAAGGAGAAATTGAAATTACGTGCGAAACTTGCATCCCGCATCAAATAAATAACAAATAAATAAAATACTACGTACGTAGGCGTAGGTACTTTGTTTTTATTAGATATTAATTCAAAGGAAAACGGAGAGTGTGATGAAATACACTTAATAATGTGCCTGTTTCATCGCACTTTATTTTTTTTCCTCTTCCGCATCCGAATCCTCTTCCTCATAAATAAATTTTCCGCATCCTCTTTCTTTGTGCTATACAATTCCTCTTTCCCTTCCTCTGCCTCATAACTATATCCTCAACAACCCTATTTTCCATTTCTAATAATAGTTAGAATTAGGATTACTACAAACACTTTTAAACTTTCGCGTTCCATTATGCACACATATTTAGACGGGATTTAACGCAAAACTACTTAGTAAAGGCATTCTACGCAAACTTTTTTATACCCGACGTTTCGACCGAGTTGCACCGGCCGTGGTCACGGGTGGACTGACGTAGAATGCCTTTACTAAGTAGTTTTGCGTTAAATCCCGTCTAAATATGTGTGCAGGATTACTACAAGTATTAGAGAACTATTAGAGGACAACCACATAGCACATGCCATTAAACCATTTGGCTCTTTAACTGTTCACGATTACCGAATTATTGTTTTGCCTCTGTATCCAATTAGCAAACCGTAAATCGGGCGTTCGCACAAAGCGACGGCCTGTACAAAGATTAATTTACCGCAGCCACATTATGTGCGCGTAATATTTGGCAGTAATTGGCGCATCGCACTGATGACGATTGGATGGATTCGATTATAAAGCAAATAGCTTTACCACCTGTCACGCTGAGCACATGTGCAGTCGCTATTTGGTGAAAAGTGGACTATGGTAGAGAACTGCTTTTGCTGTCCTCATTGCCTAGTCTCTGACTAACCCTTCGGTGATAGTAGTATTGATTATACATTATGTGCACGTAATATTTAGGAGTAATTGGCGCGTCGCACTGATGACGAGTCGATGAATTCGATTATAAAGCAAATAGGATGCTTTCGTTGAATTACAATCAATGATAGGTATAAGGCTGCCTGTCCTGTGAAGCAGAGAAGACAGGAGAGGAGATCTGTGAAATACATGAGAATGTAATGTATGTTCTTAAGAATATTGTAATTGAAATGTTTTCAAAAACAGTGATATTCATAATTTAATCACTGGAAACAAGAACAAATTAGCAGACAAGATAAATAATTATTTTAAGTGTCTATGTAAGGTTATTTATATCGAGCGTTAGTAAATAAAAATGTCTTTGACCTTTTGTACTTGAATGAAGCCTTTAGAATTAGTCATTGTGCACCTTATTTTGATAGAATAAGTTTTATTTTCATTTAACTACGAGATACTTTCATACACGTTGTATATAAATACTATTTACACAACAAACCAATGAGCCCAACCGCATCTAATTTACATATTTTCCTTCCCCACGCTTGAAGGCCTTATAAAAAATTCACCATGGAACAATAAATTAGAACATTTCTGCTGTGCAACAGCACTGGTCATAAATCGCGGCGACTTACCTAGTTACTCAAATGCTGAGTTATTTATTTTAGATTGTGAAATACCGCCCCCACCCCACCCCAGTTTTTACTGGAAGTCTTTGTAAGAATTTAATTTCAAACTCATAAATATTTCACGAAAGTTAACAACAACGCCACGCAGTATCCATTTGAATAACATTATGTAAACAAATAAATAACTCTTTAACTTCTCGAATTTGATATGGTAATCCGATGTTGGACTTATTTTAAGGCTCGGCCTCGACCGCCTGCGACGTTTGCGATTCGACGCGGGATGCGACGCGCGATTCTTTTGTTCCATTTTTTGGGGTTACTTACTACCCCGCTAGACAAGTGTAAACCGCTCCGCCGTGTCTATTCGTAATTCTTCATACACTGCAGTGTACTGTACCAATTGCTAGTGAAAAATACAGAAGCGGGCGCACATTGTACGACTCATTCATCATCATAGTTTCATCACGACACTGATGACATTGTCTTGACATCTTTATTATTGAAATTTTTGCATTCACAATCACAATGTTAAATAGTTATAGGATAAAATGTTTACTAGAAGAAAATCAACCTGTCTTAGGAAAGCTCGAATGGGATTGCCAAAGGTCATGGGTTCGAATCCCATTCGAGCTTTCCTGAGACAGGTTGATTTTTTTCTAGTAAAAATTTTTTTCCAATTGTCTTGACAATTACGAACACAGCAAAATAGCAAACGGCCAAAACGATCGAGCCGTTCTCAAGTGAAGCTTCCTCCGTCATACATGACTGCCATAGTTTGGCAGTGCCTTTTATTAAAAACGACCTCCGACGACGTCCTGGCGTCGCCATCTCTGAGATCCCGGCAACCTTGGGTGATAAAAATATAAATAGAAAAAATAATAAAATGGCTGCAAGTATAATGAAATAAGAAAATAGGAAATGTGTTGTTTAAAACTAGATAGACAAGACATAATAAAAATAATAATCATTTAATTCAGGCAACAAAATGTACAGATGGTAAATTACATTGGCCCATACAATATATACCTTACAGACTACCATACATACAAATAAAATACAATGTTTTGTTAGTAAATAACTTAATAACTAAAGTTAGTATAATTTAATTGGCACCTGCGGTACCAACTCGGTAGCATCAGGTAGCTTCCCTCGGAAACGCCTGTAGACTACACCCTTAGGCCAGAAGTCCTCCTTCAAAAAGATGTCCAGCTTTGATGTCGGGATTCGCACCACAAACGCCTTGAAGCTCGTGTTATGGCGCGACTCCAGCTGTCCAATCCTCAAATTGAAGTTAGACTTCATGCGAATGTACTCTGCTACCTCCTGCGATGTGGTGGTGTAGTGCAGGCGGGACAGGTACAGGCAGTGGTCGGTGTCGCGGCACGCAGCAGGAAGGCGGGCCCTGTCGGTGCAGTACCGCAGCGGTTCTGGCTCGCTCGCTGACGACGTCGCTTCTTGCTTCGAACCTCGACAAAGCCATCCTAGTCTTGATCCGGGTGTGCGACGTTTCGTGGAGCGGCCTTTGTCTCGGCGACAGGTCGCTGCGACCGTGTTTTTGCCTTAGCGGCAACAACAGCGGCGAAATCACGGCGTTGGCAGTTGACGGGCGCACACGTGATAGGCGCATGCGTCGTCGCGGCCGGCGATGCAGGCAGCGGGGCGGCGGCGGCAGGCGCGCGGGGCGTAGAGACTGCGCTCGCGGCTGACAGACGGAGCCGAAATTAAATAAATGAGATAAAATAGATCATGTAATATTATATAATAGGAAATAAATAAAGCTATGAGGATATACTTATGAAATGACTCTGGACCTGACCCTTGAACGAATTCAACAAGTAGGTATCAAAAGAAGTTTAACTTGGGCCAGATAATTGGTGTGAGGGTGGAAAAGTCATTTTAAAAAATTCCGTACAGTGTCAAAATTAGAGAAAAGAACTGCAGAGTACAATTATTATTTAAAGTGCGTGGTTTTTGTACTGTGTACAGGATGAGACTCTCGATAGAAAATGGTCTGACGGCCATAATTAACAAAGCGATAATATCAAAGAAGTCTACCATAAATTGTGGTGGCCGAGTGCTCAATCTCAGCTTGATACTTTCGGAGGTTCTGGATTAAATTTCCGAGTCGTGAAAATAGTGTTTCAATAAAACAAACTTGTTACTATTACCTATGCGTTTCAACATCAAACGATAAAATTTAATTTAATAACGAAACTGGTCAAAGGTCTCTCTTATCTCCTGTCTTGGCCGTGTCACCTAAAAGAATATTACCACACCATCTATTCCCTTGGGTGTCGTAAAAGGCGACTAACGGACTAAAGAATGCACATACTTCCAACAGCATAGAGCGGCGATAGGCCTGTCACGCTGAAAACATGTGCAGTCGCTATTTGGTATAAAGTGGACTATGGTAGAGGACTGCTTTTGCTGTCTTTATTGCCTAGTATCTGACTAACCCTTCGAGGATAATTAATAGTCGTGTTTATATTTGTAAATGTATGTAAGTTTGCTATATCTTACAGTGCATCCATCCTCACCATCTCTTCCTATGACTAGCAAATAATAGTCTTTGAAACTTTATAAAAGTCTCAATTAGAACGGCTTTTAGCAGGCGTGTCTCTTGATATAATTACGCGGTTTCATTTATGCAAACGCCACTTGAATTAATAAGACATTTCGGAAACGTACCGCGCGAGCAAATGTGAAGTTGCAAAGACGAGACTCCGCACTCAAATAAGCAAATACGTAGAAATCGTGGAGTTTTCAAAGTTTTAATTCCTTATGAACATTCAACGGATACGGGGAACAAGAAAAAGAACGCTTCGTGGCTTGAATAAGTATAAGTTAGTGATGTACAAGCTACATTCCGTTCACATAAATTTAATTATCAGAGTAAGTAGTGTGTTAGAAACGTAGCAAATTGAATGCGTAATGTTAATATTCATAAAATTATATTATTTAGTTTACCCAATGAAAAATGGCACTTCGTAAATAATCAGTTATGTATCAACTAAAAGATAAGAATGTGAATCCTGTGGACACCACTGTATTTCTAGGCGTCACGCTAGATGCCAAGCTTCAGTAAAGCCCACATATAGCTAAATTATCGAATAGACTTAGCTATGCGGCTTATACAGTAATGAAGATCCGTAAGTTAACTGACGTTGATACAGCTAGGTTAGTTTATTTCAGTTACTTACATAGTGTTATGTCGTACGGCATTTTATTGTGGGGAAATGCTGCCGACATTCAAACTATATTTGTGCTGCAGAATAGGGCTATTCGAGCAAAGCCGGTGACTTTCTTAGAGAGAGGTTTAAGAATATAAATATAATGACAGTTGCATCACAATTCATTTATGAAAATCTGATGTGTTTATAAAAATACTGAAACGTTTCAAAAAACAGTGATATTCACAATGTAAACACTAGAAGTAAGAACAAATTAGCAGTAAGTACCCTAAACTAGGCTCCATAATATAAATTACTCTTCTAAGGGTCTGTGTGAACGATTTAACAACAAAGTACCAAATAATATTCAGAAATTAGATCTTAATAAATTTTAAATCAAAATCAAAGAAAAGCTTTCTTTAAAAGCTTATTATAAAGTGTCAGATTACACAAAAGACAAAACAGCTTGGGTCTGAAATGCTCCAAGTACTCCAACAGCTATTTTTAGTTGTGTTATAAATAATTTATAAAGAGTGTAGTTTAAATTCAAGTAGGTAACGACATATAATTTTTTTTGTAAATGTCGTTGATTCTGTGGTTTCTTGACCCCGTTCTTTGTCACAGCTAAAAAATGACGTCCTGAATTTGTTTCAAAGTACTTAATTGAGTTTATTGAATAAATTTATTTTAAGTTTGAGTTTGAGTTTGAATTTGTTTTTACAGACTTCAATGTCCAAACCGGTACAACACTATTCAAAGCGAAGCGAGAACTGGCGTTGTACCAACTGCTAATATTGCTTGCTAACAATTTGACATGCGGGGTTAGAGTCCGCGAGCATTACTTTATATTTTAAATTTAGCTCTAGTGAAAACTTTTTCTTTTTGCAGCCTACATTGTAGCGTCTCTGTTTTGTTTCGTGATAGTTTAACTATTTGATATTTTCCACAGAACAGGTAATTTATCTATTCCGTCCTATGTAATTTGTTATTTGTTATTTCTGCGTACCTTGAGGATTACAAACAGCACTTTATCGAGCGAAGCTTTGGTACGTTGTAAAATAAAGTTAAATGAAAAAAAATTATTTATACCAAAAAAACGTAGGTACCTACATACGAGTACATGCATTTTTGCATCTTTACACATGGTTTGTGACACTTATAAACTGTTTTTATCTTAATCCTCTTCTAATAGCTACTAAGGTAGGCACGAAATTTTAGGCTTTATAATTTAGCTGCAGTTTATTAATGGGTGCGCATTTTTTTACATAACTTTTTAAGTTATTATCGGAAGTCCAAAAATATTTTTCATATAAGCTCGTTTCTTGAATATCTCTAAGTCGTAACAGTCCAGAAATACCGTTGCCGAGAGCTGGTTCCACAACACTGTAGCTCGAGGCAAGAAATTTCGTGAAAAACGCACAGTAGTAGACCGCCATCCATCATAGTGATGACAGTCGATTGCGTGTATTGCGGTGAAGGAAATCAGCGGCAGGGATCAAGCCTAACAATTCCTCAGAACACTCCCCTTGATAAATGCGGTACATTATACAGAGAGGTGCAACGTCTCTCCGTAGAGCCAGTGGATCGAGCCGACATGAAATAACCACGTCATCGACAATTCGAGCAGCTCTACGTTGAATGCGGTCAAATGGAAGGAGTTGGTACTGGGGTGCTCCAGCCCAAAGATGGGAGCAGTATTCCATAGTGGCCTGACCTGTGCTTTGTACAGTTGTAAGCGGTAGGCCAGCGTGAAATACTGACTCGCTCTATTAAGCACACCCAGCTTTTTCGAAGCTAATTTAGCTTTGCCTTCCAATTGACCTCGAAACTGAACGTCACTCGGAATATCGACTCCAAGTATTCCAATAGTCGGGTTGGTATCTAGGAGAGCTCCCTCAATGTTCAGAGGTACGACGAAGGGATGTTTTTTCGAGGTAAATGCGCAAAGTTATGTTTTGGAGGGGTTAAAGTGGACTAGGTTATGTCGGCCCCAATTCGAGACATGACTTAACATGTTCTCGGTGTCAGTCACAAGTTTATTCCGGCTCTCGATGACGCTTTCCCGAGAAATATTAGCTCGTCCAGTGCAGAGCGTATCCCCAGTACTGTCGTCCGCATAGCAATGAATGCTGTTGTTATGATACTAATATTTTTATTCTTATATTTTCTTATACTAACGATCGAAACTCCTAATAATTTTAATACATAACGCTATATACTCATAAATTGGCTTCATACTAATATTTGGTTTCATATATTTCTTAGTCATAAATGTTTTTATGAGCCACCCGCATAACGAAAAAGTTAAGTAGGTATGCAAAACTATGGTTCCGTTGGTTAGGTTTTTTTGAAATACTGCTTGCTTGCTGCAAGCTCCATGCTTGCTTGCATGTCGGGGGGTGTAGGGGAGCTGGCCCCCCTGTTCGGTGGGGTCGAGGGGCTCGAAGCCCCCTGCTATAAAGAAATACTTAAGTATGCAAAACTAATAGTTCTGCCGGTTAGGTTAGCTTAGACTTTTGACAAATAATGGAGGGGGGCCGCCGACCCCCTCTGTTTCTTAATCATAAGTGTATATGTACTAAGAACAATATTAAGAGTTCAAATATTTTCTTAGTAATGACATTATTAAAAAAGAAAATTATGATACTTGTCTGTTATGGTAAGAAGGAAATACTTATGATAAAAAAGATTTTATGAGTTCAAACTTGTTCTTAGTAAACTCAGTATTAATATAAAAAATATGATAACTGTCTGTTATGAGTTCCGATAGTAGTAATAAAAATTTATGAACAAAAAAAGTATAAGGATAATAATTAGGTATCAAATAAAAATCGGTAGTAAAACAAAAAATATAAATAATAATTTTATGTGAGCCAATATGGACCCAAGCTTTTTAACGCAATTGTTTGTTATCCTGAACAAAGTAATAATGAAATAAAAAAATATTAAAATAAGTTTAAAAGTATGTGCAAGTTTAGACTCGTAATACGGCGGCAGTGCAAGTGTTTTTAAGACGTTGACTGTAACAAATAACCCGTTCGATGGTACTCAAGCCAGCAGCCAAACTATCCTTATAGCTAAACAATAAAGTTCAAAATTGATTAAAGAAATTTGACATTTTGTGACATTTTGACCAGTCTGTACCAACAACGTCGAGAAACGAGAATAGGAATCGAACGGGATGATATAACGCCTGTCGGCGATTGTCTTTGGAACTCAATTAAAGCCGCTAGCCGTCGTCAAATCGGTGTACATTTCATGGACGTGACATATTTGTGCTGTGGTGCGAGATATTTCAACCATGTACAGTCACATCGCAAAGTTTTACATATTATTTTAAAAGTACATGCATTATTCACTCACGGCTTTTATCACAGAATAATTAATAGTAAGTAAACTTACTACCGTATAGTACTACCGTACAGAAGGTTTACTCTCTAACTAAAGTCAAGTTTAGGTATAAAAATTGCCTACTCTTACGACTTTCACGCGAAATTGAAACTTATCGTGTTACCCGAGCGTTCCTATTTCGTTAAGCAACGCTGACTCGATATCGATCTGACGTCAGGAGCGCAGGGTTTCCACTCATGGATATATTTAAGAATACTAAAATAAATCAGATTGATGCTTTTATCCCCAAAGGGTTATTTTGAGACAAGGCAATGGCGACCGCACAAACATTGCACTGTTACAGTCCATCTTTCGTAAAATAATAACTGCACATGTGCTCAGCGTGTATAAGCAGTCAAATGTTTTAAAAGTCGTTAACGTTATTATGTATACATGCATGGCATTATTTAATACATACATATATATAATCACGACTATTATCCCCGAAGGATTAGTCAGAGACTAGGGAATGAGGACCGCAAAAGCAGTCCCCTTCTCACCAAATGCACATGTGCTTAGCGTGACGTGCAGTCTTTAGTCCGTTAGTCTAAAGAGCCTTTTACGACACCCAAGGGAAGAGTGAGGTGGTAGTATACTTTTACCGCTAAACGACACGGTTATTTATATATACAAAATGACATTATTTAATTTGTAAAGCCTCTAATAGAAAGTAGTTAATAATAGAATTGAACCTTTGCGTCGAGCTCCACGCAAAAGCTCAAAGTTTTCATCAATGGCTAATAAACAGCTTTTTTCTGTTTTTAGTGTATTGTGTTGGACTGGATATAGAGACTGCACATACATCCAACAGCGTAGAGCGGCGATAGGCTCACCACCTGTCACGCTGAGCACATGTGCAGTCGCTATTTGGTAAAAAGTGGACTATGATAGAGGACTGCTTTTGCGGTCCACGTTGCCTAGTCTCTGACTAACCTTCTGTATGTGCTGGAATGGGTCTTTATATTTGAAGGCAATCGCGTCAAAAAGGCGCGGTGTATTGTATTCTAAGTACCTATCACATTCAACAAATAATTTATAATTTGACACATCGTCTTCAA
Organism: Scoparia ambigualis; assembly: GCA_963921215.1. Taxonomy (NCBI): domain Eukaryota; kingdom Metazoa; phylum Arthropoda; class Insecta; order Lepidoptera; family Crambidae; genus Scoparia; species Scoparia ambigualis. The sequence goes on along the minus strand of OY992521.1, from coordinate 22,550,994 downwards.
ACGGTGATGAAAACTTCGAAAGTGTATTAAGCTCCCACTCAAAGATGTATTGTTCTTAACCCAGAACATGTTCAAATCTAATTCTACAGTCTAACGATATTCGATACATTTTGCCAAAAATTTGTAACAAGTACAAAATACCGGCTGGTACCGGTTCACTGCGCTCGAACAACTAGCCGGGTCGATAGCGAACCAATACCGGATATCTGGTAACTCATGCTCTGTGCGCCATGTGATATTTTTCGTTCGGAAACGTTACGGACGGCTGAATCCGTGTGTACCCTTCTTTGTTCGGACCGTCTGCCAAATTCCATAGGCGCCAAATGCATTAATCCGTTGCTATAAAACGGCGCTACATAGTCTATGCAGCTCTATAGTATCAGCTTTCGTATTTAGCGAATGAAACAGTTTAATTGAAAAACTCTTGATACGGATTTTCTCGCGTTAATTTTACTGTTAGCGTTTTGTGTTAGACGGTACGCACTCGATTGAAAACATTAGACGGGTACCGTCATTATTACCGTTTACAACGAGCATCACCACTCAAATTTCCAGCAACAGACGAAAGAGTTTAAAACTCGGACAAGTGACATAATGAAATGACATACCTATGCATTTTATGTAAATTCCTTATTATAAATTCCGTGGCAGCGATCGACGAGAGTTAGCATTCGCCAAGTATCTGTAAACTTGTATACCAAGTTACTATTGACAAACGCTAACGAAACAACAGGGAGCAAAGCCACTTGTCTATAGGGGCAGAAGACCTCTTTCTTCTGTTCTGTGATTTTAAAAAATATATGTTAACGCGATCCGATAATGTTTCTGTTTGTTGTGTAGCGGTTCACGTGAATTAATGAAAAGATTATGTTTCCTTTACAATCCCACAATAGTAGAACATTTTGATCTTCTTCTTACCTGCTCTAATTTAATTATTAAACGGAATCTTTAAGATATACCTAGAAGATTGAAAATAAATATTTAAAAACAAATCTATACAAAAATAAAGGTAACTGCTATGCGATTCTCTAAGCGACACATAGACGCTGCGCGCATGGCTGTGATCTGCTGTCTCTTTCCAATTCTATGAATATGAAAGAGACAGAGTCAATTCTCAGCGCTGCGGCAGCCGCTGCTAACAAGGCTTTAACTTAGAGAGTCGCACTGCTGCTGCATATTTATTTTTCTACTATGTTTGTAAAGTCAAAAAGTCAAAGTCTAATTATTTTATCAATGTAAACCTTTACAGGCACTTATTGACGTCAATACTAATAATAATAAAAAAAGCAGTTAACTAACTTGTAGTTAAGACTTAACAACTAATCTAACGAGCTATAGTCTGCGCCAGACAAACGCGCATCGCTACCCCTAGTACCACTGGCCACTGCACGCCGAAACAGGATCGCGTCGAACCGAAATATAAGCCGTGGTGATAGAATTCTGTGTAAACAAACGTACGAGACAAAAATAGCGGGCAAGTGTCTCTTCCCTAGCGACGCAAACGGCTAAAACTTATAGGTAATTTATCGTTTTTTGAGATGAAATGTGAAGAATGATAAATCATTATAAATTTTTAACTTAAGTTATCACTTTAAAGAATAAAATGAAATGTGATTTCCCATTATCGTATTGATATTGTAGTAAGTAATAGAAATTGGAAATAACTGAGTTTTTGAAGTAAAATAAAGTAACGGCTGAAACCTAATAAGTTTGACATTTTTAATCATTCGAATATCTTTTTTATAAAAATCTTAAGCACAAAAAAACGTCAATAATTAATACATTTTGTGTGTTTTCAAATTGACGGACATGAGGTATGTATTGGAAAATTGTCACGGGATCATTCGGACGAAGTCGTGAGCAGGTTGCTTATTGCTTGTACTCAATAAAATAGCCTTTTTATTTCTCATACACGGAAATTAGGTCTGAAGTTGCCTGAGGAGCGGGAGGAAAGTAGTACTTTTCCTCCCTAGGGAGAATCGTTTTTCTGACATGTGTAATTGTGACTTATTATTAAAATAATACTAACATAACAACACAGCTCTTCCCTTGGGTGTCGTAAAAGGCGACTAACGGATCAAAGACTGCACATACATCCTACAGCATAGAGCGGCGATATGCTCATCAAAATAATACTACCAACCCCTTTTATTCCCTTGGGTGTTGTATAAAAGGCGACTAACGGACTAAAGACTGCACATACATCCAACAGCATAGAGCGGCGATGGGCTCATCAAATTAATACTGCCAACCCCTCTCTTCCCTTCGGTGTCGTAAAAGGCGACTAACGGACTAAAGACTGCATATGCATCCACAGCATAGAGAGGCGATGGGCTTATTAAAATAATACTACCAACCCCTCTCTTCTGTTCGGTGTCGTAAAAGGCGACAAACGGGCTAAAGACTGTACATACATAGAACAGCATAATATAGCGGCGATGGGCTCATCAAAATAATACTACCAACCCCTCTCTTCCCTTCGGTGTCGTAAAAGGCGACTAACAAACTAAATACTGCACATACATCCAACAGCTTAGAGCGGCGATGGGCTCATCAAAATAATACTACAAACCCCTCTCTTCCCTTGGGTGTCGTAAAAGGAGACTAACGGATTAAAGACATTCATGTTTTTGTTTTTACTTTCTATAATATTATATTTGTAATGAATAGCAGTGTTTACCTCGGGTGAAAGACTTATTTACTCCCTCGAACTATTGTTGCCCTCGCTGCGCTCGGACGCCAAACACCGTCTAAATAAGCTACTTTCACCCCTAGGGTAACAATGTACTATTTAATTCCTCATACTCGAAAAGTTGGTCTGAAGTTGCCTGAGGAGCGGGTTGAAAGTAATACTTTTCAGCCCTAGGGAGTATCGTTTTTCTGACAGGTACTGTCAAATTATAAAAAAAAACTAATTCGTTCTATTTTTACATTTCCATTGAATCATGTCTAGGGTTGCCAGGTTCTAAAATAAAAAACCGGCCAAGTGCGAGTCGGACTCGCCCATGAAGGGTTCGGTAGCAGCAGGTAATATCATATAAAAGTTATTGTAGTTCGTTGTAACTTTGATTGATGTTTTAATTATAGTGTTTTTTTAAATTAATTAATGTATGACATATTAAAAAACCTTCTTACTAGATCTTGTTCGAACCAATTTTCGGTGGAAGTTCGCATAGTAATGTACATCATATATTTTTTTAGTTTTATCATTCTCTTATTTTAGAAGTTACAGGGGGGGGGGGCACGTTTTAACACATTTTACCACTTTGGAAGTGTCTCTCGCGCAAACTATTCAGTATGGAAAAAAATGATAATTGAAACCTCATCATCATTTTTAAAGACCTATCCATAGATACCCCACTCCACACGTATGGGTTTGATGAAAAAAAATATTTGAGTTTCAGTTAGGTATGGGAAACCCCTGAAATTTATTGTTTTTTTTTTCTATTTTTGTGTGAAAATCTTAAGGCGGTTCACAGAATACATCTACTTACCAAGTTTCAACAGTATAGTTCTTATAGTTTCGGAAAAAAGTGGCTGTGACATACGGACGGACAGACAGACAGACAGACATCACGAATCCATAAGTCCGTTTTTGCCATTTGGCTACGGAACCCTAAAAACCCGGGCTCAGCGCTGTAATAGGCCGGACATTTTGCCCTAAAGCCGAACATGGTATTTGTGTAAAACCTAATACACTATTTTAAAGCCGGACTTACGCTTTTCAAGCCGGACAACAGTTTTGCAATAAAAATCTCAGATGAGGATTCAGGTTTTTATTAATTATGATTTATGAATTACACATTCACAATCAGTCTTGGCATTTGCACTTACTAGAAACTTAGAAAAGAAAAAAAACAACCATCATAAAATAAAAAAAAACAAATGGAAATTATTTAAAATTAAAAATAGTTAATTTAACATTGCACAATAAAAACATCATCTTTGCAATTATTGTTTGTGTCTGTAGTTTTTTGCTTTCCTTTGCCCACAGGGCAGGGTTTATTAAAGAGTTGACGTTGACGTTGTGGTTTGGAATCCAAAATAATATTCTGCCAATTTTAGTAATTCGGAATAAAATTCTTTATTTTCAGATGATTTCAAATAACCAGTCCACTTTTGATATCCCAATAGCTTCTTAAAATCACGATGAGACAAAACAGCCTCACAAAAGCCGGACAGGCCGGACACGTAAATATTTGGTCAGACACGACCGTAAAAAGCCAAACATTTCCGGCTAAAGCCGGACAACTGGCAACCCTAACCATGTCCCAATTTTCTATACAGCCACTCACCACTTTTCAACCACCACTTTTCTATACAGCGCGATGTAAAATTCAAATAACATAAAGATAAATATTAATTAAAGACTATATTATTTGAAATTACTTTATTATAATTTACTTTCGACTATTTCATTAAAATAACATAGATTTGGGCAAAATATTTACTATTTTTTCTATGATGAAACTGAAAACTAAGGCTGAATACCAGCGATGTATACCTTGCGTTAGTTAGTGTGGCTTCGACATTCATACGGCTAGGCGCGTGCGCAGCGGCGAAAATAGTTATTTATTTCTTATCAAAGTTATTTCTTATCGTTTTATACAATTCAGTTGTTAAGTGAGTGAAATTAATTGTTATTCAAGTCATTATTAGGTAGTTGTATCGTAATAATAGAATAGAAAATATATTTTTTCATTACTGCGCCACGGCTTCTACAATCATAGACGCCATCTTGATACACACTACGTTGTCTTTGACCGATCGGAGTCTGGCGCTGCGACGGCAATCTGGCGCTGCGATGTCTGTCTGTTGATGAGACGACATAAATAAAATGTTTAAGCGCTACAACGAATTTTAGGTCTCTCATTCCAGAATTTGAACAGATGGTTTGCATGAACGTTCTTGTCTATCTCTTCTAGGTCAATGCTGAATACCTGGCAGACCACAGAAAATAAAAAAAAATAGGCGAGGAAGCGGCAATCCGAAATTCATTTGTTTTTTCGAGTTGTAGAGTTTTGTTTATACTTCCGTATAGCAGAGATTTGTATTTACATTTTTCTCTAGCTAATTCATGTTTATATTGTTACTTTCCTTGTATTCGTAATGAAAAGCACAGTGTTTACCTCGGGTGAAATACTTATTTAGTCCCTCGAACTATTGAAACCCCGTCTCGGGACTAAATAAGCTACTTTCACCCCTAGGGTAACAATAATCTACGTCTGGTTTTCTCCAGAAACAGATATAAGGGTTGTCGCCTCCCAGTCATATACCTGTAAGAATCCTACCACCGTACAATAATATAATTCAAACTTTCATTTGCGTACAAGGAAATCGGTCCGATTCGGTATTTCTGGCACAGCACCAAAGCGTTACACCAAGGAAACGCCGACGTGTGAAAAAGTTAATCGCGCCCGCTTAGCCGAGATAAGTCTAGTGCCTGGTTACGCAGAATGGTCCATTGCAGCGGAGCTATTGCACCTATTATACGATACGATACGGCAATGGCGACCGTTACGAGACATCTGGTACCGTATAACGGGGTTACTTTTTAAACCATATTAAATCTACTATTATACATCCTTATGAACCGTGTGTGTAGCAGCTCACTGAAAGAAAACCAACCCCTATCTTCTCTTGGGTGTCGTAAAAAGCGACTAATGGAACTGCTGCTAACTGAAAGACTGCACATACTCCATAAGCATAGAGCGGCGACGGGCTCACCACCTGTCACGCTGAGCACATGTGCTGGCGCTATTTGATGAAAAGTAGACTATGGTAGAGTACTGCTTTTGCTGTCCTCATTGCCTAGTCTCTGACTAACCCTTCGGGGATAAATAGTCGTGATTATATGTTTATATGTATGTTTTGTATGTACGAGTATGTACTTAAATACAAGAGGAAGTAGACCTGGCGAAGCCCCGATAACGTGACAAGGAACGAGATATACTTCGTTATGACTGACAAGCGCGAAGTATTCAGAAAAGTCTCTGTGATCAACAGGGTAATTCCAGTAGCGATCACCGGCTCGTAAGAGGCACTCTGAATATAAATGTCAAAATAGAACGAGCGCGCTTAGTAACTTTTCTTTAATCTGTGGCTTAGTGAAGTCGACTCTCATAATAATAATAATAAATTTATTAATTCGCAAAACATGTGGTATAACAAAGGTCTTAAGATTAAGAATATTTATAGTTAACTATATCAAAAAATAATAAAAACTATGTCACAAAAAGTACCTACCTAATAAATAACAATAAGAAATATCTTAAATCAAATTCAATAATAATGAAAGTCAAACAAAAATAATACGAAATGTCCAAATCCTAACAAATTAAATTATTAATAAAAAATAAGTTCTTACATCTAAAAATCACAAAGAAATGAATTTACAGAATAGTAACATTTTTCTAGTAAGAAATTGTGAACCAATGTCCTGAATTTGTTTAAGGTAGCTGTTTTAAAACTGTCGGGTAACTTGTTGTATACTGTGTAATACACATACAGTAACAATTTTGAGTATGCAGTTTTAGCTTTCTAGCGGGTACAAATAATTTCTGTGCATTACGGCCTGTTCTTTTTAACACGTCACAATTCTTTTTGAGAAGATGCATATGTTTGTAGACAAATATACAATTTACATATATGTACAAACATGGCAATGGTAAAATATTATAAGATTGAAACAAGGGCTTGCAACTATCCAAAGGCCACGCTCGACAAACTGCCCTTAAGCACTTATTTTGGACTCAAAACGCTTTTATATTGTCTACAGAGAAACCCTACAACACTATTCCATATCGTAACATTGAATGAACATAGCCGTGTAAGATAACATTGCCGATTTCTCCGTTGCTGTATTTCTTAAGTTTCTTAATACATATTTTTGACAAAGAATTTCAATATGTGTTTTCCAATTAATGTATTTATCAACTATTAAATCTAAGAACTTTGTATTATTAATACTATCAATTTTATCGTCATTAATACTAACACCTAACTCTGTTGGATTGCTGTTGTATGTTTGGAATCTGATAATTTTAGTTTTTTCTACGTTGAGAACTAAATTATTACTTAGTTCTCAGACCTACAATGCTCCAGGTCAAAGGTGGTCACAAAGGCTTTCAGCTCGAGCTGCAGAACCGATTCGCATCGAATAGATCGAAATTCGAACAGATCCTTATGAACCGTGTGTGTAGCGACTCACTGAAAGAAAACCCGTACCCCTCTCTTTTCTTGGGTGTCGTAAAAGGCGACGACTTCTATCCAGTCCAACATGGTTACCTGGAAGAAATTGCTGATTAGCGATAAGGCCGCCAATTGTATGTACTATGTGTTTGTCCTTTTGTATGTTTTCTTTGGTGTACAATAAAGTATTTTTTCTTATCTTATCTTAAAGACTGCACTGCGCATACATCCAAACGCATAAGGCGGCGATGGGCTCACCACCTGTCACACTGAGCACATGTGCAGTTGTAATTTGGTGAAACGTGCTCTATGGCAGTGACTGCTTTTGCGGTCCTCATTGCCTAGTCTCTGACTCACCCTTCGGGGATAATAGCCGTTATTAATGTATGCATGTATGTCCTGTTATTTGTACAAGGTGGTCCGACGATCTGGTGAAAGTGGCGGGTGGCCACTGGATGCGAAGTAAAAGACCGGATGTGGTGGAGATCCTTGGGGGAGGCCTTTATCCAACTATGGACCTCCTCTGGCTGATGATGATTATGATGATGATTTGTATAAATTAATCCATAAAACAGTCTAGTATCTATCTAAGCAGAATGGTCTTTTGCAGTGGATCTATTGCACCTTATAAGCATATAAGGTGACTGCTAGAAAACGCAAGAAACTTTAAGGGCTGGTCAGGTAAAGTGTTTTAAACATGACAAAAATGACCAAAAAGGATTTCGTGTTTATACATTTTTAATTAAACAGGTAATTCATTTTGTGAATTTTAATTGGATGGTCTTTGAGTACTTATCTAATTTACGAGTATTTTAAGGCAATAAAATAAGAAATAGAAATAAAAAACAATCAAGAATAACGATTATTTACAACGCGCAGGCAACGGCCGGCCGGTCGACCGTCTGTTGACCCGTTCGCGTCAGCTGGGCGATAAGTACCTACGTTAGTCTGCAATGAGACCATTTTTGTCATGTCTAGAACACTTGACCTGACCAGCCCTTGAAGTTTCTTGCGGTTTATAGCAGTCACCTTATATACGCAGATACGATACGGTAATGGCGACCGTTACGACATATCTGGTAGCTCCGTTGTGCACTAAACCGATATTTGCCGGTACAAAGTGCTGCATAAATACCGGAAAATGGTATTTTTAAATCTTGAAAGTCGTTTTAAATGCATAAACATACATATGTCGCAGTAAGATAGTTATAGCCGAAATATAGTTGTATCCCTTAGGATATAATTATGTCGCTTAACATAGTTATACGAAAGCGATTCATTACTATCTTACTAGGAATATAATTATATTACTGGATTAGGTTTAGTGAAATAATTGTTGCGTTTGTGAACGCCGCACGTCATCAATTGCCCTACTCCTGTAGGTCACGTTATAGGTTAAAAAAAGGCAATCGCGAAGCGCAGCGTAGCGTTGTCTAATAAAAAAAATAACCTCGAAATTCGACTATCGCTACGCTGCGCTTCGCGATTGTCTTAAATTTCTAACTTATCACGTGACATACAATTATTTCACTAAACTTAATCCAGTAATATAATTATATCACTAAACCCGAACCGTATTATAATTATATTTCTAGTAAGATAGTAATAAATCGCTTTCGTACAACTATGTTACGTTACATATCATATCTCTAGGGATATAACTATATTACGGCTATAACTATCTTACTACGACACAGGTACATCACGAGTGTTTCTCTAATGGAGTAGGCAGAGACCACAGCTTTATATACTGATAGGTGTTATTTTTAAATCATGAAATGTCAAATGAGGACAACAAAAGCAGTCCTCTACCATAGTCCACTTTTCAACAAATAGCGACTGCACATATTCTCAGCGTGACAGGTGAGCCCATCGCCGCTCTATGCTGTTGGATATATGCGCAGTCTTTAGTCCGTTAGTCGCCTTTTACGACACCCAAGGGAAGAGAGGGGGTGGTAGTATTCTTTCACCGCTACGCGACACGGTTAATTACGTTAATTACATTTAATTACATTTAAATTACGTTTAATCACTTTATATAATTATTTTTACTAGTTTTATCCGTGAATAGTGATTCATTTCACTATTTAGTATTCGCGTAAACCTTAGATATAGATAATAATAAATAAATACAAAACTTAAAATTACAAATTATTTTAATTTTCTTTAAATAAACTGCCATAATGCACACAATAATCTGTTAATTTTTCTGTCTGGTTTACAGAAAATTACCGCTACCAACAGCTACCAACAAATAAAAAATGTGAAAGCTTAATTTTGGCTACGACCTGTGAAGGCCTGTGATTGAAAAATAACATTTTTAATCATTCCATTCTTGAAACTTTATTGGAAAAGACGTCGCGCAAACATTTTACTTTATACACAAAAATACTGACCAATATTAATATTGTGTACAAGTTGACGATAGTTAAGCTTTAATAACAACAATTTTCTTAGAAGTATTTTTAAACGGTTTATTAAAGTAAACTATGAAAAATTTCCCACTGCTGCTCAGTCTTTCCCATAATATGAACAATATCACATGGGAAGACTGGTCTTTAAAAAGGTCAGTGGGTTTTAAAGGTTTTAAAGATCTTACCACAAAAAGCAGTACCTACCAATGACTAAGCGTGCACGAAAGCACGAATAAAGTTAAGACGTAAATTTGGAAACTCGTTTACAAAAATTGCTATTTCCTTGAGAGTGCTTTAACTCTTTAAAAAAACAAGCCAAGACCTATAAGTTCCGCATTAAAAAATTTGTCAGTTTAACTTTTAAAATATTCAGCACGCTTGCAATAAACTGCAAGTAGGTATGTCCAAAGCTTAGGATATGCTAACTATTCTAGAATTAATCTGCTATCTCTATAGCAGCACGTACCTACAATCTAAATTGTCAAAGTTCATTCCGTTAATGGAACCAAATCTCCTTTGTGACATGAAACTATAGAAATGTAAGCTACTGCCATTTCGGACGCGAATGAATATCTACAAATCCTGTGCGGCTGTGCTTTTGAAACTTTTATAAGCCGTTGGTTCCAGTTATGCTCTCGTAAGGCTCTCTCTGCACGCTGCCAAAATGGGAACTAACGTCATAACGTCATACTTGACAATAGATTTGAGGTGTGTTTTAAAGTTTCCACGCCATTCTATGGAAATATTAAACCTTTATAGCAAGAATAAGGATATTAAATTAACTAAACACTTTAATATCTTTATTATTGAAATTTTGCATTCACCATGCTATATAGATATAGAATAAAATGTTTAGTAGAAAAAAAAACAACCTGTCTCAGGAAAGCTCGAACGGGATTCGAACCCGTGACCTTTGTCAACTGTGAAGTCTACCCTCACATTCGAAAGAAATACTATTGCAAGTATTTAACAATCGATAAAGTCATAATTGCATATAGACTTCACAGTGACGTAATACCGCTGGCTTGGAGCGTATCAACTACTAGAAAAAATTCAACGAGTCTTCTGGGGTCTCGGTAGCTTAGCGGTTAGAGCAGTAGACCGGCAATCCAAAGGTCACGGGTTCGAATCCCGTTCGAGCTTTCCTGAGACAGGTCGTTTTCTTATCTAGGTAACATCTTATCTTAAACACTTTAAATTCTAGATTTACTCACGGATATTATTTTCTACATTATTCGACCCTTTGCAGGGTCAAAGCAAGGGGTTGGAAAGGTCTAGTAGAGGTTAAAACTAATTTCGGCTGAAGAAGAAAAACTAAGGGCGGCTAGCAGGAATGCTTTGAATCTAGATTTAGTAGAATTAAAATACTATTTTAGCTAATCTCGAATATCAATTTATCTTACATCTCGAGTTAAACAAACATCAAAGTTAAGCTGCTCCTAGGAGCGAAGTTAGCCAAACAATTCAAATCAGTACACTTGTCTAGCTTTTTTATTAAATAACCTATAGTTAATTTCAGTTTTCTACATTATCGGCCTCTATAGACAATAATGACGAAGGTCTGTTAGCTGTTGCTGTCTTAAAGAAGTCATAATATATTTTTTTATTACACACTTTCGGGGTTCCGGGGCAACCTATCATTGATGTGGCTGATACGGTACGGCTGTAGCTACGCCGCCGCAACCAACCCACGGAATAGATAAAGAAGGTCAACCAACCAACCAACCAAACTTCTCCTCCCAGCTTTGATCTCATGTTGATGGGATCAGCTTTCCTTGAATTTCGCCTCCACTTTGATTTGTCCTCGACGTCATCATAAAAAACTTGGCAAAATCCTACCACCGCATCGTGCGAACCTTAATTATCCACAATTAAACATCATAATCGTCATCATTTCCCATAATTAAATATCAAGACCATTGAATGTCATTTGTAGTAAGTAAACGAGATCCTTCTAATCTTGTCTCCAAAAAAGTTACTGGTTTAACTAATAAATAAATAAATAAAAATAAAACTCGGCGATGGGCTTACCACCTGTCACGCTGAGCTGTGCAGTCGCTATTTGGTGAAAAGTGGACTACGTCAGAGGGCTGCTTTTACTGTCCTCATTGCCTAGTCTCTAACTAACCCTTCCCTGGATAATAGTCGTGATTATATGTATGTCTGTAAAAACCCACAGACTAAAAAAAACCGGCCAAGTGCAAGTCGGACTCGCCCAAGAAGGGTTCCGTAGCAGCAAGTAACGTCATTTATAAGTTCTCGTAGTTCGTTGTAACTTTGATCGATGTTTGAATAATAGTGTATTTTTTTTTAATTTATTTATTTATTACGTTGTTAACCAACTTTCGGTGGAAGTTTGCATGGTAATGTACATCATATACTTTTTTGGAAGTGCCTCTCCCGCAAACTATTCAGTTTAGAAATAAATGATATTAAAAACCTCAATATCATTTTTGAAGACTTTTTTTTTTATTGTGGCACGCCATAATGGCTTCACTCTGCCTGATGAAAAGCAGCCAGTGAAGCCCAAGAAGTGAAAGCGTTCATCACGCGCTACCTCGCTATGCCGAACGCTCTCACTATGGCGGCCTGCATAAATGCTTTTTCACGCCCCGCTTAAATAACCCGGGAGAGAAAGTTGAAGGAAACACGTGTGCGGGAAGCGCATTCCACATACGGGCAGTTCGGCAAAAGAACGATTGTCCAAACTTTTTGGTACGTGTCTTGATGGTCAGCACGGTATGAGGGTGGCTTCTAAGACCTGCACGCGTCGATCTGGAAAGGAAAGGAGAGGGAGGAATGAGGTCAAAGAGCTCCTCAGAGCATTCACCGTGGTAAAGGCGGTAGGAAGCACTAAGGGAAGCAATGTCCCTACGTAGCTGTAACGGCTCCAGACTGGTCGTAACGTTATCGTTACCGATCGATACCTATCCATAGATAACCAACACGTATGCGTTTGATGAGAAAAAAAATGAGTTTCAGTTCTAAGTTTTTTTTTTTTTATAGCAGAAGGAGGCAAACGAGCAAGCGGGTCACCTGATGGAAAGTAATCACCGCCGCCCATGGACACCCGCAAAACCAGAGGAATCGCAGGCGCGTTGCCGGCCTTTAAGGAAGGAATAGGCTCGTTTCTTGAAGATCCCTAAGTCGTAACGGTCCGGAAATACCGCCGCCGAGAGCTGGTTCCACAACACTGTAGTTCGAGGCAAGAAATTTCTTGAAAAACGCACAGTAGTAGACCGCCATCCATCAAGGCGATGTGGATGGAATGACAGTCGATTGCGTGTAGTGCGGTGAAGGAAATTAGCGGCAGGGATCAAGCCGAACAATTCCTCAGAACACTCCCCATGATAAATACGGTACAATATACAGAGAGACGCAACGTCTCTCCGAAGAGCCAGTGGATCGAGCCGACCTGAAATAACCACGTCGCCGACAATTCGAGCAGCTCTGCGTTGAATGCGGTCAAATGGAAGGAGTTGGTATTGGGGTGCTCCAGCCCAGAGATGGGAGCAGTATTCCATATGCGGCCTGACCTGTGCTTTATACAGTTGTAAACGGTGGGCCGGCGTGAAATACTGACCCGCTCTATTAAGCACACCCAGCTTTTTCGAAGCTAATTTAGCTTTACCTTCCAAATGACCACGAAACTGAACGTCACTCGAAATATCGACGCCAAGGATTCCAATAATCGGATTGGTATCAAGGGGAGCTCCCTCAAAGTTCAGAGGTACGACGAAGGGATGTTTTTTCGCGGTAAATGCGCAAACTTGTGTTTTGGAGGGGTTAAAGCGGACTAGGTTATGTCGGCCCCAATCCGAGACATGACTTAACATGTTCTCGGTGTCAGTCACAAGTTTATTCCGGCTCTCGATGACGCTTTCCAGAGAAATATTAGCTCGCCAGGTGTAGAGCGTATCCCCAGTACTGTCATCCGCATAGCAATGAATGCTGTTGTTATGCAGCATGTCATTGATATGCAGAAGAATTAAAGTTGGGGACAACACACACCCCTGCGGGACTCCAGCATTCACGGGCTTCATGTCGGAGCACGAACCGTCGACTGCGACTCTGATGCTACGCCCAGTAAGAAAGCTGGCAACCCATGAACACAATTTCTCAGGAAGCCCGTATGATGGAAGTTTAGAGAAAAGAGCCCTGTGCCATACCCTGTCAAAAGCTTTCGCTACGTCCAAGCTAGCTGCCAGTGCCTCCCCTTTACTCTCGACTGCCTCCGCCCATCGGTGAGTAAGGTACACTAAAAGATCACCAGCCGATCGACCGCGACGAAAACCATACTGGCGATCACTTAGTAGCTGGTTCTCTTCTAGGTACCTTAAGAGCTGGCGGTTTATAATGGACTCCATTACTTTGGAGAGTAAAGAGGTAATAGCTATTGGCCTGTAGTTAGACGGATCTGAGCGATCGCCTTTTTTTGGAATCGGGTGCACAAGGGCTGTCTTCCAAGAGCTCGGGACGACGCCAGTGGTGTAAGAGAGCTGGAAAAGGAGTATGAGGAACCCCCAAAATTTACTGTTTTTTTTCTATTTTTGTGTGAAAATCTTAGTGCGGTTCACAGAATACATCTACTTGCCAAGTTTCAACAGTATAGTTCAAATAAGCAATTCAGTAGTTATAAGCAAAATATGTAATACAGAAATAAATATATACATATATTAACAGAAGGAAGACAATAAATAAGCAAATCAAATAAATTTAATAATATAAATATAATTAAGAAATGTACACTAAATAGAAATTACGATAAAGAGAAGAAATGTAAATACTAGTATGTAAGAAAGAAATGTATTGGTATTTTAGAAGAAATTGTAAAATATAAGTAAAAAAAAATGAAATAGAATTAAGAAATGTAAGTATGTAATTAAAAAATAAAACAGATAAAAAAAGTGAAAAAGAAAAAAGCAAAAGAAAAGAAAAGATTAAAGAAGGAAAATTAGAAATGTGAAGCTCTTAAAGCTCATTAAATCTAAGCTTATTAAATCTAAGCTTATTAAATCTAAGCTTATTAAATCTAAGCTTATGAAATCTAAGCTTATTAAATCTAAGCTTATTAAATCTAAGCTTATTAAATCTAAGCTTATTAAATCTAAGCTTATTAAATCTAAGCTTATTAAATCTAAGCTTATTAAATCTAAGCTTATTAAATCTAAGCTTATTAAATCTAAGCTTATTAAATCTAAGCTTATTAAATCTAAGCTTATTAAATCTAAGCTTATTAAATATAAGCTTATTAAATCTAAACTTATTAAATCTAAGCTTATTAAATCTAAGCTTATTAAATCTAAGCTTATTAAATCTAAGCTTATTAAATCTAAGCTTATTAAATCTAAGCTTATTAAATCTAAGCTTATTAAATCGCCAAGAAAAGAAAGAAAACAAAAGAAAACACAGACAAACAAAAACCTGCCAAAAAGCGGGAGCAACCAGTACTAAAAAAAAGTGTACTTCTTATAGTTTCAGAAAAAAAGTGGCTGTGACATACGGACGGACAGACAGACATGACGAATCCATAAGGGTTCCGTTTTTTGCCATTTGGCTACGGAACCCTAAAAAGGAGAGAGAGCTTAACCAGTTCTGTTCTGTGAACCGATTGCCAACAAGAGCTTTTCCGATTGGTAACAGCTACGGCACTTGATAGTGCCCTGCGTACTGTTGTACGGTGAATTGGGATTCCCTTTGTGACAACGCGGCGGTATTGACACTGCAGAATTATAAATTCGGATTGGAGTGGTTAATACTTTCACAGCATTGTTGTTCGTGTGTAATGTGTGGGCTTTTGAAATAGATACTGACTGATGGTCTTAGTGATATACAAAGATTTCTAATATTGACAAAGAAAAAAACCGGTCAAGTGCGAGTCGGACTCGCCCATGAAGGGTTCCGTAGCAGCAAGTAACATCATATAAAAGTTCTTGTAGTTCGTTGTAACTTTAATCGATCTTTTAATAAAAGTGTATTTTTTTAAATTAATTAATTTAATTACGTATTAAAAAAAACTACTTACTAGATCTCGTTCAAACCAATTTTCGGTGGAAGTTTGCATGGTAATGTTTATTATATATTTTTTTTAATTTTATCATTCTCTTATTTTAGAAGTTACAAGGGGGGGACACATTTTACCACACTATTCAGTTTAGAAAAAAATTATATTAGAAACCTCAATATCATTTTTGAAGACCTATCCATAGATATCCCACACGTATGTATGGGTTTTATGAAAAAAAAATTTTGAGTTTCAGTTCTAAGTTTGGGGAACCCCCAAATTTTCTTGTTTTTTTTACTATTTTTGAGTGAAAATACGAATGCGGTTCACAGAATACATCTACTTACCAAGTTTCAACAGTATAGTTTCTATATTTTCGGAAAAAACGGCTGTGACATACGGACGGACAGACAGACATGACAAATCCTTAAAGGGTTCCGTTTTATGCCATTTGGCTACGGAAGCCTAAAATAGTATTGCTAGCTTTCACAACTTACTTATACTTATGTATATTCTGCGCACATATCGTTTTATTGATTAAACATGATTTTCGAAGGCCTCTGATAGACGGGGTGTTTTTTTTTTTGCGGGATTAAGAACAAGCTTTTTTTACTGAACGCCACAGGTATGCGATGTATCATATAATTTGCAGTTCATTATTTTTTTTATTCTACAACGGGTAAACGCTTGGTCTTCATCTCACCTGATGGTAAGTGACGATAAGGCCGAAGGTGGAAGCGCAATTCTTCCGGAACCCTCAACCACTGACGAACTGGCTATCTTATCTCTAAACTATCGGAACACAACAATGCTATAAACATCGTCGTTATGACGACAGACTTAGATAAGATGGTGGTAGCTATAACCAGACGGACTTAACAGCCCTACCACTAACCAAACCAAGTACACAAAGATGTACCCCCGCTGGGAATCGAACCCACGACCTCTGGGTCTTAGACCGGTGCGTACATTTCCAATAAAATAAGTAGAAGAAAATACTTGAGAGACTGCTAGAGGGCTCTATTAGCGACTTTCAAGTACTAACTTCAGTACTAAAACTTTAATAAAAAGAGCTTAGCGTTTTGTAATAATTTAAGAGTCTAATTATTTTCTATACGATATTTTCCAAAAAGTTGGAAGCATAGATGTATAGCGTTCATCATCATGTACTGTCATGACATGACCGAGGATAGACAGGTAGCTAAATAAGCAGGTCACTATAAAGACTAGATGCAGATACAAAACAAACAAATCGTTTTCAATATTAACAATTTGACTCACGAAATGGACGCCCAATTTTAGCTATAAACTTCATCAATCTTTCATTCGCTACGAAACGTAGATGAAAGCAAATTGAACGGCCAGGAGTATAGTGTCAAACGCTACCAGGAATTTGCGTGAAAAACAAGGCTTGCCTTTTCCCAAGCACATCCCGACTCTAATTCAGGGCGTTACCGGACTGCAGGCTACAGTGGAGAGCCTCACTGTGACATTTATTGAATTTCTCTTTGATACTCAGTGTTCAATTGTTCATACTAGCATCGTTAATACAAGACTTACGACAACAGATGTTAAGGTAAATTCGCGTTGAAACAACTTCATTGGTAACCTGTCCAAACGTTGATTTAGACGCTTTGATTTACCTAAAAACCATTTTGCACAATTAGGTACCTACAATTTTATAATTAATATTATAATATTTCATAATTTAATAATATATGTTTTGTGTTCGTAAATCTGATGTGAAATTTCAATCTTCACTTTCAAAACATAAAAATGTTTGGCACATACTTACGTAAGTACTTTCATCTGACGAACGGAAAAGGATAAAAGAGAATTATTATGTTTCACGGCGTCTCTGCTGCAAAAGTCGTAGCCGAAAGCTAGTTTCATTTCAATAAAGGCGAAGAGCTTCTCAGCTAGTATAAGTGAGCCGTTGTTCGTAGGTGTTAGACCTTTATCTGGTCTTCGATAACGAAAGTAATTTCATCGGAAAGCTTTCGGCGTCCGTCGCCTGTTTCGCTCGCGTCAGAGAAAAATGTTTGCACGTATCCAATGGCAAAGCTGTACGCGAGAAAAAGAGTGTGATGGAACGAATATGAATTCGTTATTCTATTTTAAAATAAATAAATAAATAAATAAAAAATCTTTTCTACAATCACACCAATTATCTAGCCCAAGAGAAGCTTCGAAGAAACTCGTTAAATGGTTACTAGACAACGGATTAACATACTTAAAATACTTAAATACATACTTATTATACATAGAAAACACCCAGACCCGAGACAATTTAGAAAACAATAATTTCTAAATTGACCCGACCGGGGATCGAACCCGGGACCTCAGAGATGGCGACACCATGAAAACCGGTGTACAAACCACTCGACCAAGGAGGTCGTCAAAATAAAAAACTTAAGTAACTAGGACAATGACAATGACGCACAAACCGTACAATGTCATTGTTATTGTCCGTGTGAAACATGGACAATGACAAAAGAAGACAAGAAAGAAAGATTTAAAGCATTCGAGTTTAAGTAACTATTCTAAGTGTGGTGTTAGATGAGGATGGAAAAGATGAGCTGGACAGAGATGGTCACAAAGAAGAAGTTTTGGAATGAGTAAAGAAAACGTTAAATAAAAGACAGAAGAGGGAGAATGATAGGCCACTTAATAAAACTAAACTAAATAAGCGGGATCGTAACGTGACAACTGACAATATTAAGAAATATTAAAAAAACGGCAAGATTTATTTAAAAAACGAACATTTTTAAGTTCTACAAAAAAATTCATACTTTTTATTTGTGAAACTCAATTAAAGGCGGATTGCCAGAAGTTGCGAAAGTTTCTCAAAACTTTTTCTGTGTTAATATTGAATATTGAACCCGGGCGGAAACCACTTATCCATTCCGTGGCGGAGACCAACCGACACCCCGGAGCCAGCAGCTACTTGGGTCAACGTCCCGGCTCGGCCACGAACTTGCCGCTGTAAGCGGAGCGGCGAGCGGATTCTTTGTGCATTGTGCGTTGAGACTTCTGTAATATACACGCAATAGTCTGAGAATCCGCCCGCCGCCCCGCTCAGATTTGTTACTTGAAGAGACGTGGATTGTGGCAGCCATGATAAGAAAATGACTTATATTTTACGACCTCCGTGGTCGAGTGGTTAGCGCGCCGGGTCTGGCGTCGCGCCATCTCTGAGGTCCCGGGTTCAATTCCCGGTCGGGTCAATTTAGGGAATCACTGTTTTTCTAAATTGATTTCGGTTCTGGGTGTTTTCTATGTTTATGTATATTTATCCGTTATCTAACCATATTAACGAGTTTCAAAAATAATACCTACTTAATCTTAGGCTAAATAATTGGTGTTAGCGTAAACAATTTTTTTTTTATATCCATGGTGGCAATTGGCAATACACTGCTTTTGCGGTCCTCATTGTTTAGTTTCTGATTTACCCTTCGGGGAATTATCCCCAAAGGTTTAGTTAAAAACTATTAATCGTGTAAAAGTTTGATTAAATATATTTGATTTTTTATCATTGAGTTATTATGTACTACTTACTAGAGAAGACGTCCCAACTAGATTGTTTGCTACACGCGTTAGAGCCAGCTCGCACCAACTATTTAGTCCGTGGCAGGCGCTAGACGCAACAACACGTGTGTATTCTGTGTTCTATTTTATTAAAATATGCCTTAATGTGTGCTAAGGTACTGTTTAAAGAATTCAGGAAAAGAAATAAAACTAAACAAATCAATTTTCACCCGTAAATACGTACCTACTAAATTATCCCGGGCCCGGAACCCGGGCTCGAACCCGGGTTCCGGGTTCGAGCCCGGATTTGTGATCGCCAACCCGCTTTTAGAAAATGTGATGATAAAGCTAATACCCGTTTATTGTAGTGATGACTGTATTTCAATGATGAAGGCTTCATTGGGACAGTATCGCTAAAACTAATTTTATTAATATGACAGTCTTTTTGCACCATTCCATGTAGGTAAGTAGTATACAAAATTGGCCGATTTGTTAAAAAGAACTGATTTATTATGTACGTAATAAGGCGATGTAAGGGCATTTAGGTTCAAAAAGTAATAGCCGGCAGCTGGTGGCTTATTTATTAAGCGGAGGGGCACCGGCGAGGTCAAGGCTGCTGTACAGTCGGCATCGAATTGTTAGTACCTATGTTACTAAACGGTAAAAGGTAACAGTTAGGTAAAATTTATTTTGGAGGTTAAAGTCACGCTCCCGTAGGTTTTTCCTTGAGACCACGCGCGTGATCCCTGGGTGTGCTAAATGAGTGACACTGTCTGAGTGGTAGAGTCACGCTGCGAATTCGGCGGGCTATGGCGTAACACTACCTTCTCTAACAATGGCACTAGTTATTTTTGAAAATAATATATACCTTAAGATATACCTACTTAGCCTTAAGACTAAAAATGACAACCAGATATACTAAGATATTTATTATTTTGTTTATTGTTACTAATTATATTGGCATTTGTGTGTTTGTTGTGTGATAACAAATGGTTTTTTTTTACTTTCTTTATGAAGCATATCAAAAGAAAGTTGACTAGATTAAAAAAAAAAATTATCAAAAAATATAAAAGCTAGTTTTCATTAACGACAAAGCTTTATTAGTTTAGGATTACGGCTGAAGTGGGCTTGCACCTTCTCTGTGTTAGAGAGGTTTCAGACTAGCGTCTATGTATAATGCTCGCACCATAACAAGCTGAAAGTTTGTGCACGCCCTTATTCCGGCAAACATAAAGTGCTCCGTGGTTCGTACCGATGTCAGTCAGTAAAAATGATTAACGTATATCTACGAACTTATTAACTAGCGCGTCAACGCTAGTAACAAAATATTTTTTATTGAAAGCTTAATAATAAGCTCTTTTGAATCGTCTTTGATGGTTTTACTATACCTTTTTTTTCTGCAACATTTAAGCGCTTGGCCTTCATCTCACCTGATGGAAAGTGACAATAAGGCCGAAGGTGGAAGCGCGCTTCACCCGGAATCCTCAACCACTGAGGAACTGGCTATCTTATCTATAACTGTCGGAACACAACAATGCTATAAACATCGTTGTTATGGCGACAGACTTAGATAAGATGGTGGTAGCTAGCCAGGCGGACTTAACAACCCTACCACCAACCAAACCGAGCACACAAAGATGTACCCCCGCTGGGAATCGAACTCGGGACCTCTGGGTCTGAGACCGGTGGCATAGCCACTAGACCACAGAGGCGGTTAAAACCACCACCACCACCACTTCAAAGAAATTTTTCAGCGCTTTTGACTTTATGTTTTTATAGCAAAAATGTCTTATCAAACCTCATAATATAGAATTAACTTTCACAGAGACCTGAACGAAAATTACAATATTTTAAACATTCAGTTAGGATAAGACTGCTCTAAAGATTCGTAATATTTGATGTGTTGTGTTAAAAAATTCTCAAATAAATTCGAAGATATCGAACCGTTAAAAAAATTTCTACCTCAGGCGGGAATGGAACCTGCGTCCTCCGCAATCCAGGCGGCAGCGACCACTCCACCACCGTGGTATTGGTTAGACCTGGCGAAATTTTTCAATGCTTTTGACTTCATGTTTTTAAAGCAACAGTGTCAGAATTTACATTCTTAGAGATCTGAACGTAAATATTTTAAAATATTTTAAACATTCAGTTATGATAAGACTGTTATATGGATTCGTATTATTTGATTTTTTGCGTTAAAAAACGCTCAAATATACTCAAATATAACAAAATCTCAAACCTTTAACTCAGAATTAGACTTAAAGGTATGACGATAAAATGTTTACTAGAAAAAAAATCAACCAGTCTCAGGAAGCTCGAGTGGGATTCGAACCCACGACCTTTGGATTGCCGGTCCACTGCTTTAACCGCTGAGCTACCGAGACCCCAGAAGACTCGTTGAAATTTTTCCTAGTAGTTTAATTTACGCTGCAAGCCAGCGGTAGGTACTACGTCACTGTGAAGTCTACCCTCACATTCGAAAGAAATACTATTGCAAGTATTTAACAATCGATAAAGACGTAATTGCTTATAAATATCTTTATTGTTGAAATTTTGCATTCACAATGCTATATAGATATGTGATAAAATGTTTACTAGAAAAAAATCTTCTAGTAAACATTTTATCACATATCTATATAGCATTGTGAATGCAAAATTTCAACAATAAAGATATTAAAGGTTTGACATTTCTTTTTAAGCGGGCCGATGGGCTCACCACCTGTCACAATGAGCACATCTAACCCGTCGGGGATAATAGTCGTGATTATATGTATGTTTGTACATTTCTTTGAACACGAGAGCGACAGCAACGGCGGCTTATGGCAGACTCATTGAGTACCTGGTAATGTTGGATTAAGAGGCCTATTACATCTCGAATGTGATTTTTGCGTAAAATGCCCATTTTCGCATTTTTTTAGTAGTTTTGCAGTTGTATTTATCGTTTTTATCGAAATAGGATAATAAATTTGTGCATAATATTACAAATCTCCATTCTGTGAGCATAAGTTGAATTCGGACGGCCGGCGCAAATAGGATAATAAATTCATTATAAAATCTTTATTCCTCATGAAATAACAATTACTCTGTTATAAATTTTGCTCAATAATATTATCGTAGATAGGAGATATTCTCAGTTAACTTATAGCGATTTTTGAAGTTTTTTGGTTTAGAATATGTTTTTTTTTCCTATATAAAATCAATGATATCTAAAAATTAATAATAAGAAATAATGGCACTTGGTGCTGTTATGTTTCGTCCGGCCAGTGAGAGCTCCGGAGGCCCCTTCCCCCCCCCCCCCTCCCTCACAATTCCTATTCCTTCCTTAAACCTAATTCCTTCCTTAAAAGTGTCGGCCTTCGTCTGCGTCTGCGATTCCTCTGGTTTCGCGGGTGTCCATGGGCGGCGGTGATGTAATATATTAAAAAAGGTCCTGAAATGAAAATACCATTTTATTATGTTTTTAGTAGACAAGCAAAAGTGCACAATTTGTTACAGCCTTTTGTTCTTTTATAAAACGCCTTTTGTTCTTTCATAAAACGCCATCTATCGAGTGTTTTTGAACTAATTTTTATTTTTTAATTTGGGCTCTCAGAAAATCGCCCGTTGCTAGTGAAAAATACAGCAGCGCGCGCGCATTGTACTAGTTACGAATTACGAATAGACAGTGAGCGTTTGCTACTTTTCTGGGGGGACTGACGTTTCTATCGCCGCAACATTTCGTCCCCCTCCCGCAGACCTGTGACTGTGGACGTATGAACTCGATAGCCTATAGCAATATATATTTTACGTAATAATCTAGTTCATCGCAGTAGCCTCAAATTCCCAGACACGCCACGCATTAGGCCATGTTTATAGTTCCCGCAATTCCCCTGTGAGGTTACGTGCGATACCGCTTACAAGACGTATAGCGTATTAAGACGATCATTCCTGGAGTCAGACGCCCCGCGCGAACCAAATCGCCGTTCATAATTGATGGCCGGCAATATAGCAGGAGCGGATTCCTCGCACAGTCCGTATTATGGTTCGTATCGATATTGGAAGGTACATATTAATTAATTAAATGTATCATCAGTCTTGGAGGTGATAAGATAGTTAGTTAAGTTATCTTTTACTCATTACTCAATATATATTGCCATCCGTAATGTGTTTCAAAAATGTAATATAAAACATGTAGTAGGTAGGTACCGTGCAATGTTTAAAAAAACCTTTGAACATGGTCTATAAGATTGGTACATTATAGACTCACAACAAACACAAAAGACATTATAAACAAAGAAAACCAACATCTACGTCCGTCGCTACACTGCACAACATCCACTATCAGATGATTAAATGTTTCCCAGCCGCGACCCGGCGAATCACAACGTGTCATCCAGCATTGAGTGAAGCCGACGCGATGGTTTCTGTCTGTCAATAAATCGTTCGAGTGTGACTAATACTTTACTGTGCGTTAGCGAACGTTAAATATGTTTCGTAACATCTGCATTATTTTTATTATAGAAATTACGCGTATGTATTTTTTTTATTTTGACGTCCTCCGTGGTCGAGTGTTTAGCACGCCCCGGGTCTGCCGTCGCGCCATCTCTGAGATCCCGAGTTCAATTCCCGGTTTGGTAAATTTAGAGAAAAACTGTTTATATAATTTGATTTCGTATCTGGGCGTTTTTTCTATGTTAATGTATATTTATCCACATATTTATGGTCTAGGTAATTGGTGTGAGCGTAAACAATTTTTATTTTAGTTTGTTAGTCTCCTTTTACGACACTCAAGGGAAAAGAGGTTGGTGTAGTATTATTTTCGTAAGCCGCCTATTCCACACGGCTAACCACATTCCACATTAACATAGACTACTATTAAAAGTAGAAATTACGATGCCAATAGCAAAATAATTACGTACGTAGTAGCGTTTTTATTGTTCCCGGTCGGTGTGCTTTTGAGCTGTCGTAAAAAGTCGTTCGCCACAAACACACTAATGGCATATAATATCGTATGTTCATTAGTCCGAAAACAATAAAATCTAATGCCCCCTGCGAATAGCTTTATTTCCTTTTCCTTGCCAATTCGCGTCGGCGCCAGCGTTTTCACACTTGATGCCTTTGTAATAGTCCTAATGCGTTTATAATTTTCATGTGTGTGTACCTTGATGTGCATTTAAGTGTTAGGAAGCACTATAATTGTTACTTGCTCTTTATTATTTGACCAGTGGTAGGTTTCGTACGTAGAAGCTGTCGCGCAAGTTACCCATATTACTGATACAAGAGAAGGATGCAAGGAAGTGTATACTTAAAAAAGTGTACCTACTTTTTTTTTTTAATTTTTGTATACTTGTATTTTCACGATGGGCTGCGCGCTCCGCCCGATAACCGTTATGTTAGAGTTTTGTTGAATTTCATAGGTGCTAATACAAAAAAGACTCGGGTGAAAAGTTTAATATTTATTCATGTCTAGACGCTGTAATTTCGAACCATCACAGCGACATAGAAACTTTTGACACTTAATAAGACTCATTGTCTTTCCAATAAGAGTCACGAATGTCAAATCTGAAGGCTATTGTAGCTGGCTTTAGGTGCCTCTAACTTTATTATTAAATCACTCGATATTGCGCTTGCAAAACAAAGTCCCTTTCTCCATGTAAAACAATATTGTTACACCCCACATATAAATATTTGTACCACCACATTATAATAATAACATACATATGATTACATACATATTATTATAATCACTATTATCCCCGAAGGGTTAGTCAGAGACTAAGCAATGAGGACCGCAAGAGCAGTCCTCTTCCATAGTCCACTTTTCACCAAATAGCGACCGCACATGTGCTCAGCGTGGCAGATGGTGAGCCCATCGCCACTCTATGCTGTTCGATGTATGTGCAGTCTTTAGTCCGTTAGTCGCCTTTTACGACACCCAAGGTAAGAAACGGGGTGGTAGTTTTCTTTCACCGCTATGCGTCACGGTTAATAATAACAAAATACAGAAGGAAATATCATCAGCCTATAAACGTCCCACTGCTGGGCAGAGGCTTCCAACGTGAACAATATCACATGGGGAGGTTGGGCCATACCCACTACGCTGGCCCAATGCAGGTTGGTGGGTTAATTTATAAAGAAATATATTATGATCAAAATACGTATTCGAAGCATTAAAGCTAAAAATACAAACTCATAAAACTATCTTAACCCCTTACTGATTGGCATGTTTCCGGTTTTTCTTTAAGAGCAAACATGCAACAATTTAAGGCATGCATAATTCTCATACAAAACACAGAAATACGACGTTTCGTAGTCCCCTGGTTTCCTCCTTGAGAACTGGACCAATTTTTATTACTTTTTCAGCGGTTAAAGAAAGAGAATTTCTATGTCTGTATGTTTTTTTTTTTAAACTAGCCACTTATGTTTCTGAAGACGCCTTAAAACGGAGCGATTTCGCTTAAATTTTGATGGCTTCTGGTTATTAAATAAATGACTTAATGCAAAAAAATCAAATATACAGACATAGAAAATCTCTTTATTTAACCGATGCTGCAAAAGTAATAAAAATTGGTCCAGTTTTGAAGGAGAAAACAGGGGACTACGAAACGTCGGTTTTTCTGTGTTTTGTATGAAATTTTGCATGCCACATCGACGTAGGTAGTGTTTCCACTTAATTTTTTTTAATTACATCATGAAAATTATTAATGCCCGATATGGCATGCTATGCAGTAAAGGGTATTGTCAAGGTAAATTAATATGAATATAATTCAATCATACAAATTTTATGTCGACGAGCATGTATGAAGAATTTATAATAAATTTCATTTATATATTATTTATTATTTAAAGAGAACTTCTGTTACGTGGTCATGATCGTAGCTAATGGAGTTTTGGGATCTGCGCTTACCCCTGCGGGAAATAGGCGTGACGTAGAACCACAGAGCAGAAGAAAGAGGTTCTGTTCTTTGTGTATAACCTATGTATGTGCCAGCGTATAATTTATATTCCGAACATAACTCTCAATTTAAAAGGAACTGTGCAATTGAGACTGAAAATAGATGACTTGCCTTATGGCCTTTCGCATTCCGGGCGACATCTCTTTCCACGGAGCTACCGAGACATTGGTTTCGCTGTAGAATTTTTTAAAAGCTTGTTTTAGTCGTATTACGCTATCGAACGTCGTCGTTTTAATGGATTTTTTTTTTATATGATTAACTGCTCTAAGAATGATAACAGCAATTTTTAATAAAGCCTTAACCCGCTTGAGGAGCTCGATGGCGCAGCGGCTAGCGCGTTCGGCTTGCGATCTTAGCAAAGCAACTTTCACTATGCCAGGTCGCTGGATGGGTGACCAAATTAAAAATATCTCGAGCTCCTCCGTGCTTCGGAAGGCACGTCAAGCTGTTGGTCCCGGTTGTTGTCGTAAGATGACAGTCGTTAAAACCCACCAACTAGCATTGGGACAGCGTGGTGGGTATGGCCCAATGTCCTCACGTGCTATTATCCACGTGGGAGGCCTTTGCGCGGTTATTCTGTGACAGTGAGCTGCTTATAGGCTGAAGACGACGATGATGGTAACTCCTGGGGGTGGGGTCCACATATGACGTTTCATGTGTTGCAGTAATAATAAACTAAGACTTGAACGGACGCGAAGTGAAATTGTAATTTATTTCAGACAAGTGTCCGTGATACCTATTTAGGCTAGTAACCATTTACATCTTTAAAAACTAGTTTTGGTACCTAACATATAGAAATACTACAAAAAAAAATATTTTGTTCTGGACACGATTTGACGATAATTAACCGTAGGTCAGTAGTAAAATATAGATGTAGCGTTTCCTTTATGTTATTAAAAAACATGAATGTTTTGCTAACTTTAAAACTAACTTTCTTACCAAATTTAAAGTATTTTTTTTTGAAAATATAAATAAAAAAACAAAGCAAATAATAAAAGGTATATATCTACCTATAACTGAATTATGAAAAGCTGCAGAGAATTTCATTTTCGCATTAATTCAACATTCAATTTACCTATTAATATTACTTCAAAGCTCATTTTAATGGAAATCCTTTACAAATCGTTATTTGATTTACTTTGACGACTAGATCCCTAGACAATTGGGCTTTATTGATATCACAAGCCCTCTAAGACTCAAACGTCCTTCAATTGTTTATTCTAAAGATTCAATCAAGAACAATTAGTAAGACTAACTAAGCATTATAGCTATATAGTAAACATAGGGAAAGGGAGCATAGCCTTACGTAATACATAATAATATGTCGTATCAAGCGTAGAGTTCAAAATTCCGAAAGAAACAAATTGTTTTTACGGCGAAGAAAACGTCCGTTCGTTTTTTACCCTATTATTTGTTTGTTACATTTAAATAAATCAGATAAGAGCTTTACAAAAAAAAACGGGTTTTATTGAATTTTTCGTCGTTTCTTTCGAAAAATTTAAAAAACTGTTAAAAGAAACATTTTTTTTATTACCAATTTTAAAACAATATTGGATACTTAAGTATTATAATTTTATCTTGCTTAATAATCAGATACAAAATGTTCTACACAAAAAGTTAATACTTTTTCGTTTCTTTTATTTTTTCCCGTTTTTTTCGTATTATTAATTAAAAAAAAACATGAAATATTTTATATTTATTTTTCCTAAAACATGCGATTAAAATTTGGATAAAAACGAAGAAATTTGAAAAAAAAACGAGAAAATTTCCCGCTTTTTTCATCGCTAATCAAGCGTCAGTGAGAGTGTCGGAGCGAGCAGGGTTCCTACTGTGACCTCTTATAGCAGTATTACTTTAATCTTACTATGCAAAATTTGTATGTAAACTTGCAAAGTAAGATTAAAGTAATACTGCTCAAGAGGTGATTGTAAGACCCCAGACTGCAGTTGATTGGTGGACATTCTGAGAACTATCTTATCTAATCTCTAAATGTTACTAATAATGTTATAAAACGACAAACTTAGGTAGATTGACGCAGATTTATGAGGGTTTACGCATTTCGGTTTTCCATACAAACTTCAAAGAATAAATTTTCAAAAATCAATAAGCCAATTTTGATGAAACTTTGCATGCTAAAGTAAAATACAAGGATCTAAATAGTTTGTAGAAAAAAATTTTAACAACATTTATTTCACTGAGTTATTGAGATTTAAGGCTAGGTGTTAGTGAAAAATTAAAATAACACGTTCTTAGAATTACTTTTTGAAGTAGAAAATAGAAAAATTAAAATCTGCGAAAATTATGAAATATTGTTGAGGCTTTATTCTGTGAAATACACCCGATGGAAACACGATTTTATAAAGTTGGCTCGATAGAATAAATTCAAAAGTTACATATTTTTGTGTAATTTTATCTTAATTTCCAGATTTTAATATTAAAATAAGTGATTTGATATTATGAGTCATTTAATAAAATGAAGCTCGTAAATAACTCGAGTTATTATAACCGATGGTTTTTTATTTATTACATCTATCAATTTTTTTAAATATAAAACGCGATTATTCGCGCCGCTTCGCTGTTATACCCGTCCCTTACCATTGTACCGTCGAGAGAACGAGAGGGAAGCACTCGAAATACCTCCCCTTAAGGCTAGGTGTTAGTGAAAAATTAAAATAACACGTTCTTAGAATTACTTTTTGAAGTAGTAAATAATAAAATTAAAATCTGCAAAAATTATGAAATATTGTTGAGGCTTTATTCTGTAAAATACACCCGATGGAAACACGATTTTATAAAATTGGCTCGATAGAATAAATTCACAAAGTTACATATTTTTTTTGTCATTTTATCTTCTTTTCCAGGTTTTATTCTTAAAATAAGTGATTTAATATTATGAGCCATTTACCAAAATGAAGCTCCTAAATAACTTGAGTTATTGTAACCGATGGTTTTTTATTTATTACATCTATCAATTTTTTAAAATAATAAACGCGATTATTCGCGCCGCTTCGCTGTTATACCCGTCCCTTACCGTTGTACCGTCGAGAGAACGAGAGGGAAGCGCTCGAAATACCTCCCCTTAAAGTCCACCATAGAAAGTTTAAAATCGCAATAACTCAGTTAAATAAACGTTTTTTAAAAATGTTTCCAACAAACTATTCAGATCCCTGCATTTTACTATAGCATTCAAAGTTTCATTAAAATTGGTTTATTGGTTTTTAAAAATTTCGACTTGGTAGTTTGTATGGGAAACTGATATGCGTAAACCCTCTTAAAACAAGCGTCGGGCGACAGACCGACAGCCAGGCGGCGAAATGTACACTGCGGTTCGAAACTCGGGATATTTAGTAAATATTTTTAATTTAGTAAATCTAGACCGAAGATATAACCACTATGCCCCTTTTTCACCGACGACACTTAAGTGACCCAAAGCAAGATTAGATGCCGGTTCCCGAAGTAAAACTAACAACTGCCAACCCCTGTCAACTAACAGGGGTTGTTTGTAAAAACAAGCATAACTAAATACCCTAAAACCTTTCCACATATTTTTTACGTAACACCGTTTACATTATATCAGAATAATTCATTTATAATCCTCTTAACCTGTTGTCTCTTAAAATATAAAAGGGTCCTAACTTCCTGCAATATGATAAATTACTCAGTACTTAAAAGTACGTGTAATAAAAGTTAAAAATGAAGCTTTTTTTAAATGGAAATTATAGTTACGAGCGACACTGTGAGCACTGTTCAGTATGTCACAGAAGTCATTTATTAAAATAATCTATGTACCTACGGAAGCTTTTGACACTGCAGATACGGCAGCCGCTCAGTTACGATCGTGAAAGCTAAGCAATTTTCGTTCCAAGGAAAGGTGTAAAAAGTTAATTATATCCTCAGTATCGGAAGGTACGTTAAGCCGTTGGTACTAGTTGTTGTAGTAAAAGTAATGGCTTAACAACCCGCACTGAACCAGGGAAATAGGGGGTCATTGCCAAATCTCCTCCTGTCATACCACTACTCGTGTGAACGGGTTAAAACATCGATTTCACAGATCCAGAGGGCTCGAGTTCGATTCCCAGTTAGAGATACATATTTTTCCCAGTTTGGCTTGCCCTGGCTCCACGTGGCTAATTAGCTACCACCATCTTAACTAAGTCAATTAGAGATAAGAGAGCCAGATCTTCAGTAGTGAAAATGCCGTGTAAAACATACTTCCACCTTCGGCCTTATCATCCACACCATCAGGTGACATAAAATGCCAAGCGCGCCGCGGCAGAGAAATAAAAAAAAAATATTAAAACCTCAGTTATAAAACAAATGGTAAGAGAGTGACGATAACACCCAAAGTGCACAATTCAACCCAAATTAGGGATTCTGTAACACCCAATACTTAAGCACATTCATTAAAATAATTGCAGTGTAAAAAGCGGAGAGCTGCCCCCATCCGTAATAATCGCATTATCTCTCCTATCATGTAAGAGATCGCGCCTTTTTGAGCGCGTGAAGCAGACCAATTAAAATAATATTACAAAGGTAATCTCACGTGAGCGGTGGCTGCTTTGTCCGCAAGTAATGCGGCTAGGGCCAGGGTCAAAATTAATTTTGAATTTGTAGGACAACATTTTTTTTTCTATCGATAAGGCCGAAGGTGGAAGCGCTCTTTGCCCGGAATCCTCAACAACTGAGGAACTGGCTATCTTATCACTAAACTTTCGGAGCACAATAATGCTACAAAAATCGTTGTTAGTTGGACAAACGGACCTAACAGCCCTTCCACCAACCAAACTAAGTACACAAAGATGTAGCCCTCGCTGAGAATCGAGAATCAAGAATCAAGATCTGGGTTGGCGACTTAGCTACTAGACCACAGAGGCAGTTAACCCTTAATTACTCGCATGAAGAAAATTACATAACTGCTCGCATGGGGTCACAGGTGACCCCATATTGTAGGAATATTTTTTATTATTTAAGTAATTTATAAGTTAAAAAAACTTGTTTATTATAAAAGTACTTTATTAATCTTATTATATTTAAAAGAAATAAAATGAACTTATTATCTAATTAAACAAAACCAAGCTAATTTAAAATAATTACAAAAATCAACAATTTGTACTTAGATTAAGATTAATGTTTTATATTAAAGCGTTTTATTAACGCTTTTTTTAAGTAAAAATTTTACTTAAGTATATTTAAGCGTTAATAAAACGCTATAATATAAAACATTAATCTATGAACGCAGCTTCATCTTAACCGAATGTTCAAATATTTGTAAAAATATTTCTTTCGGATCTCAGAGGTGAAAACTTCTAAGATTTGATGAAGCAATGTTGACTAAAAACATAAGCATCAAGCACTGACAAATTTCGACGGTTAAAAGCCAGACCTCGGTAGCCAAGTGGTTAAGGCAGCCGCCCGGAATGCGGAAGGTGCGTGGTTCGATTCCGACCTGAGGTGGTCGTCTTTTTTCAGTGTTTAAAATTTTACTTAAGTATATTTATGCGTTAATAAAACGCTATAATATAAAACATTAATCTATCAACGCAGCCTCATCTTAACCGAATGTTCAAATATTTGTAAAGATATTTCTTTCGGATCTCAGAGGTGAAAACTTCTAAGATTTGATGAAGCAATGTTGACTAAAAACATAAGCCTCAAGCACTGACAAATTTCGACGGTTGAAAGCCAGACCTCGGTAGCCAAGTGTTTAAGGCAGCCGCCCGGAATGCGAAAGGTGCGTGGTTCGATTCCCGCCTAAGGTTGTCGTCTTTTTTCAGTGTTTAAAATTTTACTTAGATTAAGATTAAAGTTAAAAATTTTAAATTATTATTAGGAATCACCGAATCACTTTTTTACACTGTTGACAATATATTTGAGAGTAATCATTGCATACAAATTTTGCGCATTTTTACATTTTGTTGGTACTTTCCGATCATTTATTCATGTAACGTAATTACTCGCACGGGGTCACCGCTCAAGAGCGCAGCGACGCGTTCTTCCACTCCCGTGCCTTGGTTGCTACAGGAATACACACTTTGACGCGGGTTATGAAGCTAGCGGGAGCGCGAGGAAATTTGGGCATCGGCAAGTGCTTAATTTTTTAATGCGAAACTGATTTGACTCCATGCGACTAATTAAGGGTTAAAATCTGAATCTAAGTAACATGAGACCGGCTATTTAGCCGCTAGATCACAGAGGCGATTAAAATCTGAATCTAAGTAACGTAAGGAAATAACCTATTATAAGGGTATTCACATTAATAATATCCCTCTGCTCTTCAAAAGCCTCCATCGTGAAAATCAAGTCATCGTTCAATTGATGGGTATTAGTTTTATCATATAGTCGTGTTATGCAATGAAAAGTAAAAGTAGCACTTTGTTCGACCAAGGAATTAAACAAGCACCTTCCTTAAATAAGTCAGAGCAATTTGATACTGCTGTCTTCTCATTAACGTCTAGTTAAACTAAACTAACTCGTGAGCTTATGTCTCACGCACTGTAAGTCTACTGCTGTATAAAATTTGTTTCAAAATTTAATGATCAAGTACTTATCACAACTTTCACAATGGCTATTAGAAAATAAAATTTACCATAAACATCCAAGGTGCAGTTTCAGGAAGACTCAGAGAAACTTTATCATATATTTTCTGTGCAGTCGTACAATTATACCGGAAAATAACCAATGTAGAAAATATATCTGTTTAATATTTAAGACTTAAAACTCATGTCCAAACAGATTTTAATAAATGTTCGATAACTTTGTTCGTTCACATTGTACCCAATACCAATTACGAATGCACACATGTTAATTTCCTTTATTAATTGCTGCTTATTGGCCAGATCTCATTAAATGGGCAAAAACGTGCCATTTCATTCGTGTTTTCTTTTGTTAATTGCTAGTGTTATTGTTGTTTGTACTACTATACATCAATGGAAAGTTAAATTATTGAAAATGTTTCTTTTTGAAACCAGATAAAGAAATGAAACACATAATTCGTACTAAAAACTAAAACGTTTAATACGTGATCAATGCCATCGCATTTTTGTAAAAGTTTAGAAACGTAATTCTATTATTTAGGCTTAGAAAATAATTTTAAACAAATTCACCCAACTTATAAACCACACTTGCCGCGCGGCAGCGGTTCTCTGAGAGATATTTTTTATTTATAAGATATATGTATAAAGGTTTTTAGTTTTTCTAGTTATTTTGTTTTAGTATGTTTTTTTTTCTTTCTGTTAAAGTTGATGTTTGAATGTAAATCCACTTACTACTAAATAGTATTCTCCAATCACGATTTCCTCCATATCTAATGTATCATGGTAACCCTTACCATTCCGATAGTATTAACATTTAATTATCACCCTTATCTCATCCGTGTAAAGCACATTATGTTACAAGTGTCCAGCTCCTTGAATCCGTGCGCATTATCATGAAATATGGGAGGTTCTAATGCGTTGTTCAGAGATTCATTGAAACGCTGTTACCAACGTCACGGCGTTAATTATGTCAAGTCACTTTAATTTGTAATTTGCTCCAATTTCATTTGTAATTTTCACGAGCTGTACAATTATCGTTCTAGAATGGTGAGTGAGTATAAACATCAGTGCTTACAACGTGTTTTTAATTATGTAAGAAAGTGTCGTTTTGTTTGTAATATACTCGCATTGATTTATTATTGTAGAATAGAATATAACATTATATAACAATACCTATAAATAACGTAACTATAGCGGTAAAAAAGACTGCACATACATACAATACCATAGAGCGGCGATGGGCTCACCACCTGTCACGCTGAGCACATGTGCAGTCACTATTTGGTAAAAAGTGGACTATGGCAGTGGACTACTTTTGTGGTCCTTATTGCCTAGTCTCTGACTAACCTTTCGGGGATAATAGTCTTGATTAAAATTATATGTATGTATAATATTATTTTTTTAATAGTTATTGGTCACTAATATCTATAATGCAGATGTTTTTATCTTATAAGTAAACAGTCAAATACCTAGAAACCGGCTACCGCTGTTAAAAGTTCGAAAGTAACTATTTGTGAAGTATCAACAGCGTGCAAATTCCTAGGTTGAACAAAATGTGTTTCAGATTTTCTAAGCATAATTTAAGTAGGTACCTTAATCCTTATTTTATGACCAAACCAAATTTAGAAAGCATGGTGATTAAACTAAACTCGTAAATTAATACTTTTAAATTGTAGTGATGACTTTCAATAATGAAGAACTTTACTAAACTTAACTTTACAAACTGTGCAATCTGAAACCTAAATATTATTTTTTTCCTTTAAACACACTGTATAGACCAATAACCTGAAATAAATAAGTTAGGTCGTTTTCACGTGAATGCTTCGTGTATCGATTGACTAACAGAAAAGATTGACAAAATCTACATTAACGCAATTGAAGCAGCGGGCAAAAACGAGTTAATAATAAAATGCAAAATTGTTGAGTGGAATGTGTAAACTACATTTTTAATTGGCTTAATGAATACTGCTGTGATTTCCACCGTGTTATGAATATTACCATTATTCCAATACACGCCAAAAACAAAAAAAAACACGAAGGAGCCAATGGAAAATTTCAACATTTCTAAAAATATTGGACAGCACATGTACACAAAAAGCGGCTTCAGTTCTCTATCCATATTGTTAATTCACAAGCATAACACGAAAAAGTTTCAACGTGTTCATAAAAGTTTCATCCCCTTTATAATGTGTGTATCCAGATTAAACGTGTACAGAAAATATTCAGACCGAAATACTACTACCTGTACAGTTTAATTTACAGCTGCTGTCTATTTCGGTAAAATCGATATAGCATTTGGTTTTTTTACGACTAGGTAAGTTAGCAATCAGGCATACGGCTCGTCTGATGGTAACTGGTTATTTTCCTATTTAAGTAGTTGTTTGCAACATCTGAGGTATCGATCACGCGTTACCGACTCTACAAAACCGCTAATCATGTATATTATATTATTGTTAGGAAATTATAAAACATACATCTTGGTGACGTAAGATAATATAATATTAAATTGTGTTATTTATATCCAAATATTTAATTTAATAATCATAATCATAATCATAATCAATTTATTTGCATAAAAAGTGGTACAGAAGTTGGTACAGATAATTTGATCACACTGTTTACCAGAAGCTGGCATGCAAAATTTCTCTTTTTTATTAAAAGAAAAAAAAAGACAAAACACAAAACTATTATGGAACAAACGACAACAAATGATAATCAGTAAGTCAAACTGATTTAAATTACAACAATTATAATTACAATCATTAATAATTTATTCCAATACGTAAAATAAGTGGGTTACTAAATCCGGGATTGCAATGATTTAAAGAATTCATCTATGGAATAAAAAGAGTTATGTGTTAACCAGTCCCTTAATTTAATTTTAAAAGAATTTAATGGCAATCCTTTGAATTCATCGCACAAACTATTATAAATTTTTATTGCCATGCAGTAGGCATTTCTACTGTACAGAGCAGTCGTTTTAGCAGGTAGAATGAGTTTTTCAGGAAACCTTCTATTAAAATTTTTTCTGTTTAAACAAATGGAACGAAGTTTTAACAAATATGCATATTTCAAAGATGTACACACAAGGTACAGTTAATAATTTGAGTTCCCTAAAAAGAGGCCTACAAGATGTCATAGAATCAACATTGCAGATGGCTCTAACACATTGTTTCTGTGCTATGAGCACCCGATCTGCATGACAAGAATTTCCCCAAAGGAGGATGGCGTAACGTAAAAGAGAGCTGACATAACCGTGATATGCTTGAATGGCTACTTTCTTGTCACTTATCTTTGTTAGTCTCCATAACGCATACGCAAACGAGTTTATCCTATATATATATCCTACACAGTTTCTCAATATGATCGGCCCAGGAACATCGATTGTCTAATACAATGCCTAGAAACATAATATTGAGAGATTCCTTGATAGCCTGATTTTCAAACAATACATTCAAATTGTGTTTTTTACCGTTTTTATTAATGAATTGAATATATGTTGTTTTATTTAAATTTACATTCAAATTATTGTTATTCATCCATTTTATTATTTCATAAATTGTATTATTTATTTCAGCATTATATGTTTGTGTGTCGTTGCATGGTATAACAACAGACACGTCATCAGCAAAAAGTACGCATTCATATTTCGTAACATCCGGGAGATCATTTATGTAGAGCAGAAACAGTAAAGGGCCCAAGACGCTTCCCTGAGGTACACCAACGGCGGTCAATTTCGTGGATGACCTGTATGTGCTCAATTCCATGTCAGAATTAATTTTTGTTATTTCTACATATTGTGTTCTATCACTAAGATAGCTATTCAGCCATTCATTTGCTATGCCTCTTATCCCATAAAGATCACATTTGTGAAGTAGTATATTATGTAATACAAAACCACAGGCCTTGCTCATGTCAAAAAAGATGGATGTAACAGATTTACGTTTATCCATATGAGAAAGCACCTTATCTACTAGTGAAAAAGCAGCCAAGGACGTCGATTTACCCTTCTGAAATCCGTTCTGCTCGGCTTTTATAATAATAAATTTTTCTACAAAAGTTCTAAGACGAAATTGCATTGCTTTTTCAAATATTTTTGATAATATAGGTAAAAGAGATATCGGTCTGTAGTTGTCTACATTATCTCTACTTCCTTTTTTATGTAGTGGCTTTACAATAGATGTCTTTAACGGCTCCGGAAATACCCCAGTAGTAAATGACAGATTTATTAAAAAGCTCAGAACAGATGCAATTTCAAATTTGCACGATTTTAATATTTTAGTTTCTATTTCATCACAACCTGTTGCGTTGGTAGGTTTTAGTGAATTTATTATTTTAACTACTTCACATTCATCAGTCGGAGACAGAAAAAGACTAGTTTGACTTGATTTTATGAGTATAGTGTCTGGCTTGCAACTTTGTGAATTATTTATATTTCTCATATTAATATAATAATTATTGAATGTTTCTGCTATGTCAATTGGATTATTTATTATTGCATTATTTATTTTTAATATGTCAATATTCCTATCAAGAACATTTTGTGTTTTGTTTTTTATTACATGCCATGTAGCTTTACTTTTTGAGCCTGATTTACACACCGTTTCAAAAGTTTGCTGTACTTTTGGTATTTCAGTTTAGTGTTAGTATTAGGGTTCTTATAATAACTAAAACGGAGACGTCTCTTAGTGGTAATCGATTTTTTTAATCCATTTGTAAACCAGTTGATGGATTTAGTTTGTGGTTTAACTTTGATTTTGTTAACGGGAAAGCATAAATAGTAAAAAAGCTTAAATATATCATAGAAATTATGAAATGCGATCGACATACCAGTTTCTTCATACACATCCGACCATGATATACTTTTCAGATCCTCGCGGAATTTATACACATTTTCCGAGCTGTAATCTCTTTTTTTAAGGTACCATAATTTGAGCGGCTTTGTTTTATCCGATATAGCAAAAGAAATTGACTGCCCTGTATCATGATCAGATAAGCCAATAAGCCAAGACTGTGTGTATGACCTTTCGCTTCGAATATATTGCTAAGTATTTGATCTAGACATGAGTTTTTGCGAGTGGGAGTT
Organism: Scoparia ambigualis; assembly: GCA_963921215.1. Lineage (NCBI taxonomy): Eukaryota > Metazoa > Arthropoda > Insecta > Lepidoptera > Crambidae > Scoparia > Scoparia ambigualis. The sequence continues at coordinate 22,513,303 of OY992521.1, read as the reverse complement.
GATATATGTAATTTTAAGTTGTTATTTTCCGCGATCTTTTTTAATTCACGGGTATCATTCGTTTTCTTTAGAATGTCTATATTTAGATCTCCTGCTATAATAATTTTATGTTTCGTTTTGTGCTTTAGTCTTTTCATAAGTTGTTCAAACTTCTGAAAAAATATTGCTATATTTGACGTTGGTGTTCTGTAGACACAAACTTATAATACATCTCATTGAATCGATTTCTATGCCACAGCACTCAAAAGTTAAATTCTCAGAAAATTGCTTAAGAAAAGTTAATTCTTTTGTTTGTACGACGTTAGTACGCAATATACATACTCCGCCTCTTTTTTGGTGGGCTCTCGAGTACGATGCTGCTAGTTGATATCCTGCAATGTTTATATTTCCTTCACTACCTGCTTTTACAAACGTCTCACTGAAACACAGTACACCAAAATGCCTACCACTGCTTTTTAATTCCTCTAATGTAAGTTCAATTAGTTCTTTTTTACCGAGTATAACTGCAATGTTCTGATGAAAAACGGAAAAGTCAATCGAGTCACTTGTCACGAAAAAGTTATTGTCACTTAGTGGAGGTTCGGTGACATTTCTAAAATAATTTGTGATCGTAGTTTGAACTAATCTCTTGTCTAAATTTAAGTATGCCTTATTTTTAACTGTGTTAATTTGTTGAAAATAATAGGGAATAGTGCCTTTTCTAATTTGTTTTTTTTTACTGGTATGAATGAAAGGATGCCCATTTTTAATTTTCTTTCCCAGTTTGTTGTAACCCAAATATTTATAATTGTTTAATGTATTGAATTGTGGTTTAATTTATGCGATTAATTATTATTTTAAATAGGTAATTCAAGCACCTAAGTAATGGTGATATGATTAATTTAATTATTGCTGTAATATTGCATGCTATGTGACAGTAAAATATGTAGAACTTTATAAGTATATATTTTTTTAAATTTTACTCGTCATAGTGATTGCATCCTGCATGATGGTAAGCAGCCGATGCAGTCCAAAATAAAAAGAGCACTCCCCATCGTGGAATAAGCTATTACTAAAAACACCACTTTGTACCATATTTTTGCAATAAATGATTTATGATGACAGTCGTTTGTACTCATCAACCAACATTTTGCCAGCGGGAGACAATGTCAAATGTTACGACTTTCATTTAAAATTTTCTTTTCGAATAGTAAATATATCCGAAAATACACACATCAAAAGTGTCTAAGGATCAACATATATTTTTGCAATAACTTTTCTCCTGATTGATATTAATTAAAATTTTCTTTAAGGATTCATCAAATAAAGTGTTTTCGTTTGTCTAAAGTAACGATAAACCAAGTCACCTTTGCATTAATAAAGAAATTTGCCATTTTCCTAATAAAGGGATTTTTGACATTTGAACCACTAACATTAAAGTTCGAAAAAAATACTGAAATAACAGTTTTCTTTAAAATTTTATTGGGTAACTTAAACAATTAATAATCCGTGTTTCTACCGCGAACACTAACAACACAAGAACATCGGTTTGGCATACTCAAAATGAGTTCATCCAAATCACGCTGTGGAATGGCCGCCCATGTTCGTTGCAACAACAAAAAAAGGTCTTCTTGCGACTGGATACCCTCCATATTCGGCAGAGCTCTTCTCTGTAGCATATCCCATGCATGCTCAATCGGGTTCAAGTCTGGCGACTGAGCAGGCCAGGGCATGACATTGATGTTAGCTGCGGCGAGAGTCTGTCTTACAACTCTTGCGGTGTGCGGTCGTGCATTATCATGCATTAACTGAAATAAGGGACCGATTTGCACTTGTAGAGGAACGATGACGTCTGATACAATCGTCTCAGCATAAATTTGAGCGTTGAGGTTGCCTCTGATCCAAATCAACTCAGTTCTTCCGCCGATCCAAATACCCGCCCATACCATGATGGTTCCACCACTATAAGGATGGACTTCCTGGCAGGATTTTAATCGCTGTTGGCGTCCAGGGGTTCTCCAGTGTCGTATACGTCTTGTATCCGGTCTCATACCAAAACGAGACTCATCAGAAAAGCACACGAAACGCCATTGTTCTTCTGCCCAATTTCTGTGTTCAAGAGCCCATTGATATCGAATCCTACGATTGTGCATTGCTTTAGGTGGTACCCTTAGCGGTCTTCGGGAATGAAGGTTCACTTCATGCAAGCGGTTTCTGACTGTTTGGTCGCTAATTAAGTTCCCTGAAGAGTGATGAAGCCTCACGGCTAACATCATGGCGGTTATTGTTGGAGCTCTTCGAGTTGTGATTTGAATGTATCGGTCTTGTCTCCGTGTGGTGCAGCGATACCGTCCTCCATGGCGCTCAGCCACGGTACCAGTGCTTCGGTAACGTGTCCAAAGTCGACTGATAACACTCTGACTTGTATTCAGAGCTAAAGCCACAGTACGTTGCCGGGAACCAGCTTCTATCATTCCCACGGCTCTGAGCATTTCTTCTTCAGTTTTAATCAGTAGTAGGGAAACAGTAGCACTAATAATGTCTTCAATGCGTTATATGTTTTTATAGGGAAAATATTGACAGCTGATTTTCATCTTTTACTAGAAATTGATTGAAAGTTCCTGTTTCAAATTATGAAATGCACCAAAAAGGATCCATATAAATTTATAAAATCATAAATTTATTACAAAGCCACATCTCAATCTCAAGAAATCCGCATAAAAATGCTTGATCCCTAGACACTTTTGATGTGTGTATAATTTCTGTTTGTAATTAAGCCGGATAAGACTACGGATTTTGTTAATAGACTGTCCAGTTATGATGATAATATGGAAATAATATGAATATAATATAAGCAGAAAACGTTGTAAAAGCCTTCGACAAAATATACTTAGTACATTCAGTTAAAATAAAGTGTAGACGGTGTATCATGTAAAAAACATGATATCGGCTATTTAACTTTAATTGACTCCGGCACCATACGGGGGAGTCTTGGTGGAGATCCTTGGTCCATCCATCTATCCGACAGTGCACGTCCTTCGGTTGATTTTTTTTAAACCTACGGACGCGAGTAACTTTAACCCCTAATTGATGATGATGATGTCTTATACTTGCAATCTTATCTTATTTATCTTATCTTATGAATGTGTTTGCAACTTTCTTTTACCCCTTGAGGATCGTAAAACCAGACAATTAAAAATCAATTGTTTCGCGACCGCCGGCGGTCTTATGATCCTTGACCTATTACACTTGATTATTATTTCATAGAGAGTTGTTGTTAGAGAGAGATAGAGAGAGAGAAACATTTATTGACACACAAAACAATACGATAATAACATAATTTAAAATAAAAAACAAAGGTCAATCAGGTCCGAGCCTCAGCTTGTGTTGTTGCGAACGGGACGTGTCACAACAACGCTGGTATTCTGGCGGGGCCTGTCGGTGCACGGTGCACGAACAACATACAGACACACACATTTACATGACACGCGTACACATTACATAAAATTAACCATACAATGTACGAGTACAATAACGGACAACACTACAAGAAAAAAAAAAGAAAAACAAACATTGTCAGAATGTTCTCGGCTCCTTATTAACTAAAGGGTGAAAACAAAAAGTAAAAAACCACAACCGACAACTGTCAATGTCATTGTCATGTTGAGTTTTAATACAAATCTACTTAATCTATCTTTGACCTTTGTTACAATTTTAAGCAGACGCATCTCTAATAAGTCTGTGAAGCAGAGACAAATATGTTGTTAATAGAACGTGTTGTACAAATTATCTACGTTATTATGTTATTAATAAATATTATAGAATACAGCATCAAGACTTCTTGGTGTAAAGTGAGGAGAATTATTTGCACTTTTGTTATAGTCACTTTTTTCTTTGTTGACCGTGTCGTGTAGCGGTGAAAGAAACTACTAACCCCCCCCCCCCCTCCCTTGGGTGTCGTAAAAGGCGTACGGACTAAAGACTGCACATACATCCAACAGCATAGAGCAACGATGGGCTCACCAGCTCACCACGCTAAACACATGTGCAGTTGTGACTTGGAAAAACGTGGACTATGGCAGTGGACTGCTTCTGCTATCCTCGTTGCGTAGTCTCTGACTAACCCTTTGGGGATAATAGGGGTGAATCTATCTATATAATGTATGTATGTATGTTTTTTTTTTTTGTGTAATGATTTTCTATTTTGGTGCTTTTAACTGTTAAGAAGAAGAACTTTAGATAAAGCAAAACCGTAAAAAGAGGGAAGGGGAGGGTGAAGGGGTGAGAGAGGGAGGGGATAACCTAAGGGAGGGGGAGCTAAAGTGCGGAAATGCATTGTTTTCAGGATATTTTTATTTTGAGGTTATGTTAGGTTATTTATTTAGGTTATTTTTAGGAAAAAAAAATATTCTACCAAGTTATCATTCATCTCCGTCCCCCACCCAAGATATTTTTGAATGAAGCTAGTTTTCTGTTATCTAATAAAAAAAATTACCTTGAAATTCAAGACAATCGCTACGTTGTGCTTCGCGATTGTCTTAAATTTCTAACCTATCACGTGATCTACAGGATTATGGCTGCTAGTTGCCTATAACTAAATGTTTTAATATTTTACGACAAACAACATGTCGATTTTCCTTCAATTCTTGACTACTTTGCAATTTTCATTAAATTCTATAATAAAAACTATGCATCTCCGCGCCGTGAAATTTTAGTAAATTATACTTCTTTAGCAAAGCTATCCTATAAAAAAATGTGGTGCTAATATCAGTGTTGACTAATCCAAATCTAAGCCCATGCAGCTTAGGTTCGCTATCCAATAATTATAATAATCGAAAACAATTATTCCATTTATATACTTTTGATGATAGGACAGACAAAAGGGTAAAAGGGTTAAAATTTAAATCTTCAACATAAAATTGCATTAAAAAACTCAATCAAAATGAACGATCAGCCATTAACAACGTTATCTTGTTAATTACGTCTAAAACTTTAATAGAATCAATCAATACTTTTGTAACAAAGCTCGCAGTGATGGATTGTTATTGAAAAGATGAAACAAAATTTATGTTTATCTTCTACGTCGCGAATTAATTGAATTCTTGTAAAGCCGCAATACAATTATGGGGCCCTTTAAATCTTTTATATGACTTCGGAGTCGCTTCGCCAAAAGTAAAAAGTTAGAGTAAACAACTTTTTAATTAGTTACAGTTGACAGTAATTGATCTTTTGTGACCGGGTCGCTCAGAGTTTTTGCGTTTCTCATCTGTGTGCTTTGGTACGCGCTCATTATCTACGAGTGTTGTTGTTAAGATGAATAAGGTTTTATTTCGTTGTAAAATCTTATCATTTTATATTTGTTTTTCTGGACACCCTTGGTCTACTGGCAAAGAATGCCTCAGGTAATTAAGTCCGCCTTTTGCTGTAATTTTGCAATAAAGCAAAAACGAATAAATAAATAATTACCAGTTACGTTGCATTCGTGGTCTTACGAGCTGATAATGGAAGTGCATTTCACCAGAAAGCCAAATGTAAGTTCCAATGGCAACGGACTTGAACTACCAACCAAACCAAAGGCGTTGGGAACTGGAACCTAGACCTGTGGGTTTCGAGCCCGTTGGGCTATCTACGAGACTGTTATTTATGGTATCAATCTACAGATTTAAAAAAAAACCTGATTATCTTAGTTGTGTTCGTCGTTCCAGTCAAGAGTGGAAGACAAGGAAACCAATATTTAAAATTACTCAAAAGATTCAAAAAAGTTAAAGATAAAAATTTGTCGAAAAACTTTAAAAGGCGAATTTGTAAATGTGCAGATTCTCATAGTAGATGTTAATTTGTTCAAATAACAGTGTTGCAACTCGAAATCTTCTCAATAACAGCTACATACTACGATTTTATCAATGCAAAATACTGCCCAATAGGTAGCGATTGTGTTATTGTAGCTAACACAAATTGTGTTGTGTCCAAGCCACAAAGCAAGATTTTACTTTACAAAATTAATACGAGCACGTTGATAGCCATCGCAATAGGAACGGCCAGCGGCGCGCAGAATCCAATAAACGGGTGCAAGTGACAACTGGAAAATACTAGATACTCGAACGGACTAGACTGGAACGCTGGCCAATACAAAGAACTGTATAAGAAGTATGTAATCTTGCCTACAGCAATAAAGACACGCTGGCTGTCAGAGCTCCGAACGAGAAGGTTATCGCGACTTTTAAAGGATTTATAGTTAGTACATTGGTCCTTCGAGACGGATACTGATTACCACATTTACTGTTAATAAAATATATATAACTGTAAATAATAAAAAATAAAAATAATAAAATATAACTGTAAATTTTATTAACTGTCTGCGTACGAGACAAACCGCATTGGGCCAGCGTGGTGGGTTATGGGCCAATCTCCCCACGTGCGGTTGTGCACGTGGGAGGCCTGTGCGTATTAGTGGGACGTTTATAGGCTCTATATGATGATGTACGCGACATCTGTTGGCTGGAACTGTTAAACAACTTTAAATTTAGGCTTCACTGCTGATGTAGGAAGAGCAGACATTGAGAAGAGCGTGCGATGACCGTTTATAACCCCCGACGAAATAGAGGGCTGTTATAAGTTCAAAGCCTGTCTGTCCGTCTGTCAATCATTATCACTGAGGAACTGAAGCTTTAAAATGAATGAACCGATATCAATGCTGTTCTTAAAGTCTTTGATTGAAAGCCAGCCGAGAGATGAGTTTTAGCTACCACAGAATAAAAGTAGTTTTCAAGGTAATAGGCAGTTATATAGTTAAATGATATTGTTTCGAAATTACTCGTCTATGGATCTCGTGCTACACTAAAGTTTGAAACATGCAGTTTTGGAGACATCTTTTTCCAGATATAACGCCAGATGGTGACTACGCAAAAGCCGGTTAAAATGTATTTTTATTTAAAGTGCCACGCCTTGGGAGCCGATTGCCGAAGTGCTTGGCCCGATATCCGGAGGTGGTGTTGATGGTGACGTCAAAAGCTGGTTAAAATGTATTTTTATTTTCAGTGCCACGCCTTGGTATCCGATTGACATAGTGCTCGGTCCGATATCCAGAGGTGTTGGATTGAATGCCCAGGCCGGGCAAAGTGTGTTTCTGATTTTTTAGTGCATAGTAAAAATTGGTGATCACTAACCTGCATTTAGCGAGCGTAGAAGGAAAAACCAAATTAAATATGTAATATAGCTATAATTAAGTAATTGATAGATGAAAGAAAATGTACTAAAAAATAAGAAGTAAATGTAAGAAGTAAAATAAATAAGAATTCTATTAAATTAAAGAACAAAATGTAATAGAATAAGAATCATATTGTATATGGTTCAGTCGCAAAGTCGCATTGGGGTGCATTATGCGAAAGGTACACTTTCGCATAATGCACCCCAATATAAAAAACCATGTAAATAGTAAATTAAACGCGAGTTAATCCGTTAAAAAGTGTTTCACTTAAATGTGTAGTGCTCGCTTAAACCTCAGAAAACAAGCATTTTTATTTTTATATACTTACCTATTTATTGACTTATTATTTAAATAGAATTATTTTTTAAATAGTTTTTGATGTACAGATAGATGAGCTCAATTATTTAGTTCGACTTTGTAGCCTTTGTAATATTTTAAATTATTATTTGACTATAAATACAAATTTTAATATCAATCACAACTTTTGCCTTTTCATTACCACACACACACGCACACGCACACTACACTGTAAAAAGGTTAATGTAGAAAAAAGGTACAAAAAGGCAGTTTATTACTTTGTAATAATTTAGAAATAAAACAAAAAAACCAGCCAGCGCCTTAGCATGGTATAAACTCTACAGTACCTAAGTAATTATTATAAATTGCTTGGAATTAAAGATCTAATAGCATTATTAAAACAGTTCAGAGTATTTTTTTAACTGTTTCACTCCTGGGTAAAGAATTCCATATAAGAGACCGCACACTGGCGTCTTTCGACGTCGGCGTCGAGCCGGCTTACACGCGGCGTCAGTGCAGAGCTCGCGCCGCATAGACGCCGGCATGACGCTGACGCTCGAAAGACGCCAGTGTGGGGAGTCTCATATTGGCTATTTGACAGTTGTAACAATAACATTTGAAATATGTCAAAATGTCGGAAATGGTAGTTTATGATTTAACGTTAATTATCCAATAGTTTTTTTTTATTAAGTTAATTTGTAAATATTATATTTTACAAAATAAATTTTCGATTTCTTATCTATGGATTACAAGACCCGAAACACGGGTGGCCATGATTGAGCTTCGTGTGACGTCACATTTCACAAAATATACAAAAACTATCTGTCAGGTTTCAAGATAAATTTCTATATTTATTGAAATGTGACGTCACAGAATCTCCCGAATCTGGAGGAATGTAGAGTTTATACCATGAGGGCGCTGACTGGTTTTACTTTGTAATAATTGAGAAATAATACAAAAAACCAGCCAGCACCCTAACATGGTATAAACTCTACAGTACCTACTTATTAAGACTTTAAGGGTGGATTCGACCAAACTGGAATAAGGTCTTATACCTAGATTAAACGCCGAATTTGCATAGACTAATCTCGGAGTAAGTCTTATTCCAGCTTGGTCGAATCCACCCTAAGACATTTAATAATTTACAGAGTATATCTTGTAGTTACATAATGCTTTTCTACAAAAAGTTTTACTTGTAATTTGTAACAGCTGTTTTTAAATAAAAGTATTTGATATTGTAATTGTTTCAACGTTTCATTGTCTTCAAATATATTTAAGCGTTATTAAAGCGAAAAACAGCAAATATTGCGACAATATTTTTATAATAACGAAAAAGCATTTAATGAGTTGTCTGACATTTCACCATGTTGTAGCTGTAACTACACTATGCCGGCACTTTGTACTTTAGTGTTTTCTAGGTGTTAAGGCTAATGGAACTGTAAATTGTGTTGTCCAATTCACGCTGTGCCATCGAAGCGCGAAACTTAGTGCATATGAAGGGAGACCTTACTACTTAATCATAATAAGGATTAATATTGTATTTTAATATATATTTTGATTTATGTTACTGAATAAATTATCCGGCAGTTAAATCGACTAGGCGCTTTTGCGGGTCTTTAATTTTGTTGTTCATGTTTGTAGGTAATAACATTATTATTGTCTTTAATTTTTTTGGTATTGTATGCACGTAATAACAAAAAAGTTGTCTTGAATTTTGTTGTTATTATACTTATGTAAGAAAAAAATAAATAATATATACATATAATCACGACTATTATCCCCGAAGGGTTAGTCAGAGACTAGGCAATGAGGACAGCAAAAGCAGTCCTCTACCATAGTCCAATTATCACCAAATAGCGACTGCACATGTGCTCAGCGTGAAAGGTGGTGAGCCCATCGCCGCTCTATGTTGCTGGATATAATATGTGCAGTATTTAGTCCGTTAGTCACCTTTTACGACACCCAAGGGAAGAGAGGGGGTGGTAGTATTCCTTCACCGCTACGCGACATGATCATAAATAAATAAAATGATAAAACAATAGTCACAGGGAATACCCTGTGACTATTGTATTATTTATTATTTTATTATTAATACATAACATAATTTAATAAAATTATGTTATGTATTGTATAAACGTCCCACACGTGTCCAGTTTTTCATATCTAGTTGGTGAATATTCCCCGAATTGTCAATAACTTTAACACTTTACGTCAAATATAAACGTATTAAGTACTCGAATGGTACGTACGTCATTATTTAATAAATATAAACGTGAATTTAATTCAGTAAAAAGCGAAGATGAAACTGTTGTGTCTCTCGGGACTAAGACGTACAAAGAAAAAAGGTAAACTTTGTCATAGTAGAGGTACAATTATAGTAAATAATTTTTAAAGATATGTGCATTCTTTATTGTGTGTGTTGTCACGACATATTAATAATATGTTGTGTACGTTGAGCTTTTCTATCTTATATCATACAATTCTGATTGTAGGATATATTATGCTCATAAATCATAATCCGTAAACTGAACGTGCAGTGAACATGACTATTAACTTTATTGTTATTTAATCTTATTAAAATGCATATAAGGACATATCCTTATATGACATATCAAAAAATATTATTACACACATCACATAAAATAATTTCATGCAGTAAGCAAGCATGTAAGTAAGAAAATAAATGAAAGTACACAATAATTAACGTAAACAAACATGCAAAGAAGCAGAAGTAGAATCCTTAATTATTAATAATCATGGGCTCATGCCAATAATAATTATTATAATGTACGCGCCAGATACGAAAATGGGCTCTTAATGATGAGGGTTGTGTTACTATTGTAATTTGACTGGGCCACGGTGAACGTTACTAAAAGTAATCCATTATCTCGCAGTTTGTTTTGGCCAGATACATCGTTACGGTGTGATTCAGAGAGCAATGAAAGGAAAAATCTAGAGAGTAAATAGCATTTCACTAGGAAATATAATACGAAAATATGAATGCTTTCATTTTATAACCCGGTAAGGAGCTGCGATCATAATAATATACATGTGATGGAAGAAGAGGGTGCTAATTTGCTTCGCAAATACGAAGCACTTGGTGAGAGCTATGTATTTGTGCCGTTTGGGGTTGAGACGCTGGGGCCGTGGGGGCCAGAAGCTAGGCGTTTCGTCAAAGATCTGTCAAAGCGTCTTTTCGAGGTCTCTGGCGACCGAAGGACTGGCAGTTACTTTGCCCAACGTATCAGTTTAGCTATACAAAAGGGCAACGCTGCCAGCCTTTTGGGGACTCTGCCGCGCGGCAGCGGGACCCATAAAGATATTTTTTATTTATAAGATATTTTTAGGTTTTTAGTTTTTAAGTTATTTAGTTTTACTGTTTAATACTTTATTATTATTGTTTCGTGTTTGTGTAAATATATATATTTACATATTAATTATATCAAATAAACAAGTGAAAGAAAGAAGAGGAATATTTTTTTATCTACCTATAATATTGTATAGGTACAGGTGGAAAGATCGAATGCCACATGGATGGCAACTACCATAAATATTTGAAATAGCACATTCTGTATAAAGGAGACTTTTCTTTATTTATAAAAACAATAAATTCAGCATTTATGGATTTTCTTGTCTTAGGCGGGACTCGAACTAGTCAAATGCGACAAAAAATAACATGCCTTACTTTATGATGCAGATCGAAAGGGGTCCTGATAAGGTTCATTTTTCTCTAAATAACAAACACAATCAAAATGACGGAAGGCCAAGAAAACTTACAATTACCCTTCGATCAACAATACCAACAAGATAACGCGTCACGTACGAAATATACTGCAATTATTATGAATTTTTGAATTATTTTGAGGAATTGACTTTTCGTAGCTCTTGTGGTGAATATTAGTAATATTTAATAAAAATTCACTGCGAAGAGTTCCGAATGGTCAATTCCTCAATAGAATAAAAGACAACCCTGGTTCTCATACAAACTGGGGCCTGCATGTTATGGGCTAGAAATTAGTCTCAAATTAAAACATATGAAAAGGTTACATTTGCCCAATTTCCACATCAGCCAGCTTTGGCCAAATGGGTCAAAATCGTGTATTAAATGTAAGGTCTAAGTTGTCCAGTAGTTAGCGCAATGGTCATTATGAGTTGCAGGGTACAGTATCCAGTGTTCAAGCAGACGGTCAGCCAGGAAACAATCAAAATCGAAGTCAGGTATTTGAGCCGAGCACAATTATATCGTATGTTGTAAATGAGTGCTCTTTTCTGTTTTCCTGGATTTTGTTTTACAACTAATTGTGCTGAATTTGGCGTCAGTAAGACATAGACAAATAGACATTTAACAATATGGCTGCGTCCCACAATCGATATTGATCAAACCTAATCGATGGTTTATCTTTTTATTAATCAATTTTATTAATATATTTCTAACTGCTGATGAAGTAAGAAAAAGTGGATAATTATTAAGATATTTATGTCGAATCATGTTGCATTTCGTTTAATCTCTTCGTATCGATTTCTGCTAATCGATAAACTAAATACATAATTACCAAATCAACATCTGTTGGCCACTGCCAACGATGCTGCTAATAACAGAGGTTAATCAGGTAACATATACGATTTTCTTGGTATATGATTTATTTTGTAGGTGAACCACATTCAGGTCCAGTAGGCTTACTCTTGAAACACAATAGCATTAGTCAATTTCCAATCACAAATCTAAAAAAAATGTCAAATGGCACTTTTGTGAGCGACAATAGCGCCACATTGGAATAAATTCCGTGGAAATTGATTGAACAAATTATCATCGAGATGGCGTTCCGGAATTATCTTTAATTATCTCAATATCGATACATATTAATCGCATTGGAATTGTATTGAGATTGAGTTTGCGTTCAAGAGTAACCCCCCAGAACCGGGCTTCTCCTTTAAGTATGCGAGAAAACGGAGCTCATTTTGAACAACTCATTTGATTAGTTGGCAAGGTTTATTATATGAATGCTGTTTTCTTTTGTGTGTTTTTATTATTTCTCACAGTATTTATTTAGTTCATGGTACTTATGTGTTGTAAACGATCAAATTATGAAAGACCCTTTCGATCTCCATCATAAAATACGACATGCTATTTTTACCACATTTGATCGGTTTGATTCCCGGTTACGACAGACGATTTTTCAAAAAACCATAATTGCAGTATTTATTATTCTGTAAAATAAAAGTAAGTCTCCTATTGCGTACAATTTGCTATTTCCAATAATTAAAGTAGTTGCGGTGCATTTCAAGTGACGGGTAAAAACAAAATTAAAAGGTATTTGTTAGTTTTCATGGTCTTCCGTTATTTTGATTGTGCTTGTTATTTAGAGAAAAATGAACCTTGTCAGTAACCCTTTCGATCTGCATCATAAAACACGGCATGTTAATTTTTGTCGATTCGTCTAGTATTTGGAGTCCCGCCTAAGACAAGCGATTTTTCAAAAATACATAAATGCAGAATTCATTGTTTTTATAAGTAAAGGAAAGTCTCCTTTACACAGAATGAGCCATTAATATTATATAAGGTAGTTGCCATCCATGTGGCATTCGATTTTTCCACACTAAGGTATATTGTGGCCATGTTCTTTCGTAGCAAAATATTACAGGTCCTTTTATCTCTGCATGTGTATAGGTAAATGAGTTTAAGATTTTGGTTTATGAAATTATGTTTTTGAATGAAATTTAAAACAAATTTTAACATACTTTGTTTTCGCATGGCTACGGTGACCGCTTTCTCTAAAAGGGTCTTGAATTACTAATCTGATTCTGTACTAATGTCACTCTTAATTTTAATTGAGTCTCGTGTATGCCTGCGTAAGCGGAGCTTAGAGTATTAAGATTTTAATTTGTTGGTCCTAGCTTTGGGTTTAATTAATATTTTAGGGATTCCCAGCTGGATTACGCCGTCTACGTAACAGCGGAATTCTTTATAAAGATCTTCGAATGAAATCTAGGAAAGAATATTCAAGGATGATGAAATTTTTGAAACGGGTCGTAAAAATATTCGTTGGCTTAAATTTTTTAATACTTTTACCTTGTACATTTTGTACACTTCGTTGCTAGGTACGGGTACAAATGAGAACATACTTGTACGTGAGGATTCTTGCATGTCGAGTTAAGGTTTTCGTATAAAAATCAAAAGTTGCAGCTAAATATTTTCTGCGTAAAATGAAACGGATTCAGACGCTTCTGAAGCAGTTCAAATTGTAAAAACAAAATTTAAAAATATGTTTTAAGTTAAATTACATATACAATTAACTGAAACCGAAAAAATAAATGTAAATGTTACCCCATATTATCGCCATCAACACCACACCAACATTGTTATTAGTTTTTTCGTAAATCTAGTAGTATAGTCTTGCTAACCGTGTTGCGAAGCGATGAAAAAATACTACCACCCCCTCTCATCCCTTGGGTGTCGTAAGGGGCGACTAAAAGACTAAAGACTGCACACACATCCAACAGCATAGAGCGGCAGTGGGCTCACCACCTGTCCCGCTGAGCACATGTGCAGTCTCTATTTGGTGAATAGTAGACTATGGAAGAGGACTGGTTTTGCTGTCCTCATTGCCTAGTCTCTGACTAACCCTTCGGAGATAATAGTCGTGACTATATGTCTTGCTCAATTGTCGCGATGTTCGTAACAACGGTATAGTCTGCTCCAAAAAAATGTTAATTGCCTTCCTCTCTCAAAATACAGCCTTGTTTATAACTATGCACTTGAAACGTTTTCGCTTCGCCGACTAGCTGAGTACCGCGTCCACTTCATTTTTGGTAGCGACAGAACTTCGCAACGAGTGGGTACAATTTAAAGTTACTTGTTTTTAGGGTGCATTCAATTTAGTAGAGAATCTGAAAGTTTTATCTCTTATTAACTGATGAGTGCCTGTTACTGGTTGTATGAAAGGTAGAAAGATTGACATATGAGGGTTGAAGTGTGAAAATGGAATTCTGACGTGAGTTTTATAATTGGATACCACTATTTGAAGTATAATATCAATCGTCTTTTAACAGATGTAAGAAAATCGGTCTTACCGCTCTTTTTTGTACTTGCTGTATTAAACAAAAGAGAACTGAAAGGAATAGGGGACAGCTTGCCTAGAAGAGGGACCTATTATGTTAAATAAAAAGAAAATTATAAAAGTCACTATCCGTATAATATACAACAGTGAAAATTTCAATTAGCGTAAGACACATAATACAACTTTTCAGGAAAAGCGGAAGAAAAATATTTTTAATTGCATTACATTCATAACGAATAGGCACGTCGAACAGCCAACAATGTCATTAAATTTTTAACTAGCATAACAAAATAGCCTTTGTGAAAAACTCTATAAGGCCGGCACTAATTATTGCCGCGGCCCGAGCGTCTTACAATAAAAATAGAACTTTTGTAATGACGCCCCCCCCCCCTCCTGAATATTCATGAGGGCTCCTGCACTACCCCTTTCATACTAATATTATTTGCATAATACCCAAACGACTGAGGCGCTCCGGAGAAGTTATAGTTCGATCTTAAACTCTGTACCTATTAAGTTTTTATTGTTGATTTGTTCATTGACGGTCGTTCATTCTGTGTAAGGTGGTTTTTTCTGTTTCATTGACGGTTTTCGTAATTGAGCAAACGTACATAAATGTTTTGAGATGAGACCAGGCATACGCTTCGCTTCATGGTAAGTCGTTACCGTAGTGTATAAAAGTTTGCACAGCCGTATGGTATTTGCAGCTCAACCAACCAACTACCAACCCTTCTCTTCCCTTGGGTATCCTAAAAGGCGACTATCTACTTAAAGACTACAGATATATCCAACAGCATAGAGCGGCGGTGGGCTCATCACCTATCACGCAGAGCACATGCAGTCGTAATTTGGTGAAAAGTGGACTACTTCTGCGGGCATCTTTGCGTAGTCGCTGACTAACGCTTTAGGGATAATAGTCGTAAATCTAGGTATGTATGTTTAAACATACATTTTAAGATGACAACCAGGCATACGGTCTACTTGATAATAAACCAGTAGTCTAATTCACGTAACATTCAACGACATGCAAGCGATTTGATCGCTGAAGTCATGTTTCGTTTTAACGTATCAATCGCACGTTTTTTTTCAAGTCGGTTTTGTATAAGCGTATTCACGTGCATTAATCGAAGCTCAATCGTGGCCTCCGCGCTATTCACCTATTTTGACTTAGCGTAAATTTTTAGATTTATTGCAGAAACTAATGTAGAAGCATTCTAACTTTGTTAAAAAAACATAATTCTACAAAACAACACTTCTGCTTGTTTTCGATAACAAAAAGTAGAATTGTAATGGCAACATTAAGTTTAAATCGAGTAATCGTTTTATCGAAATGACAGGTTAAATGGAATTACTTACTGATATCTGAGGAATTATGACTGTTTATGGCTAATTATGGCTACGCTGCGCTTCGCGATTGTCCTAAATTTCTAACCTGTCACGTGGCCTAGAGCAGTAGGGCAGCTAGTATTTTTTTTTCTTTTAAATAATGGCTTCTTGCGATCAGCACATTTAGCCAGTGTCAAGTTTATAATAGTAATTGTTATTTTCTTTACATTAAGTGGATGATAATGAGTGATAATGAACGTTTAATGGTAAATGATTTTCCCCCAAACCCCTCGTGACTCAATAAAGCTGTGGGACTTTATTGAGGTCTCACGCGGACTTCTTGAGAGAATTTGAAAAGTAATGTTGCACTGTTTTGTTTTATTTGCCAACACTCATGCACGTTCACGAACACTTAACAGTAAATAATCCACCAATATTTCACATTAATATTCGACAAAACATAAATTATAGAAAATAATACAAAACTGCAGACATGTGACGCTTCACTTTCCCGCCAAGAAGTCCGCAGCTAGTATATATGTTGTCTAATAACTTTTTTAAAATATTAATTAAAGTTTGAACTGAAGTAAGTTAATTATAATTAAGTAATTATTATAATGAATTAGGGCTTTCAACACTAAAGCGTAATGCCGAAAGAATGTTATGCCGATTAATATTAGGGATTCTAAAATTAGGGTTTTCAATTTTAGGCAAAACTATAATAATGCGAAAACAACTCTGAGGCTAGACAATTATTGTGCGTTAAAAGTTGAAGCCAACATGGTTCGGCCATATGAAATTAGAGCCAAAAATTTTAGGCGAACCGAAGGGCACCCGAACAATATCCAAGCGCGTTCTCAATCACGTAGTTAGTATAAAATGTTCACTAGAAAAAAAAACAACCAGTCTCAGGAAGCTCGAATGGGATTCGAACCCACGACCTTTGGATTGCCAGTCCACTGCTCTAACCGCTGAGCTACCGAGACCCCAGAAGACTCCCTGAATTTTTCCTAGTAGTTTGATTTACGCTGCAAGCCAGCGGTATTACGTCACTGTAAAGTCTACTCTCACAGTCAAAAGAAATACTGTTGCAAGTATTTAACAATCGATAAAGACGTAATTGCTTATAAATATCTTTATTATTGAAATTTTGCATTCACAATGCTATATAAATATAGGATAAAATGTTTACTAGAAAATAATCAACCAGTCTCAGGAAGCTCGAATGGGATTCGAAACCACGACCTTTGGATTGACGGTCCACTGCTCTCACGTAGTTAGTATGAATATTTGAAACCTATATCTGACATTCAAAATGATTGAACTCTATGTACATACTGGTATCCCCAAAGGGTTAGCCAGAGACTATGCCATAGTCTACTTTTCACCAAATAGCGACTACACATGTGCTCAGCGTGAGCCCATCGCCCCTATATTCTGTTTTTTTTTTTATAATAGATGGCCTTGCTTTTGGCCGAATTCTTATCCGTAGGATTAAGAAGAGGCCGACGATGGAGCGAGCAGACCCAGAATTGTTAGATGTATATGCAGTTTTCACCAGAGATATAGGTACATCTAGCAGACCCAGAATTGTTAGAAGTATATGCAGTTTTGAATAATTCACCAGAGATACAGTTTCCCCGAAAGAGACACCGCTCCGCCTCCGTGGTCTAGTGGCTAAGCCACCGGTTTCAGACCCAGAGGTCCCGGGTTCGATTCCCAGCGGGGGGCACATCTTTGTGTACTCGGTTTGGTTGGTGGTAGGGCTGTTAAGTCCGCCTGGCTAGCTACCACCATCTTACAGTTAGATATAAGATAGCCAGTTCCTCAGTGGTTGAGGATTCCGGGTGAAGCGCACTTCCACGTGACGTGAGATGAAGGCCAAGCGCTTACCCGTTACCCGTAAAAAAAAGACACTTTTAATAAAACTACGCTTTTATTCCCCAGAGATCCACTTTCGGCTTGGACACTTAAATAGAAATGTGTTTTAGATGAAAAGGAAAGATAAATAAATCAAAATTAAACAAAACTAAAGCTTCTACTCCCCAGAGATAATACCTTTTCGGCTTGAACACCTATTTAGAAACGTTTTGACGTGACAACGTCTTATAAATTGGTTTGCCGGGTGACACTTCAAGAAACTGCGTTACGCTCCGCTCACGTTATGCGCTCACAATGAGAGCGAGTGAGAGGCACGCGTCCCTTCCACTCGGGCATGGTTAGCCCGCCTAAGAGCGAGAGAGACAGACATAAAAAGTGAAAGGCACGCGTCCCTTCCATATTATTTCATCCTTCTTCCTACTATACGAATGAATATTCACATTAAAATTATTTTACCACTCAAAGTCGTTGTCACGTAAAACTTTCGCCCGTATACCGACTTTACAGGCAACCAATTTTTTTAGATGGAAAACAACTAAGTTAATTATAATTAAACAAATTATAAAATCACTCAACACATTAGAATTGTTTCTTTAAACGGGTGAATGAGAGGCGTTTAAGGCACTGCTCGATATCGATTTTGTCGTTATGGAGATCTTCTACAAAATTTTTGATGCGTAGGTCAATCGATCGATCGACCCAAGGGAAGAGAAGGGTTAGTAGTATTCTTTTATTGTGCTGCTTTATCACATCTTGTCATAACATAATATAATAATATGATCATCACAAAATTGACAACAGCCCCGTAAAATAAATAATATTTGAATCTGACAATAATCAATAAATTCTCGGTAGGTTGCAAATTTAACATTTTAATTAATTGTAACACAAACATTGGATACTAAAAGGGGGAACGGACCCATAGGCCCAGATGGGGGTAAGAAAACAGTGGAAGTAAACAAAAAATATTATCTCACGAACGGTATTCCCGACTAGACATGGGCGCCGCCGTGGCTCGCCGCCGCCGTTTAGGTATGGCGCGCCGCCGCCGCCGCCGACTGTTCAAAATTTCGCGCCGACTAGACAGTTCCAATGTGTAGGCTCTTGTACCAATAATCTCAGTTTAATCTTTACTCATGTGGGCCGTGCGGGCGCCGCGCGGGGCGTCAGCTCAAGTGCTCGATGAGGACGAAGACGACCCTATTTCCGATCAAGAGGGAGAAGAATCAGAAAAACGCCCTTTGTTTGGGGACTTCGCGAACGTGCCTAGCGTTAAGACGTCCACACCAACGCGTTGGCACAGTATCTTAGAAATGTTGGGGCGTATGGCACACTGCTGTAACTGTAACCGGAACCCCGTCAGCTTTCTTAGCCTGAGCTAATGCTCGAGCGCGCAAATCGTCGAGTACTCAGACCCTGAGAAAGCCCCAGTTAAAGAACATTACGTAGGGCACGATTCAATCACATCGGCCCCATCGGTGTTAAACATGCTTCGCACCCACTTGGAAATACCTTTATTTCCACGGAGAGCTTTGAGTTCCTCCCCGCCGCGGACATGAAGCTCCCCCCTAGAGGGGTCGGCTATAGGTAATACAAATGGGTGCGAAACATTTGGAAATACCTTTATTTCCACCGCTAATAAAGCCTGACGGCTCACTTGCCCACACTGCAGCTGAAAAGGTAATTCCTCTCTTTTTGCAAAGAACTCACGTCCGGAAGTCGCTAGCAAGGTTCCACCTAAGTTGCCTATAATAGCCGACCTCTCCATGGGAGAACCTCACATCAGCAGCAAAGAGGTACTCATTGCTCTCCGTACTCTAACGTGAATAAGGCTAGTGGTCCTGATAGAATCCCGGCCATAGTCCCACGTAAGTGTGCACCTAACTTGTCTACTGTTCTAACACACCTGTATCGCCTCTCACTTGAGACAGGTCTAGTTCCTCAGTCGTGTAAGCTGGCTAATGTGCAGCCTGTGCCCAAAAAAGGTAGCCGTGCCGATCCATCTTACTGTAAGACGATTTCAGTCAAGTCCATACTCTGCAAGAATACGGAACGTGTACTGAACTCTCGACTGCTGGCATACCTTGACACCAATGATCTCCTCAGTGACTGCCAGTTCGGATTTAGCCTATTATAGATCTGAGAAGTTGGAAGTCACTGGCGCATTGGACCTAGAAATAGTGGACAACTTTATATACCTAGGTTCCAACATCAGTAACGATGGTTCGTGCAAGAAGGAAGTGCGCAGGAGAATTGGAATGGCTAAGAGCGCCATGTCTCAGCTTGCAAAAATCTGGAGAGATCGCAATATTTCCGTAAAAACCAAAACCAGACTGGCACGGACTCGTGTCTTCTTGATCTTTTATACGGCGCTAAGACTTGGACACTAAAAGCTGCAGACCGCAAACGCATTGACGCTTTTGAGATGTGGTGCTGGAGAAAGATGCTCTGTATTCCTTGGACAGCATTTCGGACTAACGTGTCTATATTGCGAGAACTCAAAATCTCCTCGCGGCTGTCATCCTCCGATGTCTACGTAAAATTCTCGAATACTTCGGTCACATTGCAAGGAAAGACGGTGACAAACTCGAGAAGCTCATAGCGACTGGCAAAGTAGACGGGAAACGGAAGGACACAGCCCAATACGCTGGTCTGACCAGATCCGCACCACTCTTAACTCTTCAGTTCACAGCGCCCTCCAGACCGCCATATACAGAAACAGATGGAGGAAAACAATGAGAGAGAAAGTGATGCAGAAGGGACGTCACGACCCTCAGCATTAACGAACACGACGCAAGGAGGAACTCCATTATCAATTTTAATTACTTAGTGACTTTTCGCTCTACGGCGACGACATAATGTTTTGTTGTTGAAATCTTTGTGAAGTGTTCGTTTTATTTATCACTCTTATTTCTAACTTTAACTACATAATCAAAAACGACTTCAAAAATCCCACGCCGCCGGCTTCACGCCGCCGCCGAGCATATTTTTAAGGCGCGCCGCCGCTGGATTTTTTTTACTCGGCGCCCATGTCTATTCCCGACGTTACCTATTTATTGAAGACCGCAGTTTGACTAACTTTCAAGCCACGTTTATTACGATTTTTTTTTACTCCAACGGGTAAGCGCTTGGCCTTCATCTCACCTGATGGAAGCGCTTCAACCGGAATCCTCAACTACTGAGGAACTGGCTATCTTATCTCTAAACTGTCTGAACATAACAATGCTATAAACATCGTTGTTATGGACACAGGTTCAGATAAGATGGCTCTCCCAAAATCCGAACTGGTGGTAGATTAGTTAGGTAAGTAGATTAGTTAGGTAGGTAATGAAATGAAATGAAATGAAATGAAATTATTTATTTGCGTATGAATAGGCTATATGGGGAGATGTTGTTAAATTTTTACGCTCATCCCATTTAGCCAACCACGGTAGCATGCAAAAATAGGTAGGTATATTAAAATTAAAAATTATATACAATACAATTAAAATAGAGTATTGGTAGAGAAGACTAGTTAATTAAGTGTTTTTTATTAGTATTGACGTCAATAAGTGCCTGTAAAGGTTTACATTACATAAATAATTTGACTTTGATGGTATTAGCTAGCCAGGCAGGGTAGGTCGGTACTTGGCTGGGAAGCATCTACAGCTAAAAATACATATATTCAAGACTGTTGTCAACAAAGCTTTAGTCATAGACAAGGTAATGAGGACCGCTAAAGCAGTCTAAGTTTCACCACATTACAACTGCACATATGCTCAGTGTGATAAGTGGTGAGCCCATCGCCGCTTTATGCTGTTGGATGTTTTTGCAGTCTTTAGTCTTTTAGTCGCCTTTTACGACACTCAAGGGAAGAGAGGAGGTTTTCTTTCACAAGAGAAAAAATCTTCACAATTCATTACGTGGCAGTCTCTTGCTGCACTTAAGACTCTCCCAGTGATATTTAACTCCTATTATCATTTTCAATGCTAATATAAATATTAATTAATAGATTGTTTCCTAAGGTTTACGCGAACACTACAAACTTATTTATTTATTTATTAGGTACACAAAACAGATAGAAATTAAAAAATAACAAAAAAGCATCTTAAAATGTTTATGAGCTAAATTCCTATCTAAAACATGTGTACACGGCACGATTTATAATAAGCATCCATGTTAAAGTTTATCTAATCTAAAACTAACATTCAATAAAATATATATATATATATAAATACACCGAGACATTTGAGTGGTTGTTTTCCCGCGGCAGAACGATTTACCTTTAGTAGTACTATCGAATCATGCGAGTTATTTTTTGAAAATAAAAATATTTTTGTAATAAAAAAAATAATCATCAACATGAAAGCGTGAGAAACGATAGTTTCTCTTACGAGATGTGACGTATTTGGGTACTGCCTGCCGCACGAAATCAATGTTTAAAGTAAAAGAAGCTCTCGCACTTAGTAATATTCTCACGCTTTCGAGTTGATGATTATTTTTTTGATTAGTTGAGAACAAAAATATTTTATTTTCAAAAAATAACTCGCATCATTCGGTAGTACTACTAAAGGTAAATTGTTCCGCCACGGGAAAACAACCACTAAAATGTATCGGTGTATACATAGAATAGTGAATATTAAAAATCAAACAAATCGAAAACTTATTGAAATTTTCTTAATAAGTGGGACTCGCGTTTATTAACTACATTTAATGTTTTTTTCAGTCCTGACGTTTCAAACACTTAACAGGGTCCGTGGTCACAGGTAAGGACAACAATAAAACCAATTAACAGATTCACTAACTAAATATAATTCATCAGCCATCAAAAATCATTGTCATTGTTACCAGAGCCGGGTCAGTAAAATCATAGACAAATAAGATAATATATCGTCCTTGGTAAAATGTAAAATTACGCTCGTATTGCCAGAAAAAAATCGTATAATGTTGACGGCATACAAACAAATTAAAACACGATCTATCCTGTTAAATATTAATGAGGCCACTAATGCTTATAATATCTTCTCAGGCCGAGAGATTAAGCAAATTGTATCGGAAAAGGTGCGTTGCCACCTCTGGATTATTCTAAGTAAGAAAAAAATACTTTAGCTTTTTTTTTCTATTCTTTCTATTTATACAGTCCATTTGTAGGGTTGCTTGGCTCAACAGGGCTTAAAGAGAAGTTTAACAAAAACATAACAATGATAAATGTTTAGAAATCCCACCAAATACTTGTTGTTGTTATATAAATCATATTATGGATCGGTGTGGTTAGCACCTTTAGCCAGTGCCAATTTTCAATGTTGTATTCAATGTTGTATTAGCTTAAGAAGGCTTACGCATTTCGTTTCAACACAGGGATCGAAATAGTTTGTTAAAAACATTTTTAAAAAACGTTTTTTTAGCTGAGTTATTGCGATTTAAAGTCCACTATAGGAAGTTAAAAATCGCAATAACTCAGTTAAATAAACATTTTTTAAAATGTTTTCAACAAATTATTGAGATCCCTGTGTTTTACTTCAGCATGCAAAGTTTCATCAAAAATGGCTTATTGGTTTTTAAAAATTTCGACTTGGAAGTTTGTATGGAAAACCGAAATGCGTAAACCCTCTAAAACGCTTTATTTTCTCGCCAAGACAAGACAAGAATGATAAATCGTTAAGTATTTCTTATTAGGACGTTTGGACGAAAAAGGTTTACCTTTTTTAATAAAACTTAAGTAGACACAAATCATCAGCCTATAAACATCCTACTGCTGGGTACGGATTCTGCCTCATTGATAACAGCACTTGAGGGGATAAAGACATAACCCACCACGCTGACTCAATATGGATTGGTGGGTTAACCTAAAATTATACCTACCTACCTTTTTAGAGTGACAGTACATAACTTAAGTATAGGCCAATGACGCTGTGGTTAGCGCGTTTGGGTCCGATCGTGCAAGCTAAGCAAATTTCTCACTATAATGAAATGTCTCACTGGATCAGTAACCATATTAAATAAGCTCAAGTTCCTCTGCTAATTTTTATTTAATTTACTCTTTACAGTCTTAATCATTAATAGTACCTACACATAAAATAATATCTAGATTGAAAAGCCTGCAAAGTTCATTTTATCAACGTGCAATATGCAATTTATTATTTCATTACAGAATATAAGAACATTTCCAATCAGAGATATATTTACTTTCTGAAACTCTTGCAGAATTTTACAAGAGAGCGTCTTTTAAACTGAACTTTATCAATTTTAGCCTACGAACTTAAAAAGTCTACGCCGTTCAAGAAACTCATTTTCGAAGTATTCCAACTTGACGACCTCTGTAATCGGAGAGTTATTTTCGTTATGGTTTGATTCTTGGGTCGGTTATTTATACGGTTAAGTTTAAAAAAGCTGGGAATTCGATAAGCGGAACTGAGGCTTTCGTGTTCCGGTTACGATCTTGTGAGTTGAACAATTTTCGTAAGCTGTTTAAACGCAAACGGGATAAGTGACGAAATTAAAATATCTTGAACATCTTGCTTCGTAATGCACGTTTAGCCGTTGATCCCAGTTGTTGTCGTAAGTTGACATCAACCCATCAACCTGCATTGAGTAAGCATTGTAGGTTACTTCCAAATCTCCCCACGTGCTGTAGATCATATAGAAAGGCTTTTTATTTATGAGGAAATGCAGGTGAGACGCAGGACATTAAGGCTAAAAAACTGTAAGCCGTTTATGATGATGATGGTCTTTAATTACTCCGGAGTTCTTGATAAGTGAAATGACTTTTACAGACTGTACTTCGGAGAGTGTGCTCTGGAGCTGCATGAGCTTATACCGCCATCCCCCTTCTTACATCGGACATCCAGACGCACTGCGGGCTACCACCCTTTCTTGGTGGATATTCCTAAATGTCGTACAAAACGCTACTCAACATCTTTTATACTGGGCACAGCAAAGGAGTGGAACTCGCTCCCTGCGTCAACCCGTCCACCTTCAAAGCAAGAGTGATTAGGCACCTTCTGGGTTAGCTCGCTCGATCGTAGACCCTGTCTTAGCCTCTGGGCTTGATTAGGATCAAGAGCAGACCCATTCAGAGTAAAAAAAATGAATAGTTTACTATAAGGAGAGTTTTGGTGTCCATAAATGCTTTATGTTGGGAGCAGCATATTTGTTTCACTAAGCCTAAGCCCGCGGCTTCGCCCTCGTGAAATTCTGTTACAAAAGTCTTTGTCCGCGCCCCCAGCCAAATTGTATTTGTCTGTGATAAAAAGAAGCGGCAGTCTATGGCACAGTGTCGGGCCTTTCAACTACCTTTGTGCAAAAACACGTTGCTCTGCTTTGACGTAAAGGAAAATCAAAATAAACATACCACAAATGTACGTAATAACTAATAAGTTAGGTACTGTCTAAAAACTCTACAGTCGCGAGATCGATATCTCTTTTTAAGTTCTCCAGGTTACGGAATAGCAAAATTATAATTATGAACAATGACTATAGAAATTGAAACACAAATCTTTCAAAATATTCTATACCAGCGATGCAGTCCTTAAAGGGCCCGAGGTCAAATCTTCAGCAAGTAAAATATGAAAGTGGCTTGTGTGTAGCAGTGTAGCTGTAGCTTAAACATAAGTGGCTTGTGCGTAGCAGTGTAGCTGTAGCATTAACATTAGTGGCTTGTGTGTAGCAGAGCTGTAGCATAGACATAAATGGCTTGAGCGTAGCAGTGTAGCTGTAGCATAAATACAAGTGGTTTGTGTATTAGGTTATTATTAGGTTAGCTATACACATACAACAACTATTCTACACTGCTACGCACAAGCAACATAAGTGGCTTGTGCGTAGCAATGTAGCTGTCGCATAGACATAAATGACTAGAGCGTAGCAGTGGTAGCTGTAGCATAAACACAAGTGGTTTGGGTATAGCAGGTTAGCTGTAGCTAACCTACTGTGCGTAGCAGTGTAGCTGTAACATAAACAGAAGTGGCTTGTGTTGTTCTAGCAGTGTGGCAGCTTACTATTCCGGTTGTGTGAGGCTTCGGCTCCTGAAAACATTACTGGACATTTTAAATACTCAGCGGTATTATGTTCATATACAACTTCATAGCCTCCTTATGTGACATGTGAGGTAAACGCTTTTGCAGTGTGCCCCTATTCTATAAAAATAAAGTACACCCTGTATCCTGTCCCACTTTAGGGCAAAGGCCTCCATCAATAAAATCAAGGAATCGCTACAATTAATGAGTATAAATATTACTGTTATTCTTTCTTAAATGTAGTCTCTGACTATGTTCAGGAAGTAGTTATGGTGTTTAAACATTCTTTATCTGTTACGTTATTAAATTAAGAACAAAAAAATATTTTTATTAATGTAGGTACCGAAATGTCTGCCTTTTATTTAATAGATAGGTAAAGCCGCGATATTTTTTATAATTTTCCTTCACCAAAAAAATCTGACGAAACAAGAATCCGGCGAATCAGGAACTAATCGCTTAATCACCACGCATGATGAATTAGAGTAGGTTATCAAAAACCCGGGTTATGCATCGAAAAAATTGAAAACTCACTTTGCCTGACCTGAGAACAAACCTAGGATCTCCACTAGAACACTCGTCAACCGATGCTGTTCTGTAAAGATTTTAGTTAATTGCCAGCTATAAACATAATTATGCAATATCCGCTATCGTAAGGCTTAAACTTTTTGCAGAATCTAGTAAGGTACGGAGAAACGCCTACTTGATACCAGTTCCAGGAAAATCTTCGAGAACTCTTCGAGCGTTACAGCTTTAAACCACATGCATCGCGCCGCCCATAGAACACTAATGTAGGTAGGTACATTATGATCAAATCATTTATAACAAAAATCAAACAAAAGTCAAGAATTCATTCTGATTCTATCGAACGAGAGGTTGGTTAAACAAAGGGTTATTAAACTACACTGGCATGTCTAACAAAAAAGAAATAAATTTAAAAAAATATTTTACTTACCTTATTTTTAAACAAACATACATACATCGAATCACAAATATTATCCCCGAAGGGTTAGTAAGAGAACAGGCAATGAGGACCGCAAAAGCAGTCCTCCTGCCATAGTCCACTTTTCACCATACAGCGACCGCACATGTGCTCAGCGTAACAGGTGGTGAGCCCATCGCCGCTCTAAGCTGATGGATGTTTGTGCAGTCTTTAGTCCGTTAGTCGCTTTTTACGACACCCAAGGAAAGAAAGGGGGTGGTAGTATTCCTTAACCGCTACCTATATTAAGCTTCATTAAACAAAGGTTAATTTTATTTCGGGTGTAAGGTTTTCAAACAAGCGTAGCTATATTCGCCCGAAACTTATTCTTTGCTTCAAACATTTTTTTTGTGCGCGGGCTTTGATGTCAGTAACAGATATTTTTCTGTCTTTTGCGAGAAAAACCTTCAAAAGGCTGGTATGAAATGTAATATTTTTTTTATTTAGAATAGTATTATCTTCTTTGTGAAACCGAATTCTTAGATTTCTTTTTATTCGGCTGCGTCGGAAGCAGGTGTACGACCCCCGTGATGGTAAGCGCGCCATGTACGCTAGTTACCGACTCTGTGAACTGTGGTGGAATTCACTCAATCACTTCACTCAGACTTTCACTGATTATTTTTGACTTTTACAATTTTAAGAATACTGGTGAATGAAGCTGCAAATCGTGCTAAGCGGCGTGCTCTTGTAGAAGCCACCAGCAGTGGACAAGTAAGATTAAAAGATCATATCTCTTTTAATACATGAACCCATGATCTTAAGAAACAACATATCGACTTTACGTATATGCATCAAAGCGACTCCATAGGAAAGATTATTCCCCTCCGAGCTGTATCATCTCCTACAATAAGAATATTTCCCATTGAGCTGATTCAATGAAGTGTAAACTGGATAACACGAATGCCTTTGCACAGGGCTGTACTTCGGGAATAAAAGGGGCGTCATCATTAACAGGCACGAAAAAGAGACATCTGTTGATGTCTCTAGATAAATGCATAATAATGAGTATTTACCATGTTTATTTAAAAAGGGGTTTGCGCTTATATCATGGTAAGATAAAATATTTCTTGTAAGAAATGTAAAGAAAACTAAACAACACAACTAGTTTAGTATTTATATTACAGAAAAAAAACAAGAAAAAAAATATTAAACGCGCTCGGACGCTAATGTTTTTAGTGTCATGTTGTTAGTAATGCTATATATAAGTACACTGAGTGTTTTTGTAAAGTTATGAACCTAATGATGGTGCCTGATGATTGGATTTTGCCCAAAAATGTATTGCCACCACCCGAATACTTATTTTAATATTTGGGGGTTAAGTTGCTCGCGTCCGTAGGTTTACCCTTGAGACCCTATACGTGACCCCTGGGTGGTGCTAAATGAGTGACACCAACTGAGTGGTAGAGCCACGCTGCGTTGCAGCACGCATTGGGTCGGCTCGCCCGGCGTAATACCACCCCCTCACGAATTTTCGGCGTGAAACAATGGCACTCTGTGCTGTTGTGTTTCGTCCGGCGAGTGAGGGGTTCCGGAGACCCCCCCCCCCCTCACAATTGATGTGGCAGCGAATTTTAATCTAGATTTACCCCAGGGGGGTACCGACACATCCGGTGTCGGAGAACACCCCCTGAGCGTTCTCGCTCAGGCTGCCCTACGTATTCTGGGGAGGGCAAAAGTCCGCTCGTGCCAAGGCATGCTGCAGGCAGGAGAAAGGCAAGACAATTGGCACCCCCCTCTTACGCTTCGCGTGGACTTCTGCAATATCAGGGGAATTCACTCTAACTTGAGCGCCGTCCATTACCACCTTGAGACGGCGAAACCGGCCTTGCTCTTCCTCACCGAGACGCAGATATCCCCCCCTCCTGACATCTCCTACTCGTACTTGCGCTACCCGGGATACAACCTGGAACATGCATTTGTGCCACGAGCCGGTGTTTGTGCCTATGTCAAGGAGGATATGTGCGTTCTTCGCCTTGGCAATCTTGAAGATAGGGACCTCTCCATCTTATGGCTGCACGTCGACTGCGGACGTCATCCTCGCGTCTACGCGTGCCTGTATAGGTCCCACAGCGGTAACATCGGAACTGACCAACTTATCGAGACCGTCCAAACAGCGACAGACTCCCTTCTCCAACGGATCCCCTCGGCCGAGATTGTGGTATTGGGAGACTTCAATGCCCACCACGTCGAATGGCTTGGTTCACGCACAACTGACCACGCGGGTAGAGCCGTTCATGACTTCGCTTTGGCCTACAGTCTGTCCCAATTGGTAACCGAGCCAACACGGGTTCCAGATGTGGAGGGCCAAGCACCTTCTTTATTGGACCTTCTGCTGACCTCGCACCCAGACGGCTATCAAGTTTCTGTTGATGCACCACTAGGCTCATCAGACCACTGTCTGATTCGCAGCACTGTGCCTCTCACAGAAACTTCAAAACCGCAACCAGCGGCTAGCCGTCGAGTCTGGCATTATAGGTCAGCGGACTGGGATGGGATGCGAAGCTTCTTTGCGTCCTACCCGTGGTGGCGAGTTTGCTTCTCGCTGGATGATCCTGATGTCGCCGCTGACTCTGTTGTTGATGTGATACTGCAGGAATGGGACTTTTCATTCCAAACTCTGTGGTTTCCATTGGCGGCAAGTCCCAACCATGGTTTGGTCGTTCCTGCAAAATGGCGTCTCGCCAAAAGCGACAACATTACCAAGCCTGGGCTAATGCGGTGTCATCAAAGGATCCAAACACCAGTGCGCTCAGAAAGAAGTACAACTTTGCCGCCAGATCCTTTAAGAAGGACATTGCCAAGGCGAAGTCATCATTCATAGGTAGAATTGGCAAGAGGCTAGTGCGTCTTCCGTCGGGGACGCGTGCGTTCTGGTCTCTCGCCAAAGTTATCTTAGGGAATTTTTGTCAGCCGTCCCTACCACCATTGCACAAGACCGATGACTGCCTGGCCTATACTGCAAAGGAGAAAGCCAATCTCTTGGGCTCTCTTTTCGCATCAAACTCGACCTTGGACGATGGGGAAAACTCTCCACCAACCATACCGCACTGCGCTTGTACAATGCCAAACGTTCAGTTCCTGCAAAGGTCAGTTCGTAAGGCTCTTTTTTCCCTTGATATCCATAAGGCTAGTGGGCCTGATGCAGTTCCACCCATTGTGCTTCGGACGTGTGCTCCTGAATTGGCACCAGTTCTAACGCGCCTTTTCCAGCTCTCTTTCACCTTTTGGGGGTTAAAGTTACTCGCGTCCGTAGGTTTACCCTTGAGACCCTACACGTGACCCCTGGGTGGTGCTAAATGAGTGACACTGACTGAGTGGTAGAGCCACGCTGCGTTGCAGCACGCATTGGGCCGGCTCGCCCGGTGTAATACCACCCTCTCACTAATATTCGGCGTGAAATAATGGCACTTGGTGCTGTTGTGTTTCGTCCGACCAGTGAGGGTTCTGGAGGCCCCTCCCTCACCCCCCCTCTTCCCAATTCATATTCCTTCCTTAAACCTATTCCTCCCTTAAAGGCCGGCAACGCGCCTGCGATTCCTCTGGTTTTGCGGGTGTCCATGGGCGGCGGTGATTACTCTCCATCAGGTGACCCGCCTGCTCGTTTGCCTCCCACTTTTATAAAAAAAAAAAAAAAAAAAACCACTGGCATCGTCCCGAGCTCTTGGAAGACAGCCCTTGTCCACCCGATCCCAAAAAAAGGCGATCGCTCAGATCCGTCCAACTACAGGCCAATAGCTATTACCTCTTTACTCTCCAAAGTAATGGAGTCCATTATAAACCGCCAGCTCTTAAAGTACCTAGAAGAGAACCAGCTACTAAGTGATCGCCAGTATGGTTTTCGTCGCGGTCGATCGGCTGGTGATCTTTTTTAGTGTACCTTACTCACCGATGGGCGGAGGCAGTCGAGAGTAAAGGGGAGGCACTGGCAGTTAGCTTGGACGTAGCGAAAGCTTTTGACAGGGTATGGCACAGGGCTCTTCTCTCTAAACTTCCATCATACGGGCTTCCTGAGAAATTGTGTTCATGGGTTGCCAGATTTCTTACTGGGCGTAGCATCAGAGTCGCAGTCGACGGTTCGTGCTCCGACATGAAGCCCGTGAATGCTGGAGTTCCGCAGGGGTGTGTGTTGTCCCCTACTCTGTTTCTTCTGCATATCAATGACATGCTGCATAACAACAGCATTCATTGCTATGCAGACGACAGTACTGGGGATACGCTCTACACCGGGCGAGCTAATATTTCTCTGGAAAGCGTCATCGAGAGCCGGAATAAACTTGTGACTGACACCGAGAACATGTTAAGTCATGTCTCGGATTGGGGCCGACATAACCTAGTCCGCTTTAACCCCTCCAAAACACAAGTTTGCGCATTTACCGCGAAAAAACATCCCTTCGTCGTACCTCTGAACTTTGAGGGAGCTCCCCTTGCTACCAATCCGATTATTGGAATCCTTGGCGTCGATATTTCGAGTGACGTTCAGTTTCGTGGTCATTTGGAAGGTAAAGCTAAATTAGCTTCGAAAAAGCTGGGTGTGCTTAATAGAGCGGGTCAGTATTTCACGCCGGCCCACCGTTTACAACTGTATAAAGCACAGGTCAGGCCGCATATGGAATACTGCTCCGATCTCTGGGCTGGAGCACCCCAATACCAACTCCTTTCATTTGACCGCATTCAACGCAGAGCTGCTCGAATTGTCGGCGACGTGGTTATTTCAGGTCGGCTCGATCCACTGGCTCTTCGGAGAGACGTCGCGTCTCTCTGTATATTGTACCGTATATATCATGGGGAGTGTTCTGAGGAATTGTTCGGCTTGATCCCTGCCGCTAATTTCCTTCACCGCACTACACGCAACCGACTGTCATTCCATCCACGTCACCTTGATGGATGGCGGTCTACTACTGTGCGATTTTCAAGAAATTTCTTGCCTCGAACTACAGTGTTGTGGAACCAGCTCTCGGCGGCGGTATTTCCAGACCGTTACGACTTAGGGATCTTCAAAAAACAAGCCTATTCCTTCCTTAAAGGCCGGCAACACGCCTGCGATTCCTCTGGTTTTGCGGGTGTCCATGGGCGGCGGTGATTACTTTCCATCAGGTGACCCGCTTGCTCGTTTGCCTCCTACTGCTATAAAAAAAAAAAAATGTTTTGCTTTGTTGTTTGTTGTGTTTCAGAGAATCAACACAAAAAACGAACTTACTTGCTATTTATCTATTAATATGACCGAACTGCAGGTGATCGGAGCAGAGGTTCCACTGATGTCCGATCTCTTCAGCAGCTGCGCCCGGCCAGTCTACTCGACCACTTCCAATGCTTCCCCTTCCACCGTATCTTATTAATTTGCTTTTGTCTATGTTACCGTCAGTAATGTTGCCATTTTAATAAATGATCTATTATTTCTTTCTAACTCATTTAATTATTTATACATGATTTATTGTGAAATAGTCTTATGATATTGTATTATTTATTTGTTTATTTTATTTATTTATGAATTATAAAGAAAAAGCATGACACTATATATTAACAATCAATTTCCGAAATGTTTGTACGAGCATCACTTCAGAACGGCTGCACCCTATTTGTTTAATTCTTTTTTTTTGTTGTGTTCGTAAACTATTTGCTCGTTTAAACGTAATTTAAGGAAACATCTACTTAAACAACAATAACAACATTAATAGACTTCTGTGCTGTAAGTATGTAGTTTTGGCTTAACCATAATTATGCATAGAGCAACTTAATCATTTATTTAAAAAAAACACAAATTAATGTATTATATTCGACGTTTTTATACTTTTGTTTTTATAAAAAACCGGCCAAGTGCGAGTCTAACTCGCGCACGAAGGGTTCCGTACCATTATCTATAAAACTTTGATCGATGTTTTAATAATAGCGTATTTTTTTAAAATTAATTTATGACGTATTAAAAATACTACTAAGGGAGATAGGGGCTAGAATTAACAAAAAATGAATTTTTAGGTGTAGCTAAGATATAATTCAACATTTGGATTTGATTTTTGAGATACACGATGCTTAAATCATTCAGGTCTTAATGATCTCAAAATTGACTTAATCAGTAACGATGCCGTAGATAAAACGCTTTTTCGCAAAAATGGTGGTTGTTAATTGTTACCTCAGTTTTGGGGCTAGAATTAACAGGTATGGGGCAAGTATTAACAGAAGGGGTAAAAATTTACTTAGGGTATGCTGACTAATATAAAGAAAAATAAAGATATTTAGGACATATTTTTTTCATTAATGAAAGTGTAATTAGTACAGCCTTGCATGGAACTCTTATTTTTATAAACTCACAATAACAAAATCATAAAATATATGAACATAAACGAAATCTCAAAATACGTTTCAATATTACAACGTAACAAAGTAAAATGTCTCTAAAATATTTTAGTACTATCGTATCGATAGTTTAGTACAAAATCAACATAAAATATCAAGGATTAGGAACTATACCAATATAGGAACTATAAGAACTGGAAGAGTATCTATTCGTATTCATCATCTGAATTACAATTCAAACAACAGAATGCTGTCATATCACCTTTGATACATCCTGCTTGCGCCCAGTCCTTGCAAGAGATACATTCGATCCAAAATCGAGTAACAAATCAGCAAGAACGAGAAAATCAACGGAGAAAACAACAAACAAGAAATCAACAGAGAAATCAACAAAATTAAGAAACAAATAAGCAATGAGTAACGATAACGACCAAGTAAAACGAAAAAATCAACAAATATGAATGATATTTGTCGCGACCCCGGAATATCTTTGTGTTATTACATATTAATTTAATATACATTGCTCGTTATGGTATTGGTAGAGTAAAACAAAAAATATTAGAGTATCTGCTTCGCTTAGTTCTGTATATTCCGAGGTGCGAAAATTACACACAAAGTCTGAGGCATTTGTGACTCACCCGTGGCTGAAGCGACGCAGTATTGGGTGGCGGCAGCAGACCGTGGCGAGTTCCCTCGGGACCCCAGATTCCCGCCTATAACGTAAAAAGGGGTTTATGACTCAACTGTCAATAAGTGGCTCAATCTCTCCAGTCATCAGGAGGCATCTTTAGATTACTTAAAGCATAGCAAATTAGACCAGATGATTAGGTATACTATTAAGGCTCGAGATTTAGGTGCAATTACTGTAATGTTTTATCATCATCACCCTACGCACATCTACCCCGGTCCACTTTCCCTTGGTGGCCACCATAAGCATAGTGACCACCCCCATTCGGCGGCCACTGTCAACACAGTGGCCCGGGTCTACTGTAAGTACAGTGCCCAAGGCCCAGGAGGAGCTGCTGTAAACCAGTACTGGGTGGCCTTACAGACTGCACGCTTCTCATCCAACAGTCACGTAGCCCCTCTCCTTCCGACTACCAGCACCGAGGGCACCTAGCGGCGTGACTCCCTCGGACAGTCCTGCAGGACGAAACCTCTCGACAGGACTGCGCCTCCTCCATACTCACTTACACACTCTTGGACCCTCCCGTGGAGCGAGGAGTCGTGAAGCCCAAGAGGCGGAGCTTCATTCCACTTTACTCTAAGGAGAGTAAAGGACAGCCGGGTAACCCCCTTTCGCCTATCTCTTAATTGCAGAGTACTACGGCGGATACTCTCAGTCAGATGGTCCACTAGGCTGACCCCCGCCGCAGAGTAAAGGGGTTATGCACATGATCATTAACTCAGTTCACACAAGCACCAAATAAGAGTATAAAATAGAGTGTCATGAGAATAGAAAGATTAACCACTTTACTTTCATATTATTAGCACGGTTAGTTTATAAAAGTAACATTATGAGAATACAATAGAACGCCGTCAGAATGGAAAGATCAAAACCACTTAACTTTCATGCAGACACGTGGGCAGCATCTCAGCACACGTGGGGCAGCATCTCAGCACACGTGGGGCAGCGTCTCAGCACACCAGTCTCCAGAGCACTTCACGGAACCACTTCAGACAACGAAATAAGCCCGCTCATGGCTCGACCGATATATTTATTGAGACTACCCTCACTACTAAAGCTGCCCGCTCCGAATAATGTTGCCAGCTTAGAAAAATTGACCATAGACAAGTCGGTCGTCCGACTTGATACGGTACATCGTGACGGCCGTCACGACAATATTTTAGCCAGCGCAGTCGCAGAATAGAAAGCACGTCAACACTGGAGCACAAACTGTCTGAGACTGTAAGATGTGGCTTGGTATGTCGTTGCCTGTGTGCAAGCGAGATGGTGAATGAGAGGAAAGGACAACGTATGGCAAACACAGCGCGCAGGGCGCGCATAACAAAGCCTATTTGTTCGAAAACCGGTTTGCTTATCTATGTTTAGGCTAGGAATTTAGAAATTACTACTATCTGTATTAGTAACAATTTCAAAAATAAGTTACGTGCTGCAACGTACTCCTTACTTTAAATTTAATTCATTCCGGGTGACATTAAAAGCTTTTTCGTACATAAAAAATGTTTTTTTTTCAAAGCTTCAAAGACTGCAAGGATACAAAAAAAAGTTTTTAACATTTATCATAGAGAATGATAAGATCTTGAAACCCACCAAGATTCAACGCAAATCCCCAGCTCATTACGGAGTTATATACGTCAATCAATTTTCTTCCATACAAAAAAATATCCAATATTTTTTTTCATAAAAATTATAAGTTTATATGAAAAATTATGATCACTAAAAGTGATTTGTAATCAAAAGAGGAGTACGCATTAAAATATAAACTTAAAATATTGACAAAAAATGGACCAGTGTGCGGCGGCGGCGCGGTGGCGGCGCGGTGGCGGCGCGGTGGCGGCGCGGTGGCGGCGCGGTGGCGGCGCGGTGGCGGCGCGGTGGCGGCGCGGTGGCGGCGCGGTGGCGGCGCGGTGGCGGCGCGGTGGCGGCGCGGTGGCGGCGCGGTCGCGGCGCGGTGGCGGGACGCGGCGGCGGCGCGGTGGCGGCGCGGTGGCGGCGCGGTGGCGGTGCGGTGGCGGCGCGGTTGCGGTGCGGTGGCGGCGCGGTGGCGGCGCAGTGGCGGCGCGGTGGCGGCGCGGTGGCGGCGCGGTGGCGGCGCGGTGGCGGCGCGGTGGCGGCGCGGTGGCGGCGCGGTGGCGGCGCGGTGGCGGCGCGGTGGCGGCGCGGTGGCGGCGCGGTGGCGGCGCGGTGGCGGCGCGGTGCGGCGCGGTGGCGGGACGCGGCGGCGGCGCGGTGGCGGCGCGGTGGCGGCGCGGTGGCGGTGCGGTGGCGGCGCGGTTGCGGTGCGGTGGCGGCGCGGTGGCGGCGCAGTGGCGGCGCGGTGGCGGCGCGGTGGCGGCGCGGTAGCGGCGGGCGTCGTGTACAGGAATGCTAATGCGGTTCACAGAATACATCTACTTACCAAGTTTCAACAGTATAGTTCATCAAGTTTCGGAATAAAGTGGCTGTGACATACGGACGGACAGACAGACAGACAAACAGACATGAATCTATAAGGGTTCCGTTTTTTGCCATTTGGCTACGGAACCCTAAAAAAGATATTTGGAATGATTAAAAATGTCAACCTTATTACTAAGGTTTTCCAGTAACTTTATTGGTTTTCCAAAACTCATTTCAACCGTTACTTTATTTTACTTCAAAAACTCAGTTATTTCCAATTTCTATTAGGTAAAATGTCCCAATATCAATACGACTATCGGAATTCCTTAAAGTGTTAACTTTAGGTTAACAATTAAATAAGGTTTATCATTCTTCACTTTTCTTCCCAAAAAACGATAAATTATAAGGTTTATCATTCTTCACTTTTCATCATTAAATTACATCTACAGTAATGAGCTGGGGATTTGCGTTGAATCTTGGTGGGTTTCAAGATCTTATAATTATCTATGATAAATGTTAAAAACTTTTTTTTGTATCCTTGTAGTCTTTGAATCTTTGAAAAAAAAAAAAATTTTTATATACGAAAAAGCTTTTAATGTCACCCGGAATGAATTAAATTTAAAGTAAGGAGTAGGTTGCAGCACGTAACTTATTTTTGAAATTGTTACTAATACAGATAGTAGTAATTTCTAAATTCCTAGCCTAAACATAGATAAGCAAACCGGTTTTCGAACAAATAGGCTTTGTTATGCGCGCCCTGCGCGCTGTGTTTGCCATACGTTGTCCTTTCCTCTCATTCACCATCTCGCTTGCACACAGGCAACGACATACCAAGCCACATCTTACAGTCTCAGACAGTTTGTGCTCCAGTGTTGACGTGCTTTCTATTCTGCGACTGCGCTGGCTAAAATATCTTTCATATTTGTTGATTTTTTCGTTTTACTTGGTCGTTATCGTTACTCATTGCTTATTTGTTTCTTAATTTTGTTGATTTCTCTGTTGATTTTTTGTTTGTTGTTTTCTCCGTTGATTTTCTCGTTCTTGCTGATTTGTTACTCGATTTTGTTGACTTTTGATTTGTCCTTTGTTTCAAAAAAGACGAATTATCTTTACTATCAACTCTGTGTCAGAAAAACATGATTGATCTATATCCGCGTTTTAATTTAGATATTAATTAGTTGGTTTGTTGGTTTAAAATGGCTCAATTTATTACATATTTAGATTTTTATGTAGCATTGCAAAATTGTAAAGACAACAAAAAATTTGAATATCTTTTAACTTGCTGTTGGCTTGTTATTCATCAGAGGTTTCTGAAGAAGACATAAAAAGTAACAAAAAAATTAAAAATTTATTTTTTTATTTTGAAATTTTAAAAAACTTTGTCTACTTTAAAAAAAAATTGATAAAAGCACATAGACATGCCAAAACATTTATGAAACAAAATTTGCATTGGTTGAACTCCAATAATCGTTGGCCTTCGCTTTAGTTCGATTTAGTTTCGATATTTAGTCGAGAAACTATGGACACACAAGAAGATTTAAGTTTGTCGAGTCAATCTAAGCTGGACCATCTCATTGTAATATTGCACTTTAAAAAAAATGTATAACGCAGGAGATTTTTTCTCAGATTCATCGGATTTTATGGTTAGTCTAGTCCCATTGCAGTAAATGTGTGGCGATGTTATTTTTTGGGAAAATCCTCGTCCATCATCGACTGCCTATTATGGGCCAGTGATGTTTGAATTTACGAAAGAGACTAAAGAGATCATAAATTTTCATACAGATGCAATTAATGAAGAAATATCAAACTTAGTACTTACAAAAATAGGCAATA
The DNA here is from genome assembly GCA_963921215.1 of Scoparia ambigualis. Classification (NCBI taxonomy): domain Eukaryota; kingdom Metazoa; phylum Arthropoda; class Insecta; order Lepidoptera; family Crambidae; genus Scoparia; species Scoparia ambigualis. Next base: position 22,475,400 of record OY992521.1, on the reverse strand, counting down.
TATAAGTCTTTCATGAGCTCCACATGACTATGATTGATGGGAAAGTGGCAACGGTCTTATCAGAAACCCGTTCTAGTGCCACTTGCAACATATGTCTTGCAACTCCCACGGAAATTATCCATACATTTCACATCTCAAACCAATATATTAAAAAACATAAATTGAAACACCAGATGATGAGGATTAAGTTTGCATAGACTTGGAAACTAACTTGAGCGCAAATCCTTTAAGTTTTTAAAGTAACAAATTTACTTAATTGCAAGATGTACACGCAAACACCATACCCTATTGTGCGGTTACATTTGTTTCCTATTTGTGTATAGACTTAGCGACACAACAAAGCCTTTTGTTCGGAAACCGGTTTGCTTTTATGTTAAAGCTAGGAGTTTAGAAATTGGTACTACCTGTATTAGTAATAATTTCAATAAATGTTGGGTGCTGCAACGTACTCATTATAGTAAATTTAATTCATTCCGGGCGATATTAAAAGCTTTTCATACATAAAAAAATATTTTTTTATTTCAAATATTTAAGCGCCTGTAGCTTCAAAGACTGCAAAGATACAAAAAAAAATGGTTAACATCGAGAATCATAGAGAATGAAAAGATCTCAAAACCCACCAAGATTCAACGTAAATCCCCAGCTCATTACGGAGTTATATACGTCAATCACTTTTCCTCCATACAAAAAAATATTCAATATTTTTTTTCTCGAAAATTATAAGTTTATTTGAAAAATTGTTATCAGTAAAAGTAATTTGCAATCAAAAGAGGAGTACGCATAAAAAATATTAACTTAAAAAATGTTGACTTGGATGCGAATGTAACGTATTTTGCCAAAATGGACCAGTGTACGCCGCACCGCAGCCGCCGCACCTCCACACTGTGGACACGTGACGTGACGCGTAAAGCCCGCATCGCGCCGCCACCGCGCCGCCGCCGCCTTATTTTTTACTTTGTGTTTATGTGAAACCAAATAAATAATTATAGATTTTATTCGATTTAATCTAACTGTCAGGACTAGATTTGTGTAAAATATTTTTTTTGTAAATTCGTCACGGGATACAGGGTGTTCAGACGAAGACGCGGGCGGGTCGCTAGTTTTAAATAAAAAACGAATTCCTAAGCGCAATGGCCCTAACTACGGCACTTCTTCGGTTTCTAGCAATGGTTGGTTGATTACGACTACCTCCTTGGTCGAGTGGTTTGTACACCGGTTTTCATGATGTCGCCATCCCTGAGGTCCCGGGTGCGGGTTCGGTCGGCCCCCATCATCCCCGGTCAGGTCAATTTAGAAATTATTGTTTTTCTAAATTGTCTCGGGTCTGGGTGTTTTCTATGTATAATAACTTTATTATTTATTTAAGTATTTTAAGTATGTTTATCCGTTGTCTAGTAACCATTTAAAGAGTTTCATAACGAAGCTTCTCTTGGGCTAGATGATTGGTGAGCGTAGGAAAGTTTATTTATTACCTTAAGGTTGGTTCATGTTGCTCTAACGTTAAATCGGTTGTGCATTATTCATAGATCAATCATGTCAGATGTTAAGAACTACAAATTTTTAATTATAATATTAAATTGACACTTATTGTGTAACCGGGTTGCGTAGCGGTGAAAGAATACTACCACCCCCTCTCTTCCCTTGGGTGTCGTAAAAGGCGACTAAAAACTGCACACACATCTAACAGCATAGAGCGGCGATCGGTTCACCAGCTGTCACGCTGAGCACATGTGCAGTCGCTATTTGGTGAAAGTGGTCTATGGTACAGGACTGCTTTTGCGGTCCTATTTGCGGTCCTATTTGGTTAGTCAGACACAACTCTGACTAACTCTTCGGGAATAAGAGTCGATATTATATAGGGTCTAACAATATCAATAAGCGAACGTTTAAGGGCATCCATACATCACACTGAGCATGCTTACCAAATTTGGTCTAAAACTAGAGGCTCGTTACCGAGATAATCAACAAAACATTATCATAATTCACCAAAAATTACACCCTTTCAAAACCCTGTAACGGTACAGAATGAATGGTATCTGTCCGTTAATAAAGAATGTTTGAGTATTGCACTAAAATCAATACTAATGCGTTGCACCACTATTGTGATAAGCATAAAAGGAGAAAATAAACTAGTTTAAAATAATTGTCGTGTGGACGAGCAGCTTTAAAAGTTATAAGAATTAGTCAATAGACCACTTGCTTTATTTATTTGAATTTCGCGGAGATTGTTCCGCGCGTCCCTAACCAAATAGGCGCCATCTACATTGCGTTTATTTATTTGAGTTTCGTGGGGACTGTTCCATGCGGTCAAATCGCTTCACATACAACCAGGCGCCATCTATGTTTCTGAATACTAAACTTTTAGAATTCTAAAAATAATAATAATATTGTTTTATTAGCAATAGTAAATGTCTATTAAAAGTAAATTGTTGATGGAAGGCTGCATCTAGATATCCAAACATGTAATATTATTAGCTATCTAAAGAGATTTGATTATTTCATGTGGGCACTAAAATTCACGCGGGGAAATCTGTCATGCTAGAGGGCTCTATTTTCTGATAGTATGTTGTTACTCTTAGAATGGCACACCGTGGCGTGGGGATGCGCGGGCGGAAGTTAAGATTGAAAGATAGAAAGAGAGAGGAGATTTTGTTGTCCACGTGTAAGGTCGTGAAGTTGGGCATGTAACCAACGTAAGCGAATGTGAAGTAGACGCGAGTGGGCTATGGGGCGAGCGATTGGGTGAAGGAAGGACAGAGGAGTAGCGCGGGCGGAAGTCCGACGAGCAAGGGGCGAGCGAGAGGGTAGGGGGCGAGGAAAAAGGCGCGAATTGGGGACGCTTTGGCATTGCGGTGCAAAATAGCGGGGCATTCAATTCAAGATTGTAAGACAAGCGGTCCGAAAAACAGAGAGTGGCGGTAACGATCTCGTTCGCGGAAAAAGGGCGTCCTAGATTTTAAAGCGCGCTAAGTTTAAATTCGAGCTGCGATATTAACTGGAATTGTTTTGTGAAATTGAAAGACACTATTAAAAGTAAATTTATTGCTGTCGCAACTCGAATCTGTTAACGAAATGAAGTATTTCTGGTTGTATTGGTGGATACGCATCACGGTGCCAACGAAGCCATATAACTTTCAACTGGGAAACTAGGGGCATTTGATGTATTCTATAATGCCAGCGTTATATATTACAACGCTAAAGAATACCCTATATGCGACAGAGTAACGGAGGAGCGGCAAGTTTGCCTCCTTAGTGAAAATCGAAGATAGGTCAGGCACCGGTTAGCTGGAGGTTGACACGTATGACCCAGTCCAATTTCGAGTCTACCTTCAAACACACAGTGTAGTGTTAGGTTTTTACACATCGGGTATACTGGCCCAACTTTTAGTCCATTTAGATGTCGGTTGCTTGAAGGGGCGACTCGACCTACACAACTCACCCACACAGTTAAGTTTAAATGTGGGCATTGCCCTAGCTTGCAAAGGTATTACACGTAGGGACAGATAGTTACACAAAATGTAGGGAGATTTCGGGTAGTGTTTGGAACCTCGTCAGAGGAGGGCAGTCTCCTTCTCCGGTCAATCTCCATACCTTGTTGAAGGTAAAGCCGGAACTAACTGGATGTGCCATGGTAAGGATAGTGCGAAAGTCAATCTAATGCCAGGTGGAGATTGTCTTTTGAGAGTGAAATGTGTCTAGACTGGCAAGGGGACAGATACTGATCGAAAGCACACTATAGGTTAGGTAGGCAGCTGTTAGTTGGTTATTTACCTTCTAGATAAATAGGTGCTTATAGGTCATAATATTTCAAGTGAGGCAGGCTGTAGGAATCTATAGGTAGGCGTCTCTACGTTATTAGGTAGTTGGGGATAAAACAGTATGTACATACTTAGATCTACAAAGGCTAGGTACGTAGGCACGCGAAGCTAGGGCTGGATTAACTTCAACTACTAAAAATAAGGATAATTAAGATATAGTAAATTGACATAACTATGAAGTGATGTTGATTATGAGTACTGAAATGACCAATCTAGGCATTTAAGCTGTTACAAGAGGACAATAAGATATATATAAACAAATAAACATTAGATTCCTATCTGGTCGGGGTCAATATAAACAATGAGTTGTTTTACACTCTAATAGCGGGGCGGGGCTATTAAATTACCAGAATCCTCTAAATGTGTAATAAATTCCCTTATAAGCTCTAATAATACCTGCGAGTTATGCTGTCTTCCCTATTATCTTGAGTGGTTAGGCATTTCTTTCCCGCAGCTGCTGTGATGGATTTAGGTTGTAATTCGGACGAAGACACTGATAGGCTTATGTACATCTGGGATGTTAGGTATTGATGGTTAGGTTAATAGGTTTGTAGGAAATAATTAAACACAGGGATAAGCCAATTACTAAACTTTCACGGAAAAGATTTGGGTTACTTTAGGCACGGTGTTCAACGTAGGTTCCATTAGACGATCTGGCCAAAATATGATATTATTATGGAAGTGTATAGAGTGCCACAAGCGGCACTGTATCTCCATCGGTTAGGGAACCGTAAGTTTTGCGGTATAATAGTGACGCCGCCTAAATTGCCGTAAAGTTTTTGTTAGACAACAGAAATACTAGCTGCCCTACTCCTGTAGGTCACGTGATAGGTTAGAAATCTAAGACAATCGCGAAGCGCAGCGTAGCGATTGTCTTGAATTTCGAGGTTATTTTTTTTATTAGACAACAAAAATCTAACTCCATCCAAAAATATATTTTGAATATTACAATACAAAATAAAAAATATGTTACGGTTCCCGAACCGATTGAGATAGAATGCCGCTTGTGGCACTCTATACGCTTCGTACTAGGATGCCGTCAAATTACGGCATCGTAACCGATCGTACTATGTTGCCGCTTGTGGCACTCTATTCACTGCCTACACTTTGTACTAGAGGATGCCGTAATGACGGCATCGTAACCTATCCACAGCCTATTATTATTTTATTACATCGCTTGACTGAAGTTTATTACTAATAGGTATAAGTTATATTAGGTCTAGATTAAGGTTCCATTATCATACAACATCAACACACTATACAAAACATCAACTACACAAGCATTAGATATAGGTCGCATAGCCTTTAGTTAAGTTAAGAGTTAGTATAATATAATTTAAGTTGAGAGTTAGGAAAGACTTAGTTGATGGTAATCTCGCATGGCGGTATGTTGTAGGTTAATTAGTTGTAAGAATTAAAATAGTAATTTAAGTTAGGGCAACGGCGGTGATGTATGTATGTAGTTAGAGAAATATACAGCAGTTGAAGAGGTAGATTGGAGGGGAGCGTTACAACCCGTACAGCTGTTACTTACTAACGCACACAAAGATAGCCGAACACGCACACTAAACTCGGAGCACACTGAGCTATCTTTTTTTTGACGCTTGCGTAAAGGGTTAGTAAAGATACAGCATGTTTCATGATGTGCATTATTTTAATTGATTTAGTTTGTAAAATCACTAAAATAAAAAAAATAAAAAAATAAAATCGTTTGTAAAACTGGAGCGCATTTTTTGTCATTGTATTCAGAATGATGTTTAGATACCGCCTTTAAACGTTCGCTTATTGATTTTGTTAGACCCTGTATGTATGTACTTATTGTGCGAATTGTTAGTGATAATGATTGTTTTTGATAACTAGTTTATTAAGATTTCATTTATATGAGCTCTGCTGCTAAAACCAGACGCAATAGAAATCCATTTGTTTGGATGTAGCTAAGTAAGTACAGCTGTTCTTTGTAATTTATGTTTTATGTTAGTAAATTAAACGTTTATTTATTACTTATTATTATTAACTTTCTCTTTTATTATTTTATAAATTTTACAATATGCCCATGAAAAAAAAAAATTATGTTGTAGGTATTATTTTCTGGCTGCTGGGTCAAGCTCTACGAGTAGCTTATTGCAGAGGCCGTTAGATATAAGTGTTTCATGTAAAGAGATTTTTGTAATATTATTAGTAGGTAACCTCATGAGTCTTCTTGGCAGACAAGGGAATATAGAGGTTTTAACAATATAAAATTTTAACAAATCACTTGCAGTTTCCTTCTGTCTTATCTGTTTATTTATCTATTTTAGGAAATCTTCCTAAAATAACATCTATAGCAAAGGTTGACAAATAAACATATGATATAACAAATATTCACAATTATGAGTAAAGTACTTATTATAGAGTTATCGTTGTTAAACTAACAACACTCTCAGCTAAGCTACTCCAATCAACTCCAATTATGCCGGCGTCACGATTCACGTTTCTACTTACTATATAATACTCATCTTTTTTATTGCCCATCTTGTGTATCAAATTCCTGAGAATCCAATAAATAATCCAAGACAGCCGAAAAAGTCGTAATGACTTGTTATTCTCAATGTGTGACTGTGGAATAAACCTGCAAAATGTTTCTTTCGTAATATTGTAGAGAATAAATAAGAAAATACATATTTTCTTAGAAATTGCCAACGAGCTTTCACATTATTGTTCGATGCGAGTAAGTACTTATTATCTAATAGCACCTAGTATATTTTGTACAGAAAAAAAGTAGAAAGAAGACTTTTTCATGCAGATGCAAGTTGATAAAATAATAGCAATATTTATTTTACAAACGCCTCCATGATCGAATGGTCAAGCGCTCGGCTCGAAATCCAGAGGTCCCGGGTTCGCTTACGTTATGTTATTTTATTAATTTGAATGCATTATCTTTTAATTTTAATTTTTGATTATTTAAAAAAAAAAGTGTTATACAATTTTATATGCTGATATGTGAAATGATTATTTTGTAATTTAATGAATATTGTTTATATGTATTAAATTTTTTAAATTTAATATTTTATGGAATTTATAAAATATTGTACGTCCGAAATGGACAGACTGTTGACACCATTTTAATTGTAACAACCAATGCACACAGTTAAGACAATAATTTGTATGTTATCTTATCTATTCCCAGGTTGGGCAAAGTGTGTGTTCGGGTTTTTCGAAGCATAACCCGCATTTCGCAAGCGTGGTGATTGAGCCAATACATTAAGAATTGTAGCGATAACTTGATAGAGGCACTTGATTCCAATGATAGAGACCAAGGAAAACAGTCGAAAGAAACACTATTGCAAGTATTTAACAATCGATAAAGACGTAATGGCTTATAAATATCTTGATTATTGAAATTTTGCATTCACAATGCTATATAGGTAGATATAGGATAAAATGTTTACTAGAAAAAAAGTAGCGTAAATCAAACTACTAGGAAAAATTCAACGAGTCTTCTGGGGTCTCGGTAGCTCAGCGGTTAGAGCAGTGGACCGGCAATCCAAAGGTCGTGGGTTCGAATCCCACTCAAGCTTCCTGAGACTGGTTGATTTTTTTCTAGTAAACATATAATCCTATATCTATATAGCATTGTGAATGCAAAATTTCAATAATAAAGCTATCTTTTATCATTAGATTCCTAAAATCCAGATCTCAAAATATCAGGAAATATATACTTGTAACTGTTTTTACGATCGGAAATTCTTATTTCAAAAGTTTAAACCTTAAGGCCCTGATTTTAGCTCAGTAATACCTGCGTTTACCTTATTCCACTTCGATGCCATACAATCTATAATTAACTTCAAGGGTCAAACCAGACCAATCGATCGTTTGTCGATCGAAGTTGATCGACTGGTCTGGTAGCTTTAATCGATCGACGGATACCGTTCGTCTAACCCATCGATCGACGGTCGGTCGACGTTGATCGATTAACCCCGGCTATATTCCATGTTTCTTTCGAAATGTATTCAGAAGAGGACTCGTTGTTCTTGGCCAGTAGGTACGATGTTGCTCGTACTATTATTACGGAGACTCAAACGCAGAAGAATCTGGATGCGGTCGTTTTTTAAAGTCAAAGATCGCTTATTTTATCCAAATGACCTTTTAAGCAGCGGTTTTTGTTTTTTTTTTGAGTAGCGATTGTCATGAATTTAGAGGTTTTTTTTTTTTAGACAACAGAACACTAGCTAGAATCAAAAATATCTTGGGGGAGGAAGGGACGGGGATGGAGGGGGTACGGTAATGGGAACTTAGTAGAATATTTGTTTATTTTTCCTAAGAATAACCCTTGAATAAAATTTAGCATTTAAACGTTCATATTATCATCACTCATTATCATCAACTTTAAGCATAATCAATGAACTCTATTATTACGACTAGTATCCATGGGCACGAAATAAATTTATCAAAAAAAGTGAAGCGGCTGGCGCGTCTAATCAAACAGCTCGATCTAACACCCAATCCATTCTACCGGTCGATTGTCGATCGTCGTCGATCGATTGGTCTGGTAGAAACTATCCATCGACGTCGACTAATCCATTTTACCATCGATCGATGCCGTCGATCGACGATCGATCGATTGGTCTGGTAGACACTATCGATCGACGTCGACTAATCCATTCTACCATCGATCGATGCCGTCGATCGACGATCGATCGATTGGTCTGGTAACACCCTAACTCGACCTTCTTATGGAACTCGCACATCGACCGGATTATAGCGAAACATAAAATTATAACCAATATAAAACAACCTAAAGTACGTAAGTAAGTAAGCAGTAGTAAGTAAGTAAGTAAGTAAAGTACATTTGAACATATTTGTGTTAAGTTTTATTTAAAAAAAACTATGGGTAAGCTTTTAAGGTTGCTTGTAATGTAACAATACGCAATGGTTCATGGTGCATAGAGCCAAATTCAATAATAATGTTTGTTAATTCTACTATAATTATATCCAAATTATTAAGGTTTATTTAAAAAACTATGCGTAAGCTTTTAAGGTTGCGTGTAATGTAACAATACGCAATAGTTCATGGTGCATAGAGCCAAATTCAATAATAATGTTTGTTTATACTACAATATTATGTCCAAATTAGTCACAATTATTTGTGCATAAACATTCTTCGTCGAATTCGACCCTAGAGTACTTAGTACAGTTGACTAATTTGTTTCTCTACTTGAATCATCAAATAACTCAAGAAAAATTATATGACAAAAAAATGTCACAGCCGATTTGAGGCCTACCTTTGTGTACTAGACTTTAGAACGATTGATTTTTTCCAGACACTAGCTGATCGAGACGCCCTTACATTCCTACAAACCAATAACGCTATGTGCTAAACAAGGAAAACATTAAAGTAACCGGTCATAAGGACCTCTATTGTGTTACTGAGATAACTTTTGTTTGTTTCTATCAAGAGAGGTGAGGAGCAGATAAGACATAGTTCATTTGGCGTAACAAAGAAGTAATGCTTTTAGTTTATCTACTATTGAGTGTCATTGTGAATCCCAGTGTGATAATTTTATTTCGTATAAGGTTTACACAATGGAGGTCCTTAAGCCATTGAAAAGAAACACTTCTTTTTCACTGCAAGACCTAAAAATATAGTGAGCTCCTTTTGCAAAAACCTGGACCTGAACTGAATAAAACACATAAATGCGAATTTCATCCCATAACATTAAAAGAAAAAAAACCGAGTTCCTATGGCAATTTTCCAGCTCCATCATCAGGTTACCTTTTAGCACCAAAGTACTCGTCAAGATGGATCAAACGAGTCCAAACTCGATGGGTTGTGTCGTTTAAATACCAAGTTTAAATACCTTCCAGTTCAACGTCAGATCAGCTTCATGCCATAATAATTTTGCATTGTCATCCTATTTACAGATGCATGCAAAACTTCAGCTCAATTGATAATCGGAAATTGGCTCAAAGGACCATGGAAAATTTTGTCCCCACCATCCAACAGATTTGAAATTAGTGTCATTTGAAGGGTCTAGTAGGATAGATATTTTTTTACTACGGCGACGTTCTTCAAATACGCAGGATTTTGGTTATAAAAAATATATTGTTTGTAATTATTATTTTTTTCCAACAAAATAAGATTGCAAGAGCAGACCAGACTCCACAGGCGACACCCGTTCACGAGTATGACATGCGAATCAGCCATCGCTTCGCTCAACCATGATTTAGGGAACGTAACGACCCGACGCACATGCCACCACCGCAGACACACTTTGAGAGAGCATGAAACACTCGAGCAACTCCAACTAAAGCAAGAAAACAATTAAAGTTTTTTTAAAATCACATCACACTAATACGAGTATCATAAAGGAAAGTTTGTGAGTGTGTATGTTTGTTACTCTTTCACGTAAAAACTACTGAATGGATTTGTATGAAATTCGGCATACAGATAGTTTAAAACCTGGATTAACACATAGTATACTTTTTATCCCGATATTGCCACGAGAACGGGAACCACGCGGGTGAAACCGCGAGCAGCCGCTAGTTATAAATAAACCCAATACTTTTTGCAATTAACACAGGTACTATAGGCTTCTTTGAGTCCCAATGAACAAATTGACACGTATCTCATGACTGTTGTAGGGTGGGGACGGGGTTCATACAAAACGCCCCATGGTCCTTTAACCTCCAAAATTAGAATAAAGACAAACATTGGGACAGGTGAAACTAAATAAAAGCTTGTGAAAAAGTGTTTCATTTCAAATGACTTACAGTATTTTCTTGTAAATATTTTGATATTTCTTATTACCTTTTTTAAGCTGTATTCTTCTTGGGATGTATCTGCATGTTATTGGACTGGTCACATTAGCCGCATGCATCCCAACCGCTGGGCAAAGGTCAACTATACAATAGGTTTCAGAAGATGGACGACACGACCGCTGAGGTCGGACCAGAAAAAGGTGGCGAGGCGATCTGGACGCACTCCAGCCAGACAGACTGGCATGAGGTGCCTCAAGATGAGAACGATAAGAGTGTCACGTCGCGGAGGAACGGAGAGTGACACGATGAGAAGAGGAGATGAAGATAAAGCTTGACGGGTTTAGAAGTATATTTTGATAATAAAAAGGTTAATTATGAAGCACTATTTAAGAGAATACACTATACACTGGACTAGGTACCTGTAGCTTTAAGTTAAATATTGGAACTGCCTGGAACTGCCCTATAATAATGCACTATTCGCAATAACAAAATTTCGGAAGGAAAACATTGGAAGGAGCTCATTCTAGCTCCGCGGATGAATCTAAACTGAATTTATATCAAAGAGTAGAGCTGTAATGAAAACAGGAGGCTAGACAGAGAATGTAGAATATTTGAATTAAAACTAAATATAAAATAATGTCATTCACAAAGGAGGTCACAAAAATCAACAAGGCTTTAGCTGCCTTGTTACAAGAGATGGATGGAAGGACTTGAGTGGGACAGTAAAGGCTATAAAAAAAAACTTCTTAACTGCTGTCTGAGCGACGGCAAACTTGATGGTTGGCTGGGTCTATAGACGTCTCTAGACGCAAGCGACAAAAAAACTAAATTCCATTTTGTGCTCACGTTCATCTATTTATATGTATATCTTTGCGTATTTACTCAAGAAGCATTTTCTTTTTTTCCTTTTCACACGTATTTCCTTATGGCAGCCTAATGACGTTTGCAACACAATAGGAAGAACATGCTCACTGCCGTTCCTGTGCATGACCTGTTTGACTTATACTGAATTTATGTTTAAATCCGGATGTTATAGGGAAAATTAGCTAATTGGTAGAACCGGTTAAATCATACCTCCGCTGTATTTCTTTTAAATAACTGTACTTAAGAGGGTTTACGCATTTCGGTTTCCCATACAAACTTCCAAGTCGAAATTTTAAAAACCAATAAGCCAATTTTGATGAAACTTTGCATGCTGAAGTAAAACACAGGGATCTAAATAGTTTGTTGAAAACATTTAAAAAAAATGTTTATTTAAATGAGTTATTGCGATTTTTTACTTTCTATCGTGGACTTTAAATCTTAAATTCTTTATAACTTAGTTAAAAAAACGTTTTTTGAAAATGTTTTCAACAAACTATTTAGATTCCTGTGTTTTACTTTAGCATGCAAAGTTTCATTAAAATTGGCTAATTGGTTTTTAAAATTTTTGACTTGGAAGTTTGTATGGAAAACTGAAATGTGTAAACCCTCTCAATGAAGTTTTAAAGTGTGCATGTTTTTGGTGCAATTAAAACATTTGTTATTTTTTATATCTTAAACAATACTGCGGAGGTACAAATTTAGTATAATTGCAGGACACTGCTGAATCTTACCTGACATAACAAGTTTAAATGTAATAGCCGTCTTGACGCAATGGATTGTTTTTATTAAACAAACATCAGAAAGTGATCTGGCATTCAAGATGAAAGCGGTACTCCACCTGAAATCTAAATCCACTCTAAAACAAACCCTACCACAACCAAACATACACATCATATTGGGAATTAAACCTATGACCTCTGTGTGAAACCGTTGGTCTAACCGATCGCAGATGTTTCGTAACATTATTCAAATAATTATCAACAAAATCAAATCAGACGCAATTTAGCGTCGAAAGCAATTAATTCAAAGCATACACATTGGGATTTTATCAGCGCCGGCGTACACAACATGTAAGGGCTATCCGACATTGTAGCGAACGGTTGAAATCCGCACAATAAAACGGCTATTGGGTTTAACTGAATCGTTAATACGTATACTATTTACAATGTGATATATTTAATTAATTGATTAAAGAGTCTCATTAAAAACAAATTAACCAAAATCTAAGGAAAGATGGCCGATTGGTGAAGCTCTCGCTCCGTCATCCGGAGGTCTTGGTTTCAATTCCCAGCTCAGACAAAGTGCGTTTAGCATATTTTGATGCACACCCCAGGTTTTTATAACCAACTCGCATTTGGCAAGCTATTTAATAATGTTGATTACTTACCTATTTCATATACTGGAAAATAACAGAAAAGCAGAAAGAAAAAGAAACAGCTTAACTTGGTCTAAAAAAATTTAACTAAAAACTACAAATAAAAAATGTCTAACTTTACCCTTTAACTGGTACAGCATCAAATATTTTTACTGGTTTTATATCCTATTACTACTGAATAAGGTTCAAATTATGGTGGCATGTATATTGCCACTACTAGCTAAGGGCTTTAACCTCCGAGGGACGGGTAGGTATTTATTGTCCGTCCTCTGGGGGTTAAACTAAAAACTATATAAAAAATGTCCTCCAACTGTGGACACGCAGGTATAATAATAATTAAACTAATACCGGCATTAAGCAATGTAATACTCGTTGCTTTTAACTTTAGTCATGTCAAAAAATAACCCTCAGAAGTCGACCCTATATTTCTGTGACCCTATGCCATGGTAATGCAATCACGGTAAATGCAATAGATTACTTTTTGATCTCTGCTTAATAAGTTACTTTAGTCATGTAATTAATGTAACCTATTGAAAAGCATAACATTACAAATTTAGTGAAAATAGTAATTCAGTTTTACTTATAACTTCTTGGCGCATGTATTTATTTACAGAGGCAGCGCGTTGTCGACTAGGCTAGGATGTAGTTGGAAGTTCGTACATGATCTCGCCACAGAGCGGTAACACAGTATATATATAAATATATACTGTGGCTGTAACGTCGCATTATTGATGAAGTTTAGTGGTTCACTATGTACCATTAGTTCACTGTTAGCCACCTTACTTTAGACTAATTTTCCCATAATGTATCACTAAAGCAACATTTACTAATACTCACCCTTCGTAGAACAAAAAGAAATATCAACTACAATCTCCAATCAATCAAACGCGTTTCTGCGTCGAAAAAGTAATTAAAAAACGCCAACTTCTAATAGGTACGGCGCGTCAAAACTTCGCCATTTTTTTCGCCGACGGTGTACACATCCATTTCCATAACCCCGAAACTATTGCCTCGTGCGTTTGACAGACATTGAAAAATCCCACTTTCCCCTTGCTGCTCCATACATTATATTATATTCGCTCTGTCGCACGCAATATGTATAACTTAGTCATGAGTGAGATCGCCATTGTTTGAAATTAGCTATCCTAATCACACTAATATTATAAATGCGAAAGTTTGTAAGTATGGATGGATGTTTGTTACTCTTTCACGTAAAAACTACTGAATGGATTTATATGAAATTCGGCATACAGATAGTTTATAACCTGGATTAACACATAGGATACTTTTTATCCCGATATTCCCACGGGAACGGGAACCACGCGGGTGAAACCGCGAGCGTCCACTAGTATATCGGTACTTGTCGCTGTGTCGCGTAGCAGCTCATTAAAAGAATTCTACCACCCTCTCTATTCAATTGGGTGTCGTAAAAAGCGACTAACGGACTAAATACTGCACATACACTTATTGCCTAGTCTTTGACAAACCCTTTGGGTATAATAGTCGTGATTATATGGGTGTATGTGAGTATGTTGTAATAAATGATAAATATGAATCGCAGTAAATTTCTTATTTACTGTCCTACTTAGGATTGCCACCTTTTTTTAGGACGAATAGAGTATTAGTTTCTTAATGTTTGAACAAAAATAGAGTACATAGCATAAAAAAGAGTATTAATTTTTTGGTCCTTAAAAACGTATTTTTTGTTGCTCTTTGCGACATTAAACAAATATTTATCTTTCTTGAAGATATTTTTACATTCTCTTTGCAATCATAATTTAGATTAAATTATATAATCAACTCGTTTTTTTATTAAATTTAGGATAGCTCTATTCCTTTCGACTTTCCACTTTACATTCATAAGAGAGAAGACTCTCTCAGTGAACTCTGAAGTACTCATAACCAGTAACGATCAGTTTTTCGTAAATAGAGTATTTTAACCTACTCTATTGGTGTCGTAGATTATAGAGTACGCATACCTACATGAAAAAGAGTACTCATCGAGTTTGGGTTCGTTGGATTTGTCTTTTCGAGCACTTTAGTGCTAGATGATGTCCAGGGTCCTGATGATGGAGTCGGAAGGTGGCCATAGGAACTCCTAAACAAAACGGCGGAAACTCATCTCTATTTTAGAGTACGGGTGGCAACCCTAGTCCCACTGGCAAAGGCAAAGGCCTCCATCATTGTCATCACGTTATTGCTACAATAAATTGGTATTAGCTTAAACTACAACGCATGCCAAATGCAGGTTTTTGGTCACAAACCCGGACTATGGCATTGAACAAACCGAAACACACTTTACCCAACATGAGTATTGAAACGGCAACGGTTAAAACGTGTAGTCGTGATAACGCAAGATCGTTCAATAAATTACTGAAAGCGGTGACATTAAAATTCTAATTACACATTAGAGTTGGATTCAAGGCTTATACTGACACGTTTAAATTTAATTTAGATACATACTCGTATAGAATGGCAAAAAAGAGTAGAAATGAAATAGCGGCAATCTCAGAACAATTATTGTTCTGAGGCGGCAATACTGTATGGAGTGTTTGTCAAAAATGACGTAAACTCCATACAGTATTGCCACTATTACAGTGCGACATAAAAGAGTAGAAATTAAATGAGGGCGCTGTTGTCGTTAACATAGCAACCCTGATAGGTCGATCAAAAAAAAACAAACATCTCTATAAATTCTAATATATTCCACTCCTGCTCTTCACAATCCAGCCTCGAGGACGTTCTCTGAGTGACACATCTGCAACCCTTGATGAAGTTTTGCATGATACCTTCGCCAATGTGTCGAAGTCTTTAAATATTGTTCACCTTAATGCACAGAGCATCCCGGCACATTATGCTGAGTTGCTTTCATACTTGAATGACAATCACATAGACGCGATATTAATTTCCGAGACTTGGCTACATCCCTCACTTCCATCTACATCTTACTCGCTTCCTGGTTTTAATTTGATCCGCAACGATCGTGGCAGCTCTGCTCATGGAGGTGTAGCTATTTATCTCCGTTCTCACTTCTCTTATTCGATTATTAGTCAATCACCTCAACCACCTCCTTCGAACACCGCCGAACATCTTTTCCTTGAGATAATTTTTCCCCACTGTAAGATTCTTCTGGGTGTCTGTTATAGTCCATCGTCCAAAATAGATTTTTTTCAATCATTTGAGCTTCTTCTCGAAGACTTTTCCCCGCATTATAATCACTCCATCATTATGGGCGATTTTAATACCTGTCTGTTGAAAAACGACTCTCGTAGTCACAAGCTTCGTTCACTTATAAACTCTTGCAATATGCACATTCTCCCACTTGCTGCGACGCATAACTTTCCTAATTGTACTCCTACTCTTCTCGACCTTATAATGGTGTCATCTCCTGACCATGTTGTTAAGCATGGTCAGGTAGCTGCAACTCCTTTCTCCTACCATGATCTAATCTATCTTTCATATCGCATACGTCCCCCTAAGCGCAAGGCTTCGATCGAGTTGTTGCGTAATTTTAATAGAATGAATATTGATCGCCTACGTGAAGACGCGCGTGCAATGAACTGGTCGGCGATTGATAATCTTGATAGCGTTGATGACCAAGTGGGCTTATTCAACTCGCTACTTATTTCTCTCCTGGATACTCACGCCCCTGTGCGGCCCGTGCGAGTTAAGCATGTTCCTGCGCCATGGCTTACTAAGGATATCCACAAATTAATGGAAAGGAAATATCGTGCCAAAACAAAATTTAAAAAAAATCCTACTGACAAAAACCGGGATGTGTTTAGGGAAATCAGGAATCGCTGTAATACTATGATTAGGGACACTCAGAGACGCCACATTCACAAATCAGTCGAAAATGGAGATTCCTCCAATGTCTGGCGTTATCTCAAAAAACTAGGAGTTGGCAAATCTAAGACTAAACCTTCCCTACCTTCAAATGTTGACATTAACACATTAAACACTTATTTCTCCTCTTCGGCACCAATGGATGGTAGCATTAAGATTCATACTCTCAAAACTCTTTCTTCTTTGTCAACTCCATCTCATTCACCGTTTCTTTTTTCGCAATTTACCGAGTGTGACGTTGAGAAGAGTGTACTTGCTGTTACCTCCAACGCTGTTGGTAGTGACAGCATCAGTCGTAGTATGATCGTCCCTCTCATTGATATCCTTACTCCCGTTATTACCAAACTCCTTAATAAATCCATCTCGTCTTCTGTCTTTCCTCAGGTCTGGAAGGAAGCTAACATTACCCCTCTTCCTAAAAAACCTAAACCAGATTCTTATTCGGATTTTCGACCTATTTCTTTACTACCCTTTCTTTCCAAAGTCCTCGAAAAGCTGGTTCATCAACAGCTCAGTAGATTCCTTTCCTGTAACAACCTTTCCAACTCATTCCAATCTGGTTTTCGACCCGGTCATAGTACGACTACCGCGCTAGCCAGAGTCACGGATGATGTGCGTATAGGCATGGAAAATCGAGAACTTACTGTACTGACGCTGCTGGATTTCAGCAACGCGTTTAACACCGTCGACTTTGATATCTTGCTGGCTATGCTGCACTCTCTCAATGTATCTCCACCGGCGATTGCGTGGTTTCGTAGTTACCTGTTTGGACGACGGCAGCGCATTAGTATTGAAGACAATTTTTCGTCATGGTGCGACACTGCTGCTGGCGTCCCACAGGGTGGCGTTCTGTCTCCTCTCCTATTTTCTATATTTATAAATTATATCACGCTACCTCTTTCTTCTTCCTATCATATGTATGCAGACGATCTTCAAATCTACGCTCGGGCTCCTGTTGAGAGGTTGTCCGAAGCCATTAACACGACCAATGATGACCTGGAACACATCTCGAGTTGGAGTCGACGTCATGGTTTGCAGGTAAACCCCAGTAAAACCCAAGCAATTATAATTGGTAGCCACTGGTATCTGTCTAGAGTTAACTCTAACGCTTTGCCACCGATTGTTTTCAATGGAGTACAGATACCATTACAAAATGTAGTAAAGAATCTCGGTATCTGGATCGATAACCGTCTGTCCTGGGACCATCAGGTTCAGGAGGTTAGCAAGAGGGTATTTAGGGCCTATGGCTCACTCAAGCGGTGGAAAAAACTGTTGCCAACCAAAACTAAAATATTACTTGCGCAGTCCCTTCTTCTTCCTCTACTGGATTATGCCGACGCGTGTTACCCTGACCTCAGCGTTGTCCTATGTAATAAACTTGAGCGTCTGCAGAACCTTTGTATCCGCTTCATTTATGGCTTACGTAAATACGACCATATTTCTTATTACCGATCTCAACTTCACTGGCTATCTATCTCCCGAAGACGAGACTGCCACGCGTTGTCCCTCCTCTACTCCATCCTTTTTCATCCACATTCACCTCGCTATCTAAAAAACCATTTTGTCTTTCGCTCTTCTACTCTTGTCCGTGACCTTCGTTCCTCTAGTTGCCTGTCCCTTAATGTTCCTCCTCATTCTACTGACTTCGTAGCCAAGTCTTTTACTGTGCATGCTATCCACCTATGGAACTCCCTGCCAGAGAGTAACAGGCGGGCGAAGACTCGGGACTCTTTTAACCGACAAACCAAAGAGTACTTCCTCAGGCTGGACTCTTCATCCTAACCTTATACATTGACCTATCACTATGTAATGTATCTCCTCCATATTTAGTCCATTTAGTCTTTTTCTATAGTTTTCTGATATTCATCAAATCTATATTTTATTAACATAGTATTTTCCTCCTTATACGTACTGTGCACTAGCCCGTGATTGTTTCTTCAACTATATGGTTTCTTTTGCCCAAAGGTTGCCTGGTAGAAAATGCTACCCTAGCATTAAGGCCGCCTTTTGTCATACTGTTTTTCTTTGTATTGTTTTAAATTGTTTTTATAGTGCAATAAAGTATTTTTCATTCATTCATTCATTCAAATTGGTCTTGATACTTGTTTTTATTTAATATTTTTATATAATTGGAAAACATCACTTACACATTGCTCTGATATAAAGGAAGTAGCTAAGGCACTTATGTTATATAAATCAGAAACAACGACGGTACCACAACACCCAGATCCGAGACAATATAAAAAGTTGGTTTTCTACATTAACCCAACCGGGAATCGAACCCGGGACCTCAGAGATGGCGACGCCAAGTCCGGGGTGCTCGCCTCTCAGATAAGGAGGTCGTTAAAATAATTAATTTGAGTAGTTTGTATGTAGTACTTAATGAAAACAGCCATTGTACATATAACTTATTTTTATTTAGATATAAAACTAATAAATTAAAGTCCAGATACTCTTCAAGTTTCGCAAATGCTCGCGGCTTCCGTCATAGCAAATAAGTTGCCTTAATTGAGCTATTAATTTGCATATTGTTGGTACTTCTTTTTTTACAGTTTAAAAAAATCATATTCTGACGGATTGCACACATATCAAAGTCATCGAGTTCCTTTGCAAGTCGACCCTTTCTGTGTTTAGCGGGAGTCGAAAATTTTCCTCTATTTTCGGAGCCTTGTTTAGCTATTCTCCGCACAGTACTTTCAGACACACCTGGAACAATAAAAACATATATGCATAAAAAATAACAAAACCAAAATTGTTCAGTCCTATGGACTGAGTTATAAACATAATTGGTAAAACTTTTGAATCGAGTCGCCTGAATCGGGGTGGGGGGGGTAAAGGTAAGGAGTGGGGGGAGGAGTAACCCCCCCCATTTACCCCTCCTGCCGCAAACAAGTAGTTTTTAAGTTATGTTTCTTTTTTAAAAATATGGAAATTTACAAAAACCTCATTTCTGGCGCTTCGCCGGCCACTCCCGCGGCCGATTGCGCATAGGCATATTTTAGATAATTATACTTTCAACATCTTTTATAACTTACTTACCAGTATAATCTGCTGTACGTTGGTAAATATTGGTAAATATCCTCCAGATTACGTAACAAAGTTCCGTATTGAAATTCTGCCAAACTTCGCAAAAAAAACCTTATATATTATGTTACGAGAACTGCCACGGATGGTCATAATCATGTTATCAGTGTTTTAAATCCAGGAATGTAGAAATATCACTAAAACAACAATATATATCGTAACCACGGACAGAGTTGAACAACCACTTGACATTAATGACAGATAATCAATGTTGCCAAAAAATTAGTGAATTTAGTTCTGGATTATTTAATTTGTACTCTTTTATGTCGCACTTTATTTTCTACACTTTTTGCCAAACTATACATGTATTAGTCGATGGTTATAAAAGAAACAGAGTTTAGCATCTTAGTGTTTCGACTCTCTCCATGCTTCTGTCTATGTGAGAAGGGCTGCCCAGCAATGGGACGTTTCTAGGCTGATGATGTGTTCCGACTATTGGAGATAGACAGTTCTTCAATGGTAAAGGATGTGGATAAAGTATTTCCCTGCCTCGACCTTATTGTATCTTATGATGTTTTCTATTCCCCGTAATTTTCCAATACTTATGACGCTGTACAAATAAAGAGACACTATGCAGAAAATCACTAATTTTCTGCACCTTATGTCTAACATACATATTAAAAGCATGCAGTCAGCGTACCCAGAAACATATTTTACCGAATCAACAAAAAAATAAATGTATAAAACAAAATATGTTTTCAATCAAAACGGACTTTCCACGAAACGGATCGAACATATATTTATGGAACTAAGCTAACAGACGGGAGTTTGTCGGGGGCTCTAAGAGTTACTGTTTGGATAACATCCGTAGCAGCGTTGGACACGGCCGAAGTTCGCGGGCCCATTATGATTGAACAAACATACAAACACGCTAGGACAACAACCCTATCCCATGGATCTGACATGTGCAGTGGGTCACGCAACAGTCGGGAGAATGTGCGCTTAAACCTTATTCGCACAGTGCTCCTCCTAACCCCTAGTGGGTTATGCATACTTAGGAAATAAAATCAATTCAGTCAATTCAGTCATTGTTTTTTAATGAGAAGGCACTATACAATCTTATTAAGAGTTATTTTGATCAAAACCTTTATTTGTACATATATACATATAATCACGACTATTATCCACTAAGGGTTAGTCAGAGACTAGGTAATGAGGACCGCAAAAGTAGTCATCTACCATATAGTTCACTTTTCAGAAAATAGCGACTGCACATGTGCTGAGCGTGACAGTTGGTGAGCCAAAGCCGTTCTATACTGTCGGATGTATGTGCAGTATTTAGTCTGTTAGTCGCCTTTTATTACACCCATGGGAAGAGAGGGGGTGGTAATATTCTTTCAACGCTACGCGACACCGTACGGTGTTGTCGCTGCTTAACCTTACTTCAAATATATTTTCTGTCATTTTAGTACCTTTGCAAGCTTACCAAGTTTCATCAAATTATGAAAGAAACATTTAAGAGTGCAATATGTTCGGAGTTTATGGGCTGGCAAATTCGTACGTGACCGTCCCATGGTCTGCGGGCGACGAGTTAGAGTGAGACATGCTGATTATTGCACACAACTGAGGTTCCTACTAAGCGGGCCCGCGACTACTTTTCACTTACACGTAAATAATACCCTTACAGGAAAAAGTAACGCATACATATCTAGTACACAGGGTTAATTTTGGACCCCCCGCCAAAAGTAAATATGGTTTAAAAAAAGTAATAATAAAATATTTGATGTAAAAATAATGATTGTTTTCTTTTTTTTAAATACAATTTTTGCCTGCTTTTGTTGTTTTCGCTATTAGTTCTAGGTGCGTGCGCTCACCCTCGCGGTCAAAGCGACGGCGCGCTGTCATTGGTGCACGGGGTGAATAACAGCGGTCACATGCATGCGCTTTGATAACCGCGATAGGCCGCGCGCGAGGTGACAATAATTTTAATTTTCCTAAAAAAAAGTTGAGACAAACATGTCAAAATAAATGTTTTTTTTATTTTATAATTTTGTTGTACTGCTGTTAAAGGATCACGTAAAAAAAATTGGCGGGTGATTCATAATTAACCATGTATACTAACGACTATTATCCCCAAAGGGAATAGTCTAAGATCCGAGTATAGAACGACCTTCACCGGGAAGGTTAATGGATGAAAAGTATTTTATATCAAATTTAATATGTTAAATAATATATCGCGAGTGGGTTGGCAGAAAAATTTCAGTCCAGTACCTTTAATGATTAATTTAATATTAAAAAAAATATTTTTTTTACATTGCTCTGGTTTGGTGTGTGTGAGTTTGTAATGAGCTTATCTTTATATAAACATAAATTTTATTTATTTAACCAGACGGTTGCAAATTACTAATATTGACTTGCTGTTTACACCTGCCTACCCAATATTATGACAGGAAAAAAATAGTCAACCTAACGTTTGCATATTCTATAGGCTTCATACTTTCGATTAGTACCTATGTATTTTATCTATTATCGAGACAAGTTCAATATTTAAAAAAAAAAAAATATTTAATTAATCATATACTGGACTGAAATTTTTCAGCCAAACCACTCGCAATATATTTTTTAACATTTAAATTTGATATAAAATACTTTTCATCCATTAACCGGCTCGGTGAAGGTCGTTGTATACTCGGATCCTCTACTAGAATGTTAGAGACTAGGTAAAAAGGACGGCAAAAGCAGTGCACAGTGCACGTTTCACCAAATAGCAACGGCATACGTTCTCAGCGATCGCCGCTTTATAAAGTTGGATGTATGAATTAATGAAACAGTACTTACATTGTTACTCTAAGGGTGAAAGTAGCTTATTTAGCCCCGAGACGGGGTTTGGCGCCTAAATAAGTCTCTCACCCGAGGTAAACACTGTGCTTTTCATTACGAATACAAGGAAAGTAAAATTAAAAACATGAATTAGCTAAAGAAAAATGTTTTTACAAATCTCTGATACACGGAAGTTTAAACAAAAATCTACAACCCGAAAAAACAAATGAATATCGGATTGCCACTTTCCCGGCTATTTTGTTTTGTTTTTTCTGTAGCCGGCCTTTTCATTTACGTCATTGAAAAAATGGTAAATTTGCCCAAATCTATGTTATTTTAAAGAACTAGTTGAAAGTAAATTATGATAAAGTAATTAAAAAAATATGTAGGTATTATTTATTTAATACTTATTTTAATAGGTAGGTACTTTATGTTATTTCTAACAATATTTTCTTTTAAAAATGTTCACTCCTCTTGCTCAAAAATACCGTCATTGTAGCGTTCCAGAGCGAGGAAAAAATAGCTTTTCTTGCCCTAGGGGAAAAAGTTTTTTCTTTTTAATTTTTGTCTGTCAAATGACAATGAGCCTACAAAAAAGAAAAGTCTTTAGTCATATGTAGAATAATCATGAATAAAGACTCGACTTATTACTGTTCATCACTTAGTACTTTTTATCAACAACTTTTTTGAGATATTTATTTAAAGTTTATGGTAAAATTAGTAATCATTTGAATCTATGGACAACACAGACCACGCCCACACAGTCGACGCTTCAGCAAGAAACAACTGCACATGCGCTTAGGTGGTGAGCCTTTAGTCCGTTAGTCGCCTTTTACGACACCGAAGAAAAGTGAGGGGTTGGTAATATTATTTTGATGAGCCTATCGCCGCTCTATGCTTTAGGATGTATGTGCAGTCTTTAGTCCGTTAGTCGCATTTTACGACAGGCAAAGGGAAGAGATGGAAAGACTGCACATACTATGCAACAGCATAGAGCGGCGATGGGCTCATCAAAATAATACTACCAACCCCACTCTTTCCTTGGTTGTCGTAAAAGCAACTAACGGGTTAATTTTAATTAAATAAACCAATTTAAATTGTATTGGATTGTTTTATTTTCTCGCATTCGTAGTGAAAAGCAGAGTGTAACACACGGTGCTAAAACCCATTAAAACTCGGTTTCTATTTTACTCCCTCGCTAAAGCTCGGGAGTAAAACTACCTCGTATATATTGAGTCATTTTAGCACCTTGTATAACAATCTACTATTTCATTCTTCATACTCGCAAAGTTAGGTCTGAAGTTTCCTGAAGAGCGGGTTGAAAGTAATACTTTTCATCAGCTTTGTGAGATCCATATCCATTCTCTTCATATAAAGTTCTAAGCTATAAGTATATTAGTGATAAACAATTAGGCGTTCATCTTCTACCTCCACACGCAAGCCAATGCGACGAGTGAGCCGAAGAGGACAAAAAACCGGCCAAGTGCGAGTCGGACTCGCCCATGAAGGGTTCCGTAGCAGCTAGTAACATCATTTAAAAGTTCTTGTAGTTTTTTTGTAACTTTGATCGATGTTTTAATAATAGTGTATTATTTTAATTTATTAATTTATGACGTAATAAAAAAACTACTTACTAGATCTCGTTTAAACCAATTTTCGGTGGAAGTTTGCATGGTAACGTACATCATATATTTTTTTTATTTTATCATTCTCTTATTTTTGAAGTTACAGGGGGGGGGGGGGCACACATTTTACCACTTCGGAAGTGTCTCACGCGCAAACTATTTAGTTTAGAAAAAAATATACTAGAAACCTTAATATCATTTTTGAAGACCTACCCATAGATACCCAACACATATGGGTTTATGAAAAAAAAATTGAGTTTCAGTTCTAAGTATGGAGAACCACCCAAAATTTATTGTTTATATTTTCTTTTTTTTGTGTGAAAATCTTAATGCGGTTTAGAGAATACATCTACGTACCAAGTTACAACAGTATAGTTCTTATAGTTTCGGAAAAAAGTGGGTGTGACATACGGACGGACAGACAGACATGACAAATCTATAAGGGTTCCGTTTTTTGCCATTTGGCTACGGAACCCTAAAAAGAAGAAAGAGTTAAGTACTACTTTGATCATATTATGATCGAAGAGTTACTATGATTTTTTTTAGCAAAATTTATATTAGTACCTATTATACAATAAAAATATGGTTAGGTGTTTTTATGAATTTGAGTTCCATTTTAAAGGCTAAGTTTTTTATAGCAGAAGGAGGCAAACGAGCAAGCGGGTCACCTGATGGAAAGTAATCACCGCCGCCCATGGACACCCGCAAAACCAGAGGAATCGCAGACGCGTTGTCGGCCTTTAAGAAAGGAATAGGCTCGTTTCTTGAAGATCCCTAAGTCGTAACGGTCCGGAAATACCGCCGCCGAGAGCTGGTCCCACAACACTGTAGTTCGAGGCAAAAAGTTTTGTGAAAACGCACAGTAGTAGACCGCCATCCATCAAGGTGATGTGGATGGAATGACAGTCGATTGCATGTAGTGCGATGTAGGAAATCAGCGGCAGGAATCAAGCCGATCAATTCCTCAGAACACTCCCCATGATATATGCGGTACAATATACAGAGAGACGCAACGTCTCTCCGAAGAGCCAATGGATCGAGCCGATCTGAAATAACCACGTCGCCGACAATTTGAGCAGCTCTGCGTTGAATGCGGTCAAATAAAAGGAGTTGGTATTGGGGTGCTCCAGCCCAAAGATGGAAGCAGTATTCCATATGCGGCCTGACCTGTGCTTTATACAGTTGTAAGCGGTGGGCTGGCGTAAAATATTGACCCGCTCTATTAAGCACACCCAGCTTCTCAGTTCCATGAGTCGAGTCTTTTTGCATCAGGACTCGACGAAAGGACTCAAGACTCATAACTCAAGACTCATTTTAGTCGGAGTCTTGCGAGCTCTGCCAAAATGAGTCCAGTCCCTAAATTAGGACTTAAAGCCGAGTCCTGGCCAACACTAACTACCATCTACTCTCTTCCCTTGGGTGTGCATATGCAGTCGCTATTTGGTGAAAAGTGGACTATGGTAGAGGACTGCTTTTGCTGTCCTCATTGCCTAGTCTCTGACTAACCCTTCGGGGATAAGAGTCGTGATTATAATTATGTATGTACCTATGTATGTATTTTGAATTTTCTATTTAACCATACACAACAAGTTTGATTGCTAATAACTATTAAAAGATAAAGCAACAGTCTAATCTACCTCTAAAGACATTAGTATCGACTGGACATTTTACGACTTAGACATTTCACGATTTGGACCGTAGGAGACTTGTGGCACTACTGAGACGCTGTGAGATGTGGACTTCTTACGATCTGGACGCAATTTCGACACTGGACATTTTACGACATTGACGTAAAACTATGAAGCGAAAATGATAATCTAATCAAGATAACCTGACTTGTTACTCTAATTCTATCTTATAAAATCCCACATCGAACTAGTGCAAAACAAAAAACCATTCCACATATGTATTGCGAATGGGATGTCTTAAAAGAATTTTCGCGCTCTCTGCTTTTCCCGTTTATTGGCACTAACACCATTTGATTAGGACAGTAAGGAGCTTAAATCTTTTATTTAGTATTTGCTCACCTCGCTGTTGCGTCTGTTTTGAACTAAAGCATTATTGAATGGAGAATATTTTTAGGTGCAAGTAACAAATGGAAATATTTCAATATTTTCTTTCAAGTATTCTTGACTTTCATCGTCATCATCATCAGCCTATAAACGTACCACTGCTGGGCTTCGGCATCCCTATCGTGATTTAAAGGCCAACTATTTAAATTTAAGTTAAAATTTAAATATGGTCAAATATTTAAATTTAAGTTAAAAACTTTTCTATACACTAAATTAATACTTTGGTTTGAAGACGAATTAATTGTAAAATTCACGATAAATTTTGTTATTATTAATGTTAATAATATTTGTATGTGTACATTGCATGCCTCATCATGGGCAAACTGTTGATACTATTTTATTTTATTTAAAAGAACTTGTTACACAGTTTAAGCAATAAAGAAATTCTATTCTATTCTTTTCTATTCTAATAATAGCTTGGGGAAGATTGTGCTATTACCCACAAACTGGCCAAATGCGTATGGGGGTTTAGCTATTACGGCAACCACTAGGACCCATTTGTTTAAATCGTGCCTTCCAAAGCAGAGCTTGAGATGTGTTGTAGGGTGTAAATTGTAATTGGGCGAAAGTTACGCAACGTTATTCCAATTAAGTTTGATATTGATCGGATTAGACTCGCAATCCAAAAAACAAAATAAGTAGATGTACATAATTGTTTACTTAAGTTTGTGATCCCTTAATTTTTTTTTGTTGAACAAAGGTGTGGCCACATAATCTACAAAGGGTTTGTAATGTCTTAATTACAAAACATGTTACACTATCGCGTCGCGAGTAGTGCTTAGGAAAGAAAGAAAGAATGACAGAAGGAAAGAAAGAATGAATAAACATTCATAGTTCATGGTTATTTATTCCATTGGAAATTACACAAAAAAAATAAGTAGGTACAGATTAGATAAAGAAAATTAATTATCTTGACAAATTATTATAAATAAATTAGTAAATCATTCATTGGAATCACATAACAAACACACAAATAAACATACAACAGGTAACACGTGCGAATAAAGTAACCTGATAAGGAATTATGAATAAACTGCTAACATGAAACAGCTTTCTTATCAAAATGACAATGACAACAAAAATCGACATAAAAATAGCAACATTAAAACTTCGAGGGTGCCACAAGACATGACTTCGGCGAATAAGCAATTTAAGATTTCATTCGCATCAATCCAATATTCCATTGAACGGGCCGAGAGCCCATAATTATGTGCCTACTTAGGAAAATTACAAACTTTTTTTTCTCTGCTCTCACTAATTTGCTAGTCGCAACTTCAAAACATTTCCTCCCCCCAAGAGAAATTTCAAGTCGTCGGCCTTGCGGGGACGGAGCGATGAATAATTTCGATGTGGACTACGAAAATGTTCACATTTTAATGGGCTGTCAATCACGCTTTCAAATTTCCGCCTTCAGCTCGAAACCACGTCCTACATTTCATTAGAGTGCGACGCAACTAAATATAACTTAATATGGTTTTAGTACTTCCTATTAAAATTGCAACGAGTGCAAACATTGCTGCGGTATGGAATATTTATAAATATTTACCTGAACGGTATTTTTCGTAGTAGTAGTGGTTCCGTAGTAGTTTCGCGGTGTGTTCAGTAGTTTCGGCTACGTAAGTCACTTGGTGAGAGTACACGTTTCTGCTTAAACACACACTCGCATTATGGATAAGCCAAAGGCTGCAATAGAATAGTTATTAATTCTCTCATCTCACAAAACGTATCATCATCATCATCATCATCAGCCTATAAACGTCCCACTGCTGGGCACAGACCTCAACGTGGACGTTGACAACAGCACGTGAGGATATTGGGCCTTAACCCACCAGTACGCTGACCCAATGCGGGTTAGTAGGTTTTAACGACTGTCATGTTACGACAACAACCGGGACCAACGGCTTAACGTGCCTTTCCAAGTAACACATAAAGCTGTATATTTAATCACTTGTGGTCATAAATGTTGCTTACAGAGTATTAAAACCGTTATTATAATTCACTGGTGATCCTTAAGCTGAATATTAGTACACAAGAAGCTATATTCTGAATAAGAACTAAATAATGGTAGATATTCTTCACCCTTAAACAGCAAGATGCGTTTATTTGGTATATAACCTACGCTTTTATTCAGCCGTTTTAAATTTTCAAGCCTACTTACTGAATAAGGGCAATTAAGTAGTGGCAAATATGTCATATGCTGTATAATAGAGTAAATGTGTACCTCTAAACGCTGCCTTCTAAAGGGAGTACATGTGTACTGTTACACAGATATATGATATATAAAGGAGTACATTTCGTGTGTTATTCAGTAAAAGGTGTAAAATTTCCCTGTTTATCCGTATCTATACTGCTATTATTTACGACTGAATAGTGGCTGTTTACAAGTTCATCTGAACGTTCTTATTACTCTTGAAGAGCACTTTGAGTATTTTATAACGTATATTGCTTAATAGAGGTTCACATCAGTTGATTTAATCTGGTGATGACCGAATAAGTATATCCCCGTGAATCTTGTCACGGATCAACTCATTTACGTAACAAGTCCCTAAAATGGATCAGTCTATATTTTGCGTAACCTTAAAAGTGTATTTTATCACATATTTTATCGATGCTAGTTCGAACGAATATTCAGCCAGTAATCAGTGTATTGCCGTATATAATTTCACATGTAAGACTTTATTACGGCTAAGTTTGAATAAGCAGACATATGTGCCCCATTACGCGGGCTACGACAGTAATGTTGAAGTATAACGGTTCACATCGCTCTTTAATTTCACTACCATTTTTTATTCTGTATAACCTTTAATGTCTACACTGGTATACATAATTTTATTTATTTAACACGAACTTAGTAAAGTAAGGAATTACAAATAAATATTTTTAATGTGATTATTGGTAACAGACTAGAATAATGACACAATCAATCAATTTTTACCCAAAATGTTTTCGATTAAATGTGTTTATTTTAGTATAATTTGTAGTACAAACTTATTTATGCACTGGCACTTGAAAATTTTCTTAGAAATATATGTATACTCTAACAGTAATTCTGAATTCCCACTAGCTTTCACGTAAAATAATGAAGTTATTAACAAAAGGAACATATATATACCGATATCATACAATCATTTTAAAAACTTATCTTCTCTCACTGTCATAAATTTGAATCATCTGTTACTAAAAGTATTAATAGACGTTCTTACAGAACAAATCGTGAACCTTTAACTTAATTACTATAAATATAAAAGCGTTCACAGACGACAATTGTCTAAATAAAGGGTAACTAGTGTTTCCTTAATTTGCTAGTATTTTGCCTTGTTACCACCTGTTACACCTTATACTGCGATTATAACGTTACTATAATGATTTGTGCCCATTTAAGCAGTGTAGTGGCTGAATAGCATGCTACTGCTTTTATTCAGTAATTTTATTCAGCGCTAAGTACACAATAATCCATTATTCATCTAGTATTCACCCTATGTGTGTTACTTGGGTTCCGAAGCACGAAGGAGCTCGAGATATTTTTAATATGGTCACACATCCAGCTACCCGGCATTGCGAAAGTTGCTTATCGGGCAAGTTCGCAAGCCGAACGCGCTAGCCGCTGCGCCATCGAGCTTCTCAAAACGTATACCAGAGCTAAAATCGATGAAGAATGTTTTTATCCAAATGGTTTACATTCGTCTCTAGAGTCAGTCTATTTTTTTTGTTGTGTTTGTTATGTCAGGCCAATTTTTGTATGAACGATTTTTTTTATAGTTCGTTACAGTTTAAGGGGTTTTCACGCGGACAAAGTCGCGGGCTGACCGCTATTAGTGAATAACAGTAGCGCTGCTATATTAAAAGGCTATTGCAAAATGGATGGGTGACTAATCGTACAACAATAAATAATCCGTACGAAAGTGAACCGTATCCAGATAGCGGTACGTGTTGTATCGTATCCGAGTTAGGAGTGCAATTCATTTTTAAGACGTAAACCCCCGCTGGGTACGGACGCCAGCACTTCAACCTAACACAAAATCTCAAATTTCATCAATACATTTTAAACTTTGTCATTTTTACGTTAGGGATCTATATCGATTTGAGAAACTTGATAATTTTTATTTAGGTATTTATTTATTTAAACTATTGCAACATTACATTACATAGCGAACTTAATGCCTGAGGCATTCTGTACCAGTTAACCATAGGGTGGTGCAGAGATGACATGGTAGGTACAATTATCAGCGGTGACCAAAATTGGATGGGACCATTAAAAATATTAAAATACATAAATAAACATAATGTACACACTCGCAATACATAAATATTTTATGATACTAGTGTACCTACATACACTAAATATTAATATAATATATAAATAGGACGTTATTGAGATGATTCTGCCATGGTTCTGTCGAAAAGGAGAAAAATGGACTTTCTTTTTGAAAGCGTTTCGACTCGTAGCCATCCTGACTTCCTAAGGTAGCGCGTTCCAGAGGAGTATGGACTGGATATAAAAGGAGGAATGTACAAAGCCAGAAGAGTGGGAAGGAGAGAGATGAAGAAGGTAGAGGAGTATGGACTGGATATAAAAGGAGGAATGTACAAATCCAGAAGAGAGTGAAGGAGAGATAAGAAGAAGGTTATTTGAGAATCTTAGATTCCGGTCGTGAGAGGAGCAAAGATATTGGAAATGGGGAGTAAGATAAGAAGGAGCATTCGGAGAATTTAGAAGTTAAGTATAGTTTGATCTGCAGGCGTGTGTACATAGTGCGCCAGGGTTGGAGCACGCCCGTTTGTATGCGCTTCATTCTCATCCGATGCTCTGCAAATACTAGGGTTGTCCACTCATTGTAGCGTCTAACTGGACAATCGATTACTTCCTACGTTGTAACCCAATTCAACTGCTGAGATTTATCAGCTATTATTTAACTGTGCTAGTGCTGGACAAACAGTTTTACTCTTTCATTTCTCTCGACCCTTTTTCAGTAGTTTGTACCTAGTGCATGACATTTTATAGTTTTTACCTTTGCATTGTTAGTAGTGGTAAGTTTTTCAAATTACTCTCAGAATAAGTACATAGTTACATAATACAAAAAAAACTGAAACTGGTGTTCAGAGGAGACCGTGAAGAGTGCCTATGAGACTTAATTGGTATAGCAACACTATAATTTACTTTCATAAAAAAACTTACAAAATTTAAACAAAACAAAAAAAATTGACATGAAAACACAATCGGATAGAGAATTTAAATTATGATAACAATTGTAAGTTTGATACTTATAATAATATGTGTACGTGAATGATATTTAATCTATACTAACATTATAAAGCTAAAGAGTTTCTTTGTTTGCTTGAACGCGCTAATCTCAGGAACTACTGGTCCGATTTAAAAAATCTTGCAGTGTTAGATAGCATATTTATCGAAGAAGGTTATAGGCAATAATTCGTTTAGGTATGGGTACTGGTACGGGTAGTAACCCGTACGAAGCCGGGGCGGGTCGCTAGTTTTAAATAAACCTATGATATCTATAGTATACTTTATACCAAAGCTGGCCCGCTCAAAATTGTTTTTATTCGTACGTAACACAAATTGTTTATTTAGAAGCACACGAAGTTTATACAATGGGCAGGCAAACAATGTATGCGCCGGTACGTCTAGATTGTTGAGACAGCTCTGCGGAGTTGAGGCAAGAAGTGACAGATTCCCATTAGCCAACCGACGATTTGTGAAGCTAATGTGTTAATACGTGTCTTAGTAAGTGCCGAAGTTAGTCGTTTTTGTCGCTTTAGTACGGTCTACAAGTTGATCAAGTTAAAGCAAGATTTCGGTTTGGTTAGTAAAGTGTTATTATTACAAATTGGTAATGTGTTGATACAAATCTTGCTGGTTTTATGAAGTAAAAATGTAGGAAATATTTTAACCTATTGTTTTCTGAGGTTTAAGCGAGCACTACACATTCACAGGTCACAGGGAGACAGTCTCCCTGTGACCACGGATCCTGTAAAGGGTTCGAAACGTCAGGCTAATATAAAAAAACTATGTAAATAGTAAATTAAACGCGAGTTAATCCGTAAAAAAGTGTTACATTTCAATATTTTAACCTTTTCTTGTAGTCTAGCGGAGAAGCCACCCGTGTCAGATTATATGTAAGGTAATCGAATAGCTGGTATTCGATTACCTTACATACTCTATTACCAATGGATACACATCGTTATTGTGTTATGGTAGTTATTATATTAGACGACCTCCGTGGTCGAGTAGTTAGCACGCCGGTTCTGGCGTCGCTCTGAGGTTCCGGGTTCAATTCCCGATAGGGTCAATTTAGAAAAGGCTGTTTTTCTAAATAGATTTTGGATCTGAGTGTTTATCTATGTTTACGTATATTTAACCGTTATCTAGTCACTAAAAGCTTATTTTGGGCTAGATAATTGGTGTGAGCGAAGAAAGATAAATATTTATTACTAGCGGCCGCTCGCGGTTTCACCTGCGTGTTTCCCGTTCCCGTGGGAATATCGGGATAAAAAGTATCCTATGTGTTAATCCTATCTGTATGCCGAATTTCATCCAAATCCATGTAGTAGTTTTTACGTGAAAGAGTAACAAGCATCCATCCATAGGTTCCATAGGTACTTACAAACTTTCGCGTTTATAATATTAGTAGGATTGGATTTGTGGTAACAAAAGTTACACATAAAAAAGGTGAGGAGCGCCTTATCGTCATTTATACTATCAGTTTAGATGCCAATTAGTGCTACTTATGCCGTTGTAGAATAAAAAGGCGTTTCCAAGCAGTGGGATATAATATATTATCAACATTTTCTTTACTTACTTCCATAAACTTTCCACCCTGCATTGTGCCAGAGTCGTAGTAATCGCCCAATCTCTCCTGTTGTCCATGAAGAAGACGTTTGTATGCTGATGATGATGAGGGTAATTCTTTCCATGAATCACAAGACAACCCTAGCGCTGCCTTGTAGAAATAGGCAATAGATGCGAAATTACTGAAACCATCCGCGTGTAAGCAGTAAATCAATCAATCAAGCCTATCGCAGCTCGTAGGCGAGCCCCCGCACAAGGCCTGTCAATGCAGTTCCCATCCGTCTGTGCCGTACGGAGATCCGTTTAGCCGTCTTTGCATTGTGCTTCGTTTACGAACACGTGTAACGACTTGGGAAAGACTGAAAGTTATGAAAATTGGTTCGCAAATTAAATTAATTATTACTGTATTTATAAATTTGTACCTTGAAATACTTAATAGAAGATAGAGATTTTCAGCGTGATAATACGCATCAATATGAAATTGTTTATATACAAGTAAGTAAGCTTAATACTTAATAGAAGATTACTTCCGTTTTCATTTTTTTTTTAAAGTTCACAAATAAATATTTCAATCAATTTACTGGACGGTAGTGCCACGGCCACGGGTAATTAAGTATATCACGGGTAATTTTGTTGTAAGTATGTGTCCAATGAGCCAATCAGAGAAGTACCTAGCGTTATGTTAAAACAAAAATTTCCACTACTGGTAGTGGCAATGCCAAGTTGTAGTGCCTACTAAGGTAAGAAACGAAATGAAACACATTTTACCGGACCGCTCCTACAGTGAGTGTCCAATGTTTCCGCTCCGCATGTCATTAGATTGTCCTAGCCTTACCTCTTAGAGCAGCAGTATTACTTTTCTATGCAAAATTCATACGGATATTTTTATAGTAATACTGCTTTGGCCCGTATTCTAAAACTAAACTCAAAATCTAATCCATGCTTGAATACAGTTAGAAAGGGATGGCGATATATGCGATGAATAGCACCATCTCTTTCTATCTGTACTCAAGCAGAGATTTGAGTGTGAGTATGTTTTTAGAATAAAAGTCTGCCCGTATTCTGAAACAGTCATCTAATTTGAGTTCAAATGATCATAGTTTAAGTACAGAATCTCTACTTAAATTAAACGCTTATTCGAAAACGGTTCACAAACTAGATTTACTTAAATCGAGATTCAAAGTACGCCTAAGTAGAGATTTCATTTTGTCTATGAAACAAGTTCGTTTTCGCTTACAAACTTTATTGTGTTTTATATTCAATACGTTCCACGCAGAAATGACTAGGAGAAGGAAATAATAAACAGCTATCTTTTTGATCAAAATTCTATTAAAAAAGTAAAAATATTAAAAAAAAGCTATTTTTGTGGGTTTCTGTAGCTATTTTATTAATTTTATGTATTAACTTTGCAAAAAAAATAATTAATAAGCAAATCATGTTGCTGTGCTGTGAGTTGCGGAACGTACTATTATGACAGTTGATAATACTGACAGTAATGTCACTTTTTAAATAAATCTGTTTTGTTTACTTTGAGTGTTTGTTTGTCAACTAACATTTTAATTCTATCTTGTACAATGTCTGCAAAAAGAAAAACAAATTTTTCCTCTAGAGAGCGATATCTTTTATTAGAATTAATAAAAGATTACAAAGACATAATTGAAAATAAAAAAACAGATAACGCTAGTGCTTCACTAAAAAAAAGTATTTAGGAGGTGATAGCAAAAAGGTACAACGATTCTGCAATCGTCAGCGACACTGTAAGTAGATACAAGCGTACCTACCATTGATCACCTATTGAATTTTACCAACATACATTGAGGTACAACAAACTAGAGAAGACACCGCGAAGCAAGTTTGTGCGCAACTAAGTGCAGTCGCAAGGTCCACAATCGCTTGAATCGCGCGCAATCCCTGAGGCGTTTGCAGCCCATGGACTGCACGTTAGTTCGCGCAAACTTGCTTTGCGGTGTCTTCTCTAGTTTAGTGTACATCAATGCCCACATGTCACGCGTTTCTGTGTAGTAAGACGTTTCAATCACAATTTTTTCAGGCTACTGGTGAGCAACTTCGACGCCTTTGGCAAAACCTGAAGACTCGTCAAAGAGAAGCCCTTACAAAAGAGCGTCAATACCGCTTAGCCACGGGTGGTGGTGGCCCATGCCCAGATGCTGATTTAGATCCAACTATAAATGAAATTGCCCCAGCACTTATTGTGGAAATTCCAAATGCTATTGACTCGGACACCAATGGTCAGTATTTTTTTCAGTAAAGTTGTTAAAACAATGTCATCAAATTGGATTAGGGTCTTAACATAGTTGTTGTTGTACAATGTTACAGAATTAATCTCAGAGGAGCTAGAGATACACCAGTCTGGCAGCCAGGGAATGAACCAAAATATTACAGATATATATGTAGATCCCCTGCCATCTACTTCACAACAACCTGATCCTTTATGGCCCACTACACCGCTGCCTGTGATAACACCACCATTTCGGCGAATAAATGTTGAAAATCCCCTGCCGTCTACTTCAGAACAACATCTGTCACCTCTTCAGTCCACTACACCAGTGCCTGTGATACCACAGCCAACTCCGCGAAACAGTGCAGATGTTGATTATGAACTGTTAGACCTAAGTGCCAATGAAAAACAGTTGAGGGTGCAAATACTCAAAACGGAATTTTTAAATAGGAATAAAAGAGCTGCTGAAATTCACACACTGCAATTAAAAAAACATGAATTAGAAATCAAAATTTTAGAACATCAGTTGCGGGAGGCTCAGGCTAAAGCAGACTTAGCTGAAAAGAATAAGTAGTATGTTGTTGTACCTTTTTGCTAACATAACCCAAATACCTTTTTTTAATACAGGGTGTGCCACTGCTATGCCACATGAAGGTACATACCTAAATATTGTACCTATACAACATTTTTTGGAAGAAAAATTTTGATTGTCTTTTCTCTGTCCTTTAATTCGTTTTTTTTCAGATCGTTTTACGGTTCAGGCAGGCAAAAATTTAAATAAAATTAATGCAGTTCAAATTGTTTTTAAAATCAAAATGAATTCTTCTTTCAACAAAATGTTGTATATACAATGTTTAAGGTACTTCCTCTCTATGTGGCATAACCGTGGGACACCCTGTATACTTATTTATTTTTATAGTATATGGTATTTCACAATTTTATCATAATATCTGATATTTTATAGCATTTCGTCACATTTAACTGTCAGAATACAATGCATTTTGACTGTTCAGTGTTGATAATCGCTGTATTATATTATTATAGTGTTTGGCTGCTCGTGCTGGGGGGCAGGAAGCACTTTCAAGCTTTCCCTATACTTTTAGAAATAGATTATTAACTACATAGGTACTTAAATTTATTGGTTGATTGATGATTCGTAAATTAATATCAATAAGTACCTAACCTACCAAAGTTAGTATTGATTTCCATTCTTAGATGTATTTTTATTATATGATATGCAAAACAGCATATTAAAGCCATTGGACTGGCATCTGTGGCATGTAGAATGTCTAATATCTAAAGAACTTTAGTAATTAATATAACTGGATGACTGAATGATTGTGATTCTTATGTTAGCTGTAATTTTTTTATTATTCATATCAAGTTGCAAAGCTTGCTTTTTTGTATATAGTCTAGTCTCAGTATGATAATGTTAGTACAACGAAGTTAACATCATGTTATTAGAGTTGTGCTTAAGATGTACCCACACAGCAAAACAGTACTTAAGTAGTTTGTGATGTAGAATTATAAAGATAGGTTTTCAAACATTTTATTTATGTACCTGTAGCATTTAATTGCAGCATATCAAAGCCATTGGACTGGCTAACTTTGGTATGAAGAATGTCTAATTTTTAAAGAACTTTAGTAATTATTATAACTAGAAGACTGATATGATTGTGATTGCTGTACCTATTTGTTTTATTGTACATATCAAGATGCAAAGCTTGCTTGTTTGTAGTCTAGTCTCAGTATGATAATGTTAGTATAACGAAGTTTTAACATCATGTTATTACATTGTGCTTAGGATGTACCCACATAGCAAAACAGTAAGTATAGTTTGTGATGTAGTTATAAATTATAAAGATAGGTTTTCAAACATTTTATTTATGTGTACATGTAGCATTTAATTGCTTGTTTATTAGTAACTATGTATCTACTGTTAAAATGTGTTTATATTATGTTTCAAATATTTATTTAGTTTTTAAAGACTAATTGCAGCTAACTACTCTATTTTTATTTAAGTACATTGAACTGATTTTAGTTGAATTGTAAATTCAGAGATTCTCCTAGTATAAAGTATTATGAGAATTAATAAAACAAATTAAGATCAAAATAACATTCTTTTTATTTTATAAATACTTATACTTATTTTTTTATTATCTGATAGACAAGCATCTGGCCACCTTACCCTAGGTAGAGTAAGATGTGGCTTAAAGTGGGCCATACTTGTCTAGAAGGTGAAAAGACTCTAATTGTAACGTTCGGGGATCACATCAGCAGGCAGCATATTCATCTCCTTTGCTGTACGCATGAGCAACGAATTAGCAAATCGCTTAGTCTAGGTGGTTGGAATATCAGCGACGCAAGGGTGATGGATGTCATTATAATGTCAATTGACCGATTATAGCTGCTCTTACAGCAAACCCATCTGCTGTACCAGTATTGTCCATAGCAGTTGCCTCTTGTACTATTTCCTCTTCATATATTTCCTCCTCATCAGGCATGCTGTCATTAAATTGGATGGAAATGTTATGCAAAACCGCACATGTAACTATGATAGCTGATACAGTTGACAATTTGTTGCCTAATCCTCGGCTCAGACATGGAAAACGCCTTTTCCATATCCCAAATGTTCTTTCTACAACTATTCTTGTTTTTACATGGATCTTGTTATATAATTCTTCAGCTGATGCAGGTGTAGGGTTATGGACTGGTGTTAACAGGTAGGGCAAACTAGGATATCCACTATCACCAACCAAGTACCCTCTATGAACTTGTTGTCGGTACTTTTGGTTAATTAGGGATAGTTGGAAAATACGGCTGTCATGTGTGCTACCAGCCCACCGAGCCACTATATCCAGGAACTTGCAATCAGGTCCAACAACAGCCTGAAATAATATTTTTATTATAAGTAAGTACTACAAAAGGCAAAATCTTTAGTTATTTTATTACAATTAAACAATAACTGATAAGTAGATAATGTGTTTAGAATAAGTTTATTACAGAAATTTATTATAGGTATGGTGTTACTAAAGTTGTAACATTCTGAATTATTGTACAAACAGCTTTTGTTTACATACGTGAAAAACTGATAAAGTATATTGGTGGTTATCACCTGTACATTTATAGAAAAGTATGATTTTCTATTTCTATATGCTTCATGATGCTGTACCCCAGGTGTATTTACTATTTTTATGTGGGTACAATCAATGGCACCATCCACATGCTGAAGACCTTGGTGATGCCGATACTTTCCCAGTCTACGAAATTGTTGGTGATGGGCAGCCATGCTCGCTGGGTATTTAATAAATGTTGTTTGCTGCTCAGCCAGTTTCTTAGATAATTTTTCTACAATTCTGGACACTGCTGGTTGTGACACATGCAATAAATCTCCAGCTACTATCTGCAAAAGAGAAAAGACATTTTCAGAATCTGTACCTAGCAATGGTTAGATTTACCTATTTGTATGTGATGAGGAATAACTAAATGTACTAATTGTGTTTTATCCTCGGCTTGTGGCATCCAGCCTCCTGCCAATAACATTTTACCAATCATCTTTCCTTCTGACCAGAAGGCCCAGAGGCCAGAGAGCTTTTATGCTGCTACAAAGGCTATAAAGGCACTGAACAATTTATTTAAATATGGGAATAAGATAACATATACTTTACCTGAAATGAAGCAGTTGCGTAAAAACGTAAACACACCAAAATTTCTATTTCTGGTGGTATCGGCAAACCTCGATGAGAACCAGTGTTTGGTTGCCTCATGATTAGAGGCAAAATTACATTTTTCACCACACCTTGGCTAAAACGATAGCGCTTTTTGAAACTGGTAGTGTCAATGCTATAAGGATCGTCAGCGTCTCGCAGATACCTTAGGGGTATCCGAAGAGAGACATGTGAAAAAATACGATTGTAATGGTCAACGTCATCGAAAATGTCCAGCGGATTCATAGTTATTCTTCAACAAGTCGAAAACTATTGCAAAATGGGCGATAATCTCTGCTCAAGCGTGGTATTTAGGTGTTTTGCGTGATAACAGTTTAAATCTCGATTTAAATATTGATTAGCGTCTGAGGCCCGTATTCTAGAAAAGAGGCTTGAGCGTGAATCTCGATTGAAATTAGATTTAAATAAAGTACTTATTCTAGAACAGCACTTAAGTAAAGATTTGTTAATCATAGTTTACGCGTATTCTGAAATGTGACTCAGACGCTAATCAATATTTAAATCGAGATTTAAACTGTTATCACGCAAAACACCTAAATACCACGCTTGAGCAGAGATTATCGCCCATTTTGCAATAGTTTTCGACTTGTTGAAGAATAACTATGAATCCGCTGGACATTTTCGATGACGTTGACCATTACAATCGTATTTTTTCACATGTCTCTCTTCGGATATCCCTAAGGTATCTGCGAGACGCTGACGATCCTTATAGCATTGACACTACCAGTTTCAAAAAGCGCTATCGTTTTAGCCAAGGTGTGGTGAAAAATGTAATTTTGCCTCTAATCATGAGGCAACCAAACACTGGTTCTCATCGAGGTTTGCCGATACCACCAGAAATAGAAATTTTGGTGTGTTTACGTTTTTACGCAACTGCTTCATTTCAGGTAAAGTATATGTTATCTTATTCCCATATTTAAATAAATTGTTCAGTGCCTTTATAGCCTTTGTAGCAGCATAAAAGCTCTCTGGCCTCTGGGCCTTCTGGTCAGAAGGAAAGATGATTGGTAAAATGTTATTGGCAGGAGGCTGGATGCCACAAGCCGAGGATAAAACACAATTAGTACATTTAGTTATTCCTCATCACATACAAATATGTAGGTAAATCTAACCATTGCTAGGTACAGATTCTGAAAATGTCTTTTCTCTTTTGCAGATAGTAGCTGGAGATTTATTGCATGTGTCACAACCAGCAGTGTCCAGAATTGTAGAAAAATTATCTAAGAAACTGGCTGAGCAGCAAACAACATTTATTAAATACCCAGCGAGCATGGCTGCCCATCACCAACAATTTCGTAGACTGGGAAAGTATCGGCATCACCAAGGTCTTCAGCATGTGGATGGTGCCATTGATTGTACCCACATAAAAATAGTAAATACACCTGGGGTACAGCATCATGAAGCATATAGAAATAGAAAATCATACTTTTCTATAAATGTACAGGTGATAACCACCAATATACTTTATCAGTTTTTCACGTATGTAAACAAAAGCTGTTTGTACAATAATTCAGAATGTTACAACTTTAGTAACACCATACCTATAATAAATTTCTGTAATAAACTTATTCTAAACACATTATCTACTTATCAGTTATTGTTTAATTGTAATAAAATAACTAAAGATTTTGCCTTTTGTAGTACTTACTTATAATAAAAATATTATTTCAGGCTGTTGTTGGACCTGATTGCAAGTTCCTGGATATAGTGGCTCGGTGGGCTGGTAGCACACATGACAGCCGTATTTTCCAACTATCCCTAATTAACCAAAAGTACCGACAACAAGTTCATAGAGGGTACTTGGTTGGTGATAGTGGATATCCTAGTTTGCCCTACCTGTTAACACCAGTCCATAACCCTACACCTGCATCAGCTGAAGAATTATATAACAAGATCCATGTAAAAACAAGAATAGTTGTAGAAAGAACATTTGGGATATGGAAAAGGCGTTTTCCATGTCTGAGCCGAGGATTAGGCAACAAATTGTCAACTGTATCAGCTATCATAGTTACATGTGCGGTTTTGCATAACATTTCCATCCAATTTAATGACAGCATGCCTGATGAGGAGGAAATATATGAAGAGGAAATAGTACAAGAGGCAACTGCTATGGACAATACTGGTACAGCAGATGGGTTTGCTGTAAGAGCAGCTATAATCGGTCAATTGACATTATAATGACATCCATCACCCTTGCGTCGCTGATATTCCAACCACCTAGACTAAGCGATTTGCTAATTCGTTGCTCATGCGTACAGCAAAGGAGATGAATATGCTGCCTGCTGATGTGATCCCCGAACGTTACAATTAGAGTCTTTTCACCTTCTAGACAAGTATGGCCCACTTTAAGCCACATCTTACTCTACCTAGGGTAAGGTGGCCAGATGCTTGTCTATCAGATAATAAAAAAATAAGTATAAGTATTTATAAAATAAAAGAATGTTATTTTGATCTTAATTTGTTTTATTAATTCTCATAATACTTTATACTAGGAGAATCTCTGAATTTACAATTCAACTAAAATCAGTTCAATGTACTTAAATAAAAATAGAGTAGTTAGCTGCAATTAGTCTTTAAAAACTAAATAAATATTTGAAACATAATATAAACACATTTTAACAGTAGATACATAGTTACTAATAAACAAGCAATTAAATGCTACATGTACACATAAATAAAATGTTTGAAAACCTATCTTTATAATTTATAACTACATCACAAACTATACTTACTGTTTTGCTATGTGGGTACATCCTAAGCACAATGTAATAACATGATGTTAAAACTTCGTTATACTAACATTATCATACTGAGACTAGACTACAAACAAGCAAGCTTTGCATCTTGATATGTACAATAAAACAAATAGGTACAGCAATCACAATCATATCAGTCTTCTAGTTATATTAATTACTAAAGTTCTTTAAAAATTAGACATTCTTCATACCAAAGTTAGCCAGTCCAATGGCTTTGATATGCTGCAATTAAATGCTACAGGTACATAAATAAAATGTTTGAAAACCTATCTTTATAATTCTACATCACAAACTACTTAAGTACTGTTTTGCTGTGTGGGTAC
Source organism: Scoparia ambigualis (assembly GCA_963921215.1). Classification (NCBI taxonomy): domain Eukaryota; kingdom Metazoa; phylum Arthropoda; class Insecta; order Lepidoptera; family Crambidae; genus Scoparia; species Scoparia ambigualis. Next base: position 22,433,367 of record OY992521.1, on the reverse strand, counting down.
ATCTTAAGCACAACTCTAATAACATGATGTTAACTTCGTTATACTAACATTATCATACTGAGACTAGACTATATACAAAAAAGCAAGCTTTGCAACTTGATATGAATAATAAAAAAATTACAGCTAACATAAGAATCACAATCATTCAGTCATCCAGTTATATTAATTACTAAAGTTCTTTAGATATTAGACATTCTACATGCCACAGATGCCAGTCCAATGGCTTTAATATGCTGTTTTGCATATCATATAATAAAAATACATCTAAGAATGGAAATCAATACTAACTTTGGTAGGTTAGGTACTTATTGATATTAATTTACGAATCATCAATCAACCAATAAATTTAAGTACCTATGTAGTTAATAATCTATTTCTAAAAGTATAGGGAAAGCTTGAAAGTGCTTCCTGCCCCCCAGCACGAGCAGCCAAACACTATAATAATATAATACAGCGATTATCAACACTGAACAGTCAAAATGCATTGTATTCTGACAGTTAAATGTGACGAAATGCTATAAAATATCAGATATTATGATAAAATTGTGAAATACCATATACTATAAAAATAAATAAGTATACAGGGTGTCCCACGGTTATGCCACATAGAGAGGAAGTACCTTAAACATTGTATATACAACATTTTGTTGAAAGAAGAATTCATTTTGATTTTAAAAACAATTTGAACTGCATTAATTTTATTTAAATTTTTGCCTGCCTGAACCGTAAAACGATCTGAAAAAAAACGAATTAAAGGAAGTCTATGAAATTTTATATTTAAATATAAAATAATTATGTTTAACCGAAACTTTCAATCAATTTCATTCATCAAATTGTAAGTCAGAGAAAAGACAATCAAAATTTTTCTTCCAAAAAATGTTGTATAGGTACAATATTTAGGTATGTACCTTCATGTGGCATAGCAGTGGCACACCCTGTATTAAAAAAAGGTATTTGGGTTATGTTAGCAAAAAGGTACAACAACATACTACTTATTCTTTTCAGCTAAGTCTGCTTTAGCCTGAGCCTCCCGCAACTGATGTTCTAAAATTTTGATTTCTAATTCATGTTTTTTTAATTGCAGTGTGTGAATTTCAGCAGCTCTTTTATTCCTATTTAAAAATTCCGTTTTGAGTATTTGCACCCTCAACTGTTTTTCATTGGCACTTAGGTCTAACAGTTCATAATCAACATCTGCACTGTTTCGCGGAGTTGGCTGTGGTATCACAGGCACTGGTGTAGTGGACTGAAGAGGTGACAGATGTTGTTCTGAAGTAGACGGCAGGGGATTTTCAACATTTATTCGCCGAAATGGTGGTGTTATCACAGGCAGCGGTGTAGTGGGCCATAAAGGATCAGGTTGTTGTGAAGTAGATGGCAGGGGATCTACATATATATCTGTAATATTTTGGTTCATTCCCTGGCTGCCAGACTGGTGTATCTCTAGCTCCTCTGAGATTAATTCTGTAACATTGTACAACAACAACTATGTTAAGACCCTAATCCAATTTGATGACATTGTTTTAACAACTTTACTGAAAAAAATACTGACCATTGGTGTCCGAGTCAATAGCATTTGGAATTTCCACAATAAGTGCTGGGGCAATTTCATTTATAGTTGGATCTAAATCAGCATCTGGGCATGGGCCACCACCACCCGTGGCTAAGCGGTATTGACGCTCTTTTGTAAGGGCTTCTCTTTGACGAGTCTTCAGGTTTTGCCAAAGGCGTCGAAGTTGCTCACCAGTAGCCTGAAAAAATTGTGATTGAAACGTCTTACTACACAGAAACGCGTGACATGTGGGCATTGATGTACACTAAACTAGAGAAGACACCGCAAAGCAAGTTTGCGCGAACTAACGTGCAGTCCATGGGCTGCAAACGCCTCAGGGATTGCGCGCGATTCAAGCGATTGTGGACCTTGCGACTGCACTTAGTTGCGCACAAACTTGCTTCGCGGTGTCTTCTCTAGTTTGTTGTACCTCAATGTATGTTGGTAAAATTCAATAGGTGATCAATGGTAGGTACGCTTGTATCTACTTACAGTGTCGCTGACGATTGCAGAATCGTTGTACCTTTTTGCTATCACCTCCTAAATACTTTTTTTTAGTGAAGCACTAGCGTTATCTGTTTTTTTATTTTCAATTATGTCTTTGTAATCTTTTATTAATTCTAATAAAAGATATCGCTCTCTAGAGGAAAAATTTGTTTTTCTTTTTGCAGACATTGTACAAGATAGAATTAAAATGTTAGTTGACAAACAAACACTCAAAGTAAACAAAACAGATTTATTTAAAAAGTGACATTACTGTCAGTATTATCAACTGTCATAATAGTACGTTCCGCAACTCACAGCACAGCAACATGATTTGCTTATTAATTATTTTTTTTGCAAAGTTAATACATAAAATTAATAAAATAGCTACAGAAACCCACAAAAATAGCTTTTTTTTAATATTTTTACTTTTTTAATAGAATTTTGATCAAAAAGATAGCTGTTTATTATTTCCTTCTCCTAGTCATTTCTGCGTGGAACGTATTGAATATAAAACACAATAAAGTTTGTAAGCGAAAACGAACTTGTTTCATAGACAAAATGAAATCTCTACTTAGGCGTACTTTGAATCTCGATTTAAGTAAATCTAGTTTGTGAACCGTTTTCGAATAAGCGTTTAATTTAAGTAGAGATTCTGTACTTAAACTATGATCATTTGAACTCAAATTAGATGACTGTTTCAGAATACGGGCCTGAGTCACATTTCAGAATACGCGTAAACTATGATTAACAAATCTTTACTTAAGTGCTGTTCTAGAATAAGTACTTTATTTAAATCTAATTTCAATCGAGATTCACGCTCAAGCCTCTTTTCTAGAATACGGGCCTTTCTAAAACCAATCACTAGAGTCTCGCGCTAGCTGCCGTGCCGCACGCACGTCTCGCTCGCTCCGCCTGCTCGCCGTCCGTGTCGCGCTCGCGCTCTCGCTCCGCTGTCGGTCGGTTCTCCGACCGCTCTCTCGCTGTGTGTCTCGCTCACACAGCTCGTCGCTCTCAAGGCGTACCGGCGCAATTGTTATTGCGGGGTCGCCCTTTCATTATCGACAAGTCGTCAATTGGTGCTCATTTCGGACAAGACGTCAAGATCTCTATTTCATTATAGACAACACCAAGACGTCAAAGCAAGACTACGATTTTAGTAGCCAACTGGTGGATACTTAACGGTGCCAACGAAGCCAGTTGGGGCACTGACCCGGCTGCCCTCCTTACCCTCCTGGGGGGAAAACACTCCGGAAGAGTTGTGAGTCCCTGGCCTTGGGGGGTCTCCTAGTTATACTCACAACTTACTAACCACACTAACCAGTCTAGGTACACACCCAACGGTGAATTGAATTTCATCGGTGGACTCACCTAGGGCCATTCAGGCAGTAGGTTCCCCTCTTACTCACGCCTCCCTGCTTCACAGGCAGGGAGGGTCTGACGCCAACTCACCCATTGTGTGCATTGCACTCCGCCACAATGGACGTCGGGGAGCTCTCGGCTTTGCTGGAGCAACCCGACGCGGTCGAGCTCATTAGGAGCCGCATTCATTCAACTAATGCTTCCTCTGCGCCTTCAGCGCAACCCGCCGCCGCGAATCTAGCGCCTTCCGCGCAACCAACCCCAGCGCCTTCTGCGCAACCCGCCGCGTTCGCGCTTAAAGCGCCTTCAGCGCAACTTCGTCCGGTGCCTTATGCACAACCCACGTCCGCGTCCTCAGCGCCTTCAGCGCAGACCGTTTCCGCGTTCGTCGCGATTAAGCCGCCTTCTGCGCAACCGATGGTTGTCGTTCACGACAACCCCGCGTCGCCCGATGTTACCCTTCCGGTAACTTAAACCGCCTCGTCCCATATCGACCCGGTTGATATGGATGTCTGCCCGTCAGTGTCAGACTACGACTCGGCGTCGGACTCAGCTTCGTCTGACTCCGACTACACGATCGTATCTCGCACCGGCAAGCGACAACGAAAAACCGCGCCGTCGTCACCACCCGCGTCGAAAGCCGCCAAGGCTGACAACGGTCAGCGCCCTAACACTCCAAGGCCCAAGTCGAGCCAGGAGGAGCCCGCGAAACGCGAACGCGATATCCCGCCAATCCATGTCTTGCAATGCAAGGATTGGAATAAACTCTCTAGCGCTATTAAAGCGCAGAAAATGAACTTCACGCGCGCCGTCTGCGAGGGAGGCGATAAGATGAAAATCCTTCCGCCGACCGCGCTAGATCACCGCCGTATAACCGCGTTCCTACGCACTCGCGACATAGAGTTCCACTCGTACTCGCTCCCCGAGGACCAAGTACTAACCGTCGTTGTAGGTGGCCTCCCCACATCCACAAACCCTGCCGACGTGCTTTCGGCCCTTAAGGCCACAGGGTTACCGGCCCGCGAAGCACACCGCATTTTTAGGCGCGACAAGCAACCGACGCGCTATATCCGTGTTGTTCTGGATGCCCCCGAGGGCAAAGAAATTTTTAATATAAAGTCATTAATGTACTGTGATCGGATCACAATCGAAGTACCGTACAAGAGTGGCACTCCCAGTCAGTGCCATCGTTGCCAGCGCTACGGGCACTCGGCCCGCAATTGCTACAACCGTCCTCGGTGCGTCAAGTGCCTGGGCAACCATGGCACTGACGCGTGCCCAAGGCCCAAGGACCCGAGGCCCGACGACCTGCCCGGCTGCGTGTTGTGTGGCGAGGTGGGGCACCCCGCGAGCTATCGCGGTTGCCCCAAGGCGCCACGTCCCGCTCCGGCGAAGCGTAGTCAGCCTCCGAAGCCCTTGGCCCTTAAGGCCAAGCGACCGAAGGCAGTTAAGCCGGTTAAATCCAAGGCCCCTAAGGCCACGGAAAAACCTTTGAAATCGTCATCATCTAATGGCAAGGGCCTTAAGCCCGCTGCCCTGCCCGTGTCCTTCTCGCGTTCGCCTCCCGATAGCGAGCAGGAAATTAGCATAGCTGACATGGCTCTGTTCATGCAGTTCGTCGCGCTCTCACGTCACAACAATGAAATCGCCTTGATCATTCGTAAGATCAAGGCGATAAACTCTGGCCCTGACCGGTATACAGCCTTGGCGGCTGTCCTATACGAACACCAATCCCTTGCGGATAGCGTTCACGCCCTTCTTGACTCTATTCCGCGACCTTAATGAATATTACACCCTTACCAAGTAGAGTAAAACCGCGTTCACTTACGGTTGCGTTCTTTAACGCAGCCGGGCTGCTAAAGCAACGGGATGAGGTGTTCGAATTTGCAGTCGAGCACTCCCAGCCACACTAAACTAGCACACTAGTTTAGGACCAAGACACCGCACTCGTAGAATAAGTGTGCGTAGACCCGGTTCACACCCGCCCGGTGGCAGGTACATTCGTAATAATGTACCTGTTACTCGCGTACCCCCCACGACACGGTAAACCCGAGCCGAGGTACCGTGCCTCCTAGAGGCGCCCTCGGGTTTAGCCGCTCCCTACCGGTTCGAACCCCCAGAGGCTCTGGGGGGGGATCGGAGACTCGCTTGCGAGATGCCATCCCCCACCGGAATCCCTCTGGGGAATTTCGACCACTCACGGCTTGAGGAACGCTTCATGTTTCTCGCCGCCCCCAAACAAGCCCGGTAACGCTGTAAAGGTCATCTGCGACCGACAGCACTCACACTCAAAAAAAAAAAAAAAAATATCTAAAACCAAACCAACACTCAAATCTCTGCTTGAGTACAGTTAGAAAGGGATGGTGCTATTCATCGCATATATCGCCATCCCTTTCTAACTGTACTCAAGCAGAGATTTGAGTGTGAGTTTGGTTTTAGAATACGAGCCTAAGAGTAATGGATGGTAAAGACCCAGGTAGAAGGCACAGTTTAATAGTTTTGGTTTAGGCACTTGGTTTAGTCCCGTGGTTTAATTCCTTATTGGACAGGTCCCACTTCTTCCACTTTTTCTCGAATTACCTACTGTTCCCCAGTGTTTAGTGGGTAAACTTCCCTCCCTTCCCCTTTCTGTGGAAGGGGGATGGAAGGAGCCCCGCATAACCCTGCCTCCCTTCTGGGGTGGGGTAACCATAAGGCGGATTCACAGGGAAAAAAAAGGTACTAGGTTTAGTAGGCATACGTTTCTTTCTTAAAGCGAGTCATCGGTAAATGCCGGCAAAACTGTTTTGCTAGATCAAATGGTTTATGTATTTACTATAAAATTATGCTCTTATAAAAATATATATAATACACTAAAAGATATTGCCTAAACAATGTGCTAATTTGTTACGCGATTAGATGTACTTTACTCGATTATAAAAAATCGTGCACTTTGTGGGCGGGCAGAGTGAGGGTGACTGACTGATGCTCGTCTCTTACGCTGCACCAGTTGTCCTCGCACCTGGACTTCACTTCCACTTAACATCAGGTGGAGTGGAATCATTTGCCGGGATTTGTATAAAAAAAATTTAAAAGAAAATCCCGATAACAGGCCAAATAAAAGTCTAAAACGGATAATTTCTACAATTTTTTAAAATTTTTTTACTTAATTTTACATGTAAATATTCATTTTAAAGTACTTCAGAGAACCTGCTATTCATTAAATCCTATAAAGTCTATATAGGCAAAAAAACCTATAAAAAGCTATAAAACGCGCCAATTATCGCCGCTTCGCTGTTGTACCCGTCCCGTACCGTCGGCGTCGTAGAGCGAGAGAGAAGCGCTTGAAAGGGCTCGCCTTAGGAGGAAACAATACGTTTTTACTTAATTTTACATGTAAATATTCATTTTAAAGTACTACAGAGAACCTGCTATTCATTAAATCCTATAAAGTCTATATAGGCAAAAAAACCTATAAAAAGCTATAAAACGCGCCAATTTTCGCCGCTTCGCTGTTGTACCCGTCCCGTACCGTCGGCGTCGTAGAGCGAGAGAGAAGCGCTTGAAAGGGCTCGCCTTAGGAGGAAACAATACGTGGAAGTTGCATGCAAAATTCTCATACAAAACACAGAAAAACGACGTATCGTAGTCCCTTATTTGCTCCTTCAGAAATGGACCAATTTTTATGTTTTTTTCAGCATCGGTTTAAGAAAGAGATTTTCTATTTCTATATGTTTAATTTTTTTATATTAAATAGTAAGTCTCTTTCGACTTTCTATTTAATATAAAAAAAACATAAAAAATAGTCCAGTTCTGAAGGGGGAGACAGGGGACTATTTCTGTGTTTTGTTTATGAGAAAATTGCGTGCCACTTCAGCGTAGTGTTTCCTCTTAATTTTATAACATACACCATATTAAATAGTTATGTATCTAAAGAAAACCACAAACACACTCCACAAACGTCGTACTCCGAAGCTCGAAGCGCTCTCGGACTTCTCGGAGAATTAAGTAAAGCGTGAAGTGATTCCAATTCCTAGAAAACGGTATCTGTTCTATCCACATGAAATAATAATTAAAAGTTGTTTCCTTTGCGTTTATCTACTTGTGGGAGGTTTCAATTAACTTTTTTATACCTAATGGATATGTATAAAAATAGTATGTAACCATAGTAATGTGTATAGGTACCTAATAAATAATAAAGTAAATAGGTATCTATTTTGTAATAATTCATCTAAGTATTTATTTGCTTTTGGAAAATTTACTGCTATAATTTCCTTCACTATCAGTATCTTTACTCAGAGAGCAACTGCATAAGAGTCTTATTGCTCATGCAAGCGAATATCGCAAAACGCAACACACAAACTATGAAATACGGAATTATCAAATCGAAGCACCCACAAACAGCAAATATTTGTTTATGGACTGGAATATTTGTTTCATTTGTGGACTCACTGATACAGCTACTTTTGTTTGCGCTGAAACGCTGATTTCATGACGTTGACATGACATGATGGCTGTTAGTGAGATCTTTCGAGTCAACGTTCGTTTTCTTTTGTTATTGAGGCGGCAAACGAGCACGAGCATAAAAGGAGTCTATGGGGCTTGGATCTTAAAACATAGTGCACGAATTTGTCTCAAACGAGTATTCCACTTTGTTATTAAAAAATCAGAGATCCTAATGGACATTTGCATTTTCTAAGGAGACTCTTAGTTTTCGAAAAAAGACCCATACGAAGAATTGTTAACAGCAATAAAGCATGTTTATAAAGTGTAATTCTTATTGTTTTATTTTTACTTTATAGACAACAGAAATACTAACTGCTCTACGTATAGGTCACGTGATAGGTTAGAAATTTAAGACAATCGCAAAGCGCAGCGAAGCAATTGTCTTAAATTTCGAGTTTATTTTTTTTTATTAGACAACAGAAACCAAGCTCCATACAAAAAAAAATTATAGCTCTTGTTGGATGGGGGGCTGGTTCTCCTCTAATATCTCTTTTCCCCCTCCTCCTGACGATCTTCAATGAATTTTAAGGTTAGTTTTAATAAGAATTCAAATGCTTATATCTCCATAACTATGTATCTCCTGTAAGTGGGAATGACACTGGAAGGTACCCATCCCCATCCCCTCCACCCCCTACCCCCCACTCCTCTAAATTCGTGCACCATATTTTAAGATTTTTACCGAGGTTTGGGAAGAATATCTTTTACCATTATATTAGCATCACTCACTATTAAGGCAAGGAAAATATTTCCCATCATCTCTTTTACTTGAATGTGCTAAACGTCACCAAGCCATTATTAAAGAAAAAAAACAAATTAAGGCGCCCAATGCAGCTTCGATTCCTTGAAACTGCAATCATTGCAAATCATTTTTTATATTTTTTTCTATGTATACTAAGCCCGGCAAATGACACCTGATGTTAAGTGGAAATGAAGTCCAGGCGCGAGGACAACTGGTGCAGCGTAAGAAACGTAGCATCAGTCACCCTCACTCTGCCGGCCCACAAAGTGCTTCTTCACGCCTCGTTTGAAGGACCATCATGCAACACCAAGGATTCCTAGCCCAATTTTCTTTACTTTCCTGGCCTTAGTTCTTGTGGTTTTTCAATGCATAGCCCGGGATCACCAACCCGCATTTGACAAGCGTGTTGGTTAAGCGAAATTAAAGCGAAGACTTTTTTTTAATGTTGGAGGCCTTTGCGCGGTAAGAGGTAGAGGATGTGTATAGCACAAAGAAAGAGGATGCGGATGAGGATGCGGAATATTTATTTATGAGGAAGAGGATGCGGGTTAGGAAGACGAAGAAAAATAAAGTGTGATGAAACAGGCACATTATTAAGTGTATTTCATCACGCTCTCCGTTTTTCTTTTAGTTATTAATAAAAACAAAGTACCTACGTAGCATTTTATTTATTTGTTTTTTATTTGTTGCCGGCCTGAGATTTCGCGCGCAATTTCAATTCCTCTTTAATTCCTCATATTTTTTAAGGAAGCGATAGCGAACAGGAATTTTTAAATTTAATTTTTGGGGAAAAGAAAGCGGTAGGGGAACTGTAATAATTGCGGAACTTCCGCAACATGAGGAATCGGAAAAGGAATCCTCATCAACCCTATTGCAGAGGACTGCCTTTTCTGTCCTCATTGCCTAGTCTCTGACTGACCCTTCGGGGATAATAGTCGTGATTATATCTATGTATGCAGCCTTTGCCTTGCCCAGCAGTGGGATAGTATAATATAGGTCTATACATTAATAGGTCAAGGATAATGAGACCGCCGGCGGTCGCGAAACAATTGATTTTCAATTGTGTCTGGTTTTACGATCCTCAAGGGGTTATCTATGGTTGCTTAGAAACTTACAATAATTTAGAGAAACTCTATTCCAGTTTGCTGTTCCCTATACAAATCGATCCATATAGAATATAGATTGTTCAGCCTGTTCACACTCGTAAATCTCATCGACATGATCCTCATCAAACGGGAGCGCTCCCACTGTAGTGTTTGTTAATTAATATGTCAATTGTTTTCATCACACTTGTTTTGTTTGGCAGTGTATTTAGCGGCCGTTTGGTTCATTTACGAGTACTCGGCGAACAGTGACAGCGGATATACTATACTTTTTTTATACAGATACGGGTAAGTTAACAATATACGCTTTCATTGTTATTGTATTATACGACCAAATTAACAAATACACAATATTATTATGTACAGGACCAACAAAGATAAAGAAAAAGATAAAATATGCTTTATTGTACACCACAGAAAACATACAAAACATATAGTTCATAGAATTGGCGGCCTTATCGCTAAACAGCAATTTCTTCCAGGCAACCATGTTGGACTGGATAGAAGAAACAGTTAACAATTGAAAGGGCAGTGATGGTGTTTATATAGATTTAAGCTTGTACATAAATCATACATATACTTACTTATATATTTATATATGCTTAGACATATTATATATATACATATTTACATATTATAATACATACCTAAATAAATAAATACTAAGTTTTCTTTACAGGAATTAATATAATAAAATCATAGAGACATTGACAGTGACAGTTAGTGCTCTTTAACATGTCGCCTAAAGCTGTCCAACAAACATTTAGACGGGGATTAACGCCGTCGTATCAAATGAAATAGACTACGATAGAGACAAAATAATGAAGAATTAAAACTTTGATTCGATTTGTTTTTCTTTCACACTTTTGCCCCTCCGTGTTTTTAATATTTTTTATCTAATCAATTTAACTAGATCACTTAAAATTTTATAATAATTTCTTCATACACGAATTAATAGACAATTAAATCTTAAAGGGTGACCACTGACCATGTTGAAATATCTCCGGCTCCTTTGGTCTTCAGTAGGCATTTGTTTTGTTTATCAAGCCTCTGGTCTCTGTTGATATCGTAAGAGGGCCATGGTTAAAACCCACCCAATACGCGTAATCGACCAGCTTGATGGATTATGGCCCAAGTGATGTGGGAAAGCCTACGCCGAGCAGTGAGACGTTTATAGGCCGATGATGATTGTTGACGACCTGTACCGCCTATTATCCTTTTTCGGCCATTTTCTAAATTATAGTTTTTTATATTTAAAATATGTATCTACAACGTCAGTCGGAAAGGGGGTACTAAGCCGCGGACAACTGAAAGAGCTACTATCAACTATTATATTGCAAATATAAGCTTTGCGAAAAACGTTCATATTTACTTCCATACAAAATAAACATTTAGTAACGTAATTAAAAAAATGTAATTTACTTATTTATTTATTTATTTATTTGGTTTAGGTACACATACAGGTTACAGTCATATAAGACAACATACTTGGCATTTCAGGTTGAGCTTGACAATCACCTAACAAACATAGCGTACACATCGTGTGTAGTGACATTATTACAGCGAATACAAAATAAAAGCAAATTACAAACTAAAAAAGTGAAAAAATTACAACGAGCAGAATTCGTTCTCGACAAAATTTGCATTCAAATTGTTAAAACAATAACATTAAACAAAAATGTGAGAAATTCTTAAAATCTCTATGAAAATTTATAGAAAACAATGCAAAGCGCTGAATAAATAGAGTAACCTGCGACTCATAGTGGAAAAGTGCTACGAATATAACACCCCGACTTTTATATGTTTTGTGGACTACCAAAAGGCTTTCGACTGTGTCAGATGGGAGAGACTGTATGAGGTTCTGGCGGAGGCTGGGGTGCCCCGAACACCTTGTAATGCTCATTCGCAACCTTTATGAGTCTGGGTATGGAACGGTGACAATAGGTGACGTAACATCAAGCCGCTTTAAATTCCATAAGGGCGTTCGACAGGGATGCGTGATCTCTCCCATTTTATTAAATATGTATGGCGAGTATATAATGCGTAAAACGCTTGAAAATTGGGAAGGTGGCACAAAGATAAATGGAGTAAAAATCTCAAATCTCCGCTATGCAGATGACACTACACTCTTTACATCATCAGAAGCAGAAATGGCGGAGTTGCTGAGCCGTCTCGAAGGCGTCAGTCTAGACATGGGCCTTGCCATAAACAAGTCGAAGACCAAGCTCATGGTGATTGACCGTTTTGCGGCCATCCAGCGCACAAACCTCTTACAAGAGTATGAGACCGTAGACCGTTTCCTATACCTTGGCTCTTTTATTACTAATGGGGGCGGCTGTGAGCCAGAGATACGAAGACGAATTGGCATGGGAAAGACAGCAATGACTCAGCTGGGCAAAATATGGAAGGACAGGAATATAACGTATAGGACTAAAATAAATCTGGTTCGCACACTTGTTTTTTCCATCTTCTTGTAAGACATGGACGCTAAAAGCAGCTGACAGGCAAAGAATCGATGCTTTTGAAATGTGGTGTTGGCGCCGTATGCTAAAAATACCTTGGACGGCCCACCATACAAATGTCGCAATCCTAAAACAATTAAAAATAAAAATAGCACAGCGTCTGTCTTCGATCTGCATGCAACGGGTGATGCGTTATTTCGGTCACGTTGCACGAAGAGGTGCAGATAACCTCGAGCGTCTGATGGTAACAGGGAAAGTAGAAGGTAAAAGACCAAGAGGCCGGAGCCCTAAACGTTGGTCAGACCAGATCTCAGAACAACTGGAGATGCCTGTCAGCGCCGCACTCCATCAAGCGACTGAGCGCAGCCGATGGAGACAGTTGGTTGACCGGATAAATCGGAGTCACGATCCTCAGCAGTGAGGGAACGATTGGAAAGAAAGAATTTAAAAAACTTACAACCCTGAATAGGGGCGGGTCTAACGCATTTTAGCTAACGCAAGAAGCCCCGACAATGTACTCAAATCTGTCTCCCTCTTAAAGCAGCTAACCTACTTATTGCAAATAGCGTCATTTCTTTTGAAATCTTAAAAAAGCTGATATTCTAAAATTATGCATTTTTAAGAAAAAGTTCTTAGACAAAAGTTATATATAAGTACTATCATGTATACTATACCCTTCTTTCGGCTTAATTAATACCCCCTTTCCGACTGACGTTGTATACTTCCAGATGTGACGTGACGTTAGATATAAAAAAGCGACAGTGTAATAATATATACGATACAAGGAAGAAGAGCTGTTTTATTTTGGGGTCATCTTCAACAATGATGATAAGAATATAATAAAAAGTGACGATGCAACTTAAAGTATATTTTGTTCGTTTATGCAATGCTCGTACTTCCGATAGAACTTTTATCAAATTTTATTAACATCTTTCTCATAAAATATGTAGTTGCTAGAATAGGGCGTTCTAGCGTAACAATTTATTCTTAGACATTGTTGAAAGTTGCAATAAAAATACGAAGATGCAACGTCATGGACCGTTGTAAATGTTGCAATATCGTATAGTTGGAAATTGAAAAGTTGATTAAGTTGCTGTTACTTACTCGTTTCCTCTCTTCCCTTGGGTGTCGTAAAAGGCGACTAACGGACTAAATAATGCACATACCTACATCCAGCAGCATAGAGCGGCGATGGACTCACCACCTGCCACGCGGTACACATCGTGCAGTCGCTATTTGGTGAAAAGTGGACTATGGTAGAGGACTGCTTTTGGTGTCCTCATTGCCTAGTCTCTAACTAACCCTTCGGGAATAACAGTCGTGACTATATTGTGTATGTATGTACCAGTCGCGATCAAAAATATGTAAACAATTGTAACTCTTAATACAATGGAATAAGAGTCAAGTGCATACATATTGGTGCTCGTGACTGTACTTAATCGTAACATTCGTGGGTTTTTATATTTGACTTAACGTATATTTTTTTTATATTTGACTAAGGGCACGGTAATATTATTATTATCGTGCTACGGGCAAGCGTTCTAGGAGTTAGAGGAAACACTACGTCGAAGTGGCATGCAAAATTCTCATACAAAACACAGAAAAACGAAGTTTCATAGTCCCCTGTTTTCTTCTTCCGAACTGGACCGATTTGTATTACTTTTTCAGCATCGGTTAAAGAAAGAGATTTTCCATGTCTGTATGTTTGATTTTTTTGCATTAAGTCATTTATTATATATCTATCTATCTATTGGCTATCAGGCTCCAGTCCCTCACAATCTTGGGCATTTTTACTAATGTTTATTTAAAAATAGCTTTAGCCTTAAAAACCAAATTGTGAAGGATAAATAAATGATTTTTATTATACTTTTTTTATTTATTATTAATCAGCAAAGGCCTACTGCAATTTCTAATACTTTGTTAACCAATAAAGCTCTTTCACGGTTATCTTCAGTTCAATTTAAAGCAATGTTTCGAACCCAGAAGACCTTACTACTCGTAATAACTTAACCTTACTGAATGTGTGCTGCATGCTCTACAGCCTACAATAAGTAGGCACATAATCTGTCCGCCGCAGTCGGATTGCGCGGTCGCGTGTTGATTTATACCCTCATACATGTTTGTACTGTCCTTCATTCGGGGTTGATACACCGCGCTCAGGGCTGAGGATAACGTGCCTTGTACTTAAATATACAACGCTACGGGCTGTGTGCTGTGTAGTATAAACGTATACAGTTTCCTTTACAGGGGCCTTATCTGCTGATCCTCTTATAGGTACTCGAAAAGTATAATATAAACTAAAAAGGCGCTATTATTACATTTATAATTATATTTAGGCGACTAACGGACTAAATAAATACTGCACATACATCGAACAGCTTAGAGCGAAGATAAGCTCACCACCTGTCACGCTGAACATTATGTACAGTCACATACCGCATCGCATATATTTAGTGAAAAGTGGACTTTGGCAGAGGACTGCTTCTGCGGTCCTCACTGCCTAGCCTATGTACTCGTATGTATCTAATATTCTTAATAGGAACTCGTTGGCATAATCCGTTCGATTTGCGATCTTGCTAGCTAGCAGTTTCTCAGTCTTTAAAGTATCAAGGTGAAGTGCGTTTTTACCATTAGTCTTACCATCAGGTGAAAAAAAGGCTAAGTGCTTACCCGTAAAATAATAAAAAAAACCATATTAACACATCGGTTGGCAACATTAATTTATTTATTTATTTGTAGAGCTTTAAAGACTCACCTATTGCGTTTACCTGATGGTATTGCGCAAATAAATAGGTACTTACGCAATTTTATTATAGCCAAAACCTTCAAAACGAACTAAACGTAAGTGGCCATCAATAAAAACTATTCCACCGAAAAAAGGAACGTTTCAGAGCTGCCGATGCCGCGCCGCGCCGTAACGAAAAAGTTTATTGTCTTTCCGAACCACTAAAACGGGAGCAACGTCACGTAACGATCCACACGTCCGTATGTCTCTGCAGTGATTCAAATAGTGGTTTATTCGACACGGAAAACATTATCCCTTCAACCTACAATCGTCCCACAGATGGGGTCAAACAGCCGTTCTGTGAGAATCCGGACTTGGAGAAATGATTCTAATTCACTTAAATATGTTTGATGTAATAGAATAAGAAGAAATGTCAATAGTTAATAAGAAAATGTAATACTTAGATAAAAGATATTAAAGATGTGAAGTGCAATTAACTCCAAGGAACCCAATTTACGCTCGAATACATAAGATAATATAGAACGAGAATAAAAATATATTAGTTAGTTAGCTCAGGGCCTCGACAAATAGCGGAACAACCCCCGCTATGGAATGAATGTGTGGTATGCGGTATGTAAGTGTGAGAACTTGTATGAATGAAAAAAAGCTAAAACGGCTTCAACGAACATAGTTTAAGGCACGAACCTGAAAAAAAGACGGACGTAACGACGCTCGACGGACGTAACCTCGTCTAAATCATGGGTGAAGCATGCTTAATGGCCGCCCGTTTAAGAGGGTTTACGCATTTCCGTTTCCCATACAAACATCTAAGTCGAAATTTTTAAAAACCAATATGCCAATTTTAATGAAACTTTGCATGCTACAGCAAGCATACAGGGACCTGAATAGTTAGTTGAAAACATTTAAAAAAAAAGGTTTATTTAGCTGAGTTATTGCGATTTAAAGTCCACTATTAGAAAGTTTAAAATCGCATTAACTCAGTTATTTACGTGATTCTACAGCAGCAGTACAACCAAATAATGTAATAAAAAACAATATTTTTTTACAGTATTGTCAAAATTTTTTCTTAAGAAAATTAAAAATGAAATGGTGTGTGCGTGATTGCGCGCTGTCACGCGGGGTAAAATGGCGGCGGGTTGTTTGTGTGAGTGTTGGGTCATGTACAACAAACGAAATTGTAGGACCTAGCATGCTTCACATCTTTTTAGTGTGATATTACGTCCGTCTTTTTTTCAGGTCCGTGATTGGATGTATAATTTAAAAAAAATCACTTAAGTGAGAATTCACATGCAATATATTGTATTTACATTTAAAAACTATAAATTATAAGGCATCAAAAAATTGGTCCACATCACTGTCATTGGGTAACGTGCTCAGAAGGCTGGCCGCATTGCCACGCTGAATGGCAATACTGATTCTCTGGCCGAGAAAAGCACCAGCCCTCTGGTCACGTGAAGAGTCGACCAAACGCTTTGACATCTCTTTGAAGAGAAGATGAGCACTCGGACCCCACGGCCCCAAGGTTTCAACCCCAAACGGCTCAAAAATGTAATTTCCGATCAGGTTTTTATACTTACGCCGTTTGAGGTTTTCAGCACTCGCAGCAGCTGCACCAGCACAACACGCCGTACTTGAAAGATGTGAAGGCGCAAGGGTATCTACGCAAGTTGCGCCCCACACCAGAGGCCTTCCTAACTTCCAAGGCAACAATGTCATTCCATCTGGTCTTTTGCCATCGTCCCGAGCCAAACCATTGGGTTCTAGAACAGCTGGCACACCAGTGATGGAAAAAGCACGACGAATAATGTCATTTGAGTTGGCGTGCCGTGCAAAGCGACTCGCGCTCTTAGCACACGAGAGACCATGGTGTCCGAGGCAGTCGACTGCTTCTCCGCAAGGACAACGATGTGGAGCCCCGCTAGAAGTACCTAGGCGAAGACAGGTAGCGAGCCGAAACGTACAGTCCTCCAACATAGTCCCTATTGTTTTCTGAGGTTTAAGCGAGCACTACACATTGAAATGAAACACTTTTTTACGGATTAACTCGCGTTTAATTTACTATTTACATAGTTTTCATATTATCCTGACATTTCGAACCCTTTACAGGGTCCGTGTAAGTCGTGTAGTCCCTATGTCGGAAGACGGAAGTGCCAGAAGCCAAAGACCCGATTCCCACTCTCCCACAGCCAGTAGGCGAGCACGCTCCGCTGGACGTATTGATTAAATTATTCCGTACCAACCTGCAAAGCGGTCTGCAAGCCTCGTCCCACTGTCTCTGAGAGGATGGGTTGACGGGCAGAACTGTGTCTCGGCAAGTTATTTTCCAGGCTTCCACAGCATCGGTCAGGCACGGCACCTTGAAGTCAACCAGAGAAGCAGCAAAAATACTCCTGGTTAGCTATCGATATAGATTCAAAAGACTGTTTAAGAAATTCGAAGTCATGAAGCACAGTTTCAGCGTCACGTCCTAAGGTTCCATCATCCAAGTACCATAATGTTAAATTTTGAAATTAATTGTTGAATAATAGGTTTGGCTACATAGGCTGAAAATAACTGGTTCGAGAGAGTCACCCTGTTGGCAGCCAACTGCGGATTCTAAAAGGATGTCCTTGTATAATAATTTGGAAGGATGTCGGTAACATTGCCAAAGAAAACTATAAATTTGTGGAATTTCTTTTTTGGCTTCTGCCAGCAGGGTATCCCTATTGACAAAGTTAAAGGCATTCTTAACGTCAACCTTAAGAACTACCTCCCCTTTTTTCGAATTTAGAAAAGTTAAAAGGGCGTGTGTAGCAGCCTCGCACCCCCCCTTTGAGTTGGGTGCTATATAATATGTACAGCATACGTTGGCTGCCACACGCCGGTACGTACACCCAACGGCAATGGGACGAATGCCGCCATCCCTTTTGCGCAGGGCACAAAGGTTAGCCCCATACAAAATATCGATGACGGACTCGTGCACATTGCCGGAGAGCATCAAATTGATTAATGCCGTAAGTTCCTTCAAAAAGGACTCACCGGCCGCCCCGGCGCTCCCACACGTCACGTCCTTAAGGTGTTGGGGTGTAAGGCCGTCGAGACCACCTGCAGAACCACTTCGGAAGGAGCCCACGGCAATAACCAGTTCGCGGGCTGAAATAGTGAGGGAATTAAAAAGAGGATCCGGGGGTCAAGGAAGGAGAGACCATCCGCCGGGGCAGGAATTCACATAGGTACACATTGTAATATTATTATATCAAACCACATTGAGTGTGGGGTGGGTTATGGCCCAATCTCCCGATGTTCTTTTGTCTATGTTGGGAGGCCTGTGCCCAGCTGTAAGACATTTATAGGCTGATGGTGATGATTACATCAACAGCGATCCCGCTTCTCGTTGTAATGGTTTATTGCAAAAATACTGTAAAAGGCGTTAATGCTCTGGTGCAAAAACTGCCTGTCAACCAGCGATGGAGAAAATAAATGATAGCAAAATTAAATTACTTAAGTAAATAAAAAAAATCTGTCTTGAACTTTAAAGACGAAGACAGTTATTGAAGCAGCATTGAGGAAAACTAGCCATCCCCACTTTGCCGACCTGCAAGTTGCTTCTTCACACCTCGACTAGATCAAACAATTAAAGTTTTAATTTTTTTAAGAAGTAGAGACACAGAGACACAGAGACACAGAGTAGACTAGAAAAAAAATATTTTTATTGCACTTTCATAGTTTTTAATTACATTGACCTAAGCATGTTTCATTGTATAATATTTTTTCTTTCAGCATAAAGCAGTTAAACTCTGACATATTCATTAGTGAACTCCGCTTGCGACCCGTCCCATGGCCTTGTTCAAGCCCTGTTCAAACAAATTTATAATTAGCTACCTACTTCGACAACTTGGAAGTTCGCGAAACTTTACTTCCTTCCTTCACGGCAGCATTTCTTCAATATTATCTCTTGTACTGTACCCACAAATTAAGAATAAAATAAAACATTAAGAAAATATTAATAAGAAGCCTAACTATGTGCTAGACTCTCATCTGTAAACCTTTGAATCCCCAACTAGCTAGGTGTATTACCTAGTAAGTACTAAGGAACTGGTAATCTTATCTCTACCTGTCAGAACACAACAATGACAGTAACATTGTTAACCTGACAACATACATATGAAAGTTGTGGTAACAAGCCAGACGTCTTAGAGCAGTATTACTCTTGGAATTTTTTTTACACTTTTTTTGGCGCAACTGTCAACGTCAAATTTGACAGAATCGAGCATAGACTATGCGATATTTTGCGATAACAATGCGTAAGATGTACCACAGAACCGAAATAACCAAACTTGTTCATACTAAAGTAGTCTGTAAGTCTGTGAAAACACGGTACAAATCAAGTGTGTTTTTGTAGGTGCGCTCTCATGCGACCGCTTGGGGCCTGAGAGGGTTTCTTACTATGCAAAATTCGTATGGCAATTGGCATAGTAAGATTAAAGTAATACTGCTAAGTTGATAAAAAAGAACCTGGTATCCTCGGGGTTTCATACCTGGTGTGGTATGACTAGACAAGAGAGGCGGTTGACTGCCTTCCCAACCATTTGACTTGCCTTCTGCAGCGTCATTAAAGTGTGAACATTGCTTACGAGAAATTATACATATCGGTTATCCATCTAAGTTCATAATTTAAGAAACTAATTGAACAATTTTAATGACTCTTTGCATGTTTAGCGTACAAAGTTTAATTTGAATTTGCACTACAGAAAATTTTAAATCGCAATAGCTCAGCTAAATAAAAGTTTATTTTGAAATGTATTCTATAAAGTTTTTATTTATTTTTATTTCACTTTATATCGTTCATTGGTAAAATTTTAAACTTAAATTTTTTTATGGGAAACCAAAATGAGTAAACCCTCATGGTTAAGCTATTTTCAAAGAGCTCAACTGGAACACGTACGCAAGTATTGAGCCATAGCTTGAAATACATCTACAAATAAAAATAACACGTCATCATTCTTTATCAACAACACTCCTCTGTCAAAGCAGTGTCGCACACACGAGCGGGATCGGGAACATCTCAAAACGTTTTCCACTCAAAAGCGCTTCAAACAAACGAACACAAAAAAAGAAAGGGCGACAACAACATGACAGAGGCAGGTGAACGCGTCGAGGAGCACTCAATCAGTGGAAGTTCACATCACGTCCATGCCGAATCATGCAATTAATTTAGAAGGTCGCCCGACTGTGTTTGCTTTGACAACCCCGGTAATCGAGTTTGAGCGGGCGAGCGGGCGCCTGTAAATCATTAAATTTAATTCCAGACCTGTTTGTTAGACTTGTCTTGGCGTATACACGTAAGTATAGGCTTGTGTGTGTCGTGTCTTGCACGATTATCTGTAAATAAGGAACTTTCCACGCCCACACCAATTATCTAGCAAAAGTTAAGCTTCTTCTCCGAAAAACAGGCGTGATGAATGTATAAAACATTCTTCATACATGCTATTCGGTTAAGGGTTCTTTTCATGTGATCTTTTTTTTGTATAAGGTGATTGCTAGAAACCGAAAGAAACTTCAAGGGCTGGTCAGGTTAAGTGGTTTAAACATGACAAAAATTACAAAAAAGGTATTAGTGGTTTTTTTTCATTTTTAATGAAATAATTCATTTTGTGAATTTTAATTGGATAGTCTTTGAGTATCTAATTTATTTTAAAGCATACGGCCGTCTGTTGGCCCGTCCGCGTCAGCTGGGCGATAAGTACCTACGAAAAACACGAATTCCTTTTTTGTCATTTTAGTCATGTATAAAACACTTGACCAGAATAGCCCTTGAAGTTTCTTGCGGTTTCTAGCAGTCATCTTATATATATATATATTTAATAGTAGCGAAAAAGTTTAAGAAGCTACTCGTTACATTAAGTGAAATAACAGAACATAGAAGCAGGAACTAAACCCCGTCCCTGTGTCCTCGGTACTGACGGCAATACAATTAAAACCTTCAAGTGTACGCATTAAAGTGTTTGGTAGGCCGACAAACACGTTAAGACATTATTCAATATATGAGATTAAGGTAAGTAGATACACTAACTCCAGAAAAAAAGGAAAATATTACTCTGGCCTACTTAAACAACGTTGACGTTACAAGAATATCCGTACTTGAGCTAGACAATGGCGAATTAATGTGCCCTTGTTTCAGTCCGAAGGCGAAGTGAATTTGCGAGTACTTATAGTTTTTTCTATGTCAGCATAGACAACATAGACAACAGTCTATGTTTGCTTTGATCGAAGTGAAAGCTTTGAATAATAAAAGTAATGTAAACAGGGGGGCGATAGCGCTAAATAATCTCAACCAAATTATAACTGAACCTCAGCCGTTATATAGTGCTATCGCGTTTGACACACGCGATGGCGCTATACGAAGTCGGCAGAACAGCTGCGGTTCAGTTTATTTATTTATTTAATTAGTTCTACCTACTTGTTTACACTACCACACAGAAATACAACATTGTTCTAAATACAGCTAGAACAGTAAAAAAACAATTACAGGCAAACACAACTTAAATCTAAGTTAATTAGACAAGTTGATCACAATACAAATGTGAAACAAATACAAAAATACTAAGTAAGTATAATAAAACATAGTTAACCATAAAATATCAAAGCAAACATCATCAACACTACCACAGCATACGATATTCATTTTTAAAACAAACCATACTCTTTTTGTAACTACCTACCTGGTCGAGTTTAATGCCAGAAAAACCCAGGTTTGTGCATTCTCGTCCAAGATAACTCCCTTCCTTACTCCTCCCTCTCTTCAGAACTCTTCTTTACCCATTTCAGTGGACCTCAGCATTCTTGGCATGGACATCGGCCAGGAACTGAATCCAAAATGTACATCGAGAGTGTTATTTTAACTGCCTCCCGTAAGTTGGGTATTCTCAATAAGGTGAGGCGGGTTTTCACTCCCGAGCAGCGCTGTTTGCTGTACAAAACTCAGGTGCGATCGAGTAGGTATGGAGTATTGTTCCCATATATGGGACGGCTCCGCTAAATACCTTCTCGATGCACTTGATAGACTGCAAAGGCGAGCGGTACGCATTATTGGAGATGCTAAGGTTACAGCCACTCTTGAGGATCTCCAGCTGTGTAGAGACATTGCTTCTCTCAGTGTCTTCTATCGAAATTACTACGGAGAGTGTTCTGAAGAACTTATTGATCTAATCCCACCTTCTCCTTTCATGTCCGGGACTACTCGTGCTGGTCTTAGGAACCACCATCATACTGTGCAGAATATCAGCACCCGTACCAAAAAATTTTGCAAGTTTTTTTTTTATTATTTCACAACGGGTAAGCGCTTGGCCTCCATCTCACCTGATGGTAAGTGACGATAAGGCCGAAGGTGGAAGCGCGCTACACCCGGAATCCTCAACCACTGAGGAACTGGCTATCTTATCACAAACTGTCGGAACACAACAATGCTATAAACATCGTTGTTATGGCGACAGACTTAGATAAGATGGTGGTAGCTAGCCAGGCGGACTTAACAGCCCTACCACCAACCAAACCGAGCACACAAAGATGACCCCCCGCTGGGAATCGAACCCGGGACCTCTGGGTCTAAAACCGGTGGCTTAGCCACTAGACCACAGAGGCGGTTAAACTTTAGATTTTAGATGAAATTCGGCATACAGATAGTTTATAACCTGGATTAACACATAGGATACTTTTCATTTCGATATTCCCACGGAAACGGGAACCACGCGGGTAAAACCGCGAGCGGCCGCTAGTATTATAATAAATGAATTAATTATGTTAGAATCAGTTTAGGCCAAAATGTTAAACTCTAATGAATGTCATCATTACGCTATCGTTAATCGTTTCATTTTCATCTTACTTATCTGCGCTCATCGGGCAAGATCTTAATGAAGAGCAAAGTCATTGTATCGAAATGAAATCGTTTATTTAACTATTAAGTTTAAAATTGAATACCTCGGCCATGTGCTTAGGCATGATAGGTACATGCTGCGTCAATTAGTGATAATTGTACAAAACGTAACTGCGGAATATACGAGAGTGGACCGGGATCGAAAATTTTATTTCACCTCGCAACGGACAGAGAAGAGTTTGGGAAGCAAAGCCAACATTGACCTTCATGAGTGAGGCTTAAGAAGGAGGAAACTGTAAATGTATTAAAAAACTTTTTTATAAAAATGTATTATATAAAGAACTAACCGTGTCGCGTGAAAGAACACTACCACCCCCTCTCTCCCCTTGCGTGTCGTAAAAAGCGGCTAACGGACTAAAGACATCCAACAACATAGAGCGGCGATGGTTCACCACCTGTCACGCAGAGCACATGTGCGTCGCTATTTGGTCAAAAGTGGACTATGGTAGAGGACTGCTTTTGCGGTCCTCATTGCCTTGTCTCTGACTAACCCTTCGGGGATAATAGTCGTAATTATATGTATGACATGTATGAATTAAAGATATTGGAGATACTATAATTCCGCCTAGACTACATCTCATAGGTGTTTACATCGCTGACGTATCGTGTCTAAAATACACATTTCTATTTCGCAGAACGTGGAATTGCCGCTATTCGCGCAGATTGCATTTTATTTTGCGCCATAAATTCGAATTTTTATGTCACACAAGATAAGAGGCGAACGCAAACAAGGTTTTGGAAGAATATATAAGTAAAGGAAAAATTTCGAAAAAATAACCTACAAAGCGGAAACACCGGGGAAATGTTTTGGCGCTGCACCACTGCGAAATTCTGAACTAATTTCAATATCGTCAACAGAACTTTAATCAGCTGTAGCTCCTAAAACTATTTAAAAAACCGGCCAAGTGCGAGTCGGACTCGCCCATGAAGGGTTCCGTAGCAGCAAGTAACATCAAATAAAAGTTTTTGTAGTTCGTTGTAACTTTGATCGATGTTTTAATAATAGTGTATTTTTTTTAATTAATTAATTTATGACGTATTAAAAAAACTACTTACTAGATCTCGTTCAAACCAATTTTCGGTGGAAGTTTGCATGGTAATGTACCTACATCAGATATTTTTTTTAGTTTTATCATTCTCTTATTTTAGAAGTTACAGAGGGGGTTACATTACAGAAGTTAAATTACACTCATTTTACCACTTTGGAAGTATCTCTCGCACAAACTATTCAGTTTAGAAAAAAATTATGTTAGAAACCTCAATAACATTTTTGAAGATCTATCCATAGATACTTCTATGGGTTTGTAGAAAAAAAAAATTTTGAGTTTTAGTTCTAAGTATGTCAAAATTTATTGTTTTTTTTCTATTTTTGTGTGAAAATCTTAATGCGGTTCACAGAATACATCTACTTACCAAGTTTCAACAGTATTGTTCTTATAGTTTTGGAAAAAAGTGGCTGTGACGGACAGACAGACATGACGAATCCATAAGGGTTCCTTGGACAGCCGTGTATACCAGATGATACACTTGGCGCTTAACGTGTTAAAAAGCGACTAACAGGCTAAAGTCTGCACATACATCCAACAGCATAGAGTGGCTATGGGCTCAACACCTGTCACGCTGAGCACATGTGCAGTTATCACTTGGTGACACGTGGACTGTCAAAATCAAAATCAAAATAACTTTATTCAGTAAGCTTAAATTAAGCGTTTTGAATCGTCAATTTTTTTTTTTTTATATGGTTGGATGGATAGGCACAGGAACCCACCCACCCACCCCACCCATTCAGGAAGTCTTTTAGCTGTGGAGAAGAACGGGCACAACAAACTCCACAGCTTTATAATAATATAGAGGTAACGACATTTACAAAACAATATGTCGTTACCAAATTATACAGTCAATAGTCATAAAACAATTATATAAAATAAAAGATAAAAACAAAAGTGAATCTACAAGTTTTACTCGGGCACTATGAACGCATTAGAACAATGTATGCGAAACTAGAGGAATGTTAATTCCATGCATTTTTGTCATTGATGTAATCGCTTACAGTGTAATAGCCCTTTTCTAAAAGTCTGTCCTTAACATGTGTCTTAAATTTGTCAAAGGGCAAAATTATAACATCGTTCGGGATTTTATTGTAAATTATGACACTTTGTCCCATAAATGATCCAGAAACTTTCTGAAGTCGAAATTTAGGAATTACAAGTTTATACTTATTTCTAGTATTTAGTTTGTGTATATCGCAATTTTTTTTGAAATGAGTAATGTTTTGACGCACGTAAACAATACAGTTATAAATAAATAGTGATGCAACTGTAAGAATATTTATTTCTTTAAACAGCTCCTTAAGGGAGTCACGTGATCCTAGGTTATATATGGACCTTATTGCTCTTTTCTGCAAAATGAAAATGGTTTCTATATCTGCTGCTTTACCCTAAAGTAGTATACCATAGGACATAACACTGTGAAAGTAACTAAAATAGACTAATCGAGCAGTTTCCACGTCTGTAAAATGCCTAATTTTCCTAACAGCATAAGCAGCTGAACTAAGTCTCCCCGCAAGGGTGCTAATATGAGGGTACCACTGTATTTTTGAATCTAAGGTAATACCTAAGAAAACTGTTGAATCAACAAGGTCCAACAGTTCACCATTCAGTTTAATTTTATTTCCTATAATATTCTTTACGTTAGGTAGAGTAAAATTTATACATTTGGTTTTCTTCGCGTTTAATTGAAGATTATTAGTAGTAAACCAATTCAACACACCTGTTAGGGCACTGTTGATGTCATCAAAACTATTTTTATTTCGATCAGTCTTAAATATCAAAGATGTATCGTCAGCAAACAAAACAATATTGCAAAAGTTTTCCGCATAAAATGGTAAATCATTAATATAGATTAAGAAAAAAAATGGACCTAGTATTGACCCTTGTGGGACCCCCATTAGCACAGAAGATCCGGATGATATGGATCCGTTCACGCTAACTTTTTGGATTCTGCCGCTAAGATATGATTGAATCAATTTCAAGGCATCAGAGTGCACTCCATAGTGTTTTAGCTTTATTAAAAGGGTGTTGTATTCAACGCAATCAAAAGCCTTGGAGAGATCACAAAACACTCCAAAAGCATTCTGCGATCCCTCCCAAGCCTCAAATATGTGTTTTAGCAGAGCTACACCAGCATCAGTAGTAGACCTTCCCTTGGTAAAACCATACTGTTCACTGTGAAAAAGGTGGTTTATAGCGAAGTGGGAGCCGAGTTGATCTAAAATAAGTTTTTCAAAAACTTTACTAAGAGTAGGTAAAATCGAAATAGGCCTGAAATTGCTCGGGTCATCTTTACAACCCGATTTGAAAAGTGGCAGAACTTTGCTATGCTTCATGAGATCTGGGAAAACTCCTTCGTCAACACAGCTATTGAATATGACTACAAGAAAAGGCGCAATGGACTCGATAATATTATTAATAATTTTTGTTGAAATATCCCACAAATCACAAGTGTTTTTTATTTTTAAAGATTTAAAGGATTTAAGTACGTCTTTACAGTTTACGTGTTTAAATTTGAACACTTCATTACACATGGGTACATACTTTTTTAGCAGAATTTCTGCATTACTTGGTGAAGAGTTGAGTAACATAGTTGTGGCAATTGGTATATTTGTAAAAAACTGTTCAAAAGCATCAGCAACTTTATTGTCTTCACTTAAAAAGCTATTGCCTATTCTTAAAGAAAACTTAGTATCACGTGGCTTTATTTTACCAGTTTCGCGGTTTATGCAGTTCCATGTTGCCTTTATTTTGTTATCAGACTTTTTAATTTTTTCACTAATAAATAATGACTTGGCACATGCACAAGCCTTCCTAAAAGTTTTCGAATACTTTTTGATATACTCTAGAAAACTTGGACTATTATTATATTTTTTCTGCTCATATAAGTCATACAACTTAGCCCTACTTTTATGCAAACCAGCTGTAGCCCAATCCCTAAATTTCATTGAAATATTAGTTTTAAACTTTTTAATAGAGAAAGTTTTATTAAATTCACCGTTTATAAGATCAAAAAAATGCTTGTAAAGAGCATCTGGATTTTCCTGTATAAATGGTAAACATGCAAGTTTAGCAGTTATGTTATGCTTGAAAATTTTAACCCGTTTCTCTGTCACTGGCCTACAAGATATTTCTTCTGAGTTAGGGTGTCCATATTCAGTAAAAGCTATTTTTTGCCCACAGTGATCTGAAGATAAATTAGTTAGTATGAACTTAGACTCAGGAGCAAAGTTACAAAAAAAATTGTCTAAGCAGGTTGCAGTGGTTGCTGTAATTCTAGTCGGTTCTCTAAATTGGTAATCCAAATCAAATGATTTAAACAACGAGATTAATCTTACACTAGTTGAATGACTGTCTAATAAATTTACATTGAAATCCCCACAAATTACTATTTTCTTTTTAGATTTACAAATCTTCTTAATTACATCTTCCACAGTGGCTTCAAAGACACTAAAATTACCAGAAGGAGGTCGATATACACAAACAATTATAAATTTCTCTAACTCGACACATGACAGCTCAATAACGCGTTCAATAGAAAGGGAAACTACATCCTTTCGTTCCGTAATCTTATGTTTACTGTAATTAACAAATATTAAGGATCCGCCGCGAATTGCATTTGTTCTAGTAAAAGCACTGGAAAGCTGAAAGTTTTTAATATTAAAAATTAACTGATAATCTTTAAGCCAGTGCTCAGTTATACATAAAATGTTTATATCTTCATGTAATAAAAAAAGTTCAATTTCTAACTCTTTGCCGGCCAGGCCCTGCATGTTTTGATGAACTATTTTAATTTGGATAGGGCTGGCTTTTGTCTTACCTCTTAGTTTAAACTAGAGGTTGTGCAAGACTTATCAACTAAATTTACATTAGTAGAAATACTAACAGTGCGATAATTTTGGGTCGACATTGTTATACTACTTATAACTGTGTCTTTTAAATTATATGCTAGCAATGATGCTATCTGTAGCCTGTCTTTGTATATTAAATACATAGAATCAGTAGTCAACTTAAAACTAGATATAAATTTATTTGTATCAAAAAATACAATACTGTCACTGTGACGATAAGTGGAGTTATACAAAAGTAAGTTCAAATCAAAGATCTGTTTGTTTTGTTTCCACGATAAGTTACAGGCATAGGGAAATGCACAAACTATTATTTTACAATGAGTTTTAGATTGTATATCAATTAAACTCTCTATGCTTTTTAAAAGGTCACGCTTTTTTATTGTGAGACTATCACCACACAGTATTAGAGCATTTGTTGAATGATTCAACTCCTGCTTGCTTAATGTACTTACTAAATTAGTGAATGTTTGGCCTGGATTGCAAAAGTTTATAAGCTCGTGGCTGAGTTTAGATTTAAGCTGCGGACCCAGGCCCTGACCTATCTTGTCAGAAAAGATAAGAGTTTTTCTAGACATTCCTTCAACAGAAGAATCTTTGTCTAAAGGTAGGTTGCGTTTTATTAACTTTCTATCACTCGATATATTATTATTATTAGCAAATGTAGCACAGGGTACCACTGGGATACCATTTATGACACTCTTTATGGGTGTTACGGATGGCAACAAATCTACTTGATTGTTCAAAAGAGAGTCATATCGTTCTGCATTGTACTTGCACAGATCTACTAACTCTGTGGCAGACTTAATGTGTTCTTCAATTTCTTTTTGCGACAACAAGTATTTTTTATTTAAAGTATCAAGAGACTCATGTAATCTCTGTATGTCAGATTGTAGTTGTTTGGTATCTCGATCATACACCTGTCTACTTTCTTTTAGTTTAGAATCGTAAATGTCTAGAGAGTCCATCAAACTCATGCGTTCTTTCCTAAGCGCAATATTTTTATAAAAACAATTATTCTTTTTAATAAGCTTTTCTGTTTTCCTAATATACCTATTAATTTTTACATATTTCTTAATTTTGTTAGTACCCAAGTAATTACATTTTACTTTACTATCATTGGTAGGTACTACTCGTTGCTTTGGTGAAACATATGATAAACTGGTGTTTGGGAGCTGTTGATGCTCTGCAGAAACAGCCGAAAATCCGCCAGGTGATGCCATCAGTTCGTCAAAAAGGTTCAGGGTGACTTCCGCTTGATTATATTGGGTTTGTTCATCCTGCTGAGATATGCGTTTGTATGCCCTTGCCTACTCTTGCTCCAGCTCAGTGATGCGATTCAGGGCCCTCTCATAGGTGGTGTTGCAATCATCAAATGCTTCAATAGTGCGTTGCAGCTGGTCTTGTTGATGAAGCACCTCGGAGTGTTCATTGTGCAGTGTAGCAAGCTCGGTTTTCAATTGTGGCAGTAGACTCCTTTTGCGGTCCTCATTGCCAGTTGTAAATATAACATGTACGTACGTATTATGTCACCACCTATCATGCTGAGCATACACAGGGTTATTGCAAATACGTAGCGATCCCTTTAAGGGGTGATAGTGGAGATCAATAGCTATCAAATTGCCCTCGGGTAGATGGGGCAAAAATGGACCGATTTCGAAAAAATTTTTGCAAAGAAAAATTTAAAATATTAGATAAGTGGGTCAGGCTACATCAAAGTGGATTAAAAAAGAAATTTGCGTATTGAATGGTTGTTTTTGTGTGATTTAGTTTGCTAACACTCTAATATGTAAAAAAGAGAACAGATTTTTTTTTTCTAATTCGGTACATTTTTGCCCCATCCACTCTACCCCTCACTCTTGGATTTTTTTGACACTTTTTTGACAGTAACTGTCAACGTCAAATTTGACAGAATGGAGCATAGACTATGCGATATTGTGCGATAACAATACATAAGATGAACCACAGAACCGAAATAACCAAACTTGTTCATACTAAAGTAGTCTGTAACTCTATGAAAACACGGTACAAAGTCAAGTGTGTTTTTGTAGGTGCGGTCTCATGCGACCGCTTGGGGTTTGGAGGGCAATTTGATAGCTAATGATCTACCATCACCCCATAAAGGGATCGCTACGTATTTCCAATAACCCTGTCTAAGCTGACGCTATTTGGTGAAACTGGTGGACTGCGGCAGTGCACTGAGTTGTCGTTCTCAGGTCCTTCTTGTGCCTAGTCTGTAGAGAGTCCTATATATATGTAAGAATGTATTTACAAATATTTGATTCTGTATTTTGTATGATGCTATGCCGTTAATCATAATACGCCTACGCGACGACAAGCTTTCTTCTAATCTTAAATCCATTTTGTCTATTTAACGGTTATCTAAAAGAGATCATATTGTTTTCTAAGGTTTAAGCGAGCACTACACATTGAAATGAAACACTTTTTACGGATCAGGGAGTCTCCCTGTGACCACGGACCCTGTAAAGGGTTCGAAACGTCAGGATAATATAAAAACTATGTAAATAGTAAATTAAGCCCGAGTTAATCCGTAAAAAGTGTTTCATTTCAATAAAAGAGATCACTTTTAGTGACCGCTTTTATTTTTTTTATGTTTCTTTGTTAATTAATCTTTTATGGTTTACGAGTATATATTTAACTCATCTATATTAAAGATACTAAAGAACTTTTCGCGAAATAAACAGAAAAACTCCGCTTTAAAATAACATTTATAGCTCTAGTTTGGCGTAGGCCACTTGAATGCGCCAATCAAAAAGACATGTTTCAATAGGTTAGAATCATTCTATCAAAAACTTTTCATTGCCAATGAATCGAATGAAAGTGTAAATTGAAAGACTTTAGATATAAAAGAATAAAGTTTTTTCAAATTG
This sequence comes from Scoparia ambigualis, assembly GCA_963921215.1. Classification (NCBI taxonomy): domain Eukaryota; kingdom Metazoa; phylum Arthropoda; class Insecta; order Lepidoptera; family Crambidae; genus Scoparia; species Scoparia ambigualis. The sequence goes on along the minus strand of OY992521.1, from coordinate 22,402,735 downwards.
TGTCTTTATCATACAGACGAAGTTTTATAAGCCTCCTCTAAAATTACTTTATTTTAATCTAAAAAAAGCACTTGATAAAAGAAGACTGATCTTTTAGGTGGATTTACTTTTATTAATCCGATTGACAACTCTTTCAGACATTGATTTTAAAGGTACTTATTTACTGTTGAAATATAGCAATTAAATCAATATCAATAGGGTTTAGTATACATAATATTTCTTTTTAGTTATGCCATTTTATACAGACTTCAGTTTATAACATACAAAGTGCCAAATTCAGAATTGTTTTAACCAATTTGCTAATTACATTGAAACTTTATATGTTAAAGGAATACAGAGGTCAAAATATTATTAATATATATTATTAATTAATTGGAAGAATGTAATATTTTAATCAAATTGGCTTATTGGTATGTACAATTTCGGAATTGGAAGTCAGTATGGGATGCCGAAATGTATGAACCCTCTTCATTTATTCGTTTATCAAGCTTAAATGTAGCATACAAGCTTTATTCAGGAAATACGTGCTAGACAAAGTTTCCGGAACTAACACGTTTAAAATTTTATACAAATATTCACATGATCGCGAATGTCACAAATAATATCACATTTGCCAAATCACCGAATAGGATGTTTTGTTTGCCTATTCAGCATTAATTTCGTATACGTTATGCTATTTAGCAACGCCCGATTATATTCTATATACGGTATTATCTATTATAATGTTTGTATTTGATTTAATTAAACTGGAGTGTTGTGTAATAACAATAATTTACTGCGGACATTGTTGTAAAAAAGGTTCTACGCCAACATAACAAACTGACAAAACCAGTAGGTTGTAACCACGAATAGGCAATAAAGTAATTTAAATCATGATTTATCGCACGCATTTGTACCCAACATGACCCATTTGGAAATGCTTTGCTTATAAATCTGGCGTCACGGGTCGCTGGTTAACGACGTGACAAATTGTATGTTCGTTATCGTGATCGTATATTTTATTTAAAGTAAAAATTTCAACAAAATTTTCTATGAATGCTAAAATATTATTAGTACCTAGTTGCCTACATCTATTTATTTATCTATATATAAAACCGGCCAAGTGCAAGTCGGACTCGCGCACGAAGGGGTCCGTACCGTTATGTATACAACATTACACAATTATTTTATCGTTTTTTTTGTTTCACCTGACCTGGTGTCTGTCTGTAAGTAAATAGGTACAACTAAATATTCTGAGAATATTTCAAACGTCTACCTGTTACCGTAATTAATATCGAGTAAGAAACGGCAAAAAAATCACGTTTGTTGAATGGGAACCTCTCTTAAATATTTATTTTATTCTGTTTTTAGTAAAAGGGAGTCTTAGTAATAGGGTCCCCTTTTACCCTTTGGGTACGGAACCCTTAAAATCAATGGACATAAATGTTTGTTCGCGCATCACTTAAGAATGGTTGCACATATTTGGCGTATTCCTTTTTTTTGTTTTGTAATTTTCATAATAAGGTTTCTATGAATTTTTTTTTTAGCTTTTTGTCCCGGGATACGGGGTGTTCCTGCAAACAAATACGATGGTGCGCGATGGTACGGTGGTGCGCGATTATCGTTTAAATTTTATCTGGTTTAGATTCATAATGTCCATAAATTTAGTTCACTAAGTCAATGTTATAAATTTTACGTATTAAGCTTATAATGATTGAGTTTTTTTTTAAATTTATATAATACATTACAAATTGGAATGGTTTCGTCAATATCACTATACGCGAACCTGGGACCTAATTATATATTTGTGCAGTTTGCGGTGGAGACAATGGGTACGTAGGTGCCGGAGGCTAGGCATCTTGTAAATGATTTAAGTGCACGTCTTGTTGAGGCCTCCGGTGATAAGAACGCTGGCAGCTACCTCTGCCAGCGTATTAGCCTGGCGATTCAAAGAGGTAATGTTGCCAGCATTCTTGGGACCGTACCTGCGTGCCCGCAGTGGAAAGACATTTTTTATTTATAGTTTTAAGTTAAGTTTTTCATAAGACCAAATGTGTTATTTTTATTTTCTTGCATTTTTGATTATTACTTTAAAATGTTATTGAATTAATAGTACTACACATATGTTATATTATTATCATGTTACCAAACACCTTGTAATGAATTTTCACAATGGTTGTATAATACTTTTACAGACAAATAAATTCTATAGTATTTACATAAACTAAGTACCTATACACAGATCTAATTTAATAAAATTTCTATAAAAAACCTACTGTAATGAGAGGCTTCGGGGAATACATTAATGTTACATTTTAACAGCAAATAATTAATTTTAATAATAGGTAATAAGTATACGACTATACTAAATGAATATTTTACCACGAGTGACATAGAGTTCGCTTACTTTTAACCTCAGAATTCCATAAATTAAATGTAGAATAATAAAAAACCTCAGTATTCTGTATTCTAAGCTTTTACCAACATAAAGTAATAGTTAAATCGTTACACATGATATTACTTCGAAACGAATTGAGCGACTAACTCTTTGCCATCCGAAATGTTTTCGATGTAGTACCTACCACGGCGCGCTCTAGCCGTCTCAAGCGCCGTTTCAATTAGCAAAGTCGGCGGAATGTTTGCGGAATCGTCAGCAATATCTCCAAATTGGGCCCTGGCAGTGGTCCAGGCGATTAACAACTTGCTGCAAGCTGTTTAATTTCATGCCTGGATGCAGTAACTTTGCGAAGAGCAGAAATACCAGACGATACTTTCGCGATAATGCCGATGTTCACATGTTCGTAATGGCTAGTGGCAGACTGTCTTAATAAAATCCTCTCTCTGAATTTTATATTTTTTAGTAAAGGAAATAATAGACGATACTCTCGTGATAATGCCGATCGCATGTTCCTAGTGCCAGGCTGTCTTATTAAAATTGTCTTTAATTTTAACATTTATCTTTATCTTTGTAAATGAAATAACAGACGATACTTTCGCGACAATGCCGACATGCCTGTTAGTGCCAGACATAAATATCAGACTGTATTCCGTGGTGCGAAACTGTCATTATTAAAATCTCTCTCCGAATTTAACATTTATCTTTAGTAAAGAAAATAACAGACAATACTTTCGTGTTAATGAAAAGTAGCGATTAAAAATAAAACACATATTTTTATTGAATTGAATTGGCCCTTCCCTCCGGACCTCGGTTACGAGTAGACGTTCCCTCAGTGTTACTGCGTTTTCAATTAATTAAAAGTCAAATTTAATTACAAAATAATTATCTAATAAAAACAGGACGACATAAACCTGAGGAGGTATTTGGCAGTGGTGGGATAAGGACATACATGGTGAGAGAAACAAACACTGTTCATTTGCACTTCGTCTTCAACTAAGTCAGTGCTGCTTATGCACTGCGTGCGAAAAAAGGATAGCTGCTGTCTGCTGCTTCGTCCTCAACATCTTTATATCGTACCGTCTGCACTGCACACATTGACATCGTGCGCGCGCACCGGACCGCTGCGTAGGCGCAACGCACGCAACACCACTGACTGAATCCTGCCCGCCTAGTACCCGTCACACCGACACACTAAATATTGAACTTTTAACAGTAGGTCAACTTGGTCATAATACCACTATCCTTCATTTCTCGACACCTACTACTTTGAATACGCGTAGAAGTGTTAGGTGACGTCGAGTGATTTATCTATCTGTTTGTCATTGCAAATGAAAAAAATGCCACTCAATAGAACTCCCCCACCTCCCGGCGGCGCTTCCCCCGCCCGAAGTGAGTCGGAACCTGATCTATTTGGTACTCGTCTTCCTCAAGAAGATCATGGTGTGACTATGAGACAAAAACGCCCTCGCGAAGATGTGCTGCTAAATGATTTCATGGATGATATGAAAAACATGTTCAAGACTTTCAAGGTAGAACAAGACCAGAGACTAGACACACTGCAAAAGTCCATTACCGAAATTAAGCAACGTCAAGAAGAAAAACTGGACTCTTTACAGGGTACAATTACGGAAATTAGGAAACAAAACGACAGCATACATTCTTCCATTGAGTACCTATCAGAACAGCACCTAGAACTCAAAGAAAAAGTGAGTAAGATGGAATCTGAAAATAAGGAAAACATCATATACATCCGGACATTAGAAGACAAGATTGAGATATTAGAAAAGAAAAACCGACCCACTAGTATCGAAATTAGAAATATCCCAGTCTTAAAAGCAGAACCAAAGGAAGACCTCCTGAAAATACTTCTAAAGATCTCCTCGGCAATAAATGCAAACGTTACGGCTTCAGATGTTTGCGATATTTACAGAATCAATACAAAGATCCCATCAAACAAACCAATTATTTGTCATCTGAATAGTGTTCTGACTAAAGAAAGAATCCTGAATTGTCTTAAAGTATTCAATAAAGCTCACAAATCAAACAGATTAAGCACTGAGCACATCCATTTTCAATGTGAGACCCACAAACCAATATATATATCGGAGGATTTAACGCCTAAAATGAGAAGGCTGTACTTTCTTGCACGTGGTTTTGCAAGCTCCAATGGTTTCTCATTCTGCTGGGTAGCTCATGGTCATATATACCTACGAAAAAAGGAAGGTGAAAAAACCATTCGGGTAGATTCTGAAATGGACCTGACTAAATTACAAGAACAGCTAATATGACTATTCATTTGTTGTTGCATAATAATACCTACTGCTTTGTTTATTTATAAGATTTTTGCCTGCTTATTGTGTTTAACTCACTATTTAATTGCACGTACTGTCATAAATGCTATACACTTGCCTCAAATACACTTAACTAAAAATAATTACCCCACGACATCAACTCAAAACAGCGAAACAATAACATTTCAAATACTGTCTCGACTTCGGTTCCGGTTTATTCATACAACACATAGTGACACGTTACTGTCACCCACTGAAAGCTATGCTCCATCAAGCGATTTTTCGCAAAAGTTCGCAAATTCTGTATTTCTACTTTTACTGTTAATAACTTTGCACTTTAATAACGACCATATTAATACTACCGTAATAACCAATTCATATACATGTAAAGTCAATTTTAAATGGCCCCTTGTCTCTTTTACTTTTAAAAAATGACTAATAATGTAAATATTGTTGACTAAATCGACCAATTTCAAGTCTCTACAGCGCGTGTTTGTCAGCCGGAACAATGTAGTACGTACTTAACAGAGCCTAATGAATTTATTAAAATATTTCATGTTAACATAAGAAGCCTGAGTTGCAATTTTCCGTATTTATTAACCTTGCTGCAGCGAACTACTATCAGTTTTGATATAATAATTCTGTCTGAATGCTGGCTAAGCAAATGTCCACAACTTCCAGTTTTACCTGGATACGTCTCTTTTAAATCAGATTACTCGAATCAAAACGACGGTGTGGTTATCTACATAAAGGAAAGTATCCCTTGTACCCTTGAAATCGTAAAATTAGACCAATCGAGCTGTATTCTACTTAAATTGTCTTACAATTTTGCTCTCATTGCATTGTATCGCTCTCCGTCTCATAAGAACATTGACAATTTCCTAACTGGTCTTGATAATATTCTAAAATCGTTAAAAACCTTTGAAAATATTGCTATAGTAGGTGACGTCAACATTAACATTGCTCATGACAACACTGACTCCAACTCTGACAACTACTTAAATGCGGTTGCACTTCATGGCCTTCTGCCTGCTCATATTTTGCCAACGCGCAGTAATAATTGTTTAGACCACGTAATTCTTAAAACTAAAAACAATGCTGTAACTTTAGTCCTCGACTCGCTAATTACAGATCATGCCCCGATTATTCTTTGTTGCAAACAAAAAACCTTCACTATTAAAGGTTTCAGTATATCAAAACGTGCTGATGTGATGGCTTGTGCCGAGAAACTGAAGTGTCTTGATTATTCTCCTATACTTACATGCAGAGATCCCGAGCACGCAACAAATTCGCTTGTCAGCTTAATTTCTGATGTGGTCAAAACGCACACAATAAATCGAAAAATTCCCAGTAGGAAGCGGATTATCAAGCCATGGATTACGCCTGGCTTATTGCGTTGTTTAAGACACCGTGATAAACTACACCGTAATACAAAGAAAGATCCTAACAATGCTTGTCTTACAGCGACGTACAAGAGATACAAAAACTTTTGTAACAATTTAATAAAAAAGGTAAAAAGACAATTTGAACGTGCTGAGTTTGAAAAAGCGCAAAAGAACCCTAAAGCTACTTGGGACTTGATAAAAAAGGTTTCAAACCTTAATAAGCCATCCACTCCCGCTAATAAACTCTTTACTTTATCTGATAATTCCTGTGATGCGATTGATTTAGTTAATTCTTATTTTGCGAATGTTGGGGAAAATTTAGCTTCCAAAATAGACTCAACCTATATAGACCCAGTTTATAACTTAACCAGCTCAAATCCTCCAATAAATTCAATGACTCTCCTTAACACTGACGATACGGAGATAGAACGCTTAATTGATAGCTTAAAGAGTAAGTGTGCTACCGGCTGGGACGGTGTCTCCGCTTCAGTAATCAAATTCGCAAAACTTACTCTTATACCTATACTCGTACACGTTTTTAATTTGTGTCTTTCGTGTGGTGTATTTCCCCAAGCAATGAAAAAAGCGCTAGTGCATCCTATTTACAAGGCTGGAGACAGAGACAGTGTTGCCAATTACCGCCCCATTTCAGTGTTAACAACTATATCTAAACTTTGGAAAAGATTATTAATGCCAGACTAGTCGATTACTTAAGCGAAAAACAGATTATTGCTCATAACCAGTTTGGTTTCACAAAAGGTAAATCTGCAGAGGATGCCGTACTTACACTAACACAAACAGTAGCTTCAAATTTGAATGACAAAAATAAATCTATAGGTATATTTCTTGATCTCTCAAAAGCATTTGACACTGTCTCTGTCCCAATCTTGCTCGGAAAATTGGAGCGAATAGGCGTACGAGGACTTGCCCTTGACATATTTAAAAGTTACCTACGTGACCGTATGCAGTGCGTCGTGATCGATGGGATTACTAGTAATGATGAGAAACTGACCTTTGGTGTCCCACAAGGTAGTGTCCTTGGACCTACCCTCTTTCTTATTTACATGAACGACCTCTGCAAAATGTCATTACCATGTTGCAAAATTATTGCGTACGCAGATGACACAGCCCTATTGATTCATGGTGGTAACTGGACGGATGCACGCAAACATGCAGAGTATGCTCTAAGTGCGGTGATGAGCTAGTTGGCTGTAAATCTATTGACGCTCAACTTGGTAAAAACTAACTTCATCACTTTTGCACCAAAATCTTTGTCCCTCCCTGCTTCCGATTTTACTGTTCGTGCTCACAAGCGTCACTGTTCAAAATTGTTAAACTGTGATTGTATGATGCTTAAGCGTACACCTAAACTTAAATACCTAGGAGTCTGGCTAGATCATACATTCTCCTGGGAGGAACACATTAGGGTTACTTTTTTTTTTTTTTTTTTTTATAAGACAGGGAGGCAAACGAGCAGGCGGGTTACCTGATGGAGAGTAATCACCGCCGCCCATGGACACCCGCAAAACCACAGGAATCGCAGACGCGTTGCCGGCCTTTAAGGGAGGAATAGGTTTAAGGAAGGAATAGGAATTGGGAGGAGGGGGGAAGGGCCTCCGGAACCCTCACTGGTCGGACGAAACACAACAGCACCAAGTGCCATTATTTCACGCCGAATATTAGTGAGAGGGTGGTATTACGCCGGGCGAGCCGGCCCAATGTGTGCTGCAACGCAGCGTGGCTCTACCACTCAGTTGGTGTCACTCATTTAGCACCACCCAGGGATCACGTGTAGGGTCTCAAGGGTAAACCTACGGACGCGAGCAACTTTGACCCCCAAAAACTTCTACTTCTACTTCAAGCCGGACAAGGAAACTCATTTATGTTTTTAAAAACCTCCGTAATGTAGTTGATGCTCCGACACTGAAAACTATTTACCTTGCTCTTGGACAGTCCGTTTTGTCGTACTGTGTTACTGCTTGGGGTGGGGCGAATAAAACCCACTTGTTACATCTTGAAAGAGCTCAAAGAGCTATCTTAAAAGTCATGACCTTTAGACCCATTCATTCTTCCACCTCTGAATTATACGCCGACACTGGGGTTATGACGGTGCGACAATTGTTTATTATGCAAGTGTTACTTCGCAAACACTCTCAAGTGCCTTATAACCCTGATCTCATTTTACAAAAACGAAGATCGGACTTGGTGTGTCAAAATGTATACAGTAGATTAGACCTTGCAAGGCGTAACTTTTACTACCTCTCCCCTCGCCTCTATAATAAGATTAACAAAATTTTGAATATATACCCACTTACCCTAAAAGAATGTAAGAAACGCATCACATTTTGGTTACAAAAACTTTCATATGCGGAAACAGAAGGTCTTTTAAGTAATTAATTGCATTCTTAATATGATAAGTATTAAAAAATATATATCTTTTTATAATACGTTTATAATACGTAAAAAAGTAAGTCTATCATAAAGTGCAAAAAAAAACCCCTCTAGTTAATTTATATGAACCTTTTTAAAAACTATAAATATGAAAAACCATAATTAAAATATAAAGACAATAAATAAATAAGTAATAAAAGTTCAATGGACATAAAATAATACAAGTAATAAAAGTTTTCCTTTCCTTTAAATCCAAGTAGTATTAGATTAAATATTATAGCTTCTGCACTGGAGTGGCTTCTTTGTGTCTACAGTGCCAAAACCACAATAGGCCACACACACATTGACCTCGACAAGCGCCATGCGCCTGCGTCGCCGGCGCCGGTTGGCCGGTCGCCCCAGTGCAATGCTGGTTACTGCGGGAATCGCATGTCTTCCTTAGTCGGAATTATTTCTCCCGTTATTTGGAATGTAGTGTTAAAATGTAGGTATAGCTTTATTTACTGCACACATTTACATCACATAACACACTTTGAGGCATTGTGTAGGAACTTTTTAGGTTAGTGTTTATTTCTGATTGTAATTATTGTTGGAACGCTGTTTCTGTTTTAATACCGGAGACGGGCGTTAGTGCTGCGACACAGTTTTAATACGATAGCAGTTATTAACGTACTAGATAAGTGTACCAATGTATATTGTTCCAAATAAAAATTAATTTATATTTGGAACAATATACATTGGTACACATTGAATTTATTGGTATACATTGAATTTATAAATTTAAAGTTACCATTTGGCGGTCTTATCGCTTTAAGAGATTTCTGTCAGACAACCAGTTGCTCTTTAAATTGCTGCTAAACTGTTAAAGTGTTTATTAGTTTTGGATACAGTAACTTTGCGACTACTTAAAAACGATACTTTCATTATTGCTCATTCCTAGCGCCAGACTGTGAATATCTTGATAACCCACTAACCCGCATTGGGTCAGCGTGGTGGGGTAAGGCCCAACCTTTCCACGTGCTGTAGTCCACGTGGGATGGCCTGTGCCCAGCAGTGGGACGTCTAATCACGATGATTGACGACTTCAGTGTGGTTTGTACACCGGTTTTCATCGTATCGCCATCTCTGAGTCCTTGGTCGAGTGGTTTGTACACCGGTTTTCATGGTGTCGCCATCTCTGAGGTCCCGGGTTCGATCCCCGGTCGTGTCAATTAGAAATTATTGTTTTTTCTAAATTGTCTCGGCTCTGTGTGTTTTCTATGTATAATAAGTATGTACTTAAATATTTTAAGTTTGTTTGTATCCGTTGTTTAGTAACCATTTATTAACGAGTTTCATAACGAAGCTTCTCTTGGGCTAGATAATTGGTGTTGATGTGGGAAAGTTTAGTTTAGTTTATAACTTTGCGTATTTTTGGGCACAGTTTGCATCCGTGATCCGATTTGTGACTTCTCTAAAAATGTTTAATTAATGTGAAACGGTTTGATAGCCTACCACTCAATTGACGAGGCAGACAGAATGTTTGCACTCTCTCAAAATTGTGCCACAGCATCAGTTGGAGTGATTAACAAGTCGGGCCCATTCCAACTTAATAAGCCAATACATTTTAGAGATGGCACTTGCATTGCGTGGTTTCTTGACACTTCTCTCAGAGCATTTGGACGGCAAAGATAATAACTTGGGAGAAGAGTGCGTCCATTAGTAATTTCGGAGCATTCGGACGACGAAGACAATAACTTGGGACAAGAGTGCGTCTTTTCTTATTTTCTTTGACAAATTTCGAATCTAGAATTAAGGTTTTATGTATACAATAGGTACTTTTTTGCGTGCACTTTCTTCTGATATATACATATTGGCAAAATGCGTCAGTGCAGTTCAGAAGTTTTAAGTGAATAAAAGAATAATGAATCGTCATTCTAAACGTCCCACCGCTAGACTTAGGCTTTCCCACGTATGTTTTAATGCAGGTTTGGTAGGTTTAAAGTTCTATAGCTTTCTTACTTACGTATCGTTGGCGCAGGGACTCAAAGTGAGTATTGGCTTTTTTAATTTTCTTTGCTAACTAACGAGTGTCTAAACGCTCGGCACGATAACCGTAGGTTTATGTTTCGGATTGGTCGATGCAAAGCCCGGGTTTGTGTTGTGAAAACCAATCAGCCCCCTTACTCTTGAAACCGATCGGTATTGGATCGGATTTGCATTGTGAAATTTCGTACTTTTAAATTACGACACCAGCGCTAATTTGGATTCATATTGGGTGAACTAAATGGGTTCATTCTCATTGAGTTTTGTATTTTTTTCACTCTATATCCGCGCAATATAAATCCATATTAGCTATGGTATCGTAACTTAGAGTACGAAACTTCACAATACCAATCCGATCCAATACCGATCGGTTTCAAGAGTAAGGGGGCAGAATTTGGCAAGTGTGATTATTAAGGCAAAACCTCTTTCTTCTGTTGTTAGTAAAAAAAAAAGTTTTGCTCTCTGATAAAAAGGTCTTTGCCTAGTAGGGGGCATTCCTATATATCATATATCATTATATATTCTATGCTAAGTTGTGAAAAGGGAGAACGTGACTTCAAAACTATTACTGTGAACGATAGTTTCGCTATTTCAATAGAGCTCCAACATTAGCATCAAAGGATACTTGCAAATAAGTTTCAGCTACAAACTACAGAAACTAAACAGCTTGTGTATGCGCGCCCTTATGCAGGATGAGGCTTAACAGATCGCACCGATTAGTATATAAGGCTATTATATATTTTTCTGAGTGGTAGAGCCACGCTGCGTTGCAGCACGCATTTCGCTCGCCCGGGGTAATACCACCCTCTCACTAATATCCGGCGTGAAATAATGACACTTGGTGCTGTTGTGTTTCGTCCGGCCAGTGAGACGTCCGGAGGCCCCTCCCCCCTCCCCCCCTCCATTCCCCCTCACAATTCTTATTCCTTCCTAAACCCTATTCCTTTCTTAAAGGACGGCAACGCATCTGCGACTCCTCTGGTTTTGCGGGTGTCCATGGGCGACGGTGATTGCTCTCCATCAGGTGACCCGCCAGCTCGTTTGCCTCCTTCTTACATTAAAAAAAAATATGCTCAATTACTTTTATCACTTAACATTACGTCAAGTCGTCCTGAAAAAGGAGAACGTATTTTCGCTATGTTTATACAGCTCCAACATTAAAGTATAAGCCCAATACCGGTGCACTAAAGGTCATTAACGTCTCTTTATCTCTACCAATGCACTCCATTATTACGTAACGATATAAACAAAACGTATGGATACTATCGCCACACGGGACTAGTCGAGCGTATTGTGGTAGAAGACATATTTGAAGTCCATGTACAATACAAACTCAAAATATGTTCCGTACGTATTATTATATTATAGTATCAAAGGATACTTGCAAATAAGTTTCAGCTAAACTACAGTAACTAAACAGCTTGTGTACTCGCGCCCTCGTGTGCGACCAGGCGTGAGGCTTTACAGCTCGCATCCGACTAGTTGATCCTGTGGACGAGCGCCGTACCATATTTTGTAGGGATCACAAACGTTATTACAAGCTTTGGTAACTTTAACTTTCATGGTTTTTATAGTTAACTGGATGACGCTGCGGCTTACACATTCAGTTTGCAATCTTGTCAGTTAATTCTTTAACGGGCACAGCATGTACAAATTTTTCATTGGTTTTCGCCTTTTTCTCAATTGTATAAAATTCAAAATATGGTGGGAATATCCCTCTGCCCGTTAAAGGGTTATGCAACTTTCACGGCTTTCATTTATCATCATAATCAGCGTATATACGTCGTCGAAAAAGACGTAACAGTCGCCGGCACACGAGTCGCCTCTTCACGCCTCGTTTGAATTAAATACCAAATAACAACATACAATAACAATACACCGAGATTGTTCATTGGTTTTGGAGTCGAAAACGTTATAAGACAATAAAATTGTTGTACCTATTTAAGAAATAATAACTGCTTTACGAGCAAGGTTAAAAAAGTTTTAAAAGTGACTTTTTGTCGAAAACACATAGTAACGTTCTAGTTCACATGGTAAGACGGCGCGTTTGAAGCGCCTCGGTCGTTGTCTTTTATAGGATCGTCCGGTACTAAGGGTTCTTAAAATTTTTATTGATATTTATTTAATGATTTTTTTATGTTCATATTTTTAGTTTTACAAGCTAAATAGCTTCTACTGATGATAAACATGAACAGGGTTTCGGCTCCAAAACCAATGAAAAATCTCGGTGTATAATAATGATATTCACTTATACAACAACAACGGCTTATAATATCCTTCCTCCAATTGATTCCAAAATTACGAAAATTACTTCGTCACCAACCCAACTTGTCACTAACTATTTCGTACTTTCAAGTTGGCCAATCAAACACGCTAGCAACAGCGCCATCTATCTCAGATGTAATACACTAAATAAAACGAAGCGATAAAGATACGAATCGGACACGTTGATATAATTTAAAGAAAGGTGCCGCATAGAGGAAAAGCTCCGCTTAATTAACAACCCCTGACTCAATCAAGGCTGGGAGGTGGGTAGGAGCGAGTCAATATCGCTGACCGGCACGGAGGATATGCAGCACTCCAAGTTATAAGACACCCAAATCATATCATAATCTCTTTATTCAAGTAAAGTGTCGCGTAGTGGTGAAAGAATAATAAAGTCTGGCTAACGAAAGCTGAACCAGGAAAAACAAAAAAAAAAAACAGGGTCACTCACACAGCTGCAATTTTCTCAGAAAAATTTCAATTTGACATACGACATGACACCTCAGATAGACACACTTAAAGACAAAGTGTTGCCAATCAAATAACTACGACGTTCAGCTTTCGTTGGCCAGACTCTACCACTGCTTGGGTGTCGTTAAAGGCGACTACCGGACTAAAGTCTGCACATAAATCTAACAGCATAGAGCGTTGGACTCACCACCTGTCACGCTAAGCTCATATGCAGTCGCTATTTAGTGAAAAGTGGACTATAGTAGAGGACTGCTTTTAATATCCTCATTGCCTAGTCTCTGACTAACCTTTCGGGGATAATAGTCGTGATTATTATGTACTTAATAAATACATAAGTATTTTTGAATCGTCCAACAATATTTTTTACTTCTCTATATGGGTGGATAGGTAGACCCACCCACGCATCCCACCCATTCAGGACGTCTTTTAGCTGTCTGTGCAACTGTGGCTGTCACTGGCGTATGACATGACAGTAGAGCTGTGTCGTATAGCTACTCTCTAAAAGAATGCTATCAACTCCTCACTCTTCTCTTGGGTGTCGTAAATAGCAATTAACGGAAAAAAGACTGCACATAGATACAATAAATTATTGTTTTTTTTTTGCCATAAAGAATATATGTTTGATACCCACAAACAGTTGTGAAGTAGCAGCAGTAAGTAGTTTTAATAAAAATAAAAATACAGTATACCACGTTGCATGCCGTGGCAGCCTCTAATTAAGACGACACTTAGTTTTAAGTCCTTATTATGTTCTACCTAATTATTGCTTGTATTTGTGTTTGTCTTGTTGGTCATCCTATTTTATCACACTAATATTATAAAGGCGAAAGTTTGTGAGTCTGTATGTTTGTTAGTCTTTCACGTAAAAACTACCTAATGGATTTGGATGAAATTTGGCATAGAGATAGTTTATAACCTGGATTAACACATAGGATACTTTTTATCCCGATATTCCCACGGGAACGGGAACCACGCGGGTGAAACCGCGAGCGGCCGCTAGTCACACTAATATTATAATGGCGAAAGTTTGTGAGTGTGTTTGTTTGTTACTCTTTCACGTAAAAACTACGGAATGGATTTGGATGATATTCGGCATACAGATAGTTTATAACCTGGATTAACACGTAGAATACTTTTTATCTCGATATGCCCACGGGAACGGAAACCACGCGGGTGAAACCGCGAGCGGCCGCTAGTCCTAAATAAATAAATACATTTAACAGCATAGAGCGCCGATGGGCTACCACCTATTACGCTAAGCACATGTGCAGTCGCTATTTGGTGAAAAATGGACTATGGTAAAGGACTGCTTCTGCGGTACTCATCGATAAATAGTCGTGAAAAATCTGCACACAACTGACGTTCCTGCTATGCCCCGTCCCCCCGCGCTCTTCTTTCCCGCCCTCGCAACCTTCCGCAACCTGTACAGGCTCTAGTAAGTTATCGTCGTTTTACTGCGAAAACAGCAGTTAAAAAAGTACTTAAATTTTTTTTTTTATAAATTGAGTTTCCACTACAAATCGACCCGATTTCCGTACACGTGCTTCGTGCCACAGTATGTTTGGCCCCACGAAACTCTTCTACCACGAAAGACGTGGTTAGTGCAATTTAAAAAAAAATTAAGTTCTAGTTTTGTTAAACTCAAACTCAAATTCATTTATTCAATTTAGACTACAATAATTGAGCACTTATCAATGTCGCTATGCCATCCGTTCGTAAGTCCTAACTATGGGGCGGGAGCCTTATTGTACTGAGAAGAACCAAAAAGAAACTCAGCAGGGGCATTTCTTTTCTACCTTTCTTTTACAGGTTCAATACAGATTGGAAAATGCCCTCCCTATCATAGAAGGACATTTTCCATTACAACATAAAAAAAACATTTAATACGATTGCAAGACAATACAACACGTACTAGAATATACCATAAAAAAGGATTGCTTAGTTAGCACTCTCGCCTATGACTTTCACCACACCCTGTACCAATGTATCGCCCGCAGCTGTACGATGTTCGCGTACGTGACCGACCGGCGTGATCCCAGGGCGTCCGGTACATCCGAGATGTTCACGTTTTCCAACGCCAATAGACACTTACTCTTACATAACGCTGGCTTATTTCTACCATGAAAGATTTCATTTTGTACATTTGCCATGATCTTTTAAACAAAGCAAATAACCTGGGACCCAACTGTCACCTCTTAGAGCAATATCACTTTACTCTTACTGTGCGTAATTCGTACAGGGATGTACATAATGTAAGACATAATCTTACTGCTTTAAGAGTTGATGGTGGTAAAGCCCCTGGTTTCCGGATCGATTACATACCACGCAATAATCCTAACCCAATTGTATTTCCACTAAATTAACGTGCCGGACACCTAATAATTTAGTAGTCCCGTTAAACTCATTATATTACTTTGAATCATCTTTTATAGATATAAGAGGCATGTGATGATTATTATACTACGTGATTTATCTTGATGATTTATTTATGAATGCTTATGATATTTACATAAACTGGGTGGCGCAAAAGTACTGGCACTATAGAAATCACTTACTTTTTTTTTATACGACATCTCCTGTCATTTTGATATTTCAACTTTCGTAGTAAATAAATATAAATTCAAAAATAATCATGTACCCTTGATTAATGATAATACGTATGAATGATTGGTCTCGCTGAGCGCAGCGAGACCAATCATTCATACGTAAGCATGTACCGTTTTACTCCCCAAGAACGTGGAATAATCGTGTCAATGTTTTTACGGAATAATTCATCTGTGATAAGATAAGATAGATAAGATAATTTTTATTGCTGTATAAACTTAGCCTAGATACAAAAGACTTATGTTAAGTAATTGAGGTTAGTGTATTTAATAATATGTATTACGTAATACCTAAGCTAAGCAAACAATATTGCCTGTGTATTAGGTATTATCTGTAACAGAACGTTAGTGCTTATTCTACAATATAACATTTACACAATAATAATGACTAACTATTTCAAATGCGGAACTAGAAAGTATTCCAATAATATTATTTATTTCTACTTAATTAGCATTATTTTCTACATGGTCTTAAAAATTATGTTATTACTAATAATATGTTCTCTGTCTCATCATATGTTTTCCCTTTTAGCCAATCTTGTACAGTTTTTTTACATTGTAATTTGTTCAAGGGGTAAATACATAGAGAAAAGTTTATTCTGTTGTACAGAAAACTACTCAGATGACAAAAGAATCTGTGCGTGTTTGTTCTTCTGAATCGTTCAGTAGAACAGACAATATCTGCACGTCTTCGACTGGTTTCGAGCGCAGGGTTAAAGGGCATTAATGAGTGATTTTTAGTGATGGTTAGTAATATGAACAGCTGGCGTACAGATAGGACATCGCATTTAGTAAGGAGCTCTGCCGTCGGGAAGCGTATTGGTCGGAATGTGCTGACTTTTAGAACTGCTCTCTGTGCTCTTTCTAAGTTTATCATAATAGTTTTGTGTGCACCGCCCCATGATGTTATACAATATACAAATAATGACTGACAAAGTGTCAGATATATTGATTTTAGTAGACTACCGCATGCAACGTGTCGAAGATTTTTAAAGACGTAGATTAACTTTCTAACTCTAGATGTAAGGGCTTCAATATGTGATTTAAATTTCAAATACTTATCAATTATTATCCCCAGGTATTTAATATTGTCAGTGCTACTGAGCTTAGGGCAAGAGCAAGTGTCAGGCGTGTCCTTGCACGGATGTGCTGTTATTGAATGTGAATTTGGGATAGGTTGGGATAGTGAATTATAAGAAAAAGTCATATATTTTGTTTTATCTATGTTAAGTGTCAGTAAGTTTTTTCTAAGCCACTGAGTGACTGTATTAAATCCAGACTGTGCTAGTTCGTACGCCTCACTCCAAGTGTCCGCGCTAAAGAGCAGTGCTGTGTCGTCGGCGTAAGATATTATTTTTCCGCTTTTGGAAAGGGGAAGGAGGCATAAGTCGTTAATGTAAACGAGAAATAGCAAGGGTCCTATTATGCTCCCTTGAGGAACACCATATTCAACAGTCAGTTCATCACTCATACTGTCATCTATCTTAACACGTTGTGTCCGATTAGAGAGATAATCTTTGATAAGGTTATATGGGACACCCCTTATACCAAGTTCATGTAACTTCTCGAGAAGTATAGGTACCGAAATCGTGTCAAATGCTTTTGCCAGATCAAGGAATATGACTAAGCACTTTTTTTGTGAGTCTAGTCGCCTTACAATATAGTCAGTGAGCTGGTGTACTGCATCGTCAGTCGATCTGTCTGCTCTAAAACCGTATTGAGTAGCTGCTAAGAGTTTGTTATTTTCTAAATATTTTACAAGTCTTTTATAAATGAGTCTTTCTAGTATCTTGGATATTGATGGCAGTATGGCTATGGGACGATAGTTATTCATACAGCTATTATCTCCATTTTTATAAATAGGGCGAATGAGGGCCTTCTTCAATACGTTAGGAAAGATTCCTTTCGCAAAGCATAAATTAAAAAGATATGTAAGCGGGGGAGTCAGTTTATCTTTAATTTTTTTTATGAATGCACAAGATATTTTATCAATTCCAGTAGCACAGTCATTTCTTAAAGTCATAATAATTTGTTCAATTTCGGTTTCGTCAGTGTCGAATAAAGCAAAAGAGTTTAAAACTGGTAATTTGGAAGGGGGTGCAATCGAGGAAAATGGCTGCATGTGACTGACTTTCGCCTTTGCAGCTAGGTTTTTTCCGATGTTGACAAAGAAATTGTTAACTCTGTTTAGTGAATGTGCAGGCGTAGCGGAATTTGCAATGAGTTTATGGGCAGGCGGTTTGGTTTTAGTTGTGTAGGTAATGTTTTTAATGACTTTCCATAATTTCTTCTTGTCGTGACCCGCATTTTGAATTTGATTCCTTTCATACTGTCGCTTTACCTTTTTTAACAAATTATTACAAAAATTCCGATATCTGTAATAGGTGATTTTACTAATTTCACTGTCAGGGTTTTTATTTAGAGTTCTGTGAAGTTTATCACGATGCTTAATGCAACGTAAAAGTCCGGGAGTTATCCATGGTTTCATGATTTTATAACGGCGGGTTAGAAAAACAGTGCGTGTATTAGACTCAATAATTTTAGTTAAAGACGATACAAGGTATTCGGTTGATTTATTAACGTCATCCGAGTTGTAGATACTAGACAAGTCTAGGTTGTTTAGGTCATGTGTCACTGACTCATATTGAAGCGTCGTACGTTTTACTTTTGCGTAAGACTTATCATAGCGCTGTTGCAAACACAACAATAAGGAATTATGGTCTGTCAAAGTAGATGTTAGTATAAAAGTTTTTAAAGGGATGTTTGTCTTAGCTAAAATATGATCTAAGCAGTTACTATTTCTAGTAGGATGCAAATGAGTGGGTAGGTAACCTAAATAGGCTGTGTGAGTTAAATATTCTGGTGAATTACGATCTGTATTTCCGGGTTTTATATCGATGTTTAAATCACCCATGACAAATACATTCTTAAATGATGATAATTGTTCTAAAACTACACTTAAAGATTGTAAAAAGTTGGAGATATTATGATAAGAGGGAGAACGATAAATAGCTACGATAGCGGTGTCATTGTTTATTTTTGCAATTAGACAGTTTGCATCTACTAGGTCAGGTTCGTCTACAGTTACCTTGTTAATATTACTTTTAATATACAATGTTACACCATCACTTTTTAGAATATTAGTTTTGTTAGTAGTGTATGAGACATATCCGGGTAATTGAGGAATACAAGTAGCAGTAGACAACCAGCACTCAGTAACATACCGTCAAAGCAACCTCAAGCAACGCTAACATACCGTCAAAGTTACAATTAATGCTACGTATATTTTGTATAAAAATATTATGATTATGCTTAATATTATTGATAAACGACGAACATGTATGAGGCTCACAAACCAATGAGTCATATTCATATGAAGAGTCTAATTCTCTAATAATATCGTGAGTTACATTACCCATCCTTGCGCTGCGTTAAACTGTATGTGCGGCGCTCTAGGCGCCCTCATAGTCAATTGAACTAATGTATCGTGCCTCGGCCATTTTTCTTGCTGGACACTGTTCATCTCCGGTTTTGTGGTGGCTGGGCTTGTTAAAGCGCTGGCACGTAGCACAGTTTGCGGGTTCTTGCTGTTTTGAGCATTCTTTTATTGAGTGTCCGACGCAACCGCAGTGTCCACACGTAGATTCGGTTTCACGGCAATATTTCGCCGAATGACCATATTGTTGGCACTTATAACACCTAGTCACAAATGTGTAATCTCTTACTGGGCAGGAGGTCCAATTGATGAAAACTCTTTCCTGGTCAATGATAATCTTTCGAAGGTCAGAAGTTAGCTCCAGTACAAAGTTACATAGTGCCGCGTCCTTTTTACCTGTTTTGTGACTCAGTTTTATAGAGTTTAGGAATTTTTCTCGTTCTAGGTGCTGATGCTGTTCTGAAATATTTTGTTCATACAGACAATCAAGAAGTTCCTTCTCAGACGTAGTGGTGGGCACTCCTAACAATATAATTTTAGGCCTGCGTTTTGTAGTTTCTTCCACTTTTAACCCCGAGGTCTTAAGTTTTTCAGAGCGTTTTAACTTTTCGAGGTCATCTTTTCCTTCTACGCTGATTATGACGCCTCCGCCTTTGGTCTTCCTCATCCCCCGGATATGCAGTTTGA
This sequence comes from Scoparia ambigualis, assembly GCA_963921215.1. NCBI lineage: Eukaryota > Metazoa > Arthropoda > Insecta > Lepidoptera > Crambidae > Scoparia > Scoparia ambigualis. Next base: position 22,382,804 of record OY992521.1, on the reverse strand, counting down.
GTTCTTCCGGCTTTATTATGGTCTGAATAAGCTTTTTCGTATCTTCGCTTGACTTATCCTTTTCAGCTGGATAAATAGCAATGGAACTGGTGCATGGTGGTCGCATTACAGAACTGTTTCTAGTTCTGACCACGTCCGCGAATGATATGCTGGGTGGCTGGACCTTTGGAGCAGAGCGTATGCTTTCCTTTATCTCTTCGAGCTGATTGTCCAGTTGGGTGGTAGACTGCTTCTGGTCAGTCATCGTTTTAATGGTGGTTTGGGCTGATATATATTTTTGTTTTAGCGACTGGTACTGAACAGCCAGCTGAGACACACCTCCCATCACATTTCGGCTGATGGAGCTAATTTTCAACTTTTGTTCAGTGTTTAGTTTTCCCTCACTTGATATAGTGCATATCTCATTCAAACACTGTTCAATAGAAGAGAGCCATTGCTGAATTTCCTGAGTTGAGACGGCTTCAATCTTCGTTGGTTCTTCAGCTATTTCAGTTGGTCTTTTCTGAGGTAGTGGTGGTGGACTCCTGCTAGTCGTGGTACTTCGGTTAAAGGGACTATCCATTTTGTAGAAATATTCACAACACTAGACTCAACATCTGCATGACTAACATACGTTGACCCAGATTCACGCGGATGTTATATGACACAGATTTTTTTATTTAGTATTATTTATGCAAAACAATTATTAATTGCAAATGGCACGTCCATCTGCAAGCAATACACAAATGCAATTCCAACATTGATAAAAACACAACGTGAATTTCGTCGACGATTTCCCCACCGTCCGGCACCGATTGGTCGCACAATTCGACGCTTTGCCACACGCCTCGAAGCAACTCGCTCAACATTGGACAGACCTAGGTCTGGCAGACCAAGAATAGGCCGTTCAGCCGAAAATATCGATGCTGTGCGCCAAGATGTGGAAGAGTGTCCAGAAACTTCAACAAGGCGACGTGCCGCTCGCAATTGAGAATTTCCAAGCGGACTCTGCAGCATATTTTAGTCACAGACTTTAAGATATTTCCGTATAAAACTCAGATGACTCATCAGCTGTTGCCTACTGACCACCGAGCTCATCTAGAGTACAGCCAGCGCGTCATGAACCTTGAAGAAGATGTTTTTTCTTCAAAATTGATTATGAGTGACGAAGCGCATTTTTATCTTTCAGGGCATGTCAATAAGCAAAATACTCGCTTCTGGGGCTCTGAAAATCCGCGCATTATTCAAGAAAAACCTTTACACCCTCTAAAAGTTACAGTATGGTGTGGCGTCTGTGCTGATAGAGTGATCGGACCCTATTTTTTCGAAGACGCTGCAGGCAATGCGATAACAGTGGGGAGCGCTGCAGAACCATGTTACGTGAGTTCTTGATACCCAGTTTGGATGAATTGGGGCTGGAGCATATCTGGTTCCAACAAGACGGCGCCACAACACACACAGCACGCGACTCTATGGACTTAGTGAGGAACGCTTTTCCAAGCTGTGTTATCTCTCGTTTTGGCAATTTACCCTGGCCTGCAAGATCACCCGATCTCACCTGTCCCGACTTCTTTCTTTGGGGTTATTTGAAATCTGTGGTTTATGTGAATAAGCCACAGACTCTCGCAGCCCTAAAATTCATCAAGAAATAAGGAACATATCGCAGGAAGTGTTACGGCAAGCTATGTAAATGTCATAAATAGGGCTCAAATGTGCATCAACTCTGGAGGTCACCATTTAAGAGACATCATCTTCAAATCGTAATGCAATGAAATTTCATGGCCTAAATTTACATACTTAAATATATGAAAAACTAATTCTAGTTTTCTAATTTAGAAAAGATGTTGTAGCTGAACCAAATAGGGTCATTACTTTTGCGCCACCCAGTATTTACAAAAAAAAAGTATTTCTCTTCTCTCTCTCTATAATATCTACTCCACAAAAGGATCAAAAGAATCCATAGGTAGTTTTTAAAATAGAAATTCAATGAATCCAAACGTAATGCAGTAAAATCAGACAGCGAATGAAAAGCCATCGGACATTTTATTTTCCAATAGAACCTTGTTAGTGACGTCAAATGAAATTCTTGTTAAAACCCCCGGTGAACGGGGCCAGTGGGAACGGCGAATTTAGATTTATGTCAATAACTTTTTCTGCTAATAACGACATCTTTCAACTGTAAGTAGGTCCGCAGGAAATTTCTTAAGCTTACGGAAGTTTTGTCCGTGCAGATATTCATGTTAAACTTGTTACATTTTAAATTGTTTTTCGTCTTCCTTTATAATAGTTGGGCTTGCAAAGATTCCTCTCTTGCAGTAATACAACGACATCGGGATCTTTTGTGCAACCCCATCTAATAACTCTACATACATACATACATATAATTACGACTATTATATCCCCGAACGGTTAGTCAGAGACTAGGCAATGAGGAGAGCAACAGCAGTCCTCTGCCATAGTCCACTTTTCACCTATTTGGTGGCGACTGCACAAGTGCTCAGAGTGACAGTGGTGAGCCCATCGCCGCTGTATGCTGTTGGGTGTATGTGCAGTCTTTGTCCGTTAGTCGCCTTTTACGACACCCAAGGGAAGAGAGGGGGTGGTAGTATTCTTTCACAGCTACGCGACACGTTTAATTACTCTACCTCCTTAATAACTCTACCTCCTTAATAACTTTACCTCCTCAGTGAAAATGACCTCAGTTGGCAAGGTACCTTCTTTTTTTGTATTTATTCTGTACACAAACAGAATGCAACATAGCATGTATAAAAAAAATGTAAGTAACAAGATATGTGTCAAGGACAGGTTGTAGTTCCTATGACGTTTGTACACCACATGAGGTAATCTTTGACGAGGCTAATAATTTTATCTTAATTTGATCCAATACTAATAAAATAAATAAAATATGCATGCAATAATTTTCGAATACAACACAAAAGTAACTAGAAAACGAATTAAAATTAAAAAATTATTCATCATCTTCATCAGCCTATAAACGTCCCACTGCTGGGCACAGGCCTCCCACGTGAACAATAGCACGTGGGGGTATTGGGTCATAACCCACCACGCTGGCCCAATGCGGTTGGTGGGTTTTAACGACTGCTATCTTACGACAACAACCGGGACCATCAGCCTAACGTGCCATCCGAAGCACGGCGGAAGCTCGAGATATTTTTAATTGGTCACCCATCAGGCGACCCGGCATTGCAAAAGTTGCTTAGCGGGCAAGATCGCAAGCCAAACGCTCTAGCCGCTGCGCCATCGAGCTCCTCTTAATTTAATTATAACAGAATAAAAATTACCCTATGTATTGTTGTTACTAATCTCAAATTGATTTCAATAAATTGCATACCTAATTCTTAAGCACAGGCACAGAGGCATATACATACCTGTAAATGTATATAAATATACATTTACAGGTATGTACTGGCATAGGTACCTATGTGCCGTAACTATTGTTACGCTTCGAAGATAAACGGTGATCAGATTAGGTAGAATAATAATACTTCAAGTTGGTTAGAAAAGGAGACCTTTCCTCTTCCCATACAACTACGGCCACGCATGTACCTAAGATTCAAAGGTACCAAAATGTAGGAAAAAAATCGTGGATTCCAGAAATATATGTATTATATTTTTTAATTCATTTGTACCACCTTAAAATATCATTAGAAAGGTTTGATAGCTTGCAACATTGGATTAATTTAACTGGCAAGCAAAACTCTCTCGCTGTGTGGGTGCGTTTCGTTAGCTTACTTTAAGGGCCAACTAATTATTAGATAAAAGTCATAAAGTAACTTATTTTTACATAAACATAATTACTTTTAGCAAAAACATGATATAAAAACAAAATGGTAACAAAAATAAGTGTTTATAACTGTTACGAATTATTTTGGGCGTTTAATTATTTTATCAGCCTAGGGAACTTGCTAAAATGCAACATTCCAAGGCCATGTAAAACGAATTAAAAGACTGTCAAACATAACATATTGTCAAACATCTCGAAACCACAGCAGAACAGAACAATGTACTCTAGCGAGCTCCACAAACAGGATCACCATCACAAAAAACTCTGAATAATATATGACAAAAAACCAGTATAACCTCAGAATAATAATTAAAGCATAGCAGGAGTGCTATGACATTTGAGTGGGCACTCCGTTTGGTCACCATTCCAATTACATTTAGGTCGTTTTGAATTCGGTATTTTATATTGTGACCGGTTTTTGTTCCGCTGGACATTTGACGTTTTTGTCAACTTATTTTGTATTTTTTTGTTCAATGTTTATGGCCTATCTGAAAAATAGGACCACTAGATTTGGACTCCTTCTATGTTTTAGTCTCAGAACAATAAATAGAGCATTATTGCTCTGAGGCTTTGCCTAATAATAAATGAGTATAACGGTTGTCACTGTCATATTTTCGCCCTCTATTTACACGTTTTGTTTCATGTTAACGATTTCTAAAACCATTTAAATGATATAATTATTTTCCAAAAAAATACTAGATTCGGCGTGTTTTATAAAAAAATGATATCATCAGGTGTTTCTGCATAATTAAGAGGATATTTTAAAATAAAGTGTACCTCGGTACATTTTGAGCCGAAATGGAAAGGTCTCCTTTAACATGGAATTGCTACACCATTATTACCTATACCTACTTCAATTATTATTATTTTTATACTAATAATATAAAAAAGAAAGATTAGATTGTTTTTTTTTTTTTAAATAGCAGAAGGAGGCAAACGAGCAAGCGGGTCACCTGATGGAAAGTAATCACCGCCGCCCATGGACACCCGCAAAACCAGAGGAATCGCAGGCGCGTTGCTGGCCTTTAAGGAAGGAATAGGCTCGTTTCTTGAAGATCCCTAAGTCGTAACGGTCCGGAAATACCGCCGCCGAGAGCTGGTTCCACAACACTGTAGTTCGAGGCAAGAAATTTCTTGAAAAACGCACAGTAGTAGACCGCCATCCATCAAGGTGATGTGGATGGAATGACAGTCGATTGCGTGTAGTGCGGTGAAGGAAATCAGCGGCAGGGATCAAGCCGAACAATTCCTCAGAACACTCCCCATGATATATACGGTACAATATACAGAGAGACGCAACGTCAACCGAAGAGCCAGTGGATCGAGCCGTCCTGAAATAACCACGTCGTCGACAATTCGAGCAGCTCTGCGTTGAATGCGGTCAAATGGAAGGAGTTGGTATTGGGGTGCTCCAGCCCAGAGATGGGAGCAGTATTCCATATGCGGCCTGACCTGTGCTTTATACAGTTGTAAACGGTGGGCCGGCGTGAAATACTGACCCGCTCTATTAAGCACACCCAGCTTTTTCGAAGCTAATTTAGCTTTACCTTTCAAATGACAACGAAACTGAACGTCACTCGAAATATCGACGCCAAGGATTCCAATAGTCGGATTGGTATCAAGGGGAGCTCCCTCAAAGTTCAGAGGTACGACGAAGGGATGTTTTTTCGCGGTAAATGCGCAAACTTGTGTTTTAGAGGGGTTAAAGCGGACTAGGTTATGTCGGCCCCAATCCGAGACATGACTTAACATGTTCTCGGTGTCAGTTACAAGTTTATTCCGGCTCTCGATGACGCTTTCCAGAGAAATATTAGCTGGCCCGGTGTAGAGCGTATCCCCACTACTGTCGTCTGCATAGCAATGAATGCTGTTGTTATGCAGCATGTCATTGATATGCAGAAGAAATAGAGTAGGGGACAACACACACCCCTGCGGGACTCCAGCATTCACGGGCTTCAAGTCGGAGCACGAACCGTCGACTGCGACTCTGATGCTACGCCCAGTGAGAAAGCTGGCAATCCATGAACACAATTTCTCAGGAAGCCCGTATGATGGAAGTTTAGAGACAAGAGCCCTGTGCCATGTGCCATACCCTGTCAAAGGCTTTTGCTACGTCCAAGCTAACTGCCAGTGCCTCCCCTCTACTCTCGACTGCCTCCGCCCATCGGTGAGTAAGATATACTAAAAGATCACCAGCCGAACGACCGCGACGAAAACCATACTGGCGATCACTTAGTAGCTGGTTCTCTTCTAGGTACCTTAAGAGCTGGCGGTTTGTAATGGACTCCATTACTTTGGAGAGTAAAGAGGTAATAGCTATTGGCCTGTAGTTGGACGGATCTGAGCGATCGCCTTTTTTTGGAATCGGGTGGACAAGGGCTGTCTTCCAAGAGCTCGGGACGACGCTAGTAGTGTACGAGAGACGGAAAAGGCGCGTTAGAACTGGTGCCAATTCAGGAGCACACGTCCGAAGCACAATGGGTGGAACTGCATCAGGCCCACTCGCCTTGTGGATATCAAGGGAAAAAAGAGCCTTACGAACTGACCTTTGCAGGAACTGAACGTTTGGCATTGTACAAGCGCAATGCGGTATGGTTGGTGGAGAGTTTTCCCCATCGTCCATGGTCGAGTTTGAAGCGAAAAGAGAGCCCAAGAGATCGGCTTTCTCCTTTGTAGTATAGGCCAGTCAGTCATCGGTCTTGTGCAATGGTGGTAGGGACGGCTGACAAAAATTCCCTAAGGTAGCTTTGGCGAGAGACCAGAACGCACGCGTCCCCGAAGGAAGGCGCACTAGTCTCTCGCCAATTCTACCTATGAATGATGACTTCGCCTTGGCAATGTCCTTCTTAAAGGATCTGGCGGCAAAGTTGTACTTCCTTCTGAGCGCACTGGTGTTTGGATCCTTTGATGACACCGCATTAGCCCAGGCTTGGTAATGTTGTCGCTTTTGGCGAGACGCCATTTTGCAGCAACGACCAAACCATGGTTGGGACTTGCCGCCAATGGGAACCACAGAGTTTGGAATGAAAAGTTCCATTCCCTGCAGTATCACATCAACAACAGAGTCAGCGGCGACATCAGGATCATCCAGTGAGAAGCAAACTCGCCACCACGGGTAGGACGCAAAGAAACTTCGCATCCCATCCCAGTCCGCTGACCTATAATGCCAGACTCGACGGCTAGCCGCTGGTTGCGGTTTTGAAGTTTCTGTGAGAGGCACAGTGCTGCGAATCAGACAGTGGCCTGATGAGCCTAGTGGTGCATCAACAGAAACTTGATAGCCGTCTGGGTGGGAGGTCAGCAGAAGGTCCAATAAAGAAGGTGCATGGCCCTCCACATCTGGAACCCGTGTGGCTCTGTTACCAATTGGGACAGACTGTAGGCTAAAGCGAAGTCATGAACGGCTCTACCCGCGTGGTCAGTTGTGCGTGAACCAAGCCATTCGACGTGATGGGCATTGAAGTCTCCCAATACCACAATCTCGGCCGAGGGGATCCGTTGGAGAAGGGAGTCCGTCGCCGCCTGGACGGTCTCGATAAGATGGTCAGTTCCGATATTACCGCTGTGGGACCTATACAGGCACGCGTAGATGCGAGGATTAACGAGGTTTGTTTGTTTGGATTGATAGGAATCGAAACTACTAGACCGATTTGAAAAATTCTTTCACCGTTGGGATGCTACACTATCTCCAAATGACAATAGGCTACTAATATTTTTAAAAAATCGTCACGGGGTGCGAGGTCCACGCGGACGAAGTCGCTAACGGTCCGCCAGCACTGTATATTTTTGTATTTTGTTCTTTAGGAACTATAGAGCTTTAAATCAATAATATTTTACCTACATAGTATAAACGAATTTAGCTACTTGATAAATATGTATACCTACTAAACGCAACTTTATAATAAGTAATGCAACATTAAAATAACCAACCTGATTTTTGCAAATAAAACATAGTCGCTAAAAAAACGCTAATTAACGATTACAAAACAACACAACACATACAAAAGAATATCTAATAAAAAAAAGTATTGCTCAATTTATCTAATATATTTGCTTTATATGACAAATCCTCGATAATATAGAGCCTTTAGCAGTGTTAATATCACTTTCCTGGACTGACACTGATCCCAAGTAAGGAATTTCTTACGCAGGGCTAAAGTAAGTTGTGGTATTCTGAGGTGGGTGTTATCGGGCCAGCCTTCAATGTTTGCGTCGTATAAACGTATAATTTATAATTTGTGGGTACCTTTAAGTGATTTTACTAGTATGGTTACAATCACATATTTTAGTGTACACTTAGCAATAGATAAACATATTTAGCACCAAATGTAAGTCCCCATAGACAGGATTACCTAGTTTGGGGACTACTAGTAATAAGTAATGTAAGTACGTAACTCTTTTATTTAATAAAGCATTTTTATTATTATTTTATTTTTTATTATTTAAAATAAAATGAACAACGTCTAACTTACAGTATCTTTAAAACAAGAAAAAGAAAGAATATTTCTATTACAAATAAAAATAAGATTGCAAGAGCAGACCTGCCTCTACAGGCGGCACCCGTTCACGAGTATGACTGTGAAACAGCCATCGCTTCGCTCAACCATGTTTTATGGAACGTAACGACCTGACGCCTATGCCATCACCGCAGAGACACTTTGAGAGAGCATGACACACTCGAGCAACTTCAACTAAAGGAAGAAAACATTTAAAAAACTTTATAAGTACGTAACATAAATTTTGAGTAGAGTACCTTTTCTGAAAGACACTGCTGATAAAGGCTATCATACCAACGTAAAATTAATTAGTTATAAAGATAATGGATTAAGAAAATATTATGTGAATATATTATTATAACCTGTATAATATCTGTTCTGTCTTTTAAATAATTCTTGACTGTATAATAACCTTTCTTAAGAAATAATTAAGATTTTACATGATTCTTAAACTTATCTAAAGATAAATCAATTCAGGCATCAACTCGTCACACCAAAATTTTGTTCTAACCGGTCATACGGCCAAAAGCAGTATTGTTTGTTTCAACCCGTCACAAGTTGATTTATTTCTATTAGGACACACTATTCGTCATCCCTTAAAACAGTTCTAACTGGTCACAAGGAGGAAACATATTTCACTACCCGCCATTCTAGTACAGTACCTACTTGGTATTTTATTAGTAATAGTGTATATCTTGCCCCAAGAAAGAGCCGAGAACCTTTTGCAACCTAAACAGTGGTATTACTAGTTTTGACTAGTTTAGTATTGAAATTGTGTACATCACCGTGTTTAGAAAAAGTGTTAATATTGCAACGCACATAAACAGCTATACAATTATAAATATATTGCGATGCAACAGTAAGAACACCAACTTCCTTAAAAATATTTCTCAAAGAAGGTTCTTATTGCTCGTTTCTGTAAAATAAATCAGCCGCTGTTCTCTACAAGGACGCCATACGACATGACACTATGAAAATAACTAAAGTAAACAGTCCTAGCAGTTTCAACATCTGTTAATTGTCTAATTTTTCTAATCGCGTATGCTGCTGAACTGAGTTTGCCGGCCAAATTCGATAATGCGGATTCCATTGGAGTTTTGAGTCAAGGGTTATTTTTTTATTTTTAAATGTTGTTCCTAGGAAAATTGTCGAGTTTACCAAATCTAATTAAACACCATTTATTAGAAGTTCATTCATTAAAAGATGTTAGAACATCGGTTTGTTCGGTCTTGACATTTGGTATAATTTAAATCAATGCTTATTTTGATCTCAATGATGAAGGCCTTTTTCTAGCAGTAGGACAGTAGGTACTCGTATAAAGTCTCTACATATTATAAAATCTTACCATAACTTTATAATGTGGTTTAATTCAAGTTTTTAAGGTATCCTAGGCAACTCAGCAGTACCGCAAAATATTTCAAAAGGTATGCCTAGCATATTTATTTGTTTGAGAATTTTATTAGAGAATTTGTTTAGCCTCGTTTTAACATTCTTCCATTTTAACACACCAAAATGCACCATCGCCCTGTAAGATATGATTTTAAATATGTATGATAGAGCGTTCCCAAAAAACCCTCAATTTGTACATTTCCACTCGAGATTATGAGTTGATATCACGTCAAACCCCTAAAGAAAATTTACATAACAACTCTGCATCCCGACCCTTTTCTTGGGATTCAGTCCCTGTAGTGCGAAGCGGTGTAATTTTTTTTTAGAAAAAAATATACCTCAGAAATTCACGCCAAGGTGGGAAATGTTATATTTTCATGAAATCTTAAGTAGCTAGTTATACGACTAACAAGATTTTTATTTTACACCAAATGGCAAAATTCTCGGCTTTCTTACCTGATGGTATGTGGCGGTAAGAGCAAAGGTATCTTTAAGGGTACCTTTGCTCTACGAGTACAACACCCGGAATCGTCAACTACTAAGGATATTATTTTTAATTGTCGGAATACTATGCCACTAACATTGCTTGCTGTTATGACTACAGACTTCAGCTGCAAGATTGCAGCTTGCAACTTAGAACAATCCATACAACTTACCGAACCCTCTCTTCTCTTCTGTGATCGAACCGAGTACAACACTGCTGAAATTTGAATTGGACGTTTAGATCTGTAGTCTGAGGTATTTTTCAATCGGATGGTTTTCAGTTTTACAGAATAGGATTTAAGTGTTGGATTTTGATTTCTGAATTACTGTCTAGTCTTACTACTTATATTGTCAAATTCTCATAGCTGTATAATTTACTGTTATCTGTCTGCGTACCTAATTTAAATAAATTAATGATCTTAAAATATACTGCTGAAGTTTTATTATTTATTAATTAATATTTAATTTCAGTGGTGCATTACTAACACCTGACTTTTAAAAATGTTGGTGTTTTCTTTTTTATAGCAGAAGGAGGCAAACGAGCAAGCGGGTCACCTGATGGAAAGTAATCACCGCCGCCCACAGACACCCGCCAAACCAGAGGAATCGCAGACGCGTTGCCGGCCTTTAAGGAATGAATAGGCTCGTTTCTTGAAGATCCCTAAGGGTGGATTCGACCAAACTGGAATAAGACTTACTCCGAGATTAGTCTATACAAATTCGGCGTTTAATCTAGGTATAAGACCTTATTCCAGTTTGTTCGAATCCAGCCTAAGTCGTATTTTATATCCATTAAACAGAAAACGGAAGGTAGTGTTCTATAAAATCTTAACTACAAGTCATAATATCCACCTACGCTGCACCGTACGTAATGAGTACTAAAAACTTTCAACCGAGAACAAAAGGTATGATTCACAATGGACTATCCCGGCCGTTTATTCAATCCGTAGCTGGAGCTTTTAAAGTAACACTTGGTGTTGAATTAGACACGCCTCTTGCATTAAGCCAGGATAGCGACGGTTATTGTGGCAACACTGGCTACATAAAATGGGCTCTAGCCAGCTAATTGCACGTCCTACGTGGTAAGAATAATATATTCGCTTAGAGATATTGCCTCCGTTGTGCTCGCCAGTTTATTTGCGATATTTATTTCGACGCGTTCTCGGTCTCGACTGATCGAAATAGGGTATTTGCTTTGTACGCCGGTCGCGTGCTGACGATTCTTCGAATTGCGTTTCCTCGTCCGATGGTAATTGTGACTTTGCGTTGGTGACGTAGATATTCTATAAACAAATGAATGGGAAACGGTACTGTTTACCAACTTTTTGCATAGCATAAACAATCTTTACTTACCAAAATAGTTAAGTAAACATTTGAACCCATTGTAAGCAGATTTTTAGTGCAGGTGTAGACTCAATACGGTACTGAAACAAGCATACTTTGCAACAGCATATTCACTCTAGCTGCCTCTGTTGCGTAGTTCAAGTTTAAGTACTGAGTTCGATTTCCAGAAGAAAAAATAAAAATCCATGTTCTTAGAAAAACATTAGTAACTCACAATATTACTAAGTTAGTAACAACAGTGTCGCGTCTCGCGTAGCGGTGAAAGAATACTACCACCCCCTCTCTTCCCTTGGGTGTCGTAAAAGTCGACTAACGGAGCAAAGACTGCACATACACCAACAGCATAGAGCGGCGATGGGCTCACCACCTGTCACGCTGAGCAAATGTTCAGCCGCTATCTGGTGAAAAGTGGATTATGGCAGAGGACTGCTTTTGCGGTCCTTATTGTCTAGTCTCTGACTAACCCTTCGGGGATAATACCTAGTCGTGAATAAGTATAAGTAGTAAGATGATGTGAGAGGGGATGATGATGTCGTTAAAACCCTCTGGGTCAGCTTGGTGAGCTATGGCCCAATCTTCCCATGTGATAATGGTCATGTTGAAAAGCTTAAAAAAAGCTTAAAAAATACACAATAATTAAGTATATTGATAAGTATAACACTAATTAATAAAACCGAAGAACATAAGTGTCAAACAAGACCTACATCTAACTTTTTACTTCAACGTTCTGTACGTAGTACTTTTATTTATTCTGTGGTTCTGTGGTAGGTAGATATAGATAGATACGGAGTTTCTCCCGTGTTCTATAATAGCAACAGCATGTGTTGTGAAACTCCATTTTAATTAAATCTACCGTACAATACTAAATGTACTTTAAAAATATATACTACTTGAAGTTGGCTTAATGCTAAACGCCAAGCCATTAATTAAGATTATTAATATTATTATTATTAGACAAAAAAAGAAAAAACAAAAAAAAACAGAAGTTTAATGTACCTACTTTGTAATTGTAAATGATTACTTTAAATACGTAGTACATTTTCTACTCGTATTTCAGCTCCTGGGTAAAAGGTAAAGCTAAATGAAAAATACAGATTCACTTTACTCTAAGCTGTTAATCATTTTTAATCCACCACGTAAATCTAGTTTTAAGAAACAAGAACATTTCGTATGAAATTTATACCTAGCTCGTTTAAAAACTACCGAGAGCAACTAAGTTTAAAGGGGCAGCCCAACTTGAACTTTTAAGCACCCAACATTAATGACACGCTTATAAATATTCATGACGCAAGAAAAGAGTTTCGCCCGAGTTTGTAACTTGGCATAATGATGCAGCTCCCTTTGTCCGTAGATTATTACAGGGGGGCTTTATTATTATCGGGTTATGTCTTACACCTTAATAAGTGATTACTGATTACTAAGTACCTATATTTATGCCTCAACTTTATTGTCGCCTCTTATCAGTGCAATGTCTCCTAAAGACAGGATGTGTCCCACGTACATTATGCAAATAAATATAAATATTGATAACTTTTTTAAGGTTAAGTCATATGTTTCCTGAAGTAGTTCATTATTCTTACATCTCATGTCTTACATCTAAAGTAAAAACGTTACGGAACGGCGTTAAATATTATGTTAATAAAGTTCTAAGGCGAAAGAAAAAAAATGTATACTCGACCACAGATTGAACCAAAGCAAACCTTTGCCGACAAATAACTTAGTCGAACTAAATACCTGCTTTCAGAATTCAATATTTACCTCTCAAATAGCAAAGTTGTTTCCAACTCGGAATCTTAGGGAAATTGAAATTTATTCACTATGCAGTTTTGACAGCAGCAGTAGGTAAGACAGCGCAAGTTTGCAAGCAAAAATGAACAAAACAGCCGCGCTCCTCCGTTAAACTAAGTGAGTGGTGGAAAGTGTTGAAAATATTTCGTGAGCGTTGGTTATTGGGGCGGTTTGCACGAGCTAGTGCCGCTTCGGGATAAAAGGTTTTGAATTAACAGCATACTGTGGATACAATTTATCCTTCTTTTCAAACTGCTAATCGATAGATCGTGAGAATACCTACGCGGCGGCAAAACTGTTAGAAAACAACTCAAAATGCTTGCTGTCTGGAACTTGCATCTCTATAAATTTTGATTTGAAATGAGCCCTTTCATTCATAATAAGAATAACCCATAATATACAACACTTGTATCCTCTAAGGAGTCAAAAAAGCATTATTGCTGCATCTACTTTTATTTTTGCAATTCCTGGTTTCCGAATGAGACACCGACTCAGAAAATATATCAGGCTTCTTCTTGGTCACGGGTCAAAGAATACATAATATAAATATAATCACGACTATTATCCCCGAAGGTTTAGTCGGAGACTAGGCTAATGAGGACAATAGTAGTAGTTTCAACAAATAGCTCAAATATGCAGCTGCACATGTGCTCAGCGTGACAGGTGGTGAGCCCGTCGCCGCTTTATGCTGTTAAAAGTATGTGTAGTCTTCAGTCCGTTAGTCGCCTTGTACGACACCCAAGGAAAGAAAGAACGAACGGCGAAAGATAACCCATAATTGGCAAGGATGGTCAGATCTACTACCGGCATACCAGACAGACGTCTGTAGGTTTTTAGTGGGTAGGTAGATACCTATCCACTAAAAACCATAGGGAGGAAGCACGTGTACCAGCCAGAGGAAGTACTACATTAATTGCTTCATAAACCTAAAATGTCTGGAATGAGAAAACAACAAAATTTAAAAGAAAGGTCGCCTTAAGGTATATAATTAAATGTTATTTTCTGAGTAAACAAACAATATTAAGACGTTTTAGTACTTATATTAAAACTGTTTTAGCAAATCTTACGAGAAATTAGACGTACAAAAAAGGCTAGTTAATAATTATTTTAAAATATGGCGGCGCCACACCTACCGCATGACGCCGCACATGGAGACACGAGGAGATGGTGAATTCTTCGCTACCGCGATGCAGACTTCCCATACTATTTTACCGCCGTAGTACGGCGTTGTTGAGAAGATGTTTGCTTCGTGTCACACGAAGCAAACATCTTCTCAACTGTGTCAACAGATGGCGCCACAAACGTATACCAACGTCGTCTCCGTACTACGGCGGTAAAATAGTATGGGAAGCCTGCATCGCGGTAGCAAAGAATTCACCATCTCTTTCGCTAATAACACCTCCCGCTAACATCAGTTGGACTTCGGTTCCCGAGCTATACCATCTAGCTCGGAGGAAGTCCTTCCCTTTGGCCTTCCTACAATGTAGCATTCATTCTACCTACCATCCTCTCCCCTACAAATTAAATTAAATTTACACATTTCGCCCTCCACGGAAATGTTCTAACATTTCCGTGTCTGGATTTTATTAGGCTTTTAGTCAACCCTGTTGCGCTCGCCAAAAGATGCTGAACGAAAGAGTGATTTCGCGATAATTCGCGATCTCCCAGCCTCGGGATAAACAACCAAAAATATTTTTCTCTGAACGTCCAATGCAAATGCAGGGCAAAATGACCGGCTAAATAATCTTTTTTATTATTGAACCTGACAAACCTATGGGGGGTACTAGAAACAGTAAGCACCGAGTTATCACCTCGCGAACATATTCTATCATCACTTGTCACAAGGTTTATTTCTAAGTACCGACTAAGTTCTAAAGTCCTAACAAAGAATTTTTCATCAGTCTTCTTTTTCATACCTAGCTGTAGCATATTTATTGCGTGCATTGAATTACATTAGCGAGTAAACAGGTTGGAAATGTTTAATTAAAATGCGCGGGGAAAAGAAATACCTACGAGTGCCTTAAAAAAATTTTCAGCAACATTTTTAGAGGTACGTCTACCATTTTTATATTTTGTCTTGATTTATACGCTTATTACGTAACTAACAAGTCGTTATTAAAATAATTAATTACATGGTGACTCATTTATATTCATTCAGTCATAAGTTGTATGTTTTTAAGATGAGATCTCTTCCCAACGGGGGACAGTATAGCTAGGTACTTTTACTTTTTTCCAACAGATATCATCTACAAATTAGTTTAGTGAGCATAGTGAGAGTTAATTAAGTTTAATACAATTGGATCGAGTTAAAGTTAACCACCACGCCAGAACTTTTATGGGGTCCAAGCAGAGCCATCTAGTGGCAAACATGTGCAACAGACTTGTGCGCACTTGAAAAGTGAAAACAAAAACGAACACCCGACAGTCTCTGGCAACCCAAAGGGTTAGTCAGACTATGAGGACCGCAGAAGCAGTCCACTGCCTTAGTCCACGTTTCAACAAATTGCACATATGCTCAGCAAGATATGTGGTGAGCCCATCGCCAATACCCAAGGGAAGATGGGGATTTATAGTAGGTAATCTTTTTTCCGTCAGTGCTACGACACCCAAGGGAAGAGTGAGGTTGATAGTAGGTAATCTTTATTCCGTTAGTCGCCTGCTACGACACCCAAGGGAAGAGTGGGTTGATAGTAGGTATTCTTTATTCCGTTTGTCGCCTGCTAAGACACCAAAAGGAAGAGTAGGGTTGATTGTAGGTAATCTTTACTCCGTTAGTGCCTGCTACGACACCCAAGGGAAGAGTAGGGTTGATAGTAGGTAATCTTTATTCCGTTAGTGCCTGCTACGATACCCAAGGGAAGAGTGAGGTTGATTGTAGGTAATCTTTTTTCCGTCAGTGCTACGACACCCAAGGAAAGAGTGAGGCTGATAGTAGGTAATCTTTATTCCGTTAGTCGTCCGCTACGACACCAAAGGGAAGAGTGAGGTTGATTGTAGGTAATCTTTATTGCGTTAGTGCCTGCTACGACACCCAAGGGAAGAGTAGCTGCTACGACATCCAAGGGAAGAGTGAGGTTGGTTGTAGGTAATCTTTATTCCGTTAGTCGCCTGCTACGACACCGAATGGAAGAGTGGGGTTGATAGTAGATAATCTTTATTTCGTTAGTGCATGCTACGACACCCAAGGGAAGAGTAGGGTTGATTGTAGGTAATCTTTATTCCGGTAGTCGTCTGCTACGACACCAAAGGGAAGAGTGAGGTTGATTGTAGGTAATCTTTATTGCGTTAGTGCCTGCTACGACACCCAAGGGAAGAGTGGGGTTGATAGTAGGTAATCTTTATTCTGTTAGTCGCCTGCTACGACATCCAAGGGAAGAGTGGGATTGATAGTATGTAATCTTTATTTCGTTAGTGCCTGCTATGACACCCAAAGGAAGAGTAGGGTTGATAGTAGGTAATCTTTATTCCGTTTGTCGCCTGCTACTACACCCAAAGGAAGAGTGGGGTTGATAGTAGGTAATCTTTATTCCGGTAGTCGCCTGCTACGACACCCAAGGGAAGGGTGGGATTGATAGTACTAGGTAATCTTTATTCCGTTAGTCGCCTGCTACGACATCCATGGGAAGAGTGGGGTTGATAGTAGGTAATCTTTCATCTGTTAGGCGCCTGCTACGACACCGAATGGAAGAGTTAAGGTTGATAATAGAAAATCTTTATTTCGTTGGTGCCTGCTACGACACCCAAGGGAAGAGGAGGGTTGATTGTAGGTAATCTTTATTCCGTTAGTGCCTGCTGCGACATCCAAGGGAAGAGTAGAGTTGATAGTAGGTAATCTTTATTCCGTTTATCGCCTGCTACGACACCCAAGGGAAGAGTTGGATTAATAGTAGGTAATCTTTATCCCGTTAGTGCCTGCTACGACACCCAAGGGAAGAGTGGGTTGATAGTAGGTATTCCTTATTCCGTTTGTCGCCTGCTACGACACCCAAAGGAAGAGTGGGGTTGATAGTAGGTAATCTTTATTCCGGTAGTCGTCTGCTACGACACCCAAGGGAAGAGTAGGGTTGATTGTAGGTAATCTTAATTCCGTTAGTGCCTGCTACGACATCCAAGGAAAGAGTAGGGTTGATAGTAGGTAATCTTTATTCCGTTTGTCTACTGCTACGACACCCAAGGGAAGAGTTGGATTAATAGTAGGTAATCTTTATTCCGTTAGTGCCTGCTACGTCACCCAAGGAAAAAGTGGGGTTTATAGTAGGTAATCTTTATTCCATTTGTAGCCTGCTACGACACCCGACGGAAGAGTGGGGTTGATAGTAGGTAATCTTTATTCCGGTAGTCGCCTTCTACGATATCCAAGCGAAGAATGGGGTTGATAGTAGGTTATCTTTATTCCGTTAGTCGCCTTCTACGACACCCAAGGGAAGAGTGGGTTGGTTGTAGGTAATCTTTATTCCGTTAGTCACCTGCTACGATACCAAAGGGAAGAGTGGGGTGGATAGTAGTAGGTATTCCTTATTCCGTTTGTCGCCTGCTACGACACCCAAAGGAAGAGTGGGGTTGATAGTAGGTAATCTTTATTCCGGTAGTCGTCTGCTACGACACCCAAGGGAAGAGTAGGGTTGATTGTAGGTAATCTTAATTCCGTTAGTGCCTGCTACGACATCCAAGGAAAGAGTAGGGTTGATAGTAGGTAATCTTTATTCCGTTTGTCTACTGCTACGACACCCAAGGGAAGAGTTGGATTAATAGTAGGTAATCTTTATTCCGTTAGTGCCTGCTACGTCACCCAAGGAAAAAGTGGGGTTTATAGTAGGTAATCTTTATTCCATTTGTAGCCTGCTACGACACCCGACGGAAGAGTGGGGTTGATAGTAGGTAATCTTTATTCCGGTAGTCGCCTTCTACGATATCCAAGCGAAGAATGGGGTTGATAGTAGGTTATCTTTATTCCGTTAGTCGCCTTCTACGACACCCAAGGGAAGAGTGGGTTGAAAGTAGGTAATCTTAATTCCGTTAGCGCCTGCTACGACACCCAAGGGAAGAGTGGGTTGGTGGTAGGTATTCTTTTAGCTACACAACGGCTCAATCCCCCATTCGATCTTTAACCACTCACTCGTGGAAATTTTCAGACACAGAAATTGGCGCAACTGTCAACGTCGAATTTGACAGAATCGAGCATAGACTATGCGATATTTTGGGATCGAGATGCATAAAATGTACCACAGAACCGAAATAATCGACCTTGTTCATACTAAAGTAGCCTGTAATTCTATGAAAACACGGTACAAAGTCAAGTGTGTCTTTGTAGGTGCGGTATCATGCGACCGCTTGGGGTTTGAGAGGTTTTAATGGATACAACCAAGGAACATATTCGGTTAATAATTAATAAACTCATTGGATTAAATTAAACTCTCTCAATTACTCAACTCAACTCACATTATGGCATCAAAGCAGCGCCTCCTGGTGACAAACAGGGTGAGGTGCTGTTGTCATACAAATTCTAGTTTTTTTATCAAAAACGAATGGGGAAAAATCTCAATCGCTCTTTTGTCTCCAATAAACTGCACTGCTCCTAATAGGTCTTCGCAGACGCAGTATTATGTTTCCTTATTGCCCTATTGTAGTGGAGTGAGGTGAGTTAGGGCCCTATTTTATTAGGACACCATGGTGGCGCAAGGCACAACCAGTCGCCGCCACCATCAAAATGTATACAGCTCCAGCGCAACCAAGCGGTCGCCAGATACCCTCCGTAGCCGTATACATTTTATTGGTTGCGTCACCATAGTGTCCTAATTAAATAGGGCTCTTACTGTTCTCGTACAGACGGATTCTAGTTTTCTTTATCATGAACGAATGGGGAAAAAATCTCAAACTCTGTTGTCTCCAATAAACTGCACTGCCCCTAATAGGTCTCCGCAGACGCAGTATTATGCTTCTTTCTTGTCCCATTGTACTGCAGTGGAAGTGCCACTATCTGAGCGCTGTAATGCTGCCATCTGTCTTCTTAAGCGGCGCAGTTATGTCACGATTCTGTCCTGATTGCACCAACGTTTTGTAGTGTTCACATGGAATTATATAACTGTGGAAAAGTTTAGTTAACTGTGAGCTTGTTGGTAAACGTGAGCTGCCCAAAGTTGTATTAATTTATAGTTGTAATAATTCATTAAAATAAACAGGTAAGTACCTACATACATCATCATCACCATCCATCCTTAAAGAAAGTAAATTTAAACTTAAATTTAAGACGATTCAAAATGCTTATTTTAAGATTACTGAATAAAGAAATTTTGATTTTTTTTTGGTGGATACAGATAATTACAAAACTGTAAGTGTAGGTAACTTTCTAAGTTTGATTAAACAGAATATTTTTTAATTAATATCAGAATTTCTATACGATATTTCATTTGTGAAGTTGAACAACTTTATCTATAGAAAAATGGTCAACATCGTATTTGTACCTTCCTATTTAACAAAGGGGTTTCGAAATAAACCTGGAGCTTAATTTAATATTCTGGGGCATATTAAAAAGCTTATTTTGACTTCAAAAGTACTTAGCTGATTTGTTTACAGATTGTTCCAAATAATTGTTCTGAAATGCCAAATATTTAATTAAATAATTAATTATTATTAAAACACAATTTAGTTAAGTCTTACAAAAAAACCCGCCCATGTTACAGAAAGGCAGAACACTTTAAACTCTTAAGTTACTTCATTTCAGACTTGAAATTCAAATCATTCGCAAAGGTGCCTGGGGACAGAAGTGCAGTTACGCGGGGACGTGGATCGTGCAGAGGATTCCAAAAAGGCCACACCAGAGATTCTACCAAAAACAACATTTGTTGCAAATCAGCAGCATAGCATCATCAAAAAAAGTTATGTACTTACAGCCAAAACAAGTCATCGCTACAATTGATGGGTAATTTTGATGGCATAATCTCGAAAATAAATTACTTACTTGAAGATTTTTGCACTAAGAAATAAAAAAACCGACCAAGTACGAGTCGGACTCGCCCATGAAGGGTTCCGTAGCAGCAAGTAACATCATATAAAAGTTCTTGTAGTTCGTTGTAACTTTGATCGATGTTAATAGTTTATTTTTTTTAATTTATAAATTTATGACGTATTAAAAAAAACTACTTACTAGATCTCGCTCAAATCAATTTTCGGTGAAAGTTTGCATGGTAATGTACATCATATATTTTTTTTAATTTTATCATTCTCTTAATTTAGAAGTTACAGGGGGGGGGGGGGGACGGACACACACATTTTACCACTTTGGAACTATTCAGTTTAGAAAAAAAAAATATTAGAAACCTCAAAATCATTTTTGAAGACCTATCCATAGATACCCAACACATATGGGTTTAATGAAAAAAAAATTTTGAGTTTCACTTCTAAGTATGGGGAACCCCCAATATTTTTATTAATATAATAAAAATATTGTTTTTTTTCTATTTTTGTGTGAAAATCTTAATGCGATTCACAGAATACATCTACTTACCAAGTTTCAACAGTATAGTTCTTATAGTTTCAGAAAAAAAGTGGCTGTGACATACGGACGGACAGACAGACATGACGAATCCATAAGGGTTCCGTTTTTTGCCATTTAAAGTCAAAGTCAAAGTCAAATTATTTATTCAATGTAAACCTTTACAGGCACTTATTGACGTCAATACAAATAATAATAAAAAAAACAGTTAACTAACTTATAGTTAAGACTTAACAACTAATCTAACGAGCTTATAGTCTGTGCCAGACAAATGCGCATCGCTACCCCCAGTACCACTGCACGCCGAAACAGAATCGCGTCGAACCGAAATATAAGCCGTGGTCATAGAATTGTGTAAACATACGTACAGTACGACATAAAAGAGTAGAAATTAAATAATCCAGAACTAAATTCACTAATTTTTTGGCAACATTGATTATCTGTCATTAATGTCAAGTGGTTGTTCAACTCTGTCCGTGGTTACGATATAAATTGTTGTTTTAGTGATATTTCTACATTCCTGGATTTAAAACTCTGATAACATGATTATGACCATCCATGGCGGTTCTCGTAACATAATATATAAGGTTTTTTTTGCGAAGTTTGGCAGAAAGGAACGTTTCAAGACGGAACTTTGTTACGTAATCTGGAGGATACTTACTAACGTACAGCAGATTATACTGGTAAGTAAGTTATAAAAGATGTTGAAAGTATAACTGTCTAAAATATGCCTATGCGCAATCGGCTAAATTCCGTGAAACAATCAGTATTTTTAAATATTTTTAAAAGTTTTGGGGTTATGATATTACAAACAAAAATGTTGGTTATTATAGTTCGACTCGAGAATCTTGAACTTTTTAATTTATTGGGACATTTTATCAAGTGTTAAGGGGTAGAATGTGGTAAGTATAGTAAATTATGTCGGTTGGCTTTTGAATCGAGTCGCCTGAATTTGAAGAAACTAACACTGTGGGGGGGGGCTAAGGGGTTCTTAAATAAAGGCTTATTAACATTTCAGCTGTTTAGCACGAAAAATTACACGTGTTTAGGTAATACAATACCATATTAACAGAACCGAAGTGTGGGGACGGGGGGGGGGGGGAGGGCGCAGCCCCCCTGCGAGGGGAGCGAAGCTCCCGCCATGAAAAAAGTCTAAAGAGTTAATTAGGTTGGGTTAGGTTAGTAAGTATGTTGACCAAAAACGCGCGAGCCGAGCGAGCGAAGCGAGTGTGCCGCGGGAGCGGCCGGCAAAGCGCCAGAAATGAGGTTTTTGTATGAAGTCATTTACGAACCAATTTCTTTTTTTTTTGTGATCTCGGAAAATCGCCCATTGTATGAACATATTAAATAAAAACAAGTATTAAGACCAATTTGCTCGACCTATCAGGGTTGCTATGTTAACGACAACAGCGCCCTCATTTAATTTCTACTCTTTTACGAGTATGTCGCACTGTATCCTGGTACGAGAAAAAATAGCGGGCAAATCTCTCCGCAAGCGACACAAACGGCTAAAATTTATAGGTAATTTATCGTTTTTTTTGGGATGAAAGGTGAAAAATAATAAATCATAATGAATTGTTAACTTAAGTTATTACCTAATGGAATAAAATTAAATATGATTTCCAATTATCGTATTGATAATGTGCTAAGTAATAGAAATTGGAGTTTTTGAAGTAAAATAAAGTAACGGCTGAAATCAGTTTTGGAAAACATTAGTACCTAACCAATAAGGTTGACATTTTAAATCATTCAAATATCTTTTTTTATAAAAACTTAAGCTTAAAAATACGTCGAAAATTAATAAGCATAAATTTGTGTGTTTTAAAATTGTTTCGTTTTTCGTCTTGGTACAAGCACACAATAACTAATATTACTACCGTACAGAAGGATCACCCTCCAACGACCCCCACGCGAAACCGAAACCCATCGCGTGACCCGAGCGTTCATATTCCGATAAGCACAGCCGACTCGATATCGATTTGATGTCCATCAGGAGCGCAGGGTTTACGCGCGCGCGTAGGGATTACGAGTTAAGGCTAGTAGATCGCGCTTTGAGTTTTTTCAAACCATCTGATGAGACATAGAAAATAATGGTTTAAATTCTGGAAAAAAAGTATGTACATATTAGTTAAGGATCCAATCTATTTAAAGTCTCATTCAGTTACAAGTTACAAGATCCAATGAACTTCACTCGATAGAAAAAAAAAACCCAAAGTTACTCCTTTTTGTAATGTTTTTTCAATATTATGACTATACTACTGATACTTTACATTTAATTTTTGTACTCAACGAAAGACAAATAATTCGCAGATAAGGGACAATGGGCAAAAGTGGCCCAAGAGCTGAGACCAGATCCTCCACCGATGAGACCCGCGAGAAATAAAAGCCCACACTTGCCATATGATTCCGTCAAAAGACCATTCAAATCCGTCCCGGGATCCCTCCCCTATGGCCAAGTTAAACTGACCATTAATAATGAGATTTTATGTTATGTGTGGCGCATGCTTGGACATGTTTGTGCCTGTCTAAGGGTGGATTCGACCAAACTGGAATAAGACTAACTCCGAGATTAGTCTATACAATTTCGGCGTTTAATCTAGGTATAAGACCTTATCCTAGTTTGGTCGAATCCATCCTAAATAAGATACGGTATCTCGTTTCTTCGCCACTAATTGCCCCCCTTCCCACCCCTCCCCGCTCCTCCACCCCCGTCAGGTTAATGTGTCCACAAAAAAAAATATCCCGGGTCGGACCCCGACAATACCTTGCAAAAACCATACGACAAGCACGCACCCTCACCCCCCACAAGTCCCACCAGCGGAGGACCAGTCTCATCCCGGACCAAGTTCCATACATTTTTGCCCATTGTCCTTAGCAGAGAATCCTATAAAGTCTATACATATAGGCAATAAAACCTATAAAACGCGCCGCTTCGCTGTTATACCCGTCCCGTACCTCCGTACCATCGAGAAAGCGAGAGAGAAGCCGCGAGAGAGAAATAGCGACGACGCGCGACGTGGAGCGTGCGAGCCGAGCGGCAACCTTTACTTTACTGTCATACGCCTAGGCAGCCTTCCTGGGAGACACGCCGGCCGAACGTACCTAAACTGCAGCACCCCACTGGTACAAATGGGGTAAATGACCCTTCATGCACATCTAGCTGGCACAGACCATAACCTACTCTACCTACCTAATCTACCTACCTAACCAATCTACCACCAGTTCGGATTTTGGGAGAGCCTTCGACCGAGAAGAGCTGGCAAGAAACTCAGGGGGCCTTACTTTTTTCTCCCTCTAAGTAACAATGTTACTTTACAGTGTCATAGATCTAATTAAGTAGGTACAATTTATTAAACAATAATATAGAAGTAACGACATTTACAAAAACATATGTCGTTACCAAATTATACAATCAATAATCATAAAATAAAGCAGTTATTTATAACAATTATATAATAAAATAAAAGATAAAAACAAAAGTGAATCTAAAAGTTTTACTCGGGCACTATGAACGCATTAGAACAATTCGGCGAAACTAGAGGAATGTTAATTCCATGCATTGTTGTCATTGATGTAATCGCTTACAGTGTATTAGCCCTTTTCTAAAAGTCTGTCCTTAACATGTGTCTTAAATTTGTCAAAGGGCAAAATTATAACTTCGTTCGGGATTTTATTGTAAAATACGACACTTTGCCCCATAAATGATCCATAAACTTTCTGAAGTCGAAATTTAGGAATTATAAGTTTATACTTATTTCTAGTATTTAGTTTCTGTATATCGCAATTTTTTTTGATATGAGATATGTTTTGACGCACGTAAACAATACAGTTATAAATAAATTGTGATGCAACTGTAAGAATATTTATTTCTTTAAACAGCTCCTTAAGGGAGTCACGTGATCCCAGGTTATATATGGACCTTATTGCTCTTTTCTGTAAAATGAAAATGGTTTCTATATCTGCTGCTTTACCCCAAAGTAAAATACCATAGGACATAACACTGTGAAAGTAACTAAAATAGACTAATCGAGCAGTTTCCACGTCTGTAAAATGCCTAATTTTTCTAACAGCGTAAGCAGCTGAACTAAGTCTCCCCGCAAGGGTGCTAATGTGAGAGTACCACTGCATTTTTGAATCTAAGGTAATACCTAAGAAAACTGTTGAATCAACAATGTCCAACAGTTCACCATTCAGTTTAATTTTATTTACTATAATATTCTTTACGTTAGGTAGAGTAAAATTTATACATTTGGTTTTCTTCGCGTTTAATTGAAGATTATTAGTAGTAAACCAATTCAACACATTTGTTAAGGCACTGTTGATGTCATCAAAACTATTTTTATTTCGATCCGTCTTAAATATCAAAGATGTATGTTACGGCGAAGGGCGCTCGCCGTAACAGCGACGGAATAAGGTGTGTGGACCCAGGACAGGTCTGGTTAGGTTTCGGAAATGAGGGCATGCGACTTACTTGGTAGATGATTGGTGGGGGCAAGGCAGGAGACGGGGCAGCGAGCTGGCGGGCGGCGATGTAGGCGATTTGTCACGGCACAGCACAAAGTCACTTCACGTTATCACAGGCACTATCATCCCAGGGTCACAATCAATAAGGGCAGATACCAGCGCGCGTATTTTGTGGGCGTCTCGCGGTAGCTAGCAGACGAGTCGGCGCGGTATAGCTCACGAAGCGCGCGGCCGCGAGTCGCGCAGCGGTGGCGCCGCGGCAGATAGGCGGACGCGGTCGTCAACAACCGCTGAGTCAACCGCCTTACAGATGGCGGTATGGTTTGAATGGCCGTCCCGGCTTTGGCGGGAACATCCTCCGGGGGCCAGGGTGGGCTCATCCAATGGGAGCCTGGCGATCCGGAATACAGGCCTCCGAAGATGTCCATTCGCGGTGTCCAGGTCTACCACCCGCACGACGCCATCCTTCCCAGGCAGGGTGCGGGCAATGCGCCCCAGTCTCCATTAGAGGGCAGGCAGGTTGAGGACGAGCTCGCCAACTCGGGGAGGGGAGGATGGGGACAACCATTTGGAGCGGGTTTGGAGGGTATGAAGGTAGGACTGGGTCCACAGCGTCCAGAAGCGCTGGGAAAGGGCCTGTACCATCTGGAATCGCCTACGTGTGGAGATCGGCCTATCTTCCACGGATAGTTCGGGAAGGGCCGTTAGTGGGCGGCCTATGACGAAATGTCCGGCTGTAAGCGGCTCAAAGTCTGAGGGATCAGACGAAAGTGGGCAGAGAGGTCTTGAGTTAAGGACCGCTTCGATCCGAGCTAAAAGTGTGGAGAATTCCTCGAATGTGAGGTGTTGTTCGCCAATTACGCGATATAAAAGTTGCTTTGTTGATTTTACGTTGATCTCATGTAACGCACCGAACCATGGTCCCTTAGGGACGTTCAACAACCAAGTAATGTGCTGACCAGCGAACTTGTGCGCAATCGTGTCATTATTCAAGGCAAGAAAGTTTTGTACTTCGATGAGCTGATTTCTAGCGCCTACATAATTTGTACCGCAGTCCGAGCGGATGAGAACCGGGGCACCGCGGCGTGCTATAAAACGTTGTAATGCCGCGAGGAACGCTTCCGTGCTGAGGTCCGAGACCGGTTCCAAATGAACCGCCTTAGTCGAGAGGCACACGAATATACAAAAGTACGCTTTTAAGAGTTTAACATTACGTAGGGTACTAGATTTAACGAGGAATGGGCCGGCAAAATCGGTCGTGACTTGACTAAATACTGGCTGAGGCGTAACTCTATCGGCTGGCAGGTCGGCCATGAAGGGCGCTTGCGGCTGGGCCCGGCATCGAAAGCATCTAATGCAGTTAAAGACTCGGTGTCTAATAATACGGCGCGCGGACAATATCCAAAATTGTTGGCGTAGGATTGCGTGTAAGGTGTCAGCGCCAGGGTGGCAGTGTATTTTGTGGTAGTGGTCAATGATCAGGTCTACAAGTGGGCTAGAGCTGGGAAGTATGAGCGGATGCTGCGCGTCATATCGGATAGACGCATGGGACAGTCGTCCACCAACTCTAAGGAGCTCATCTTTAATGAGAGGTGACAGCCGCTGGAGTCTGACGGAGCAGATTTTGCCAGTTTGAAGGCGGTGGATGTCCTCTGCAAATTCATTGTGCTGAACACTGCGCACCCAGTAAAGTAGGGCCTCTCTTCGTTCACTGACGTACAAGGGGCCTGAGCGTCGCGAATCTGGGTGGTGTCTGCAGTTGTGCAGAAAGCGTTTTAGACAAGCTGTCACTCCGACGAGCTTGTCTAGTGAACTGAACCGAGTGAGCAGGTCAAAGTCAAGACCGGGCACTGTGACCAGTGACGGGACGTGTTTGGGCTTAAGGCCGGGCAGGGCGTGATGGCCCAGAGCTAAGGGCATCGCAGGCCAAGACTCACAAGGCTGTCCAAGCCACGTGGGAGACCACCATAGGTCGTGGGCTGACAGGGATTGCGCAGACATCCCTCTGCTTGCGCAATCTGCCGGGTTGAGCTCAGAAGGTACGTGTCGCCAGGTACATTCTGGTGAGCCTGAGCTGATTTTGACTACCCTGTTGGCTTCAAAGGGTTGAAGACGGTGAGGCGGTGTATTGAGCCAGGCCAGGACTATCGTACTGTCTGACCAACATATGTGTTGTTGTATACTGATATGGGCCGATAACTGAACCGACACACGGATCATGAGCTGGGAGAGTAGAGTGGCGGCCGACAACTCTAACTTGGGGATTGTGAGGCGGTTCTTGATTGGTGCGACTCGCGACTTGGCGACAATCAAGTGTACCAAAGTATCTCCGGAGGCATCAAGCTCATGGAGGTAAACAACGGCGGCAAACCCGGCTTCAGAGGCATCTGCAAACCCGTGAAGCGAGTATGCAGCTGAGCCTTTGTTTGCACAAATGTGCCGAGGGAAGCGAATGCTAGACAACAGCGGCAGATCCTCTGAGATGTGGTGCCACTCCGTTTGTACTTCAGAGGGAGTGGGCTCATCCCATTCCAGCTTCAGTAGCCACAATTGCTGAAGCAGCAGCTTTGCGCGGAAGATAACGGGAGAAACCCAGCCGTTTGGGTCATAAAGTGAGGCTACGGTGCTTAAAATAGACCGCTTTGTGACATGTGTGATGGGGGGCAGAGAGATGCGGTAGGTGAACTCGTCTGACTGAGGGCTCCACTGTATACCCAAGACCTTAATGGACGTGCACTCTGGGTTCATGTCGAAGTCCTTGGGCATGTAGCATTGGTTGTCGGGAAATCTCTCGAGCAGCTTAGGCGAGTTAGATGTCCACTTACTGAGCTGAAAGCCGCCTAGGTCTAGCAGACTTATCAACTCGTTCTGAAGTGCTTGGGCGGATTCAACTGTGTCATGACCACACAAGATGTCATCAACGAAGATAGACTTGCGAAGAACCTGAGCGGCTCCAGGGTAGCGATGGCCTTCATCATCAGCCAGCTGAAGCAGAGTGCGGATTGCATGGTATGGGCTTGATCTTAAGCCATAGGTGACTGTATTGAGGGCGTAGGTGAGCAGAGGGTGATCTGGTGAGGACCGCCATAGTATCAGCTGATACCGTCTCTGGTCTGGGGCAACCAGCACATTTCTGAACATCCTCTGAATGTCAGTGCTGAAAACGACTGGATGCGTTCTGAAGGACATGATGATGTCCACAATTTCCTGTTGAAGGGCGGGGCCTGTGTGTAGGCATTCATTTATGCTGACACCATTGGAGCTTTTGCAGCTACCATCAAAAACAATGCGCAGCTTGTCCGACCCTGATTTAAATACGCCATGGTGAGGGATGTAGAAGTGAGGTTTATGGGCGAATGTATTTGGGTGACAGGGAGCCATGTGCCCTAAGTCGATGTATTCGGCCATAAAGTCGACGTATTTAGAACGCAGAGACGGGTTCGCCATTAGCTTCTTCTCAATATTGAGGAATCTGCGTAATGCGATAGGGTGAGTTTTACCTATTTGAGGGGCGTCCTTTAGAAAGGGCAGAGCGACCGTATATCTGCCTGAGGGATCGCGTGTAGTGGTAGAGCGGAAGATTTCCTCGCATTGTTCCTCCATGGGATCATTATGAGTGTGAGATTGAGGAAGGGGCTCCTCAGACTCCCAGAACCTTTCCAGACTCTGACGTATGTCCTGGGCTGATTCAGCTGAGTCTGGTTGTGAGCTGACGACGTGAGCTGAGTTAACCTGCTGCGCCGGCTGCGCATACAAGTACTCAATGGGTCCTATCAACGCGAAGTCGAAAATCGTGCCGAAGGCTATGGGCTTGCCCGGGCCCAACGAGACCTTAGTCCCGTCCAACACCTGGCCAAGAACGTCCGACCCCAATAAGAGGTCGATCGGGGCTGGTGTGTGGTAAAGCTGGTCAGCCAATGGCACGGGTGGCTGGCCTAGTACGTGGGAAATGTTTGGTACCTTCTCTAAGGGAAGGTAGCCAGTGACGTTTTTTAAAATGTGAGCTGTGGCAGTGATTGTAGGAGTATCATTGTAAGTGGGTCGGCATACTATTGTTATTGCCGCCTTTGACTCATGTTTGTGCTGATTCCCAACTCCTGTAATTTTTAAAGAAGTGGGTTTTGATGGCAGGTTCAAAAGTCGTGCCATGCGTGACGTTATTAATGTCAGCATACTGCCACAGTCCAATAAAGCTCTGGCTGTGTGAAGATGGCCATGTACGTCCGCGACTCTTAGTGAGACGGTTGGCAACAAAATGGGTGTGCCAGTGGGCACAGAAGGTGAGTGAGCTGATTGAGTATCAGCTGAAATTGTATGAGCTGAGTATGTATCAGCTGTGTGGGCATGGGTTGACTCTACCTCTTCGCTAGGGTGCTCCGTGATAGTTGGGAGTCATAATTGCTGGCGGCGTTCGCGGGGCCTACCTGGTGAACCGGACCTGGGCGGGCTGGCTCTGTGAGCAGAGCTGGGTTGCACCTGTTTAGCCTGTGCGGGTTCGTGCCGCCTGCTGTGTCTGGGACGCCCCCTCGAGTGCTCTGTCAGCTGTGGTGGGGGTACATGTACAGACGACGAATGAGCTGAGTGCGTTGGGCCGTCTGGTCGATGGAGGGACGTGTGGTGGTTCGTGCTCCCACAGTCCTTGCATGCCCCCCTTGACCTGCACTCGCTCTCGTAGTGACGGCCGAGACAACGCTGGCAGCGCTCACGTGCCTGTACAAAGTCCCAACGGCCTTGTGTTGGCTGGGAATTGTACCATTTGCACGTCATGAGCCTATGTCCCCTAGTGGCACAGTAGGGACAGTAGGGCGTCGAGTGTGAGGAAGAGGACGAGGACGATGATGAGGAGCAGCTTTGCTGGAAGGCCGAGTAGACGGGGAAGGGCTGACTGCGAGCCGGGGAGGTGGATGGGCGGTGACGCATTTGCTGCGCTGGGCGGAACGGTTGGTGAGTAGGCTGATCGTAGGCGCGGTGAGGCGATGGACCTTAGGAGCGGCCACGGTAATGGTCGGGTTTTTGCTGAGCCATCTGAGCATAAGTGCGATGGGGCAACTGTGGAGGCGCGCGGCTACGAGAAGGGCCGGGCAGGGCGTGAATGGGCTGCGGCTGGGCTATGTTGGAGAACTCTGTCTCCACACAGCGCGCGTGCTCCTCGAGGTAGGAGATGAGGTCACTCAACGTGGGCAGGGTGCTGCTAGACCCGTGTCTGCGTTCAAATAACGTGCGGAGTTCACCCTTAAGCTTTCGCACCACTATCGACACAAACACGTAGTCGTCTCCTATGGGCAGATCCAAATTACTAAGGGCACACTGGGCGGACACCAGCGGAGTGAGGAAAAGTGTGCGAATGTTAGAGCGCGTGTGGATGCTCGGCAGCCCCAGGATTATGTCGACGAAACTATCGATGAGAACCCGGCGGTTCTCGTACCGCTTTGTAAGGATGTCCATGGCCACGGCAAAATTTTCATTGGTGACCTTTAGGTGGGACACCATGCTTAATGCCTCACCGCTGAGACTTGAGAAGAGATAGTGGAGCTTGACTGCTTCCGACAAGGTCGCCATGTCGTCAGTCAAACTCCTGAACAGTGCAATAAAAGAGGGCCAGTCCTCAACCTTTGAGCTGAACCTGGGCAGCGCTATCTTGGGGAGGACGGCTGTAGGCGTATTGACGCCGAGACTGGGCTGAGCGTTATGGGTTGGGGACGACGTGGAAGAGGGTAAGATTTCCTCCCTAGCCACAAGTATCCCCAGGTATGCCCCGGAGGCTTTTGTGTGGTTCTCAGTGTATGTCCTCTCAACCCCCTCGTCTAAGTTCTCTTCGTCGAGAATGTTGTAGTACACTGAGTCCAGCTTGTCCTTTATGCCCTGTATCTGTGCGAAACGCACGTTAAATTCCGTTATGGAATGTTTGGTGTCGCCAGCAATGATCCTTGATCCCACCTCTAGGAGCTGGTGTATAGCTTTGGCGGCCTCCCTAAATATCGCGGCTTGTGACTTGGTCGGCATCGCGATGAATGAAAGGAGACAAAAAACTAATAAAAAAAAAATAAAAAAATTTAAAGGCAGTAAAAAGGACAACACCCTGTATATATTCTA
Organism: Scoparia ambigualis; assembly: GCA_963921215.1. NCBI lineage: Eukaryota > Metazoa > Arthropoda > Insecta > Lepidoptera > Crambidae > Scoparia > Scoparia ambigualis. Next base: position 22,351,471 of record OY992521.1, on the reverse strand, counting down.
TAGTTGGGCTGGACGTATTTGTTTACTAATGTAATGGCAAATGGGCCAAAATTAACGCAACAATAAAGAAAGCAAAACTAAGTTGGGACGCCTTGTATATGGCCCACGGGTGGGCAAACGCGTGTGTATGTGTATGTCTGTGTCTCTATTGAACGCGCGTACGTAAGATTAGCCGACCGCAAAACAAAAAACAAACAAAACAACAAAAAAATCACGTCATCCGGAGCCCACTATTGTGCAAGGCGCTCACAGTCGGGCAGACCTGTAGCGGAAACTAGCGCAAAGAATGAGTCGGTCGCAAAAAAAAATTAAAAATAAACAAATAATAAAAACTTAATTAAAAAATAAAATTGGGACACTCTGTCTGTGTCCCACAAGTGGGCAAACGTGTGTAGAAGCGAAGGCGACGCACGCAAATAGCCGTAAGCGATATAAAAAAAACTGATGAAACTAAATGAAACACACTAAGCTCATGTGGTGAGCACGCACAAAGAATGAGCCGATCGCAAAGGCAAAAATTAAAAATAAAAAAAAAGATATAAAATTAACACGAGCGAAAAAATAAAGCAAGTTACTTGGCACGCGTGGTGAGCATGCACGATATCTGAGCCGATTTAACACGACAAGAACATAAAAAATTCCTTAAAAAATAAAACGGGAAAAATAACAATGCAATCTCTCGTCATAATACCATACGTAACGTAATAATTTAACTACTAATTTACCGTTAGGAGTATGAACAACGTATCATTAGGCAAAAATCATTTGGGTACACACACAAGCCCGCTCAGATTACAACAACATTACAACATTGCATCACACTTTCGATTTGTGATCAGACAATCGGATGCATACACAAAATCAACAATAAAAATAAAATAATATAAGTGTACGTTGGCCAGCTATACTATCACAATTGTTTTACGAGTACCGACAAAAACTTTTATTGGGGCAGGCCGTTTCGCCACGAGATAAAGGTAAAGTTACGGAAACAAATGAATTTAGAAATGATGGTAGGAATTAGATTTAAGATTTAGACATAGAATAAGAATATGGGCGGAAATAATTATCTTTAGCGGACTGTATTAAAATTGAAAATTAAACGAAAGTTAGGTTCTGGTTACGGGAAGGTCGCCGGTATTTAATATTACCGGCTCGAAGATGACCAAAATTATACGGCGAATGGCGCTCGCCGTAACAGCGACGGAATAAGGTGTGTGGACCCAGGACAGGTCTGGTTAGGTTTCGGAAATGAGGGCATGCGACTTACTTGGTAGATGATTGGTGGGGGCAAGGCAGGAGACGGGGCAGCGAGCTGGCGGGCGGCGATGTAGGCGATTTGTCACGGCACAGCACAAAGTCACCTCACGTTATGACAGGCACTATCATCCCAGGGTCACAATCAATAAGGGCAGATACCAGCGCGCGTATTTTGTGGGCGTCTCGCGGTAGCTAGCAGACGAGTCGGCGCGGTATAGCTCACGAAGCGCGCGGCCGCGAGTCGCGCAGCGGTGGCGCCGCGGCAGATAGGCGGACGCGGTCGTCAACAACCGCTGAGTCAACCGCCTTACAGATGGCGGTATGGTTTGAATGGCCGTCCCGGCTTTAGCGGGAACAATGTATCGTCAGCAAACAAAACAATATTGCAAAAGTTTTCCGCATGAAATGGTAAATCTTTAATATAAATAAGAATAAAAATGGGCCTAGTATTGACCCTTGTGGAACCCCCATTAGCACAGAAGATCCGGATGATATGGATCCATTCACGCTAACTTTTTGGCAACGGAACCCTAAAAACTGATCATGTTTTGAGGAATGGAATTTCTTTTAAGCCTGGTTCGTACTAGGCAAGTAATTTGGTTTCGCAACTTTGCTTATTTAAAACGAATTTTAAAATAATCAAACAAGCGAAGCAATTATAAATCACATTAGGATGCCTATTAAGATGCGCTTTTGTGAATTGTATTAAGTACTTATATTCAATTATTTTATAAATTCATTTTAATCTTATAGGTGAATAACTAAAGCGGCCTTCTTAGATCTGCAGATCGTAACGTCCCATATCTGTCTTTCGAAGTGGTGCATTTCGTTTGTGTAGCTCTCTCTTGTACAAAATGCAAGGTGTGTTTAGTGGCACAAAACTAAAAGTAGAAACTTGTAGGTGGGTACCTACCTAGCGATATAAATTGCTAACTTATCCTAACAACTCATTATTAACAACGTTAAGGCTTGGATCATTTTGCATAACCGACGTCCATTTAGATATCTAGGTAGGTAATTACTAGGGTAGGTACGCCCGACGATTCCACTTCTTGAGACTCTCTCTATCGTAAAATCACAAAGGAATAAGATTACTCCCGTAATTTTTAAATTTTATTACTAAATTTTTTTTAATTACTAAATTTTTAGACTAGCTTGATGGGTGCAGGCAGCGACTAAACGGGCTCAGGTAGCGATCTTGTAAGTTATGCAACTTTTGCAATACCCAGTTACCGGATGGGTCATCCATCACCATCAGTTAATAAACGTCCTACTGCTGGGCACAGGCCTTCCCAAATGGACAACAGCGCATATGGATGTTGGCCCGTGCATAACCCACCACGCTGGAACGGACGAGTGATCAAATTAAAATGTCACGAGCTCTTCCGTGCTTCAGAAAAGCACGCTAAGCCATTGTTTTGAGTCAGGACCCTTGTGCCGACTTTCCCTGTTTGTCGACTTTACTGAAATATCATACAACGATTACCCTTATGCCGAATTTTCGAATTTCTTTGAGTTTGGTTCCTTTATGCCGACTTCATAATTAATTCATCAATTTCTTACCGTTTTGACAAGTTTAAAAATTTTTAGTATTATTGTTTTACTCTGCCGATTTTTATACAGTCACGAACGTAATTTTTAAAGTGTTTTTAAACTTATAGATAATATTATTATAATTAAATGCCACGACTAATAGAGGCATTCTCCTTACATTATTATGATGCGATCTCATTTTGCTGGTGGTTGTCGTAAGATAAACGTAACAAAACATGCGAAATTGTAAGCCATACCTACGCCAGTGAGCTCTACTAAAGCATACACCAAAAATATTTTGACACCGTATTTAGGATCTAGCCGCCGCCGCGGCAGTGGGGTGGGATTTTCAGGTCACGGTAATGGTGCCTATCTGTCTCTTTAAGAGGCGCATTTAAGTCTAGCTCAAGTCACACGCCTGTCCTAGAGTTACCGTTTATTTTCAAAGTCGACACTAAGCATTTAGGTAGATAGGTAGGTAGTTAAGTAAGTACTCTTCCGCAATAGGTACCTACTCCCGAACCCTAAGTTAAAAGTAACCAATTTCATTTTAACAACTGAGATTCGAACCCTTTTTTCAATTTGTTTATATAAAATATTACTACCTACACTGTAGTGTATAATACATAAAGGCAAAAAAATAAGATTGATCAAATTTGGTAGGTACTTACTAAACATAGAGGTGCCTACTATTTTCAGTTAAAAACTGAATTTTAACTATTTTATTGTAATTTCAATAGAATTAGTGATGGATGTCTGAGGACAGGCATAGGAGCAGGATGACCCAAGGGAATGGAAAAGTGCGTCCGTGAGGAAATGTAAAAAAAAAAACAAAAAAAATAAAGTGTTTTGAAATGAGGCCACCAGAACCAGAGTGACCCAAACACAAAATACAATTTGGTGGTTAAGGGCCAAAACAGTTTAGGCGAAATTTGAAGTAAGTACCTACTTAAATATAACAAAAAAAATGCATAGACACCGTATTTAAAATTTACATAGTAAGATATTAATTATTGATTAAATTTAGATAGACTATTTAAAAAATCCGTATTTTCGTTATTTGTATTTATTTTATTCAGGTGGGCCACTATGGCATTCAGCATTTACAATGTATTTATAAACAATGTATACCTCGGACCAAATATTACATGGACAGAGTCTTACGACGTTGCCGCTTTTACATACGTGTATCAAAGTAAAGTATTTGTATCTCTGTCTGTATGACTGTAGTGTGATATGAGTAAAAGAGATAGTTAATGTACGGTTGGCAACGACGCACTGTCGGTGTGAGACGTGTCATTTCATGACCGACTACTAGGTCAAAACATTGCTGGATTGTGCGAAATAATAGTGAAATATTAAGAAATCTTAGTGTTTGTGTTATTTGTGTAATATACAATTGACATAATGTTTTGTTCAGCTGTTTATTGTTCGTCAAGAACAACAAAAGGAGGTGTGAAAGACCAGGAATTATCATTTCATACGTTAGTGATTTCTCATAATATGTATGCTTTACTATGAGTTTTTTAATAATTAAAACGGCTAAGCATTAATTTTTGCTAATTCTAAATCATACTATATTGTACACTATTCATAAGAATCAGGTTTTAAACCTTAATTAAATGTAATTTAAAGGCTTTGTTTTTGGCATAATGATTAGTGATGTACGTATTTGTGTATCGAAGCTTTATCGATATTACTAATATTCTTTTTATTATTCTTTTTTTAGGTTTCCAAAATGCCCGGAAAAAAGACGTGAATGGGTTAAAGCTATTAGACGTGATAACTGAGAGCCTACAAAATATTCACTCTGTTTCTAACATTTTGAAAAATCTTTTTTTACAGTAAAAATTTTAGCCTTAGTTCATAATTGAATCTTAATAATATGGGCGGGAATATGAATAGTAAAAAGTATTGCTCTTCACTTTACTACACAAATTATTATTTTTTATTTGTTTGTTATAATAGAAGGAGACAAACGAGCAGGCGGGTCACCTGATGGAGAGTAATCTCCGCCGCCCATAGACACCCGCAACACCAGAGGAATCGCAGATGCGTTGCTGGCATTTAAGGAAGGAATAGGAATTGTGAGCGGGGGGGGGGGGAGGCCTCCGGAACCCTTACTGCCCGAACGAAACACAACAGCACCAAGGGCTATTATTTCACGCCGGATATTAGGGTGTTACCAGACCAATCGATCGATCGTCGATCGACGGCATCGATCGATGGTATAATGGATTAGTCGACGTCGATCGATGTCGATCGACAATCGACCGGTAAAATGGATTGGGTGCTAAATCGAGCTGTTTGATTAGACGCACCGGCCGCTTCACTTTTCTGAGTGGTAGAGCCACGCTGCGTTGCAGCACGCATTGGGCCGGCTCGCCCGGCGTAACACTAATAACACACACACCCTCTCTAATATTCGGCGTGAAATAATGGCACTTGGTGCTGTTGTGTTTCGTCTGACTAGTAAGGGTTCTGGAGGCCCCTTCCCCCCCCCCCTCCTCTCAATTCCTATTCCTTCCTTAAACCTATTCCTCCCCTAAAGGCCGGCAACGCGTCTGCGATTCCTCTAGTTTTGCGGGTGTCCATGGGTGGCGGTGATTACTCTCCATCAGGTGACCCGCCTGCTCGTTTGCCTCCCTCTTTTATAAAAAAAAAAATATATATTTCGTGCCCATGGATAATAATCGTAATATTAGATTATGTTTATGTTGATAATAATGAGTGATGATAATATGAACGTTTAAATACTAAATGATATTCCCCCAAACACCTTGGGAAGCACTTTAGATTAAGCAACACCGAAAAAGGGGAGAAGGGGAGGGGGAGGGGAGGGGGAGGGGAGGGGGAGGGGGAGCCAAAGTGTGAAAATGCATAGTATTCAAGATATTTTTACTTTGAAGTTATTTTAGGCTATTTTTAGGAAAAAAAAACAAATATTCTACTAAGTTACCATTACCGTACCCCCTCCATCCCCCTCCTCTCTACCTCCCCCGAAACTACTAACCTCGAAATTCATGACAATCGCTACGCAAAAAAAAAAAAAAAACAAAAACCGCTGCTTAAAATGTCATTTGGATAAAATAAGCGATCGTTGGCTTTAAAAAACGGCCGCATCCAGATTCTTCTGCGTTTGCGTCTCCGTAATAATAGTACGAGCAACATCGTACTGGCCAAGAACAACGAGTCCTTTTCTGAATACATTTCGCTGATGGAATTTAGCCAGGGTTAATCGATCAACGTCGACCGACCGTCGATCGATGGGTTAGACGAACGGTATCCGTCGATTGATTAAAGCTACCACACCTATCGATCAACGTCGACCGACCGTCGTCGATCGATTGGTTAGTCAAACGGTAGGTATCCGTCGATCGATTAAAGCTACCAGACCAGTCGATCAACTTCGATCGACGTTGATCGATGCTGTCGATCGACGATCGATCGATTGGTCGGGTAACACCCTTAGTGAGAGGTTGGTATTTACGCCGGGCGAGCCGGCCCAGCGTGTCCGGCGTGCTGCAACGCAGCGTGGCTCTACCACTCAGTCAGTGTCACTCATTTAGCACCACCCAAGGGTCACGTGTAGGGTCTAAACGGTAAACCTACGGACGTGAGTAACTTTAACCCCCAATTATAATAACGAACTAGGTACACACCACATTAAAGTGATTATATCGACATACTAGTCACATCTTTTGTCACGCACACATGTACAGATAGAAAGCTGCACACTAACAAAATACGGACATGCTAAAAATCCAAAGACTCTGTCCATTGTGATATTTGGTCCGAGATGTACCTATACAAAATAGGAACTTAACATAATTTTTACTATTTCAAATGCAACTTCCCATTTTTCAACTTAATTATTATACAAATTAAGCTTAATACTACTAGTTTCTTTACTTACCTTACAGTATTTTTTTTACTAAACTGTTCATATTTTGCCTAAAACTTAAGAGCACCACGCGGAGCCGCGCGATCGCAAAACTGACATAAGTCTCATAATGAACTTCAAAGCAAAATCAATCATATTAATATTTAAAATTAGAACAATGGGCGATTTTCCGAGATCAAAAAAAAAAAAAGAAATTGGTTCGTAAATGACTTCATAGATGGCGCTTAGCATAGATTAGTATGGCGTTTAGTAAAAGGCGGGTTCATGAAGAGCACGTGTATGGCTGCGTAATATTTATTCTATTCCAAAATAGAAATAGGTTCTGGATGTCCTGAATATAAATAGGTAAGTAAATACTATTTTTTTATTCTTTTGGTAGACAAGTAAAAGTGTAGAATTTATTACAGCCCATAAGTAGCCCAGCTTTCATAAAACGACATCTATCGAGTGTTTTTGAACTAATTTTTACTTTTTAATTTGGGCTGTCAGAAAATCGCCCATTCTGCTTTGAAGTTTCAGACCCAGCAATTTGATTAGAGAAATGTTTTTATTCTGCGAAATGTACAAAACCATCACGCGCTTGTATTAAAAATTAAAATTTACTTTTTTAAGATGGGGGCGACCTGCGGAATATTAATACAAATATTTTCATGTAAGAATTATTGTTTCATACGTAAAATTAAGAAAGTTGTCGAAGAAAAATGTTTTTAGGAGTCATTAGATTTATGTATTGTTTGTTATTGTTTAAACAATTTGTTTCAAATTTCAACAAGGCCACGACCTTGTGCAATAATCAGGCTAACTTACGTAAGTTCTTTTAATGTATTTAACTAATTCAGCGCATAGTACAAGTGACTTAAAAATACGTAAATTTTCACAATTTCGTGCAGGATCCCCTTAAGTCAACCTTTGGCATTACATGTCTATTACATAAGTTAGTCAGTCAGTTACTCAGTTGAAGAATCCCTAAGTAATAGCACCATTACCTATTTCATTCTTTGCATTGAGGGAGACTGAGTTGTTGATAAAAAGGGTGATAAATAAACGAGCTTCCACTTGGTTAAAATCGCCGTTGATGTTTTCCGTCTCAAGCAGTGTTGCTATTTTTAGCAGGATCCTGTTTCTTTAGTACTTTTAAGAGTAAAATTTAGGCTACAGCAGGATGTTTAGCATTATCGTAAAATTTTTCATATTTGACATATTTCTGTAAAACTAATTAATGTCCACACAATGTGGTTACTTAGTTAAAAGTTATGTCGAATCGAGTAACAGTAGTAGTAGCAGTAGTAGCAGTGTCTGTAATTTGACAGTTGACAAATTTTGGGGCCATGTGGGAAACATTACAGATGTCGACGCCAGTAGCCAAAAATAATTGAAGTATGAGGTTCTCAGCAGATTTGCTAAGGCTATGCTGTTGTTGCCCGCTTCAAATGTCGCTTGTGAAATAATTATCTCTCAAGTCAATTTAAAAAAATAAAAACAGAAACAAGTTTACAGTTGACCATGTAACTTCAATTTTACATCTTAAACAAGGTAAGTATTTAAGACCTTCATAATGACAACATTTGAGACATCTATAAAAATCTCAACAATACGATCGAAGATTAAAATGATTAAATTGATGGACACAAAAACATTATATAAAAATATTAGTGAAGACTATGGTAACCTATTGCGGATTTATTGTTAACTCTAATACTATAATAAAGATGACGTCATGTAAAATTCCGTTATTAAAGTTACTTATTACCATTGTTGCAATATGATGTTCCCTTTTAGAAATAAATGCCTGCCATAATGATTGCTGTTACCTACTATAATAATTAGTGTAAAAATCTTTTTCGGCTATTCTATAAATAATTTACTTCTGTAAGTATGTTCAAAATATATATCTTAATGATACCTACCTTGCTATATGTAATAGTGTTTAAGGCAGTGGCAACACAGCGGTTTTCAACGCGCGCCCACAAACCAAGATCGTAAAAAGGTCAACCAAAATTTCGTTGCCAACAATAACTACCACACTGTTGTAAACAGCTGTTGTAAACGTCGGTTTACAACAGTCTGGTAGCCCCTTAAGGGTTTGAACAGTATTGTGTTTATTCCGTCGTTTGTAGGGTTAATAATATCCTAATTAACATGGCAAATGCAGTCTTGAAGAGGGAGGAGCTTTATCGATGAGCGAATAAGGCATTCGGTTTACAACTAAATCTCCTCCGTGCTTCATACGGTACGTTATGATGGGTATCCTGGTTAATGTTGTATGAATTATGATGCCAATCTTTAGAAACTAACCAACCAGCATTGGGCTGTGTGGGGGGTGGGTTATGTATGGCCCAATCTCCCCACGTGCTTGTACCCAGAAGTGGGACGTTTATAGGCTGGTGATGATGATGATAATAACGTGCAGTAATGCAATTTCAAGTGGTATATTATTATAATAATAGGTACATTTTACACGTCGTGTTGTAACGAACAAAGACTCAAGTGAAACGCATCACGTCACTTAATCTAAATAATTTTTTAATAATAGGTACCTAGTTGTAATCTAGATAGTCGAATGTGTTTCGTAATTTTTATTATTATTATTCACGCATTTTTTATGTGGGTATCTTCTATGAATTTTACATTTAGTTACAATTACCCTTGCTAGGTTGCCGTATGTTAGCGGTGTCAGTTCGACTACATACGATCACGATTTTTGAACGAAACAAAAACGTCAACGTCAGTGTCAAAATTAGCCAATGCCAGCAGCAGTGTCAAATTTATCATAACATTGCGCGTGTTGTGCAATTTATTACTCAATTATTCTCTTATTTATAAAATACTTTCACATCAAAATTCATATTAAATATAAACTATTGTTTACTTAATTTATTACATATAGTACGGTACAGTTTCAAAGATGCGGCTAGTGGATTCGTCAAAACTTTTGGAACTTCAAAACAAACCTCGAAACATTCGGAATATCTGCATTGTAGCACACGTGGACCATGGCAAAACCACCCTGGCGGACTCCTTGATATCCAGTAATGGCATAATATCCCAACGGATGTCGGGGAAGCTGCGGTACATGGATAGCAGACCAGACGAACAGGAACGGGGTATTACTATGAAGAGCAGCAGCATTGCTCTCTACCATGCTTTAAATCAGGAAGAATTCCTTGTAAACCTCATAGATTCGCCGGGGCACATAGATTTTTCTAGTGAAGTGTCAACTGCTGTCAGGTTGTGTGATGGAGCTATTGTTGTGGTAAGTGATATTTCAGTATCATGTTTTCTTTTATTAACTCCTTTTCTATGATACTTAGACTTTTATTGTAGTAACATAACTTTACCCTTACCATATTGTATGAATATAATATATCAGACAGCAAAAATAAACTATTTTCATTATGGTAAGGCATGAAATACAAAGTAATAAGTATTACTTTTTAAACTTAAAATAATATTACATTTCACAACACAGGTAGATGTTGTTGAAGGCGTTTGTCCCCAAACAAGACTAGCTCTGAAGCAAGCGTATGCTGAAAACATCCGTGCCGTGTTAGTCTTAAATAAAATTGACCGTCTCATCATGGAGATGCAGTTCACTCCGCTGGACGCTTACGTACACCTGACACAAGTTATGGAGCAAGTCAATGCGGTGATGGGAGAATTGTTTGCTACGGGTGTGTATGAAAATGAAGAAACAACTATTGAAAAACAGGTAAATCTATAAACTATATTAACCAATTTAACTTTATAATAATTACAAATGTTCTTGTTAAACCTGTTATGAACTTTTGTTGATGTCAATTATTTAAGATTTCCCCTTCTCACATGCCCATCTCAGATTCCAATTTCAATTTAGAAATAATTTAGATAAATAAATGTCACAGGTCTAGAAGTTTTCTGTGTATAATTGTTTTCTATGTATGTATCATAAATGTTTATTGTATATTTCAGCAACAAAAGCCCCAGGAGCCAAAAGAAGACAACAACTTCTATGATTGGACCTCAGCTCTTGAGGACTCAGATGACTCTCAACTTTATTTCTCCCCGGAACAAGGAAATGTGGTATTTGCCAGTGCAATTGATGGCTGGGGTTTCACTATCCATACGTTTGCCAAACTGTTCTCAGATAAACTTGGTATGTTGGCATGACTTTTTTCTGCATTATTTTAGTTTCAAACACTTATTACTTTTTTATCTAGTATATTTTAGTAGTTCCATTGGTTAACATATTTCTTAATCTATTTAGTAGAGTTGACAAACTTTAAACACAATCAGTATACCTATATTACAATTAGATAAAACATTACATAATATAGCATTGTGGATGCAATTTTATTTTGTTAATATTAACTAACATTACATTCTACAGGAGTTAAAGAAGAAATTCTGAGAAAAGTTTTGTGGGGTGATTTTTATTTAAACCCAAAAACTAAACGTTTCATGAAAGGCGCACAAGAGAAAGCCAAAAAGCCCTTGTTTGTGCAAGTGGTACTCGATAATTTATGGAATATTTACGAGACACTAGTGTTAAGGAATGAGAAGGAGAAAGTGCCAATAATCTGTGATAAGCTTGGTATCAAACTGACAACCCGTGATTTAAGGCACACCGACACTAGAATCCAGCTGCAATCTCTTATGATGCAATGGCTTCCATTGTCCCTGACCGTTCTAAACATGGTCTGCTCACAACTTCCTTCACCTAAAGAAATTCTTCCTGAGAAAGTTGAAAAACTTATGTGCTCCAGAATAAGGGATTTTGAATCGTACCATCCTGAAACACAAAAACTCAAAGATGATTTTTTAGCCTGTGATAGTAGTGAAGATAAGCCTCTTATTATATTTATATCGAAAATGTTTAGTATAGAAAAGAGTATGTTACCTGCAAACAAACCTAAAGTTTTAACACCGGAAGAAATGGCACGAAGAAGGGATATCGCAAGGAGGTTACGCGAGGAACAGAAAAATAATGCCATGGAACCGATACCAGAAGCAGGGACTAAACAGGAATCTACTACTGATAGTAAGAATATTACTGATAATAATGATGAACAAGATAAAAATACTGAAGACGATGATCAACCAGCATTTATTGCATTCGCTAGGGTATTTAGTGGTAAAGTTAAGAGAGGTGATAAAGTCTATGTATTAGGTCCTAAACACGAACCTTCCAGACTACTTAGTGTTAAAGGCTTTGAAATAGATTCTAATAAGAAATTGAAGGATTTGCAAAGTAATGAGCACATTACTTGTACAGAGTAAGTTTAAATCATTGTTGTTTGTGTTATGAAATAATAGCTATGTTCTCAGAATTGAATAAACAGATTCTCTATGTAATGTTTCAGAATCAAATCACTGTATATTCTAATGGGAAGAGAACTGGAAGATATAGAAGAAGCAGTTGCTGGAAATATAATAGGTAAAAAAGCCTTTTACTATTTCATTGTATTGTATTTATTAAAGTACTGAAGAAGGGAAATATCCTTCTTTAGTAAGTACTTATAATAACAAAGGCATAAAATAATTATTAAAATGGTCTTTGTATTTCATTAAAATAGGATAGAATAGAATTTTATCTGGCCTAATATTACTAGATAATATATTTTTACTCAATTATTACTTAATTTAACTGTGTGTAATATGATGCGTCGTTCCTGCATTATCTATGATAAATAACAATCACTGAATAAAGTAGAGAAAAGTGGCTCTGAAAAATAAAATTAATAAAACTGCTTTTGTTTTTTTACCGATGCTTCATGATCCTACTAATATTATAAACGCGAAAGTTTGTAAGTATGGATGGATGTTTGTTACTCTTTCACGTAAAAACTACTAAATGGATTTGGATGAAATTCGGCATACAGATAGTTTATAACCTGGATAACACATAGGATACTTATTATCTAGATATTCCCACGGGAACGGGAACCACGCGGGTGAAACCGCGAGCGGCCACTAATTTAAAATAAAGATCAAAACTATTGGGTCAACCTTCCAAAACTGTCAAGTTTCTTCAATACATGATGATTTTTATTTTTTTGTCATAAAAGTCAATTCGATTAGAGAGTTTTGACAGTTTAGATTAAGTTGACCTGCTGCCGTGTGTACGTGTATGATTAAAACAAAGATCAAACCTATTTATGAGTGAACTTCCCAAAATTGTCAAATTACTTCAATAAGGCGTCTTCTGGCGTCGTCCCGAGCTCTTGGAAGACAGCCCTTGTGCACCCGATTCCAAAAAAAGGCGATCGCTCAGATCCGTCTAACTACAGGCCAATAGCTATTACCTCTTTACTCTCCAAAGTAATGGAGTCCATTATAAACCGCCAGCTCTTAAGGTACCTAGAAGAGAACCAGCTACTAAGTGATCGCCAGTATGGTTTTCGTCGCGGTCGATCGGCTGGTGATCTTTTAGTGTACCTTACTCACCGATGGGCGGAGGCAGTCGAGAGTAAAGGGGAGGCACTGGCAGTTAGCTTGGACGTAGCGAAAGCTTTTGACAGGGTATGGCACAGGGCTCTTTTCTCTAAACTTCCATCATACGGGCTTCCTGAGAAATTGTGTTCATGGGTTGCCAGCTTTCTTACTGGGCGTAGCATCAGAGTCGCAGTCGACGGTTCGTGCTCCGACATGAAGCCCGTGAATGCTGGAGTCCCGCAGGGGTGTGTGTTGTCCCCTACTTTGTTTCTTCTGCATATCAATGACATGCTGCATAACAACAGCATTCATTGCTATGCGGATGACAGTACTGGGGATACGCTCTACACCGGGCGAGCTAATATTTCTCTGGAAAGCGTCATCGAGAGCCGGAATAAACTTGTGACTGACACCGAGAACATGTTAAGTCATGTCTCGGATTGGGGCCGACATAACCTAGTCCGCTTTAACCCCTCCAAAACACAAGTTTGCGCATTTACCGCGAAAAAACATCCCTTCGTCGTACCTCTGAACTTTGAGGGAGCTCCCCTTGATACCAATCCGATTATTGGAATCCTTGGCGTCGATATTTCGAGTGACGTTCAGTTTCGTGGTCATTTGGTAGGTAAAGCTAAATTAGCTTCGAAAAAGCTGGGTGTGCTTAATAGAGCGGGTCAGTATTTCACGCCGGCCCACCGTTTACAACTGTATAAAGCACAGGTCAGGCCGCATATGGAATACTGCTCCCATCTCTGGGCTGGAGCACCCCAATACCAACTCCTTCCATTTGACCGCATTCAACGCAGAGCTGCTCGAATTGTCGGCGACGTGGTTATTTCAGGTCGGCTCGATCCACTGGCTCTTCGGAGAGACGTTGCGTCTCTCTGTATATTGTACCGTATATATCATGGGGAGTGTTCTGAGGAATTGTTCGGCTTGATCCCTGCCGCTAATTTCCTTCACCGCACTACACGCAATCGACTGTCATTCCATCCACATCGCCTTGATGGATGGCGGTCTACTACTGTGCGTTTTTCAAGAAATTTCTTGCCTCGAACTACAGTGTTGTGGAACCAGCTCTCGGCGGCGGTATTTCCGGACCGTTACGACTTAGGGATCTTCAAGAAACGAGCCTATTCCTTCCTTAAAGGCCGGCAACGCGCCTGCGATTCCTCTGGTTTTGCGGGTGTCCATGGGCGGCGGTGATTACTTTCCATCAGGTGACCCGCTTGCTCGTTTGCCTCCTTCTGCTATAAAAAAAATAATAATAATAAAATAAATAAATTTTGAACTTTATTATTTTGGCATAAGGGTCAATTCTATTAGAGAAATTTAAAGTACGTAAATATATTTTCGTTGTTCGTTCTGTTTTAGGTATTGGCGGTTTAGAAGATCACGTTCTCAAAACGGCCACTCTAAGCAGCACTCTCGCGTGCCCCGCTTTCAGCGAGATACAATATGCGGCAGTGCCCATACTGAGAGTGGCGGTCGAGCCTCAGAACCCGTCCCAACTGCCTCAACTAGTTAAAGGTAACGAAACGTTGAAAAAAATCCTACCTCAAGTGGGAATCGAACCTACGTACTCTGCAATCCGGTCTGCGTTGACCACTCCTGCACTCCACTCTATTACATACATATAATCACGACTATTATCCCCGAAGGGTAAGTCATAGACCAGGCAATGAAGACCGCAAAAGTAGTCCTCTGCCATAATCCACTTTTCACCAAATATCGACTGCACATGTGCTCAGCGTGACAGGTGGTGAGCCCATCGCCGCTCTATGCTGTTGGATTTATGTGCAGTCTTTAGTCCGTTAGTCGCTTTCTACGACACCCAAGGGAAGAGAGGGGGTGGTAGTATTATTTCACCGCTACGCAACAAAAATAGATCCAGAACTTAAAAGATGAGACCACAGAGACACGAATATTCGTGTTAAGAAAGACTACAAACGATCAATAAAAAAAACGATAATAACTACGATAAAATGATTCAAAATGCATGCATGTTCTCAAAAAAAAATTATAACCTACTTTATAACATATATGTGAAAACTTGTTAGTAGCTAATAGTTATTTTAAGTTTGATTAGAGCAAATGTTTGTAATAGCTGTAAGTTTTCCTATGAAATAAAATAAAACAAAATAAAATAAAACGATTGAAATGAAATAAAAATATAAAAACAATCATTTTGTCCGCGCACATTTTATTTTCCACTGCGTTCGGAATACAAGGATCATACAAGCTAAATATATTTTCTCTTTATTTCAGGTCTGAAACTTTTGAACCAATCAGATTCCTGTGTGCAAGTCCTACTTCAAGAGACAGGTGAACACGTTTTAGTTACTGCCGGAGAAGTACATCTGGAAAGATGTCTAGAAGATTTAAAGTAAGATAATATTATTATTGCTTATCAAAGTTCCATCGAATGTGTCAGCTAAACATACTTCTATTGCTTAGGGGATAGAGACGAACTAAGTCTTTTTCTTGATGTGTTATTTATTTAAATACATAAGTACCTACATTAAATTTTGATCTCAATATATTTTAAGAAACGTTCTTAATATCTATATAAATATCTTCAAGTATGTTTGAGCGTTATTTAAACGCAAAAAACATTAAATATTACGAATAGGCAATAGTTTTTGGAGTAAAGTTGAACTCTGGCACTTTGCTATGACCATTGACATGAGTTCAGGAACCAAACTGATATAATTTTATATACTTAACAGTGACCTTTGCTTTAACAATTTAGCCTAGTCAAATGATGTTTGTTTCTAAATAAACTTTTTTGCTAATGTTAGTATTTCTTTTCAGAAATAATTATGCAAAAATACCTATATCTGTGTCAGAGCCTATCGTACCATTCAGAGAGACAATAATCGAACCACCCAAAATTGATATGGCGAACGAGGAAATAGATGCTCAAAACATTGACAAAAGAAGTCAGTCCCAAGAGGATCCAGTCATTACGGTCTACACAAGTAACAAGCAAAGCAGGATCAAAATACGAGCGAAGCCTATACCAAGCGAAATAACGAGCCTTCTAGAAAGATCTTCTGATCTACTGAAAGCAGTCTCGCAACATATCAAAACTCTTCAAGGCTTGAACAAAAACGACAATTTGGAAAACAAATTAGAAGAACTATACCTTAACGGTACCAATCACAGACTTTCAGATAGAATGTTGAAGTTGATACAGAACTTTAAAGAAGAACTTCAGAATATCAGCACCAAACTGGGTCCCGAATGGAAGGATGTGGTCAATCAAATTTGGTCTGTTGGCCCTAGGAATTGTGGTCCCAATTTGCTTTTGAATCATACGCCAGATTATGTTACGAAGTTTTTCCACCACGAGAAAGATATCGGCGAGGATCAGAGGTTCGAGTTTGAGAGTAGCTTCGTGAACGGTTTCCAGATGGCGTCACTGACTGGACCTTTGTGCGAAGAGCCTATGATGGGTGTGGCGTTCTGTGTAGAAGAATGGTTATTGGATAAAAGTGAAAGTGACGAAACGCACACTTTCGGACCGCTTTCAGGTAACGAATTTTACTTATACTCCGTTATTACTTAAACACGTTAGGTGACGGTTATACTCTTTGTTTAAAAAATGACTTTGGTGTTAAATAAAACTTAGTGATTTTTTGGTTTAAATGGACATTAGTATATTGCGCAAAAAATGAGTTTAATTAATTTCCCAGTGGGGAAGATTGTCTTTTATTTCATCTGATGGTAGATGACGTTTATGCCGAAAATGAAAGCTCACTTCAGCCGAATTCTTAATTTCTAATTTTGCTCGAATGAATGATGATTTTTAATTTTTTTAAGTGTTTACTGAGAAATCAAAATCATACACATACATACATACATATTGCTCACGCCTTAGTCCCTACAGGGCCTTTACGATCAGAAGGTCTAAGCAGCAAAACGTCCAACAGCGCGAAACGTCTAATGAGCAGTAAGCCTAATTAGGAAAAGGTCCATGTAGCAAAACGTCCAACTCTCAGATGGTCTGTATAGCAGAACGTCTATTTCGCAAATCGTCACATTCTCAAAATGTCTGGATACGGGGCACATAAAGTTCTAGCAATTATAATTTTCGCACAAACAATGCTCTAAAAGGTTGGCACAGGCGGCTCAACACGAATGTAAAATCGAAGCCAACCTTGCTAATAGTAGCAGGGTTGGCTTCGATTTTATATTCGTTTAAACTTTAAGGTATAGACCTTAAACCTCTAAGAAAAGAAGCCTTGTGGCAAGATCGCAAATACAAGAATATGTCATTTGAAGGAAATTAGCGAAGAAACATCGATATAATGTTTAATGCCAAATACAAAAGAGAGCTGCAAAAGCTTGAGGGTCAAAAACTTAATCCCTTTGAATTTTTCGTAAACATTGGTCATATGAAAGGGATTGAAATTGGGGAAATTTGTGCGCCTATAGCATCCTATCAATATTTTATAAGCTGTGCTTTTTAACAAATAAATTTTAAGTAAGTAAGTACTTTACAAATTACTTTAATTTTCTATCATGAGTACACATTTTAAAATAGTCGATTTGCGAAATAGACGTTCTGCTATACAGACCATCTGTGAGTTGGACGTTTTGCTACATGGACCTTTTCCTGATTATGCTTACTGCTTATTAGACGTTTCGCGCTGTGGGACGTTTTGCTGCTTAGACCTTCTGATCGTAAAGGCTACAGGGGTAGGCAGAGACGATGGATCTCCACTTTGCGCTGCACTAACACACCTCGCTTGCTTCTCTTACCTCCATCAACCTTCTTCTTGCACGTCCTTTTATTTTATTTTTGCTGCGCACGAGAATGTATCGGTTTTAACTGAAATCTGTTAAGTCGCGATTCCGCTAGATGGCGCTGTTTTACACTGGTGTTATTCTTCGAATTCTAATAAAGGAACAAGAGCTAGGAGAGGAGAGCGTAATGTTTCACTAACATAATATGCGACTTTCATAAAAAATTGCTAATAATAAAATTGTAGTTCATCGGTTACACGGCTGTTTATAATATAGCGAGGACGATTTTGCGGTCAAAGCCTGACGCATAAAGTTTACTTGACACAACTGTCAACAAAATTTTCATTCAATGCGAGTATAATATTACTAAGTATTACCATAGACCACAGACCACTTATCCCATAGACGTCGCTTTCAGCGAGTTTTACTAAAAGACGCAATCGTAAAAATTCAGCGGGGTGCGGGGGTGTAACTCTGGCTGTGATTGGATATTTAAAGGTCAAACTAGTGACACGTAACACACCATTATCAAATGTATTCGAATTAGTAATGTGGTAGGAGTCGATATTGATATCGATGGACTTTTTTCGTACTTGATGATTAATATAACAGTGTTAATAAGTTAATAAAACAATTATTCTTATTTAATAGGTACTAACTTTTATATCAAACCTCAAGTTAAGACAGATATTATATTTTGTCAATCAATCTGTTTGCCATAATCAGTTTCGGAGTAGTTTAAAAAAATAAATATGTAATGGCCGGTTTTTCAAAGGTCAGGCAAAACTTATTTGGTGGTTAGAGTTAATACAACCATTTTGAAAATATTTTGTCATAATATCATATCATTCATTGTTTTACAAGACATTTTTAGATTGGTCGCGTAATATTTTATCAGACGGATAAGTTTAACGATTTTAAGATTTTTTCCAAAATACAAGATCTTGGAAAAAATCTTTTAAAAATATTTCTAACAAATCGGTATTGTACTTCGTTGGTTAATTGCTTGATGTTTTATAGTTTTATTATTGGAGAGAGAACTATCGGAGATATGCATATCTGAAGTCGTTGGTATTTCTTGATAATTTTGAGTAAAATCGTGCAACAACAAGTATAATGAAAGTTTTAAACGTATCAAAAACAAATAGAAGTTAGATTAGATTAGATCTTTATAGGCTGGTACTTTAAGTGACAAAGAAGATATCATCGATGGTCTATGCTGTAAGGTGGTAACTGGCCTCATTGGTGAACAATATGAAGTTGTGGCTGAAGCAAATTCACCTTGTGAAAAACCCTAAAACATTAAAAAAGGTTAAAATGAATAATTACCTAGTCGCATTATATTGAAATGCATATTTAAATTGTAGGTAGTAGGTAAGTACTTCATAGTTAGTTACTTAGCTCACTCACTCACCACAGTTAGAAGCATAAGCGTGGGTTCAGCATTACTAAATAACAGTCGCCGCTTTTTCATTAGTTGATAGCTATCCGCGGCAAAATGTCGTGAGCATATAACGCTATATTTGCTTGTAGCTTCTATCCATTTTATTTTCAAGATTGGGCATTTTGGAAACCTTTTACAACAAAAGTTAGTTATCTTTAAATAATAAATTAAAATAAAGAAGTTTAAACAAAAAGTCAGCATTGAATATTTTGATAAAAAGATAATAACAATTTTAAACTAACTAAAACTGATTATACAATGCCAATAACAACCTTTTTAGGTTTTTTAAAACTTTATTTTTAGTACATATACACTAAACTTTCCGTTCGGTTACGAAAACTCGAGGTATAGAAATGATATTTTGCTAGAAATTGCTAAAGTCAACATTACATTTTACGTGAAAGCCTCTTATTGTTATTTTTGAATTTACCAAAATACACCAGTGAATTTGATTTCGTTCTCATAACCGAATAATGTCATAATGGTAAAACAAAGTACTAAACTTAATAAAAAATTATCGATATTTGTAACAAATTTATCGTCAAGTTGTAGGTTCTAACTTAGGCAACACTCACCAAAACAGAGGGAGATAGTGCTTTATGCATTTACAACAGAATGAAAGGGACTTTTTTAAAAGACATCAACGCGTGCATTTTTCTTAATTTATAATTGAATTTTTACACCATTTTAAAATTTATTCTTTTACGTCATAAAATTGTACTTACCGATGAAATGAAATATTATCTTTTTGTAAGCTAGAAGTTTTGCTTCACTTTCCACACAATTTAACAGCGCAATACGGCATATTTATATTATTAATAGATTTTTGAATTTTAGCGTGCCGCGGCGCTGTCAAACTATGACTGAATCTAGGTTTGGGGGCGTGTCACTTACATATGCAATGGACTGCATATGTAGTATGAGTGACGTTACCCTCGTATGCGGAGTCTATGGGATAAGTGGTCTGTGCCATAGACAAATAAGATATATCTGTAGTCGCCACGTCTGAGTGGCGATTACGCGACGTAGGGAACTGGTAGGTAGGTAGGTAGGAAGGCTTACCTGGGATGATGATGGGTGATCGGGCAACTGTAGGAGACGGGGCAGCGAGCTGGCGGGCGGCGATGTAGGCGATTTGTCACGGCACAGCACAAAGTCACTTTACGTTATCACAGGCACTCAGGCGTTCTCTTCACATTGGGTTCAGGATACCAGCGCGCGTATTTTGTGGGCGTCTCGCGGTAGTTCACAGACAGACTGGTCGGCGCGGTATCTCACTAAGCCAGCGGCTGCGGGTCGCGCAGCGGTGGCGCCGCGGCAGATAGGCGGACGCGGTCGTCAACAACCGCCTTACCGATGGCGGTATAGTTTGAATGGCCGTCCCGGCTTTGGCGGGAACATCCTCCGGGGGCCAGGGTGGGCTCATCCAATGGGAGCCTGGCGATCCGGAATACAGGCCTCCGAAGATGTCCATTCGCGGTGTCCAGGTCCACCACCCGCACGACGCCATCCTTCCCAGGCAGGGTGCGAGCAATGCGCCCCAGTCTCCATTGGAGGGCAGGCAGGTTGTCCTCCTTGATGAGGACGAGCTCGCCGACTCGGGGAGGGGAGGATGGGGACAACCATTTGGAGCGGGTTTGAAGGGTATGCAGGTAGGACTGGGTCCACAGCGTCCAGAAGCGCTGGGAAAGGGCCTGTACCATCTGGAATCGCCTACGTGTGGAGATCGGCCTATCTTCCACGGATAGTTCGGGAAGGGCCGTTAGTGGGCGGCCTATAAGGAAATGTCCGGCTGTAAGCGGCTCTAAAGTCTGAAGGATCAGACGAAAGTGGGCACAGAGGTCTTGAGTTGAGGACCGCTTCAATTCGAGCTAAAAGTGTGGAGAATTCCTCGAATGTGAGGTTTTGTTCGCCAATTACGCGATATAAAAGTTGCTTTGTTGATTTTACGTTGATCTCATGTAACGCACCGAACCATGGTCCCTTAGGGACGTTCAACAACCAAGTAATGTGCTGACCAGCGAGCCTGTGCGCAATCGTGTCATTATTCAAGGCAAGAAAGTTTTGTACTTCGATGAGCTGATTTCTAGCGCCTACATAATTTGTACCGTAGTCCGAGCGGATGAGAACCGGGGCACCGCGGCGTGCTATAAAACGCTGTAATGCCGCGAGGAACGCTTCCGTGCTGAGGTCCGAGACCGGTTCCAAATGAACCGCCTTAGTCGAGAGGCACACGAATATACAAAAGTACGCTTTTAAGAGTTTAACATTACGTAGGGTACTAGATTTAACGAGGAATGGTCCGGCGAAATCGGTCGTGACTTGACTAAATACTGGCTGAGGCGTAACTCTATCGGCTGGCAGGTCGGCCATGAAGGGCGCTTGCGGCTGGGCCCGGCATCGAAAGCATCTAATGCATTTAAAAACTCGGTGTCTAATAATACGGCGCGCGGACAATATCCAAAATTGTTGGCGTAGGATAGCGTGTAAAGTGTCAGCGCCAGGGCGGCAGTGTATTTTGTGGTAGTGGTCAATGATAAGGTCTACAAGTGGGCTAGAGCTGGGAAGTATGAGCGGGTGCTGCGCGTCATATCGGATAGACGCATGGGACAGTCGTCCACCAACTCTAAGGAGCTCATCTTTAATGAGAGGTGACAGCCGCTGGAGTCTGACGGAGCAGATTTTGCCAGTTTGAAGGCGGTGGATGTCCTCCGCAAACTCATTGTGCTGGACACTGCGCACCCAGTAAAGTAGGGCCTCTCTTCGTTCACTGACGTACAAGGGGCCTGAGCGTCGCGAATCTGGGTGGTGTCTGCAGTTGTGCAGAAAGCGTTTTAGACAAGCTGTCACTCCGACGAGCTTGTCTAGTGAACTGAACCGAGTGAGCAGGTCAAAGTCAAGACCGGGCACTGTGACCAGTGACGGGACGTGTTTGGGCTTAAGGCCGGGCAGGGCGTGATGGCCCAGAGCTAAGGGCATCGCAGGCCAAGACTCACAAGGCTGTCCAAGCCACGTGGGAGACCACCATAGGTCGTGGGCTGACAGGGATTGCGCAGACATTCCTCTGCTTGCGCAATCTGCCGGGTTGAGCTCAGAAGGTACGTGTCGCCAGGTACATTCTGGTGAGCCTGAGCTGATTTTGACTACCCTGTTGGCTTCAAAGGGTTGAAGACGGTGAGGCGGTGTATTGAGCCAGGCCAGGACTATCGTACTGTCTGACCAACATATGTGTTGTTGTATACTGATATGGGCCGATAACTGAACCGACACACGGATCATGAGCTGGGAGAGTAGAGTGGCGGCCGACAACTCTAACTTGGGGATTGTGAGGCGGTTCTTGATTGGTGCGACTCGCGACTTGGCGACAATCAAGTGTACCAAAGTATCTCCGGAGGCATCGAGCTCATGGAGGTAAACAACGGCGGCAAACCCGGCTTCAGAGGCATCTGCAAACCCGTGAAGCGAGTATGCAGCTGAGCCTTTGTTTGCACAAATGTGCCGAGGGAAACGAATGCTAGCCAACAGCGGCAGATCCTCTGAGATGTGGTGCCACTCCGTTTGTACTTCAGAGGGAGTGGGCTCATCCCATTCCAGCTTCAGTAGCCACAATTGCTGAAGCAGCAGCTTTGCGCGGAAGATAACGGGCGAAACCCAGCCGTTTGGGTCATAAAGTGAGGCTACGGTGCTTAAAATAGACCGCTTTGTGACATGTGTGATGGGGGGCAGAGAGATGCGGTAGGTGAACTCGTCTGACTGAGGGCTCCACTGTATACCCAAGACCTTAATGGACGTGGACTCTGGGTTCATGTCAAAGTCCTTGGGCATGTCGCATTGGTTGTCGGGAAATCTCTCGAGCAGCTTAGGCGAGTTAGATGTCCACTTACTGAGCTGAAAGCCGCCTAGGTCTAGCAGACTTATCAACTCGTCCTGAAGTGCTTGGGCGGATTCAACCGTGTCATGACCACACAAGATGTCATCAACGAAGATAGACTTGCGAAGAACCTGAGCGGCTCCAGGGTAGCGATGGCCTTCATCATCAGCCAGCTGGAGCAGGGTGCGGATTGCATGATATGGGCTTGATCTTAAGCCGTACGTGACTGTATTGAGGGCGTAGGTGAGCAGAGGGTGATCTGGTGAGGACCGCCATAGTATCAGCTGATACCGTCTCTGGTCTGGGGCAACCAGCACATTTCTGAACATCCTCTGGATGTCAGTGCTGAAAACGACTGGATGCGTTCTGAAGGACATGATGATGTCCACAATGTCCTGTTGAAGGGCGGGGCCTGTGTGTAGGCATTCATTTATGCTGACACCATTGGAGCTTTTGCAGCTACCATCAAAAACAATGCGCAGCTTGTCCGACCCTGACTTAAATACGCCATGGTGAGGGATGTAGAAGTGAGGTTTATGGGCGAATGTATTTGGGTGACAGGGAGCCATGTGCCCTAAGTCGATGTATTCGGCCATAAAGTCGACGTATTTAGAACGCAGAGACGGGTTCGCCATTAGCTTCTTCTCAATATTGAGGAATCTGCGTAACGCGATAGGGTGAGTTTTGCCTAGTTGAGGGGCGTCCTTTAGAAAGGGCAGAGCAACCGTATATCTGCCTGAGGGATCGCGTGTAGTGGTAGAGCGGAAGATTTCCTCGCATTGTTCCTCCAGGGGATCATTATGAGTGTGAGATTGAGGGAGGGGCTCCTCAGACTCCCAGAACCTTTCCAGACTCTGACGTATGTCCTGGGCTGATTCAGCTGAGTCTGGTTGTGAGCTGACGACGTGAGCTGAGTTAACCTGCTGCGCCGGCTGCGCATACAAGTCCTCAATGGGTCCTATCAACGCGAAGTCGAAAATCGTGCCGAAGGCTATGGGCTTGCCCGGGCCCAACGAGACCTTAGTCGTTAAGAGGTCGATCGGGGCTGGTGTGTGGTAAAGCTGGTCAGCCAATGGCACGGGTGGCTGGCCTAGTACGTGGGAAATGTTTGGTACCTTCTCTAAGGGAAGGTAGCCAGTGACGTTTTTTAAAATGTGAGCTGTGGCAGTAATTGTAGGAGTATCATTGTGAGTGGGTCGGCATACTATTGTTATTGCCGCCTTTGACTCATGTTTGTGCTGATTCCCAACTCCTGTAATTTTTAAAGAAGTGGGTTTTGATGGCAGGTTCAAAAGTCGTGCCATGCGTGACGTTATTAACGTCAGCATACTGCCACAGTCCAATAAAGCTCTGGCTGTGTGAAGATGGCCATGTACGTCCGCGACTCTTAGTGAGACGGTTGGCAACAAAATGGGTGTGCCAGTGGGCACAGAAGGTGAGTGAGCTGATTGAGTATCAGCTGAAATTGTGTGAGCTGAGTATGCATCAGCTGTGTGGGCATGGGTTGACTGGGCATGGGCTAAATCTACCTCTTCGCTAGGGTGCTCTGTGATAGTAGGGAGTCATAATTGCTGGCGGCGTTCGCGGGGCCTACCTGGCGAACCGGACCTGGGCGGGCTGGCTCTGTGAGCAGAGCTGGGTCACACCTGTTTAGCCTGTGCGGGTTCGTGCCGCCTGCTGTGTCTGGGACGCTCCCTCGAGTGCTCTGTCAGCTGTGGTGGGGGTACATGTACAGACGACGAATGAGCTGAGTGCGTTGGGCCGTCTGGTCGATGGAGGGACGTGTGGTGGTTCGTGCTCCCACAGTTCTTGCATGCCCCCCTTGACCTGCACTCGCTCTCGTAGTGACGGCCGAGACAACGCTGGCAGCGCTCGCGTGCCTGTACAAAGTCCCAACGGCCCGGTGTTGGCTGGGCATTGTACCATCTGCACGTCATGAGCGTATGTCCCCTAGTGGCACAATAGGGACAGTAGGACGTCGAGCGTGAGGAAGAGGACGAGGACGATGATGAGGAGCAACTTTGCTGGAAGGCCGAGTATACGGGGAAGGGCTGACTGCGAGCCGGGGAGGTGGATGGGCGGTGACGCATTTGCTGCGCTGGGCGGAACGGTTGGTGAGTAGGCTGCTCATGGGCGCGGTGAGGCGATGGAGCTGAGGAACGGCCACGGTAATGGTCGGGTTGTTGCTGAGCCATCTGAGCATAAGTGCGATGGGGCAACTGAGGAGGCGCGCGGCTACGAGAAGGGCCGGGCTGGGGCTGAATGGGTTGAGCCATGGCTATGTTGGAGAACTCTGTCTCCACACAGCGCGCGTGCTCCTCGAGGTAGGAGATAAGGTCCCTTAACGTGGGCAGGGTGTTACTAGACCCGTGCCTGCGTTCAAATAGCGTGCGGAGCTCGCCCTTGAGCTTCCGCACCACTATTGACACAAACACGTAATCGTCTCCTATGGGCAAATCTAAATTGTTGAGGGCACACTGAGCCGATATGAGCGGCGTGAGGAACAGTGTGCGGATGTTCGAGCGCGTATGGATGCTTGGCAGCCCCAGGATGATGTCCACAAAACTATCAATGAGAACCCGGCGGTTCTCGTACCGCTTGGTGAGGATGTCCATGGCCACGGCAAAATTTTCATTGGTGACCTTTAAGTGGGACACCATACTTAATGCCTCACCGCTGAGACATGAGAATAGGTAGTGGAGCTTGACTGCGTCCGACAGGGTCGCCATGTCGTCAGTCAGACTCCTAAACAGCGCAATGAAGGAAGGCCAGTCCTCCACTTTTGAGCTGAACCTGGGCAGCGCTATCTTGGGGAGGACGGCTGTGGGCGTATTGACGCCGAAACTGGGCTGAGCGCTATGGGTTGGGGATGACGTGGAAGAGGGTAAGATTTCCTCCCTAGCCACAAGAATCCCAATGTACGCCCCGGAGGCTTTTGTGTGGTTCTCAGTGTATGCCTTCTCGGTCTTCTCGTCCAGGTCCTCCTCGTCAAGAATGCTATAATACACTGAGTCCAGCTTCTCCTTTATGCCCTGTATCTGTGCGAAACGCACGTTGAATTCCGTTATGGAATGTTTGGTGTCGCCAGCAATGATCAGTGATCCCATCTCTAGGAGCTGGTGTAAAGCTTTGGCGGCCTCCCTAAATATCGCGGCTTGTGACTTGGTCGGCATCGCGATGAATAAAAGGAGACAAAAAAAATAATAAAAAATAAAAAAAATTAACAAATTTAAAGGCAGTAAAAAGAACAACACCCTGTATATATTCTATAGTTGGGCTGGAGGTATTTGTTTACTAAGGTAAGGGCAAATGGGCTAAAATTAACGCAACAATAAAGAAGGCAAAACTAAGTTGGGGCGCCTTGTATATGGCCCACGGGTGGTGCAAACGCGTGTGTATGTGTAGGTATGTCTGTGTATATGTATGTATGCTTATTGAACGCGCGTACGTAACATTAGCCGACCGCAAGCAAAAAGCAAACAAAACAACAAAAACAAAAAAAATCACGTTATCCGTAGCCCACTGTTGGGCAAGGCGTTCACAATCGGGCAGACCTGTTGCCGACACTGGCGCGAAGAATGAGTCAGTCGCAAACAAAAAAATAAAAATAAACTAATAATAAAAACTTAATTAAAAAGGTTGGGACACTCTGTCTGTGTCCCAACCTTTTTAATTTTAGTTTAAACTTAAACCTTTTTAAGTCTGGGCAAACGTGTGAACGTGTGTAGAAGTACTGTGCTCTTGTGGTGAGCACGCACAAGAATGAGCCGATTTAACACGACAAGAACATAAAAAATTCCTTAAAAAATAAAACGGGAATAACAACAATATCGTCGTCTAGACGCGGGTGTGTTATTACGTAACCAAAGTTATATGTGCAACCGAAAAACGTAAAACGCAAACGTAACGCAATAATTTAACTACTAAACCTAATGTATCATTAGACAACGATCTTATTACTTATTACAACGATTATATTACACAGTTAGTACACTAGCTCGCTCAAATCACAAAGACATTGTATGACACCATAAAATCAACATCAACAACATAAACACTAAACTTGTTAG
Organism: Scoparia ambigualis; assembly: GCA_963921215.1. Taxonomy (NCBI): domain Eukaryota; kingdom Metazoa; phylum Arthropoda; class Insecta; order Lepidoptera; family Crambidae; genus Scoparia; species Scoparia ambigualis. The sequence continues at coordinate 22,324,226 of OY992521.1, read as the reverse complement.
CGTAAATTAACTAGGAGTTAGCACGAATCGGATACTGGTACGAACTTTTATTTGGAACACGATACCCGAAACACGAATTTTTATTCGTGTAGGTAGGTCAACTTTGCAACGACTGTCGTGCAGAAAAGATTTTGTATGGAGATGAAATTATAAATGTTAGGAAGTGAAATAGATATAATTATGAAAGATTATTTTTAGCGGACTGTAAATAATTAATCAAAGTCAAGGGCTGATTCGGGGCTGATTATGGTCGAAAGACCATGAAATTCAGAGGTATTCCGTGCTCGATGGACCAGAATGTAGTCGCCACGTCTGAGTGGCGATTACGCGACGTAGGGAACTGGTAGGTAGGTAGGTAGGAAGGCTTACCTGGGATGATGATGGGTGATCGGGCAACTGTAGGAGACGGGGCAGCGAGCTGGCGGGCGGCGATGTAGGCGATTTGTCACGGCACAGCACAAAGTCACTTTACGTTATCACAGGCACTCAGGCGTTCTCTTCACATTGGGTTCAGGATACCAGCGCGCGTATTTTGTGGGCGTCTCGCGGTAGTTCACAGACAGACTGGTCGGCGCGGTATCTCACTAAGCCAGCGGCTGCGGGTCGCGCAGCGGTGGCGCCGCGGCAGATAGGCGGACGCGGTCGTCAACAACCGCCTTACCGATGGCGGTATAGTTTGAATGGCCGTCCCGGCTTTGGCGGGAACAATATCGTTTTGCAATATCCGACCCGTAGCGGTTTGCTATATACACTTTTAAACTTTCGCGTTCCATTATGCACACATATTTTTATTAGAGTCCACCCGTGACCACGGCCGGTGCAACTCGGTCGAAACGTCGGGTATAAAAAGGTATGCGTAGAATGCCTTTATTAAGTAGTTTTGCGTTAAATCATAGCAAAGAAACATCGATATAAGTAATGTTTAGTTTAATGCCAAATAAAAAAGAGAGCTGCAAAAGCTTGGGGCCAAAAACTTAATCCCTTTGAATTTTTGTTAAACATTGGTCATATGAAAGGGATTACATTTAGGGAAATTTGTGCGCATATAGCATCCTAATAATATTTTATAAGCTGTGCTTTTTAACTAATTTTTTAACAAATAAATTTTAAGTAAGTACTTTACAAATGACTTTAATTTTCTATCATGAGTACACATTTTAAAATAGTCGATTTGCGAAATAGACGTTCTGCTATACAGACCATCTGTGAGTTGGACGTTTTGCTACATGGACCTTTTCCTGATTATGCTTACTGCTTATTAGACGTTTCCGCTGTGGGACGTTTTGCTGCTTAGACCTTCTGATCGTAAAGGCTACAGGGGTAGGCAGAGACGATGGATCTCCACTTTGCGCTGCACTAACACACCTCGCTTGCTTCTCTTACCTCCATCAACCTTCTTCTTGCACGTCCTTTTATTTTATTTTTGCTGCGCACGAAAATGTATCGGTATTAACTGAAATCTGTTAAGTCGCGATTCCGCTAGATGGCGCTGTTTTACACAGGTGTTATTCTTCGAATTCTAATAAAGGAACAAGAGCTAGGAGAGGAGAGCGTAATGTTTCACTAACATAATATGCGACTTTCATAAAAAATTGCTAATAATAAAATTGTAGTTCATCGGTTACACGGCTGTTTATAATATAGCGAGGACGATTTTGCGGTCAAAGCCTGACGCCTAAAGTTTACTTGACACAACTGTCAACAAAATTTTCATTCAATGCGAGTATTATATTACTAAGTATTACCATAGACAAATAAGATATATCGTCCTTGGTATTACCAACAAACGAAACCAGAACCTCTGCTCCCGATCCCGATCTAACTACCGAGCCACAGAGGCAGTCAACGAATTATACTCTGGCGGCCTCTGTGGTCGAGTGACTAGCACGCTGCTGGTTCTGGCGTCGCGATCTCTAAGGTCCCACCTGGGTTCGATTCCCGGTCGGGTCAATTTAAAAATATCTGATATTTTAAATTGATTTCTTGTCTGGATATTTTCTTTGCATATTTTGTATGTTTATCTGTTATCTAACCAAAAAAAGAAAGTTTCGAAGGAAGCTTAACTTGGGCTAGACAATTAGTGTAATAAAGTAGCTACAAGTAATTTTATCATTTATCATATGCCGTGAAAGAACATGAATTCCGTCTTATGAACAATCGCAGTGTTTTTCATATTTATTTTGCGTTCTCAGGCCAGATCGTGTCAGCTGTCAAGGACGGCTGCAGAAGATCATTCCAGATGCAACCGCAGAGGGTGATGGCGGCCATGTACTCCTGCGACATCGTCGTCGACCAGAAAGTATTAGGTAAGTACCAAAAGCATATAATCCCTTTTTATTTAAACAGATAAAATGCTGTCTTACGCATACACCGGGACCGCGGTGTATTCGACTGGTGACTACGGGTTATAAATGAATACTCGCGCTTTTATACAAACATTTAGACTGGGATTAACGCTAACTACTTATTAAATGGTCTGCAGATCTGAGGTCCCGGGTTCAGTTCCCGTTTGGGTCAATTTAGAGAAAAACTGTTTTTCTAAATTGATTTCTGGTCTGGGTATAGGATAAAATGTTTACTAGAAAAAAACAACCAGTCTCAGGAAAGAAAGAAATAGCATTGTGAATACAAAATTTCTATAATAAAGATATTCGGTTCTGGTCTGGGTGTTTTTTCTGTTTATGTATGTTTATCCGTTATCTTACCATATTAACGAGTTTCAATAGAATACTTATCTTGTCTAACTAGATAACTGGTGTGAGCGTAAACAAATTTAATTAAGAATTTTAATTAAAAGCATCCAACGTATACCATTTATACCCGACGTTTCAACAGAGTTGCACCGGTTGTGGTCAGAGTCAGCCCGTGAACATGTGTGACACCTATAATAATTAGTTTTCCGTTTAATTGTTTGTTTACAATGGAACACGACAGTTTTAAAGTGTATACCCCCACTTACCTGCTTAGTTAAAAGAAACTCGATGGGTGAATGGGAGACCTGCCCACTAAACATCCTATTACCATCCCTCTTTCCCACGGAAATAGCTCGGTACATGAACAGCAAGCACCGAGAACTAGGATATTCCTGCAATGTTTTACCTATGTTGTAATCGACAAGCATGTTATGGGAGTAATAAAGCGCTGCGCAAACGTGTCGCCGACAGCGCAAACGTGTTGCCGACACTGGACACTATCACGGAAAACCGTAGTTGCTGTACCCGTAAGCGGCGAAAAGACACAGTCGCCGGTCGTCTGTTTTACCGAAACGGCACACCATATGTCATGTAGCTGTCACAACGACATACAATTGGCTATTTGACAGTTGTAACAATAAAATATAAAATATGTCGGAAATGGTAGTTTATGATTTAACGATAATTATCCAATAGTTTTTTTTTATCAAGATAATTTTTAAATATTTTATTTTTACAAAATAAATTTGCGACTTTTCATCTGTAGAGTACAAGACCCGAAACACGGGCGGCCATGATTGAGCTTCGTGTGACGTCACCTTTCACAAAATAAACAAAAACTAGGTGACAGGCTTCAAGATAAGTTTCTATATTTATTGAAGTGTGACGTCACATAGCAAAATGTCACGTGACCAACCGTTTTCGCACGAAATTTGAAATCAATAAAGAAAAATATGTTTTTTTTCTATAAAATAAAGCTTTTTCGAGAAAAAAATATATTGTATGAGGTATATAAAATAATCGTTTGTAATTTTTAAAATACTTTTCCGAGAACTGCCAAGTAGCCAATTGTAAGTAAATCTGTTAATCTTGCTTGAGCCGGCAACTGACGGCTGTTAGATGCCGACTTGGGAGTTGAACCGAGGAACTCTTATATCGGTATGAGCGTATAAATGTCCCACTGCTGGGCACAGGCCTTCCCACGTGAACAACAGCACCGATTGGGCCATTACCAACAATGCGGGTTAGTGGGTTTAGCGACTGCGATCTATTACAACAACCAGGACCAACAGCTATACATGCCTTCCGGAGGACGGAGGAGCTTGATTTGCTTTTAATTTGGTCACCCAACCACCCAGTAAAAAAAGTTCCTTCTGTAGTTATCAAGTTCCTTTTAGTTACTTTAGCTTTTAGATATTAAATTAAATTAAAATGGCTGTTTCGTGGACCGTTAGTAAGATAGTCTGACCGCCTCTGTAGTCTAGTGGCTAAGCCACTGGTTTCAGATCCAGAGGTACACGGTTCGATTCTTAGCGGGGGGTGCATCTTTGTGTGCTCGGTTTGGTTGGTGATAGGGCTGTTAAGTCCGCCTGGCTAGCTACCACCATCTTATCTAAGTCTGTCGCCAACAACGATGTTTATAGCATTGTTGTGTTCCGACAGTTTGAGATAAGATAGCCAGTTCCTCAGTGGTTGAGGATTCCGGGTGAAGCGCGTTTCCACCTTCGGCCTTATCGTCACTTACTATTAGGTGAGATGAAGCCCAAGCGCATACCCGTCGTAAAATTAAAAAAAAATAGTAAGTCTATAGTAGGTAATGTTAGTTTTACGTAAAAAAAATGGTTGTTGTAATATTACTATTCCCCTGGAAAAATGATATTAACTAGTAATTAAATAATAATAAAACAAACATTTAAAAACTTTCATCAGCTTTAATTTTTCGTAATTACAAATATTGTAATTAACACTACTATTTACATTGTCTATAGTCTAAGTATAAATATGGGTTACTTAAATAAATACTGCGTCAACTAAACTTTTACCTTAAACAGCTATAAATGCATCGAAAAATTACAAAATTCCATTGAATCTTTATCATTTATCACATTGTCTCATGTACTTATAGTTAGTTCACAATTCACGATCTCGAATGACCATGTCTTGGTGGGGACATTTTGTGTTTGCTCCAACGTTTTTTTCTTTGTCGTCTCTGTAGATATACGTAATTTTTCCGAAAAACTTATAACTACAGTCATGGTTACGTCTATATGTCTGGCAAATTAATATAACTAAATTAAAAAGGTTTTTAATCGATATGTGTTGTTTATAACGATTTAGGTACTGAAGTCGAATTCTCAAAGTGTCACGTTCTAAGCTTATTTATTTGTCTATGAGATTAAGTATTAAACTTTAAAAAACAGTCTCAAATAAGTTGTTTAGGAATGACTTTTATCTACAGTCGACAGCGAAACTTCAAATACAACAGTGTAGCGATCACACACTGCACTCTGCCAACTCTGCCTCTCATAGGCATTGTCCTAATACAACGCGATAACGCGACCATCGTACGAGTCGACGATCAAACATAATATTGATCTAGAATAGGTGTCCTAATAGGCGATCGCGCGACTAGAATGTTCAATAATCTATCTATTCGCACGATCACGCGATGGTCGCATTGTTTATCGCGTGATGATCGCGTTGTATTAGGACAATGCCATAGAGTTAGTCATAATGTTCACACTCGGCGATTACTTCAGTAGAGTATCGAGTATATTGCTGCGCTTCCTTGCCTTATTAAAACGAATTTTATAATAATCAAACTAGCGAAGCAATGTACTCGCTGTTACTACTACATTACGATTAAATTACTCGCCTAGTGACAAACAAGGCTTCACTACCGAAATACGTGCAGTGTTTAAGTCAAATTGTTATATTCGGAGTGTTCATGAATTAAAATATAATATAATAAGATACAATAGTAAGTATCTTCCAATTTCATACAATTTACATAAATGCATTTATATTTTAGATGAAACAATGTTTAGCACTAATCGACTTTACTTACTGAAATGTAGTGCCAGCAGACTTTATAATCCACTTTAACTTCTACGACTAACTGCCCTGCCGCACTCATAGACACCAATTAATTTTTAATAATTAATTACCTAAAAAAGTGCTTACGATGTCATTATTAAAGACTGCTTTAGAATAAAAAAAATCGAATGTTAAGTAAGTCTCTCTGTGTGCGGCAGTCAATTCGAAGTACCAAAACTAAATGACACTGAGAAATGTAACTATTGAGTTAGAACTAAATAAATGCGTCTTTAATGAGTATTGGATATGCATCAAGAGCATTCGTCACGCTAAACACAAGTTTAGAATGGGAAGGTTTGAGGAAGCATTCGATTCTTACCTAAATTCGGGTACGTAAGCGAAAGCGTTTCGAAATGTTATTTTACACATTTCGATTAAGTCTGAACGTTGAATTCAAGAAAGGCGAACAATCGGAACTACAATGCCGTTATGAACTCAACATACTTTTTTTTAAGCTAACATTTTGTTTTAATCTATCCAATGTAACGATCGCGCTAACTCTTTAACTTTGTACCACGGGAAGGGGGGGTATTCTGATGTCGATCGCCTCATTCGTGCGACTCTAGACCGCCTGTTGTAGTAGGTGGGTTCCGGGTAGGTTTGCGAGTGGTAACGGTTGTAGACCGGCTTCTCCGGGTAAGGGTGGGGTTGGGAGTAGTCCACTTTGTATGTACTCGTGGTAGTGCTTTGTACGCCGGCGCCGGCGAATCTGTTGGCGTTGTATCCTGTAATAATAAAATGAATTACGATTAGTTTGAACATTGCTTCCATATCGTGATAGTTTGCTAAAGTGTCCGTAGTAGAAAGGATAGATGCTGTTGAATGCGAGATATCGCAGTTAGACTAGTGCACGTGACGTGAACCATTACTAATACAAACGTACCGTATTTAGATAGATATCTGATTGCCAGTTATTTTAAAAAGTTCGGTTTAGGTCCTTGACCATATGACAACAAAGTGATCGATATCCTGCAGGCCTATTTTCAAACTCGACTGACAGTTAAAATTATGAAACCCAAGAAAATTCGTCGTACACTACTGAGTACTGTGCCAATTGCTAGTGAAAAATACAAAACGCGCGCACAATGCACGACAAATTTCCTTGGGTGTTCATCATTTTATTTGTCAGTCGAGTTATAGAATAGGTCTGCTGAACAGTTATTAGAATATTTTTCCTCATAAGCCACTACCGTATGGATCTCCCAACGCAAGAAGGTGACGTTGCAAACCGACGTGAAAATGGCGTAAGGAGCTGCATTCATATCAGGCAAAATTAGACCTCTGTAACTGCGGCCTGAAAAAAGTTGAAAGAAGGAAGGAAGGCCTTTACCCTGCAGTCTGCAAGGGCACAAAATGGGCTGATAACAATTTTATGAATACACTTACATGAGAATATATAATTAACTAAAATTAATCGTAAAAGATATTAGGATCTTATAAGTTAAGCAACTTTTGCAATGCCGTGTCAACTGATAGGTGATCTAGTTAAAAATAATATATCAACCGTGTTTCGGAAGGTATGTTAAGCCGTTGTTACCAACCAGTTGTTGTCGTAAGAGGGCATTCATGAATGGTAAAGATAAAATACATATTATGGGCTACCAAAGTAAAAAATAAAGAGAAGATAAACCTAAATCTAAATAAATCCACACGCTCTAACTAACAATGATGTTTACACGTAAAATGTACTGTTATGTGTTTTAATTTAGAGCAATTAATACCTATGTTATAAATACTAGTTAAGACAACATCGCAGTGCATATTTTACAACAAACACGTTAAATAACATCGATATCTCAGATTGAAACGGAATCCTGATCCGGACGACTTTCGCTACCCCGCCAATTATATCTCATCTCAATATATGCATCGGCGATTATCGCGTTCGCATCATCTCGAACGAGCTCGTAATACGTGCCTTTACCGCAGCGATCTGGTCGATAGTTAAATTAAAATGTATCATTATTTTATTAAACATTGTCTACTCTCGTCGATACTGTCCCGTTGTTCCGCGCGTGAATTAAAAGAACTAAGTAATGGTACTAATTGATTATAAGTCTATTTGTTTATTTTACAATATAAGAAACATAAATCACATAATAAGACATGTTAATAGAACATCAAGTATGTTATATAGACCAATAAAGTTTCTACAAAATATAAAACAATCTGAGTTTACACACATTGAAATAAGTACAGAAGCAAAAAAATTTAAAAGCTAATTACTTAACTATAAATCGTTCTCTTTTCTACTATTGTTGTGGACGTTAGTGTTATAATTTAGTCTATTAAGATATCTTTATTATTGCTGGCTCGCAGCGTAAATCACAAACTACTAGAAAAAAATCAACGCGTCTTCTGGGGTCTCGGTTCGAATCCCATTCGAGCTTTCCTGAGACTGGTTGTTTTTTTCTAGTAAATATTTTATCCTATTATTAAGATCTTATTGTCATACTGTATTTTCCTAGGTGTACTATCTTCTACAAAAGGTTTTCGATGATCACGGCTCTGAATTGAGACCTTGTGCTTTTAGGCAAGCATCTTATTAATTTGTTAAGAAAACATTGGACTTTTATAAACTGCTGGTTCCATCTGTCAAGCTGGGTAAGGTAACATAATAGTTCCTTGACTGTTGGTAAATGAATAGCTATTGACCTATTGCCTGTAAAAGTTTCACTTTTTCGTTAATCCTCTTAAAGCGTATACCTATCTATAGAAAGCTGCGTGGACTCTCTGGCGCTACTCGGTACTGTACGGGTAGTTGACACAAAGAGTCTGCAGTTGAGTGACCGCAATTTTCTTTTACCACTTCTTATATTGTTGGCAATCAGGAATACGATGGTAAGCGAATATTAGTATAAATAGTTAGGTATGTCGATATCGACCCAATAGATATGTTTCACCATTTTAGCACAACTTTTTCCAATTACAATCAAAGGTGTACTCTAGAAAGTAGAGTATATTAACCACATTATGATTTGCAAGTTGCAGATGACTATAAATATTTTGGAACACGAGAGGTATCGTTCACACGCTGCTACACCTGGACCTACACCCTTTTTAGAAAACTTTATGCTCTACTTTTAAGAGTACTCCTTTGATTGTAATTGGAAAAAATTGTGCTAAAATGGTAAAACATATCTATTGTCGATATCGACATACCTAACTATCTAAACTAATATTATAAAGAGTAATTTGATTGTTTGTTTGTTTGGACTGAATAGGCTCCGAAACTACTAGACCGATTTGAAAAATTCTTTCACCGTTGGGAAGCTACACTATCTCCGGGTGACATAGGCTATATAATATTTTAAAAAATTCGTCACGGGGTATACGGGGTCCACGTGGACGACGTCGCGAGCGGTCCGCTAGTTTGTAATAAACAATTCTGAAACTGTACAGAAAAAAAAGTGAGTCGAGTCTCCGCAACATGAAATAACACTTATTTTAAATTTGTCCGTTACAATTATTTTAATGTTATCATCATTATGGCTAAAGCATCGCGGCGTGCGATTCCGTTTCGCACCTTTTTTGCGCTGAACACATTACCCGTTTTATTTTGCTACTGACCTGTGTTGTATGTATTGCTGGGCCGTACGCACATCATCCCGTACACTCTGATGCCAGGCACCGAAGCGTATGTGGGCTGGTCATGCGACATTGGACCTTCTGGAACATATGAATAAACGTTACATTACTCCAAAAACATTTCGAAATATTCCGTATTAAGTAAGCTATAATTTAAAAAAAACTGTCGTTTTACTATTTTTCTTTAGCTGGCATTGACTAACAATTTAAACATAAAGGAAATAAATCTTTCATTTCGATGTCTACTAACATTAAGTATGATTACTTATCTCCATATATATTCACTTTCGTGTGTTTAGTCATTAGCCTTAAAGATTAATAAGAGACAGACATTATCTATAACTTATTAGTTTATAGTTAATTCTATGACAGTATGTACCTACTTATTACCCTGATTGAATTAATTTACCCAATATATGGTTCTCGGGACACCGGCATATGACCAGGTAGTGTGATTTGCCGGTCCTGATGTTCTGCAGAGCCAGTAAGGACCAGTCGCGAGGTGCTCTGCACTCTCGCATCTCCGACACTGCCTCGCAAGTCTTCACTAGGGTCACAGCTTTGTAGGCGTACTGAAAAGAGAAGTAAACATTGTCTGTAATATTTTACAAAACAAATCACCTTTTGAAGGGAATACTCAATGTAGGAGAAAAAACCGGCCAAGTGCGAGTCGGACTCGCGCACGAAGGGTCCGTACCATTATCTATTAAACTTTGATCGATGTTTTCATAATAGTGTATTTTTTAATTAATTAATTTATGACGTACTTATTTAAAAAACTACTTACTAGATATCGTTCAAATCAATTTTTGGTGGAAGTTTGCATGGTAATGTACATCATATATTTTTTTTAGTTTTATCATTCTTAGATATTATTATATACTTATTTTAGAAGTTACAGGGGGGAGGACAGACATATTTTATCACTTTGGAAGTGTCTCTCGCACAAACTATTCAGTTTAGAAAAAAATGATATTAGAAACCTCAATATCATTTTTGAAGACCTATCCATAGATACGCCACACGTATGGGTTTGATGAAAAAAAATTTGAGTTTCATTTCTAAGTATGGGAAACCCCCAAAAATTATAGTTTTTATTTTTATTTTTGTGTGAAAACCTTAATGCGGTTCACAGAATACATCTACTTACCAAGTTTCAACAGTATAGTTCTTATAGTTTCGGAAAAAAATGGCTGTGACATACGGACGGACATGACGAATCCATAAGGGTTCCGTTTTTTGCCATTTGGCTACGGAACCCTAAAAATGATAAAAGAAGGACGATTTATTATTATATACACAATTTATACAGTCAGCTCATCATACCTGAGCCATGTGGCCTGTAATTAATTTCCCAAAGCATGTGCTTTGGGAAATTAATTACAGGTGTTTGTACAATCGAAAAATTTCTCGGTCGACCACTTTTCGGCTATATTCGCTTGTGCTCCAATCCGACCCCGCGACGTACTACGTATAGTAGCGTGCGCCAAAGTTCACCTAAATTTTCAACTCCGAAAATGTTCTTCCCAACATTTTTCATCCTAACAATCACAATTCCTAACTGCTCTGTTTCTAATCTTCATAATTCCGAATCATTGAATTTCAGAATGTCAGTAGCAATAAACATCTATTATACTGTTATTTGTTTTCCTATATTTTCTCAACATATCCGTCTTTTACACTATTATTCAAATGATTGAGTACTCCTGTAGTTCACGTAAATCTATATTCTGTGGTCACGTGATAGGTTAGAAAAGACAATCGCGAAGCGCAGCGTAGCGTTTGTCTTGAATTTCGCGGTTATTTTTTTATTAGACAACAGAAATACTAGCTGCCCTACTCCTGTAGGATTATGGAAATTATGTTTATTAATATAAGCGTTATGAAAAACAACAGTAGGAGTTTAAATATATGTATTTACATTAGTGATATTATTAGTTACAATTTTCGGAAACATAAGTGTTATGTATGAACATCGTCGGTAGTCGGTACTACAAATTGTATTGAATGAAAACTTTAGGAAGAAAAATTTTAGGAGGAGTGATCATTCAGATTGAAAATCGGTAGGAAGATCAATTTCGGGTAAAAAACTTTAGATGAGTCAATATATCTCCGTCCGGTGGGTGTCGTAAGAAGCGACTAACGGACTCTTTCGAGCGATGATCTGCTCCACTGGTGATAGGGCTTGACCCGTCTGGTTGGTGACCACCGTACGCATGGTGTAAAACCCGTCAAGTGACTGCTTGTCAGTCGCGTTTCGGGATCAACAACGTATAACCAGAGCTCGAGAGGATGATGCTGCGATGTATTTGGTCTGTGGAGGCTTCCGTCAAACCAGTGCCAGGAGGACTTTGTTAACCTGCCGCCCAGGGAGACCCGTAGAAACGGTTGTCCCGCTGGCCGCCCGTGGCACAGTACAGGGGCCCAAGCGAGCCTAACCAGCTCGTGAGGCTGCCTCACCATGCCACGCATAATCTCGGGGTGGTCCGTCGTGCCGGTTGGTGACCGGAAGGTGGGGTCCCGGCGGCCATTCCCAGGGGGGTTCGGGGGCCCTTCCGTTCGGCAGGTTAATAATACTCGTCTGTGGGCAAATTTCTGGGGAAACAGGCCACCACACTTTGACCATTCGCATCGCGGCATCATTTTCTCGATTCACGCCTCTCTCTTTCTACTCCTAAAATGACAGCGCCTAACAACAAAACTGGTACTACAGCGGTGCACACCCCCACCACAACCTTACCGTTTGAGGTGGAGTTCGCTAACATCCGCGGACTCCATGCAAACCTCAATGCCGTCCACCACCATCTTGAGACGGTACGGCCAGCAATGTTGTTCCTGACGGAGACGCAAACAATCCGCCCAGCTGACACCACCTACCTGAACTATCCCGGCTTTGTGCTTGAAGAATCCTTCAAAGCCAAAGCCGGAGTTTGCTTATTCGTTCGGGCGGATGTTTGCTGTCGCCGTCTGCGCTGTCTGGAGGACCCTTCCTTCTCCCTCCTAGTGGTACACGTCGACTTAGGCTCTCATTGCCGTGTCTACGTCTGCGTCTACCGATCCCATAACGGCGACATGGAGACAACTCGACTAATTGAACATCTTAGTCGGGTAGCAGATGATGCGCAGGAGCGGTTTCCATCGGCGGAATTGGTGTTTTTGGGGGACTTCAACGCCCACCATGAGTTGTGGTTAGGTTCCTCCAAAACAGACCATGCTGGTAGAACTGCCCACGCATTTGCTCTCACGCATGACCTGACGCAACTGGTGAACCAGCCCACCAGGATCCCAGACATAGTTGGCCATGCGCCCTCCTTACTCGACCTTCTGCTGACGAGTCGCCCAGCTGGATACCGGGTGGAGATTCGAGCTCCTTTAGGTTCCTCGGATCACTGCTTGATATCCAGCACAGTGCCCTTGGCATCGCGCCCGCCAACAGCGGTTTCGAAACGCCGAATTTGGCACTACGCGTCGGCAGACTGGGACGGTATGCGGGAGTATTTTGCATCCGTCCCTTGGAGGCAGCGCTGCTTTAGTGGGAAGGACCCGACCGCTAGCGCCACTGCCGTTGCTGATGAGATAGTATTAGGAATGGAATACTATATTCCACACTCCTATGTCATCAGCAAAGGCAGACGCAACCGCTGGTTCAATCGCGAGTGTGCCAGCGCTGTTGAGAGCAAACAGACGGTATACCGCGCTTGGATCAGAGGTAAAGCTCATAAGGATCCCGAAACTCGCTCGCTAAAAGCAGCCTATAATAATGCCACCAAGTCGTGTAAGAGGGCCTACATTAGAGCGGATGCCCAGCGCGTTGCACGAGTAGGCCAAGAACTCCTGACGCATCCTACGGGCAGCCGTAGCTACTGGCGTCTGGCCAAAGCCGTGCAATCCAACTTCTGCCAACCCTCGCTGCCACCACTGAGATGTCTTGACGGAACTTTAGCTCACAAGCCGCAGGAAAAGGTCGATCTCCTGGCCAAACTCTTTGCGGCTAACTCCCGGATTGATGACTGTAATGCACAGCCACCCTCAATTCCTCACTGTGACCACACAATGTCTGATATCAAAATCAGGCAGTGTGATGTCCGTGCGGAGCTGCAGTCAATCGATGTCCGGAAAGCTAACGGTCCTGATGGCATCCCAGCAATAGTCCTGAAAATGTGTGCAGCAGAGTTGTCCCCTGTGTTAACGCGTCTGTACCGTCTCTCGCTCTCTTCGGGTTGTGTGCCGGAATCTTGGAGAGAAGCTAATGTGCAACCGATCCCTAAAAAAGGAGATCGGTCAGATCCGTCTAATTACCGCCCTATAGCCGTAACTTCAGTGTTGTGTAAGATCCTAGAACGAATATTGAACCAACAGCTTATTCGATACCTACAAGATCACTCCCTAATTCACGATCGTCAATATGGGTTTCGGCCAAAACGGTCAACGGGTGATCTTCTAGCGTACGTCACACATCTCTGGGGTGAGGCTATTGACAAGCGTGGCGAGTCACTGGCAGTTAGCCTTGACATAGCCAAGGCTTTTGATCGGGTCTGGCACAAAGCTCTTCTCTCCAAGCTCCCGGCATACGGTTTGCCCGCTCAGTTCTGTACCTGGATTGCTAGCTTCCTGCATGAGCGTAGAATCCGTGTCCTTTCGGATGGGTGCGCTTCGCGGTTCATGTCAGTGAACGCTGGTGTTCCTCAGGGCTCCGTTCTATCCCCCACGCTGTTCCTTCTGCATATCAATGACATGCTTCCTCTTGGAAACATTCATTGCTATGCAGATGATAGCACAGTGCATGGGGGATATAAAGTTCACCCAACGGCTGGGCGGGTAGACACCGAAATGAAGCGAGCAAATCTTGTCATTGAGCTCGATCGGGTGTTGGACCTCATTTCTAAATGGGGCTCCGATAATCTGGTGGAGTTCAATGCCAAGAAAACACAGGTGTGCGCGTTCACAGCGAAAAAGTCGCCATTCCTTTCCCTTCCCTCTCGTCAGGGTACATCTCTAGGCCTGCAGAGCAGTATTAACATGCTCGGTATGGATATCCGCTGCGATCTGAACCAAAAGGATTACATCGAAACCGTAATTAAAAATGCCTCACGTAAACTCGGTGTCCTGAACAAGGTGCGGCGATTCTTCACGCCTGATCAGTTGTGTCTATTATACAAGACACAGGTGCGGTCTTCGTGGAGTATTGCTCTCACCTTTGGGACGGCTCCGCAAAGTATCTTCTTGATGCCTTGGACAGATTGCAGCGCCGCGCTGTGCGCATTATCGGCAATGCGGAGGTCACTAAAACTCTCGAGCCTTTGCAATTGCGTAGAGATATTGCGTCACTCAGCGTCTTTTACCGTTTATACCATGGCAAATGCTCTGAAGAACTCTTTGACCTCATCCCTCCTTCTCCCTTCCTCCATAGGAGTACGCGTTCTGCTCTCCGGAGTCACCAATTTACAGTTTCTAACATTCCATCACGCACAAAGAAATTTGGTGACTCGTTTCTTTGCCGCACTTCCAAAAGATGAAATAGTCTACCAGCACACGTATTCCCTCCTACCTATGACATAGGGTCCTTCAAACGAGGCGTGAAGAAGCACTATGTGGGCCGGCAGAGTGAGGGTGACTGATGCTACGTCTCTTCCGCTGCACCAGTTGTCCTCGCGCCTGGACTTCATTTCCACTTAACATCAGGTGGAGTGGTGTCATTTGCCGGGCTTAGCATATAAAAAAAAAAAAAATATATGGACCCGTGCGCGTATATTTTTGCAAGCGAATATCGCCGAGAAATAATTGACAGGGAAGTTCATCGATCAAAAAAACAATTACCCAAACAGTGTCGTTCTGAAGTGATGCGACATTTTGCGTTGATGCTGGCGTCCGTCTGTACTAAAATGTTGGCGTAGCATAAACTTAATAAACAATCTACTATCAAGCGAATATATCCATTCCAATTAAAAGCAGATATTATTGAGTTGAGAGATGTTAAGAAATATTTACCAGGCAGCGTAGCCATGTTACGAAGCTGATCTGAGGCCGCTCGGCGGCGCGAGCAATGTACCCAAGGCGAATTTTATAATTCGATTAATTTATGCCCGTTTTCTTGTGAAATATATTGGTTTATATTGTATACTTAAACAGAAAACAAAATTGCTTTTTTTGTATCTTTAGTCAGTCTTTCCGAATGTAATGTAAATAATTAAAACAATCTATGAAAATGCTCACAATCAACCATGGCTTATAAGGCTTCATCTACGTCAAGCCAATATGCATTAATCTTAATTCCTTAATCAAGTTAAACTTCTTGTCATACCCATGTTGAGATGTAACCACATTCGTTTGCTTTCAAAATGCCGAACTGTTTAATGAAATGTAGCAGCTTGTAGTAGCTGGAACCATTCTAGGTAAAAATAGCGCTTTCTTTAGATCCGTTATGAGCTAGAGCAGAAAAGTGCAGGAACCAGATAAACAACTTTCCATCTCAACAAGCGTACGCGATAAACCAAATACAGAAGTGTATGAACTTAAAAAAGTTATAAGAACTGTTATTTGATCGTGCGATAGCTGTCACTCTTTACGTGTTCAAGACGAAAAAAGCCCAATTTTATTGCTCTTTGATACTGGCGATTATTTTTAAAACGCCCCAAACACTTTCCAAAGCCATCCTGATTTCTAAACTAACCACAGTCTGTGGTGGCTGTGCAGATAGTTCAAACTGAAAAATGAGGGTCGCGACATCGCAATTTGCAACAATGGTGGTTGCTGTCATTAGCGGAGATGAGTGTAAATTGCCTCCCGGATTGTTCTGGCAGGTTTAGCTCACCTTCTTTTTGGAATCTGTGGTGAGCCGCGTGGTATGCAGGTCGTCTGCGTTGAGGCTGGCGGAGCACGGATCGCGGTAGCGCGCAGGGCACGCGCAGAGCGGCTGCGTATAATTCAGGCGGACGTACACCGCATTACACACCTGCAATAAAATTATCTTAGTCAATCTCCTTAAACACACACCAGATTAATCTTTCTCAGTGGCTTTACACATAGAGCCGAGTATTACCGAAAACAAACGTCATGTCGTGACTTTACCATAACCTGCTCGTTTATAACAAGTCACGTTATTTCTACCTACCCCAATGAAGCATTCGACTTTGTAAGGTAAATACCAAAACGAGCATGGCCTTAACTGTATACTAAAGAGCCCATTGACAAAAGTACTCACTTTTCACATCCACAAACTATCGACATTATCTAACTGTAAAGTACAATGATTTTCGCCACCGGTATTTCACTCAGAATTCAATTTCTAACACAGATTGGCTTGAAATGCTTAGACCGCCTGGATTTGTTCCAGTAATCGATAACCATTGTGATGATTACAGTCATGTTCACGATCTGACACATTTTTTGATAGCGACAGTTACCTGTTGAATAGCACATTCTGGCAGTAAGTAAATGTGTTGGTTGTGGGGGTAATAATGGTACTTCGTCGGTTTCGCGAGCACTGACGTGGATCCAGCCGGCAGTGGCACTGTCTGTAAACAAAAGAAAAAGACAATTACAACCATATTAATTGAGAAATAAATAACACAAGTCACAACACAACGCATTATCGTCTCGATAATGAGGATTTATAATATTTTAGATCTTTTTCATACTGTGTATATTTGGTGTACAAGAATAATGAATGGATACAATTTTGATAATGCGTTTAAGCTAATGTGTGCGACAGATTCTTTCTAGCTTTAAACTTGTTAAATACTCGTATAATGTTGATCTGACTGATCATACGTAATTGCAGTGCATCTTAAAACTTTCAAAGAAGTAGTAACAGACTACGGAGATGAAAGCATCAATTATCCAACTCGTCATTAGTTATTGTCACAATGATGGGAAAAGCCCCGTCTAGCAAAACTACAGTCTCATTCATTCGTGCTCATGGCTTTTCTTAAAGTTTCTGTGTCAACAGTGACAGTTTGCGTCCTCTTATTGAATTCTTATTTGAACTAGCGCTGTGCGCTAACGAAGGGTACACTCTGCAGACAATTTCATTTTATGGCATTAGTGACAGAGAGCCAACAAAGAACTGAACTCGCGGCCATAAAGCAGAATTAGTTTGATACCATTTTTGTGTTAAGTCATACAATTTTAAAGAAAACTTTATCGTCGTACACTAGATAAAGAACCGGATTTAATGCGGTAAATCCCATTTTGATCATATTTTTTTGTTGTTTATTAAAACTATTTTCGCGTTCGGCTGACATATCCGAGAGGAGTCATTCGTGCGCGATGATTCTTACTCGATACAATAATGCTTCACGGTCATGCACCTGACGATTTTGAACGATTACGTCGTCACGTTCCCTGTTCAGGTTAATAAACCTGTTAACGACGATTATCTTCTACATTTTTTTCATTAAATGCTTCGTTTTACCCTTTGTATAAGTGTAATTTAATTATAGCATTCTGATGAGGAACGGATATTTCGAACGTTTCTGATATGTTTATGATTTCAGTGATGCATTTGATTATACAATACTCTGTAAAAATAAGACTTCGCCCGGTGATGCCGTATGCATAAAATAAGCGTTTGTTAAACTTCAGTTATCAATTTGTGCCTACAAAATTTGCATCACATACTTTCCTTACTACTATGTAGATTCCTGTTATACACTTAATTTCTATGTTATGATTTAACTTTGATTGATAAAAAATATTGTGCCTTAGACATTTGATTAATTTCGTTGCTTGGTTTCAAGACTGGGAAATATTCCATAAGACGGCGTGAGCGTTTGTATTTATTTTGGTCAAGTTCCTCAGTGGGGCAGCATGCAGAAACATTATTCTAATAAGTATTTCTGTAGCCGAGATGTTTAAAATAATGTCTAATCTCATTAACGTTTCCAGCATTTTAACTTGTGATCACAATGCATGGCGAGATGCCCGTTATTCTTCAATAGTCTTTACTTCGTCAACAATTACATTGTTCACCCGCTGTGAGATTTAATTTTGATAACTATCAGTCCCTCGTTGATCGTTCCTCTTATCTTATCTGTACTAGTAACCCATATAAAATATATCAAATATAAAATCATTCATTACCAGTGAGCTTTAGGGCTATTCATCCTCATTGTCACTTCTCCTTTTTTCTGTTATCGTTTCATGCGTATCTTATCAATCCAATTGCGATGCTGTGTTCGTATTTTTTAATGAACTTAGTAAAAAACAGGAGAGTTTCCATTCGCTTCTGAATATTTTTTTATTTGAAGACTCATACTCGTCCATCCTTGTGCTATCTCTTTATCTTGAATGTATTGTGTTAATTTTGTTAAAGTATCCTTTCTAAATAATTAAGATTTATAACATAATCCATTTGTATACGACTGCAATCACACGTTAAATTTAATGTATTGATTTTTTCACCTTTTGATTTTGTTTTAAATGCCGACACTAATGGAAGTCAATTATATTGAGACTCCAATTAATTTCTTCACTAACTATAGAGACATTAAATCTGTTTTATGGTGCATGTTACTTTATTGGTAACAGGCGTAGCTTTCGTCATTCAATTTTTCAGTTAAACATTCATAGTAATTTCTACAGATTTATTGTAAAATAAATTAGAATTATTTTTAATTGATTACTATGCACTGTTGTTAGTCTTCAGTTCATTATACTCGTATAAGATGTCATTGAATCAAGTGCGAATATTTCCAGGACTGACTTTAAAATTGTTAAACAATGAAAGTTTGTTTAGATTTTACCGATTTTACAGAATCTAAAACGGACTGTAGATGTCTCGAAACACTCACTCAATCACACGCGAATTATCAGCGAAAGTCGCGGCAATTAAATAAAAAGACACAAACAGCGGAAGAGTGATTTTACCATAATTTTTTGAAAATTTCCGCTTAAAATTAGATGTAATGCTGAAGAATTTATGGAAAACCGCGTTGGAGAACTACGTTCAAAACAAATAGCGATTGTGTCAAATCGCGTTTTATGTGAATTATGACAAACTAGTGATATAAGCGAATAATTCGTTAAAACTTATTTTGTGCATTTGTTTTATTGAGACATAATTGACCTGTTCTCGAAACATACGCACTTGATTCAAATGCCACCTTATAATTATAGCCTATGATCAAAATAAACCGCGCCATTACGAATTATTGGCTACACCATAAATAGTTACTCCCAAAGCTTTTACCAGTTCGTGATTAGCTGTATGATATTTTTCGCACGTGATCAACTCGCCCTCTTAACCTTCACGCCTAGATAGTCTTATAGCTACTATTGAAGCCTGTATTATATTATTATTTTTGTTTTATTGCTTTAGCCACTTTCACTCTTTTCTATGGAAACACCGACGGTTCTTATCGACTCTTGCTCTTTTTGATACGATTGTTTTTTTTATGAACAAACTAATTGTTTTATCTGTTTGGTAAGGTTGCTGCTCTGCTCTAAAGATTTGCTTTCACCTTGTCTATTACTACTGGTTAATTAGTGATCTTATTTATTAGGCCATTATATTTAAATTAACCACGAAATTATAATATGTGTGTAGAATAATATGGCGTGCTAATTTCAGCACGATATTTTTTTTTGTTAAACCTTTTTTCTTGTATTATATTGAAGCTTTTTGTTACCTATTTCATGTAATTTAACTGCCTAGTGGTTAAGTTAGGTGTCACAGTCAGACCTCTAGGGTTCGATTTACGCAAATTGTTCGAAGTTTGTTAATAACGATCGTTCTTTAGCCGCCTGGCTAGCAACCACCATCTTAATGTGATGCCGTTATAAATATAATAGGCATTGCTCTTTTTTGTTTGAGATAAGATAGCCAGTTCCTAACCGGTGACAACAAAGCTGAAGGTACCTACTACACCCAAATCCTCAAAAACTGTTGAGCTGGCTATCTTTTCTATAGAACACAACAATGGTTATATGAGCTTATAAAGTAGACTACTACTACTACTACTGGTTTTACGACAGTTTACAGCTTAGCTAGCTTGATCTTTTTCTTACGTAGTGTAGTAGGTGGCCTGACGCGATTAACTCGTATTTTGATGTTAAATGTGCTAATTTAAAGTAAGTACCTACCTAGCTTTTGTTTATTTTTATTGTCTTTGCATTTTGTTGATGTTATGTGCAGATGTTGTAGCATACCGGACAAATGTCTGTGATTTATGGTTTGCTTTATATGGTTAGTTTAATCTCATTGTAATACCTATGATTAAATAAATTTAAAAAAAACGTAACGTTACGTAAAGGTAGACTGTCATAAAACCAGACACGATAGAAATTCAATTGTCAGTAAGTCTACCCAAAGGAATCTTCGTGACAATCGTGACAAGGGGGACTAATGTGATGAGTGAATACAAAATGAATTTGTAATAATCAACATACATGGTAAATGCCGAAAGTAATATAAAAAAACGTGTTTCCATATTTCAGTGTGAAAAATATATTACGATAAAAATGGAATTAACTCATTTTTTATACTTAGGTATACAGACCAAAGGTATTTAATTACGCAAATTTTGTTGCGAACAAATAACAATACGGAAATGAAGTTGAAAAAAAATACTTAGCAGGATTCGTACCTGCACCCCCTTTTTTATTCAGCCTATTTTGCCCCACTGCTGAGCATAGGCCTCCCCCAAACACTTCCAACCAATCAGCAACCCCTTAAAAAAATTGCAGCATCGGATGCATCCCAGCAGACGAGGTAACCAACCAAAACCACTGCTAACTATAATTCAACCATTCCGGTCGGACGTGACGTCGTGACGGTTCAATTGTTTTTTTTTTTTATTAAATCACAAAAAAAATGAAACTGGAAGACGATTAATGTCCGCGTTGCCTTCTCCTGACTCATCTTTAATGGCGTGGCCTGTTATCGCTGGCCAGATCAGTACGGTACCGCGGTCAGAAAGAACAGTAAGTGACTCTGGTTTGACGGAACGATAGTAAACTCCCTCACAATATCCGAGCTTTTCATCAGATCCGAGCTCAGCGCTCGCTGATATATTCAAGATCCTTTGCGCGCTTTAGCTAGCAGAAATTGAGACATTTATATGTGATGGTTTTTGTTCCTTACCGCTTTGGTGGTCTGGTGGCTTACATTCTGAGGCCCCAGGTTCGACCGCCTATCCAGTGGCTCTATCCGACGCGTGTAATTTGATCAACACTATGTAGGTAAGAAAATTTTTAATTTTAAAATGCCCTTAATAGTAATGTTTACCATAATTTTATTATTATTAGTACCTACCTTTACCGTTAGTACCTTGACTTGACTGACAGTGACATTATGTCGAACTTGACGTAAGACATAAACAAATAGACATTTAACATTATGGTGGCGTCCCACAATCGATATTGATCGAACCATCGATTAATTGATCTATTTTATTAGGATATTTCTAACTAATGATGAAGTAAGAAAAAGTGGATAATTATTTATTAATATATTTATTTCGAATTATAAATGCTTTTAGTTTTTTTATTCAAAGATACTGAAATAATGTTGCATTTCGTTTAATCTCTTCGTATCGATTTTTACTAATCGATAAACTAAATATAATTACCAAAATAACATCTGTTGGCCACTGCCAACGATGCTGTTATTAACAGAGGTTAATCAGGTAAAATATACGATTTTTTTGGTGTATGATTTATTCACCCACATTCAGGTCCAGAACCGGGCTTCTCCTTTCTTCATTAAATTTTGAACTTTGTCCCTAGGGTAAAAAATAAATAAATATTATAACTGCAAGCGTGTCTACCTATATACAATTACTTAAAAACAAAACAATGCACTGGATAAATGTTGTAACTCCTTAAAATCCTCCTGCATTCAGGCCCTGTTATAATAACAGCGCTTCTGTGCCATTCTGAACATCCACGAATGACATAGAAGCTTAAAATATGCTGAGACAGGGCCCATTATAACTTAACATTCTTCGTTATATTTTTTGTTATTTATCTGGTTTTTTCCGTGTACTGCCTGTGTTATTTTAGTTCTTTTTATTTTATATATTTATCATGTAAGTGTGTGTTAGTTAATAATTGTTTTCTAATCTTTTTCTATTCTCTTCTAAATAAAAGTGATTTTTCCGCGTTGCAATTTACTCGTACCACTAGGTTATATCTTTTCATCATATTCACACGTACCGTCCCGTCTGATCCGTTACAAGGTCACCGCTGGGGCAGGAGTGGGTTCACACCAGTTCACACGATGTTTACCTGCAGCCACGGCACCAGAATCTGCGGTTCGCGATCTCGATGAGGCCAAACGTCGTGACATAACTCGCGAGATATAGATAGCTGGTGAGCGGTAAATAGACCGGTGTAAAATGGTATACTTACAGAATGTTTTAAAATATATTTTTTGAGAAATGCCAAACAAAAAATGATTAAAGGTAGGTAGGTATATAGGTGTACCTATTGCAAAAACTGTTTCGCGGAGCGGTGAAAGAATACTACCACCCCCTCTCTTTCCTTGGGTGTCGTAAAAGGCGACTAACGGACTAAAAACTGCACATACTTCCAACAGCATAGAGCGGCGATGGGCTCACCACCTGTCACGCTGACGCTGAACACATGTGCAATCGCTATTTGGTAAAAAATGGACTATGGTAGAGGACTGCTTTTGCGGTCCTCTTTGCCTAATAGCCTCTGACTACCCCTTCGGGGATAATAGTCGTGATTATATGTATGTACTATGTACCTAATGCAAAAAGTTTTTTTAACAATTATAACAACTCTGACTGTAACGCTCATTAGTCAGAGTTGTTATAATTGTTATAATTTATAAATAATATTAAGTACTAGGAAAGTAAAAAAAAACTCGAACATTCCTTTTCCTAAATGATAACTAAGGAACTTGTTATTTTCAAGACGGTATAGTTTTATCTCCTTCATGCAGGTTAAATGCAAAGTAATATTAGTCTCTTGTTTTTAAAAAGGTGGCAGTAAAATAAATAAATAAACTTTCCTACACTCACACCAATTATCTAGCCCAAGAGAAGCTTCATTATGAAACTCGTGAAATGGTTACTAGACAACGGATAAACATACTTAAAATAGTTAAATACATACTTATTATACATAGAAAACACCCAGACCCGATACAATTTAAAAAAACAATAATTTCTAAATTGACCCGACCGGGGATCGAACTTGGGACCTCAGAGATGGCGACACCATGAAAACCGGTATACAAACCACTCAACCAAGGAGGTCGTCGCTAAATTCATTTTATATATAGAAAAGGATAAAATAAATGTGTTTTATCCTTTACTATATATAAAATGTATTTAATTCGAATTCTTGCACAGCTGCTTTAACGAAACGCACATCGACCCGTCGTTCATGATGAACAAACGAATGAAGCCTGTCTTTTGTCTTTTTAGAAAAAAAATGCATTCACTGCAAAATTTTGTCATTTCTCCACACCGTACCCATCTTTTGTCCGATGCAATAAAACAAATACAGTAATCGTGCTTCGCTTGCCGCAGTCACATACCCTTAGTACAGGCAATCAGTTGGAACAACAACATAAATACAGATTTTCAATGGCCATCCAAGACATAGCGGTCTATTCAATACTTCAGTTATACTGAATTGTTTCTCAGTTGTATCTTACGAGGATTAGATTAATGTAACAGTTACAACGACTTAACTGCAAACCAATAAACCAATGGAAGTATAGCCGTTCAGTGCTATCTATTGAGAGCTTGACAAGTTTAGCGGTATGCAAAATTTACGATTCCTCTTTGAATTTCATCGGGGAGTTATGTTTTGGGCTTAACGGCTAAACTCTGTGCATTGAGATGATACTCTTTGTATGAATTTTAAGAATTGCAATATCCTTAACGAGTGAACTCTGGAGTTGAGGCAACGTTTTCCTGTATTTGATAACCGTTTTTGTTTTCAATGAATAACCTACCTATTAAAAAGGATGACTATATCACAGATTATCTGAAATGCATAAAAACCTCTTCTGGTATGAATAAGAATTGCAAAATTATTGTTTTATTCTTCATAAATACTCTTTATACTGTGTTAAAGCGTTATTGTTCGGTTCGAATTATATTATTTTTAAATACTATTAGATTGCAAAAACAATATTTTTATTTAATCATTTTAGGATATAAAAAAGAAATTAATAAATTAATTCATTATTACGGAAACATGTAGCAACAAAAAGCGATGAGCCACAATCGCTCACATAATTGAATTTCATTAACGCCGCTGATTGAACGGATAATTATCGTGCAGGGCGTTTGCCATGCGAGAGAATGTACGATCCAACGCTTGTAGGTTGATTTATAAAATCAAATCTGATACAATTTTCGAATAAATAATTATTTATTCTACGCTCTTATCGCTCAATTAGTTAAACTTCAATCGCCTGTGTAAACGTAACTCCAACTTTTGTTTCTTGGCATAGAGATGAAAGTCTGCCTTCAGATCTTAGTGTTCCAACTTGGTTTGAACAGCGTGCTTGGTTTGAAAAGCTTAGTAGATACCTCTACTACAACTAGAACACTACAACATGGCGAGTTTTGAAGGAAACTGATAGAAGAATATAAAGAAGAGATGAAGTTGAAAAGCTTCCCCGTTGCATAATTAAAAAGCTTTTCCTTAAAATTTAGTCTTATATATTTTGAGGAAAAGCTACAGCGGCTATATTGTAAAAGCGATATAGGTATAGGTACTTACACTCATGTACTGTCTGGCGTGACTATATAGTCACGAAATCCCAATCACGAGTTCTCAATCTGAACTATAAAGCCTACAAACTTAAAATGTTTCTTGTAGGTTGTAGACATCCGCTGAGAAAGGATCATAAATTCCCTCGGGATCACTCGATACGGTTGATTAGACGGAGGAAGTTGCGGGCTGGAACTGCTATTACGATATTTCAAAAGTGGTAACATAATTAAATTAAATATCGGATAAACATACACACAAAACACTAGTGCAGAAAACAGTTTTTTTCCATATTGACCCTACTGGGATTAGATTGAACCCGGAGATGGCGCGACGACAGAACCGTCGTGCTAACCACTCTACCACGGTGGTTCTCGAATTTGTTACAAATTTTTCTAAAGCATTAATGTATGAGAACAATAAGGAGTAGTTTTGTACCGCCACATCAACCGAAAGAGCTTCACTGTTGGACAAAGCTACCCCCCAGGATCTCGGATCGGATCTCTCCTACACACCCGGTCTTGTGCTGCTCGCATCCAGCGGCTACCCATGGCTTTCTGGATGATTTAAAGAGACTATTATTGATAATATTTAATACTTCAAAAAAAGTGGAAACTTATAGCTGAATATTTGTATGATGTAGTAAAACATTGTACTTATTTCTGTTTGAATACGTTCAATTTCACCATTCGTTACTGCTCCTGACGCAGGCATACCCAGCTGTCATTTTATATATCAAAACTATTATTGATAGATAGTGGGCGCGAAAAACAGTCATTATAATAAGACAATAGTACCAACCGCATCATAAATATTACAATGAAAAGTAAATAAACGTGTGCCTACTTATTATTACGTGTACCTACCATCATCTGCAAACAGTTACACAATTAAAACATATCATAGAGAATGGACGGAACTTTTAACCGCACTTTCGACTCAACTATTACATACAAAAGATTATGTCCATAAAACAAAACGTCTATTCCACAACGACTATAAAAAGAACTAACCACAAAAAGATGGACTAGATAATTGCCAATGGTTGCATAAAACCTATACACACATAGTTAGTCCTACGCAATTAGTTAAGGTCGGTTAAACTTAAATGCTTAAGTACTAGTTAGAATCCCTAGACTATGCCTAGTTCGCACCGGCCATCACCTTGATGGCTGTTACCGTTCACTCACACCATTGACAATTAGTTATTTATTGATACGAGTTAACGCTAAGGTATTCGAATCGAGCGGTTTCTACTAATTGGTTTAGCGCGGCGCGTCTCTAGTTGGCCTATAAGCTTACATTACAGGCGGTCGTGGTAGGATCGAAGCGGGATGTCTTGTTTTTGTAACTAGATTGTCGGAGACTAAGTATACGCTTGATGTGTTGCAAGAATGTTGGGTAATGGAAATATTTAAATGTTTTTTTTGGGTAAAATCTTTGTTGAACCTTTTGTTTAACGAAAGCATTGGTCATTGTCGATTATAATCCTACTAATATTATAAACGCGAAAGTTTGTAAGTATGGATGGATGTTTCTTACTCTTTCACGTAAAAACTACTGAATGGATTTGGTTGAAATTCGGCATACAATAGTCAATAGTCAATAGTCAAAATATATTTATTCAATAAACTCAATCAACAAGCACTTTGAAACGTCCAAATATTTTTTAACCTACCACCCATTCAGGACATCATTTTTTAACTGTGGCAGAGAACGGCGCAAGAAACCACAGCGCACAGAAGCAACGACATTTACAAAAAATATATATATTATATGTCGTTACCAGGTCATAGAATACAAAATATGAATTTGAATGTAAATAGTTTAATTAAATATGGTGCTCTATATAAATTAATTATAGATATGATGCTCTATATAAATTAATTATAGGCAATTAGAAATAGCTGTTGGAGTAGGTACTTGGAGCATTTCAGACCCAAGCTGTTTTGTCTTCTGTATAATCCGACACTTTATAATAAGCTTTTTTATAAAGCTTTTCTTTGATTTTGATTTTAAATTTATCAAGATCTAATTTCTGAATATCATTTGGTACTTTGTTGTATAATCGTACACACAGACCCTTAAAAGAATTATTTATTTTATGGAGCCTAGTATAAGGCACTGCTAATTTGTTCTTACTTCTAGTTTTTAATTTGTGATAACACTGTTTTTTGAAAACATTTCAATATTTTTATGAACATACACAAGATTTTCATAAATATATTGTGATGCAACTGTCATTATACTTATATCGTTAAATCTCTCTCTGAGAGAGTCACCAGCCTGTAGGTTATATATTGCTCGAATAGCCCTCTTCTGCAGCACAAAGATAGTTTGAATGTCGGCAGCATTTCCCCACAGTAAAATGGCGTACGACATTACACTATGAAAGTAACTGAAATAAACTAATCTAGCTGTATCAACGTCAGTTAACTGACGGATCTTCATTACTGCATAAGCCGCAGAGCTAAGTCTATTCGACAATTTAGCTATATGTGGGCCCCACTGAAGCTTGGCATCCAACGTGATGCCTAGAAACACAGTGGTGTCCACAGGATTCACATTCTTATCTTTAATTTGTACACTAGTTATTACCTGCTTAACATTAGGCAATACAAATCTTACACATTTGGTTTTTCCCTCGTTTAATAGCAAGTTATTAACACTAAACCAGTGAACAATCTTTGAGACCGCATTATTCACATCGTCATAATTTGGGTGTCGTCGTTTCACTTTGAATAAAAGTGAAGTATCATCAGCAAACAATACTATCTCATTACTGTCTTTTACAAAATAAGGTAAGTCATTAATATAAACCAAAAACAAGAATGGACCAAGTATTGAACCCTGCGGAACTCCCATTTTAACCACTGATCCCGGAGATCTTTTACCGTTAATGTCGACCTTTTGAATCCTGTTACTCAAGTATGAGATTAGAAGGCTCAAAGAAGCATCCCTAATTCCATAGTGGTTAAGCTTCCTGACCAAAGTTTCATGTAAAACACAATCAAAAGCCTTGGATAAATCACAAAATACCCCTAGGGCATCCTGTGATTCCTCCCAGGTATCAAATATTTGGATTAAAAGCTCAACACCGGCGTCAGTTGTAGAGCGACCCCTAGTAAAACCATATTGTTTACAATGTAAAAGTATATTTTTATAAAAATGAATTTGCATTTGGTCTAGCATTAACTTTTCAAAAATTTTACTAAATGTGGGTAGCACAGAAATAGGTCTAAAATTAGAGGGGTCAGAAGTGCTACCTGATTTAAATAACGGAATTATTTTACTATATTTCATGAGGTCAGGAAACAGATAGTTTATAACCTGGATTAACACATAGGATACTTTTTATCCCGATATTCCCACGGGAACGGAAACCACGCGGGTGAAACCGCGAGCGGCCGCTAGTAAATTATATTTTATTCAACTGATGAAACGCGATTTGTTTGCTCTGCTGACTGAGTTCAGAATAATGTATCGTATTCTACTTACCTACTGGAAAATGTTGTTATTTTATGTACCCTATGTCATTCCTGGCTATTATGAAATTTGTTATGAATAAAAGAAAGAAAATTTTTACACTGAAAAAAACAGAAAAGGAATACTTCATAATGTGATTATAAAAATATGTTATGGTTGTTTAATCTGATACTTAATAGTCAAATCTTACCGACTCCAAATATATTTGATTTTCTAAATTAATCTAATTATAAACAATATATTATCCTTCGGAGGGATACAATAGAGAGCTTCAATGCGTGGGTATGTAGATAATATTATTACTTATATTGTAAAAGACAAAGTAAAAGTTTAACACTAGTGTGAAATTATGCACCGTATTACAAAATTGTTTAATAAACATAAATATAATTTCGAAAGTGAAAAGCGTTTCGCGTTTGCCGGCGATATGTAATGAGGATTCATGAAACGAATGCCTCTGCTCATACTTGGTCAGAGTCATTCTATTCTATCGTATCTTATCGTAAATATATTTTATTTTTATATTATTTATGTATCGTAAATTTGAATAAGTATCTATTTAACAGTGATGATTTAAAGAAGAAAATCTTTTTAGTGTGTGCTATTGTACCTATACCCTAAAAAGTTTACGTACCTTTAAAGTTATTATCTATTAATAAATATAGGACTATATAAAACCCATTACGCTTTGAGCTCAAATGTGGGTGGTGCCTGGTGGGTTATAAAAGTAGGTACATAAGCATAAAACAAGCCAGTAGGTAGCTTCTTATTACCATTTGTGAATATTATGAATTTATAACTCCATAAATAAAACGTATTATTACTACTCTGCCAATAAATCTAAAGAGCGTTAAAACATTTAATGATTAAAAGAAAAAATGAAAATTAACGATAAGTAAGTACCTAAGTAATTATAATTCCATAACAAACTCAAAGAATATCTCAGATACGTTCACGCAGTTCAGTCAGAGTTGTTACTGATGTTAACTGAAATTGGTCCACTATTAATAAATTGTCATGAGTTTATTGTGCCTTGCAAATTATTCCAAATAATACATACATACATATATAATCACGACTATTATCCCCGAAGGGTTAGTCAGAGACTAGGCAATGAGGACAGCAAAAGCAGTCCTCTACCATAGTCCACTTTTCACCAAATAGCGACTGCACATGTGCTCAGCGTGACAGGTGGTGAGCCCATCGCCGCTCTGTGCTGTTGGATGTATGTGCAGTCGTTAGTCTGTTAGTCGCCTTTTACGACACCCAAGGGAAGAGAGGGGGTGGTAGTATTCTTTCACCGCTACGCGACGCGGTTAATACCTAATAATGGGCCTTAGAAGAAATATAAAATGGGACAAGGCGAGAATAAAATAATTAAAATAATATTTTGGGACGAAGGAAGCATATTTTTTGGGACGAACCAGGATTTTTTATGTGGGATGAAACTCAGGGGGACGAACGAAGAATAAACCAATAATTTGCTGTGTTAAATGAATTCGTAAAATAAACCTTTAGACATTATCATAAAAAGATACATTTTCTTGGGGCACACCTATAAATAATAAAAGTAGTACTTGTGTGATCGGTCCATAATAACCCACTATCAAATACTAGACATGGAAAACGAAAGAAACAATGTCAACATACAGCAAACCTGAGTTTTTACACCACCTTTTACTGAGTGGTAGAGCCACGCTGCGTTGCAGCACGCATTGGGCTGGCTCGTCCGGCGTAATACCACCCTCTCATAATTCCTATTCCTTAAAGGACGGCAACGCGTCTGCGATTCCTCTGGTTTTGCGGGTGTCCATGGGCGGCGGTGATTACTCTCCATCAGGTGACCCGCCTGCTCGTATGCCTCCTTCTTTTATAAAAGAAAAAAAAGAAACCATGAAAATTTGTAAATAATGTTTTCTCACATCATAAACAAGAATAAGTATTGCAAGCTAACCCAAACTTAATTGGCTTAATGGTTACTCTCAAATGAACAAAATCTTGTAGTCATCGCTTAAAGCTTGATCATTACATTTAATTTCAACGTAATTATATACACTTAGTGTGATTCGAAATTCTATTGATCTATGTTATTAGTTTATGGTTATTGTAGCACTGCATTATATCCATCGCGATCGGTATGATATTCAAAATATCATTAGGTTCATCACCATCATTAGGCTATAAACGTCCTGCTGCTAGGTACAGCTTTTCAACATTAACACATTAGGATATAGGCCCATTACCTTCCAGGCGGGCCCAATGAGGGTTATCTCACGAAGGACCAACGGCTTAATCTGCCATCATGATCACCCATCCGGTAACACAATATTGCGAAAGTTGTTTCACTTCACTCACTGCAGGAAGGCAACCCGAACGCGCTAGCCGCCGCGCCATCGAGCGCCACCCGTTCCAAAGAAAACAATTGAAAGTTGCATGAAATAAAAGTTCTAAATGTAGAATAGTTAATATATTCCACACTAGCGACCCGCCCCGGCTTTGTACCCGTACCCGTACCTAAACAATTTATAGCCTATATAACCTTCCTCGATAAATGGGCTATCTAACACTGAAAGAATTTGTTTAATCGGACCAGTAGTTCCTGAGATTAGCGCGTTCAAGTAAACAAACAAACAAACAAACTCTTCAGCTTTATAGTATTAGTATAGATACGATGTGTGGTGGCCGGCTCATTCAAGGAATACTACCAACCCTTGTCTTCCCTTGGGTGTCGTAAAAGGCGACTAACGGACTAAAGACTGCACATACATCCAACAGCATAAAGTGCACATAAGCACGTGTGCAGTATGTTATTTGGGGAAACGTGAACTGTGGCAGTGGACTGCCTTTGCGGTTCTCATTTCCTTTCTTTTTTCTGAAGTTTCTGACTAACTCTTTGGTGACTGTATGTTTATATATTCCACATTGGGACTTCATTCGCGCACCGGCTCGAACCCCCAGAGGCTGGGGGGGGGGGGGGGGGTCGGAGACTCGCTTGCAAGATGCCATTCCCCACCGGAATCCCTCTGAGGATTTTCGACCAATCACGGCCTGAGGAACGCTTTAAGTTTCTCGCCGCCCCCAACAAGCCCGGTAACGCTGTAAAGGTCATCTGCGACCAACAGCACTCACACTCAAAAAATTCATTCGCGCGTAGGCCGCCTTCCACCTAAGTCCTCGTGATGCCATATAAACCCTCGTGACCATTCACTAGTATTGTACACCTTAGTTTTATAGCAGATAACGAAGGGCATCTCGAAAGAAGGCGAGCTCGTGAGTCTCGTGACTGCGCCTCCTCCAACGCCCACTCGACACAAACAATCGCCCAACTTTGATAACGAAGACGTACGAAGCCCTAGGAGGCGGACTGTTTATGCAGCAGGCATAAACGCGACAAATAACAATATTTCAACTTTAAGATAAACAGCATGAAGAATTTCAGAATTTCAAAAAGGTTGGAGTTGGACCATCAGAAACTTCGGAATAGTATGAACATGAAGTAGTGTTAGCCAACCTACATGTTAATCTATGTTCTATCCCATCCTTACAACTCAATCTTAAGACCAGATAATCCTATAAATACGAGTATATTGATTCAAGTGCGTATGGAATAAAAGAAGTTACGTAAGTTAAGGTAAAATAAAATAATTTTATCTATACCTTATACTCGTAAATTCTGCATTGTAGATAGAAGTTAAAAAAAATTACTACGGCGCGGAGACTTAATGTAGGTAACAATAAAATCCTCTTATTGGTTAACGTTTTTTCATAGAATTTTTCCGTTTTGGAAGGCGCCACTCAACTACAACCTAGATGATATCTTTGTCATTTAACCAACCATCTTTAAAAAATAGAAGTAACTGTTACAGGAATATTTTTTTAATTAATTATTAAATACTATGCGCTCTGCAGTGCTATGTTTGCTATAAGTAAATACATTAGTAAGCATTCATAGGCTAAATTATGGCCTGATGGCTATGCGTGTTGATAAAACTTACAAGCAGCTTCACTTTCAATTTCCTGCCTAATGGATTCATCATTAGTAAAGGTCGCCAGAGTTGGGACCTCTTGAAAATAATTATGCGTTTCCAATGCAAGCTACGAAGTGATAACAACATTCCAATTTAAACCTTGTTATCGTAAAAATATGCACAAAAGCCGTAAATCAACTGGCCTACTTGCAGAACGGCCACGACAAATCTGGCGGCGCATTTTAAGGCCATTATATTTTATATGTACGCCAATAAAAATGTCCTGAACAGTGTTGCCATGACGTTCGCACAGGGCCGGCTCCTGTTATCTACGGCGGTCCCCTAGATCAGGTTTCAGATTGTCGTGTACTTGTCAGTCGGGGAATTTGCTACGGCCGCCACTCCAGATGACTCTAACAAGCTCCCACTAAGGCGAGAAAACAAAAATAAGTGACAAGCGAGGAATAGCTGATGTCGAGTCGACGTGTTAACGGACTGTGAACGATGCGATGGGAAGTCTGCATAGTCATGAACATTAATTATTTCGGTGCATTTGGAACTCCACGAAATTTTATAAGATTTATTAGCCTTCAGGAAAAGTACCTAATTGACTACTTCGTATGAAATGAGTTTTATGAGTTTGCAGTTACAAAGTCAGTCTTTACTGATTCCGACCGGTTAAATAGTAAAAATGACTTTCGAAGTGTGTAAACTTGTGCAAAATAATGTAGCAGCCATTGTTGTGTAAAGCAATTTCCATGGATGTACGCACATCTACAGTTATGTAATCAGCTCGAATAAAAGCTTGAACGACAGCTCATTTAGTGAATTAGTAGACACTCAAGTGGTTAATCTACATGGTCATGCTAGACAGAATTAGATATAGAACCCAAATTAAACTGTTAAAGTGGATCTATTCTGATAAAATCACCGGCACGAAGGCTTCTGGCATGGGTAATTGGACGTTACAGAACAGCACATCAACTGCTACTCTTTGACCTTTAAGGTGACTTCATGACAAGGTTATAAGAGCTAATTTACCGCAGCCAGTGGTAGGTTAGGTAGGTTCATCTGATTCCAGCTGGACGTACCGAGATGCAAACTGCGGCCATACGCCACAGTTAAAACGGCTTTGTTACGACCATTTTGTCGCCCTAAGTACATGTATTTGCTGCTTCACCCTACTTTGTTATAGCCTCATCCTAACGACGTCAAATTTGCACTTCTCGACTACCGCAAACCTCGACCATCAATAGAAAATTTCTTTTGATTGAAAGCCCTTATTGTAAAACCACAAACAGGTAGGTACTATGGTAGAGCGTCCGTGTGTCGTACAATTTCCAGCGCCTATTCAGAAATGCTAACGTTTGTGTGCATTTATTCGTAATTCAATGCGTAGGTTGCGAATTGCGAGATAAGCTAAGTGTGTATCTACACGATGGCATGGCGAAGCGCTAGATCCCACTCTCTCGATAACTTGTAGGAAGAGGCTTCGGCGTACATCGGCATGCGACATAGTGCCTCGTCGGGTGATAACCAACCTGTTATTAGATAAACTCAATGTATTGTGCATTAAATCTACTAAACTTCACGTTTGTTAGGTGATCTTATTAAACGCATGAATTATGGTCTCCGTAAACCCTTTCATCATGCGATCGTTTTACGATGTTATTTGTATAGATACCGTTATTAAGCCTATCATGTTATATGCGTCTGCGAAATCCGTTTATAAATGCAATAAACATCAGCCGTACGTATAAAGCTCTCGAAAGCGACTAAGAAATCCCTTTGACTGTGACGTTAAATAGAACAATGCGAGGCATTGAAAACGAGTGGGTAAAGATTTACATCTGAACAACAAGCAGTGGTCTTTATTGTGTACGGCTTCCAGCGAGGCTCCAGGTCGTGGGGACACAATATTCCATTCGGTATCGACTATCTACGCAGATTCATCTATGCATACGAAGGCACGTGCTGTGTACTGGAAGTCGATATCCCGATAAGGCGGCACCGATCGTACGTTACGCTTATCCAGACTGTGGGAGCTGACCGTCTTTACATTTTCTTCAACATCTACCATGTAATGAATACTTCGCTAGCACGTAATTGGCCTTTGCGACGATGGCAAGTGCCCATAATCGACTCTTATTTGCCTGTGCCGCACAATTGAGCGTCTCTTATACAATAGAGCCAGCGAAAACAATTTAAAGCATCCAATATATATAACGCAAATTCAAGCACTGCATTATAAATACTTCGCCGGCCGTACATTCTTCTAAGCCATCGATATATTTAAGTGTGCTCGTTCAGGCTGCACTTTCGCAATTTTGAGAAGATGTATTATGTTGCAGCCTTACATAGACCCTTGGCAATTTTCATAAAAACTGAACGGTATTTTCCTACTTTTTTACTGACTAACCTCTGATGTATACGGAACGGACAAGAAAATGCCCACAAAAGTCGATCCCGTTCTATGTTAGCGGTAATCAGTCAGCACACGATAGCGACGAGATTAGTCTCTTTTTATCTTGGTGCCATTGTCTCCATGCCTCATGTTCGAAGAATCTTAGACTTGATGCGTTTTAACGGTGAACGTTATGCAACTCGTGTGACAGATCCCAAACAAGTTTTTGCGGTGGTCTTGAACGATCATAATTGCATTTTTGTTCAGCTGTAAGTTCTTGAAGTAGCACAATACTGTAACTATCGTAAGAGATGGTTATGCCATTACCAACGGTTTAATTTCTCTTTCTCTTTGTGCTTTGATTAGTTATTGATCATCTTGCATGCATTAATTTTCGCAATGAACACCTTTGGTTTTCGCGAACCTTTTATTGTTTTCAGTTTACATTTACCGTCAAAATAATATACAAAATTAACGCGCGTATATAGAGAGATATTGAGATGTTGACTCGACCCCGCGTAGTAGTGCGAGAAAATAAGTAATTTCTTTAGTCATGTCATGTATATCAACTCGTTAGAGAGAGTAGTTAACAGTTGTATGCCACTTATCAAGTCTTAATTCCAGTTCATTTCAAGTTCGCTAATTATCACCCTGCCTACGTTGAGAACTGCCCCATGCAAATTAACGGCTACAACATTGTTAGTTCAAACGAGTCGGTGGGACTTGATCAATGTTCCTTATTATGGATTGTCGTTCTCGCGTAACTGCTGTGTATCGCAATAAAATTATTCACAATAGACAAATTAGATTATACATTTTTGAGAAAGTATTGGCCCTAATCTAAACCTTTTTAAATCTGATTTTAGCTGATAAAATTAATTGATGCATCAAAATTTCATTATAGAATAAATTATGTATTTGTAATACTAATATGTCTTGTAAAGTATGGCTTCAGAAATCAATAACTAAAGTAGTCTTCTCTATTTTTATTTGTTTTAAACATTGACCCATTTAAAACTTATGACTAGAAGATGTCTGAATAAAACTATCAGTGAAACTGTGTCTTAGCTGGCAGATATCGCTTTTGGAAAAAGTCAAAGAAACATCGTGACCATATTTGACCGATCTAACGATCGACCTTATTGTTTCATTGTGCGTTTTAAACATAAACAATATTTTCTTCGCAGTTTTAGTTTACTACCAAAAACAGAGAGATTAACAATGAAGATTACCTCCGTACCCCGTTCGCTTCACGGTGGGCTAGTAAAAAATCAGTTTCAATATCGGCCGGTGTCCGAGGCAACACAGTACGGGCGCAATCTTCCCCTCGTAACTTTACGGAACAATTGCCGCTGTCAGTTGTTCCCATCTCGCCCGAACACCAGTCATTAGCCGGCCCTTCCGCAAAGCACGAGCGTATGTGCGAAACACGTTCTGGCTCTTGCGTAATGGTCGATCGTGCGTATCGGTATCTTACGGCCTCTTCTTCACTGAGTAAGTTATTATTGACCATATTTAAATTTCAATAATGTATGTTAAAGTTAGCAGTGTTTTATGCAACTTCCCCATGTGATGTTGTCTATGTGCCCAGCAGTGAGAAGTTGATAGGCTGATGACTTGATGTAACCAAACGCGAACAGACAACATTATAATGATGTTGCATCTTATCACTTAAACCACAATTAGGAAAAGTTTGGTCTTCGTTACATCTTCAGTACTAAGAAATGAGAAATTGGCAATCATAAACTATAATAATGTCCCGACGGAACACAACAAGGCTAGCATTGTGGTGACAGAGTTAGATATAATGGTGGAAGCTGATAAAAGTTAAGTGTTAAATTTAATAAATAATTTATAATAATTTAAGAACCAAATATTGTTAATGAAAATAGTAAACGGTTCTATGACTTTATGTCGAGAATTAACAATACTTATCAAATCATCAAATGTTTTTAAAATTCAGACCACTCTAGCTAAGAAAGTACACCTAATAATGGTGGAAAGAAGTACCAAAGAAAACATTCATTTATATGGCGTCGCGTTGTCTACAGTCTGCTAGCACCTGACGCATGTCAATTGTATTGTCTGCATACTGGTAACAAAAGCTAGTTTGTACTTCTGTGAAGTGGTGAACTCGCTTACAGAACATATGCTCCCAAGTTTTAAATCACCCATTGAATGTTTGTGCGTATAGATTTACAAGTCGTGTTTATTGTCGACTTCATGCCTTGTGAGCTTGTGACCCTAAGCAATACATTTTGTTGCTATTCATTGTGATTATTAAATTTTCCATGGTTTTTATCATTCATAATCAGTTACTGTGTTAAATTTAGTTTTACTAAAATTTTAAAACAGTAAAAGATTTGCTTTGTTATTGTTCTTATTAAAATTTCTAAGTTTATACATACATATCAAATTCTACCTATAGATCGTCAGTTCATTACCTTGTAGGTGTTCGCAGATCACGATCGCACCTTTGCTAAGCCCTCCAATTGCAATAAGAAACATGGATTTAATTTCTATCGTGACGTCCATAGCCATTCTCCTGTTATTAATTGATTACATCTCATTGAAATATTACTCGTAGTTCAACCCAAGTAATGTTATTAGTGTTGCTGTAACATTTACACTTGTTCCGCAAATTGTATCACGTTTCGTAGTAATAACTGTAAAACGGCTCATCTGCACAATATTGCGTTCTCTATGTATCTAAGTGCTCCCGAGTCAAGTCGTGGCATTAAAACCGAGTAGCTTAAGATGCAACGTAGTTTACATTAAACCAACCTTTGCATATTACCAGTTAATCTTTAAAGTTCCGTTGTCATGCTCATGAATTATTAAAACTTCAACTTTATCTTCCTATTCTACTTCGTATTA
The DNA here is from genome assembly GCA_963921215.1 of Scoparia ambigualis. Lineage (NCBI taxonomy): Eukaryota > Metazoa > Arthropoda > Insecta > Lepidoptera > Crambidae > Scoparia > Scoparia ambigualis. Next base: position 22,286,415 of record OY992521.1, on the reverse strand, counting down.
TATCCGTAATATTATTCATTTATTAGCGAGATAAGATTTATCAGAAATAATAACAATACGAGTGTGTTATTCTTATATATGACAATAAATTTACGTTATTCTAATTGGTAATTAACATAAAACATATACTCTAGTATTCATTTTATTGATCTTTCGGAACTTTAATGGTAAGAAGTAAGCTATTGCGCAATTCAATGAGTCTTATAAAGGTAACGACGCTATATTACAGACTTTGTATAGTTCATACAAGATAAATTGATAATGATTGATACTGATAAGGTTTTGGGGATGATAAATTAAACTGCCCAAGTCGAATGCTGTAATTGCACTGAATTTATTGCACACTAATTTTACATGAATGAACGCGATAAATTCGCGGCGCGGCGTAAGCAATACGCTAATTGACCTAATTAATAAATATAATGTGCGGTTCCGTACATCCTGCCCTCTAAACAAAGGGAATAAGAAAAACACTCCATTAAAATTTGAGCTAAGTATAAGCATATGAACAAATAATGCAAAATTTAATAAGTGTAAAATAAATTTATAACAGATGTAAATGGAATGTATGTTGTAAAAAGAAATTTAGTTGTACATAAAATGATAAAAAAGTAAGTTAAAATATAAAACTTAATAACTATATTTTACTGCTTATTCTAATAGGTCCCAGTCCCTTGTTATGATTACTCGTTATCACTATGCACGATAGGGTTCGTAAATCGAGGCACAACGAAAGGCGAAGATGCCTTATCAACGCTTATCACGGATCTTTTAAGCTCACTCGGTACACTACACAGATTGCCCATATTCACTTTCTCACTGATTGTGCTGTAAAATACAGGCGACGACGTCGCGTTTGCTGCTGGTGCGGACTCGGCCCCGGCCGGTTCCGCCGGAGTGTCAGCTGGCGTTCCCCTTGCTGGATTACTAGGCGGTTCTCGTTCGTCGACCTTCCCACATCTATTTTTCAACTTCCAACATAGTATAACGATGCTGGCCGTGAGCAGTATGCTTATGATGATATAAAGCAGGCTATAATGATGAATGTCATGAATTGATAGTTTCTGATCAGATTGTTCCTTGATATTGTTGATCTGCTGTCGCATCTCTCGCCATGCCGACTCATGGTCTTCGATTTCCGTGAAATTAAGTGTTGATGACGAGTTGATAATTTTGTTGAGTACCGCTAACTTAGGGGCTTCAAAATCACTCTGAAGTTTCGTACTATGCATAAAATTATTATGTGCGGAGATACTGTAAAATGGTGACTCTATAGTACAACCTTGACCTACTGTAATAATCCCGTTTCCAACTAATGAGGTCATTGTCATGTCGGATGCACAAAAAATGCGAAGTTTGCATTCCTCACAACACGAGAATAACCAAGCGTTCTGGCCGTGCAATTTGAACCACCGGTCCCCGCCACTTGATACTACTGAATTACGACAAACATAAACATCGTCTTTATCTACGACCTTTATGTCACATATGGATTGTTTTATTTTAAAGTTATAAATAGGCTTATCTAATGCGCATAATAAACTAGTAGGCGTATGGAAACACGAACTCAAGTCTTTATCAGAGAGTAATATTGATGTATCTTTTCTCAAATTGTATGCTATGTAAGGAAAAGTGGAACTCAGAAAATTACAACTTTCACCCTTCTTAAATGCTAATGGTATAATTTTGTTTAATTCAAACATATCAGTTGTTACTAGGGGTATCTTAATTTCTATTATAAAATAATTATCATATAAACTCGCAGATACCTTAAGCAGTTTGTATAGATCTCGCACGTTTTCAAATGGAACGGTCAAATCACCCTTTACTTGAGCTGAAATGATATTTACTTGTTCTTCCAGTTGTTTCGGAGACAACAAGTGCATATTTATTTGTCCCTGACTAATGTCGGTCACGGTGTCCAGAAGGGACTGCTGTGTGCGTTTTAAATTTGATATGGCAATGTAAGCCGATAGAGCGGATGACGTCACATAGAACCTAGTGCGTTCGTCTAATCTCACATTGTCTAATTCAGACGAAATATTTTGCAAGTGCTCTTTGATAAAGTTAAATTGCTTACGCATGATAATCTCATTTCTCTTAATAACATTATACTCTGATTCGATAACCGTAGTCTGATTCTTTATAAGATGCAGTAAATGATTCTCGTTTTGTGCAATTTTTTCTATGTCACTTTTATACTGGGCCGCAAAGCGTTCGTCTAAAACTCCGAACAATGTGTTTGCTATATAGCCTACCCCGTTAATTAAGCCGCGCTTTGCTCTCTTTGAATTTTGAACCTTAAGGAGTAAGTCGTAATGTTCAATTTCGCTTATTTCGTGTTCTAGTTGATAAATAATATTATGATATTCCGAATTCATGCCATTACTCGATTCTTTTAAATGATTAACATAACTTTTAAGATTATGAACACCTCTGTAATACGTTGACATATTATAAAACACAACGAGTTTCCAATCATCTTTGATATATCGCAGATCGGATATCTTATCAAAATAAAATCCCGATTGATCTTTCAGAGAAGCGACGTTAAATGGTTCCGTATTAAGTTGCATGCTCGGACAGAAAAACATAAACAACAACATAACGGATAACAAAACATGACTAATTGCATTTCGCCCGCGACCCGTTCCTTTTTTAATATTTTGCCTCGGTACATCGGACGCTAAGTTGTCCGGTTGATCTTTAGGTAGATCCGGTAGAGAATTACTCTCATGCACAGGTAAGACTACCAACTTATTAACAGGACGTTGGATTGTATTACTTTGCGTTTTTAAGGTAACCACCCTAACGTGACCGTCTGACCCAGGGTGTAAAGACAAAACTTTACCCATGGCCCATTTCCCGGGGGGCGAATGGTCATCCTTGATAAGGACGACATCATTAATTTCTAGATTTTTTGAAGGCTTTCTCCAACGTGATCTAGTTTGCAGTTGATGTAAATATTCGGATGACCATTTTTTCCAGAAATGCTTATTTATAGATTGGATCAACTGCCATCGTTGGGACAAAGTATTTGATTCTGGCTCTGTTTGTGGCCTTGATAAGAGGGATGCCCCTATGAGAAAATGACCCGGCGTCAGAACCTCATCCTCAACATCTTCCGTAAGCTGACAGAGGGGTCTAGAGTTCAGACAGGCCTCTATTTGATAAAGAAGAGTAGTAAACTCTTCGTAAGTTAAGCGTTGGTCACCGATTATTCTTTTTAAGTGGTATTTTAGGCTCTTTACGGCGGCCTCCCAAAGACCTCCCGCATTTGGCCAAACCGGGGCATTAAAATGCCACTGTATGCTCATATCATTAATATTATTGATACAATCCGAATTTATAGTGTGCATTATTTCTTGATATTCCTTTTTAATTAGTTTATTTGCACCTACAAAGTTCCGGCCGTTATCGCTGTACACGTGTGCCGGTGTGCCCCGACGGGCGCAAAAGCGACGAAAGGCTGCTAAAAATGCAGGGGTGCTCAAGTCTGATACGAGCTCCAGGTGGACTGCCTTTGTGGATAAACAAACAAACACAGCCACATAACCCTTAACCGTCTTTATGCCCCGACCTTTATTTGCCTTTAATTCCAGGTGCCCCGTAAAATCGACCCCTGAATGACTAAAAGGTCTGGAAGGTGTAACTCGTGCTTCTGGTAAGTCAGCCATCACCGGTTGAATATGTTGGTGATTAAAACGCCGACACGTGACACAACGTCTCAATTGAGCCTTTACAGTTCTTAATCCACTAACTATCCAATATTTATCTCTAATGTAGCCTAAGGTCAATTTCGGACCCCCATGAAGAGTTCTCAGATGAGCCTGGTCTATTATTAATTCCGTAAGACGACTATGATGTGATAAGAGTATTGGATGTTTCGCTGATATATTAAGATGAGAGTGCCTAAGCCTACCGCCCACTCTTAAAATTCCGTTATCATCTATGAATGGACTTAAAGCATAAATGCGGCTGCTTGCATGTACGTGACTTTTAGTTTTTAATTGATATAACTCCTTTTCGAACTCTCGCCATTGTACATGTTTTATAATTAAATTGTAGGCACTATTCATTTCTGCTGATGATAGTAATACGCTGCGTTCCATTTGTTTGTTTCGTAACGCGCTAATGAACCGTAATGCCCATCCAACAATTTTTACTATAAGTGTCATTGAACTATAGTTACTTATTAATTCTGTAATGAACGATAAGTTATTATGAAATAAGGCTGCGTGCACATGATGCTGTTTTTCATCGACTATTGTAGGAGCATAGATGAATTTTTTTATATCGTTAGGACTAAAATTACATAGCCATTCTGGGCCTTCCCACCACAAAGATTTACTTAATAAGCTATTAGCATCAATTCCCCTAGTAGCGCAGTCCGCGGCATTTTCTTCCGAACGCACGTGATGCCAACACGACGCCGGGATGATATCTAAAACTTTCTTAACGCGGTTTGCCACAAACGACTTCCATCTATTCACATCTCCATGAAGCCATCCTAACACGATCATCGAATCCGTCCATGCAAATATTTGGGCGTTTTCTTTGTGTACTGAATTAATAACCTTATCTAGTAATGAACTTAACAATAATGCTCCGCATAACTCTAGACGCGGTAGCGATATTTTCTTAGCGAGCGGCGCTAATTTCGTTTTAGCGGCGATAAGCTTCGGCGTGCGTTCGCCCTTATCATTTACGGTTACGATATAGACAACACAAGCGTATGCCTTGTCCGAGGCATCGCAGAATGCGTGTATTTGAAATAGATTAACGGTGTTTCCATAATACCTGGGGATACTAAATTGATCAATGCTATTAAGATCTAGTTTTAATTTCTGCCACTCATCCTGTAATGATGTTGATATTTGATCATCCCATTGGATGCCTGATGACCAGGCCTTTTGGAACAATAGCTTTGCTCTAATAGTGAGCGGTGACAGCCAGCCCAACGGATCAAATATTTTTGAAATATTTGATAAAAGGTTACGCTTAGTGATAATTAGCGTTTCCACCTGACCTAATGGATTTTTAAACGTAAACCGGTCGACTGAAGGGCTCCACTTCAAGCCGAGTGTTTTTCTAGTTTCCGTGCTACGGAATTCATATGGACTGTTTAACTGATCCGCCGATAATTCTTGGACAAGCTGTGGTTCATTGCTCGACCACTTTCGGAGATTCATACCCGCGTCACTTAACATGCTTATGAGCTGTTGCTGTAATTCCTTTGCTTCGGGTAAGCTACTAGCCCCACTTAATAAATCATCCATGAAAAAGGCTGATTCAGCAATTTTAGAAGCCAATGGGTATTTTTCAGCGCTATCCCTTGCTATCTGTTTTAAAGTACGCATAGCAAGAAATGGAGCGGCCTTGGTGCCGTATGTCACGGTGGTTAAATGAAATACGTGCAGCTCATCCTCTGGGGCTTCGCGCCAGATTATGGCCTGCAGGTTTTGATCACTTTCCCTAATTGCTATAGTCCTAAACATTTTCTCCACGTCAGCAGTAATTACGTACTTGTGATTTCTCCATTTAAGAATGAGGGAAAGCAAGTCCTGCTGTAAGTTAGGCCCGCAGTACATTAGATCGTTTAAGCTGTGGCCTGTAGTTGATTTAGATGATGCGTTAAAGACTACTCGCAACTTAGTGGTGGAGGACTCCGAGTTTGTCACCCCATGATGTGGTAAATAAAAAACTGAAAGTTCATTTTTATCAACTTTGCGCATATGACCCAATTGATAATATTCCCGGAAAAAATGTCTGTAATCCTGTGCGAATTGATAATGTTTAGACATTTTTGATTCTAATTGCTTAAACTGTGATATGGCCTTGGATTTAGTTGATCCAAGCTGTGATTCAAAATTAGACTTCATCGGTAAGGCTACTTCATACCTTCCGTTATCTAAACGACGAGTGGTGTTTACGTAAAATTGTTCACACTGCTCCTCGTCTTCTGTCATGTGAGTGGCAGATGAGTCGTTTACATCTTCCATCTCCCAATACTGTGATATTTCTTGCAGGTTGTTTATTACTACGTGACACTTAAAAGTTCTAACGCTACCTGATAAAATCCAGCCTAACTTGGTCTGCTGGGCTATGGGCGCCTCTGCTGGGCCCTTGATAAGACCACCTAAGATAATTTCCGAGTATACACTAGCGTCTAGGAGAAGATCGATTGGCCTTGACAGGTTATACTCGGGATCTGCTAGTTGTAGTGATTGAAGATGGGGCCATGATTTTTTAGGAAAAGAAATATTCGGTAAATTATTAACTACCTTATTTACAATCAAAGCCTGGGTAGCCAATGAATAGTCTCCGTATATCGAGCGACCTTCTAGCAAAACTAACCCTTTACTTTGCTTGGTGCCGGGCCCTATTCCGGACACTGATGCTTGATATTTTCTACGCTGTAAACCTAACAACTGAGACGCGTTTTCAGAGATCAGAGAGATTTGAGAACCCTGATCTAAGAGCGCTCTTAAGGTCACATAACTACCGTCTGCTGATAAGATGTTTATGAGTAGCGTTGTTAGCAATACCTCTTCATTGTTAGACGCTACATGATTTACGCTATGCTGTTTAACACTTGATTGGTTTGACTCTATTTTTGGCTCAAACGAAGATGGCTCATTATGATAACTGAAGGGTTGACGAGAGGTTGATGGTGTGGCGGATGAGAAAAACGCATCATGTAGCAACGTGTTGTGATTAGCTTGACACTCTTTGCATCGTTTTGATGAGGCACATTTATTTTCATAGTGATTGTATAGACAATTGCGACAATAGCGTAATTTCGTAATTGCGGAAAGGCGAGCGTCAGGTTTCATACCAAGGAATTTCCGACACATGTATAAGTCGTGGCGCGCGCTGTTGCACAATGGGCATGACTTAAAGTTAATTGCAGTCGCTGCTTGAAACCTTTGATTATAATTACTATTAGAATGATTAAAATTATTTGATTTAAATTGATTTGATTTATTGTTGATAAAATGTGGCTGATATGGAGTTCGTTTGAATGTTGATTTAGGAATTAATGCAGGCGCTTTCTCGACCTTATGTACAGGCTCGAGAGATGTAAACTTAGTTTCAAGGAAAGTTATCATTTCGTCCAAGGCTGGAAGCTCCCTAGGCGACTTACGGAATTCCATGTAATTAGTGTATGTCTCCGAATCTAATTTTTTACAAATTAAATGGACTAACAATGGGTCCCACGTGTTTGTATTCAATCCGAGATTATGTATGGCATGGATACATTCTGAGGTGGTATCATGTAATCTTTTTATTTCAAATGATGACTGTTTCTGGATTACCGGTTGATTTAAAAATATTTCAATTTGGTTTGTAAAAAGAATTTGAGGGTTGTTATACCTATGCGTCAGAATGTCCCACGCCGTTTCGTAATTCTCGGACGAGATATGCAGATGCTGAATTAAACGTTCAGCCTCACCTTTGACCCTGCTTTTCAGGTGCTGCATCTTTTGCGCTTTCGTGATCGAATTGTTTTCATGAATCGTTTCATTAAAAATATCGTAAAATGTAGGCCACTGTGTGTACTTTCCATTAAAAACAGGAATTTCTATCTGAGGAGTGGATTGCTGTACATGAACTAGAGAGGTTAACTTTTTATTGATTGTTCGTTTAGTATCCCGGAATAATTTTTCAAACTTAGAGAATTCTTCCTCATAACTTACGTTCTCCCCTAACAACAAATGATCTATTTGCAAGTGTAAACTATCAATATTATCCCACTTTGCCGAAATATTTTTTAATTCATCTTTAAGCTCCCAATTCTCTGATAAAGACTCGGCATTGATACTCATAAGGAGTCTATTAAAAGCCCTGAAATTAGTACGTTGCAATGCTAAAAGTTCTTCTGCTTTTCCACATGGCACGGTTCCCTTATCCTCTTTACCGTAAATAGTAAAAAGTTTACGCGTCATCAGATAAAAATCACGACCTTGCTCATAAAATTTTTGAGAAAAATAATCTACCGCTTGCTCAGGATGAAGAGATAACTTAGAATGATTTTGTTCGAACTCTCCCCAAAGGTTTTCAAGGGTCTCGATTCTCTTCTGCAGGTACTCCGGCGTCTTCCTCGAAGCGGAGTCCTTATTGAAGTTGACCTTGATGGTGTTTATGGCCTCTAAGAGCTCACGTTGACGAGCTACTAAAGCTTCCATTTCTATGAAGTATACGGAACAATCTTACTTGAAATCTGATGTGGGAAGAGTAGTTGGCTTACTACAGCTGCTCGGCTGCTCCAAAGCTGGTGTGTATTGCCTGTACTGACAATACTGCTGGTGCTGACCACGTTGGACTCCTCACGCACGATACACACGCGCACGGATGATAGATATCCCACAGAGTCCCGGTTCGCGAATCGCGTGGTCCTGATAAAATCTCGAAGGACCAAAAACTTTGTATAGTTCATACAAGATAAATTGATAATGATTGATACTGATAAGGTTTTGGGGATGATAAATTAAACTGCCCAAGTCGAATGCTGTAATTGCACTGAATTTATTGCACACTAATTTTACATGAATGAACGCGATAAATTCGCGGCGCGGCGTAAGCAATACGCTAATTGACCTAATTAATAAATATAATGTGCGGTTCCGTACAGACTTTTTCATATTTCTATTGTAAACGTTGTTATTCGTTTTTGGGTAAATATTAACATGAGTCCATAAAACTGGATTGTTAATCTTATTTAAAAATATGTTTCCTTCAGTGCAAAGGAAAGAACTATGGCTGGTATGAAGCTGACATCATTGTATGAAAAACGTTATGAGAGTAAGTCAAGCAAAGAATGTGTATTAGTATCAGGATCGCAGCAAATAGAGACCGCTTACGGAAGCGGAAGTGAAGCAAAGGATGTGTATCAGTATCAGGATCGCAGCAAATAGAGACCGCTTACGGAAGCGGAAGTAAAGCAAAGGATGTGTATCAGTATCAAGATCGCAGCAAATAGAGACCGCTTACGGAAGCGGTCGAGATTTGTGTATGTACTATGTATGTATATGTATGCCTGGCTTATAAATAACTGATAATTTAATGAGGCGTCATTAAATGTGATATCTTAGTTTTAATTAGGACCTTTTATACGGAAATAAATTTACTTTATCGTTAGTAGGTAGGTAGGTTTTCATTTTACGACATCGATCGGGTCCCGGAAACTGCAGTACGGAGTAGCTCGAGATTTAAATTTGGTTATCCATCGATGATCCGCCATTGCGAGAAAATAATTTATAAGATCGCAACCCAAACTCTCAAACCGCTGCGCTGTGCAGGTACTCATTACGGATGACGATTTATTTTTATTATAGTTATTTAGTTGGTTAGTTAGTTGCAGCGACCCAAAGTGTGTCACGCCGTCCGATAATAATTTTACCCTCTGTAGCGCTGCTAACCCATTTAATTTAATGTTGTTTAATTTTAACATTTAATGTTGAGATGAATTGATGTTGAAATAGTTAGTTCTAGATGTTGATGTTTTACCGAAAGTGATCCGATAGAAATGAATGACACGACTGTTTAGGTTGAATGTTTATTTGGTACTAAATTATATAATATTTTGTATGACATGTATTTCAATCGCGTTGAAGGCAACAAAGGAATTGTGCTGTCAGCTTAATAATACAATGTAGAGTTCATACTCAGCTCGTACACTCTCCTTCCATCTTCCCAGACTATCTGGACTTGAACTAAAGGGTTTTATTAGATATTGTTTTGTGTTTCTCTAATATACTGACAGAATAACTTTTCTTTAATTCACAAATCACCAGCAATTATCTCACGTGCTTGAATATCCCTGATAGCCATTCGAGTTATTACAAGCCGAAGGGCATAGTGATAGTTAACGCTATCGTTGGAAATATTAATGGTTATGATACACTGGAAAATGCACTTAGACCATTTCAAGTTCTTGTGTTTTGTTTAGGTGTTCTAAAATGTTATTTTAAACGTTACAACCCATTTTATGTTACTATTATTCTCGAGTATTATTCTGCGCTCATTATTTTATGTTAATGGCACAGGCCATTTGATACAATAACTAAAAACTATTCAATTATTGCTTTTGTCTAATTAGTTTCTAAGTCTTTAGTTCATTTTATGGAAAATTTGTTTAAATATTTATACTTGAAATCCAATGACATCTAAATCATTTAGAACTCGTAATGTCCTGACAGTAATCATCAAACGACGTCCGACACTCATGAGCGTCTGCTCTCAAATGACAAATGAGCTGTAGCACAATAAAGAAATGCTACTTCATTAATCATACCTAACCCGGCCTTTTTGTACTGTGGAGCGCGAATTCTCGTCAGTCAATTCAGAGTACATTACGACTGACTTCATTGTATAGATACTTAAATATTAATACGCAACGAGTTAAAATGACAATAACTTTTTTTCAACAGGCTCTTTAATTGATGGCTAAAAACATGTACTTAGTATCTTTATTATTCCTTGTCGAAGATATAGTAATACTTTTCTTATTTAAATCGTAAGACTGTCATGATGTGTTGTGTTATAGACACTCCTAAATAAGCCTGTATTTACTGGATTCATTACATTGAGGTTTTCACTGAATAGTTCCTAAAATTAAATCATATCTAGAATCGAACTAAACAGGGTTTTTATTTTAAAATCTGGTTCTCTTCTTCATGTGCCATGTTCTCCTATCGTAGGCTGGCTATTATGGCAACTATGGCCCGCGCAACTTGGTCAAAATCTGTTTAAGGTTAACCACATGAACACTAATCATGGAGTGTACACATAGTGACGTCATGGCTCTCTATTTCTACACAATGTCCATGAAAGAACTTCTTTTGACAGATGCTGAAGAGTTTATCTTTTGACTAAACCGTTATAACGTTAAATTATTACCACATTTTTACCAAAATGTTTTTTTTTTATAATTACCATGCTATCGCTTATATTATTTAAACTTTTACAATTGGTCAGTAAAGCATATTATTACGTGCCGAATCATCATAAAATCATTAAGAAAATAATTTTATGAGAAGTCTTATTATGACAACATTTTCTGGCAACATTATTATAAATCCAAAAACAACAATATTTAAAAAAGAACTTTGATGAAGCTAAAGACTAGCAAGTGGAGGATAATGATTTATGATTGTAAGCATCCCATTCTGCCGGTTTAAAATTACTTGTAAATCAATCCTTGGATTTTCGAGCATCGTTCCCCGGCCGACGCACAATAAATCCAGACGCATCGCTATCATTACCGTGATTTATTCCATCGCCCCTTCCGACCACGAGCGCGGAACTTTTCCTTACAATCTCCGCGAGCTCGTGCTTCAACTTAACATAGTCTTAGAAATTGCCCTTTCGCCGGCAAATCACTGCTGTGGCTAATGTCCCGCCCGCCACAATAACACAGGCGGCTTCCGCGTGCCTCGTAAATATTTATTTAGTAGAAAATTAATAGTTTTAAAACAATCCCACAGCTGTCATTAAGGAGCAACCCGCAGTTTCTGCTAGCGTCGCAGCCTCTGTTGTTTGTAATAGTTTGTTATCGTCATTATACGCAAGTAGAGGAGGCTCGCCTTTGTTTCCATCATACCGTCGCTCGACGATCCTGGGAAGTTCTGGGAAATTCATTATAGGGGGTTATATTGATGCGCACAAATTTAGTTGGAACTTTGAAAAGGTTTAAAAGATTATATAGCATAGCAAACTGTCTAGAGTTCACGAGTTGCGTTATTTTTGTTTTATACCATTTGTCCAAACATTCTAGTCTTTTGAAACGTATTATGTATCACATAAATGTAATTAATAAGTTAGCTCGTCCCAAAATATGAAGTCAAGTCAAGTATTGGAATAAAATAGTAATTGCATTTAAAAATGCATAATTTAAAATTACAGTACTTATAGATACTGAACTTTTATTGCACATTAGATGGCCCTATGGCCAATATAGCCGTGTGTACCAGGCATCCTTAAAATTAAGGAAAGGTCACTAAGTAAAGTCAGCCTAAAATTTCTGTTTGTAATTCCAAACTTTTAAAACCAACAAGTAATTACTGATCATGTGATATTAAAAAAAATATTATAAAAAAGCCAAGGACACTTTATTTATTGTTGTGACAATCTTAATCTTATATTTTTATTAAATAGAACCGCTGTCCAAAAATCTGGGGTAATATCTTATTTGAGTGCATTTTCAACAGTAATATAAAGTCCGTTAAAGCGGTGTAATATGAATGTGCATCGACTAATTAACCGTTTTAAAATCTCCATTGCTGAAACAAGCCGCCAGTGATCTAGCCATACTAAAAACCAAATTGATACATCGAATGTTCGTCTGCGTACCCAACAGGGAATGCTTTCTACTCGGTCCCTTTTTAAGAAGCCTCTCGACGCACGTGCGGCAAACTTGTAGCATTTCATCTGATTCTGTTTCTTCCAACCGTTTGGTGACTTCACTTAACCTACTTGCCTGAACGTTTCCGTGACGTGTTGGAATTCGTACCAGATTTGAATAATCGGCCTTCACTGTCTCCTTAACAAGAAATTCTAGAAAAACTTAACGTCTCACTCAACTACCAGCAAAAATGAACGTCGTTACAGCTGTCACTTTTTTTTACGTTGAATAGGAAATGTCTTATGTCTCTAATTTTAATTGAACTTGTTAGTGTAAAAGCTACATCGTCTCTATAATCGCTTTCATGTTATCAGAACATACGGTGTATACCTAGCATATTCGAATAGGGATGCATAAAACATTAAACAAGTATTACCTGTGGCGAGTGAGGAAGAGAAGCAATTTATCCTTACTTTGTAGGTCGTGTAGATGATTTTGTGTAAAACATCAGAATCATTTGCGACTCCCATTGGGTAATGAAATGCACTAGGCAATTACTAAATGTAATTATAAAATTACTAGTGAAACATTCAAATATGATTATTGATCATACAAGAAAAAAATAACAATAACTCATAGGTAGTAAAAACACCACTTACAGATAATATTAACCTCATGTTTTGTTATATAACCTTAATTTATCTTAATACAAAAGCAATTAAGGGTGAGTTCCACCCATGAACTGAACAACTTTCCCCAAGAAACTTATGTACAAAAATGACAAAAAAAATTCGACCTCCCATACAAAACTATCCGATCAGCTGACGACAATAGTATGGTAGATCGATTTTTTTTTGTCATTTTTACACATAGGTTTCTTAAGGAAAGTAGTTCAGTTTCATTAGTAGAACTCACCCTTAATTGTTTTGGTATTAAGAAAAATTAAGGTTGTATAATATTTAAAAGTTATCTCCATTATGATTTACAATTAGATGACAAACAACAAAAATTGCAAGAAGAAAAACAAGGAGCGATGGCAAGAAGGTAAACAACAAAAAGGTGAGAAGAAGTGACTCGACTCAGTCCTAACATGTGTACGCAACGTCACTCGCTATCGGAAGAACTAGTCAAATTATCATTACATGCGCTGCGTGACAACGAAGGCAAGTGTTACGGCCGATGCTAACGCCGAAACTGAAAGTGAGGTAACTGGATCACGTGCGTGTGCAACTGTCCAATCGGTCTGTCACATACTATATACTTTATTTCCTGTGTCTGGCAATGACCTTTTATAAAATCATTGGTGTCTGGTAATAAAAATAGCATTGTTTAGGCAAGCACCGGTCACTGGTGTAACACAAAGAAGGATAAATATATTCCTATTCTTCGTTTTATTAATGAATGACCAAGATACTATTCCTTGGGATGACTTGAGCTAAAATGTTTAGTGCTTTAGTTTGCGGTCGCCTATGTTGATCCTGACTACACAGGAGGTGTGTAACTGTAATTAGCGGTGAGCTCGGAACCGGTCAGGACTATAACGACGTCTATAACAATCACATTCTTACATAATTTCATATGCGCAGAGTGTGTAATATACATTTATTGCTAATGCTACCATGATATATCTATTGTTAGAAAAGACATAACTTTTTTAATTACTTATGTTATAAATGAGAGATAAACATTATGGAAGCAGTTAAGAATATAAGGAAAATAAAGAGGTGACAGTGTGTTTTTCTTCTCGTCGACATGGAACAAAAGTTTGACATGTATTTTAAGTTAGTGCTAGCTACTAGCTACTACTTTGACATGTATTTTAAGTTATGCTAGTTTACTGTATTTGAATAATAATAATATATTTTTTTTATTATTGACCAACGGGTAAGCGCTTGGCCTTCATCTTACCTGATGGTAAGTAACGATAAGTGGAAGCGCGCTTCACCCGTAATCCTCAACCACTGAGGAGCTGGCTATCTTATCTCAAACTGTCGTAACACAACAATTCTATAAACATCGTTGTTATGGCGACAGACATAGGGGAGGTCAGCTCAGAGCGGCCACCTTAACTTTAACTTTAAAAAAATACCACTATAGAATCAATTTAAAAAAAGATTTTTATATCAAAAGAAAGGGAATTTAATAAGCTTTCATAACGTGTAGGCACATTTTGCAAAACTTAAACGGTTTATTTTAATTTTTAAATTACGAAAACTAGTCAAAAAACCGCTTTGCCCGTGTTGGCCGCTTAAAGTGGCCATAGGGGTAAGGGCAAAGTGGTCATGCCTAAATATAACAAGAAATTAATTTTAAAAAACAAAACACCAAAAATTAAAAAAAGCTTTATTTAAGATAAAATCAAAAAGTAACTAATAAAGTTTCAAATGGAACAATAATTTCAGTCTTCATACTTTCTTACTAAAATCCATGTACCAAAAGTTCCCCCTGCGTAGTTTTTCTTTTGTAGTTGTGGTCAACAACTAACTAATATTCGTACTTAAATCAAAAAAATATAAAACATTCTAATCATAAGTAGGTACTCGTAATACACAAAAACAAATTAATAAAGCGGCCAACTTTGCCCTTATTAATTGGCCACTTTGCTCGGACCGCTTTACCTTTTTCCACCATTTTGTTTAAAAAATAAACTCAGCTCACATTATTTATCCCATGTCGGAAGAAATGTTACACATTCAAAGCCAAATAGGTAAGTAACAATAGACGTGTAATAAAAAGATTGAATTCTGAAGAGGTTGAATCAAAACAGGTTGCACTTTCCCTGGATTTTTTTAACAAAATGCACAAATTCCTTGCACATGTCGCCGCGGCAACGCGTTTACTCCAATCGGCACCGAACGACTGCTTGGTGCGGGGCGGGAGGTTGGCTATAATGGCACAAAGGCAACGTCGCGCAATTGTTTTTAGTTACCGAAAAATTGGCTGTGGCCGCTTTGCCTTCTATGGCCGCATTGAGCTGACTTCCCCTAGATAAGATGGTGGTAGCACCATCCAAACCAAGCACACAAAGATATTGTGCTCCCCGCTGGGAATCGAACCCGGGACCTCTGGGTCTGAGACATTGAGTGGCTTAGCCACTAGACCAAAGAGGCGGTTAAAAATATTTGTCCTGTTATCTCATTATTTTCGAAATTTTCTATTTTTGTGATAATATATGCGACAGAGAGAGGCCTACGTCCAGCAGTGGGTTGCGAAGGGCTGGAAATGAATTGATGAATACGGCTGTTAATCAGTATTTTGTTGTATTTTTCGTCTAAGTGATCACGATTTTACGACACGAGCATTATTCAAAAACACTTTTCCAACCTAAAGTATTTTTATTGTACAATTGATTTATTTGAAGTGAAGACATAAATCGTATTAATTCCTAAGCTAAGGCTGTAAATACGAAAATTGTTATTACCATCTCCTAACGAGAGAGATTTATTAACCAGCTAAGAGGAAACTGATAGCAAGCTAAATTAATTGAAAATAAAAGTTATTTTGAAAGTAGGTTGAACTGGCAGTACTGACACTGAGTGTTTTAAATTAATTGACTGAGAAAAGAAAATCGGATGTTGGTCATCTTTCGTCGAAGACCTTAAGGCGATCTTAGATGTTTCAGAAGACAGCACTTCGTCTCTGTGAAGTTTAATATGTAAATTTAATTTGCAATATGTACACGGCCCTACCGGATATCTTAGAAGCCTGTTCTGTACTGGAATCTAGTTTGATGTATTTATGAAACCCCAACGTATTTATTTATGAGACGTATTACTTTTTTGTCAGATATATCGAAAGTCAGTGAACCGTTTATGTTTTATTTATGACGTTGGGCCCTACTGTACAATTCGATTTGATTAAATTTTCTAACTCAATAACAATTGAAACACCCAGTAAAATATTTTAGTTAGAAAACAACAAAGGCTAGGAAACTGCAAAACGTACAAAAAGAAAGCCCGTAGAGAAAGGGCCTCTCGAAATTGTTCTATCTGTTTTTATATTGCCACAATACATTACAGCCGTACATCGTACACGATGGCCATTTATGCAATTTCACCTATAATTTGGATACAAATTATATGGTTTCGATCGATCATGGACTTAACTGAAACCGTGATACCATTAGCCTATTGTATTTTATTTGTCCCAAATCGAGTTGTTACTTACGAAGCAAAAGTGCTTCTGAGATATTCAATTTCGTCAACTGGTGCTCTCGCATAGTCGTTTTGCTTACGAGTAGCTTCCGCCTACGACTTCACCCGCGAGAATTTTGGTCTATCTAATAATGGGAAGAAACCGGGTAACTAAATTAGGGGTAATCTCAGAAAATACTTGGCTTAATTATCAGTAGTTCTTGAGATAATCCCCTTTATAATCAATATCATATCATGGCCTTTAAATGTTCCTTAACTGAATCTCAAGATTTTGCTAACATCAACAATTAATTAAAAAAACATTATAAGTACTTACATACTTACATTATAAATGATATCAAAATTAACGACCGATCCCTTTTTATAATTTTTGTAATTTATTTATTTAAATCAGATTACAAAGGTCCATTTTGATTAGTAACAATTTTACTTATAAATATGTTAGTACAGTATTTTTACTACTTACCTACATTTTAAAATTACAATATATTTTTGACATTGCTAAAAAGTATCTATATTGACTAACAGTCAACTGCCCTTTCCTAACCTTTTTATAAGCTTTACAGCTATTAAACGATTATTCATTCACTTAAGGGTCATGGTCTAACGTGTAAATATCCTACTCTACAGATACATCATTGAACCTGGCTATAACAGGAAACTCCAAATCGATAACACATTAACGCCCATAATCACAAACACGGCTTTAGTCCCTTGTGTCATATCCGATGCCTTCGAAGGCAAGCCTAAGTAAGGTATTTCAATTCTACCCGCGCGTTCATTAATCAAAACGGGCGATTCGTCTGTGTAGCGCGCTCGCTCGTTTTTTGCTTTAGCACGCGACTGACGAACTTTCTTCGGCTGAGCACTCGGAAAGCTGACAAATCACTTTATAATGATTCCTAATTGATCGTTTCGGGCCATTATATTATGGGTGGTTATGTGTTTAAGTTAGTGGGCTTTTGAATAGTGGTAGCCACACTAATATGTACAGTGTTAATGGTCATGGTTGACTGGATTTTGTATGTGGGGCTAGATGGCGTAGCGGCTAACGCGTTTGGGAAAAACACTTTAGATTAAGCAACACCGATTAAGGGGGGAAGGGGAGGCAGAGGGGGGAACCTAAGGGAGAGGAAGCCAAAGTGCGGAAATGCATAGTTTTCAAGATATTTTTATTTATTTATTTAGGTATAGGAAATAATTTTTAGGAATTAAAAAATATTTTACCAAGTTAACATTACCGTACCCCCTCCATCCCCGTCCCCTCCAAGATATTTTTGAATGGAGCTAGTTTTCTGATGTCTAATAAAAAAAATAACCTCGAAATTCAAGACAATCGCTAAGCTGCGCTTTGCGATTGTCTTACATTTCTAACCTATCAATGTGCCCTACTGGAGTAGGGCAGCTAGTTGCTTAAAACTAAACGATTTATGGTGGATTCGACCAAACTGGAATAAGACTTACTCCGAGATCAGTCTATACAAATTCGGCGTTTAATCTAGGTATATAAGACCTTATTCCAGTTTGGTCGAATCCACTCTTAATATTTTACGTCAAACAACATGTCGATTTTCCTTCAATTCTTGATCGACTACTTTGCAATTTTCAATAAATTCTAGCGTAAAAACTATGCATCTCCGCGCTGTGAAATTTTAGTAAATTATACTTCTTTAGCAACCCCATCCATAAAAAAAAATATGGTGCTAATGTCAAGTGTAATCTAAAGCTGAGCCCGTTTGGGTTGCGATCCTGCGAGTTAAGCAGCTTTCACGATGTTAAGTCTTCGGATGGGACACCACATTTAAGTACCTAGTCGTTTAAACGCACTAACCCGCATTGTGCTAGTGTGTGCGAGCCTATTTTCCTATAAGTTATATTCTAAGTTGTGTTAATTTGTAAACTAATTTTTCTTTTGATTTGGTGTAGTTTTGAGTTCGATTCTCATAATGGATTAAAATAGCCGTCTGCTAATGTAACATATATAATCAGTAATTACTATACACATGTTTGCCCCAATTGAGTACATCAAATGTTATGATAATGTACGTCTACGTACGAAGTAGTAGGTCTAATAGAAAAAAATGAGAAAATTCAATGTCCATCGCGCTCATTGATTTAAAACCAAATTTTTCATTAGAAAGCGACGTCTCAGCTCGCGTGTATATAATAAATGGTTTCTCTCGCACAAACGGTGATGCTTCCGGGTCCAAATCAAACAATTTTAAACGCACCTCTTAAAGTGTTCGATACTAATAACGTGTGTTACACCTAGACGTACTCCATCAATCCATCAATTACATCTTGTTACGCGAAATTCAAATTACACGCTGTATAAATTCTTAACGCTATTACAATCTAATTGTATTTGTTGTTTCGTGTTTCGTTACACGAACTGGCGGCCGATCGCAACATCGCATACATACGTTAGTGATGTGCCGAAGGGTCACTCTCATGCGGTCCAAGATTGCGTTCCTGATAGCTACAAAGTCGAAAGTTAAAAATGCATACATACAGACATACATATAATGACGACTATTATTCCAGAAGGATTAGTCAGAGACTAGACTAAAGAATAGGCAAAAATGTATTTATTTACTTACAACTTAATTGATAATATGCATTTTTGAATTAAGTATAAAGTTATAAGTGTAAATAAAATCATCTATCTCAAAAACCTTAGACGTTTGTGGGAACGAGTGCAAAGATGTGTTTTGAAGGACATTAAATAAATTTGGAGCGGAGTCAGAAAGAATCAAGACAAGATCGATTAAACCACTGAGGCACATGAGTATGACTGAGGTTATTAGCAGGTGGTGTTCTGAGAGTATTATAAGTAATTAAGGTAGGTCATAATGTCACTTTTTCCTGCTGCTACGTATTTACAAAAGTAAGTAAAAGTAAAACAGAACGCTTGGTACTAAGGTTTTAACCTATGGGATCTAAAGTAGTCTATTCCTTGTAGACATATAGTTAATGAAATTCTTAATACAGGAAACTACAAACGACCTAAACAGTACGGCCTTATGAAGCGATGAACTGAGATATCTAAACAAGTATTGACTCGAAAACTGTAAAGAAGCTTTCGCACGTATGGTATGTGAAATAATAGATTCGGATTTACAGTATTAATATACAGGTTTCCAGTACTTGCGGTAACAAGTCGAGTAGAAACAAAAGAGCATAAATCGCAATTCGCAACCTTGGGACTCGTCTAAAAATTAAAAGTTTGTATTGTTTATTTTCATATATTTGTACATAAAGGGGTGCCGCGCGATAGCAAAAACTGACAAAAGTCTCTTATTGAACTTCAAATCAAAATCAATCATATTGATATTTAAAATTAGAACAATTCTGCTTTAAAGTTTCAGACCTAGTAATTTGATTAGAGCAATGTTTTTATTCTGCGAAATGTAAAAAACATCACGCGCTTGTGTTAAAAATTAAAATTTACTTTTTAAGATTAAGAAGAAGTGACCTGCGGAATATCAATACAAATATTTTCATGTAAGAATTATTGTTTCATGCGTAAAATTAAGAATGTTGTCGAACGAAAATGATTTTAGGAGTCATTCGATTTATTATTATTTTTATATTTATATTCGATTATATTTATTAAAAGAATGTTTGTTATTATTTAAAGAATTTGTTTCAAATTTCAACAAGGCCACGACCTTGTCCATTGATCAGGCTAACATACGTAAGATCTTTTAATGTATTTAACTAATTCAACGCATAGTACAAGTATATTAAAAATACGTAAATTTTCACAATTTCGTGCAGGATCCCCTTAACATAAGTCGTATTTACTCAGCTTGTGGCTAAATAAATGTATAGGAGTTAAAAGTACAAATAATGAACTGTGAATCAAGCACTCAATTTGAACTCTCGATTTGATTGTTTGATATTAATAAACACATTTTACGGAATAAAATGTTTTATCATAAGAAACGCTAATAGCGATCTACGTAAGTACTATGTGTAAGCGAATTGCCTGACTAATTACTAACTTTCAGGAGCTATGAGGCTTAACGAACTTGACACTTAGCAGTTAGATTCCTTATAAGGTGTAAACTAAGACTAAGAAAGTTTTTATAAAAAACCCTAGGATCACAGGATACTATAACATTTACGCAGACGAGACAACGAGTTTAAAAGCTGTAAATTCTAGAATACACGAAAAGATTTTTCTTTCTTTTTAATTTGTTTAGGAGCTTCCGTCGAATAAATTAACCATCTCAGCTCTATCGTACTCATCTCAAATAAGTACTAAAACTACTTAAGGACACCTATCCACTGGCACGCCATTGCGAAAGGTTTATAACATTTACGCAGACGAGACAACGGGTTTAAAAGCTGTAAATTCTAGAATTCAAGAAAAGATTTTTCTTTCTTTTTAATTTGTTTAGGAGCTTCGGTCGAATAAATTGACCATCTCAGCTCTATCTTACTAATCTTAAATACTAAAACTACTTAAGGACACCTATCCGCTGGCACGCCATGCGAAAGGTTCTTAACCTGCAAGATCGCAACCCAAACGTGCAATCCACTGCGCCGTTGAACATAATCAAATCCAAGTACTTAGGAACTCGTATATTTTAAATGACAGAGTCCATCAAAACAGCAAATATATCAAGTACTCAGAATAATTCTGTATTCAGAGATTGAGTAGTGAAACGATTCGATCACAATAACAGTAATAATCTAAGAGTGAAACGCATATATTTGTGAGTTGAGGAAATTGGATTCAATATCGTGAACGTTTTGTTTGCACTAAACTAAATGGTTACTTAGTTAGGTTAGTACGTGGCAATACCGTTCCGAATGACCGATTGATCTGTAAACCGCATTTTTGATTTCAATACCATTAAGTGATACTTATTCCACATTTTGTACGTGAAAATGCGTTAACCACTTTGAATTTTGTACCGAAAGTAGCAGCTTAGTATGTTAATGCAATATTTATTAATATTGATCAGAAATGGTTGTCATCGTTGTTAATTGATACAGTTTTAAGTTGTTGGCCGGTACGATATTAAATTTGAAGTCGAAATGTATAAAAAGAAACCTTCTTTAATTATTATATATTATCTACTTTACATTGAGAGTAAATTTATCGGCCAACTAACGTTTTTTCAAAGTCTGCTGAGTAGGTTGTTTTTAAATGCCTCAATGCTTATGAGGATACGGCACTAGAACAAACTATGTCATTCATTCATGTTCACATAGTCACGACTATTATCCCCGTAGGGTTAGTCAGAGTCTAAGCAACGAGGACCACAAAAGCAGTCCTCTGCCATAGTCCACTTTTCACCAAAAAGCGACAGCACATGTGCTCAGCGTGACAGGTGATGAGCCCATCGCCGCTCAATGCTGTTGATGTATGTGCAGTATTTAGTCCGTTAGTCGCCTTTTACGACACCCAAGGGAAGAGGGGAAGGGGGTGGTAGTATTATTTCACCGCTACGCGACGCGGTTAAACTATGTGAAGTAAACATTATTACATTACCCAAAATTACGAGTAAAAGTTAGCTATGTTGTACAAATAAATATGTCAGCGTCCATATAGAGTTTAATAAGACTTTAAACTTTCGCGTTGCATTGTAACAAAACTAAGTAAGCGGGACCATAATATAGAGTTTTTTAGGAGGACATAAACACGACGGGTACAAAACAGCGTAATACCTACTTTCTTCTGGAAAGGATTTGTTGTGGGCCGCATATGATTGGTCTTTACAGGGTTTATGGACATTGAGGAACTAAAAGCCGCTTAAAACGTGATAGAAAAAAAAATTACAAATAGGGTGCATGAGGCGAGGGTATATTTTAATTACCTTTTTCAAGCACACCAATGCGGTGCGCTTGGAGGAATAGTTTTGGTGCGCTTGGTCTAGTGCGCTTCAAGGAATACCCCTTAAATAGGGTTAGAAGGCAAAGAGCTAGACGAACGGCCATTGACCAGATCGGAGACGTTCTCGTTAAGAGGAAACACTACGTCGAAGTGGCATGCAAAATTCTCATCCAAAACACAGAAAAACGACGATTCGTAGTCCCCTGTTTCCTCCTTGAGAACTGGACCAATTTTTATTACTTTTTCAGCATTGATTAAAGAAAGAGATTTTCTATGTCTCTAAGTTTGATTTTTTTTTTTAAACCAGCCACTTAATGTTTCTGAAGACGCCTTAAAACGGAGTGATTTCGCTAAATTTTGAAGGCTCCTGGTTATTAAATAAATGACTTAAGAGGGTTTATGCATTTCGGTTTTCCATACAAACTTCCAAGTCGAAATTTTTAAAAACTAATGAGTAAATTTTGGTGAATCTTTGCATGCTAAAGTAAAACACAGGAATCTAAATAGTTTCTTGAAAACATTTTTAGAAAACGTTTTTTTAGCTGAGTTATTGCGATTTCAAGTCCACTATAGAAAGTTAAAAATCGCAATTACTCAGTTAAATAAACATTTTTTTTAAATGTTTTCAACAAACTATTTAGATCCCTGTGTTTTACTTCAGCATGCAAAGTTTTATCAATATTGGCTAATTGGTTTTTAAAAAATTCGACTTGGAAGCTTGTATGGGAAACCGAAATTCGTAAACCCTCTTAATGCAAAAAAATCAAACATGCAGACATAGAAAATCTCTTTGTTTAACCGATGCTGAAAAAGTAATAAAAACTGGTCCAGTTCTGAAGGAGAAAACAGGCGACTACGAAACGTCGTTTTTCTGTGTTTTGTATGGGAATTTTGCATGCCACGTGACGTAGTGTTTCCTCTTAAAGGTCAAGTCAAGAGTACCCTAAACCGAAGAGCATATATGAAGAATGTTTTAACGCGTACGTAAATGTTAAGTGATAGCTAAGGGCGTCACTCTTTGGAGATAAGACGGAAACTGCAAAACAAAAGAACGGTAGCGAATTATTGCAACATTGTTATTTACATGACTTTACATACGCTCGTTTGTATACCTCCCTAGTGATTGCGCATTGTGAGCCGCTGTTAGCATCGCAGGGCCCGTGAGAACTTATCAGCCTTAAGTCCCGTGCACTGAACCCTCGCACCCGTTTTTCCGTCGGGGCCTTGCATGACTGCCTTTGCTGCCACTTATTAATTTTCACTTTGACATAATTCTTATTTGTGCAACGCAACATAAATTTATTGGCAGGTGACTGGTGTTCATTAATGTTGGTTAAAAATAAGTTCGTGGTGCTTGTATGTGTGTAACTTTTACTGATTGCGAAGTAATACGCTTTGATGAATATGCAGAAAGCTTAACTTTAAAGTTATAGTATGATGGATGACGTATATCCATGGTAAAAGGGTTGAAAAAACACAGCAATAGCAACATTTATGCTAGTTCTTAGTCTGCCTGGCAAAATACTAGTTTGCAACTACTAAAACAATATTTTTAGTATTATTGCGTTCGTTAATTACAAAAGGATCCAGTTCTTCAGTGATTAAACATTTTTGGTCGCATTTCACCAAAAATCTTTACTTTCCTTATGTCGTCACTTACCGACGGGGCCAAGAGTGAAAAAATAAAAATATAGAAAAGAAAACATATTTTTTATTGATTAACTCTTTCTACTTATTATTTCAAAGTAACCCATTTCTTTTTTGATATTACTTTGTTTCTAAAGATGTATCATAACGTAATTGCCTTGCCAAATAAGAAGGCGCGAACCAGCGTTTATTATTTTATTATGAATGATGATTGATGATCGTGAAATACAATTATAAACATTTCATTTGAAAAATTCTACTTTCCCTCAAACGACTCTTATAAAGTAATAACGTTTATATTTTGCTCCATTATAAAAGCTCATATATTATAATCATTGTAAGTATAAACGCGAGCAATATTGTTTATAGCGTTATGACTTTATTTGCTTACTTACACTCGTCTGACATTTTAAGTTTATTACATCTGAGTACATATGTTATTTAAGGCTCACCTCAATAAATAACGGGGGGTGTACCTGGAATTGCTAAATGGTTACATTTTTTTGAAGCATCATATTCTTGCAGAAATACTATATTATCAATCAATTTCCTAATGTATGTTCGCACATCACTCTTCAGTACGGCTGGTCCTATTTAGCTAATTCTTTTTTTGTCGTGTTTATAATAGTCAGCCTTATCATGTCATACATATTATTTACTATTATCCCCATAGGATTAGTCAGAGACTAGGCAATGAGGATCTCAGAAGCAGCAGTGCCATTGTCCACCTTTCACCAAATTGCAACTGCACATGTGCTCAGCGTGATAGGTGATGAGCCCAACGCCGCTCTATGCTGTTGGATCTATGTGAAGTCCGCTAGTCGCCTTTTACGACGCCCAAGGGAAGAGAGGGGTTGGTAGGATAGTTGTTAACAACTTTATGAAACAACAACTTCTCTTTATGTTATTGCTTGTTTTTGTCTTGTTAGGTACCTACTTTAATCTAAACTGAACATCTTTTGAAATTATAAGACATCAGTAGTCATGATAGCCTAACTGATATCTTATAATCTCAAAAGATGCCGCTCTCACACCAAAAGATCACAATCTATGACCACATTGCCCCGCCAAAGTCGTAACCTTACAGGAGCGAACTCTCATAGCTGCTAAGATTAATATCCAAGTGAAAGGAGTGCTGTCCTAAATTATGGGTGCCAGTTTTCTTCCCTCTAGGTGGAATGTTACTTGGTAGCTTGTTTCGTATCGCGGTTTCCGATCATGCCCGGGAGCGCATGTAATGTGGAAGCAAAATCATTACCAAAAATCTTTTTATACTAACCAAGAATCGTGCTACCGGTCAAAAGACTAGTCATATGTTTTAGCAAAAACAATACGCTTTCTTAAGTGCCCCATCGTAAATAAGCAGAATTAAAATAATTTGTGTGCCCAGAATATACAAAAACGTAAATTGTATATAAGCAAGCGTTAGTCGTACTATCGCTATGGTCGCTCGCATATTCCATATTCCATAGTCTCTAGCTCTGCTCGGGTATTTTTTTTTTTGTGTTGTCATGCCATAAAAGGAACCTTAGAAGACAATCTCTTCTAAAATATGCTAGCACGGATCTCATCCATTGAAAATTTGGGCAAATTGATTGTAACAGACAACAGCGTTAAAATATTGACAACCGTTAAAACAACATATCAAAACAGATTGATTACTCTTTTGTTTTGTTTTCACTCTCAAACTTTACAGCAGTCTTTACTGTCTAGCGGAACTTCCCACGTGTAATCGCAGATGACTATCGTTCTGTCTTCAACATCGCTGAGGCAAACTTTGACAGGTGCTTGTCATACAGCAAACGGCGGGGAAACGAACGGTTGACCTTATCGATTCCATTTCGCGCAAACAATGATAGCACTGTTCCGCCATCACGATCGGCGCGTCCGAATTGGGATCATTGTCTGTGGGATTGTGTTTGGCCGCTTCTAATGGTTATTGATCCACTTTGCAATATCTCTTTAAACCTTCAAATCTTTCTTAGTGTTTTGAATCTTTGTTGTTGCCTTTGCCGTTGTCTTGTAGTTTTATTCCAATTTCCGAAGGAGTGGTGAATCAACATATTATTTTTTCTGATTAACATTGTTCTTATGTAATTTTAAAAGTTTATAATTGTTACATTTAAAACCACTCTGTTCTAATTTTAGTAACTTTCAATTCATTAAACTTTTATATTTTGTAGATCTGTAGTAAAAAAGTCAAAATCTAGAATAATGCACCTATATCACTATTTAAACATATGTGGTATGCTTCGCATTGTTATTTGCCTAAGTTCTTTCATTTTGTAATAATTAAGTGAGTCTCATTCATGTTTGACCAGTGACATTTTTAGAAGAATCTCTTTAAACCATCACCAATCCACATTAACTGGTTAGAATGCGCACAATCGCCTTTTTAGCCTCCATTCATTGTGTATTGGAACCAGCAAACATTGTCGGTGCAGATGGGAAAGTAACGAATTTAATTCGTAGTTGATACACTTCACCGCCTCCACATTATTTATTACTCCTCTGTACTCGTCACAGTTAAGACGCCGTCCCTCAGAACGCTTTTCCAGATAGCTAGTTTTATTCACTATTTGAGTCATCAGCTCAGTATCAGCATTCGATCAGCCTTACCATCAACTCTTAGTGTGGAAATTTGCATAGTAAGATTAAACTAATACTGCTCTAAGAGGACATTTGAATGTATTGTAATTTAATTGTATTGTTTCTCGTAATTTGCAATAATATTAATTTTTAATAATTATGACATTTGAATGTATTGTAATTTAATTGTATTGTTTCTCGCAATTTGCAATAATATTAATTTTTAATAATTATGACATTTAAATGAATTGTAATTTAATTGTATTGTTTGTATAAATTGAAAGATACTAGGTAACATTAATAATTAATTTCAGACAAAAAGTCAATTGATGGAGTTACAATTATGGATATTTGCATGCCTACATACTTATGGCAGAATATTGTTGATACTTTAAATCATTGTCTTACATTTCAATGTTGTGTACATGATATTCCGCAAATAAATGATTTATGACTATGATTTATGAGGTGACAGTAGGGCTCCTAGTCTACTTTAAACGAAAACGAGAATTTGTATGACGTGGAGCAACTCCTTGGACAAAATAGTGGTGAGTTTGCAATTGGATGAACAAATAGAGCCAGGCATTCTACCGCCTCAAAACTGTGACGCATACCAGAATATAATTCTTAGTTGTTTGTACTGTTGATGTGATAGAATGTCAAATAATGATATTATATTGCATTTTTATACGTTTATAATACATTACTACAATAACAAACTTTTCGTTTGTTTTTCAATTGATCTAGAAATGTATGGGAAACGGAAATGTTTAATTGGATTTGGTCCAGTATTTTCTCCACGACCAGATTTTTAAGGTAAGTACTGTTATATTTTAAGTGCAGTAAGTTGGGCTAAGGTATCGAACTAGGGTTTGTAAAGAGAGCATGATATAAATAAATAGGATAATTGATTCCCACGAAACGCTGCTGACCGTACAAAAACAAATGTAGGATGAAATTTGACATAATCGTTTATTTCAGCGTTTTATTAAGATGGTTGTCATATATTGAAATAACATTATATTATATTAAAATAAAATTGACAAAACACTTACGTAAATCTAAAAACTTTAATTGATTTATTCGTAAAGTTACATACAGTAACTAAAATACAATAAGTGTCTGTCGCGCTGTAAAATGCGGTAAGCGAAACGAAAACTAATAGTTCTCCAATAATAATCGTACAAAAATTCTTGTTTAAAGTCTCACGCCGCCTTAAGCACCAGCTTAGCTTCTGTTATGTATCCGGTAGAAAAAAAGTGTTCATACAGAATCAGCACTCTTACCAATTTGCCGGTGCATTAGCCTCGGTTAGGCTCTCTGGTGATCACCATTGGGTTACCGTTCCTGTGGTACGATTTCAATCGGCCGTTGTGTCACTTTTACCTTTTGATTGTAAAGTAATGGGTAGCAAATTGAATGAATGCGCTGCTAGTTAAAATACACCGCTCCAATTTACAAGTACATATGCGTTGTTTGAAGTTAATGCTGTAATTATTAAAGCAATTTCAGAATTTTTTGGGTTTTTTAGGTAAATGTTTATGCTGGATCATAGTATTCTAAATTCTGCTTGGCTATCATCTCATCTGATGTTAAGCGATGAGAAAGTCGAAGGTGGCAAATTTTAAATAATAACCCATTTAATAAAATAACTTGTGTTATTGAATTCTAATTCTGACAATGAACTTATCGAATCAATATAAGTATGTCCAAGCACTTCGTATAGATAGTGTAACTACACGAAGCACTCTCGGTGGATTTAACTCTTGACTTGTCTTTTAAATGAAATAACCCACACCTCAGAAAGGCCGTCATTGGTCACACGTATTGTGATATTTTCTTTTCCATCATCATACTGAAGCGTAACATTCTTATGGTCACTTTTTACTGTCCCCTAGTTTAGACAATGAGCTGCTGTGGCGACGACGCCTTTTTGCAAACTTTCTTTTGCTTATTTATAGTTATTGTTGACCGCTAAATCTTTCTTCTCTTTTTACTGATTGCCCTATTTACATCGATAAGTACCTGATCGACTCACCATCGAAATAAGTAGCACAAAAATCGTCTCGTTAAGTCGCGGTAATTTTCATTATGTTTCTAGTAGATAAAATGGCAAAGCGTTAGAGAACACGTTAAGTTTAAAGCAAAGCTTTAAATCATGTACAACAATATTGAGTATCATCTATGCAAATAGCTTTTGAGCAAGAAATTGCTTGTCATCAAATCACGTAGGATTGAGTCTTGTTAACAATTTGCTACGTGCCTAGCTGCAATATTCACAGGTTAATCGCAGGTTGCTGTTTTCTGACGTCGTATGTAGGTTGTTGATGTTATAGTGGGTCATTGGGACGCTGTTTCGCACGAGCTTCGCTTTTCTATGAGTACTCAGTCATCGATTAACTAGTTATTACAATTTCGATAAGAATGATTTTAAGTGAACGATCATGTGATATTAGTGTAATAGAACTTCTTTCATGTCGACTTTGAAACTAATCTCAAGTGTTTATATTTTATTTTTGATACATGTTTTAACAACAAATACCAGGCATAGGTCGCGTTGTCCGGATACGTTCTTGATTGAGGCTTATAAAAACAATACATCCTTTTATAATCCTATTGTCAGAATGTGCCGGACCTATAACGAATTACATCGTGTTTATAAGGATATAGACGTCTTTAACAGCAGCTTTTCGAGGTTCAAGAGGGTGATCTCGGACATAATATTATGTGATGAAGCGCCCTCAACCCCACTTATTGTATAAATTTTGTAATTTAGGATAACAGTAATAAATTAAATTAGTAGACATATTTTAAGTTAAGTTAATAACAAAAAAAATGTAGAAATAATTGGTATGCTGTGTACGCTAATTTTGGGTTATTGTCTAGTTTTATCTTGTATAATATTTTTGTATGATCTTGTAATGACAGTAACCTGTCAGTATACCTTTTAGAAATAAATAAATAAATAAATAAATAAACAACCGAAATTGTTCACCCGCTACACTATACTTTTATTTTACTAAGAATATTATCAATACATCGCGTGTTAATATTTTCCTAGAAACGAGAAGTGTCTCGCATCTTACTTCCTAACGCAACTAGCTGCAATTATAAAACGAGAAGTTGGCTGTGAGAACAATCATTGCCGTACATGAATCCGCTTAAGAGATTTCTATTTATAAACCTGTTGATAGTCTATTGGACCAGAGCTAATTATGGCATTTTTAAATTATCAATTGCTGACGTAAAAACGGTTGCGTAAAAATATTACTCGCTGACATGCAAATTGCCACTGCCAATTGACAATTGTCACGGTCAGCAGCGTTTCATGGGAATCAATTATTATCCTATTTATTTATATCATGCTCTCTTTACAGACCCCAGTTCGATACCTTAGCCCAACTTACTGCACTAAAATATAACAGTACTTACCTTAGAACTCCGGTCGTATTGAATTAGAGAAAATACTGGACCAAATCCAATTAAACATTTCCGTTTCCCAGACATTTCTAGATCAATTGAAGAAACAAAAGAAAAGTTTTGTAATTGTCAATTTTATCGCCCATTCTTTTTCGCTGCAAACTCTTTTGGACCGTTTGCATCAGATTGCATATCAAAGGTGAATCGCCGTTAGTCTACATTGTTTGCTGAGCCCATGTCAGTTAGTTATACACGATTTTCGTACATTTGCACGTCTCCGATAAATATCTTCGGGCATTGTTTTCTCATCGTTTACGAATAAACTTTTGACTCATCGCTTTCGCGATCAGTTTGGCGATCACGTGATAAACTTATTCATAACCCGAGTTGTCTTCTGTTTTGTATTAGATTAGAATCCGATCACGACTAACGTTGTCTTGTTTATTACGTTATTTTGATAACCTGTAAAACACTTTTAACAGTTCATTGAAACCATCACTGTATAAAGAGACAAATCAGAAATTAGTGTTTCTCAAAATTTTACAGTTCACTAGGCATTGTCGCCGCACATTGAAAACACCTATTAACACATCTAGGTCAGTTTTTGTGTTTCGTTTTCACTATTCAAACAAATGCGATGCATCTTCGCGCGGAATTTTCGATTCGGATGTGTCTCTTTGTATTTAATTGTGTGAGAAACCAAAATAATGAAGTCACTACTCTCAACACTTACTGTAAACAATGGACCTAACTTTTCTCAGGCGTCAATTTGACACTTATTTTGGAGGATCGTTATAAATTCATTGTTTTGAATGATCTTAATGCCCCAAGAGAAAGTGTTAATTCAGTTATGGTACACTATAATGTTTGTTATGCGTAGTGTTATAACTTATAATTACGAAGTAAATGTACCGTGTCTAAGACGTCATTAAAATGAATGTTAGTAAAGTGTCGATTTAATGTATGTACGCTACAAATTTCGCACATTATATTGCTATTCTTCTTATATTTTCAATGTTGCGTGGCGTAGTTGGGCGTGACGCACCGTTTTGTCGGCTGCTCTTGCCGACACGGTCTAAATGCGCCGGAGCATCCGTCAACTAACCCCAGGTTTCGGCTTCCAGTTTTCTTCTATGAAAGAAAGTGTTTGATTTCGATATCGAATATCCATTAGATAATCTATCATCTTTATTTCTTCACACGGTCCTGGTTTCTTGTCTTTGTTCTTGCTATATGTTATTACTTGACCATTGACGTTAAACCATTTCTTGTGTCGAGTTCTTTATTCGCAATTATAGATTTCTTTACCAAACGGGCTGCTATTTCCTATTATGCAACAACGCATTGTTAAAATATAAGTCTTAAATTGCATTCAACACTAACGCTACTTTTCAATGTTGTTTTCCCACGCGTTATTGATTATTCAACCAATATGCAATTCGAACAGTGCTCCAGCACAATAATTATTCAAATTGTGCTCATAATGCGGCTTCATTGCAAGTAACCTTTCTTTTTGTTTAGAGACC
The DNA here is from genome assembly GCA_963921215.1 of Scoparia ambigualis. Classification (NCBI taxonomy): domain Eukaryota; kingdom Metazoa; phylum Arthropoda; class Insecta; order Lepidoptera; family Crambidae; genus Scoparia; species Scoparia ambigualis. The sequence goes on along the minus strand of OY992521.1, from coordinate 22,254,885 downwards.
ATTTCTACATAATCAAGATTGTACTTAGATAATTTTTATGTGAATAATATTCTTACATCATACATACATTGTCATATATCATTGTATAAGTAACATAATTATAAAGTTCTTTGTTTTATGGCATTATAAACAAGTTTTTATTAATTGTCTAATAATAAAATAACATTGATTTATCATATTATTTGGTTTTTAAGTATAATACTTAAAATAAATTAATAATTATTTATTACATTTTCTCTTTAAAACGTACAATCCGTTTGGGAAATTCACAATACAAATACAATAAACATTAAACTCAATAGCAGATCTGTTCATTTTCTTTTACTTTGTTTACTTTATTCCATATTTTAGGCATTGTTGCTTAATAGCAACAAATTCTATGTCTCTTTTTGTCCTGAGTGTATTTAATATTTAAAAATGCCTAATTCGTGTCAGATTTTGTATTATTTTATAATAAGCATTCACTACTGGATCTGCGTTCTTTTGTGAGTCGAAAGTTATGTCAGACGGAGCGGTACTCAAAACGGTATTACAGAAGATGGCTATGCAATTGTGATATTCTGTAAAGTGGGACTCTCTGGCACGACCACAGCCCAGTTCCGAGGTGAAACGCAAGGTCGGGAACCGCTCAGTCACTGCGTTTGTAAACGTTTTTGTCATGCGTCTCACCGAGTTGTATTGTTACAAACAACTGAACTACTCCATTGAGACAGATATGCCGTGCGATACTCAACTCGGAAATAGCTTTTTTTTTCTCTCTCTCTCGTATCTTCCGTGATCACTGACGATCGCGAGACCCACTTACTCTGACGCAAATATGCGATTAGACCTGCATGCATCAGCATGTTACTTCAATTACACGTTTACCGATGTAAATTGCTCATAAATTTATAAGAAATCTTAAGAAATTGTTCAATCGTTTATGTCTCGTAGTGTTATTGATTACTTCCTATGTAAATGCTTTTGTATCTGGGGAGTATTGAACGGTTATGCCACGCTTATTTGCAGTTAAAATTAAATAAGAAATCAGTAATAAATAAGCCATATTTTCGACCAGAATTGATTTCTGGAAGCTTTTATAGAAATTCCAAAGGTCGAAATCTTCGAATCGAATCTTTGAATGAGGCTTTCATGAAAGATCGAATGCTTATTCGATCTTAAAACTATTAATTTGATAGCTGCTTAACCGATGTTATTTAATCTTGCAAATATGCCATAATAAAGATCCAAGTGGTGCGTAACTTGATTTTTATGGCTTATAACGGCCTATAAAACTGCACCGAGTTCGATGATACCATCTCAGTGGCGCGGCACAAAGTGGTTGCGGTCGGCGTCAAATCTGTACTGGAAATGAGACAGCCTTTAGCGTCGCCAATGCGCCGACGGCTGACCACGAAACGGGGGGTAGACAGCCTATAAAGTCGCATCGCATCCCGTAACACTTGATAGTTCCGGCAACTCATGGTTGATGTCACCTGTCGCTTGCCGTTACACCTTTAAATTTAGTATCACCATAAGTTTCCCATCTACGTAATAAACGCCACATTATAAATTACTTCTGGATACGGTTCGCGTAATAACGCGTAATGTGGCACTGATATGAATATGCGTACGCGTACGTCATGTCGGGACCTCGGCATCCGTTCCTACTAGCTTACGGTTAAGTCTTATTAGGTACCCATTTTATGGACATTTTGTGCGGATACCGTAACTATATGTTTACTACTGGAATTCTTGATAACGTAATTTATGATTGTATATCCGAACGATTTTTAGTGTTAACATTACCATTTGTAAAAGATTTCTGTGCGGTAATTGTTTTTCGAAGGGAGGCTTTTGCTCAGCAGTGAGACAAAATAGGCTTACTTAAATAAATAAATAAAAATTGCTTTAAATTGATACAATATCATACATACATCACACTGGCAGTTTTATTACACTCTTAGGAAGACACATGCTCCTGAAAATCACAAAGCAATTTCATTCACACTACAACACACTGTAAAATACTTTTATACGTATCTTCTGCAGGCCGCAGCTTTCTTACAATCAGAAATCTATAAACTTTATCATCATACGAATCGCAGACTCGCATGTTAGCTAGTATTTTATTACCGCCATCTTAATATTTAAGATACGGAATCTTATCTTTTCGTATCTAATATAAAGAAGCTTGATATCTTAAGGTAGTAGTACCCACCTATATTGTTGCTTCTTCTATTCATTGAGTAAGTTCATTGATATTTGGAAATTCAAAATGAAAGTCACAACTGCTAGTAAAGTCCGCACTTTATGATTTTTGTACACTTTAAAGTTATTTGGAGTCTGTCTCCGCAATTACTTTTTTTATATAAAAGAAGGAGGCAAACGAGCAGGCGGGTCACCTGATGGAGAGTAATCACCGCCGCCCATGGACACCCGCAAAACCAGAGGAATCGCAGGCGCGTTGCCGTCCTTTAAAGAAGGAATAGGGTCAAGGAAGGAATAGGAGTTGTGAGAGTGGGGGGGATGGGCCTCCGGAACCCTCACTGGCCGGACGAAACACAACACCACCAAGTGCCATTATTTCACGCCGGATATTCGTGAGAGGGTGGTATTACGCCGGGCGATCAGGCCCAATGCGTGCTGCAACGCAGCGTTGCTCTACCACTCAGTCAGTGTCACTCATTTAGCACCACCCAGGGGTCACGTGTAGGGTCTCAAAAGGGTAGACCTACGGACGCGAGTAACTTTAACGTACTTAAAGTTTATAATAGCTTTATATCACTTTTATTAATCTAATGCTAATTATTAACTCTGCCTGTTTCCGAACGTTTTATGAATCAACGGTACACAGCACACGCAACTTACGAGTACGACGCCCATAAACTGAAAGTGTCACAAAATCGTGACTCAGCCAAAGCCGATTTTAGATTTACCAGTTGCCTAGGTCAAGGTACGTTACCTAAGGGCAGGTTAGATTCAATTTGTCCAGGAGTACCTACGTCGCAACTGTGTCACGGGGTTATAGTAATTCGAGAGAGCCACTACGGAGATAGCTCGCAACAGCAGAATGTACATTCAAGCGAAGGGTTTAATTTCAGGCCGTATCTATTTGAAAACCACTCTTAAGTCAAAGGCAGAAAGTGCTCTTGTGATAATTCTGCAAATGTTTAAACCAATCACCTATAGTGGTAACTGTGTTGACCCCGACACTAGGCGGAAAATGTCAGAGCATTTGTAATGAGCGGCCACGTCTTTTCATTTGATGAGACCCTGTGCAATAATAATAATTATGGGTCTCAATTTGTAGATATTATCAGCCTCCATAGAAGACGACAGTTGAAAACAGCAGAATATCATAAATGCGACGCAAATATTTAGTACGACGAGCATGAGTTGAAAAATTTAAAAAAAACAGACGACCGAGACTGATTAAGTAAACTAGGCTGTGTCCGTTTAAGTGGGTTTTCAAAGTTAAATTCAAGATACACAATAAATCATTTCGACGTAAACATTGATAATAAATAAATACTCACAGTAACCATCTACGGGAAGATAGTAATCATTAATAACTTTACCAACGTCGATTTATATTGCCATTAAGTGAGCTGACTGAACTTAAACACACACGATGAAATTATTTCCCCTTACAGATAAACAACATAAATCACGAACTGGCTCAGATGCCGGCTGCTAACAGACACATCAAGCCTAGATATATTCACAAGACGGGCGAATTTTCAATCAAATGGGGCTCATGCATCTATGTCAATCTAAAGCTGCGATGAACCGCCGACGTTAACTGACTAATCCCTGTCAAAGTTATTGCCTATTATTTAACTGGATACAAATACAGCTCTGGTGATAAATATTGTGAAGGTAAACGCGGGCTAGATTAACAAGTGGATTTGTTGAATGAAATATTTATGAGAAGGCAAAAATGTAGCTTATCGGATTTGCTTAAAAACAAATTGGGAATAATACATACATCATGCCCGTTTTCAGGAGAGGTATAGACAAAGACCACTGACAAACTTTATAAAAATATTTAAATAATGTTCTGTGCATGTACACGTACAACAACAGTTTTTTTCGACACACTCATAATTTATCTGTCATCAACTCAACCAGTAATTTAAATGAGCTCAATTTTCTGTTGCAGCTTTCATTGGCTCGTTTTCTTTATCAGTTTTACCTATAGGTTTGTTTACCTCCTGTATTGCGGTTTCCGTTTGAGAGATAAAACACTAGTCCACAACAGCCGGTAAAAGCCTTTTTCCTTTAAGAACCTAATTACTACCATCAGAATAGACGTCACGGAAACTTGGAACAGTTTACGAACATCCGCAGTGCCTCATGGAGTAATGTATTCTCTCGGCGACCACACACATTTTAACACTGCCACTGCATAAATGTAGCTGTAGTATTTCACAGAGCAGTTAAGTTTCAGGAAAATAACTTTTATTTATTGAGTTGATGTGTAAAAATTACGCCATAATTACGCCAATGAAATTAAAATATCACGAAAGCGTTATAATTGTGTAAACATTTTTGAAGTTAAATTACTTACTAAAGAGATATAGAGAGAGTTGTTTAAATATTTCCGCAACATAAAATATGTTTTGGCAGAAAAATAAAATGTAATAGCTACTTTGACATGACATTAATTGAAGGATTAAACATTGCATATTTAAACATTTACGTTAACTACGCAGTAAGACATGAGCAAAATGTAAATATTTGTAAAGACAAGAGATTCCTTATTATCTAATCCTGCATAGTTTATATAAAATACTATACAAAAAAGGTTACGATTTTTTTTCATACTTCCCGAAAGCTATTATGAACATAAGTGGCACCTGTAATAAAGCCAAGTAAAGGCGATGCCGATCTTGGGCCGGTGTGATATGTTCACTTTAACCTTTATTCCACTGTCCTCTTTCAACCAGCCGCGCTGACCCGCGGCCATTCTCACGCACTTGACTCCGTTTCCACGACGAAACGATATTGCTTATGACTCTGACCCTATGATGGATCAGGCTAAAGAGATTTGCATGAAAAACGCCATCAACTCGCTCCTCGTACGGTTATATTGCTATTCAATGCAACCGCCTTTGGTGAATCAGTGTTTAGATTATTATGCACTTAAATGTATTCACTATAATTTTTTATTTATTGGTAGTTGTGAGTTTTATCGGGTTTTATTGGAAGATCTGCCGATTTTAGAAAAAATCTTACGAAACGATTCGTTGTTGTTATGACAATAACGAAATATTTGATGTTTATAACGTTAAAGCGCTCAAATATACGTAAAGATAGTACAACGTTGAAAACAATCCTACCTTAAGTGGTAATCGAACTCACCACCCAGCTATAAAAAATACATCTACCTATGTAAAAAGCGTTAAAGAATTTTTGTTATACCAATATCTCGGTGGCAGGGGGCGGAGTGGTCGCCGCAGCCGCTCCTCAGTATACGGAGGACGCGTGTTCGTTTCCCACCTACGAAAACGATTCTGGCATTTTAGGTTAATAGTTGCTTGGAAAAACAAACATTATCACCTTAAACTTAAGCGGATCCTGTACGAAATTATGAAAATTTACGTATTTTAAGTCACTTCCAGGTACTATGCGCTGAATTAGTTAAATACATTAAAATAACTTATGTAAGTTAGCCTAATCATTGCACAAGATCATGGCCTTGTTGAAATTTAAAACAAATTCTTTTAACAATAACAAACAATACATAAATCTAATGACTCCTAAAAACATTTTTGTTCGACAACTTTCTTAATTTTACGCATGAAACAATAGTTCTTACATGAAAATATTTGTATTGATATTCCACTTGGCAACCCCTTCTTTAAAAAGTAAATTTTAATTTTTAACACAAGCGCGTGATGGTTTTGCACATTTCGCAGAATAAAAACATTGCTCTAATTAAATTAATAGGTCTGAAACTTCAAAGCAGAATTCTTCTAATTATACATATCAATATGATTGATTTTGCTTTGAAGTTGATTAAGAGACTTATGTCAGTTTTTGCGATCGCGCGGCACCCCCTTAATTTGATAAATTATTGCGTTGGTTGAAAGGCTAATTGGTCTAAGCGACATTTTTGCGATATTGAGTTAGATACATACTCGGAATCAGCAAATTTTTCTCCGTCGTTCGAGTCAGGTTTCGAAATTTTTTGACGTCTTTTTTGGCGCTTAAAACCCAGAGCAAAACAAGCCTTATTTCTAAGCTCATTACACAAAATTAGACACATTTGAGGACTCGATGACTTAATTTCGAACTTTTGTAACATGTCGACACATGTTATGAAAGTTCGAAAAAGACGTCAAGAAATAAAGGCATTTGGCTTTTTCGCCATGGTTGTGGTTTTGTCGTTTGGTCTATTTTGCATTAAACAAAAACAAAATAAGCTCTGTCGTTTGGCCCATTTTGAATTCAACTACATTAAAAAACTGTGTCGCTCGCAAATATCTTATGGACATTGGACGTTGCTGAATTATGATGGCCTAAGTAAGGATTCATTTTGTTTCAACCTGTAGTTTCCCTAAACATCTGCATCAAAACTACTTCACTCTGGCGCAACACTATCATGTAGCATTATGCTCATTGGGCATATTCAACTGCTAATTAACTTCGCGCTCAATTCAGTTTTTATTTTTAGTCGATGCTTGAGCCACTTTACTTTTAACTATTTTACTGACGGTAGGCATTTGAACCATTTTGCCTTTCTCAAAAAATAACTAAATTTGATGCATTTTGGGTTAACCAACATAAATTTTCTAAAATAATACACAATTACCAACAGTAACAGCTTAAAAAACTTCTTTAATTAGGGATACAATTAGATAGGTGTTTATTTATAATTTTTTTTTCTAAAAACAAAAACATTAATCCGTCCTTCTGCAAGTTTTACAAAATGTCGCTTGGCTCAATTAGCCTTTCAACCGTCGTTGAATACGAGTATAATATATAACAACTTGACTTCCTAAATTATTATGAAGCATACCGTCATCAAATCACAATACACAAAATTTTTGATCCGAACGGTGCATTAAAACGCAATGGTCACGGAGCCGATTTGGTCGCACCTAAGTTAGGCGACAATCTACTTCCAAAAGCATTTTCCAGTCGCCCCCGCCGGTCACGAATAGAAAGCCTTAACGCGGCATAGGTGTGTAACTGATATCGCTTCATGGAGTACCGTTCGTTTTTCATTAAAATAATATATCTGTAAAGCAAGCCTTTAAGTCTACTCTTATTAGATTTTTTTTAAATCTTCGCTCTTTACTTTGATTAAACTTATTCATTTGTTTTAAAACTGCAAATTTTTATTTTGAAAACTAGAATCAATGTTTCCCTCTTGTACCCATTGACCAAATAAATTTAGTCTGAGCTTGTAACTATACGCATCAAAGGATTAGTATGATTTACTGCAGATATTTGTGCTGCAGTTATTTCTTTCTCAAATGATCCCTTTCTGCGATATCGCAAAACTGTTTTATTAGTTTGGATTTGTTTTTGCTTCAAATAAATTAATTTTATAGCGCGTTACACAGTAGAAATACTGTATGGTTTGTGTCATAGTTATATGACACAAACCATACCATAGTTATATGTTATATAGTACATTCACAATTTTTCAGATGTACTCGTAGGTACTAGCCATAATGTGTATAAGATCTATTATTAACAAGTAAACTGTAACGGTATTTCTGTCTGTCGCCGACTTCCGAACTCCCGTGCCACCGTATCGAATAGTACGCAACAAATTTCGTCTGTCTTTAGTTTTTTCCCCGAGGTTTCAATTAAAGTGGCGACAAGTTTCCGCTCGGTTGGTTGATCGTGTTGTGCCTTTTCACGGCCCCAGGCCCTTCGCCCAACACAATATGGACCCAAATTGTCTATCGATGGATGCAACGGTTTCATTGTGTGCTGTGGAATTTGTGAATAACGGGAGATATCGTGCACTTGACTAAGAGTAACGCGTGGGACAACCTATTTGCTGTCAATCACTTTATCGGACGTGGAGTGATGATATGCGAAACATTTATGGAAGCACATGTACAAGTTTTTTCCAGTGGGCAAACAAAGCTATAAGTAATTCACGTAATTGAAACCTTTTATTTTTTACTTGCATAAGATACGTCTTGCGTGATTTTTTTAAGTTTGTTTATATTTCAACGAAAATTTACTAATAACCGTATGTGGTTTTTTCTAGGAATTATGAATAGTACCCAAATAATATATGGCTGGCAAAAATTGATCCTTTATTTGTTTATCTCTATTCCAAAACGACTTTAATAAATACTACCACGTCGGTATTAACATTAATATTTAACAAGTTGTTGCAATTATGTAGATTTATTAGCATCGTTAGTTCAACACCTAAAGTGTTGCTTACGATTGTAATAATTAGTACTTACATATTTTATTAAGTTATAATTGGTACCTAATGATAGTTATACTCCCACGCTCATAACTTTTCTTAATCAGTACTTTATCTTGTTAGTAAAGCTTTTTCAAAACTTACGTTTGTTGCGTTATTAACGCAACAAACTTTAGAACTTATAAAGATTAATGAAAAATATCATCTTAAATATTACATTATTAGTCTGTACCGATAGTATAATTAATGAAATCATTTACTTTTTCCGATCACACAGTCCTACGTAATCACATACTAGTAACTACATATTATACTTTGAATTATGTAGCTTGCACTCGAGAATTTCGTTATAGAATTTCTCATTGCCTCTTCTCTTCAATAATACTGCTGTCGAAGGTGAAGGGTTTGTGGGGCGTGCTAACGTAAATTGTGCGAACGTGACTGAACACTTCGGCATTGTAGGTTCTACAATGTGTATGCTTCTGTGCATCTATGCCATACTAATGATTTGTCCATTTGTTACCACGAGAAACTTAGAACAATAAAAGTAGCTCTATCATAATCAGTGAGAATTTGTTACGGAGATTCTCTCCAATTTAGATATCAAAAAGTCCCAGTTAAAGCCAACGACGAATTAATAACACCTTCGAGACGTCAAGAGAGTCTTTATTGACAGCTCAAAGGTAACCATAAAGGCCACGAGAAAGCAACCATTGTGGTGGACTACGTCGATGACTTATACAATGCTACCGGCGACGCCTAATAACCCACTGCGACTTAGTTTTACAACTCATTTAGAAGGATGAAATGCGTTTGAATACCCGCTCTCCTTTATTGTTGCTCGGCTGCTGGTAGCTCGCTCACAATGGTAACTAAGGTTATCAGACCGGATGATGAGACTTCATAATCAATTCTGTCGCTTTCACCTATTACTTTGCCTTTTGTAGTCTATAGAACCTCGTCGATAACAATATTCAGCTACTGCCCACCGATAAAGATATCCTTAAAATATTTTGATGACAGGAAGTTTAAACTTTCCCTATTAAGGCTCAGTGTCTGTACCCGTGTAATTACGGAGTTTGATCTTAAGGTTAACTACGTCAAAGTATAAAATCCAAGATTTTTCGCAGAAATCGTTAGTAACCGTCTCAAGTAAGTCTAATGGCTACAATTAATAATACCTTTATAACTTTGCTGCAATTCGCAATACCGTTATGTTCCAGCAATGCTAATATATAAACGAAACATTTATATCAACACCAGTGGCGTTATTATAATATCTATCATAATTTTCTCTGATGTCTCAGATAAATAAAGTCTCCGCAGTATACGGTCTAAATATGCGTTCTCATCGTAATATTTTATGCATGTGACTATATTCACCTAACGTCCCGTTTCCTTTGTGTGGCTACAATTTATTTCTAAGATAAAGCACATTATAGATTTTATGTTACAAAATTTCATTTCTGATGTATTTTATTTGTTTGACGTAAGATCGTGTATCTATTTAAATCTCACGATCGTTACCGTTGAACCGGTGGGCGTCTGACCTTGTTCCTAGAACCCTATAAGGGCTCCATTAGATCACAGAAAGGGGGGCAGATTATAATTGTCTGTCCAACTCTATTCCGTTTTTCATTATCTAAGATTTACATTGCTATTACATTGTGCATAAATTTCTAAGGCACGACGGACGGAATCATTAGTTGACTCCGTAAACATAATTATTATGCTTATTATTAGTAGCGTTATGCCGTTCAAGAAAATTTCAAGGAAGACGCTTACGCTAAGGCTGTGTGCGTATTATGAAATTAAGGCGGCAAGTAATTCGAAGCATCAGGCTATGCATAACGTTACAAATTATTCCGCTACGCTGATTTTCCACACGCATGTCGAAATCACGGAGACGATATCCGCGTAGATAATGAGGAATGCGTGGATCGCAGAGAGATTAGTGAGGATTAGATTAATCGAAGGCGTTCTCCGAAGTTGCTTGAGCGGCGAGCCTAGTGAAAAGGACTTTCCTTGAAACCCTCGATTTGTTTCTTGCTGTGAGATAGGATTGTCACGATATAAATAAGCCGGTCGTGAGGCTTGCACGTACTGATCTCTGCTGATATGCCTGTGCGTATCTGCTTTGAGCTATCTGCCGCGTGTGTTGTACATGTCTGTGTTGCATTTGACCGTTGGTAGTCACACAGTTGGTTTAATATACCACTTATTTTGGTCTTGGAAGCTTATTTTCTACATTCATACATCCACTCAAGACTATTTAGTCTGGCACTAGGCAATGAAGACCGCAAAATCAGTCCTCTACCATAGTCCACGTTTCACCAAATAACAACTGCACATGTGCTCAGCGTGATAGGTGATGAGCTAATCGCACCTCTATGCTATTGGTTAGTTGCCTATAAGGTAAAAGATGGATTCGTACTCGTTGTACTTATTTTTTTAATAATCCGCTACCACACAGCTCTTATTTTCAAGCAGAAAAATTCTAATGAAATAAAGTAAAAAATTATAAATGATCTCAACCATAAACATAATAAAGCCATGACCTGATGATTCCTTTTTGTTACACCTATATTGTGCCAAACAGCTGGCTTAGTTCCCATATTCGTTTTGTTTACAATATTAAACAGGACATAAACACTCACCAGTCCATGTGCATTCAACGGCTTAAGCCATCGGCACGCGAATTTCGCTCGACGCGTGCGCCGCATGCGCATCATGATTCATTATTACAGACCACCGCATTCGCGGACAATCTTTGCATTCATTCCGCACAACAACACACTGACATAAATAGAATTTGACCTACGTCAAAGCAGGGAAAATGTCAGCGTTATGTACGTGCCCGATCCCAATGTAGGTTGACTTTCGTCGCTTATAGCCACTTCAACCGCAATGCAAACAAGAACAGTGGTCATGTTTCTCAGATTGCCATTGCCATTGTCTATGCAGCTCCGATCAATGATACTGTCCGCAACATTCGTTTTAATATGCTCGAGCCTAAGCAATATTGCTCTGACTTTTACACTCGCCTCTTCAATTAATATACGACTCTCGAATGACTTCCCACGTTCACATGCTCCAAATACTGCTAATGACACTTCTTGCAATCTGAGCCGCCTTTATCACCTTCCGCACCCGGCTCTATGAAAACTAGAATTCTACAAAGATTGCTACGTTATTACTTTCATAGATATTGCTTTAAAGACAAATTGGCGTTATCAACGCCGCCGTAGTGAGAGGTGAACATTTCGTTTATCAATACTCTTAACAACAATGCGTTTTTAGGTTTGCAAAGTCATCTATCAGATAAACCATTATTAAATCCATGAATGGACAAGTGAACCTTAATAATTTAACCTGTATGTAACTTTAATCTCGGACTCTTGCTTTCTATTGTTACGTATGCTAGGTAACTTTAGATTCGACGACCAAAATTTTATTGTTTCATTTAGTTTATTTTTAAATGTAATAAAAGTTAACTACATAAAAACAGATCACGTTTGTTAGTCGCGATTAAGCCTAGCTTGTCGAATTGCAGCTCGCTGAAGCACGGTGGATTGGTGGAGGCAAGGGAAAAAAGCGCATACCGCTAACTGACACAGTGCTTTATTGAACACTATTCCGTTGGCTGCGCAACGGTAGGCAGACACACTCCAGCTGCAGATAAAACTCCTGTAACAGATACGTGGCTAATTCAACTGATTTGATATCAATCCGCTATCCATGTTACTTATCTTAGAAGATATCAGTAACAAGAAGATAGCATTGAAATAGCTTTTCACTGAAGCAATTCGTAATTAGAGGACAACTATTCGTTACGATTTCTCTGAGCAATAGTACCCTATTTACTACACCTGTTTACTAAGCATTACCTAATTTGTTGGCAGATTCGTTAAATAGAATTCTGACACTAGGTATTGATTTATGATGTTTTGTTTTGTAAGAAGTTTACATTTGTATAACTTTTATATGCAAAAAACTTCTTCATAACGTACCGCGACCTCGTTTGGGAACGGTTTCACAAATAGCCATTACATGGTCATTTTTGGATTCATATCTATGCATAATTTGTTTAACATCTAACTATCGTGAAACGAGGTGAAAATTGTTGTTTTATGTCATTTCTACAGATTCACAGCAAGATTGTCGAGTGTACGGTCATCATGATTACTGCACACAATAACTATTTGTTGGACAAGTATTTGCGTATACTTTTCAAGTTGTTGGCTTGTTTGCTGTCATACTTTGTCACGGTTTACTATGTCAAGTTGTTCACACGTATTTGCTTCTGCGTTTGCCTGGCGTTCTGGTTGAATGTTTACACTTGTTTGTAATGTAGTCAAGATGTAGGAGGCTTATGCATATTTTTGGCCTTCTTGTAAGTGCATACGGTGTCTGCTGTTATTTCAATGTTTAAGATTTACTATAGCAACACTATTTAAGAGCTTGACCATGTTATTTCTAAACACCAACTCTTTTTATCTAGATAAAAGAAGCTTCCACTGCCCCGTTACCTTTTCGCACAGATCATTACATTGATAATGTTGACGATCGCTGTTTCCATCACCGCACAATTTATGGCATGAACTGTACTGTTACTGTATATCAGCAGCTACTGAAACAACGATCTCTGGAAACGGCTCAACTATAATTGCCTTAACGGTATTCTCTTTTGATAAGATTAGAAGTAAACACGTGCAAATATTCGGAGATTTCACTCTAAACGAAACTAGGACGTTAAAGCTACGTTTTTCGTTGCCCGTAGCCGTAACACGATAGCGTCCTTATTGCAAGGGGTGTGGTAGCGTAAACTTATTCTGAAAATCGTTGTGGACAGATTTATCATCATTATCATCTTTAAATATCCCACTGCTTCTTCCCATATTCCTTCCCATATGAGCAATAGCACATTAGGTATCTACTATGCGAGCCCATTAAAGATGGATGTTTTAGGACGACCACCTTACTACAAAACCCGGGATCAACGGCTTTTAATGTTCCTTACGAATTACAGCAGAGCTTTACGCACGGAGTTTGATGACTCAGGTCTTGTCAAGAAATGTGATAATTTAATTTTAAAACTGATTTATCTGTGGTTGAAGTTTTTAATAACAAACCTTTGATCCACTAGTATACCAAAATAGCATTAAATACTAACAATTACATCTACGAGTAATTGTTTGTATAAAATGGTTTAATATCAATATTACTTAGAAATAAAATAACAATCTTTAACGTATATCTTAACTAGTCGAGATTACTACCATCCCCTTTCATGTGAGCTCTTAACTAGTTCAATGATTTCGATAAATGAGCTTATTAATTTTCTATCGACACCTGTTTGCTTCTGCAGAGTTCCCTGTATAGGATGAATCTTTAAACCAGTTCTGCTATTGCATACAGCAACTCTTTAAACAAGTTGTATATACCCAATTAATAAAGTAATGTCTTCAGTTATTTAAAAAAAAGTTTGTTTTACTCTAATAATTAGTAGACTATGTTATTCCAGTCCAGTGGTCCTGGGTCGATTACCTACCGGATACGATATTGTGTAGGCTACAACTACCTTAACTGTTGCCATAACAATGATATTGGCAGCATTGTTGTGTTCCGGTACTTAGAAGGTAAAATAGCCAGTCACTCTGAGATTATGGATTCCGGGTGAAGTGCGCTTCCATCTTCTACTTTATCATCACTTGCCAACACATGAAATAGAGTCTAAGCGCTTCTCTGTTGTAATGTAAAAAAGTATATTATTAAAAATATATTATGTTAATAGTTAATTAGTTACTATGTTTAAGTATAAATAACTTAACGCAAAATTTGTTACGAACAAATTACAATATGGCGAATGATTAAAAAAATTTTTGTTCCGTCAACCAGGATTTGTCGGAATATCAGAAAGATTCGAATACTGCTCGTGGACGTGTTTATGTAATATTTTTATCTTTATTTTTGTTTGGTTTGAAAACTCCTAATTTTAACTCAAATCTTAAAAATATGGTCAATCTTGGTAATTTTTTTATTTAATTTAAATGTCTTAGGAATAAACCTCAGTGTTTCTTAATGTTCTTGGGCAAAACTTGTGTGAATTGTGTTCATATATTGTAATTGTCTACAAAACATCATACATCAACTTTCGCAATGCTGGGTCGCTAATGGGTGAACAAATTAATAGCATCTCGAGCTCCTCCGTGCTTCGGAAGGCACGTTAAGCCGTTTGTCCCGGTTATTGTCGTAAGATGACAGTCGTTAAAACCCACCAACCCGCATTGGGCCAGCGTGGTGGGTTGTGGCTCAATACCCCCACATAATATTGTCCACGTGGGAAGCCTGTGCCCAGCAGTGGGACATTTATAGGCTGATGATGATTGTAATTGTAAAAAAAAAATTAATAAATACTTTTAAAACAATATTCAAACATTTGCTACAAATATTTTATCTTCATATATTGTAAATCCGTTGAGGCCTTGATAACATTAACTTTGTTGAAGTGGCATCTTCGCTAGGCCAAGTCATTCGCTACTCTAAAGATGACCCGCTTAACATGCACTTGTTAGTCGGCCGGCCCACATGCATGTCAACAGAAATAACGGCATATGCTGCACTGACTTCGGGATCAATCATATCGTATGGGAGTATGGGACAGACAATGAGTGAATGCGTAGTGTCCATGCGGAGATTTATCATCTGCGCCTGCGAAACCATTCATGTTATGAGCTGTTTATAGAGAAGGTTCCGGTATTAGATATCCAACAAAATGTACCTTGTTGTAATGAAATTCTGTGAAATAGAAAAGTTTTTACTATTCAACATAAGTTGAAACATTTAGTGGCACAATAACACTAACACTAATAAAAAAGGTATTAAGCTATGAAAAGACATAAATGTAATAAACACAAATTTTGTTGCGGAATAGGTACAAATTTTTAAAATGATGTATGAAAGTCAAAAAAGTGAGTGCGTGAGGTACCGATCTAAGAACTCCTAAGTTTTAACAATTAAAGCAGGAAACAGTAAAAAACTAAAATGATTACATGTTACAATGTATTAATCAACTCACACAAATAATTAAAACTCACAGCCAAGTCAGCATAATTAATTAATAAACAAAATTATAAATTATATAGCACCAAGAGTGACAGATTTTTATCGTCGCTCCAATTTGTCTTCGGTTACTATCGACAGCCTTACGAGTGTTAATGAAATCACTGTCAAAGTAATCTCGATGCAGAATTAATTTCACTTTCGATTATCTTTTTATTAAATGAGAGGTCAGCCGGGCCGGTATAACTTTCGCCTGAGGCTTCGAATAACATTAGATGTTATGTGTGTATTTGCAATGTTATGAAATTGTAATGTTGTGTTGTATGCGGATTGTTTTTAACGACCTTGTTGTCTTTTGTTTCAGGTAAGCGTGCCAAATATAGATTCACATGTGGAAGCTGTGGCTGTAACTGATCACGCTATTGATCGTTTTAGCATTATTTAGGGTCGATTATTCAATTGTCAGATAAAAGTTATTCGTTTGTTAAAAGATTACCCAACCATTTTGAAATGTGTTGTCAAATCACGTCTTTTCTTTTTTGACAAGTGACATTTTATTTTGATCGCGTGATACTTATCAGTTGGATAAATTTTATCTAGAAATTGAAAAAAATTGCCCTAAGTGTGTCAGGATCGACATCGAGATTGAGCGTTATGTACTTATGTAAGTACGTTGTTTTACCACATAATATTAAGTTTCTCAATAAAATGTATTTATTGATTTACGTAATGAGAACAACAAACTTTTTAAGCAGTCATTCAATGCAGCTCTATTCTAAAGGTTCTATGTCACTTGCAAAGTTGGTACAAAAGAATTATCATTTACCTTTGTGACTCACAAGTATTTCATAAAGCCATTTAGAAAAGATCTCGTTACATGTTTCATAATATCCTATGTTAAATAAAACTCAAAGGTCGGTCTTTCTCTATCCAACAATGGTTATTGAATTGAAAAATTAGACTGACAGTAAGGGGTCAGAGGCGAACCATTCAGAATCAGCGTTTAGACATAATTGCGAATCGATTTACACTTTCACTAGTGATTAATTTATTTTAGTAATCATCAATGACTAACGAACGGATACGGTCGATGTTGACTCTGACTATCAATGAACAACGAGGAATGTGGATAACATTTTATAGCGCTTACGGGGGTGCTGCACGATCGCAAAAACTGACATAAGTCTCATAATGAACTTCAAAGCAAAATCAATCATATATTGATATTCATAATTAGAACAATTATTCTGCTTTGAAGTTTCAGACTTAGTAATTTTATTAGAGCAATGTTTTTATTCTGCGAAATGTGCAAAACAATCACGCGCTTGTGTAAAAATTAAAATTTAGTTTTTAAAGAGAATTATTGTTTTATGCGTAAAATTAAGAAAGTTGTGAAAAAACAATATTTTTAGAAGTTTAAAATTTATAGATTAGATTTATGTATTGTTTGTTATTGTTTAAAGAATTTGTTTCAAATTTCAACAAGGCCATGACCTTGTGCAATGATCAGGCTAACTTACATAAGTTCTTTTAATGTTTTTAACTAATTTAGCGCATAGTACAAGTGACTTAAAAATACGTAAATTTTCACAATTTCGTGCAGGACCCCCTTAATGTGTGTGTGTAAGAAAAATGCCTATTATAACCAATACAATTTGCTAGCGCAATATAACTGTAGGAATAACGATATATATTTACAACCTATGTTATTGTGCTTCTCATACTAACTATTCTAATAAAAATGCAGATCACGCCGTCATGGGAAGTATTGGCGTTTTCGGTTAATGTTTGTTCTGATTATTTCACATATACGCCAATAAAGGAAGTGTTAAAGTTGACTGTGATAATGTTCTCAGTGCTCCGAATACATTAGTAATTATTCGCGATTTACCGAGAGTGAGAATGATCTCTACCAACAATGTCACAGTAATTAACATAGTTCTTTAGCTTTCTAAAATGTTACATGAATATTGTCAGGGTATATGTAGAACATAATTCTTCCTAAAAGTTCTTTTTGTTGTTGTGATTTCTCATATTGTTTATAAGTGTGATCTAAATGTAATATTTACTTTTAAATAATAAGATTTATTTTAATACCGTGACCTTAATTACCCCGCCACTAAGATGAATGTACTAATAAACACATAACTATCGAATGAAGCTCATATTATGAGTGGCAATAATTAAAAAACGTTCAATCAAAATAACAAGAAAATAGAAGGTAGCTTTCTTTTTAAATACAAAATACAAGATTCGGCTATATAATATGTAAAGTACGAGTACCTACCTAGATACTAATTAATTTCACAGCCCTTAGGCTTTTAATTTCATTTAGGAGAGTCTAATTTGTTAGTACCTTTCCAATTACTTTTTACTTTCATCAAAATCTGACTTCCAATTTTCGTTTTCAGTCAACACGGCGCCTAACAGAATCCCATCTGTAAACTAATCTACCATGTGTGTCAAGCTAATATTTGTTGTTTGTGCTGTTGACTGTATAATAGCTCGCGATATAAACCGAATACGTTCCGGGCTATCAAAATAGCTGCAACACAATAGCTACTTACTATCGATAAATCGTTAGAAATACACATATCCAAAAAAATCAATTACACACACTTTCTACGATTACACCTTGTTAGATTCGCTTTCGTTCTACTGTTTGTTATGTCTTTTGATGACGCAGCATTTTGTTTCGTGATATCTTGAATAAGTAATTAAATCAGTTGTGACTGCTATTGCAACATGCAATCATCTGTTGCGTTTGTTATCATTACTCCCACTTCGAAAACCACGTTTAGACAACAGTATGTATATAAACATGTTCAGGAGGCTTATCCCATTTTGACCGCAATATATTGTTTTTATTATTGAAATTTTGCATTTACAATGCTATATAGATACAGGATAAAATGTTACCTAGGAAAAAATAACCGCTGGCTTGCAGCGTATCAACTAGGTACTAGAAAAAATTCAACGAGTTTTCTGGGGTCTCGGTAGCTTAGCGGTTAGAGCAGTGGACCGGCAATCCATAGGTCACGGGTTCGAATCGCGTTCGAGCTTTCCTGAGACTGGTTGTTTTTTTTTCTAGTAAACATTTTACCCAATATATTGTTTATTAACTTATATTATAAATACAAAAGTGAGTGAGTTTGTTTGTCACGCTTTTAAAGCCGTTAAAATGATTTTGATGATTTTTTTCATAAAAAAAATGATGGGGCTGTAAAGAGGGTTATGATGGGCTACTTTTTCCTTTAATAAAATTAACACGAGCGAAGCCACGAGCAAAAGTATCTTGATAAATATTTAAGTACTTGTATAAATATAAAACATAGCTTCTTTGTTTTCGATATAAAGGGTGAATACTAGCGGATTCCCAGATATATATGTCTTGTCTTAATTTTGCAGTGTTTAACTAGGTAGGTAAGAAAGTAAATTTGTTCAACACTTAAAAGTGACTGCATAAGGTCGGGGTCGCTCCCACGACCTTTCTCAATTCGGGCAACTGCACTTATAATTGAGCTACCGAGACATTGGTTTCTGACAATTTTCAAGTGCTTAGGTTCTTGTGCTGTTAAATATTTGTAATCGAATATTTCGGATGTATCCGGTTTCCTTAATGTTGAAGAAACAACATAGACTTACAAGGAAATACGAATAAGAATTAATAAGAGTAAAAAAATGCGAGCTCTTAAAAAACTCGAGTCTTTAACCTAAGGTATTCTTGTTATGGTAGTGTATCGTAAGATTAAAATACTTAGGTATAAAGTGTAGGTAATCGTTAAGCGCCGCTGGACGATGTTCCCAATAATTAATATAAGACATTTCAGAGTCTTTTATCAGAAATATTGATTTATCTCGATGGCGCAGCGTTTAAGGCTTTCGGTTTGCAATATTTCCAGTTAAGCAACTTTCGGAAAACTGTGACTAAATTAAGAAAAAAAAATCTCCGTGATACGGAAGCCACGTAAAGCCATGGGTCCCTATTGCCGTCATAAGGTGGCACTTGTTAAAACCCACAAATTGGCTCAGGAAGGCTCGTTCCCAGCAGTTGGAGGTTTTTATGCTGACGATTATGAATCGGATATCCAATTCTGATACCTATTAGTGAAATGTTGTAACTAACTTTTTATTAAATTAAATGTTTTGGCTATAAACATAGTCATACAATAACTATGACACTGTATTGTGTATTTAAGATGTTATAACAACTTGTTTGCTTTGAAAGAACAATCGCCCAGATTGCGTAAGGTCTGTGACCTTACACAATCACTTGATTTTCAGTCGTTATATCATTTAGGTGTGTATTGTTATTTTCATGGAAAAACAAATTAATACTGAGTGTTAATACGTTCACCTTTCGATCGCGTTTACAAAAACGGGAATGTGTATGTCAAATTTGCATCTCATTTCCTGTCTCTTCTCTTCTCTAGAAGGCGATACTTTAACATTGTCTTGTCTGATCTGTGTTTTTCTTGTAATGGAAAGAGTTCTTATATGATAGGAAGGGCTTTTTCCAATTTGTATTGACGCTTAAAAGAAACAGAGAAAAGAAATGTCATTGCTGAGTTTCTTGCCATTCCTTCCCAGTATAAGGTCTCCCGTCCTATTACTTATGAAGTGATAGCCTAAACTGAATAAATTAATATGTTGAATCTTGTTCTTGAATGTTATCGAATGGTGAATACAAATCGCACTCAGCACTCTGATTAAAAGTAGGAATACTACCATTCCGTAACTGTTCGTCGTCGGGTCTCTCTAACTGAAACGGTATTTTATTTTGATTCGCGTGTGGCATTCGCGTGTCAAGTGTAGCGGATAAACATTTTACGGTGCACGTCGTGAGGCCATCTTTAATTGGCGTCGTCGAATCGTTTATGTCATTGGACGCAAGTTCACGTAACCTGTAGCGTAACTCCGATGCGATGCTATCGAGCAGAGCAGTTTCAATCAAGTTTTCTATTGTGCCCTGTATTTTGTTATAGGAGTTGTCTATCATTGGTTTACGGTTGTTGGTATTTCTTGAGAAACTATGGTATGTCTAAGATGTTAACTTATAGCTCTGTATTATGTGCAGAGTGAAAAATTAAGTTATATTGATAATAGTATATATAACAGTTAAAAAAACGGAAGATCGGAGTTTATTGCCTTAGTCCTTTTCGCTTATTTCGATTTTCAATAATTTATTAAGGCATTTTTCGGAAAATATAATGTTGTTTAGTTTGGCATCTTATAATCATTTTTATAATTTAAACTATATCTTTTTTTTAGGTGGACTACGATATATATTATTATATTATTTAAAATATACAAAAGCATCCCTTTCAAAAGTGCTTGCAGCACTTTTTTTTTTTAAACTGTGTGTTTGATTAAACGACCAACTGCCTACCACGAAATCGTAACATCCTCAACTTATGTTGCAAATTGAGTTGCACCAATAACAATCTCAATTATTCCAAATTCCATAGCATCTCGTCTGAAGCTCATTAAGTTAATAGTGCATGAGCCAGGAAGTGCAAGTATCGGCTACCCGCCGCTTCTACTGCATCCATATGCAAACAGGTTTGACTGGCTGCAAATAACTCGCAACGCACACGTAATAACAACTGTAAACGCAATGATATCAATTGATGCAAAAATCTTCACGTGTACTCAATTGGAAACTGTTAAATGAATCTTTTATGCAATAGCAGATAGCCTTGAATGGATGGCTGAAGTCAATGTCGGTCGGTGTACTCGTTGGATGCAAAAATTACGGTTTGACACGGAAACTTATCATTGTTTTACGTTGTCCGTTAGTAGTGGACACATGAATAGTCAGTAAGTCTGCACTCATCTATTCAGCAAAATAATTGAAAGCAACTACTGTGAAAAGCTGTTATAGTTAGTTGGTTTAATAGCTGCCTATAAGCTATTTTGCATCGCGTGTTTGTTTTGCTGCAGGTGCCAATGGTATATAAATTGGTTTTAGTTTCAGATTTAACAGTCGGTCTTAGTAATTTCACCTTAAGTTTTATATTCAGTTCATTATTTCCTTTATTGGGCTCATTCGTTGGTTTTTTACACGAATTGAACGACTGTCTGTAATAACCTGCCTTTGGAAACAAGGACGAGCTTGAGACTTCTTATTCCGAGAACCTTGATATTTTAAACCCTTCAGGTAACAGTTTTACATTTGGAGGCAGTTCAGTTCCTCCCACACTAAACTTACCAAATGCTTTATTCATGAGCTCTCTAACAAGACTTTTCAGTTGCGTCTGCTTCTAAAATAAGCCATCCACTTGAGTTTACCTTAATGGTTCTGATGCCCCTTTCACCGTGACATTTGACATTTCAAATTTATAGGTTCGTTTCCCAAGAACTGTCGTTTATGATTGCGGTTTGTTTTGGATATTTCATGGACCGTTATGACAAGCTATGAATTTCTTTTGTCTATCTGTTGGAACACTTTTATGCTGTTGTGACGAATATTGAGCTTCTTGTTATTTGGTATCGAATTTGAATTCGGTACCGCTGTTGGCTGTTTAATAAAAAGATATGCCATAAAGTGTATTTAATTCAATTCGATTATATCTCTTAGATATTCACCGGATATAATCGACAAAACAAATAAATGTTATTTTTATTAAATCCTTTGTGTGCCTTTTGATTTATTAACAAATTATGTAGAATTTTAGTGTATGGTATAGGGTTATATTAATAATTAATCTGGTTTCAAGAACAAAAACGTAATATTGTATTCGTTATTTTATTAACTGCAAACTTCTCTTAGGTTCCTAATAGCTGGTTTTAAATTGAAAAAATACTAGAGACCATAGTGACGTCCGTCGGTTTCTTGAAGCTTATCCCTTCAATCTTTCATCACACTACGGATGTGTTGATTGTATCGGCTTATTTCGAGTCCTTATTACAGCCAATAAAATATGTGGCAATAAAAAGTGCATGCGTTTTATGATGATAAAATATTTTATTATTCTGATAGCTTTCCTTGCTCCTTCCGGTTTCACGGTAAAGGCTATTTGCTGGCAAACAATATCTAAGTCGAAAAAGTTTTTGTCGATTTTGTATAAATTTGTTGTAACATTACACAGTACCAACACCAGTGTTTTGTCTTATAATCGTTTAAGACAAAACTTATAAAAAACGGTTCCTTTTAAGCAGTAGCGTAATCTAAATATAAAGTAACGAGAAACCACTTATTGACACAGACCAGTTACAAAATCTCATGAACTATGAAGCGTAGATACTACAAATTTTGCAGAAATGATTTCATTAAAAATAGGTTCTATAAATTATAGCGGGCGGTCGCTAAACTTGTATGAGGTCGTTTTTATCTTACGATATTGACGAGAAAATTACTTACAGCATCAATGATCGCCTTATAATGACAAGTTTTGTAGAAGGTGCTAATTTTCTTTCTAAAAGATGTTTCCAAGCAGATAATTTGATTAAGCTATTGATATAGTGAGTAATAACGTTTAAAATAAAGTCTTTAGTCGTAGGTTTTGAAATGGAAGATGAAGTGGAAGAAGTGTGAAATGATAGATGAAGAAGAAAAGAACACACACACATAATCACGCCTTTTATCCCCGAAGGGTTAGTCAGAGACTAGGCAACGAGGACCGCAAAAGCAGTCCTCTGTCATAGTCCACTTTTCAGCAAATAGCGACTGCACATGTGCTTAGCGTGGCAGATGGTGAGCCCATCGCCGCTCCATGCTGTTGGATCTATGTGCAGTCTTTAGTCCGTTAGTGTTTACTTGATAAAATGGAAGTAATTTTTTGATTAAGTTTTATAGTTTCTATCATGCTTTCAATTATTTCTATCCTACTAATATTATAAATGCGAAAGTTTGTAAGTGTGGATGGATGATTGTTACTCTTTTACTTAAAAACTACTGAATGGATTTGGATGAAATTCGGCATACAAATAGTTTATAACCTGGATTAACACATAGGATACTTTTTATCCCGATATTCCCACGGGAACGGGAACCACGCGGGTGAAACCGCGAGCGGCCGCTAGTTCGTAATAACTTGACATAACCTCTTCGTTATATATTGGATATTGGAATTCTATAATGGAAACGTAGATATTAAACTACTTACTGTTTACATCGTTTGAACGTCGAATATACACAACACAATTCGTATAAAAATTGTATTTTACATGCAACCATAGAATAATCCAGCCACAATTATTCATGAATAGAAAACGCTGAGAATACATTGTAGTTTGTTGACTTTGTCCATTTCTCCCTTTTTGTATAAAAGTCGAAATCTAATTTTCAACATTGAAAATTTAATCACCAGAGACGAATGCAAAAAATTTCGCTGAGTATTTGGGTCAATAACTTCTTAGAAACGCAGTACAGTAAACGGCCAATACCGTAAACTTGGTTTTATTTAACTAATAAACCAAGTAATTTGTAAGAAGCGGGTGGACGTGTGAATTTAAATGGCATGGATTTTTCTCATTTTTCATACAGAACTTGTAGTTTATAAAAAGTGTTTTCGTATTATAGGCACGAAACTAACTTAAGTACGGGGCTTTCAGCAAACTATATTTTTTATCATTAGTAGTTTTTTCATCTGGATTAATTGCTAACTACAATAATAACTTCAATACGGTACCTACACAAAGCTAAGCTTTTTTCATGAAATTATCGAATTTCACACTAGAGCATCAAATTCATGAATATAAAATATATATTAATACAATCTTTCTTTCTTCATAATTAAATTTAAAGATAATCTATAAGCCAATTATAATTTTATTTTCTACGCAATAAAATGTAATGTCTAATATTTTTTCTTCAGGATACCTACATTCAAATGTGCGGATCATTCGAAACTGAGGCTACGTAGATTTCTCGTGACCTATTCGGTTTTCTAACTTAAAACTTTACTTTGAAAACGTTTCAAGGGATCATTATTTACTAAACCTATTTGTTTGTAATAAACCGATGTTAAAAATTATTTCTCCAATAGAAAGCTACAATATCCCTAAGTAAAATACCTTTTACTTCAGTCAGAGACAATGTTAAGAGTGCACGCGATAAAGACTTGGCCGACCGATTATCCGATTTTATCGACAGCCTATTAACGTCTCACTTTTGCGCATTGGCCTTCTTAATTGGACAACTGCACATGAGAAGATTGAGCCCTAACCCAACACGCTGGCCCAATGCGGGTTGGTCGGTTAATATCTGATAATCCGAACCCTATAGAAACCATGAGCAACATCTGCAAACGATTATAAGAAAGCATAATAATCAGTAATCACACTGTGAAATGATAATCGCAACAAAGGCGGACACGAGCCAGTCTCATTACTATTTGCGCCACGAAACACTTTCGTACGTAAAGCATTTCTGTTTTCCGTCCTACCCTAGTTCTAAAGTTACGTTCCTAAGGTATTGCCCCTTTCTCCTCGGAGCATCGAACAGATCCAACTATCCACTTTCTAACCGTAATGCGTACTGATTAATTAGCCACGATTAGTATCAATACGGAATACTTCGGAATATCTGTTTCGACCCGCCGAAAGTGAGATCTGCTCGGTTACGTCTCAATTACAATTAACAAGGTAAAGCACAGTGATTATTGTCGTTTTCTAAAATGTTTTGTCGGATTGTTTTTTAAGTTACTGTCTAAGCATATAATTTTTTGATATATCCTTAAAGAATGTGCTGATCTAAATCAATCAAAATCTAACACTTGTTCTAATTTTGAGTTCACTTTTTATTTTATAAGTACTTTGATGTTTTAAACTGCGATTTGAAGCACATTGTTGCTGCAACGCAAGTACTCGTAGTAGTGCAATCATTTCTAAGTGAAAGCAGTATGATTAGGCGAATGGAAATGCAAATGGCCGCTCAAATACAGGAGCAAGCTGTCGTGAGCTGTGGTTGCACTCATTCCAGGATCTTATTGGTTTACTCATAAAGGGCAGAATTGTGTAAAAAAAAAACTGGGCAACGACCAGCCGCCTTTTCAAGCCACGAGTCCGTTAGACAGGCTGGATGGCGCCTATTCACCGACAAATTTATGATTCTGCTTCAGAGCTTGTAATATGGCTTCATGGGAACGCTCCATTACCCATTTGTAATTGACTTTAGTAAACCGTTTTCGGTTAGTGAGAAACATTGATTGAATTCCGTGCGAAATGAAACGGTAGTAGCATAAAATTTTGTTCAAAAATTATAGTAAACGACAAAGTTTATGTATTAGTGCCTTAATTATAATGTTATACTATTCCAATTATCTTATAATAAATATTCCGAACTTGTTGGAACTGTTCAGAGTGTTCAGGTACCTATATCAATAGAAAAAGTGAGATTAGTAGACATTGTGACCGGCCACGCTGGACATTCAACTATAAACTGAAAACTAATTAGCGGCAAAGTTAATATCCTCAACAAAAGATCGTTCGCCTTTAGAAAATGCTCGTTCATTCGTTACTTATGATAGATTGACTGTATAACAGTGAAAGTTTTCTTGGTGAATAGTGTCTCTTTAAACCAAGGTAAATTTGTTTTGTGTACAAAATTTTTGCGGACTTCCGCCACTCATTCTGACCACAAAGATGCTAATGACAGGAAAGCACCGCCTTTGATTTAGTGTTTTTTGTATAACCTCCGCATGTAACTGAACTTAGAAATTCGAGTCGGCGTTATGTAATTTGCAAAGAAAACATTATGAATACCCTAAACCACACAAAAGTGAAATGATTGAAGATTCCCAGATAATAGGTTGCTTACGTGCTTTTGAAGCACAGAAACGTTTGTATACGTCAACCAAAAGTGAACTTCAGTTGTACGATAACATTGAGAAACTGTAGCTTGTATCTAAATAGAAATTATGTCAAGAAGTACAAATAAATTAGCCTTAATTAGTGCAAAAAACGTGGCAAAGGCGTAAAAATATGACTGCAATTTATCATCCTAGCAATTCCCTTATATGAAATTAAATCTTTTTTATAGAGTTTCTTTCTGTTCTCAGTCCGGTGCTTAACGACTGAAAATAGGTAACAGTGGTTGATAATTGCCTCTTTTTGCCAGAATCGTAACCTAATGGATTCTATTGTTGTCAGTTTTTTTGCAAATTGCATGTATGTAAAGCATTTACCCAAGTTCACAATACCTATATATTGGTTATTTTCTTCTGTTTAGCAAAATTTTATTTGATTATTAGTGCAATAATTGTTCGTTATTTGTAGTAAGTTTCATAAAAGATGTCGTGTTTCAAGTTTAGTAGCCTATCTGCTCTCGTAAGAGTTGCGGAAATATGTAATTTTGCATAAATAATTTATTAAAAGTTCAAATAGTGAAGTAAAACTATTTATAATCATTCCTTTAAACTAATTCCGATAAATTAAAAATAATTACCATTGACTGCATAAGAAATGAAAATCAATGTTCTCAACTTGTAGAGAATTAGTGTAGCTTCAAATGATTACTGGGCGTAACGCACTCATCTCGTTTTTACAAGAAACTCTTTCACAGTTCACGAGCATTTAATGGTGTTGCTAATAAAGCCCATCGATTTGCACGCGTAATGTGGGAACTTCTGTTGAGGTGATGAATACGCTATAACCTTTGCGATGCCTCATTAGAGGAAATACTGTACACACCACTACCCACTAATGTTTGGTATGGAAAATCTGTTTTTGTTCACGCAATGCAATGAGTGTATCGCCGTGTAACATCTATTATACATGGACGCGCGGACGATGATTTACGTCGAACCAAAGAAATTTACGAGCGCTCCGAGAAAATACGGTAACAGGAGCTAAGAAAGTCGCGGCTATTAGAGTGTAACCGTTTAATGAAAAACAACGCGTAGGATAGTATTTGTATAAAACCACTGACCTCTTTCTTTGTTTGATCGTTGATTTTGACGTGCGTCTGCTGAGGCTTGTCACGTAGAGGCAGGTAGCCCTCGCGGCTGTCCGCCGGCTCCACCGTCGCGTCCGTGGGCGTGGTGGATTCTATGGTAGCAGTGCTCGCGGTGCCCGCATCCGTTGACTTCGGCTCGTCGGCTGTACTAAAAGTTGGCACTGTTTCTTTAGCATCCTCGACCGTGGTACCGGCCGTGTCGAACTCCGATACCGTCTCCGTGCTGTCGCTGTTCGTCGTCTCCGTGTCTTGAACCGTCGGCGCATCCGTCGTCCGCACAATCGGCCGTATAGAATAATGTTTCGTGGGCCGATAAGTCGTCGGTACGGTCGTGACTTTAACAGTCGGGGATGGAGACTCAACTTTTTGCGTCGTTTTAGTTTCGTACGTTGTGTCGACGGTTGTCGGTTTACGGGTGCCCTTTTTAGTTTTAGGTGGTATAGTCGCGGTCGCGGGAACTGTGGATTTCGTTTTAGTCGATACTTTTCGGGAGTAAGTGGTGGATCGTTCTTCTAGGGTAGTAGGTGCTGGGGTGTTGTCTATAGTGGTGTCTATGATGGTAGTCGGGGGTGGTTTCCTGTCAGCAGGTGGGTCTAGGGTTGATTGTTTGGGTGTGCGGGAAGGAGGGAAGAAGTAGTCCATGATGGAGGGTGATCGGTTTCTGTTGGTAGGTAGCCATGCGAAAGGGTTGAAATCGATGAGGCGAGGCTTGGGGGTGTCGGCGGCGGTGAGCGCGGTGAGCGCAACGAGCGCGAGGAGCGTGACCAACGGGCGGTACATCGCGAGCGTGCGGCCGCGGCGGCGATGCGAGCGAGACTGCGCCGGCGCACCACGCGACGCCAAACAATCACCCACCTCGGCCGCCCTACGAGCGCGGATGCAGCCAGAGGCTGCAGTTGCCTACAGGGATTTGGGATTTTCACAAATTGACTTTTGAGGCACTCTAAAGTTACCTACATGTTAAGTCGCTGGCACCTACAGCGCAGATTCTGTCTGCCTTAAGTAGGTACTACATACATACATATAATCACGACTATTATCCCCGAAGGGTTAGTCAGACTAAATGATGAGGACAGCAAAAGCAGTCCTCTACCATAGCCCACTTTTCACTAAAATGCGACTGCACATACGAGGGGCGTTCAAAATATTCTCGGTATGTGGATAAAAACAAACAAGTACGAAAAGTTTGATATTTTTATTTTTCAATATACTCCCCCCCTATGTTCATACACTTATAAGATCGATCAATTATTTTTTTTAATCCCTCATAAAAATATTTTTTATCTTTGGTGTAAAAATGCTCCTCCACGGCCGTCTTCAACGCTTCATCGTCAGAAAATTTATTTCCACGCAGATCCTTTTTAAGATTGGGGAACAAAAAGAAGTCGCTTGGGGCTAAGTCCGGACTATAGGGTGGATGAGTAACAGTTTCAAACCCACATTCAACAATAGCTGCCTTGGCAATATGAGCAGTATGGACAGGGGCGTTGTCATGCAGAAGCAGAACACCTTTGGTTAACTTTCCTCGCCTCTTTTCTTTGATCGCATCTCTTAATTGACGTATAACGTTAGCGTAGTACTGCCCTGTGATATTTACACCTTTTTCTTTATAATCGATAAGCAAAACTCCTTCACAATCCCAAAATATTGTGGCCATGACCTTGCCAGCTGACGGGATTACCTTGAACTTCTTGGGATGAGCTGAACCCTTAATGTGCCACTGCATGGACTCCTGTTTGCTCTCTGGGTCATAATGATGAACCCAGGTTTCATCTCCAGTAACTATTTTTTGCAGCACCTCATCGGGATTTTCACCACACAGGTCGATAAAATCTGAACAGCAAGCCACACGCATATCCTTTTGAAGAAGCGTCAGCATTCGCGGAACCCATCTTGCACTTACTTTTGACATATTAAGATGGTCATGTATAATGTCATGTACGGTACCAATAGAGAGATTGGTTACTTGAGCTATAGATTTTACCTTCACTCGGCCGTCTTCCAATATAAGTTTTTCCACTTTATCAATATTTTCTTGTGAGGTAGCCACTACAGGCCGGCCAGGTCTAGGGTCATCTTCAATACTCTCCCTTCCACGCTTAAATTCGCTTGACCATTTTTGAATAGTAGATAAAGAAGGAGCAGACTCACGGTAAACACAATCCATTTCCTCTTTTATGGTTTTTTGATTTTTACCCTGTTTTGTCAAGAATTTTATGACGGATCGGTGCTCTAATTTCGTTAAAATTGTTAATTCGCTCATGGTGTTCATGTTTGTTCGGCAATTGCAGAAAAACAAAAGAACATCTCGGTTCCAATTTTACTTTTTTTTAATGTCAATGGATGAATCTTAGCGGCCAGTAACAAATATATATATAAAAGAGGTTGTAACGTATCAATACCGAGAATATTTTGAACGCCCCTCGTATACTCAGCGTGACAAGTGGCGAGCCCATCGCCGCTCTACGCTGTCGGACGTATGTGCAGTCTTTAGTCCGTTAGTCGCCTTTTACGACACGACACCCAAGAGAATAGAGATCCTTGCTTTCACCGCTACGCGACATGGTTAAGTGCTAGCAGATATTGAATCATTTCGTGCAATCCTTGTCAAATTTTATACTGTTTTGTGCGTACATACTTAAGTATTTACTGCACAAAATTATTATTATTTATTTTTATTAATTATTATTATTATTATTATTAACGCATAAATATACATAAGTAAAATTTTAAACACTGAAAAAAGACGACAACCTCAGGCGGGAATCGAACCACGCACCTTCCGCATTCCGGGCGGCTGCCTTAACCACTAGGCTACCGAAGTCTGGCTTTCAACCGTCGAAATTTGTCAGTGCTTGATGCTTATTTTTTTAGTCAACATTGCTTTATCAAATCTTAGAAGTTTTCACCTCTGAGATCCGAAAGAAATATTTTTACAAATATTTGAACATTCGGTTAAGATGAAGCTGCGTTTATAGATTAATGTTTTATATTTTAGCGTTTTATTAACGCATAAATATACATAAGTAAAATTTTAAACACTGAAAAAAGACGACAACCTCAGGCGGGAATCGAACCACGCACCTTCCGCATTCCGGGCGGCTGCCTTAACCACTACAGCCTGAGGTTGTCGTCTTTTTTCAGTGTTTAAAATTTTAGCTTAGTGTTAGTTTTGAAATTGAGAAAAGCTTATTTTAAATAAATAACCGGTCGGAATTACTTAATAGAAACGTACTGGATTATACTAACATACGAGTGTTAATGCTACATGTTATAGGGAGAAGTGGTTTAGTCACTACACTTAGGTACTTGATTTGGGTAATGAGTCCGCCTTAGCCATTTTATTATTCTGTCTGTAAGTATTTTTACACCTGAGTGAGAAGACAAATTTCACTTTAGCACCGCGGTGGCATCACCAAAGCTTTTGATGGCATTGCAGTTAAGTTTTATGGTAATAATAATTGTTATTAATTACTTAAGTAATTTGTTCAAATGTTTACTTGAAAAAAAAAAATTGGTTGCCTGTAAAGTCGGTATACGGGCGAAAGTTTTACGTGACAACGACTTTGAGTGGTAAAATAATTTTAATGTGAATATTCATTCGTATAGTAGGAAGAAGGATGAAATAATATGGAAGGGACGCGTGCCTTTCACTTTTTATGTCTGTCTCTCTCGCTCTTAGGCGGGCTAACCATGCCCGAGTGGAAGGGACGCGTGCCTCTCACTCGCTCTCATTGTGAGCGCATAACGTGAGCGGAGCGTAACGCAGTTTCTTGAAGTGTCACCCGGCAAACCAATTTATAAGACGTTGTCACGTCAAAAACCACCAGTCTCAGGAAAGCTCGAATGGGATTCGATCGAACCCATACCATGACCTTTGGATTGCCGGTTCACTGCTCTAACCGCTAAGCTGAATTTTTATTTCCCATCATTTTCATTTTAATGGAAACACAATTGACAAAGTTTTGAAATGCCGATTATTTATCAATTGTTATTTTTTTCAAAATCTTTATGTTTTAAAATCCCACTCAACGTTTGGCCGAAGCTACTAGTTGTTTTTTGCTAGTAAACATTTTATCCTATATATAAGTATATAGCATTGTGAATGCAAACATTTTAATAATAAAGATACCTAAGTAATTTGTTTTTTAATTTTTAATAATAATAAGCTTACCTACCATATAATCGTTAGCTACATGTTGGATTAAACGAATTATAACAATTAATATTATAAAACAGATACTGAGTGAGAGTGCAAGAGACTGAAAAAACTATCAAACTCAAGTAAACCATACACCACATAACATATTTTATGAATGGATATACCGATATATCTCTTTATTACCTTCCGCACTTTCTGCAGAGTACCGATATTAATTAATCCGACATTACAGCTTTTTAACGGTGAATTCTTATTTATACGGAAGCTTTAAAGGATCATAGCGGCGGACGCGTCCGTAATATTGATAATTATTAATTAACTGATTGCTTCCTAATGGTCCTTATAATACACGCAAGTACAAAATCCGTCGGTATAAATAATCGTGGGGTGCCGTTATACAACCCGCACACACGTATAATATGTAAGCGGAGTGCGTTTCAATTTCCATGCAATTTTTCCGTTTGATACCATCTCTGTCCTGTGGTTAACTCCGTACCGCTATTCGATCAGGCCCGTCGGTAATCGCACGCCTTCCTGCACGTTTGTCCCCAGAATTTCGTAGTGTCGACCACAATCCGTGTAATGTTCTATTGATGCCGGTTTCACACCTCACGTTGGATAGCGCCGCCGGTGTTGTGGCTTTTATGATTTATTGTCACGTTCTTCGCTTTGTTGGGGTTCTTATGAGATTTTCGTTTTGGCTGGTTGTTTAGTTGGTGTGTTAAGCAATGCAGAGTTTGAACTAGTAATAAATATAACAATCATAACTGCAAATGCTGAAAAACCGATGAACTTGAAATTAAACATGGCAAATTATGAAAATAAATAAATAAATATTGTATGTCTCTTTTTATAAATACTTATTTGCGGCTTTTCTTTCTCACTTACTCGGGCTTTGCGTGGAAAAAATCAGAAACATATTTTGAGGTATTTCACCTCAAAGTATGTTTCTGATTTTTTGCCGTCACCCGTCCAAGGGCGACCTCGGGTTTACCATCATCATCAGCCTATAAACGTCCCACTGCTGGGCCAAGGCCTTCCCACTTGGACAACACACATGGGGAGGTTGGGCCATAACCCACCGCACTAGCCCAGTGCAGCTTAGTGGGCTGTGTGGGAATTAAACTCAAGACATATAATCACGACTATTATCCCCGAAGGGTTAGTCAGAAACTAGGCAATGAGGACAGCAAAAGCAGTCTTCTACCATAATCTACTTTTCACCAAATGGCGACTGCACATGTGCTCAGCGTGACAGGTAGCGAGCTCATCGCCGCTCTACCCTGTTGGATGTATGTGCAGTCTTTAGTCCGTTAGTCGCCTTTTACGACACCCAAAGGAAGAGAGGGGGTGGTAGTATTCTTTCACCGCCACGCGACACGGTTAAACGATAATCAGTAACTTAGTATATATATAAGTAATTTGATATATATATATATATATATTGTGTATGTTTATTTATATAGTTATGTTTAGTTTATGTATGTTTTGTATAGCGCAATTAGTCCCGCAGATTTAATTTTATCACCACAGCTAGGGTTGGCTGGAAGAGATCTCTTCTAGAGATAAGCTCACCTTTGTATATGTCCTGTGTAACTTGTGTATTAATGTAATAAAGTATTAATTATTTAAACTCAGGACATCTGGGTATATCGGACTATGCCACCGAGCGACAACGCCGACACCGACGGACTCTTTGACATACAAACAAAGACCTCCAAAATGTTACACTGACCCACAGTATCGAATCAATCGCGCACGTCCCAACCAAACGGTATGTCTGTAAACACCCAAATTTGGTTCACAAATAGCCAGCTTACGTAAATCTGGCGGGACCATTGGAATATTGAACTAGTAGTGTACCAAAGGCGGCTATTTGCTTTTCACGCTGACCCATTCGAGCCGCTCCATTAACCACGTTAGAATATTTACGAAAATCCCAGTCCGAACCGCCATCGTCAGCGGACATGGTAACGCACTTAATGACAAAATATTGAGTGCTCTGTGCTATGATATTGTATTGAAATCACTTGCGACTCGTATGGGGATACAATATATGGAAAACGTTGATGCCAGGAACTTGTCATTTGTGGGCAGTGCGGAAATGAACTAGAAATGACGAGATAGTAAATATTTTAGCACTTTTGCACTTAAGGTGAAGGGTAAGGCCGGGCGCCGCACAGTATTGCAATGTCGCCTTCTATACAACTAAACGATTTGTTCCGGATTCGTCGTATTACTGATTCGTCGTATTCCAGATTGGTCGTATTCCAGATTCGACGTATTCCAGATTCGTCGTAATACAGTCCACCTTAGTACCTATCATATTTGTTATAAAATAAAATAAAATAAATACAAATTGTTACTTATTTAAGTAAACAAATATAAGTATTGGAACAAAAGCTCTCCTCGATAGAACAAAAAACAGTTTGTTACTAATTCATGAAATTCATAAAATGAAACAATTAAACTCATAATTCACAAAGTCTAGAAAGGCACTCAATATAATTTCGCCTGAAAACTTAGTAGGAAAAATAGATTTACGCTCAAAATTCTAATTTTTGATTACTGTTCGTAACAAATGTACTTACAGGAAAAAGGCATACAAACTATTTATATATCTAAACCGAGTTTCGCTTGAAACGGATTTGTCAAACTGGTAAAAAATGTGAAGCAATGTTGACTAAAAACATAAGCATCAAGCACTGACAAATTTCGACGGTTGAAAGCCAGACCTCGGTAGCCAAGTGGTTAAGGCAGCCGCCCGGAATGCGGAAGGTGCGTGGTTGGATTCCCGCCTGAGGTTGTCGTCTTTTTTCAGTGTTTAAAAATTTACTTAAGTATATTTAAGCGTTAATAAAACGCTAAAATATAAAACATTAATCTATAAACGCAGCTTCATCTTAACCGAATGTTAAATATTTGTAAAAATATTTCTTTCGGATCTCAGAGGTGGAAACTTCTAAGATTTGATGAAGCAATGTTGACTAAAAACATAAGCATCAGCACTGACAAATTTCGACGGTTGAAAGCCAGACCTCGGTAGCCAAGTGGTTAAGGCAGCCGCCCGGAATGCGGAAGGTGCGTGGTTCGATTCCCGCCTGAGGTTGTCGTCTTTTTTCAGTGTTTAAAATTTTACTTAAGTATATTTAAGCGTTAATAAAACGCTAAAATATAAAACATTAATCTATAAACGCAGCTTCATCTTAACCGAATGTTAAATATTTGTAAAAATATTTCTTTCGGATCTCAGTCAGAGGTGAAAACTTCTAAGATTTGATGAAGCAATGTTGACTAAAAACATAAGCATCAAGCACTGACAAATTTCGACGTTGAAAGCCAGACCTCGGTAGCCAAGTGGTTAAGGCAGCCGCCCGGAATGCGGAAGGTGCGTGGTTCGATTCCCGCCTGAGGTTGTCGTCTTTTTTCAGTGTTTAAAATTTTACTTTAGTATATTTAAGCGTTAATAAAACGCTAAAATATAAAACATTAATCTATAAACGCAGCTTCATCTTAACCGAATGTTAAATATTTGTAAAAATATTTCTTTCGGATCTCAGAGGTGAAAACTTCTAAGATTTGATGAAGCAATGTTGACTAAAAACATAAGCATCAAGCACTGATAAATTTCGACGTTGAAAGCCAGACCTCGGTAGCCAAGTGGTTAAGGCAGCCGCCCGGAATGCGGAAGGTGCGTGGTTCGATTCCCGCCTGAGGTTGTCGTCTTTTTTCAGTGTTTAAAACTTTACTTAAGTATATTTAAGCGTTAATAAAACGCTAAAATATAAAACATTAATCTATAAACGCAGCTTCATCTTAACCGAATGTTAAATATTTGTAAAAATATTTCTTTCGGATCTCAGAGGTGAAAACTTCTAAGATTTGATGAAGCAATGTTGACTAAAAACATAAGCATCAAGCACTGACAAATTTCGACGTTGAAAGCCAGACCTCGGTAGCCAAGTGGTTAAGGCAGCCGCCCGGAATGCGGAAGGTGCGTGGTTCGATTCCCGCCTGAGGTTGTCGTCTTTTTTCAGTGTTTAAAATTTTACTTAAGTATATTTAAGCGTTAATAAAACGCTAAAATACAAAACATTAAACTAAGAATTAATTTGTTGACCAAATATTTCAAAAATGAGACGTTACTCACTTTTGTGTATTGTGTGTGACTTTGTGAGTGACCAAATGAGACCGGACCGCACTTTCACGAAATCCAATAACAAATGACATTAACTTTTAAATCGAGATTGTAATTAACAGATTAAATACGTCATTTCAATTTGTTTAATATTAATTCACGGCTTTGCTTTATTTAAATGTGTGCAGCAAAAGTTTCTAAAGTACTTGCTTAATGCTTAATTAAATGTCTCATGTAAAAAGTATTTCACGGCATAGTTGGGGATATTCTATCAAAGTCAAAGTCAAATTATTTATTCAATGTAAACCTTTACGGGCACTTGTTGACGTCAATACTAATAAAAATAAAATCAGTTAACTAACTTGTAGTTAAGACTTAACAACTAATTTAATGAACTATCAGTCTGTGCCAGACTATAGCACATCTCATGTGACTATAGTTCATTAGATTAATTGTTAAGTCTTGTATCCTAATATACATTTTAATAATTAATTGAGGTATGAAAAACAGACAGAAACGTATTTTTTCTAAACTAACGCTAGGCCGCTTCGATTGCTTTTTCTTGTGTGAGAGAATTAGAAAATGCTATTCTTTATTGCGATATTCGATTAGATGTTGATGATAATTAAGACAAATATAACTTATTGTCTACCTATAGAATATACTTTGTATAGTCATTAACCGAATAAATAATTGTGAAGAAAGTATATCCGATTTTAAGTAACAGTAACAAAATAGTAATTCACCATCTGTCACATTTCGTAACTTCGTTAAAGTGATTCTGCCTTTGTAATTTATTATAGCTTTTTAACTATACTCGTAGATAAGAACGAAATAGACGGTGAGCTTGTAAAGCTTTTGCTTCTAGTAAACCATAACACTTTATGGTATACGTAAAACAAATAAGGATTAAAAACCTAAATTAAAGAAGCAGGTGGATCACGAAAAATGGGAAAACTGGGTGGTCGTTGTGATTTAGGTGATAAAGATGTTTAGGATACTTAGGGTGGATTCGACCAAACTGGAATAAGGTTTTATACCGAGATTAAACGCCGAATTTGTATGGACTAATCTCGGAGTAAGTCTTATTCCAGTTTGGTCGAATCCACCCTTAGAAATTTATTTTTTCTAGTCCAATGAAAAAGTTTTATCTATCTATCTGTATATAAAACAAGGAATTATATACTCTCGACATAAAATATGGCTTATCGCAACGTGTAAACATAAACATCACCATCTCTCGGATCATAAAGATATAGCTCCTTTTGCACCGCAGAGACGCTAGACGTCAACGTAGAAAATATCTGTTGCCTGCAATGGAACCAGTGATTTGCTGCATTGTCTAATGGGTATACGAGATTAGCTCCGTGAGAAAAGTTTTTGTTGTGCGGGTGCGCAGTGGAATACTCTTGTGCACTTTACTTGTGACCGTGTGACAAATGTTTGTCTCGGATGCGATGTGGTTGAGTTTGAACAGACTATTGAAAATATATCTCCGTATCGCGCCAGCGAGCGTGGTGGCCAATCTTATCATATGCTACTGTTCATGTGAGAAGGCCAGGAACCAGCAGTGGGGACGTTAAAATTATAATTTAATTAACTTTAGAGTTATTCGTCAACTCGCACACTTTAAACTTCCACAGATGTGCGAGATGGCACCTTTTGATTTTACCTATTATTTGTGTTGTCAACTCGCACAGCAATTAAAATCTGAGGTAGTTATATATACAGTCAATAAGGTTAACACAAAAAGGTTTGGAAAAAGTTATAATCCTTAAATGTGTAATACCAGACAGTTCCTTATGATTAAGTACAAAATAATTACCCAATCTTGTACCCAGTCTCAAACTTTTTATTCGACTGTACTTTGTACGTATGTATATGCGAGTTGACAACTAAAATAATAGGTAAAATCGAAAGGTGCCACCTCGCACATCTGTGCGAGTTGACGAATAACTCCATCTTTAAAATTTAAAGTTAACTCTTGATATGATAAGCCTAAGATAACTCTTTTTATATATTTAATATTCCGAGATTCGCAGTCAGTTAGTCAGACATAATTAGCCTATGAACGTTCCACTGCGGCCTTAGGACTAATCATTGTAAAAGATAACTTCAAATAGTTCAATTAGTAAAGAAAACTAGCACTAGCACATTTCGCTTGAATCATTTAAAGTTCTCACAAGAGCCGATCTTTATTCGACACCAGTGAAAGTTGCTATGCAAAATTTTAATCGACATCAGAGAATTTTCATTGTGAGCGGTCACCGCGGCTCCGTGCAGGCCAATAGGCCAACTTAGCCATCGGGCCTCTTCAATAAAGCCTTGTTCGCACTAGGCGAGAAGTTTAGTCGAGTTGCGAGTACATTTCCTTTGCTTGTTTAATTATTTAAAATTAGTTTTCATCATCAGCTTATAAACATCTCACTGCAGAGCTGGAGAACAGCACGTTTGGAGATTTCTCCATAACTTACCACATTGGCCTAATGCGGGTTGGTGGGTTTTAACGACTGCCATCTTACGACAACAACCGGGACCAACGGCTTCACGCGCCTTCCGAAGCACGGTGGAGCTCGAGATGTTTTTAAGAGGGTTTACTTATTTCGGTTTCCTATACAAATTTCCAAATCAAAATTTTTAAAAACCAGTCTGCCAATTTTGATGAAACTCAGCATGCTGAGGTAAATTATAGAGATCTAAATAGTTTGTTGAAAACATTTCCAAAAATTATTTAACTGAGTTATTGCGATTTAAAAAAAATTATAGTGGACTTAAATCGCAATAACTCAGCCAAATAAACCTTTTTTAAAAATGTTATCAACAAACTATTTAGATCCCTATATTTTACTTTAGCATGCAAAGTTTCACTAAAATTGGCTTAATGGTTTTAAAAAATTTCGACTTGAAAAATTGTATGGGAAACCACAATGCGTAAACCCTCTTAATTTGTTCACTCATACAATGACCCGGTACTGCGAAAGTTGCAGACGATCGCAAACCGGGTTCAGTTTCGTTTCGGCACCTTCCTATTTCGGCACCCATGAATTTATGAACTCGAAAAGATTCAATCAAAGAGGTACTTACAGTCACCGACAAAAAAGAACGAGTGCTGTTTATATTACATATTTTAAATAAAAATGCTAAGTTTACTGGTGAAATACACTGAAATATTAAAATGATTGCCAGTGGGAACCGAACGGGACTGTACTTTAGAAGCGGCATCCCAAGGGTGCCGAAACGAAACCAAACCGCAAATCTAACCACGCGTTCGCCGCGCTATAATCAACTCCTTATTGTTTTTTGTTATTATATGTTAATTTGTGTGTTTATTATGTAGTATCATTATCATCAGCCTACAAACGTCCCACTGCTGGGCATTGGTCTTTCCACTTGGACAACATCACATGTTACTACATAAATATGACGACCTCCTTGGTCGAGTGGTTTGTACACCGGTTTTCATGGTGTCGCCATCTCTGAGGTCCCGGGTTCGATCCCCGGTCGGGTCAATTTAGAAATTATTGTTTTTCTACGTTGTTTCGGGTCTGGGTGTTTTCTATGTATAATAAGTATGTATTTTAAGTATGTTGATCCGTTGTCTAATAACCATTTAACGAGTTTCATAACGAAGCTTCTCTTGGGCTGATAATTGGTGTAAATGTAGGGAAGTTTATTTTTTATTTGTTTAAATATGTCTTCTTCGCTTTGTATATTTGGTTATTTTCATTAATAACGCTCAAATAATGGGTCCATATTGGGTTGCATAAAATAAAGAGGCATATTTTAAGGCTGCATAACGTTTTTTGGCATACTCTTCGTTTCGCATAACGTTCATTCAGAATAAATCATTAGGCAAACTTTATTTCCCCATAACTTCTTTTTTAATAATGATAAATCAGCATCAAATGTTCATGCATAAATGTTTTTAGAATAACGATTACTAATCATAATATTTATTGGCATCTCACCCTATGGCATACAGATTACAAGTCATGTCAGATTATCGTTTGTTATTTTTTTCAAAATCCTTATTTTTTGAAAACCCACTAAACGTTTGGCCGAAGCTATTAATGCTAGTTTATTAATTTTTCAGAAACACGTTTCCAATATTATAAAAATACAACATTTCAAATAATTGAAATCCATAATATTATCTTCGAACAACTTGTAATCGTAGTAACGTTTAAAGCAGGCATGCAGCATGCAAGCAAGCATGCAGCATGCAAGCTAGCATGCAGCATGCAAGCAAGAATGCAGCATGCAAGCAAGCATGCAAGCAAGCAAGCATGCAAGCAAGCATGTGGAGCATGCAAGCAAGCTGCAGCATGCAACGAAGCATGCAGCATGCAACCAAGCATGCAGCATGCAAGCAATCGTGCAGCAAGCATGCAGCATGCAACCAAGCATGCAGCATCATCCAAGCACGCAGCATGCAGCAGGCATGGTTTCTGTCACGGCTCCGGCGCTGCGAGGCTCCGGCGGTCCCACGCGAGCTTATCGTCGCAGATGGCTTTCGCTCACCACCGCAGCTTCGCCTTGCTGGCTGGCTTCGCCGGCCAGCCTCAGCCGCGGCGGCGAGCATTAAACCCACCTGCTCCTCAGCTCGCGGGCCGCCTCGCGCCTTCGCGCCTACGCGGGCTTAAATTACACTCTAGCGTAGGGCAGACAAGTCTCCGTGGAGTCGGTTTTGCCGCGATTCGTTTCTATCACTGACTTTATAGCACAACCTTACCGAAAACACAAAGTATTAACTTCTTAAGACATTTTCGAACAATTGAAATTCGTACAGGAAAGTTTCGAATTTATGATAGGTTACCCAAATAAAGACTACATAATATGATGTACCTGACTGGTTAGAAATTTAAGACAATCGCGAAGCGCAGCGCAGCGTAGCGTAGCTATTACGTGACCTACAGAAGTAGAGCAGCTAGTATTTCTGTTGTCTAATAAAATAATAAAAATGTAAAAATAACCTTAAAATTCAAGACAATCGCTACGCTGCGCTTCATTCATTATGCGTTTCGTATTTTATGTTAAATAACATTTAGACGTATAGCAATTATGTTATTTACATTTATGCTGATAAAAAATATGATAAAGACGATTATACTAATATAAAATTATGCCAATGAAACCAGTATGGGTTAACAACACTCTGCTTATCGTAATTTATGCGAAAAAACTTTATGCTGAAACTGTTATGCCAAACTACATTATGGCGAAAGAGATTATGCGACCGAAAGGGCTCCCCAAATAATTTATCTTCGATGTTTTCTTCTTCTTCCTTTTCTTATATTAGTAATTCAACTACCTAATGAATGCCTAATGCGAACAAGGTTTTAAGTCCGCAGTCGCGTATCTGTGTGAATTATTTGCCGCACGGCCGTGCCACTTGCGTTGTGGCGGACGCTTAGCGGATTGCAGTTTTCTCCAGGCACTGTTTTGTGTTACCGCCGACTTTGCGTGTAGGGTCGCCAAAAAGATTAAAAGATTAATTTATTTAAGAAAAAATGATTTATTTTTATTATTTTTTTATAAATAATCAGACGGTAATTTGTATTGTGATTCCAACATTTCTTATTTACTTACAGATTTTGTTAAAAACTAGCGGCCCTCACGCGACTTCGTCCGCCCGTTCGTGAACACCCTGTATCCCGTGACTTTTCTTACACACAAACCGTGGCCTGACAATTACAAATACAACAAAAAAAGAATCAGCGATATGGGTCGAGCCGTTCTGAAGTGATGCTAAATGTGGTGGTGTGTGTGGTGGTGCTAAATGAGTGACACTGAATTAGTGGTAGAGCCACGCTGCGTTGCAGCACGCATTGGCCCGGGGTAATGCCACTTTTCTACGAATATCCGGCGTGAAATAATGGCACTTGGTGCTGTTGTGTTTCGTCCGGCCAGTGAGTCCTCCCTCACAATTCCTATTCCTTCCATAGCCCTATTCCTTTTTTAAAGGTCGGCAACGCATCTGCGACTCCTCTGGTTTTGCGGGTGTCCATGGGCGGCGGTGATTGCTCTCCATCAGGTGACCTGCCTGCTCGTTTGTCTCCTTCTTATATAAAAAAGCGCGTAAAAACATATCGGCAATTGATTTTTATTAATATAGATATTGTCTGTTATTTTTTGTATTTGTTATGTTACAGTGCAATAAATGGGTTAACCCTTAATTTGATTTTGATAAGCATACTCAACATTTTATAAAAAAAAAATACAGACGTATATTTTAATACGGTTAGCATAGATTTTATTTAATTTAAGTATTACAAGTAAGACTGTTTTTATTTGGTTTAAAAATATTTTCACTCGATGGTAATACTGCAATTGACATTTGTATAATACTGCAATTGACATTTGTTATCTATACTAATTATCGCCGTAACTCTTTCTTTATTCGAGCGAGTACTTCTTTTAATGACCTGTCAGAGAGCAGCAGCGAGCTAGAATTGTTTCGGACTAAACCCAAAAAAATTATTAAGTTTTATACTTCACAATTTTTTACATCCCACTCTGAAAGTGCTGCCGTCACTTAACAATGTTTTATTCCTTTTTAGTTTTTATATTATTTTAGTTTTATTACTGTTTAGTATTTCTATTATTATATTTTTATATAAGTACTGTTCTGTAGAAAGAGCTCATGTGGTCCATGTAAGTACATCTTATTTTCCATTTGCGAATACCTGTTAATAGCTAAGTAGATTTATATAAATGTATCCATATATTGTTTATGTGCTGTTGGTGTTCTGAACAAAATAAAATAAAAAAAAATAAAATAAAAAAAATTGGTGAAGCACTTCAATGCCCATATGGGAGGAGTACCTAGACATAGCCGACATGCTGATCGCACTATATAGTACCGAAAAGAAAACAAGGCGCTGGTATATTTTCATATTTTCACAACTTTTGGAT
Organism: Scoparia ambigualis; assembly: GCA_963921215.1. Lineage (NCBI taxonomy): Eukaryota > Metazoa > Arthropoda > Insecta > Lepidoptera > Crambidae > Scoparia > Scoparia ambigualis. Next base: position 22,212,323 of record OY992521.1, on the reverse strand, counting down.
ATCAGTTTATCAGTGCATCAATAATGATTGGTTATTTTATAGGTGGGATATGCAGACGAAAGGTATTAGGAAACTTAGGGCTTTAAAAGAATTCAGACTTGTTAATTTAACAGACAGAGTTAATTCTAATAACTTATGTGTTCCTTTTTTCATTAAACTTGTTTTAACATTCTTCAGTCACATTATATTTTAGTACCCCTAATCGGATTTTGTTAAGTATACTCAACGTTTATATTTTACCTTCAGTTTATGACCATCCGTTTTTGTTGAGTATACTTAACGTTATGTTTTCAGGAAACTATACAGTAATTTTTTTTTTTAAATTTGTCGTACTTCTCTATTGCATACTTACACAATATATTCATAATAACTTTAATATTTTTACTTTTTTGTTTTTGCCAATTAAAGGGTTAAGTAAAATCATAATATGATTCTGTAAGCATCGTCGCGACTACATTAAAAATCTATAGTACCTATCGTTAAACTTTTCTGTAAATGTACCAAAGCACTAATAGTTACCGTACGTCTCGTTAACCATAAATCGAGGCACGGAACGAGACCGACCGCTCAACGTCAAAACCGAAAGTCAATCGTTTTAACTTATATGGAGTGCGCCCATTAACATATGTATGAATGAATGTTCAGTATTGTCAGTGTTGCTCAATTATTGAAATTGCGATGCATTTTTTGAATTCCGCATTCACTTTCTTTAGCTGTCAACTAGGCAATAGTCACCGGCTTATTATGAAACCGCGCGTTTCCTGTGCGCAGTATTTTTACCTCACATACCGGAATAATGGATTAGATGCGTTGGTATTTTTTTCATGCAATTACGATGAATTAAGTTTCACTTGTCAATAGTGTATTTAAATTCTGCGTTAATATAGTTTTGATTAGTATAGGGTTAACAAATGAAATCTATTTTTAAATACTTAATGTTTTTTTTAGGAAAATTTAATTATTTGACATATTATTTTATTTCAATTAAAACTGCACCGGCCAAATTCGATAAGGAATGTTTCTTCATCGGATTAACTGTACCTACTATACCTCAGGTGAGGTCATAGTGGTTTAACCATTAAACTCAAACACCGATGTGTCAAGTTTAGATTGCCAGCGGTGGAAAGATATTGTACCGACTCATTTTAGCTGTTGTTGTACTTTTAAAAGTTCGCCTGGCTAGCTACCACCATCTTGTCTTAATACGTTACAATAACATCGTTGTGTTTCCGCAATTTGAGATGGAGTCTGGAACGACTCGAAAGCGAAACCACAAAAACGCGGCAAATTCAAAAAAATCATGACTGAATAACACAGGGTCCCGTTTTCTCAGAAAAAATTCAATTTGACATACGTCATGACATCTCCGATAGACACACATACAGACAAAGTGTTAAATAACTACGAGGTTCACCTTGCGTTGGTCAGACTCTATGATAGCTAGTTCCTCAGTAGTTTAGGATTGATGAGTAGCGCTTAAGTACCTTTAGCCTAATTATCACCTAATGAAATAAATGAAAAAAAATGAACATGAGGTGGAAAAAATGTTTAGCGCTTTACCACTGTAAAAAAATTAAAGATATAAACACGTAGCAGCCCTAGAAGCCTGAAGGTACCGTACCGTATAACGCAAAACGCGAATTCGCACTGAGCCCGGAACGAGATCTCTTGATATCAAACTAAAAGTGCGTAAAAATTAAGCTTCCTCATAACAAGTTATGAACAAATGTGTCAACCAAAAACTAGTTTAAAATTACTATATTTTAATTAAAATTAAATAAAATTTATTAAAATTAAACCAATTATCTAGCCCAAGAGAAGCTTCGAAGAAACTCGTTAAATGGTTACTAGACAACGGATAAACATACTTAAAATACTTAAATACATACTTATTATACATAGAAAAACCCAGACCGGAGACAATTTAGAAAAAAATAATTTCTAAATTGACCCGACCGGGGATCGAACCCGGGACCTCAGAGATGGCGACACCATGAAAACCGGTGTACAAACCACTCGACCAAGGAGGTCGTCAAAATAAAACAATATAGGTATTGAATCGACACGCGTTTATTTTACATTTGCCAAACCCCAAAAACGATTTTTGTTTTGTTTGTTTCTGTGGACATATTTATTTACTTTCTTACATGTTTATTAGTACCCAGTAGCTATTTTAAAAATATAGTCTTTGGTACGATGATAAGACTAATTTTGTTAGTCTCTCTAACCCTTTGGGGATACTCGTGAATCTATGTATTTATAGGATAAGACTAAATTTAAGGCTAGGTGTTAGTGAAAAGTTAAAATAACACGTTCTTAGAATTAATTTTTGAAGTAGTAAACAGTAAAATTAAAATATGCGAAAATTATGAAATATTGTCAAGGCTTTATTCTGTGGAATATACCCGATGGAAACACGATTTGATAATGTTGGCTTGATAATAATTCACACAGTTACATATTTTTGTTTCATTTTATCTTCTTTTCTGGGTTTTATTCTTAAAATAAGTGATTTGATATTATGAGCTATTTACCAAAATGAAGTTCATAGATAACTTGAGGTATTATAACTGATCGGTTTTTTTTTATTACATCTATCAATTTTTTTAAATAAACGTATTGTTATAAATTATTAGAACTGGTTTGGTTCACTGAATACTGAGAATTCACGTGCTGACTGAAATCTTGGAGTCAAAGTGGAATGATTTATATATAAATATAATATTCACTAAAAAGTGTTTTGGAGTTTAGTGGAATAACCCATATATATGCACTGCATATGCAATTTACATACCTACTACATACATATAATCGCGACTGTTATCCCCGAAGGGTTAGTCAGAGACTAGGCAATGAGGACCGCAAAAACAGTCCTCTGCCATAATCCAATTTTCACCAAATAGCGACTGCACATGTGCTTAGCGTAACAGGTGGTGAGCCCATCGCCGCTCTATGCTGTTAGATGTATGTGCACGGAAAGAAATTATTAGTTGGGTTTACCATATTTCAACAAAATTTTAGGGTTAATATAGCACCTACTCTTGAGTTTTGTTGAATGAACAAAAACTGTATTGTTGATCAGTTACGGTAATTTGAACTTATTACACATATCTTTTGTTGTTTTAACATATTTATTTTGTAAATTTAACTTTAAAAATGGTTATTTCAACAACTTGAACAGTAAAATCAACAATTACCTATTGTATTAAGCATGAATTGTTACGCCAACATGTACAAATAGGTAAAAACAACTGTTTTTATATCAACAAAAACTTTTCTGTGAAAACAACAATTTGTTTATGTTGCTTTAACCCATCATTTTGTTAATTCAACTAATGTGTCGCCAACCCATGCAAAATCAACCTTTTTGTTCTTTCAGTGTGCAAGTCTTAAGTCCGTTAGTTGCCTTTTACGACACCCAGGGGAAGACAGGAGTGGTAGTTTTCTTTTTACGACACCCAGGGGAAGACAGGAGTGGTAGTTTTCTTTTTACGACACCCAGGGGAAGACAGGAGTGGTAGTTTTCTTTTTACGACACCCAGGGGAAGACAGGAGTGGTAGTTTTCTTTTTACGACACCCAGGGGAAGACAGGAGTGGTAGTTTTCTTTTTACGACACCCAGGGGAAGACAGGAGTGGTAGTTTTCTTTTTACGACACCCAGGGGAAGACAGGAGTGGTAGTTTTCTTTTTACGACACCCAGGGGAAGACAGGAGTGGTAGTTTTCTTTTTACGACACCCAGGGGAAGACAGGAGTGGTAGTTTTCTTTTTACGACACCCAGGGGAAGACAGCAGTGGTAGTTTTCTTTTTACGACACCCAGGGGAAGACAGGAGTGGTAGTTTTCTTTTTACGACACCCAGGGGAAGACAGGAGTGGTAGTTTTCTTTTTACGACACCCAGGGGAAGACAGGAGTGGTAGTTTTCTTTTTACGACACCCAGGGGAAGACAGCAGTGGTAGTTTTCTTTTTACGACACCCAGGGGAAGACAGGAGTGGTAGTTTTCTTTTTACGACACCCAGGGGAAGACAGGAGTGGTAGTTTTCTTTTTACGACACCCAGGGGAAGACAGGAGTGGTAGTTTTCTTTCACCGCTACGCGACACGGTTAGAATTTTCTAGGGTATTCCTCGAAGCGCACCCATTTTGAAGCGCACCAGACCAAGCGCACCTAAACTATTCTGCAAGCGCACCCGTTGGGTGCGCTTCAGAATAGGTAATTAAAATATTATATTTTTATTCCTCGAAGCGCACCAACGGTAAAAATAGAGAGGAGCTTAACATATTCGTAATATTAATGTCGATAGAAACAAGGACTAGGTGCATATAAGCAACTTACTACGTCAATAATAAATTGAATCATGACAGTCATATTGATCTAAAAGTACCAGGGCGACATAAATAAAAAGAGGTAGATAGGCGCCTTAGCGATCTTACTTATCTACCTTTAACTATCAAAAAAAAAGAAATAAACGAGTAGGACTAGGTGCTGCAACTTACTATGTCAATAATAAATTAAATCATGACAGTTTTTTGAACTAAAAGAACGTAAGTACTATTACTTATTCTGTGCTAAAAGTACCAGAGTGACATAAATGAAAAGAGGTACTCTTAAAATAAACGTACGTTATCTGTATAAGCGTAAAATAATTAAATGAGTAGCAAACTATTAACAATCATTAGGTATGCGAAACTTAAATCTAACGTGACTAAATTAAACCTCTCTTATATTTAGTGATCAACTAGGAGTAAAAGCTTGTATTCTGACAGTTAGAAATTCCTAGACTTAGTTTGTGTAGGTGGTAAACTGTGCTCAGTACACCGAAGTTAAAACCCGTTGTCACGATTAACGAGGGCTCCGTAGTCCTTTGATACCAGTCCCTTCACAGTTATTGTAAATAATATTGCCGTAATTAAGAATATAGTTGGGATTTTCTCAAGTAAGGACTAGCTTGGGAGTTTTAGAAAATAAACGTGGTTTTTAAAAACTAAAAAAACTATGTAATGTAGTCAAATTAAACGCGAGTTAATCTGTAAAAAGTGTTTCATTTTAAATTTGTTTTGTTTGTTTTTTAAAAATTAGGTAAACAGACACCCGCAAAACAAGCAAATGCGTTGCAGGCCTTGAGGAAGGAGTAGGAGTTGTAAGGGTGGGAGAGGGAGATATTGGCCTCCGGTACATTCAGTCTTTTTTTTTACTATGAATGGGTTTGCTCTTGATCCCAATCAAGCCCAGGGGCTAATACAGGATCCACGTTGGAGCGAGCTAACCCAGAAAGTGCTTATTCACTCTTACTTTGAAAATGGACGGGTTATAAGTACTCGGAAACACAGACGCAGGGAGGGAGTTCCACTCCTTTGCTGTGCGCAGTATAAAAGATGTTGAGTAGCGCTTTGTACGACATTTAGGAATATCCACCAAGAAAGGTAGCCCGCAGTCTCTCACTCACTCACTGGACGAAACTTATGTTAGCAACGGGTACCATTTGTTCCACGTGGATATTACGTGAGAGGGTGGTATTTAGGGTTGCCACCTTTTATTTAGGACGAGTAGAGTATTTTTTCATTTTGTTAGAACAAAAATAGAGTACATAGCATAAAAAAGAGTATTTATTTTTATTATTGAAATTTTGTATTCACAATGCTATACCTATAGATAACGGATAAAATGTTTTACTAGAAAAAAAATCAACTAGTCTCAGGAAGCTCGAGTGGGATTCGAACCCACGACCTTTGGATTGCCGGTCCACTTTATTTATTTATTTGTCCTTAAAAACACATTACATTCATAAGAGAGAAGACTCTCAGTGAACTCTGAAGTACTCATAACCAGTAACGATCAGTTTTTCGTAAATAGTGTATTTTAGCGTACTCTATTGGGTCGTAGATTATAGAGTACGCATACATGAAAAAGAGTACAATACTCTATTTTAGAGTACGGGTGGCAACTTGGCAACCCTAGTGGTATTATACGCCGCCGCCCGGGCGAGCCGACCCCATTCGCGCTGCAACTAGGGTCGCCAGATGGTCTGGATTCGTCTGGATTCTGAAGATATTTTATATGATGTCCAGACTCCAGACAAAATACAAAATCTCCAGACAAATAGTTTTCGTAAAGATTTACGCACAAAGTTATACGAATGGCGGCGGCCGGCGGGCCAGCCAGCCGCCCCGCGCCACTCTAAAGCCGACCTAATAATTAGGCTGAATTTAGATATAAATTGTTTAAATTTTAAATCTTACTTCAAAATCTCTCAGGGCTCGAAATTTGTATAGGCAGTAAAATCAAATACAAAATACTTGTGGCAACGTAAAAATTTAATAGGGTAAATATTGAAGCACGAGTTTGATTGATCTCAAAATTGTTAATTATTCAATAAGGTTTGGTCATTATGTCAAAATTGTTGATTTTAAAAATAAAAAGTAAAATTTTGATTTTTAAAATTTTTTTCTCCAGATAATAACCCCAAAATCCAGACATTTTGAATTTTTTTCCAGATAATTTAGTTTCCCGATCTGGCAACCCTAGCTGCAACTCTTGTCAACCACTCAGATAATATTTAATTTATCCACATACATACATCACGCCTGTTGTCCGGGGGGTAGGCAGAGCCCACAGCAAAGTCAAAGTTAAGGTCAAATTACTTATTCAATATTTATAATAATATAAGGTTTACCTTTACAGGCACTTATTGACGTCAATACTAATAAAAAAACAGTTAACTAACTTGTAATTAAGACAACAACTAATATAACTAACTAATCTACTCAACCAACCAGTTCGGATTTTGGGAGAGCCTTCAACTGAGAAGCTGGCAATTTGCTACGATCCTGAAACTCGTCCTCTGCTTCATTACTCGCATAACGTTCTTCATTCATGCTCGTCGGTGTAGAGTATTCAGGTACTGACCTGACCTTCAACGAGAACTACTCCGATCCGGTCGAAGTACGTTCGCCGAAGTGTTACCCTTCCAACTGTCCCATTCACTTTCGCATTATACACCCCTTTTCGTAATTCCTTTTTCATCCATCCTCTCTACATGATCAAACCATCTTAGCATACATTTCTCAATTCATTTATTTATAGTTGAAATATTTTTTACTAATAAAATGACTATAATGACTTCCTTGTTCCCTGTTTATAAAGAACGCAGTTTAATTGTTAAAGATTAAAACTTGTCAGATAGCATAAAGCACCAAGCACTCACTGTAAAAAAATAAAAACAAACACAAAAACACTCACACCAATTCGTTTACAAATACACAGATCAACAAATTTTCTCTGGCATTGATAATAATCGAGTCTGTTTTCAATTAGTTTGTTCGACAAAATCATAATCCGGTCACAGCGTACCTGCATTAGCTCGGCGAAAGCGTTACTTATTGATGCATCGCCGTCTGAACATTTCAGTTCGGTTGGACCTCAGTTTAATCTGCCGTTGGATGGTTCGCTGCTGCCGATGAAAGTTTAGAGGCTTCTTTTATCACATTCATGTATTTATGGACAACCCTACGTTGGTTGGGATACCGGGAACGTTGAACGAAAGGTACTTTACTTTTCTCGTACATTTATTTTATTTCTTATTTACTTAGCATACCATTATCAGCCTATAAACGTTCCACAAATTAGGCACAAGACTTCCCACATGGACATCATCTCCTTACATCACAAAGTTTTATTTGTACTGGCACCTCGAGACCAACCGTCAGGTTAAGCAAGAAATGCCAGACGTCCCTGCGCCAGTAAACCAACTCACGCAGGAGACCATCTGCGTCAGATCTTGACGACAAATCAGAACCCGCTGTAGCGCGCTCTTCATTCGGTACTTAAAGACAAGTCTCGGGAGAGTTTCCCCCTGAACACGTGTAGTTCGCTGCATATTTCCCAGATAGGTAACCGGAGCTGTCAAGCTCGCTCACTTCTCGTTGTACGAAGAGGTCAAGTCGCAGTTGCCACTGCTCGGGTCATCAATTCTAAAGTCAACTTCCAAATGTCCTCTTTGGTAGCGGAGTAGTAAGCACACTCACTTCTCGGAACCCATCCGAGTCTAGCCAGTTCCCACGTCCTACGCGGCTGGCTGGACCGGAGACTAAGGCATCTAGGGGGCCGCCTCTACTAGTTATCCAGACTAGTACCGGAGGTGCCAACAGCAATGTCCAATGAGAACAAAGCTGCTGACTTACAGGGAAACTCACGAAAACAATCGACATCAGAACAAAGTTTCTATGAAAGAGATTTTTGAAAGTCACGGGCGGGGTACTGGTTGTTAACGCAGAAGAAGTTGCGGGCTGACCGCTGGTTTAGAAACAAAAGACTAAACAAATGTGAAGCCCCTGGTTGTCTTAAATTGGCAGCCGTTAAAAACCACCGGACACATTTTGTCTACGTGAGTTTTTCATGGGGGAAGGTATGTGCCTTTTTTATAACTAGGTAAACCGAGCCCTTGTGCTACGTCGGGTAATGTGGGACTCTCCTCCCTCACCCGCCCTGGCAGAAAATCACGACGGGGGAAAGGAAAGGATGCCTAGGTAGTGTACCCACTAAAAACCTGGTACCATCCCATCTACGCCATCTACGCTATGGGAATGGTTCTGGACCACGAACGGTAAGCACAGAGTTGTATATATGTGCCCTGTATATATGTGCCTATCTGTGAGACTGTTTGTCAGCGATACGCGGAGCTATATAAATAAAAATTTAAGACAAAACTAAACGTCAAATCCGTCCATCCTTTTTTCTTTTTTGTGAGGGAAAGGGATCTAGCTCATACAGCCTGTACCAAACAGAGACCTTTATAAGCTGATGATGATGACGTCTTAGGATGACAACGCGTAATTCTTCGTCCACTGTTAGTGACGTTACGTAGGTACTAGAGTAGGTGTCCTCATTTATTAACTCTACTAACAGAATGGGCCATCCGTTTAAAAAGCCGAGACGGCAGAGTTATAGGTGAAAATCCTTTTTAGCCGCATAACTAGGTGCGTTCCCACGCGACAGGCGACAGGGCGGGCCGTATTTAAACGTCAACCTTGCAGTATAAGTCACATCGGTTCATACTGCGCCCCTTCAATGCTGCCTCAGCTAATTGAATTGGCTGCAAGTCTTAAAGAAGCTCTATGGCGCAGGGTTGAACGCCCTCGCTCAGCGACTGGTTTAGTGCACGGTAATAAGATTGGTGGTCAATATAGCAGTCGTCTCTGAACACTATAGGCTCTGAGCCCTTTCAATTACTTACTGAATTAGCTGCTATTAGTTAAGGAAGCTATATGGGTGGCGTAGGGTTGATCGATCTCACCGAGTCGTAAATGTTAAGCAACTCGCTTTATTGTCACTCTTAAGATAGGCGGCCAAAAGTAGTCATCTTTAAACAGCTCGACGCTCTTTATTTAACCTTAGCGATTGAGGATGCCGAGTGAATTGCGATTCTATCTTTTTTTTATTTACTACGGGTAAACACTTGGCCTTCATCTCACCTGATGTTGACCCTTTATAAGGCAGCGGGATATATATTCCCACCATATTTTGAACTTTATGCAATTGAGATAAGGTCGAAAACCAATGAAAAATTTGAACATGCTGTGCCCGTTAAAGGGGATGATAAGGCCGAGGTAGAAGCGCGCTTCACCCGGAATCCTCAACCACTGAGGAACTAGCTATCTTATCTCTAAATTGTTGGATCCTGAGCACGACAGTGCTACTAACATCGATGTTATGGCGCCAGACTTTAGATGTGGTAGCTAGCCAGGCGGACTTAAGACAAGCCCTACCACCAACCAGAGTACAGATCAGTACCCCCCTGGGAATTGAACTCGTGCCCTTAAGGCTCATGTGCCTCCACCAGGGGGTTACTCTTGAACACAAACTCAATCTTAATACAATTCCAATGCGTTTAATATGTATCGATATTGGGATAAGTAAAGATAATTCCGGAACGCCATCTCGATAATAATCAGTTTAATCAATTTCCACGCAATTTAATTCCAATATGGCGCTATTGTCGCTTACAAAAGTGCCATTTGAAATTTTTTAGATTAGCCTTATTATAAGTGTCAATGTCGATATTTATCACTTTTCTTCTCTTCGTATTATTGTGTATTATTATATAAACCATGTTTTAACATTTATTCAAAATAATGCAAATGCAAGAAGTACAATTTTTCTGCAAATGTTGTGTATGCCTGTAATTGGTATATATGTAAGAACTTAGATTGTAAGCTTATAGTATTTAACAATGTACGATATATTATACTGTTGGTGTACCTTTTCCATAAATAAAAAAAAAAATAGATTTGTGATTGGAAATTGATTAATGCAATTGTGTTTCAAGAGTAAGCCTACAGGTCTGTGACAGGTGGTCTATATAACCACCAGACCAGAGAGGCGGTAAAATTTATTGATATTATTAGAAGCCTATAAATGTTCCATTGTTAGGGTCAGCTGTTTCCATTTGGACAGTAGGTATATGGGGAAATCGTGCATACTACACTTAAATTGATAGTGAAACTTAAATACTGCAGAGAAATTTTAAGTAGGTGCTTATCTAACGTTATTCCTATTGTTATATATTGAAGGCCAATTATCTCGTGTAATTTGGACGGCACTTGCTCCACAAAGACGTATGTAAAAACGCGAGTACGTGACTTATTGCCTACTCTTAAAAATGCGTTATTAGTTCTCACAGTTTTTTTATGAAAACAAATCTTAACACAACTACTTAAGGTGCATTAACGGTAGACTAATTCCATCTGCGTTCATGCATACTCATCATTGTACAGTGGCAATTAAGTAATAACGTGCATCGATATCATCATGGAAACTGGGGAGCGGGCTATCAGAAAAGTCTTAGTTTGATGCGCGCACACGGGTCCATTCTCATAATAATCAATGTGATCAAAACTAACTGAACATAATGGGCCGCACTTGGTCGCCAGTCGCAACAAAATAATTGTGTGAACCCATTAGAGCACACGTCCTACCGCGGAGGAGGAATGAATGGAGTTCTATTTATCCACCCCTTTATGCCAAATATTGGCATTACCCATCGCAGATCTTCATTCAGATTTCGAAGAGAAATTCAAAGAGGTTTAATATTTTAGTTTTTTTTTCTGTTGCTATAAAAACATAAAGTTGAAAAAGGACATAATTTTTTTTGAAGAAAAATTTACTGCAACAATTTATATACTTCCTTGTCCAAGAGACTAAATGCTATAAGTCTGTATATTTTTTTAGATTTTTAATTACCTCCGTTAAAGAATACTGTATTTTGATAAGTTTTGAACGTTTCTGAACGAAAGATTCGGTTTTTGAAATTATAACAAACGCAGGGTTATTAAGTAGGTAAGTCTATAAGGTCTATGGTAAGTTAATGTAGAGGAACGCTATCGTTAACACAGCTATCTTTTGTAGTATTTAGCAACGATACACACAACTAACACAACGAAAGCGCGGCCGGGATTCGTTTCGTCTGGCAGCTGACAGTCTGACATCTGTCTACGATGCGTAGTGACAAAAACTGGATATTGGCGAAATCCAAAGGGAAACGCCACTGCACAAAAAGAAGAAGAAGAAGAAGAAGAAGATGCGTAGTGACATATAAAACGTCAAACCAGCGTCACTTTTTTATTTTTAATAACATAAAGTGTCACTATCCGAATATAATGTTGCCATTTTAGAGTAGAAATCTTTTAATTTATATAAAAAACCGAGATCTTTAAATTAATAATACGGTCATAAATATGTTGGTAATAATATATTCTTCAAGTATTTATACATTGGCGTCAAGTTAAAAGACTTTGGAATTTAGTACCAAACCCCATAGTAAAATAATTATGTCCTATAGACAGGTCTAACCGATACCTCGATTACCTCGGTGGCGGTGTGGTAAACGCAGCCGCCCGAATTGCGGAGGAAGTGGGTTCGATTCCCACCTAAGGTAGTCATTATTTAACGATTCGTTATCTTCGACTTACGATCAGTTTCTTAACGCCTATTCGGTCTAGCGCTTTGACCACCGGTCTCAGACCCAGAGGTCCTGGTATCGATTCCCACGGGGGGTACGTTTTTGTACTCGGTTAGATTGTGGTGGGGGTTGTTTTAAGTCCGCCTGTCTATAGTCACTATCATCTTATCTAAATACGTTACCATAACATCAATGTTATTAGCACTGTTGTTTTAAGAGTTACGGTATAGTGCGTTTTCACCATCGTCCTTATCGTCACTTGCCATCCAGTTGAAATCAACTCCCCCAGACCAGTGGCAAACGCTCCCCTGTCTATTCGTATTTAGTCATACACTGTGTACTGTGCCAATTGCTATTGAAAAATAGAACAGCGCGCAGTATACTGCGCGCGCGCACGTGTCCAGTCGAAGTGGCATGCAAAATTCTCATACAAAACACAGAAAACCGACGTGTCGTAGTACCCTGTTTTCTCCTTCTAAACTGGACCAATTTTTATTACTTTTTCAGCATCGGTTAAAGAAAGAGATTTTCTATGTCTATATGTTTGATTTTTTGCATTAAGTCATTTATTTAATAACTCTTTGAAAATTAAGCGAAATCACTCCGTTTTAAGGCGTCTTCAGAAACATTACGTGGCTGGTTTAACAAAAAATCAAACATACAGACATAGAAAATCTCTTTCTTTAACCGATGCTGAAAAAGTAATAAAAACTGGTCAAGTTCTGAAGGAGAAAACCGGGGACTACGAAACGTAGTTTTTCTGTGTTTTGTATGAGAATTTTGCATGCCACTTCGACTTAGTGTTTCCTCTTAAGAACGCTGGACAGCGTAATCAGGTAGCGATCTTGAAATTAGCCAACTTTCGCAATGCCGGGTCATCGGATGACATTGGGCCTCACTCTCCTAAACGCATCCGAAACTTCTTTTCCACGTAATTCGTCGTACAATGCGCGCGCGCTGCTGTTTGTTTCACAAGCGATTGGTGACTGCTAGAAACTGCAAGAAACTTCAAGGGCTGGTCAGGTCAAGTGTTTTAAACATGGCAATAATGACAAAAATGATTTCAGACTAACGTACTACTTATCGCCCAGCTGACGCGGACGGGTCAACAGACGGGTGGGTCAACGGCCGGCCGCTGCCCGCGCGTTGTATATAATCGTTATTTAATAGTTAATTTTTTCATTTTATTTTTGTTATGTTATTGCTTTAAAATAAATTAGATACTCAAAGATTATCAAATTAAAATTCGTAAAATTAATATTTAATGAACAATAAAAAAGCACGAATTTCTTGTTTGTCATTTTTCTCATGTCTAAAACACTTGACCTGACCAGCCCTTGATTGAAGTTTCTTGCGGTTTCTAGCAGGCGCCATATATACACAGCAGTGTACGAGGAAACACGGGCAAATTTTGGATGCGCTTTTAGTATAAGACGAAGACCCTATATGTAGACCCTAGTTGCCAACACAGGTCGCCAACGCAGGTTTTATTCCTCCATGTTGCTAACACTTTCATTGTAGTCATTACGAGTCGCACCGTGATTGCTTAATGATTTTATATCCGCGACGCCTGGTGACAATGCGGTACGTAATTGGACGATAATCTGTGCAATTCCCGTATAAGAAATGGCTGTTTAGGAAGTCACTTTCGTTGGCTGCTGCTGGCTATTTGTAAAATTGTTTTAACATTTTTTGTTTAAGCTAAATTCGTAGCATTATGCCGAATGGTCCATTACCGGAATCGACGAATAATTCAATAAGTGAAAGTACAATGTCGATTAGGAAAATTTTGCGTTTTGGTCACATTCACCGAAATATTCTCATTGGCTCCTGCGTCAGTTTCAGATTATTTGTATAAGCAGTGTACTGGGACTGAGAGCACTTCTTTGCATGGCTGTGTAGGCCACAGAAATATATCTATTTCTGTGGTGTATAGTACAAAGTCTTCCGCATGATTGGCACCTGTGGGTTGGACTGGGGGGGGTTTGTGGTTCTTTGTCACATTCACCGAAATATTAGCGTTGTGCAAAGCAAACGGTTTGTTTATAATTCAATTTTATCCTCTTATGCAACTACTTGCGATAAAAAAAGCTTTAAACTTCCTATACTAATATTATAAACGCGAAAGTTTGTAAGTATGGATGTTTGTTACTCTTTCACGTAAAAACTACTAAATGGATTTGGATGAAATTCGGCATACAGATAGTTTATAACCTAGATTAAGACATAGGATACTCTTTATCCCGATATTCCCACGGGGACGGGAACCACGCGGGTAAAACCGCGAGCGGTCGCTAGTAAATAATAAATTGAAATTTAAAATTCTGCATTCCCATTACATTAAAAAGAAATAAGTACGTAAGTAGAGTTGGGCGTTAAAAGCAAAAGCACTTAAAAAAGTATACTTTTATACAAAAGTAATAAGCATGCTTTTAGGTTTACACGAATTATGCTTTTCACTTAAAAAAGTGCACGTCCCGCCATCTATGAGAAATCTCTAAAACTACTTCAAATACTTCCAGTATTTCCAGCGCCGTGTATGCGTATTATTATGCAACGAAACGTATTGCACAGAATTGTACTTATTTTGGTCGGTTTATTGTTAACGATTTTGTCTTGCTTTTGTAAGTCAAAAGTAGTACGTTTTTCAGTGTGAAGCGGTAAGTGCGTTTTCTTGTATGGTGTCCGCCGTCCGGTGTGCTTGCTTGTCTGCTTAAATACGAATACGTTACGTGTCTTGGAGATGTGTACTGTGTACATAACATAAAAAGTTTTAAAATTTTGTGTAAGTCGGTATTAGATACTGTTTAGTGTAAATAGATAACTCATTCAGTGTAAATAAATTTTGTTTAAATAAATGTTGTAAAAAAAACTTATGTTTCTTAATCATGTTAATAAAAAAATATAAACAATGGTAAGTACTTAAATAAAAAAAAATTAAAAAAAACAATGTACAAATGACAACAAAAAAAATGTAATTTTTTAAATAGTAAGAAAACTACTACCTGTATAGAATTAATGTAAATAAATATTTAAAAAAAAATTAAATAACGGAAAAAAATTAACTTATAAGTACGCCTGGATCACGACACGAGTGTTGTTTCCAGACAGTCTTAAGCCTGTATGTAATTAAAAGTATGAAGGAAAGTTCGTTGATTAAAAAAAACATTAATTCTACATGTTATGTAATATTTACGTGATTTACGTCGTACAACTTAATATTAAATTTTTGTTTCAATGACAACGAAATACAATTGTGTTAACAACGAAAAATGTAATAAAAAGCTTTACATTTTTCGTTTCAACACAACGTTTTGTAAGTAATATGCAAAAAAGCAAAAAAGTAAAAAAGCATTTTTTTAAGCATGATTTTTGAAAATCGTACAACGAATAAACGTGAAAAAAAATAAGCACTTTTTCCCATCTCTGTACGTAAGTGCTTATTATTGCTTTCGTAGTGTGAAAAAAACTATAATTGAATTAAAAACTCCCATCGAGAACATTTAAGACAGCATTATATTGTTATTTTATAAATGACTAACTTAGTCGTTGATGGAAGTAAAGTCATTTAAAGTAAATGAGGAAATTTAAATTAAATGAGTGAAATAACATATTATTTTACACTATTAACTTCACTTACCAGACCCTAAAATCGCTAACCGCTCTCGCTGTAGCCCGGCCCGGAGCGATCAGATTTGCATTTTATACCGTCGAACACTCGCGCTGTGTAGTTGAAATTGATTGAGCGTCTTAATTAGGATTTAAACACGAACGTGCTTAGAGGCTGCGCCCCGTGGGACACGGCACTCAAAGCCTCTCTACTTTACACTACGGCAATAGACAAATTAGACGACTACGACCAAATTCGATTAAGAATGTTTTTGTAATCAAACATTTAATTCAGAATATTTTATCAAAACCTAAATCAGATCTGGCTAAAAAAAATTGTATGTTAGTAAAAATAGCTGAACAGTGATTCCTGTAACAATAAATCATGTATTTTATTAGTTTAACACTGTAATTGGGATCCATGTGGATAAAAGCCCCAAACTAAATAAAAGGAAAAAAAAATTTCTTTGTTTCATTTATAGTGTCACTCGGATTCTAGCTGCTTTTTTGAGAGAAAGACCGGCTTTCCCGTGAATCTTTATAGTAACACATTCACTCCCGCCTATTATTCCCGAAGAGTTAGTCAGAGACTGGCAACGAGGACCGCAAAAGCAGCACCATTCACCAAATAACAAAAACAAATCTAGAGACAATATTCTCTAAACCACCATTTTCACTTAAATTCAATAAGAAACTGTCCGAATATACTTACGTCGCGCGTATCATAAAACGAGTATAAGTACATAGTTTCCAATTTAGTTCTGAATGCGTCGCTGATTGACGGATACCGGTCAAATCGAGTCACAAAGAAAACGCGCTTCAGCTTCATAGAAGCATTAATACACTTCTATTTAATTTTTTTCCGAATAGAATAGACGTAATGCTTTGTAACTAATATTTTTGTGATAACACATTGTAATGTTTATTCTGGTTGTCCTTTTTCTGCTTAATGTGTGTAATGTAACATCAATAGAACATAAAACGTTTATGCTTTATATTTAGTATACTAGGTAAAGTAGACGTTACCCTATTTTTGCTTTGAAAATTACAAATTTCAACTTACCCCGTTTGCCACACAAAACCTTGTTTTCGATACGTGATCGAATGGTGAAAAAACTCAGTCACTCAGATGTTTTAAATTATAAACATGATCCAGAACTATAATTTTTTGAAACTAATAGTGATAAAGAAAAAAAGTGTGGGCTTTGGCTAAAATAGCATTGTATCTACTAATAATAATAATAATGAGAAGATGGTTACTAATTAGATTGATACTGTATCTAATTCTCGATTTATGTCTTACTCGATTTTACACCTCATAATGTAGTATCATCGTCCTCAATAAAATTTACCTAATGAAAACTAATTACATTTCAGTCTTAATGTATTAGAGCTTAAATCACAACCAGTGTGAACCTGTACTTGCGCCGTAGTGAATAATTAAAGACAGTGCCAATCAGATACACTTTTGTTGTCGTTTTATCGTGAGAGAACATAATGAAACTATAGAACATAGGCAATAAGTGCTCCCTGAACATAGGCAACTTTATATTTAGTGTGCCTTTTTAGGGTATAAGGCTTAACGGCTACAGACTGAATATGAATGATATATAATTAAAAAGTGCAAAATAAAAATGTGAAAATGTGGTGGATTTTTGGTTTTAAATCAATTATACCGTATCATCACATATTCGCTCTTGTAGACTGACGAGCCGATGGACTTGTGACATTCACAAAGGCTCACGTGTAGGTAACTGAATATACAAATGTTCATCAATTTTCGCATTTAAGAAAACATCTTCCTGCCCTTCCACTACAGGTAGGGTCGGCACAACACATCTTTTTCTTTAATTCTCTTCTATCAGCTAGCCCTCTATCTCTGCCCTTACTCCTTGATTACCTATGTTATCTTTCACCGAGTTGCAGAGAACTTTTTAACCACCGACGCAAACAGAGGGATGTTATAAGTTTAACGTGTCTGTGTTTCTGTCTGTGGCATCATAGCTCCTAAACGAATGGACCGATTATGACGCGGTATGTTTGTTTGAAACCTTACGTGATCGAGATGGTAATTAGCTATCTGTTCAGGCGTTTCAAAATCATCAGCTATTTTAAAATTTTAAATGTATAATAACTCCTTCAAAGTTAGTTATTAAGCTGCCCTCGTGATGCCGTGTTAATGAGCCGACTAGACAACTGTGTAACAGATATGGGCTGTTTGCATCACGTTAGAGTAACGAGTCAAATCGACCCACTGAGATTCGAAACGTTATACCTACAACTGTAGCGACTACAGCTATTTATGTTCAGTTTTCTAACCTAAAAAGATTCGCTAACCTACATAGAAAATATTTAGCACCGTTCTGTTAGTCCCAGAAAGTGCTCGAAGTGGTATCACCGATCGAATCATGGCAACTTCCTTAAGGTTTTAGTAGTAAAGCATATAAATGTATAAACTAGCTCCTTTTCATGCGTGGCAAAAACAGAAACTTAACTAACATCCCGACTTACGCTTCAGATGTGGCATGTATAGTTATACATAAAATTCCGAATTATACACAAGCCATCATATATTTCGATCTGATACGCTATGCAATGTATCCATGCAAGTAAAGCCTATAAAGTAACCGCTGCACAACAATGCAAATACCGATATTTTCATTACATTCTTGATAGACTACTGTGGAAGAACATTGTTCCCGTAAACTGGATGCCACTCACTGCCACACCGTTGCAAAAGAACAATTGAACTACCCTATTTTCGTCTTTATTGTCAACCGTGTACAATTCGTTTTAGATTACACAGTGAACTGTTGGAACTCTGTCAATTGAAATTTGTAAATCACGAATTATTGAAATGACGTTGCTGGTGCTATTACTCTTTAATTCAGTGAAGTCGTGGTGCTCTAACTGTACCGATTGTTAGGGATAACTGGTCGGAGCCTAGATACTAAATATTGACAATTCACGTAACACGATCACAATTTTTTTCTTATTTGACCTTTAAGAATGAGTATCTCGATCGTCTAGTTGGCTACCACGCTCATGCTTATTTCTGTCGCTAAGCAGCAGTTTCATGTATTGCTATCTATATAAATAAAAATCAATGTTTGTATGTTTGTCATCTATGCGTTCCGGAACCACTAATTGTGACAGATTGTGATGAAACTTTTGAAAAGTGTTCTGGAGACGCCCGAGGGTTCCTGGCTCAAAAAAACGTGGCAACGCATGCCAGGTACAGCTAGTAGTAAGTTATAAAATTGATGGAAGTGGTCCCGAATGGCCAATGGAAATGTAAAAATAAAATGGCCTATATTGTCAAGAATGTGAAATGTACTAATTTTTGTTGTTGGTCGTCGTTGGTCTAAAACAGCATTATATGCAATATACACATTTTGTCACAACCACAAGTGTCAACTCGTTTGCAAACGAAGTTAAGTTCAAATACGTACTTATTCATGAAAATTTAAGTACAGAAGTTTTTAGTTATTGTATATGTCTTTCCGAGCGTAGTGGTATGCCGAATACATTATCTCTTGTATTAAAAAAGGAACCTTCTTGGCCTCACACGCCTTTTTTGTCACATTAGTTTTGTGTGTCCCGTTGTTGTATGGTTTTCTTATCATATCAAAAATAGCACTGAGCCTTATTCAATCATACTTGTCGAATAGAACTCAAAAAGTTGTTATTTAATGGTGCTGTGTCTTCAGGAGCACCCATAACTATAGGCGTGAAGGGTTGGGGAAGTGTTTAAAAAAATCGATATATTAACTATTGCGTCACAATTTATTTTTGAAAACCTTATTATGTCATGTTATTATGTATGTCAAGAAGTATGAAAAGACATTTGTTAAAAAGGGTTGTTCCGTAGTCAACCCACACGAACTCAACCCACTAATAAATTTTTCCTTACTCAACCCATTTCTATTCCTTACTCAACCCATTTCTATTCCTTACTCAACCCACATGTATTCCTTACTCAACCCACATCGAAATTATAAAGAAAACACCTATTTGTGGGTACGGTTTGACCAAAAACTAATAGTGCCTGTTACTATTTTGTTTTTAATACATTATATTCCGCCATAAAATAAAACTTCTAAAAGTGGGACATAGCCATATATTATTGCCAAATATATTGTATAAAATCAACAATAATAAAATGAAATGAGCCAAACCCACGGACACCTTTTATGAATATAAATGCAGGCAATATTTTCATTAAAAGTGAGCGCGGGTTCTTTCTACTAATAAAATATAAATTTACATTGATTATGACAAACATAAATTTAAGACTTAGTCTAAGACAAAGAGTAAAATCATTATCAAGCCGTCTACATAAAAAATCACAGATTAAGTCAATAAATAGAGTAGAGTAGAGTAGTTACAGTGCCAAAGCATTCCGGTGACTTCACACAACGCCAGATTATACTTTCATCTTTATTTGTTCTTCTATAATGAAATTGGAATCCTTCAAACAACAAAACTTGACGGTCTCGTTGTGATTCCACATAGCGTATGTCACTTTCTCGCTCTTAGTGCATCTTAAATATAATAAGATGGCGCTTAGTCGGTCAGTTAAGGAGCAACTGATTAAGTGACCATCTTAAGGTTTGCCCATTCAGAACAAACAAACAAAAAAAATATAGCTATCTCTATCACCATTGTTTAATACTAGAACCGAAGATGAAAGAAAGATAATGCTATTTCACTCTTATTAATTACCTGTCCAGAGACCTCCTTAACTTTTTGAGCACCAAAAAACCAGACAAAATAGAAAGTCAATTGTTTCGCGACCGCCGGCGGTCTTATGATCCTTGACCTATTAAGGTCCATTACAATTGATTTAACTTTTATTCTTTTCTTATTTTTGGAGAGTGCACCGATTATTCAGGTGAGTGGTAACAATAGAACACCGGCAAGTTCTAAGAACTTAATTATGAGGGACACAATTTTACTTCATTGTTGATTTTTATAATAATAACTATATCATTCCTCCTACTTTTATAACAATTGATTTAACTATTAATATTATTTTGGAGAGTACACCGCTTATTCAGGTGAGTTGTAACAATAAACTCCGGCAAGTTCTAAGAGTTTAAGACAAATATTTGAACTTAATTGTTGATATTTATAATAATATATGGCTATGTCCCACTTTTAGAAGTTTTATTTTATAGCGGAATATAGTATATACATGATCTATTTTATGACCGTAATTATTATTAATGTATTAAAAACAAAATAGTAACAGGCACTATTAGTTTTTGGTCAAACCGTACCCACAAATAGGTGTTTTCTTTATAATTTCGATGTGGGTTGAGTAAGCAATACATGTGGGTTGAGTTCGTGTGGGTTGAATACGGAACAACCCGTTAAAAATTGTGATCTTCATAAGAACATTGGCCCCATTACTTTTTTTGATTTACATAAAAGACCTGCCCTATTTTGCTAGAAACTTGTGTGAGACTGTACTATTTGCAGATGATACGTCTCTTATTTTTAATGTTAAAAGAGGCCTGGAAAATGTTGACGATGTAAATAGTGCACTTTCAAAGTTATTACATTGGTTCACTATTAATAATTTATTACTGAATTCAGCAAAAACAAAGTGTGTTAAATTTTCTTTACCTAATGTGACAGGTCAGCACACAAATTAAGACGAACGATTATGTAGTTGAATTAGTAGATTTACTGTACTTCTAGGCATTAAACTGGATTCACGCTTACAATGGGACCCACATATTGATACCTTGTCAGGAAGACTGAGTTCAGCTGCATACGCAGTTAAGAAAATAAGGCTTCTAACTGATCTTGAGACGGCAAGAGTAGTTTATTTTAGTTATTTCCATAGTGTGATGTCTTATGGCTTACTGTTGTGGGGCTCCGCTGCTAATATTGACAATGTATTTATTCTACAGAAAAGGGCAGTCCGCGCCATATACAACCTCAAGTCTAGAGATTCACTCAAAGAAGTTTTAAAAAAAAATCGATATATAACTATTGCGTCACAATTTATTTTTGAAACCCTTATGTATGTCAAGAAGTATGAAAAGACATTTGTTAAAAATTGTGTTCTTCATAACTTAAACACTCGTACGAAAAATAAGCTTGCCGTCCATAGTTTTAGACTTCATAAAACAGGTGGCTCTTTCTTGGGTAAATGTGTAACGTTTTATAACAAACTTCAACTAAATATTACTGAAATGCCTTTGAATACATTTAAAGCCCATGTTAAAAAAAAACTCATGAGTAAAGGTTATTATAAAGTGGAAGATTATGTATATGATAAATATGTATTTGTATAATTTGGTAACGACATATTGTTTTGTAAATGTCGTTACTTCTATATTATTATAAATCTGTGGAGTTTCTTGCGCCCGTTTTTCTCCACAGCTAAAAGACTTTCTGAATGGGTGGGGTGGGTGGGCGGGTGCCCATCCATCCAAATAAATTTAGACGATTCAAAATGCTTATTTTAAGTTTATTGAATAAAGAATTTTTGAACTTTTGAACTTATCAGCTAAAACAGTGTCCGTAAATATTCTAATGGAGGAAAGTCTTTTAAAAAATGGTTACTGAATGCAGATTGCGTGTGATTTGCTTTTTGTCATTTGAGTTAATTGAAACTCGTTTGATAGCCTTTGTAAAATCCTAGGAGCAGTCGAGCAAGTATCAAGATTGCACTATAATCCACCGTGAAAGAGTAATGTTTAATTAACTTAGGCTCACATGCTACATAGGTGATTGTGATAAATAATGCTACAGATAAATAGACGTCTCATTATTATTTATTCTGGACGTAAAGCCTTTTGCCAATGAGGTTTTGGTATCTTTTCAGTGTATGTATTTTAACGTTGAAATGTAAAATTCTGAATTCATGCAAATACTTGTCATTTTCACATTTTGCTATAAAAAATATTTTCTTTAATGCATTATTTATAATTATTTACACCTACCATTCGAAAATTGTTAGGTATACAAGTGGAAGGACCACTTCTACCATCGTCTTATCTTCATCTCAAAATAATATTTAGTTAAAAGTATATAAACTATTAGTAATATGTTATACACACATTATTAATAGTAATAAACCTCCACCCTTCGGGGGTAATAGTCGCGATTATATATTCGGTCAAAAAGTTTTGGGAACGGATGATTTGTTTATGATCCCAAATTCAATTTTTTATTTTTTTTTATTTGTTAAATTGGCACAACTGTCCATTTTGGCGCGGAGTTTGAGTGGCATCTGTTATTTAGATTAAATACAGTGCTGTTTTAGTTAGTTTATATCTAGTGTGTATTGCGAATTTCATAATGGATCAAAACATCGAACGAAGAGTTTGTCTTAAATTTTGCGCCGCCAATGGAATTTCGTGTTCGGAGTCACTGAAAATGTTACAGAAGGCTTACGGTGAATCGACTTTATCAAAAACACGTGCTTATGAGTGGTACAAAGCGTTCAAAAGCGGTCGAGATGTGATAGAAGATTTGCTTCACTCTGGTAGGCCATCAACGTCTTCAACTGAAGTTAACATCGCAAACGTGAAGGAAATGGTGACTGAAAATCCTGATTCAAGTTTGAGAGAGATAGCCGCTGAACTTTCTGTGTCTCACGAGTCGATCCGTACTATTTTAAATAATCACTTGGGTATGAAACATGTTGTCGCGCGGTTAATCCCAAAAAACCTGAATTTTATCCAAATAAGACTTTAAACTATCGCGTTGCATTGCATTAAAACTGTTTTAACGTGACTAAACACGATTAATTTTGTAAGTAAGTCATACCTTTCCAAACACCGGGAGTTTATAAACTCGATTGTAGCTGTGGTAGTTCATATATTGGACAGACTAAGCGGACTATCGCAGAACGTGTCAAGGAACACATCGCAGCTATCAAAAATCGACAAATAGACAAATCGGCGGTAGCTGAACACCTGCTGGAAGCTGGAGTTAATCACTGGATGGAGTTACATGATCCTAAAATCCTCTCCACCGATCGTTATTATCATAGCAGGATAGTACGTGAAGCGATTGAGATCAAAAAGTATAAAAATTTCAATCGGGAGGACGGGTTTAAATTATCATCAGCATGCAATCCAGTGATTGGCAAATGCAAACCGCAACGTCAGTCTATAACAAGAAACTCCGATACTGTTAGTGTAGTGTGCCGGAGTCGTGTTACTGAAGATTCATTGCACGTATGAGGGTGGATGAAGAAACAAATACCCGCCCGAGCCGACGACGCCGCGCACCGGCAGTTCGCTTGTGACCACGGCCGCAGCATCGCGGCCGAAACGTCAAGCAGTAAGTAGATATGTACTTACTTACAAAATTAATCATGTTTATCCAAATACTCAATCGCATAAGAGTCGCTGAGGACATGCTAGAACGAGTCAATTTCGACCCAACATTCATTCATACAATGCATTGTTACTGGTGACGAGACGTGGGTTTACGAATTTGACATGCAAACTAGTCAACAAGCTTCGGAGTGGGCCGCCTTCCGACTGAACCGAAACCGAAAAAACCAAGCCAAAGTCGATCAAAAGTCAAAGTCATGTTGACTGTTTTCTTTGACTATCGCGGTGTTGTGCACTCGGAATTTTTGCCGGAAGTTCAAACGGTAAATAAAGAATATTGAGTATGAGCGGGCCATCATTGTGAACGAATTTTTGACCAAAAACTCAACAAATACCATCAAGCAACCACCTTATTCACCAGATATGGCTCCAGCCGACTTCTTTATTTTCCTAAACTCAAATTACCACTTCGTGGCACCCGTTTTCATTCGGTAGAAAACATAAAGGAGAATTCGCGGCGAGAACTGAACTCAATTCCGAAAAAAGCGTTTAAAACATGTTTTGATGATTGGATTATTCGTTGGCGTAAGTGTATCGTTTCTGAAGGAGCATACTTTGAAGGCGATAAAATCATTGCATTGGATGAATAATTATCATTTTGTATTATTGATCTTTTCGCGGTACTTTCTTGACAGAGTAGTATGTATGTACTATGTATAAACCCAGCCAAAAATTATGCTTGTGTTAGAGTAATTGTGTGAACTCATTTCTAAAAATGAGTTTACGTCAAGTAGTCTAACGAATCTATGGAAACTAACCCGAGCATCTATCCGTTTGGCTATACACTGGTTCCTTTACCTGACAATGATTGCCACTGCTTCAAAAATTGCTTCCCACCTCGTCGCACAAAGCAACGAAGGCAGTCCAGATGCACGTGCAATAGTTCTTAGAAGAACAGAAAAACAAATTGACAGTGACACTGGAAAAACAGAGGGAAAAAGTGAATGACAACGCCCGCGCCGTCGATCATCAGCTATTTTCCCGGCGCGACCAGTTACGTTATTATATCGTAATCTCGGATTTGTCACACCCCAAGCGGCGGCCCTACTTGGTCGGTTTCGTCTTGTTGTAGTATTGTCAAACGCTGGGTTTACAGTTCTGTTGAGTAATTTGAGCGCTTGGACGCAACGGTGTTGTTACTAAAAGTGGGATCACTTTCGCTTCAACATTAATTAAAGTTACAACGGATACAATTTTTTTTTTTATAATCATCGGGACATGGGCGTCTCTCTGCTGGGGTTAGGCCTTTCCATTCCATATGAACAATAGAAATGGATGTGGTGATTCTACTACGCTTCCAATGGTTCATTGTGGGTTAGTGGAATTATTTTAAAAACTTGGAATCTTAAAGTTTTTTTTCTACCACAACTATTATGTGATTCTGACATGATTAAGTAACGATGAAGCTGGGCATGACTTCCGTCCTTCGAAGCAAGTAAAAAAATTGTGTAACAGAGCCTTATAAAGTGCTCAGATTCTCAGAGGCTAGCTTACGCTATATTATTTCCTCACTAATTATTTACACTGTAAAAGTCAAATACGAACATAAGCAAGTGCTGTCCATAATTTATTAATTTAAATTAGTTGTATCTTCAAGCTCGTATCCAAATGTGATAAAGAAAATGTATCTATTACATTTAAAAATAAGACAAATAAGACAATGAAAATATTGATATCGAAACATTTATTTATCTTCTGTCAATAATTTAACTTAAAATAGCTATACATAAAACAAATGAGGAAGACATACCACATAAAAGGTAGGTAAGTATAGTTTAAAAAATCAACATGCTTTATTTATTTACATAGTTACACAGACAAGTTACGAATAGGTACTAACAATAATTATTTCTCCAAAGGTCCTTGTAATTATAGATACTTTCATTAAAACATGTTATATACTTACGTAATAAAACAAATGTCAATTAATATTCACAATGACCGTACGATACCTTGAAAAAATATACTCGATAAATTAAAACATTAAACAATTTAAAACAGCAATGAGTATTTATACTAAGGCTAGCTTGCTGCACAGATACTCAACACGGTTAGCGTTAAACATGTTCAAAATAAATATTATACATATTATCTACATATTATGTTGTATATTTATGTAGGTATTTAATATGTATGTGAATAAATTATACAATATTTTTAGCTTTTCCGTACTTCGGAAGGAATGTTAAGTCGTTGGTTCCGGTTAAGTAGTTAAATGGTAGTTAAAAACAAGGTACTTACTCGTATTGGGGCATCTACCCCTATTGTGTATAATAACTAATGCAATGATAATGATAGTTCATGTAAATGCGAATGAAGTGAATGATACATAAGTATGTATCATTCACTTCATTTATATTGATTAAAGTGGAAAGTGATAGAGTGCTGAATATAATTAACGCTAATAGTGTTTAGGATACTTAATACAAACTCTAAAAACCATTATTAATATCGGAGACTTCTGTTTCAATATAATATGACATTTTCATATAAAGAATATCTACACAACTATTTCTCTGCGCAACTCACAAGGTCTAGGCGTAGTTGTTCCTTACACTTATGGTCTAGATATGCGTAACAAACATTACTATACAACCATAAACAAAAACAATGAACAAAATATTCATAATACGTCCCCTTGACTGCAATGGAAGACTCGGGCAAAAGCAACTACGCGATTATGGCAAGTAAATAATAATTATAATATGAAAAACAATATTTTTTTATCTAACGTTTGGAATGATCGCTTAAAAACTAAAAATAATATTTACAATGCAACAGAAACAATGTCTTTCATCATGTATTTACAGCATCACTCGAAACTTTTTATCACTAAACTAAAGAGTCTTTGAGTCAACAAACTTACTTTCCCTCCATGCATTTACAAGTTAGTTTAATTTTTAAGGTTACTCGTCAAACAGTACCATTTATTTTAATAGAAGACTCTTTGTTTTAGTAGAAAGTGGAAATAAAAAAATGTTACCTAACATCTAATGGAACTTACGTATTTGTTCAATCTTTGATCGCATCGAAACATAATTATAATAGTGTTAAATTAAAAATAAACTTTCGTAACCCTCGCCGTTTTTTTTGTACTAAACAGGTAATGAGCAATATGATTTCTAGCATCGACTTCGATAGGTTTATTTTACACCACAGCTGGTATGATAATCCCAATAGTACTTTACAGGCCTTCACATGAAATAGGAACAAAAATGAATGAACAGCGTCATCTCAAACTTTTTAAAACAAATTAGCAGTGCAGTTCTTATAACGAACACACGTTTCCATTTTCAGTGTGAGCCTGTAGTGTCTGTGAAAGTTTTGTTATTCAAACGTCAAAATGTCTGCGAAGTACGTTTGCGTACTTGGCTGACATTTTGTTTAAACTCTACTGCTTAACTAAACACACATTGGTCCTCAAATACGCAATCTTATGATTTGACTGGTTAGAGTATGGATGTGATGTGCTTTGTCTACTTTCGTATTAGAAAAATACTTAATTTCAAGACAAAACACGTCCAATTTCAGAATAATGTAATAAACTGTATTTCGTCTGCTTATGTCCATATTATATATTTAAAAGGATAGCGGACAATTCACAAAGCGTCGGCAAAGCCTATTACTTCAAATTATGTATTTGTATGCAAATTCGATTATTAAGCAACGTCTATCACAACAAAATAAAAACTAACCATAGGGTAAAACCACAAAAAAGTACGCACAAACAATAAGTATCTACTGTTGTATCTACGCAATGCTACTAATCGGTAATATCTTTCAACTTTTGGCAACATTGTATGTGCCTGTCAGTTGTTTGTAATTTGTCTGTTGGTAGACTCAGATTCAGTTACAGACAGTTTCACTATTCAAACGAGTTATAGTTAACTATTAATTCTATAGGATCAATACAGTGCCTCCTAGTGTCGGACTCGTGAAACTAATTTGTTACAGGCTAGCGCTGTTTCAAACTATTATTAACCTATAGCATAAAATTTATCGAATTGTTAAAATTTTATAACTAATTGTATGTGAACAAAGCAGCGGCAGCTAGTGACGAACCTTTGACATTAAATTGTAGCTCTGTTCCGAATCCTATACGAATTGTTGTTAACCTATCATTCTGACAGTTGATCAGTGTTGCTACCTGTTAAAAAATTTACCAATTGGTAGCATTGCGTAATTTTCGGTGGTGCGTGCGTACTCAATAGTTGTCCCTACTGTTGTTAACAATAACTCCTGAGCCCGTGTTGTGTTTCAATTCAATCTTTATCACCGACGAACCTATAGACGTCCGGCGGCGGGTCCGGAATACAGTACCCATGGTATGTGCGGATATCTTCAGCGGCATACGTGACTCCTGTGAGTACTCCCGGTTCGGTGTGGTGCCTCGGGCAGGTGTGGTCCCGTGGGCATTGGCATATGGTGCTGGCATTCACCTCGTCTATTTGTTCGTGGCGTCTTCTTGCGCTGAACAGCTTGCAGGGCTCTTTTCGCGAGCATCGTAATCTCTGTAAAAGGAAAATGACTTTTATTTATTGCCAGTTACGATTGCATGTGTGATTTTGTACTAATGTTGTTATAATTCCGACTGCTACGACATGCATCATGATCATTTTTAACTTTTCTTAACTAACTGCTATGCTATGTATTATGAGACAAAAATATAAGATTGCTAGATAGTTAAAAATAATATGTAATTTAATTACAAACAGAGTCCAATTTCATGTGAACGCTCGTCATTGCCAAACTTGAGTTATTCAAAAGTAACTAATGTATCGTTATTTTTATTTAAAAAACTAGTTAATAACAGTCGATGTTGCTATTGAATAATTTTAAATCACCAGAAACATCTAAGACGTTAACAATTTTTTTTTATTTGAAAACTTCTCCAGTTTTCTGAACTGTGCACTGACAATTTAGTATACAACCTTTGCAAAACTTTCATGCAGTAGCGAACTAGCGACGCGATGCGGCACCGGACCGAACTAACTGAGCACTCGCAACTAGAAAGCAACACTCACGCTTTGCGGGGAACACGCAAACTGGTACTGGTTCCCTTGCTCGCCGCTAGGTGTCGCGTACGGTATCTTCTTGAGGAGGTAAGTGACCGAGTTCTTGGGACAATGACAGTTGACAATCTGCTGTGTGGCGTTGCTGTCCGGGTACGAGAATATCGTCCACGCGGCCTCCTTGAAGTACCGGCATTTGGGCAGCCGTTTCACCGGCTCGCAAGTCTTGTAAAGAGTAGTTTTGTCGGCCAGCGTGTGGTTGTCGTCAGCTGTCAGCTCACTGGAATAACAATTTGATTGATTAGTCTTTTGGTTTTGAGAAATCAGCTTACTCGAAAAACAATTTAGTTTGTTTTTTGATTTTTAATTAATCAGCCCACAGGAATTGCATTTTGACTGATTAATCTTTTATTTTTTTAACAAATCTCATAGGTTGACCATGGAGTTAGACTGTTTTTACTTTTTTTTTGACTTTTAAAAAATGTAATTATAATATAATAAAATATACTTTAATTGCACACACAAGAACATAAAACACAGAAAAGAAAATTTTTACAGAGAAAAAGTACAAAACAGGCGGCCTTATTGCTAACAAGCAATCTCTTCCAGGCAACCTTGAATGGTCAAGGTTTTTTTTTGACGATTGATTTTGATTGACGTCGACGTTAGCGCTGCGTTTTATGCGTTCGTGGTACAATCTTGCATGTTAAGCAACTGGCATAGCTATAGGTCATCGGATAGGTAACCAAATCCTGTAATTCGTCCGTGCTTTAAAATCTACCACCACCAACTCATCACAAACTGCTAAATTTTGCTTCTGTTCATATGAAAATACATCTAGTATGATGATGGCTGATCTAGTACGCAGAACATAGTAAAGTAACTCAACGTGAGTCAAACTTACTGCCGTCTTCCGACAACCGAGACCAAACGGCTTAACGTGCCTTGTAAAGCACGCAGGACAACATAAAAGCAACTTGCATTGTGGAAGTTGCATTTATGTTGCGTTGGATCGCCTCCTTGTATAGAAAAGTCTCAATGACTCCCACAAACTCACCTCGAACAAGGTCTGTGTCCCAAGCAGCGACATTTCCTCTCCACCCAGGGTTGGCTAGCGTCGTACAGGTCCACCTTGCTGCACACCTGTCTCGCCCTGCAGAATGGCAGATCGTTCTCGGACCCCTGGAATAGAACAGTTGCTTGTTATTAAGTATATAAAATATATATTTTTTTAAATATTTTAGGTTGCTAGGCATATGGAATTTCCGGCTGGCCGCTCTCATTATCCAATCAGTTAGTTTTAATATTTCTTGTTTATCTACAGGGTGGGGCAAAGGATGTTCTTTTTCTGTAATTTTTTTCTAATGAAAAACTCGGTTCTGCTTGTGAAATATGTTTAATTAATCCATTAGAATTTATTCAATTAAGTCGAGAAAATGATATCGGCCAAGTGGCCGCCGCCAGAGTTGATGACCATACGGACCCGTATTATGGCATTTTCCATCACTCTTGCCATAACTTCGGGCGGCAGGTTCGCATTCCTGGCGAATATTCTCCTTAAGGGCTTGAAGAGTCTGAGGCTCGTTCACGTAAACCCGCGACTTCAAAAAACCCCATAAAAAGAAGTCTGGAACGCTAAAATCGGGTGATCTGACCGGCCAGTGCAAATCACCAAAACGAGAGATTATGCGACCCGGAAATGCTTCCTTCAGAATTATTCCGCGTTCTTGAGGAGTAAACCGATTCATGTCTTGTCGACTTGTATTCTACGTCTGTTTACTTCGCAAATGTCAGAACCGAATTGACATTTGGCGCCATTAAAAAAAAGTTATAGCGTCTTCCAATAGAAATGAAATGAAATAAAAATGAAAATGAAATGAAATGAAAAAAATAAAATGAAAATCTATTTATTAGAACATACAGTAACATAATTACAATTGTCATAATTATATTAGACAAAAAGTTGGACAAAAATGTGTCCTAAAGGGACTCCACTCAGCATTTGTTGCAGTGAGCAAGTCACTACAACGCTGATCTTCCGTGAAGACCGCAGTTGTGCGAATGTGCGCGACGACGCGCTGTACATAATATATTATAAACGCGAAAATTTCTAAGTCTGGATAGATGTTTGTTACTCTTTCACGTAAAAACTACTGAATGGATTTGGAAGAAATTCGGCATACAGATAGTTTATAACCTGGATTAACACATAGAATACTTTTTATCCCGATATTCCCACGGGAACGGGAACCACGCGGGTGAAATATGGTGATATGGTGATTACTTTTCTCCATCCTTGTACATACATACGTGCAATCACGATTATTATCCCGTAAGGGTTAGTCAGACACCAGGCCATGAGGACCGCAGAGGTAGTCCACTGTCATAGACCACGTTTCTCCTAACAACAACTTGCTGCACATGTGGTGCTGCATCTGCATCAGCGTGACGGATCGTGAACCCATCGCCGCTCTTTGCTGTTGGATGTATTTGCAGTCTTTAGTCCGTTAGTCTCCTTCTTCTTTTCCCATGTGTTAGTATCTAAAGAATACCTACATTTAAATGTAACTGTAAGTTACTTTATGTAAATGTAAGTATGAACTGTCGAGTCACCGTCGTCGTCGTAGAAGTTTATCATCGCTAAGTATAATAACAATAACGATTCTACTTATTTCCGGTTCCATACAACTCCGAGAATAGCAACAAATCCACGTGTACGCAATGATGTCAAATTATAGGTCGAATCAATTTGATGTCTAATACCAGCATTATGTTAGTTATTAGCTTTTTATGTTCATTATGCTTTGAAGACCACGTTTATGATGTTTTTATTCGTCACCAGAATTATTTTTTTTATTAACACTTTAACAGCCGATTACGTACGGGGGGGTGGGATCGTTTCAGGACGCTGATCACGTCCTCTGTACGGCATTGACTTTCTTAAATAAATAAATAAATAACATACTTACATACGTTTTTAATTCCTATCCTAAAAATATAAAAGAAAATTGTATAAATAAATAACAATATTATGTAGATGTACTTACAAGAAATATATACCTTACAATATCGGCAAAAATTGCCGGCATACTAGGAAAGGCGCGCTTTAAAATGTTAACCTCTCGTCTATAAGAAAACCTTAAATCGGTTAGGTACTAACAATTTAATTTCTCTTGTGTCTGGTTTTACGGCAGTTATAAAGTGAAAACAATATTTTCTTAAATATTATTACTGTCACCATCTTTAAGTATGTAAACGTATTACAGCTGGGCTTTCCTTCGTGACCAATAAATAGCACATAAAAATTTGGAAATGACCCACCGTTTATCTCAAAGCATGGGTTTGGAATAGCATAGCACTTAATATCATATTGTAAATTCTTGTATTGTCCTTTAGTTGATCATCTGTCTACTCGCTGACCTATAATAGAATACACGTGTCGACGATCACTGTTGTCCCCCAGTCTATTTTTAGATAATTGAACCAATAATTCACCCTCCTAACGCACTGACTCGAGAATGCCAGCATTTGATTAGAAAGGTTATGAGCCTGAAAGTTGCGAGCTATGTGGGTAAAGGAAAACCAATGAAAGATGGAAAAAAGGACTGAAAGATGATGTGGCAGAGAAAGAAGTTATTGTTGAGATGACGGTTGATCAAGGAGAATGAAAGAGGAAGGCATATTGAGCCGACCTCGATGATAATGGAAATATTTGCGGCAAGTATGATGAATGATGATGATTTATTCACTACACTGAGAATTAAGATGATGGGAGAAAAGAGATAAAGATTATGTCGCTAAGAAAGATGTTATTGTTGAGATAACGGCTAAGGGGGAATGAAAGACGAAGGAAGACATTGGTATTGAGTTGACCTCAAATCATTGGAATTGGAATTTTGAACACAGAGCAGATGCATGATGTTGAACGCAATCACATCATCATTTCAGACCGTATCTACCCACTGCTGGGTGTACCCAGTAGCCTGTCTGGCCTGGCCTGTAGGCCTCCTCCGTTTTTAGCCGATCGCATCCAGGTTTTTAGCGATCAGCTCTATATCTATATCTCTGACCCATCTAGTTGGTGGCGGTGCCAGCACTTCGCATGTGTGCGCGTGTGTGTGTAAATTCTTTTCGTCACCAGGAGGTGTGGCTCAATTGTCGTTTTGGTTCACGTTGTCGAATGGTGAATAGAACGTAAACACTAAACTATGGAATGAATTAAATGTTTATTTCTGATAAAACGTTAAAACAATAAAATTAAATTTAAGTGTCAATTCCGCAGTGTGATTAACAGTGTGATCACGTGACGCAATAATATGCATGCAATCCATTCATTCTTCGATTTTTACGGTCATTGTCTAGGAATGCAGTATACACAAACGATGGTGTAAAGTCGCATCGGCTTTGGCATTGCAAATTAAAGTCGCATTCGCATTGAGAACCAATCGAGACATTCGACGCGGCAGTCGATTTTGACATGGATTGTTACCTGTGATTGTGGCGATAGGCATACAATAGGCATATTCCCAAAGCACTATAATAGACCATTAAAATTATCTTTATAAAGTGATGGTAGCATGAATATGTTGCAATAGAAGTAATAATGTTTTATTACAATACACAGCCGGTTTCACCAATCTATCGTTGTTAGTTTTAGTTCATTTTACTTATCGTTTAACGATTAGGTACTACTACGCAATTTTCATTTGAGAAATTCCGTCAAACGATTATCGGTAAGTAGAACAATCGCATTGTAAAGTGTTGTCACTTTTTAAATTACTTTTTACGAAATACTTAGTTTAAAGTGGGGCTGCGCGTTAGGCCGTAATGAACTTTAATTTGAAGGAAGACATTGTAATTAAACAGTTTTTGCGTACTTATCTTCTTGCGTTTAATTTTGATAGATTTTTGTAACCTATCGTTTCAAACCTTTTACTTTATTTGTAACTTATATTTGTTTATTTATATCGGGTACGTTCCTTCTCTGTGAGCACAGACCCGTTCTGTGACAATAAATGCGCAACAGCTATTCTAAGCAATCTATCCTTCGCGGCAGGCAGCTTTGAAGAAAATCTATATCCATTTCTGTTTTTAAAGAGTAGTAGAGCTAATAACGACAATGATACTAACAAAGCATCAGTCACGCAACACAATAGCCAAGCCAAGACGCACCGTAGTACGCGTGAGAAAACATACAAGGTGTCCCGATTTTCGGACCCACCTGCTCTCAAAACATAATGAAAGTGATCATTACTACCAGCCGCGTCCGAAAGATGTTAATCATCCGATTGTGCGGCTCACAATGAAGGACATGTGCGCTCTGAATCGGTTTTTTTTCTCTCCAGATAGGACCATGCATCGGTCGTACTTCCGACCGGAAGGTGTGCCATTCGGCAACCTGTTTACTGTGGGAATGTTTTTTTCTGTGCTCGCTGGTTCAGGGTTGTCTTCGCTTTAAGATGTCGCTTTAAAGTTGACATTGATCTTAAGTCGATTGTTTTGTGTTTTTAACCTTGGTTCAATCAAATGTTATATTGTTGTTAAACAATTTAAATGGAGAATATATACTTACACCTTTTTTAATTTTGGGCTACAATTAATCTGGTATGGAAGCGCTACGTCCTCTGTTCGTAACTTTACCTACAGAGCAGACATTGTACTGATATGAACCGGCATAAAACTCTGAAATAGTATTTAATTAGAAAAAATACGTTCCATTACAAAAGAACAAACAATAATTTGTATGATCATCTAAGAGTACCTTATTGTAAAACCTTTATTGACAAAAAATTACTCAAGATCTGTTTTAGCACAAGTCAACATCTTAGTACAAGTCTAAGTTAGATAATGTTAAATCTTGATCAAAACTATCGTTGAAACAAATCAAGAAGGTATAATGAATTATTAATTTCTGATAATGAGTCCCGTCTCCTTATTAACGAGCCAGCATGACAACCCTACTCACGAACGAGACGTTGAAAAAAAAACATTTTTTACGTTGTTCCGGATACACTTCCCGCTTCTTGTGTGTAGCGATAGATTTCGCGGAAACGAGCCTCTCCGATCTTTGCTCACAACCGGATATAGCCCTTTTGTGTTGTCAACAAAAACGCCACGCCAAGGAGCACAGTATACACAATAATATGGGTTGTTGACTCGCCTCGAGAGTTTAACGGAGCCTTGTATACTGGCTGAATGTTAATTTCTGTCGTACGTTTTGTATCGACACCGTGGAATTCCTAATAAGGCGAACAATAACACGACCACTATGTTTTGTTGCGATATTCGGATGCTCGTTAATCTTGCCGTTTGAATAAAATTTGTGATTGTGTTTTGTTTTTTTTTTTACTACTTATATAATGCTTTTTTGTTTTTTTGTTCAGCCATCTGATAATGTTGACTCGATTTTGTTTTTTCCAATGTTAATGTTTCTTTTTTTGTTGTTTCCCAGGTAAGATAACCTTCTTTGAATTGAGTATTGGTTTTATCTGAAAACCGAATAAAGGTTGCAGCAACCGTGTTGGTGAGTTTATTGCTAAACTTTTTGTTTTACCTCATTTACGTTTTCATCAACGTGTAAATGGTATACATCATTAGGTAATGTTGAATAATACCGCTTCTTATCATTGTTTTCTTCATAAAGAAAAAATAACTCGAAGTTATATAAATATTACAAAACAAAAATTGCTAATAAAAAATCACTTGAAATTCAAATGCAACAGAACAGGTGCGTTCAATCTTATTCCCAAACTCGAAACTTATATCGATCCTACGCATGTGACTAAATCATCCGTGACTTAAAACACTGACCATTTGTGACGCTGGAGGGTGCGGCGGATGTATCCCTCCCCCCTCTCCCCCTTTTCTCCCCCCTTTCTCCGATTTTTTTGAAACCGATATTTGAGACGAAACAGTCAC
Source organism: Scoparia ambigualis (assembly GCA_963921215.1). Taxonomy (NCBI): domain Eukaryota; kingdom Metazoa; phylum Arthropoda; class Insecta; order Lepidoptera; family Crambidae; genus Scoparia; species Scoparia ambigualis. The sequence goes on along the minus strand of OY992521.1, from coordinate 22,176,462 downwards.
CCGGAGGTTTAAGCCTTGTCGTCCGTTTCTGCAATCGTAATTAGTAAATTTTCTTGGGGCCAAAGCAATTTAGACCTTAAGAAAAACGGGTAAGGTGGTTATCGTAACGAAAGATCCGCAACACGACAAGTGAGTGTTAAGCTAAGTACACAACCTTGCTACGGATTTATTTTTGTAAAGGAAAATTAATACAGCTTCGTAGCAAGGCGTTTTATGTCTGTCGTAGTAGCGTAGTGAGTAGATTTTTAAAAAGAAACAATTAATTTTTTTTTTAAATTGTTTACGCTTACACCAATTATCTAGCCCAAGATAAACTTCTATTGAACTCTTTAATATGGTAAACTTGATAACGGATAAATATACATAAACATAGAAAAACACCCAGACCCGAAATCAATTTAGAAAAACAGTTTTCTCTAAACTGACCCGACCAGGAATTGAACCCGGGGCCCTCAAAGATGGCGCGACGCCATACTCGGCGTGCTAACCACTTGACCACGGATGTCGTCGTAATATTCTATCATGCAAAAAAAAAGAATGGCATGTGACATAAAAGTTATTAGGTATGAATATGGAGGGATATAGGAGGTGTAGACCAAAGTAAAAATATATGGACTGTGTGATAGATTTCATCATGGGTAAGAAAAGAGTGACTGCAGATATGACGTCTGATAGTGGAAAATTAAAAGAAAGACGTGTTGTTCCGACCACACCTATTGAGAAAAGGTCAGGAAAAGGATGATATATCCGCTTATTGTAGTCAAAGTAAAAAAAAGATTACAAAAGGGCTGAATCGTCCGAATTTTTTTTTGTTTATTGCACAAGATAATCCTATTATCTAGTGGAAAACTCGTAAGGTGGTTATTCTAACGAAAGATTTGCAACAAGATTATGTGTGAGTGTTAAGCTAAGGTTTATTTTTGTAAAGGAAAATTAGATGAAGAATATTTCTAAGCAAATTATTTTTCCATTCTTTGTGCCCATATCTAAATTGTCACTCGGTTTATTACTATTGTATGAGATAGAGATACCATTGTTAGTGGTTTTCCCGTAAATCTCTCACAAGATTATGTCGATTTAGATTTTGAAAGAAAATATGCCTATTGCATTTTTCGATCATATAAACACTAGATCACTTGATACACAATCCCTTATAAAATAAGTTTGCAAAAGTAGTTTCAACAATTCTTTACAATTTTGTTTTCGAATAATCACAACTAAATTTGAAGCTCGGCCCATTACCGTCCATAGATGGACGGTAATGTCAAATGACAACTGAGAGCAATCCAATGCTCACTCTTGGTTTGAGCATTAGTTCGAGGCGTCACTTCGAGAGCGCTATTGCTGTATGTAGTGTTTAGATGATCGAAGATTGCAGTCGATATTCCTTGCCTTGTGTGCACAAGGCCTTAGCGGCGACGCGGGGTGCGGGGCGCATCCGGCGCGGACAGGTGCCTCGCGCCCACTCCACTAAAACAATTTGTTGCGCCGACCTTCCACAACCTTCTGCTCCAATGGTGGCGTGCCTTTTGCGTCCTTTTTTTCGGAGCGATCCCGACGTGCAGTAGTGGCGGCAAATCAATCTTGCAGTAACAGATTGCGGTGCCCGAATAAATGAATGGTCCTTTGAAGCGGATTTTTTGTAGCTTGTGTTTTTGCGTTTTTATTGTATTTTTTTCCTATGGAACCAAATTCGGTTATTAAATTAAGCTATATATCACGTTCAACTCTTTAAGTAGTTTTAGTTTGTATAATATCTGTAATTCTGTATTGGTTGGTTGTTGGTTGTATGAGTCGTCTTATTTCTATCTTTCACAAAATAAGTTATCAGCATTTAGACACATTTTCTTTTACAAATCTCCAGAGAAGAAGAGAAGCTCGACACTCAAGATGTTAAACAGATGATCTTCCAGATACGAATAACAGGTGCAATAATCCTATTATGAACTGTCACTAGTACAAATGACCATTTTGCGGATTAACTTTTTGAAAATCATTACCTAGTTCATTTAATATCCGCCAATCTTTTAAAAATAAATGAATAACAACGAAAATTTATCCATTTATAAAATTATAAAATTTATTTATCCGTGAGCCCATCATTCATAACGATAGTCCTACATGTTTTATTAAGGGCGTTGTATACGTGGGCAATTATACAATTTTAACTCGTTTAGCCGCGAGCGACGGATACGCGGCCGGCCCACAACACAGGTAGCAGAACAAATTACCAATACCATTAATTACTTCGCGTTTTATTTATCACACCAGCGTATAAACATATGATCCAATTACTGAGACTTGTCGGATGCGTGGAACATAGTTATATAGAACGATAGGGCCTATCAGCCTTTTTAATAGCTTCTTCCTTCCTCCTTCACCGAAACATGAGTGAGTGGTGTCGTGTCTGAGTGGTTTAAATGAGTAGTGAGTGGCAAAGAGGTGAATTGTAATTTTGTCATACTAATTTTTTTTTTTTATTGCCATACAAGTGTTTGTTAACGTGGTCGGATGGTAAAAAAAACTCACACTAGTCACTCTGGATTTTAGTGGATCACGAGTAATTCGCCTCTGACTCCAAAATCAATGTGGATAAAGCCTCTTCTCGATGAGGAATGCTTTAGCAGGGACGACGCGCCCATTAATTACCCTTAGAACAAGCCAGGCAATGAAAAATACAGCCTCCTTAGTCGACTAAATGACTTAAAGATGATGATAGACGGAATGTCCCATACTGTTAGAACACAGAAACTCACGTAAAATGGGAAGATTTAACCATCACCCACCACGCTGCCTTTATCATCTGAGTTCTAAATTATGAAGCAGGATCAAAGTAACTGAAAAACTAACTTAAAAACTACATGTTAGCTTGCTTGTATGCCTACTGTTATTCGATAATGGTTTCTTGCAAGTACACGTTGCTCCAACACAAAGTTGAATCACCTATTTCAACTAAAATTATTAAAATTAAGATACATATTATTATGTATTACTAATGTCGAACCTAATTTTTACCGGATGCCATATACGAGATTTAAATTTAACGTTTGTTTTTTATTGTTCCTTTAGCAGCCCCAAGCAACGGATGCTATACTATACACGAGATGGCATGAAGCCCGAAAACACAGGTAGCTCAGATTACTAATCCGGCTAATTACAAATCGCTCGGGGCCAATGGTGCCCTGTAATTAGTTGGGCAGCTGTTGCTCTCGGTGATTTTCCATATGAACAGGAAATTGTGGGCTAGGCCTCCGATTTTTGATTGCGTAAAGTTTGGTGTTCTTTTTTTTTGGTTGCCGGTTTTTAGTGTTGATTGAATTCCCTTTTGTTTCTTCGTAACTGTTGCACCGAATTGTAAATTAAACTTTCTGTGTTGCGTCATCAGTCTCACTGCTGGGCGCTGGCCTACCCTCATGGACTAAAACTTATTATGTGAAGATTGGGCCATAATCTATCACGGTGACCCAATGCGGGTTGGTGATTTCAACTAACCATCTTACGACAACAACCGGGACCAACGGCTTCGTGCTTTCCAAAGCACGGAGGAGCTCGAGATCGCTAAGAGTGAGAGAGTTCGTTTGTTTTTAATCTGCTTGATAAAATAATAATAATACGATAATGGTTTTAACCACTCAGTCTTGGAAATTTTCAGACACAGAAATTGGCGCAACTGTCAACGTCGACGTTTAACAGAATCGAGCATAGACTATGCGATATTTTGCGATTACGATGCATAAAATGTACCACAGAACCGAAATAATCGACCTTGTTCATACTAAACTAGTCTGTAAGTCTATGAACACACGGTACAAAGTCAAGTGTGTCCTTTGTAGGTGCGGTCTCATGCGACCGCTTGGGGGCTGAGAGGTTTTAAGTACCCTGCTATCAATAAATAAATAGGGTTAATATGTAAATGCTACCAACAGCCAACAATAGCAACACCCTTTAAAAAAAAAGACGCAGTATAAAGGAAAAGTTTACACTACACGCATACGATCGTTTGACACCCGCTTAGAAAAGACTTCAACGTGCTTCGGAGTTCGCGAGCGCTTTGATTTTTACCCCCGGCGCCTCGACGCAAAAAGAGGAGTTATTTTTTTTATTCTACAACGGGTTGGCGCTTGGCTTTCATCTCGCCTGATGGTAAGTGACGATAAGGCCGAAGGTGGAAACGCGCTTCATCCGGAATCCTCAACCACTTAGGAACTGGCTATCTTATCTCTAAATTGTTGGAACACAGCAATGCTATAAACATCGTTGTTATGGCGACGGACTTAGATAAGATGGTGGTAGCTAGCCAGGCGGACTTAACAGCCCTATCACCAACCAAAATGTTAAAAAGGCAAGCCGTCAAAGCAATGTACTTCTATTTTGATAGGTAGGTATTGCGAAAGGTGTTGAAGTTAGACAATTACCCTGAATGCAGTACGGTAGTACTACTTATTAGTTATTCTGTGGTAACGCAGAACAATTCTATTAGGTAGCAGCAATAGGTGTGTAGCCGTCTAGCCAAAATTCTGGGTAGAATCTCACCACTAGCCATGTAATGTTTTTTAAACGACACGTCATTATACCGTGTTGCAAACGTGACACTTATATTGCAATTTGCGTTTTGTTTGACGTACATTTTGTAACTCGTAAAGTGTCTGTTGCGTGTGTGCTAACGTAGGCAAAATCATTTATTTTATCAAGAAGTATTATCTGCGAGTGACACTCTTCTCCAGTCAAGACTACTGGCTACCGGTCTCGATTCTTAGCTCAAAAATTTCCCAAAAATTTCACCGAAAATTACTGTACAAATTTCTACTTCACAGCCAACGATTGCCAAAAAACATGATTTGTCTTTTCATTTTTAACTCATGCAACGATAAGTTTATCAAATAATTCACAGTTATTAAGTACAGATACCTACATATAATATAATCACGACAATTATCCCCGAATTGTTAGTCAGAGACTAGGCAATGAGGACAGCAAAAGCAGTCCTCTACCATAGTCCACTTTTCACCAAATAGCGACTGCACATGTGCTCAGCGTGACAGGTGGTGAGCCTATCGCCGCTCTATGCTGTTGGAAGTATGTACAGTCTTTAGTCCGTCAGTCGCATTTTAGAACACCCAAACCCAAGGGAAGAGAGGGAATGGTAGTATTGTTTCACCGCTACGCGAAATGGTTAAATTATAATACAATCGCTAAACTCTTAACTAACTGTAATTCTATCTTATAAAAATAAGGTAAAGTAAGCAGATAGATACTGTTCCACAACAGGGCAAAGGTCAAAAACTCTTTCACTATATTCTAAATTGTCTAGGACAATTTGTAATTAGATTAACATAGTAATTACACATTCGCAGCTTTACGCCATTGTATGTCTCATTAATCTCGTTAAGTAAGCATTTAAACACGCTTAAAACATTAAGTTTGATGTCATAGATAAGATTGTTCTGTCCAAATCTGTTATTTGGTCGATAAATTGTACTGTTTAATGGGGCGTGTAATCTTTGCTAACATAATTAATTGTTAACGTATATACCTATACATGACTGTGAATAAGAAATATTTATTCGGGTATATTTATATACGTCTTATATATTCTATTTGTTTACTTAGCACTTATTTTTTATAAACTTACGATGAGGTCGTTTATGAAACAATAACACAATAAGAGCGAAGTAAACAAATTAAATAAAATATACAAATAAATGTACCTATAAAATGTAGAAATAAATATGAATAATAATTACACACTAATAATTACAAATTCACTAGTATACATTTACTAGTTAAGTACTGTACTAGTTACTTTACACTCACATTGCCATATTTCCAAAAGCACGATCGTTACAACCTGATTGAGTCATACAAATCTTCATTGCATTTTTATATTTATTGGAGAATGGGAACAATTTTTTGGTCAAACCCTTCACGCTTTTGGCTTTTAACAATGAGATCAGTCTCCATAATGAGTTAATTTACGCTTCGCCACAGAAGGTGGACAAAAACTATTGACACGCGTCAACGATGAAAGTGAAGGTTTATCTGTAAGGGATTCGGTTGGCTCGAGACACTTGTAAAGATACGTGCATAATGAATGCTAGAAGACCTGCTGTATCTTCGGAAACGTCATATTCAGGAAATGTTTTTTTCTGACAACATATATTTTTAAATTATAGAGTAACTTAATCTAGAGCAACAGATTTCATTTTATTCTTTTTACTGAAAAATAAAGAAACCAAAATTGATTAAACATATCCACAAAAATACCGTTATTCATGGTCAATTGACCAGGACCGCGCAATTGAACTCTGACACATTACGATACCACAGGATACCTAGGGTAAATAAACCTTTACGTTACACGTGACCTTTCGTTCGCCCGGAATCCACGAGTTATTTTTTATTGTGCCGGATAAATAAAATAAATAATAATAAAAATTAATTTAAAAAATATTAAAATGATGTGTATTAACGTTACTAAATGATATAAAAAATATGTGCATATATAAAAAAAATTGCATGTATGATTTACGTAAGCGAAAAGGAGACAAATGAGCTGGCGGGTTCCCTGATGGGAAGTAATCACCGCCGCTCATGGATACCCCGCAAAGTCAAAAGAGTCGTAGATGCGTTGCAGGTAGGGATGGCGGTCTAAGATCGATTGATCGATGAATCGATTTCACGGGACCAAAAAATCGTTTTTTTTTTATCGATACGTAGTACTTGATTCGATTCAGAAAATATACAGTCGTGGTCAACTAATTAGGGACAATCTCTAGTTAAGCCAAATTGTGAATTTATTTTTTATTTTCCAACGAGTCTTAACAATATTCCATATCTTTTACACGTAAGTATAATTAGTCATTGATGTGCCCGATTATACAAACAATAACAACTTCTTAAACATTAAACCTCTTTACAGTATAGCTGATAGATTATCAGTGTGCTATTTGTTCAAAGAATGCTGGCTGGCCATTTAATTAGGGACACTGAGATATTGCGTTCTATTTTCAAAATTTGAATCTCAATACTTTTTTATTTCTTCTTTTATTGTTTTGTGGTAGTTTTGGCGGCAATCCAGATTTTTAATTTTAAGTTTTGAGAATTATTTTGAAGAAATATGGGCAAAAATAAAAGTTGCGATCCAACACTACGAACAATTATCATGAAGTTTGTCGAGCGTGGTTGGTCATACCGAGGGATAGCAGAACATTTAAATTGTTCAAAAACTATGGTATGCAATGCATTGCAACATTTCAGGCGCAATAACACAGCTTTAAATGTGCCCAGGACAAAAAGATCGAGAAAAACAACTCCGCAAGAAGATAGAATGATAACCAGGTTAGCTAAGAAAGATCCGTTTCTAGGCTCTATTTTAATTAAACACGAAGTGTTTGGGGCAGACGAAAGAGCCGGTGTATCAGCGAGGACCGTTCGACGACGTCTGGTAGAAGCAGGGTTGTTCGGAAGAGTGGCTCGCAAAGTACCGTTGTTGAAGAAAGAACATAGAAATGCTCGTTTGGCGTTTGCACGTAAGTATGGACATTGGACCTACGCCCAATGGCAAAATGTATTATTCTCTGACGAGACCAAGATTAATTTAATTTCTTCAGATGGAAGGCAATACGTACGGCGTCCTGTAAAAGCGGAAATGAATCCAAGATTCACAAAAAAGCAGGTGAAACATGGCGGTGGAAACATTAAAATTTGGGGTTCATTTTCTGGACGTGGAGTGGGACCTGTGAGAAAAGTTCAGGGTAACTTAGACCAACATCAATACAAAACAATATTGGAGGAAACTATGCTTCCCTATGCTGAGGAGCATCTCCCTATTATATGGACGTTTCAGCATGATAACGACCCGAAACATACCGCCCGTTCAGTCAAGTCGTTTCTTACCAGTCAGTCAGTATCGGTGCTAGATTGGCCAGCAAATAGCCCGGACCTCAACCCAATTGAGCACCTTTGACACGAAATCAAGAAAAAAGTTTCAACTTATCGTACCACAACTTTAGATCAACTTAATCAAGCTTTTTGTGAGGCATGGGCAAACATTCCTATCGAAACATGTCAGAAACTGATAATGTCTATGCCACATCGGTGTCAAGCGGTAATTACTAACAAAGGTTTTGCTACTGGGTACTGATTTTACACGTAATAAAATGGAGCTTTTAAAAATATTATAATACTGGAGATTATTCGTTTTGTTTAACTCTATTCATCATTATACTTTACTGTCCTTAATTAAATGTCCAGCTACATAATTATACCTTAAAATTTAATACATGTTCAACCTTTGATATTAAATACTTTTTTCTATTTAATTATTCTCTTATTTACAGCCATTTATAGTATAGTAATCGGACCAAATTATGCAAATAATAGGTGCTGAAAAATCAATAGGGTTTTATATTTATATGTACATAACCGGTTATTGCTCTTCACTATCTTGAATGTCCCTAATTAGTTGACCACGACTGTATATTGCAAAATAGAAAATTTCAATTCTTTTTTTTTCCAGTTTTAATAAGAACCATAAAAGGTTTATCTACAGTCAGTTGAATATACTCAAAGACATGTGAAGAAATAATTGTTTTTTTACTAAATTACTCAAAAACTCACGAGATAGCTGAGTGTGCTTGAGTTTTTGAGTACCTAATGTTTTCTTCGCCTCTTAATAAATAAAAGCAATTTAAAAAAAAGTTACGTTTGTAGTCTTGGATTGCAAATACAAACTCTAAAAGAAATCGATTTTTGAAAAATCAATTTTTTCGAACTCCTTTTTTTGTGAATCGGTTTATAAGATTGCGATTCGAACCGATTTAAAAATCGATCTTTTTTTAAAAGAATCGCCATTCCTAGTTGCAGGCCTTGAAGAAGAGGTAGGACCTTTGAGAAAGGAGTAGGAATTTTACTAAGCTCTATTTAATGACTTTTTTTAACCGCCGCGCCCGGGGTGGCACTTATGGTTATGTGGGGTTCTACCTTCAGTTCCCCGTCTCCCTGTTCATGTCAGAAGGCTTCGACAGGTATTCGGGACAAGGAGGGACACTAAAAACCTAAGTGCCCCCCCCCCCCCCTCTCCACTCTCCAGTTGCCGCTAGGGTCTGGGACCGCTGGTCCATAGAGCTGTTGTATCTAACGTTATGAATGAGGTTATAAAAATGTTTATATCGCTATCTATGACAACAATCTGTAAAGTATTCTTAAAACAAAACTAAAACAACAAAAGCCGATCCAAATTATTTGCAGCTAATAAACGTGCTACCATTGAAAAAGCAGTTTCATTATTATTAATGTGAATTGACCTTCACAAAGGCAGAACATACCAGCACTAAAAATATTTAAGTTACAACACTGTCAACTATTCTGCTTATAAGTGAACGGATACGAGTATTTTTCCAACGTATACCAGTAGCAACATTATGAACATAACATTATAAAACTGTTCGAAAAAAAATAAAAAAGAGAATCTCAAACAGGACTCGAGTCGACACCTGCGTTACGCGACAAAAAGGTTTTTACAAGGCTCTTTTTACCCCTGCGCTGTTTAAAAAATAAACATCTATCAATTCTGTCAGGCGAACGATTTTGTTTTTTTTTTCTCTGAATCGAGCTAACCAATGTTGTCGCTTCTTTTTTGTCATGATCCGCTTTAAATATTAAATCTACGCAGTTCGAAACAGTAGTCACTTGTTTTATTAATATTTAATAGGCGAGTAGCACGTGGAACGAAACGTCCTAATAATATCAGGAATGTATGCTATATTAGCCGTATAGTGTTGAGAAGTAGTGTTTAAACTATCGGTATTTAAAAAAAATATGTAAATATTATTTTGTTCTGGGCGAAGAAGATGTCGTCTAAGTATACAGAAATCTAAACAATAGCAATCAATTCAACTAATGCTACCTATATAATTATTAACTGCGAGCCAAGTGTGTCCCAATGTTTAACAAAGGCCTCCATCTCCCGCTCCCACTTCTAAATAGTATTACGTAATTTAAAAGCGATTTGTACTGTACCGGCTGAACAAAAACCTCACAGGTTCACTATGAATAGCGGAGAGTTCACTAAACCACTCCGTGTGAAGAGGGGTATCTCGGCCGGGATTCGAACTAGCATCCGTCTCAATGGGACATCAGCCACGTGCGTATTGAATGGGATCGCTCCGGATGCCCCGAGCAACAATGAATACCTATGTGCGCTTAGATAACTGTGTGACTGAGGACAAAATAACAGCGCACTGGGAAATCACCCTTTTTTTGTTTCATACTCATTTTTCCATTATAATGAATCAGTTTATACGGAACTAATCACGGTAATTTTTTAAATGTTCTAGTTGAAAAAATGTGTTTATGATGTCGAAGGGTACAAAAGTTTTGATGAGTATTATTAGGAATTAGGAAAACGATAGACGGGAAGAGTCCTAAAGACTCGTGGATGAGTCTGTCACCGTCATGCATTTCGCCTGTATAATAAAAATGCCTTCGCACAGGAGCAGTAGCACCTGAAAAGATTGTACTGTGCCACAGAACGCAACCGACCAACCCGCATTGGGCTAGCATGGGAGGTTATGGCCTAGACTCATGCATGTGAATGAAATGAATGTTTTGGTTTAGCTGTAAGTTCACATTTTATACTAAATAAATAAATAAATGTGTGCTATTGGACATGTGGGAATCCCTGTACCCTTATATTCTGATGATGATGAACAGAACGCTGTCCAATGCATGATGGTAGGATGTTGGTCACGCCTAGGGTTGCCACCTTTTTTTACTACGAATAGAGTATTTTTCATTTTTTTAGAACAAAAATAGAGTACATGGCATAAAAAAAGTATTTATTATTTTGTCCATAAAAACGTATTTTTTGTTGCTTTTTGCGACATTGAACAAATATTTGTCTTTCTTGAAGATATTTACAGCCCCTTTGCAATCATAATTTAGATTAAAGTTATAAAATCAACTGGTTTTTTTATTAAATTTAGGGTAGCTCTATTCCTTTCGTCTCTCCACTTTACATTCATTAGGGAGAAGACTCTCTCAGTGAACTCTGAAATACTCATAACCAGTAACGATGAAATGTAAATAGATAGATATAGATAATTTAGAGTACGGGTGGCAACCCTTCACGCCCGTCTCCGAAGAGGTAGCGACGGGGTTAAGGGTTTTAGTTTTCAATCTTATCTCAATTGTATAAAGTTCTAAATGTGTTGGAATATATATCCCACTTACCATCTATTACACTGTGCACATGTGCAGTTGTAATTTGTTGAAACGTGGACTATGGCATCGGTGTTTATGCACCAATTCGCTCGGCCGCGAGTGTAAGCTTGTAACCTTAGCACTTGCCATAAACATAGCGATGCATACAGACGCTCTTCCGCCCGCATCGGCTGTCTCCACGTGCGCCAATTATGAATACGCCGAGCCTATTTAGGTCAACCTTATTATTTCTTTATATTTCATACATATATATGTATAATCTCGACTATTATCCCCGAAGGGTTAGTCAGAGACTAGTCTCAGACAGACAGACAGACAGACAGACTCAGACAGTCTGAAAACTGCACATTTGCTCAGCGCGATAAGTGGTAAATTGCCGCTTTAGGCTGTTAAAGGGTTTCAGTGCGTTAGTCGCCTTTTACGACACTGAAGATAAAATGCCTTGAAAGGTTTGTACAGCTTTCAAAAATGAAGTTCCTACCAATCATAAAATAAAATTGTAAACTTAAACTAAGAGTTATTAATTATATTTAATAAATTTTTCATATATACCTAAATAGAATGGCGGAGTCCCTTTCTACTGTAGCAGTTGTATAGTGAAAGATATCAGAGCCTGTAATAGAATTTTATGAGGTAGTCTACACTTTATTTTTTCTAATAACTAATTTTTTTTAGAGGCATATTTATACACGACGACCAATAAACGTTTTATAACAAGTAATTACTTTCTTGCTGTAAGTAAACCATCGACGCAAAAAAAAACATTTAAATTTAATAGTATTATCCAATGAAAATGAAACGTTTAAAAAAAGACCATCTTAGTTGAGAATCGAACTCACGCCTTCCGCATTTCAACATTTCATTATTATTTGTATATTTGAGCGTTAATAAGGCAAACAATATCAAAGTTTGCGTAGTTATATTCAAATGTATTAATAAATTGTTTTTTTTTAATGTAATTTGTTTTCATTATTATACAACCATATTCGTTATTATCATACATTAGAATTATTGGCGTTACACATTATCAACATTAGTTACGCTTTGATTCCAGCACGTGTCTTTATTAGGCTATTTTAATTATTGAGTTAATTAAGGCTGGGATTCCCGAAATTCCCGAAAATAGGGTATTTTAAATTATGGGTTACTCGCAAATCACAATTACACTAAATTTGGAAAAAATATTTGTTAATCCACAATCTTCTATCTAGTCATTCCGGCCATTAAATACTCTATTAGTGATACTTTACTGCATCAAATAAAATTTCAAACATCCGTCTAATCGTAATTCAAATATCGTATTACTTGCATTATACTTGGTTTTAGTTAATGAAAAATATATGAAAATAATTGTCTTTGCATAGGTGAGGCATTCCAGCTGTTATAAATTTAAAAAATTAAAAAGAATTCTTGATTTTCAAAATTACCTACCTATTTTGCTAAGTTAACGGTCACGAATCGCGATGTGCAATCAATCAGTCCCCTACTAGTTTCTGCGCTCGGGAATCCTAGCCTTAATATGGCGTTATACGTAGTAAGTATTCATGGATAGCAAGCAACAAGCTTCACAAAACTAAAATTGCCTAAAATGCTCGACGATCACATTACAACACATTAGAACCTTTGCTAAATCCTACTGAAAACTTTTCTACTTCAAAGAACTATATATTTAGCTTAATTAACGCCAAAATCTAGATTTACTGTTTCGTTGCATGTTATCCTATAATGAATAGGTAGTAAGACGTTTGATTTTAGGTCGGTAAAACATATTAGATTTTTACATAAGGTATAAATAAAGGTTCTAAACCTTATGATCACACCGGGTAGAGCGAAACTACGGAAAATTGCCAAGAAAACCGCCTCCATTTCATTACGCAAGGAAATTGATGTGCCAGCCCATTGGTAAGATTTCCTCGAATCCATGATTTGCCGATAACATTCCTACATTGATTGATCACCGTGCAATACATTTAGGCCATGTAAGATGGTAGTAATAATCGGATTTTCTTTAGATTTTCACCAAAAACATGTATTAACTGATGTAACCGTCTCGTGTGCCTAGTGGTGAAACTATACTTCCACCCCCTATCTTCTCTTGGGTATCGTAACGGACTAAAGACTGCACAATACTGCACACATCCAACAGCATAGATCGGCGATGGGCTCACTACCTGTCACGCTGAGCACATGTGCAGTCGCTATTTGGTGAAAAGCGGACTATGGTAGAGAACTGCTTTTGCTGTCCTCATTGCCTAGTCTCTGACTAACCCTTTGGGGATAATAGTTGTGATTATATGTATGTAAGTATGTGTGTAAAAATTAGAAATTGCTAACCTTAACCTCTAAACCGTTGGTGTACTTTTTTTGTGACAATTTAGCTCTTTTTGGTGTGCGCGAATATTTGTTCCCTTAATAAGCTGGTAACTTTTTGCACAACGAGTATAAGTGTAAGTAATAGATACATGATCTTTGTCTCACCTGATAATGAGTGACGATAACGTTCTACACTCGGAATCCTCAACTACTGAGGAACTGGCTATCTTATATCTAAATGATAAACAGATAAGTAACCTTGTTGGTACATTGGATAAAATGGTGGTAGCTAGCCAAGACTAAGTTACCAAATTGAGTACCTACAATACAATACAATAATGCAAGTACCCGAGGGTCATCTCTCCCCACTCCCTCCTTCTTACTACTTCTTCAAAGGTCCTACTCTTTAAGGCCAGCATCGCGATTGCGACTCCATGGTGTCCAAGAGCGGCGATGATTACTTTCAGGTGGTGACCCGCGTGCTCGTTTAACATAAAATACTTATACTTATAATCACAACTATTATCCCCAAAGGGTTAGTCAGAGACTAGGCAATGAGGACCGCAAAAGCAGTCCTCTACCATAGTCCACTTTTCACCAAATAGCGACTGCACATGTGCTCTACGTGACAGGTGGTGAGCCCATTGCCGTTCTAAGCTGTTGGATGTAATGGGCAGTCTTTAGTCTGTTAGTCGCCTTTTACGACACCCAAGGGAAGAGGGGGGGGTGGTAGTATTCTTTCATCGCTACGCGAAACATGAAATAAAAAAGCAATAATAATATAAGGAACCCAGTGAAACGGATTTAGATATTCTTAGATTTCCTTGAGATGCTAATGATACCAACGCTTTGCCCTAAGCACTAAATAAAGCAAGAATGCTAGGCGATATTATGTCGTTTTCATTCAAGGTAGCACTAAGTATTTTAGCTATTAGATTTACATTAAAAGTTCAATATGCTATAATGTAAAGGTTATGTAAAAGCACATTAGCCTTACTTTAATATGTGGTGCTCAAGGAAACAACAATGAATGTACAATCGACGACACATTCAACGTATGTATTCAGAATTGTTTTCTATATTGCATTTACGCGGTGAATCAGTTACTGTCACGCACATGGGGAGTTGGACCACAACCGCAACCCACCACGCTGTCCCAATGCGGGTTGGTAACAGGCACCTTTTTTTATACACCCTTAATTTTTATTCGTTTATATGAAATTAAGGGTTAGTTCCACCCATGAAACTAAACAACTTTCCCCAAGAAACCTGTGTGCAAAAATGACAAAAAATTTCGACTACTATTATTGTTGTCAGCTGATCGGACAGTTTTGTATGGGAGGTCGAAATTATTTTATCATTTTTGCACATTGGTTTCTTGGGGAAAGTTGTTCAGTTTCATGGGTGGAACTCACCCTTAATTTCTTTTAAACGAATATAAATTAAGGGTGTATATTCTATGTGTGATAGGCCGGAAGGAAATAAGGAACCTATCAATATCAAGCAATTTAGATTATTTTTTATTAAATACATACAGTCATCACGCCTGCCAATTTTATTAAATACTTATTTCATGTATTCTGCTGTCCCCTAAATGACCTTTTATAGTTTTTTCAGAAGATTAAAGAGCATGAAATATGTATACCTAAAGTTTCCCCACTATGAAGAAAATAAAATACATTGGCCAGTGATGAAACATATGGCAGTTGATAGATAAAGTCCATACAAACTAATAATGTATTTAAATAAAATCTCGAAAACGATATACTTTCGGAGATATTAATTATTTTTGTTTTGAAAAAAATATAAAAAAGACACTTAGATACGTTTATGCCTTTCTCATCATGGTCTTAGTAACACCAATTGTTTAGTTGACTTCATTGTTACCCTAAATAAAAATATTTAGATTTTTAATAGATATTTTATGGAGTTTTTTTTTCTTTTTTTTTTCAAAACTAAAATAATTAATATCTCCGTAAGTATATCGTTTTCGAAATTTTACCAAAATACATTTTTAGTTTAGATCGACTTTGTCTATCTATTGCCTTACGTTTCATCCCTGGCCACTATATTTTGATTTCTCCATAGTGGGGTAACCATCTATGTCTGTGGGGGTAACCTAAGGTATACCAAGCCCCATACAAATATCTACCATGCTCTTTGCCTTATCGCTAACAAGTAAATGCTTCGTGATGTAACAACTATTTGTAGCGGTCCCGTGCCAAGATAGTTGTGCGTGTTAATACAAATTCAGGTCAATATAATACGATATGTGTCCAATTACTAATTGTACACGCAAACTGCTGTACGGAGATAAGCTTATAAAATCACGTGGGAAATTCAAATTCTTTTTTGTTCGAGAAATAACTCGTTGCTCTTTGGTGCAGCGGATAGTTTCTTACAATCGTGTAAGTTAAGCTTCGAAATGATGGTGTATGAGATAGGTGCCCATATTTTTAGAATGAAAGTTTTGTCTTTCTTGTTACATACTTACGTTAAATGATGACTCCTGGGTATGTTGGGCCAATTGTCAGAATGTCCAAGGTGACATAATGTCCGGATGATATAAAGACCGTTAGTCAATATGTACCTACAAGTGTCAGAATCCCCAAGAAGTCATAACGTCCAGATGTTATAATGACTGTTGGTCAATATGATGATGTATAAGATGGTTGCCCATATTTTTTTTATTATAAAAGCTTTGTCTTTCTTGTTATATTCATACGCTAACAACATATACATATAATCACGACTATTATCCCCGAAGGGTTAGTTAGAGACTAGGCATGAGGACAGCAAAAGCAGTCCTCTACCATAGTCCACTTTTCACCAAATAGCGACTGTAAGCATATGCTCAGCGTGACAGGTAGTGCCATCGCCGCTCTATACGCTAACAACAATTATCCAAAATAGCTTAGTCAGAGACAATGCAAAGGCACTGCTACAATCCACGTTTTACAAAATAACAATTGCACATGTGCATGTGTAATATAGGTGATAAACCTAAAATAGAGGTCAGCGACTTCACCACAAATATGTAACAATTATGTGACAATAAATATTTCTTATTTCTTATATAGGGTGGGTGGGTAAGTATTTCATGTAACTTTCTTTTATCTAGTTTTAATCATGTTATGTGGGAGCCAATAAATGTTTTTTCTTTCTTTCTCTATGCATGAGCCAATTTCAGTACTTAAGAGGGTTTACGCATTTGAGTTTCCCATACAAACTTCCAAATCGAATTTTTTTTATAACTGTTAAGCCAATAAAAATAAAAATTTGCATGCTATAGAAACATACAGAGATCTAAACAGTCTGTTGAAAACATTTTTAAAAAATGGTAAAATAACTGAGTTAATGCGATTTTAAACTTTCTATAGTGGACTTTAAAGGGTGCGTATCATTTCATATAATGACAAATGAACTAATTTCAAAGAACATAACGTTCATTGGATATAATTCTTACTTGTTCTAAATACACTTCGTATAACAACATTACGTATATTATTCATTTGATATAATACTCATATTCTCTAACAACTTATTCTATAAAGCTATATTGGTAGAATAATCATATTCTATAACTTTATTTGACATAATTTTTGCTTAAAAATAAGAATAACATTTTAACCCTAAATTGATTTCAAATATTCTCTTAAAAAGTTAATGCGTTGTGTTTTCGATTATGGTTGTGCTAAAAAAGTCAGTGACAGAAACGAATCGCGGCAAAACCGACTCTACGTAGACTTGTCTGCCCTACGCTAGAGTATAATTCAATCCCGCCCGCGTAGGCGCGGAGGGGCGACAGAAAACATGCCTGCTTGCATGCTGCATGCCTGTTTGCATGCTGCATGCCTGCTTGCATGTTGCATGCCTGCCTGCATGCTGCATGCCTGCCTGCATGCTGCATGCCTGCTTGCATGCTGCTTGCATGCTGCATGCTTGCTTGCATGCTGCTTGCTTGCTTGCATGCTGCTTGCTTATTACATGAGTAATGTTTTATATCATTTGATTATTATATCAAATGTACATTATATTAAAGGTACATTATATCAAAAGTATATTATATCAAATGAAATTATAGAATCTAAAATTATATTAAATGTTTATTATATTAAGTTAGTTGTTATATCAAATGAAATTATATGAAATGAAATTATATTATCTGAACGTTAGATCATAAGTAATTATATAAAACATTACACACCCGACTTTAAATCACAATTACTCTGCTAAATAAAACTTTTTTAAAAATGTTTTTAACAAACTATTTAGATCCCTGTATTTTGCTTTAGCTTGCAAAGTTTCATTTAGATTGGCAAATTGGTTTTTAAAAATGTCGACTTGGAAATTTGTATGGGAAACCAAATGGCGTAAACCCTCTTAAGTCTCTTATTACGACACCCAAAAGAAGAGATGGTTTGGCTTCTTTGAAGCTGCCATCACAGCACATATCACGTCGTGTTAGCATAATTGAAATCCTCAGCAATTTACGTGTAATAATATAGCAAAAGATAACGAAACGTTGAAAAAATGTCTACCTCAGACGGGAATCGAACCCGCGTCCTCCGCAATCCGGGCGGCTGCGTTGACCACTCCGCTACCGTGGTATCAATTGGTTAGACCTGCTATGCGATTCTCTAAGCGTCTAAGCGACACATCGACGCTGCGCGCATGGCCACGTGATGGCTGTGATCTGCTGTCTATTTCCAATTCTATGAATATGAAAGAGACAGAGTCAATTGTCAGCGCTGCGGCAGCCGCTGTTACAATGACTTAGAGAATCACACTGCTGCCGAAATTTTTCAACGCTTTTGACTTTATGTTTTTATAAGATCTATTCCTTTCTAATACCAAAAACTAATACCAATGGTATTTGTTTATTATAGAATTAATTTTAACGAACGAATACCAAATTTAAAATATTTCAATGAAGTACTTAATCTATTCCTAACGAATACCAAAACATAACTTTTGGTACAGTCACAGAAACAGTTCAATTTGCTTTTTAAAATTATGATCGTAAGGCAATCTTAAATCTCAAGTTAGTAGCGTATAACCACGGTATATTTCAAATTTCAATCAATTTGAACCAGTAGTTTAAAACAAGTGTCTTATCAGTGTGTTCAATTCCCGCCTGTGGTAGACATTTTTTTCGACGTTTCGTTATAAGTATTTCGTTCATTTCGGTTATTTGAGCGCTTTTAACGCAAACAATCAAATATTACGAATGACAAAAGATGTTTCATTTGTTTACTCTTTATATATCATACAAGACATACAACATCAAACATGTTATTATGTTCAATCGAGCGCTCCAATCGGTTACGGGAGGGTGTCGGAGGCCAGGCACCCGTGGCAACAACGCAATTTGAACCTTGGCAAATTGGTGCAACAACTAAATTGCAATGTCATTATTCTATTCAGGAGCGCTGTAGTGGATTTAAAATGTTTATGAATTTTCTTTTTTGTCCGCTACGGGTAAGCAGTTGGCTTTCATCTCACCTGATGCTTGTGACGATAACATAAGGCCGAAGGTGGAAGTGCGCTTCACCCGGAATACTCAATCGCTGAGGAACTGACTATCTTATCTCTCAACTGTCGGAACACAACAATACTATTAATTTATTTATATACGGTACACAGTACAGATTATAGCCAAAACATGAACTTTGACATAGAAAATCTCTTTCTTTAACCGATGCTGAAAAAGTAATAAAAATTCGTCCAGTTCTGAAGGAGGAAACAGGGGACTACGAAACGTCGTTTTTCTATGTTCCGTATAAGAATTTTGCATGACACTTCCATGTAGTGTTCCCTGTTAACTATACTTACCATCAGAGAACTGCAAAATATTTCCCCGTTGAGAAATAAAAAAGGTCATATAAATTATAATATACTCCGTACCATATTGTCCAAAAGACATCATTATTTACCGTTTACCGATCGATATGTATCTTTTCTTCAACCAATTTTAATAATGGGTCTTCCTTGATATGCCACACCTACCAAGCTATAAATATATCAAAACCGTTTAAATAATGGCTTCAAACCAAAAGGCTTCGTCATAGTTGTAAAATCTATTTCTATGAATGACTACACGTGTCTTTTGTGTCTTTTTCTTCAATGAAACTGTTTTACCACGGTCAAATGATTCATGGTGATGATCATTTTACCGTGTTTCCTTCCTTCTTCTTGTATATCACTTTTATGCCATGATGACGACAAAGACATCAGCTAACCCTCAAATACAGCATGGTCCATTCAGCATTATTTTAAACTACTAAACGATTTTGTCCTCAACAAACGCCTAATCATACTCAATTATACAAGGTCTATTGTCACCTTGTTAAGTTTCTTTGCGACGAAGTTATTTATTTCGTATTAAAGTGTTTGAAAGTTTAATGTGTTTTATTATTATTGTAATGGAAATTGCCTATCTATGATAGGGAGGGCTGAGTTTCTTGCCGGTTCTTCTCAGTACAAGGCTCCCATCCATAGATAGACTAACAAACCGATGGCATAATGACATTCGTGTGCTGTAACCCAAACATGGCCTAACCTGAATAAATGATATTGATTCTAGATTCTAAAAGTACAATTTGGTTGTTTCCTCAACTGTTTCTTACTACATCTTTCAAACGACAATTACTGATAACGTAATGCTGAACTACAGTCGTAGACTTAAACGTACGCTTGCCATTAAATTAGGAGAATATTCTGCTGTAGTGGATGCTGTGTCGGCTACATCAAAAGCAGGCAAGCCCCCATCCACTCAATGGGCCATTCTGCTATCTTTTAACACACCTTTATTCAATTACTTAATTGCTACGGTAACATTTTTTGCATCGTTATTATTGAGCGACCGAAAATAAAAGTTGAATATCCGAGTTATAAAAAGATCCGACACTCCTGTATATCTGTCAAGGTTTACGTTCCCATACAAAACTTAAATAAGTATTATAATAAGTCAAGTTGGAGCTGGTAAGTGTTTTGGGGTTCCGAATATTCACCAAGAATAATTTGTCGGAGTAAAAAGAGTATTTAAAAATCCTCTTTGAGACAACATATTTTACCTCAGAGTTTAGTGAAATACCTCAGTACATTGGTTGACCAAAGTTTTTATTAAATCGAATATTGTTACTGCGTATTATTATGTCGTAAAATCAGTATTATTTTTTACGGAACACCAAAATCTGTTCGATAACTTAAAATTCCATTCCATAAAGAGACAGACGGCGCGCTGAGACGGTTACCGTTACGAATGGGCTTAAAAGCGACATTAAAGAAAAAAATAAAAAAAAATCGGAAAAGTTTTATTTTTTATCCGAATAGCACACACGGGCCGGGCTCGGGCGGGACCCGGGCCGTAAGTCATCGAAGCTGTCAAGATAAGAATGAGTGAATGGACACCTGCCGCCACCGCGTTACGCGGCACCCGCGCACCGCACCGATTTTATAATGCCATGTTCGAAATATTTCATCACCATAATAAAGCATTTTCGACTCTACGCAGTAAACTATAAAGGTGTGTATCGGTCGCGTAGAAACGTTCTCTTCTTTTATTGAACGGACGCAATTACTGGCATAGACTAGAGCGATTATCTCCATGAATCGACTTCGGAATTAGCCCGTAATAATGATTATCATTGTTTTTGGTGTACGACAGACGCGGCTGACATCCGGAACTGTTTTTATTTACAATTTGGAAATTATTATTAAGATTTTTGATGCGGGCTTGATAATAAATAAGTAACGTTTCGGTGGCCTAGTAGCTTAATGTAAGTATTCTCTATGCATAAGATACGATAAGATAAGATAAGATAAAGATACTTTATTGTACACGACAAAAAGAAAACATTTTGGCAAAAAATAAAATAATTACATATTAAGTTGACGTACAAAGGGCGGTCTTATCACTAAAAGTGATTTCTTCCAGACAACCTTTGGATGGACAAAAAATATTAGTGTAGTTTAAAGCGGGTTTATGATAAAAACCAACCTGCATCTGGCAAGCGTGGCCACTGTTTGACACCACCTGTTACGCTGAGCACATGTGCAGTCGCTATTTGGTGAAAAGTGGACTATGTCAGAGGACTGTCAGGTCCTCATTGCCTAGTCTCTGACTAACCCTTCGTGGATACTAGTCGTGATTATATGTATGTAAAATAACCTAACTACTAACCTTCGTCATTTATATCTATCGAAGCGTACGTTATCAATTATTATATTTATATTATCATTATTCCTTTTAAAATTGTATTGCGTCGGAAACCATGTTAGCTTCCGTAACGTAGTAGGGCAATGTGAATTTTTTTCGTGTTTTTTTTTATCGTGTTGGATTATTAGTCATTAGGACGTTAAGTGTTTGAGAGTGAAGCGGGTTAATTGTTGGGCGGTGCCCTTCTTGGAAGTCATCTATTGTACCGTCGACAACACGTCATAGGTGACGGTACCTACAGCTGGAAATCTTTAACACCGCTCCTTTGCCGCCTCAGTAGTTAGAAGTTGCGTTGAAGTGTATAACACGTCACTGTTCTGGTATACCGGTATGTCTCCTCAGTGTGAAGTTTGTGATGATTGATGCGTCATATAATAGTAAGGTGTTGGTGAATTTGACGGGGTATTCCTCGAAGCGCACCCATTTTGAAGCGCACCCAGACCAAGCGCACCTAAACTATTCCTCCAAGCGCACCTGTTGGGTGCGCTTTAGAATAGGTATTTAAAATATTATTTTTTAATTCCTCGAAGCGCACCAGCAGATAAAATGTGTAAAGAGATGCAGTAACTTAACAGAAAATATCGATAACGAATAACGTTTACGTTTAATAATAGAGTATCTACCTCTTTTCATTTATGTCTCCCTGGTACTTTTAGATCAATATGACTGTCATGATTCAATTTATTATTGACGTAGTAAGTTGCTTAAGCACCTAGTCCTAGTTTCTCTCGACATCAATATTACGAATCTTTTAAGCTCCTCTCTATTTTTTACTGTAGGTGCGCTTCGAGGAATAAAAATATATTATTTTAATTACCTATTCGGAAGCGCACCCAACGGGTGCGCTTGGAGGAATAGTTTAGGTGCGCTTGGTCTGGTGCGCTTCAAAATGGGTGCGCTTCGAGGAATACCCCAATTTGACAGTTGGCCCTCGTTGTCCGCTATGCGCTCAGCTGCCGTATAACCATAGACACAATAGAAATTCAATTGTTATTAGGCAACCTGTAAGAGTCTTTGTGACTGACAAGTGACTATTTGGTAACGTTCTCAAACATATCTCAGAGGCATAATCAGGCCATGATGTGCCTTTGGGCGAAATTACGTTTGTGTGACGTGAACAAAACAAAGTTTAACTAAACAATGCTTAAATTGTATTCATAAGTAATGCCGTAGCACACGTCTTAGGAGGTTTTTAAAACAGCAGTTTTGAGTTCCAATAAGGCTAATCAATCAGCCTCAATCTCTCTCAATCTCCTCACTGATGGGTACAACATACATACATACAGCAGTCCTTTGCTATAGTCCACTTTTCACCAAATAGCGACTGCACATTTGGTAGTCAGCGTGACAGCTGGTAAGCCCCATCGCCGCTTTACGCTGTTAGATGTATGTGCAGTCTTTAGTCCGTTAGTCGCCTTTACGACACCCAAGGGAAAAGAGGGGTGGTAGTATTCTTACACCGCTACGCAACACGGTCCAAGCTTCTTCTTTTACATCGCCATCTTTTACATCGCCATCTTTTACATCGCCATCTTTTACATCGCCATCTTTTACATCGCCATCTTTTACATCGCCATCTTTTACATCGCCATCTTTTTCTTTGTCCTGTGCCAGCCTGTTCCATTGTGTTTCGACAAGCCTTCAACTCCCTGCTATGCGATTCTCTAAGCGACACATAGACGCTGCGCGCATGGCTGTGATCTGCTATGCGATTCTCTAAGCGACACATCGACGCTGCGCGCATGGCTGTGTTCTGCTGTCTCTTTCCAATTCTATGAATATGAAAGAGACAGAGTCATTTCTCAGCGCTGCGGCAGCCGCAGCTATCAAGGCTTTAGCTTAGAGAATAGAGAATCGCACCTCTGCTGTCTCTTTCCAATTATATGAATAGGTATGTAAGAAACAGAGTCATTTCTCAGCGCTGCGGCAGCCGCAGCTATCAAGGCTTTAGCTAAGGGAATCGCACGGCTGCTTAGAATTAAATGGTTTACCTACTGATAATCTAAAGGAAAATTTCTGTATTAAATGTTAGTCTAAATGTACGAGTAGATTACAGTGATTATGTTACAATTGAAAAATAAGAAGAAATCTGATACTTTGACATTATGGCGGCTTTGTAGGCTTTGAATCAATTTTGCAATATTGCCAAGACCCTTCTAAGAGATAATATTAAGTAGGTAACTTAACAATAATATTATAGTAAAATGTTTTGTGTAAGCCATTGATAATGTCTATAATACAGTTATGGTTAATTATATTAAAAACTAAGTATGTAATATTAAAATTATAGTTTCTCGCGTAGCATTCTATATAAGGTGACTGCTAGAAACCGCAAAAAACTTCAAGGGCTGGTCAGGTCCAGTGTTTTAAACATGACAAAAAAGGAGTTCGTGTTTTTTTTTAATTTTTAATAAAATAATTCATTTTGTAAATTTTAATTGGATGGTCTTTAAGTAGGTATCTAATTTATTTTAAAGCATACGGCCGTCTGTTGACCCGTCCGCGTCAGCTGGGTGATAAGTACCTACGTTGACGGGTCAACAGACGGCCGGCCGGCCGGTCGTTGCCCCCGACAGCTGGGCGATAAGTACCTACGAAAAAACACGAATTCCTTTTTTGTCATTTTTGTCATGTATAAAACACTTGACCTGACCAGCCCTTGAATTTTCTTGCAGTTTCTAGCAGTCACCTTATATATAAATCATACTTGCGTGTTTTTTATTAAAGCTACTCGTATAATATTTGAAGTTGCATACACTCGTTCACATTTAAAAATTCGTAAAAAAAATGTTTTAGCAATAATAGATGTAAGTATTAACTTTAAGTATGCAGACTAACCAATAATAATTGGGTCCTAGAATTAGCCAATGGTCGTCGATACAAAGGAATAATGAATATTCCTATCGTTTGTCACGACTTTGTCTGTTCTCAGTATTTAATTGTTGGACTGAAACTCGATTTGTTTACGAATATCGTGACTGCATCCAGCTAATAATTGATCGAATAATTGTGTCAATTTCATTATGCAGTTTATTTTTAACAAACTTTTATACTGCCGGTAACGACAATTTGATAGCAGGTATTATATAATTTGACAAAGAATTAAATTATTTTTATTTCAATTACGATTTTGTAGTTATTGTCTGTTTTATTTTTGTCTTTTTGCTTTGTAAATTATTCTGATTGCTTAGCAAAAAAGTAGGTAGAAGTAGGTACTTACAACAATAACCTAGAAATAGATTTATTACCTAACACAAAGTTATGGTTTAACTATGATTATGATATTTTGTACCTATTGAGTTTTATTGATGACATGACATGTCATAACTAGTTCTAATTCTGTTCTCGACAGTTTGCAGTTGGTTTTTCATTATTTCTTAGTTATTAAAGTTGACTCAAAACCACTGACAAAGTTAAACTGATTTGGACCAATTTGGAAAATTACCAGCTGAAATAATGCTATTAGTTTTCATAAAACACTAAGTTGTATTGTGATACCTTACGGCTAATTTGGCTTAAGAACAAATCTAAAATCTAAAAGTTAGTATAGAAAACTATTACTTAACGAAATTTCTTGCTGAATGTCTTTGATTTATAATTATGCGTAATAGAATATCCATTAAATACTATATAACTGTACAAAAAGTACTTAGCTTTGACAGACGACTCGATTGTGCATTAATGCGCGCCTATGCCATCGATTAATATTCATCGATTATTCTACCGGGTTATTAATAAATGTGTTAAACTAACCACTGTAGCAATTATTGTTACGGTTGACATGTTATTGCTCTGTACGTCATAATGTTATCATTTTAAAAAGTTGTTAACTAACTTTAAATATCAATCCATCAGATTGTAAAGTATTTGGGTACCCATTTCATTACATTGATATAAGTAGCAATGAAATAAATTGATAAGATAAATATGTAAGTAAAAAATAAAAGAAAACCTTTTTAGGGATGATGATAAGGATTACACAGGCACAAACAAACATCGACACGAAAATTTCCCAACCAACATAACTCGGACGTAACTCGCGTCCACGATAAACAAAACTCACCCCGGTCTGATATAGTATCTTGAGCCCGCTCTTTGGCGGGAACGGGGTCCTCCGGTGGGGCAGCAACGGCAGCTTGTCAGGCCTCCTTACGTGGATCTCTGCGGATGGCCTGAACGCCTCCAGCGGCGTCCTTATCACCGTCCTCACGCCGCTTACGAGCCACGCAAGTACGAACGGTGTTAGCACTTGCATTATCACTGGGTAAATTTTTGTTTTTAAGGGTAAGTAAGTAAATGTAGTGTGGTGTTTCGAGATTCGCGCTCAAGCCGAGTGTTATTTGTGCACGGGTGTCGCGTCCGCGCGTCGCTCAAGCTCGCACTGGCGCGGGGCAGGTACGGCTTGGCCTACGCCTCTGTAAGCACCTTACACCGCGACCAGGCGCATTGGTACTTGACGCTTTTTTGAGCTTAAATTATTTTGAAATGTTTTTTTATGTATATTTTTATGAGACGTAATGATAAGCACTTTTGAATCGATAATTTTTAGCCACCATATTTACTAAAACTAAGTAGTGGACATACTATGTGGAAGTAATTTTCTTTTTAAAATTAAGTAATAGTGCTACTACATATGCGGTTATTTACTCAATTTTGGGCAAAGCTGTGTACTGTGTACCTGCAATCTTGCATATTATAATATCTATGAGTTCAATTCTTGGTAAATGTTTTTCTTAACAATGTCATTGTATAACATAACCTCTCATCGTCGGTGAGAAATCCATAAATCGGTTACTACGAGTATAACAATTGAATTTCTATTGTCTGGTTTTACGACAGTTGACACTGACAGATTAATAGGTCATGAGACCGCCGGCGGTCGCTAAACAATTGATTTTCAATTGTGTCTGGTTTTACGGTGCTCAAGAGGTTGAATTACCTTATTAAATCAATTATTATTTTGTTGTCGACGTAATCCATAGATATTATGTTCATTATCCATTTGGATTCTTAGTGTTTTTTTTGTTTTATGACAACTAGTCTCAAGTACGTAGTTTAAATAGACATATCTACATATAAATAACGCTCGTCAAAACAAAGTAGTAATGAGTAATAACAAAATTATCTTTTTTATAGCTTCCTTTTCGTCTATAGTTTTATGCATTAGATAACTTTCCAAACGTACTTGTTGCTTTAAATAATAATTGTTGTTCGGCTTGTTTAATAACATGTGCACAGAAATTTCCTCCATTTCGTCTCCAACGGATCAAGAGTGTTCGGTTGCGCTCGGGTTGACTTCCTACCGACGATGTTTTTTTACACAATCTTGTTGGTCTGATATAAAGCTGCGTTCACAGTGAAGCTAAGTTAGTTCTAAGTAAAGTGAAATTGAGAAATTTTATTAACTCGTGTCGTATTATTTACATATTACACGCCAGCAGGGTAAACTATCTAAAACTGTCAAATTTCTCTAATCGATATTGTTATTTATATCCAAAACTATAAAGTCTGAAATTTATTGACGAAATTTGTCATTTTTGACATTTCTGTCGTATTCTGACCTGCTGACGTTTGAACTTAGGTATACTTACCCGTTATACCTATCTACTTTATGAAATACTGTTAATTAAGACTATTTATTTAACTGAAAACTTTTGAATGTCAGATGCTGTAAAATGTCTTTACTGTTTGCTGTAGGTACCTACTAAACTTTTATGTATTTTTAATAAATACCGTGGTACTTTCAATACAAAAGGTCTAGTCATAGCTCAAAAAATACAAAAATTTGTGCAAACGTCATGAGCGATCTAATCCCGGCTAAACTTAAGTTATAAAACTAGGGGGTGTTAAGACAATAATTGCTCCCTCACAACACCTTCACTCACAAAGCGGCGGCCGGTCGCGCCGTTCAATTGTTTTAAACACAAAACAATGCGACAACACTTCGTAGAACAGGATTTCAACTCATTCATGAGAATTGAAAGAGAGCTATTGTAACGCTACCTTACGGATGCTCCGTCCCGCTCACTCCCATTCACCGCGCGGCCGCATGAATGAACCGCTTCTTATGAATGGACACTGGTTTACTATACATACTTGCGGCTCCGGTATACCTGTGTTATTTGTATCAAGTTATATGATCATTGGAAAATGTATGCATATGTATATACGCCTGTTTATAATAGTGACGGTGATCGGCACGTGGTTTGCGTTTTATTTTGTTTTTAATTTATTTAGCTGGATGCTGTAAGGTCGGTTGGCTGGGAAACGTTTATGAATGAAATATTAAAATCTGCACTCTCAGTGTTCTAAAGATGTTTATTAAATAACTTTGTTTTAGTAACAACTGGTGGATTCAATAAAAATTACTAATTAATTAAAGTTGCATATTAAAAATGTCAGCATCAGAAGTAGAGAAGTAAAGACTAAGTACAGTCACTAGCAAAAATATGTAAACAATTGTAACTTTTAATACAATGGAATAAGTTACAAAGTGTTTATGTACATATTGGTGCTCGTGACTGTACCTCAAATGGGAATCGAACCCACGTGCTCCGCAATCGGGTCGGCTGCTTTGACCACTCCGCCATTGAGGTATTGGTAAGCTGTTCAACTTTTTCGGATTATCGGACCTTTTTAACATTTCGTTATCTTCGAGTTTATTTGAGCTTTAATAACGCAAAAATAAATATTATGTTTTTTTATATCAGAAGGAGGCAAACGGGCAGGCGGGTCACCTGATGGAGAGCAATCACCGCCGCCCATGGACACCCGCAAAACCAGAGGAGTCGCAGATGCGTTGCCGACCTTTAAGAAAGGAATAGGGTTAAGGAAGGAATAGGCATTGTGAGGGGGGGGGGGCAGTAGTTTAACACTTACTTATAAGGGCATGGTAGGTAGATATTATGTCGTTCCAACTACTGTCATTTTATACATAATAGTAGTTACACGAGTGCCATCGTTGCGAGCGAGTTAGTGTAACAAACATACAAACATATAATCACGACTATTGTCCCCGAAGACACAGGCAATGAGGACCGCAAAAGTAGTCCTCTGCCATAGTCCACTTTTCACCAAACAGCGACTGCACTGCACATGTGCTCAGCGTGACAGGTGGTAAGCCCATCACCGCTATATGCTGTTGGATGTTTGTGCAGTCTTTAGTCCGTTAGTCGCCTATTACGACACCCAAGGGAAGAGAGAGGATGGTAGTATTCTTTCACCGCTACCACAGAATAATATCCGCTTCGCGACATGGTTAAAGAAAATTACTTCCACTTATTACCTATGACTGTAGGTTAGTGTAACATGGTATGTAAGTTACCCCTTGTACCTAAGTGTTAAGCTATTTAAGAGGCCGACTGTACTCTACTTTTTCAAATATGCTTCGGTAATGTATTATTATTTTAAGCAACGTTGCAATAATTAGGCGTTCATAGGCTCAGTTTAAGGTTCCGGTGCTAAGTCCAAACGGATACTTAAGTACTTATCTTTGATTTTTGTTAGGTAGTTAATTTTATTACTTGCATTATGTGTTTAGGTACCTACCTAACCTTTTAATTGATTAATATTTAGGTAGCTAGCTACGTACGTTCTGTATGCAATACTTTTTTGTTATAAATTTATTAGTAGCAAACGATATATTGGATACATTTTTAACTGAAGAAGGTTTAATGGATTATGGGTAAGGTATTAGTTTGATCCGTATCCAGTGACGGTACTCCACCCGGAATCCTCATTACTGAGAAACTGGCTATCTTAGCTTTTAAATAACAGACGGAAAAAACAATGCTACTAACATACATATTATTATGTATTACATAATCACGACTATTATCCCCGAAGGGTTAGTCAGAGACTAGGCAATGAGGACCGCAGAAGCAGTCCATAGCCATAGTCCATTTTTCACCAAATAGCTACTGCACATGTGCTCAGCGTGTCGGGTGGTTGGTGAGCCGATCGCCGCTCTATGCTGTTGGATGTATGTGCAGTCTTTAGTCCGTTAGTCGCCTTTTACGACACCTAAGGGAAAAGAGGGGGTGGTAGTATTCTTTCACCGCCACGCGACACGGTTATATTGCGTATGTTTATGTCAATACTAGCGGCCTCTCGCGGTTTCACCCGCATGGTTCCCGTTCCCGTGGGAATATCGGGATAAAAAGTATCCTATGTAGTAATCCAGGTCATAAACTATCTGTATGCCGAATTTCATCTAAATCCATTCAGTAGTTTTTACGTGAAAGAGTAACAAACATCCATCCATACTTACAAACTTTCGCGTTTATAATATTAGTAGGATATTTCACATTTATATGTAAAGATATACCTATTCTAAATCATTCATTTTATTGTTGTTTTGGCGTAAAACATTTGCGTCTGTTATTGCATTAAAAGATAATCACCTTCTAAACACTTCGTTTGATTTTACTTCTTGTAAAAACATTTAATTATAGCAAGATAGAAAAGATAAAAGATAAAGATTTTTTATTTGCAGAAAACATGGTACATTTTTGGTTCTTAATGTAATATTTACAGCACTTGCATGTTTTACCGAATTATCGATAAGCAAAATTTTTTTTTTTTATTGTCGTCATGCTTAATCTTAATCATAATATTTTAGTTGAAACATTAACATATAAAATAAATTATAATTAGTAGAATATATCATAATAATAGAATTTCTATATACCTACAATTATTTATATCAATAATTAATTTAAAATACCTTTAGCAATACAAAATAGACAACCAAACATTTCAATTAGCATAAATATAATTATTAAACATTATTATTAATTACCATTTATTCGCTTAAAACACAGAAACAAGCACAAAGTTTCACAATTTATTTGCCATTTTCCTAATATGTCCATCACGGCAGAATCTTATGAATTCATCAGTGTCGTAAAAGCAATTTTCAACCAGGATTCTAAAAATGAACCGCTTAAACTTTGCAAATAGTAGATTTTGAATCGGCTCCGGAAGTAAATTGTATAACTTAATGCACATACTGTAACTATTTCTGGAAATAGTTACAGAATGTGCATTAAGTTATACAATTTACTACACTACACTTTAGAATTTCTAGAAATTATAATATACTTACTTAGGTACCTATAGGTTGTTAATTTATAAGATTATTTGTTTGTAAGCTTTACTTAAAATAATAAATGATTTCTAGACCGCAGAAGCGGTTAAAGATAAATATTTTCAAGTTTCATCATTTTAGGACATTTATAACCCCCCTTACAGACATGGAATCGTGTCTGCCGTGACACAATATAACGTTAGAATATTATTGAGGGTAGCAAGTAAATACATTAAAATGACACTTTATTGTTTAGAAGAATAAGTCTAGTGTTGTATTGGTATTAGGTTTTGTTATATCGATATAGTAGGGTAAAGTACAGCCTGTATTCTGTCACACTGCAGGGCCGACTGACACTAAGGGCTCCAACACACGAGCAGCAGTTTGCTGTCGACGTAGTAACTGCAGTCGACGTTAGGAGTCGGCGGCTAGTTGAGTCGACTGCAGACGCCATCACAAAATTTGCGTTAAAATTGTATAAACAATATTTATTTTCAATTTAAATAATATTTATTTTCAATCATTCCCTTTCCACCGGTGTTTTTCCTGCCGTTTGGCGCAGTGCCTTCACCATTCCACTTCCCAAAGTATCCAACCCCAGCTCTCACAGTCAATTTAGACCCATCTCTATTTTATCATTCCTCTCTAAGGTTCTTGAAGCTGCTGTCCACAAACAACTTTCCTCTTTTGTCTTTCGTAACAATATTCTCTCTTCTTTTCAATCTGGGTTCCGGCCTGGTCACAGTACAACTACTGCTCTTCTCAAAGTTATCGAAGACATACGCGATGGGATGGAGAATTCACGTCTTACTGTGTTAGTTTTAATTGATTTCTCTAACGCATTCAACGCAGTGGACCATGATATTCTCCTCTTTCTCCTCTCTCTTTATGGCTGCTCCTCCACCGCACTTCCATGGTTTACCTCTTATCTTCGGGGGCGCCAACAAGCGGTGCGAGTCAACCAGTTGGTCTCCAACTGGTCTGACTTGTCTGCTGGTGTACCCCAGGGCGGCGTGCTCTCACCTCTTCTCTTCTCCTTGTTTATTAATTCTCTTACATCTATTATTTCCTCCTCTTATCATCTGTTTGCTGACGACCTGCAGTTATATGCACAGAGTGATCTGCGCAACCTCGACAACGCTATAGCACTCCTTAACCAAAATCTGAATAGGATACGTGGATGGTCGGATAGTTTTGGGATATCTGTTAACCCAGAGAAGTGTCAAGCCATAATTATTGGCAGTTCTCGCCAGCTCTCACGACTCAATTTGAGTTCTACTCCGGCTCTGACATATAATGGCGTTGCAATCCCATATGCTACATCTGTGAGGAACCTTGGGCTTGTCCTCGACTGCAGGTTGGGTTGGGAGGGTCAAATCCAAAATATTAGTCGTAAAGTACATGGGACTCTCGGCGCACTTTACAAACTACGAAACTTCATACCACCCAGCACTAGAGTTATGCTCGTACGAGCTCTTGTTCATCCGCTTCTTGATTATGCTGATGTTTGTTTGTCCGATATTAATCAAATCTTTCTCAACAAATTGGATCGTCTTCTTAACAGTACTATACGCTTTGTATTCGGTCTACGTAAATACGACCACATCTCTGACTTCCGAAACCAACTTGAGTGGCTACCCATTCGTGAGCGTAGGAACTTAAGGTTGGTTTGCCTTCTTTTTAATATCCTTTTTGATCCACGCGTCCCGGTTTATCTTAAATCTCGTTTTCAATTCTTGGGTGCTTCACACCAACGCCATCTTCGCTCCAGCACTAATCTGGTACTCCAAACTCCTTCTCATAGCTCTAATTTTGTTTCTAACTCTTTCACTCTCACGGCTATTCGACTTTGGAATGCACTGCCTTTTAACGTGAGAGATGCTTCTAACAAGGTTGCCTTCAAGAGTTTAGCGCGTGAGTACTTTCTCAAATCCGTCCAACAGTTTTAAACTGATTTACACTTACAGCATAAGTTACAGCATTATTACTTTAATATTACATTTAATCTTACATTATTAAAGTAGGTAATACTGCCTGCACTAAGACGTGACAGTAGGGTCCCAAGCCCAAGTCCTCATGTTGAAAGGTTAGCCCAGAAGTTTGATGTTTAAAAGTTGCTGATGATGACGATAATGTAGGTAGGTAACAAAGGGATTATTAACATCCTACTTCACACTATGGATTTGGATGAAATTCGGCAAACAGATAGTTTATAACCTGGATTAACACATAGGATACTTTTTATCCCGATATTCCCACGGGAACGGGAACCACGCGGGTGAAACCGCGAGCTGCCGCTAGTAAGTAATATTTAGGAAATTACTACGTTTATTATAGTCGTTGAGTTTAAGCCATACAAGAATATGAAAATGGTTGATTCCGTTTCATCGATAGCATCACACGCCTTATGTTTGCACTTCATAGATTTAGTGTAACACATAATATATTTATTGCTATTTTACAGACCGTGTCCCATTCAAAGTAGCATTTTATGTATTGGCACGTAAATGAAATCCATAGACGACCTGGTGACTGAATTAGTTCAATTATCACCATTTGTTACTTTCATAACCAACGGGTCTATCGGCTAAAAAATATGGATATGGACATGGTCTTCATTTGACATTTGAAGCCCATATTTTGTCCTTATATGGGCATCATGAATATGGACATGGGCTTCAAATGTCAAATGAAGCCCATGTCCATATTCATATTTTTTAGCCGATATGGTAACTGGTGACAGAATCAGTTCAATATGGTGATATTTGTTACTTACATGAAATATATAAGCTGTTTATTTTAAAAATCAACGGAACACATCGAACGTTTTACAGATTTTTTGTATGCAATTTCGTAGTCGTGTCCGTAAAATCAAATTACCTACGTAGAGTTCAAACTGAAGACGTGAACCTATTTGGTGCATCCGCCTATAAAATATAAAGGTTATAAAATAATCTAAGGTACTATGTTGCTTAATGCCTTCGCGTGACAGAAGCGTAATTCCACAGACGAATACTTCTGTGATTGCTTCTAATGGTGCTAAAGAATGGTGATATTCTGGATTCCACGCGAACCAAGCGCGAACACAACTTCACTACGGCGACGACCAAAGTGGAGGTATTTCCTTACGACACCATGGGAATTTTGACAGCCCTCAAGCATAAAAGTAGGCAAAGTCACGTACCGAATCCCCTTTAAGGGTACCATGCGTCCTATTCTGATAACAATAAGGTTCATAGCCGTAGGAAGGTTTAAGAAGCTTTATAGGGCTGTAAACGAGATAAAGCGTTGCACTCAAGCTCGAGCTTTGTTCGGTGCATTAGACAATGGCCACTCGAAACTGGAGTGGTCAGCCTTTTTTTTGCATCTCTATAGACAGAGAGAACGAGACAGATGTATCGGCACGCGTCCTCGAGAGCCTTTGTCGTTTCCTTTTATTAACGACATTGTTCTTTACTTGGAAGTGACAGATCCGGCCGGGCCCTTAAGCCCTTTTAAGTGGTTTTTTTCCCCTGAGATATCCACGTCCGCTGTTAACGCGCTTAATAGATAACAATGCTTTCTGTCATTATGGCCACTTTGCATATCTTTTATCGCACCAAATTATGGGGTTCCCTTTCGTAACGTTGCAGATATGTTTTTGTTTTTTATAATTTTTTTATTTACGTAAGTGTTCGGTGAAATTATCCACAAAAGGTTCGTGCGGAGCGGAAATACGTTTTGTTTGTGTAAATACATTACTATTAAAAAAAAATGCCTTTTATTACTATTTTAAAATAAGATGTTTACTTTAAATTTTGCTTTTAACATAATAACAACTAAAGTAATACAAAACCTAGGTCAGGGAAGTCTTTTCTTTGTAAGAAATTTTCTGTTGGTCGCCTTTATAGTGTAATCAAGTTTGTAGGCGGCAAGAAAGTAATGGTTCCTCATGATGACTATAGGTAGGTGACCGAAATAATCCCAGACATTTTCTGGGGGACTGTTTGTTCATATAATTTTTCTGATTTACATATATTTTTAGTGAAACTGAAGTATTGCCTACAAAGTAATAGGACCTTTTTTAAATTTACTTTAGGACTTTGTTTACCAGTGTGATAGCACTTAGCACGTTTCCGGACCGATTACAACTTACAACATTTATTTAGGTCATAATAACGAACTATCAAGATTGATACAATTAAAACATATCAGCTGTCATCGCGATCTTGATAGCCGGCGGGAAAGCAACGAAAATGATAGTTGGCTGAGCTTTAATTGCCGGGCTATCAAAACTTTGCTCGTTCTGCCGGTGGCTCCAGTGATAGCGAGATATCGAATGTAAAGTAACTGCCTACCTATAGGTAATAAAAAATATCGTGGTTGGAGGAAAACCCTTAATACTGATGATGGCAAATTTTACTGAAAGGAAACATTCCTTTATTTTAAAAAATAATTAAAATTGCATTTAAAGATTTTTGAAAAATCACCTGCTTGAGCCGGGGATCGAACCGGTGAAATGTGAAATAAAAACATCTTTTCTTGGTCTTTCTTTAATATAAGATACTATGTTTTTTAAAAGAAATTGATCTTTATGAATGTCTCTTTCGGTGGTTATCATAAAATACACGTGTTTTTTTTTGCCACATTTCACCGGTTCGATTCCCGGCTCAAGCAGGTGATTTATCAAAAATATTTAAATACAGTTTTAATTATTTTTGAAAATAAAGGAATGTTTTCTTACAGTAAAATTTGCCATCATCAATATTAAGGGTACTTTTCCTCCAACCACAGTCTTTTTTCCCCATCCTGTATACTGTGCTGTAAAAATGCTGGGAAAACTCCGCCATCATTGAAATCATATCACCACAATTAATGGGTTGGATTAATCACAATGTTTGTCAAATGCGGGTTCATCATCTTCATCCTAATCAGCCCGTGTGAGTCCACTGCTGGACCAATGCTTGCCACTGAGTTCCTTCTTCGCAGCTTCTGGTACAACGGCTGCCAGACACCATACCTACGTACGTCGTGCGTGGCTACACCTAACCAGAAGGCGCCCTACACTACGTGTACCAAGTCGTGATCTCCACTCTAGAAATACGGGTTGGTGATCGATCACAAACCCGGTATTTTTTTATCCTTGGACCTTCGGATGGTCTGGTCGCGGTTCGAGCGTCGTCAATTTTTAGTATAAACAAGTAATTTGTGCGTTTCGAAAAATAATAAAAACTGCGCCTTCATGGAACAGTCGCGTTTCGTGCGCCTAATAATTTTAATTTAATTTGATGGTCGCGATTCGTGCGTCGTCGTTGGTATTTTACAGTAAACTCATAGATTTACTAACGGATTAGACATACATTATTAGACACATCGACGCGCGAATCGCTACCATCAAAGTAAATTAAAATTATTGGGCGCACGAAACGCGACTATTCCATGAAGGCAGTTTTTATTATATTTTTCGAAACGCACGAATCGCGACCAAATTACTTGTTTACTAAAAATTGACGACGCACGAACCGCGACCAGACCCTTCGGTCAGATCCGGGATCTGGGGCCGAGCACGTGACTACAGCCACCGACATGCGTAACAATACAAAATTTATGCTCCCCGATTTTTTAACTATTGAGAGGAAACACTTTTTTACGGACTAACTCGCGTTTCATTTACTATATTACATATTTTTTTTAATATTATTCTGATGTTTCGAACCCTTTACAGGGTCCTTCGTCACAGGGGGTCCGTCTCCCTAGTCTCCCCTCTCCGAAAAAGTGTTACATTTCAATGTGTAGTGCTCGCTTAAACCTCAGAAAACAATATACTTATTCGATTGAGGTTGACTAACGATTGACGACAGAAATTAATAATCAATTTAGCTGTTGTTTTGCCTATTACAGTTAGAAATTCAACTTAAAGCTAGCTTAATTTAACTTAAACCAATTATTTAATTTAGTTGGCAAATCAACATATAGATTATGGTTAATTTGGCTGTTAATTAACTACTAATCGAGCTCTGAGCGCGATTTTAGTCATCATTATTAAATAAGAATTTGGGTGACGATTATGCAAGACATCTCGTTTGTCACTAGAAGGTGCTGCTATCATTGTTTGTAATAAATGTGATTTAATCACTAATAAAGTAATAAGCAATCATACCTTGTCAAGGATTCCTGTAAACATAGGTCGTAACTACCAATTTCGACGGTCAGAGGCTTTCTTGTGTTGCATAATAAACTCGCTGTTTGTTACACCCCACCCCACGCCCAGTGTTTAGGTATCAAACACTTTGTGAAACTTCACAAAAAACATGAAAAAGTAAAAAACACGCGATGCCATAGTATTTGGGGAAATATTCTCACCCCCGCCTAGGGTTACCATACGTCCGGATTAGTCCGGACATGTCCGGAATTTTAGACTCTAGTCCGGACTTTGTCCGGCTCTTTCATTTGTCTGGATTTTGGAATATGAGTAACAAAACTACATATTAAGTAATATCAAATAAGTATTTAATCTTAATTAACTTCTTCTCATTTATCTAAAAACAAAATATAAAAAATGAGTAATGTTTCCATTTTGTGACTAAAAAGTCCGGACTTTTATCAAAATGTCAGGTTTTTTGTCAGGACTCTTCAAATTCCTAAATGGTAACCCTACCGCCCCGTCAGTCAGTCACGCTTCCGATAACGCTTGGTTAAGGTTTTTATTTAGATGTTTTACTAGACCTTCAAACATAGAAAACGTAACAATATTTTTGCCAAATATTATGGAAACAAAAGATAATCAAACAAAATAACTAACAGGGTATTCTTATTATTTATCACTTAGTAAAATATAGGAAGTTAGCATGACACAAATTGATAGATATGTATTGTCACGATCAACACTTCAATCTTCCTGTGACTGCGGACCCTACAAAAGTTTTTGGAAGTTTCGATACTTAATAATAATATTTGCTATAATTGAGGACGTCTACCTTACTAAAGTCTGCCGAATTAAATTGGAATTGAGCCGGACACGTTGACCGCATGCCAGAAGAAGTAAGCCAAAGCTAGGTACTATAGGCGCGGAAAATTAATAGTTAACTTTGAAGTGATCCATAACTGCAATTTTCTTTTACCATACAACTCGATTCCCACCGGCTTCGCTTCAGAAGTTTAGAACACAACCACTCTCTACCGTAATTGAGAAATGGCACAATCAGTAATTATAAAAGTAGATAAACATTACAAAACGCCTACACTATGCACTATGGACATTAAATCAACAACATTTGCTTTTCATCAACATATTGCTATAAAATAAGCCGCAGGCGCGATCGGCTTTTTGGCAGTTAAACTTCCAATATAAAAATACGTCATGACGTCACATAGGTCAATAAACCCACCCGCGTATTGGCAGCTCCCGGTAAGCCGGCTCTAACCGAGTTACTTGATAGAGACAGTAATACAATTTGCTTGCGGGTGAGCAGGATGGAGAAATATCGTTTTCGGTCGTTCTGTTGACAGATAATTTGATTTGACGTACCTAATTGCAATTCCCTATCCATCTTTGAATGCACGACTGTGTTTTTAAATAAATATTTGAATTTATTAGTTAGTTTCACCTATTAGAATTAATTTCTTGGTATAAAATATTGTTAGTATTGTAGTTGGACTTTGTTTATTTGTGTTGTGTGTATTGTAGTAATGTGTGTGTAGTTACGAAGACGTACGTTGTAATTAGGTATTTGCGGTAAGTAGATATTGTAATAAGTTGAAATTACGTATTTAGAGTAAGTAGATTTGCAAAGTAATCGGTAGAA
This sequence comes from Scoparia ambigualis, assembly GCA_963921215.1. Classification (NCBI taxonomy): domain Eukaryota; kingdom Metazoa; phylum Arthropoda; class Insecta; order Lepidoptera; family Crambidae; genus Scoparia; species Scoparia ambigualis. The sequence goes on along the minus strand of OY992521.1, from coordinate 22,137,833 downwards.
TTGTAAGATGTCGGCATTAATAGCTTTAGATTGTTGTTTGACAGATTATTTGCTTTGTGAGGTAACATGCTTTGCAAAGTTAAGTTTTGAAAATAAAAAACATGTAATTCAGTTAGGCCGTGCTCGCCCAGATATGACTATAAATTACAAAAGACGCGATGGTTTTTTTAAACATTTTAATGTATCCCTTTACGATAAATATCAATGGCTAACTGGCAGTTGTAAATTAAACAAAATGTGTTGTTGGCCATGTTTACTTTTCTCAGATGCTAGTAGTTTATGGAATAAAGGTGGTTACACCGATATTAATAATCTAACCAATTCATCTAGGAAACATTCTCAGACCGAAAAGCATATACGTAGTTGTTTAGCTTTACATGAGTTTGGGACTAGTAGAATCGAAACATTTTTCGATAATTCGCATGACGGCCATAACAGAAAAGTCAATCGCAATAGAGATTTAATGAAACGGTTTATTGACACCGTTATTTTGTTAGGTAAACAAGAACTAGCTTTTCGCGGCTGTGATGAAGGGCCCAGTTCTGTTAACCGCGGTAATTATATCGAAACTTTGCTTTATCTGAGCAAGTACGATACAGTAATGGATTCGCATTTAGAATTATGTTCTTCAGTTCAAAACCCCGCGTTTTCTGGTCTCTCTAGTGACATTCAAAATGATTTAATAAATAGTATTGCATCCGTTTTACGCGACAACATTAGACTTGAAATAAATGAAGCTCAATTTCTGTCTGTAATGATTGACGAAACTCCCGATGTCAGTCATAGGGAGCAATTAACTGTAATTTTTAGGTATTTAACTCAAACTGGAATCGAAGAACGATTTTTAGGTTTTTACGATGTTAGCGGAAGTCGAACTGCTGAAGTTCTATCTAATCAGTTGTTAGAAATACTTGACCAGTATCATTGTAGGCATAAGTTAGTTGGTCAGTCTTACGATGGCGCGGCAGTTATGTCTGGCGAGCATGGTGGAGTCCAAGCTAAAATTCGCGATGCATGCCCTATGGCAATGTTTGTTCCATGTTACGCTCATATATTAAATTTAGTACTGAGCCGTTCGCTTGAAAATATTCCGGAACTGAAAGCCTTTTTTGGACACGTAAATAGTATTGTTCGGTTTTTCAACAAATCATCTAAATGGTCCAACCTATTGAAAGAAATAGCTGACCGCCGTATGCCCGGAGTTTCAGAAACCCGTTGGCACTATCACTCACGCATTATAAATGTAATTTTTAACTGTAGATTAGACATGGTTAATACTTTTAATTCAATATTAGATAACACGCAATCTTGGGATAGTGAATCTCTTTTCTTGGCAGAATGTTTCCTCAGTAAGTTAGAAAACATGCAGTTTTGCTTTTTGTTGCACGTATTGTCAGACATTTTTCACAAAACCGACGTTCTTTTTAATTTATTGCAGTCAAAACAGATTGATATCGAAGTAGCAAACCGCGAAATAGATTCATTCAATAGTTGGCTTGCAAATGATTTTATAAATAATTTTGATTTTATTTATGACAGCGTCCAGGAATTCAATGAGCCACCGCGACAGCTTCGACGGCTAAATCCAGAAGTAGACGCTAAAACTATGTATCGGCGTCTTTTTATTGAAATAATAGACAATGTTAAGACACAAATACAACACAGGTACCAATCTCTTTCTCAAATGACATTTCTTAATTTACTTAATAAATGTAAGTATTGTTTTTATACTAGGTCATTTCCAAATGAAATAATATCTGCTTTATTAATTCAATTTCCGCAAATATTTGATTTCACTGCTTTAAAAAACGAGTTGAAAGTCTTATACACAACACCATCTTTGAACAAATTAGATGTTTACGAACTTTATCTGAATTTTCAAAATTCATTATTAGCTGACACTTTTCCACAAGTCACAACATTATGTAGTCTGTTTTTGACACTTCCTGTTACAGTAGCATCCGCGGAGAGGTCGTTTTCGGCTTTAAAGCGAATTCATACGTAAGTACATGCGTAATGCTCAAAAACAAGAACGATTATCTGATCTAGCCATTCTTTCTAAAGAAAAACGTTCTTTACTAAAAATTAAGAATCTTCCCGGCTTTTATGATAATGTCTTAGCGCACTTTGTAAGAAAGAATAGACGAATAGCTTTAGAGTATAAGTAAGTATTATTATTAGTCGATTAAGTTTTGTTTAATTTACATCATATCATCATTTCACCACAAACGGCTTTTATCAAAGCCACTTCTATTATGCTTGCAAGACACTGTTTCAATATCTCAGTGCTTACACGTATAGTAAAAATGGACTGAAGATACATCTGCCTATACAAGACTGAAGCCAGGATGCCAATCACAGATTTTCGGTATCGACTCAAGACTGCGTGCCCGCGCTCTGAGAGGTAAGCATTTTTTTTTTGCTCTGGCTTACCTCTCTGATATTTCACGCTTCGCCACTGAACCCTAGTTAAATAAAAAACAAAAGTGAACATATTATAAAAATGCATTAAATAGAACAACGAAAAAATATACATTTTCTTTTGAAACTGCGTGCAAAAGAGATAACCGTTTTATATCATGTGATTGAAAGTCATAAAATAGTCCCAAATAAAAACTTTTGAAAAAAATTTTTACTTACAGATTTCTTGTATGAGAGAGAGAGAGAGAGAGAGAGAGAGAGAGAGAAATTTATTGACAGAAAAAAATAATAGTAACATACAGAAAAAAAGACAATTGTCAATCAAAAGCAACAACGCTGGTATTCTAGCGGGGCCTGTCGGTACACGGTACTCGCACAACATACAGATTTACATGAAACACATTACATGAAACTAAACATAGACATAGACATAGACAATACTAACAGACAATAAAAACAAGCATTGGAAGTTTGGAAGTAACGCTATTGATAAAAGTGCGATAAATGTCTCGAATTACATAATTCTACTTTACCAATGTGTATGTAAGACGTAATTTGTATATTTTGAATCCACGAAACGCATAACTACTTACTTATAGTTTATCTGAGTCAAAGTTAAAAAAAAAGAACAGTTATGTATTTTAGTTATACAATTATTATACTTAATCAAAGTTTAACCCTAGCTAGAAAATATTTTGATGAAATACTCATTAAATCAAAATAAATAAGTCATTTAATAAAAAAATACTTAATTATCTTTTTTGATTTAACGACTTGACTGTTTCAAACAAACATTCTAAAATATCTCAGTACGCAAAGGTATTATATCAATTTGTAATTATCATCGTAGTAGTAGGGTATTAACTTGCAGTAGGTAAAAGTTTTACTCAATAATCTATCAGCTTACAATTAAGAAAAAAATCCGTGTTTTTTTTTAAAGCCGTGATAAGTTTTTTTTTGCGACCCCCGGTTTCTTGGTCCTATTTAACCCTCTATTTGGTCTGCATCGAAGGACATTTAAAGTTTTCGGTTATCCTTTATGTCCAGATGACTCTCAAATGTTCTCTTTGTTTTCCGGGCCTACTGGCCTTTACCGGCCTTTGCCTGACCGCTTCTGTGGTCTAGTGGCTATGTCACCGGCCTTAGACCCAGATGAGCCGGGTTTTATTCTCAGCGTGATGTACATCTTTGTGTATTTGGTTTGGTTGGTGGTAGGCTTGTTAAGTCCGCCTGGCTAGCTACCAATTTAAAGTCTGGCGCCATAACAATATTGTTAATACCATCTTTACCATCTTGACGACAAACGCCAGCTTCGGAAAAACGTCCCTGGCCCTCCTACAACTACACTTTAAACTCAAACGGTCAGCTATATTGCGCCGCCTGTGATCGTGTATTTAAGAGGCCTATTACATCTCGAATGTGATTTTTACGTAAAATGCTCATTTTCGCATTTTGTAGTAATTCTGCAGTTGTATTTATCGTTTTTATCGAAATAGGATAATAAATTCATGCATAAAATTACAAATCTCCACTCTGCGAGAATAAGCTGAGTTCAGACGGCCGGCGGCGCATCGCAGTTAGTAGTAATTTTGCATTTGTATTTATTGTTTTTATCGAAATAGGATAATAAATTATTTATAAAATCTTTATTCCTCATTTTGTAACAATTATTCTGGTAAAAATTTTGCTCAATATTATTGTCGTAGATAGGAGAAATTCACAGTTAACTTAAAGCGATTTTCGAAGTGTTTGGTTTAGAATATTTTTTTTAAATATAAAATTAATGATATCTAAAAATTCCGAGGCCGCTACGCACTATACGGCTATATAAGAGATAACATTCTATTTTTTTTTTAATTCATTTGTTTAGAAAAGTAGTTCAATACATGAGCTCAAAAAAGTGCCTTCGCGAATTTTATGAAAGTCTTTCTCTGCAATTTTGGGTTTAGTTAAAAACTTAAACAAAATTTAGAAAAAGCGAGGCCGCTACGAACTATTGCAATAGCTATTCTACACTATTCAATAAGTCAAAATTGTTAATGTATTTTTGTTTCTGAGATCAAGAACGCCAAAATTGGCCATTTCATGCTCGGGTTTGAAATTTATTAGCCAGGGTGTCGCCGTCGACGTAATCGTTGTGAAGGACATCATCATTATCAGTGTTCCGACAGTTTAGAGATAAGATAGCCAGTTCTTTGGTGGTTGAGGAATCCGAGTGCGCGTGCTGCCTTACCTTCACTTACCATCAGGTGAGATAAAGGCCAGGTGTTTACCAGTAGTACAAAAAACTACTGTTTGGGTCACTCCCGACGCAAGAAGGCGACGCGGCAGACCAAGGCGAAGACGGTATGACGAGCTGTAGCGGCAGACAGAGAAAAGTGGAAAGAAGGAAGAACGACTATGCCCTGCAGTGTGGGACAAAATGTGCTGATCTATACTAATATTATAAAGAGGAAACATTTGATTGTTTGTTTGTATTGAATAGGCTCCGAAACTACAAGACCGATTTAAAAAATTATTTCACCGTTGGATCATCACTATCTCCGGGTGACATAGGCTATATTATATTTTCAAAAAAATTAGGGATTCTTATTAAAACTCAAATAAATTACTTAAATCGCGTGCGCTAAGAAAACTATTGATGATAAAATAAAATAATGTAGGTACTATGGCTTTGTAAAACACACCATTATCTACAAAAAGTGTCGCGATAGCATGTCTAACTATTTTAGTTACGTCACAATAAGTGTTCTTGGGGAGGAGTCATTTTGAAAATTCGTCACGGGGTACGGGGTCCACGCGAACGAAGTCGCAGGCGGTCTGTAGGCTTACTCTTGAAACACAATTGCATTAATCAATTTCCAATCACACATCTAAAAAATGTCAAATGGCACTTTTGTAAGCGACAATAGCGCCACATTGGAATTAAATGGCGTGGAAATTAATTGATCAAATTATTATCGAGATGGCGTTCCGGAGTTATCTTTACTTATCCCAATATCGATACATGTTAATCACATTGGAATTGTATTGAGATTGAGTTTGAGTTCAAGAGTAACCTCCCTGCTAGTAATAAATAAATAGACGAGTGGAAATCCTTTCAATGTTGTTTGTTCGAGAAGCTGCACTGAGTTTCGCAAACGATTCGTGCGTCAAGTGAGCAAAACACAAGTGAACAACAATTTCCTCACGCGTTACCCTTATTCGGCGCGTCTCGAAAAGTCAGTTGCATCGTCGCCATCGCCACAACTTACTTAACGTTTATGTAACGTTGATACTGCCCACGGGGTAGTGGGTTCGGTTCTCAGCCCACTCGTGTGCCCACCGTTTCCTCCTAGTTGTATATGGGAGGATAATTAAACGAGTACGCTATGGGTTTCTTTCATAAAACTCGGTGCGCCGTAATGAGGTATCAGATAGGTACCGTCGACAGATGCGTGTGTGACCTTGATGGGTTAATGTAATAATTAAGTATATAACTTAAGAGTACACTTTTGACATGTGAAATAGATATCGAATAGGCTGGTTTGGTCATTCTCCTTTTCAAGGTTAAACTACCAGGTCAGAAAAAAATCAGCGTTCGGATTTTTGGCCTGGACTGGATTTATAAGCGTGTTGATATAGCCAATTCACATCAATTATTGTAGGTACTTGGCATTTGCCCAATATTGGAATAATATTAAAATCTAATAATAATTACTACTAATACTTAAGGCTAGGATTCCCGAGCGCAGAAACTAGTAGGGGACTGATTGATTGCACATCGTGATTTGCGACCGTCAACTTAGCAAAAGAGGTAGGTAATTTTGAAAATGAAGAATTATTTTTAATTTTTTTAACTTATAACGGCCGGAATGCCTCGCCTATTCAAAAACAATTATTTTCGTATATTTTTCATTAACTAAAACCAAGTATAATGCAAGTAATACGATATTTGAATTACGATTAGACGGATGTTTGAAATTTTATTTGACGCAGTAAAGTATCACTAATAGAGTATTTAATAGCCGGAATGACTAGATAAAAGATTGTGGGATAACATATATTTTTTCCGAATTTTAAGTACTTGTGATTTGCGAGTAATCCATAATTTAAAATAGGTAGGTACCCTATTTTCGGGAATTTCGGGAAGCCTTAATGATAACCGTGTCGAGTAGCGGTGAAAGAATACTACCACCCCCCTCTCTTCCCTTGGTATCGTAAAAGGCGACTAACGGACTAAAACTGCACATACATTCAACAGCATAGAACGGCAATGGGCTTACCACCTGTCACGCTGAGCACCTGTGTGTCGCTATTTGGTGAAAAGTGGACTATGGTAGAGGACTGCTTTTGCTGTCCTCATTGCCTAGTCTCTGACTAACCCTGCTGGGATAATAGTCGTGATTATATGTATGTACTAGCGGCCGCTCGCGGTTTCACCCGCGTGTTCCAGTTTCCGTGGGAATATCGGGGTAAAAAGTATCCTATGTGTTAATCCAGGTTATAAACTATCTGTATGCCGAATTTCATCCAAATCCATTCAGTAGTTTTTACGTGAAAGAGTAACAAACATCCATCCATACTTACAAACTTTCGCGTTTATAATATTAGTAGGATGATAGCACTATCGATTTATTTGCCCTTAGTACCGCCACCGCCTACGCACATCACTGCTCCCATTACTATATTTAGCGCTGGCAAATATGGCGCTTATAATTATTAAATAATTATGATAAGTCGTATTTGTCCGCGGCCATAGCACGCAGCGACCCGTGTCATAGTAAAGAATGTACCATATATGAATATATATGTTGGTTGGCAGCTTAATTGAAGTTGTTAGTTAGCTTGCTAATCTATATCGGATGTGCTGTTAATAAGTTGTTATTTTGAGTTATGACGTAATAAGACTTCATTTTGTAGGCTTCTTTTTAACTAATGACGGTCTGTAAAGTAATTTTTGACAACTTCAGCATTCTTTGACACGGCTTTTCTTATAAATTGTTGCATAGTTTAAAAATTTAAAAAAAAGAAGACAAATCTGATTTGGTGCCCTGAGTGCTTGTGACTCCGACTACAGTAGACGAAGTTTGTGAAAACCGCTAGGTTCAAAGTCAGGGTAGCTCAACAGATCCCGCCGACGACGAGTCGGGTCACACACAGTGCACTGAGTGGAAAGCTTATGATAAGATACATATTTAGTTTTCAAATTCTACTAAGGTTACTTACATTGTAAATTTTTCTAGAAATTTGTGTTTTGTGTTATTTTTTAAAAAGAAATTGGAGTAATGTTATTATTTTTTATTTAATTTTAACGCAAATTTTGTTGCGAACAAGAGATTGGTGTGTTTAAAAGAGATTGGACTGCCATCTTGCAATAGTAATCGTTAGGAGCGAGGGCTTGACGTGCCTTGCAAAAAAAGGCTAAACAGGGAGGAACTCGAGACGTTTCAATACGGTAACCCGACATTGCTAAAGTTCAACCCAAACGGGCAAGCCGTTTTACTTGTTCATTTTATATTTTCAAAAATGATAACATGCACATATTATTATAGTTACCGTAAAACGACGAGCACGTGGGAGAAATATGTGTTACATAAATATTGAAGGCGACCTAGACCCACTTGTGTTCGATGTTGGTCACTCGACGCCTCTGCCGCGCTATGGCGCCTCTCACTGAGACGTGACGACGAGACTGTATGGCGACGACTAATGAAGCTTTAAAACATCCTTTTGAACACAAATTATATTAAATGTAATTGTTTACACCCTTAGCATTTGTTTTTCGTCGATGTTGTCACAAGAAAATTTAAGGATTACCAATCGTGCCTCCTCAACCCACCAACCCTTATTGGGCCAGCGTGGTGGGTTATGGCCCAATATCCCGACGTGCTATTGTCAACGTGAGAGGCCTGTGCTTACCAGTGGGACGACTATAGGCTGATGATGATGATGATGAATCGTGCTTCGTTATGGGTCTGCTATGACAAAGATCAGCTTCTAAACATGTCACTGTTAGCTTGCCAAACTAACCCCCCAATGCAAGTCCATAGAACGACAGGTCGTCACCTTCCGACGACTATAGAAACCAAACATCGAAAATACAGTTAATTATTGGTCACCTATCAAACGTTAGTTGCTTAGCTTTCACGATTTATAATGAAGATTTTAGTCTCTGTGCTCTGCTCTGTAGCTCTCATTTTTTTGGGTCGGTCTCGGACACTTCACAGCTATTGATAACGAGCAATAGTTTTGTCTGACTCGTTGTTTTGTAGCTGATTACTATACGATTTCGAATCCTAAATGCTCCCCAACTTTTGCTTTCGAACGGAAGACGTTGACCATTAACGAACGCCCTCAACATCCGACCGGGATAATCGGAAAGTTCACTTGAACGGAAACGTGTATCAGTCAATCATGTTCGAATTACACTGCTGGGTTGTACAGCCCATTGTTTTGTTGAACACGATGAGGACGCGCAATGTACAACGGGCGTAGGTTGATTGCGACCGTCGTGTTGGGTTACGTAGTAGCGTTACTATTCTTGTGTTATCGTGACGGGAAGTCGCGAGAGGAATAAGCATGCTATGTCGGATTGTCGGCCCACTAATTGCTCTCGAAGGCTTTTACTTGAGGAGGCCGGTGACAAATTACCGCTCCATTTTGGCAGGGGTACCTTTTAATTCTGTGCCCAAGCCCACGCTAGAAATATCATACCTATCTTTTTTACATAAGGTTAAAAAAAGAAAATTAATAAGTTTTAATTAGAAAGAAAAGACTAGTCTATTAAAGAATAAAATTAATATTATTAAGGAGAGAAAGAAAACAGGCATTTACCTAATCTTTCAATTAAGCAGCACTATACACTTACGCTCTAGCAATCTGAAATAATGAGAAAAGCGAAATATACTCGAAAGAATTTGGGACCCGATTTTGATGCAAACCAAAACTGCATTATTGGATGTTCATTATAATTTATATTACTTTAATAAGTAGGTATGTACTTACTTAACATAAGAAAAATAAAAATAACGTAACAATTAGGCTGGATTATATTAAAAGACACGTGTCGTGATTCAGCAACAAACAAATTTGTTTTTATGTCAGTAATGAGGTTGGAACCTCTTACGCCCACATAGGCCTTCATACACGTGGAATTCAGAGCCTTCTGCAATCATTATTATTTATAACGTTAAGGCCTCGCTGTTATTAAGATTTTATTTGGGAAATAAGTTATGGAAGACTAATGGAGGGAAGATCTTTTAATCCTAGGTTTTTAGTTTTAGGTGGTAGTATCCTTTCCGCGACACGGGAATATTTGAGAAAAATTACTTTATATACCAGTTTTCTGAGGTTTAAGCGAGCACTACACATTGAAATTATTAAACTAATAATAAATAAATAAACTTTCCTACACTCACACCAATTATCTAGCCCTAGAGAAGCTTCGTTATGAAACTCATTAAATGGTTACTAGACAACGGATAAACATACTTAAAATACTTAAATACATACTTATTATACATAGAAAACATCCAGACCCGAGACAATTAAGAAAAACAAAAATTTCTAAATTGACCCGACCGGGGATCGAACCCGGGACCTCAGAGATGGCGGCACCATGAAAACCGGTGTACAAACCACTCGACCAAGGAGGTCGTCGATTATTATCCTGACGTTTCGAACCGTTTACAGACAGTCTTCCTGTGACCGCGGACTCTGTACATAAAAAAGTGTTTCATTTCAATACTTTATATATACTTACCGTTGGTCCCGATTGTTGTCGTAACATAACGTTATTTAACAATGGTAACTACCTATCTATAAGGGTCTCTAGCCTCGTTGGCCGAGTGACGGAGGTCAGTTCCTAAGGTCGGGCAACATTGTGTTTTTGGACTTTTCGATGCATAGCCCGGACTTGTGATCAAAAACCGCAGTCGCAAGAATTGACATAAGTTTCCTATTGAACTTCGAAGCAAAATCAATCATATTGATATTCAAAATTAGAACAATTCTGCTTTGAAGTTTCAGACCTAGTAATTTGATTAGTGCAATGTTTTTATTCTGCAAAATGTACAAAAACAGCACGCGGTTGTGATAGAAATGAAAATTTACTTTTTTAAGATGGGTGACCTGCGGAATATCAATACAAATATTTTCATGTAAGAATTATTGTTTCAAAAGTTGTCGATAAAAAATGTTTTAGGAGTCATTACATTTTTGTATTGTTTGTTATTGTTTAAAGAATTTGTTTCAAATTTCAACAAGGCCTCGTGGCCTTGTTGAAATTGTGCAATGATCAGGCTAACTTACGTAAGTTCTTTTAATGTATTTAACTAATATAATTATAACCTATAATTAAATTTGACTAACTAACTTTAGCGCATAGTACAAGTAACTTAAAAATACGTAAACTTTCACAATTTCGCACAGGATCCCCTTAATTAAAGCGTTAGTTGAGCCAATACCTATCATTCGTAGCGATAACTTGAGTTCAATGATGGAGGGCTTCGCCCTGTGGCGGGGCAGATAAAGGCCGTACATTACTTTTTACCTGCAATGGTCGCTATACGAGTATTTGGATTACTTTTTGTAGTGCGATTCTCTAAGCGCAAACATCGTAGCAGCGGCTGCAACAGCGGTGAGCGTACTATTGGTATTCAGATAAGCGATTCTCTTAGCGACACATAGACTAGACGCTGCGCGGCCTGCGCGCAAGGCTGCGATCTGCTGTCTCTTTCCAATTCTATGAATATAAAAGAGACAGAGTCAATTCTCAGCGCTGCGGCAGCCGCTGCTACTTAGTGAACCGCACTGCTGCTAAATAATTTTCAACGCTGTTCGACACTAGCTCCGCACGGCTGTAAGCGGCGTGATAGGGAATCACTTCTTTGACATTATTGTAGGTATAAAATCGATATTCTGTAAGTAAAACAGCCTCAACTTTGACCACAGCCGTGACTGCAGAAAACGATGTGACGTCTGTACATCTATGATCACAGCCATGCGCGCAGCGTCTAGAACCGCATAGGTTACGCTGTGAACTCAGACCAACAAAGGAAAGAAGGACGGACGGACATTAAACGCTGTTTAGTGAAGCCAAACAAATTTCGTGCTCATTAAGTGTTATTAGGCGCTTTTACTAATTATTTATTCTGTGCTTTTACGCTCACAGATACAACACAACCATGCTCATTTTCTTTAGTACGAGCTCAGACCAACAAACACATATATAAACGGGATTTAACGCAAAACTATTTAGTAAAGGCATCCTACGCCGACACCGTTAGTGTTGTGTGTGACGGTAGTTGGTTGAATAATGTGACGGTGGATGAAGACTCCTCGGCGCCCACGGAGGCGATACACCGCGACAGCAGTCAGCCCGTGACCACGGCCGGTGCAATTCGGTCGAAACGTCGGGTATAAAAAGGTATGCGTAGGATGCCTTTACTAAATAGTTTTGCGTTAAATCCCGTTTATATATGTGTGCATAATGGAACGCGAAAGTTTGAAAGTGTATAAAGAAAAATTAAATACTTAACAAAATGAGAACGGTTGTGTGATATCTGTGTGCGTAAAAGCATAAACATAAATGAGCACGGTATTTTTGGCTTCACTAAACAGCGTTTAACGCTCCGTCTTTCTTTTATTGTTGGTCTGAGGCTGTGAAGGGCATTGGCGGGAAAAAAGTAAAAAATATATATGTTTAATAATAATTACGACATTGTATAATAAACGAACACCTTTTCCCGGCGCATTACCCGTTGTCAATATCTTTGGAATTGCCGGCGGCCGCCGTTCCATTTCCGCGGCAGAGGTGATAATAGCATGCCGCGTCCGGTGCGTAGAAAAACTCGCTGCGGAGGCTGCGCATGCGCGCCGCACAGCGTAGGGCCAGTCAGTATGAAACGTTGGAGTTGCCATTTTATTATCATTAGTTACATACAGAGCTTGGAATACCGGTATTTTCAGTTACCTTTGACTTAAATAAGGTACCGGTATAGATTTGATACCGGTTTTTATAATATAGCTTAACCGTTTAGTATCGGTAAGTAGGATTGTATCGGTACTAATACCGGTACGAAATAACCAAATTCATTTGTGCGAGCGGGAGATACCGTGTAGATAAATCAGTGGCGCTTGGATTGGCTATGTAGTAGCCAATGCTACTATGCTTAAATGAGTAAGAGAATACCAAATGTGTCAAACAATTACAATGCGATCCAATTGCGATTCAATTAAGCCATTCGTAAATTAGCAGACTTGGGCCCCAGATGATACACTTGGCGCTTAACGTGTTAATAGGCACAACAACACACTGGACTGCTGATCTAACCACAGTTCTACAGAGGCGATAAGGTAGTAATAAGACTCGTAATTTTCATTACCCAAAAAAAAGTTTAATTAGTAAAGTTGCCCTCCGCCAACATGCTTTACTGTGGCTATATTAGTAAGTACAAATGGCGTTGTACTTGTAACTAACTGTAACGGAACTAAGCTTAAAATAAAAACCATTACATAATTACACGTAATTTGTTTTTGGTCACCCATTCCTGGACAGGCCTTTGCGATAGTTTTTAATATTTCAGGGTTGCCTGACGTAATAAATATCCATATTGAGTATTTTACATACATACACATAATCACGACTATTATCCCCTAAGGGTTAGTCAGAGACTAGGCAATGAGGACCGCAAAAGCAGTCCTCTACCATAATCCACTTTTTACCGAATAGCGACTGCACATGTGCTTAGCGTGACAGGTGGTGAGTTCACCCCCGCTCTATGCTGTTAGAAGTTTGTGCCGTTTTTATAGTCTGTTAGTCGCCTTTTACGACACCCAAGGGAAAAGAGGGAGTTGTATTCTTTTTTAAGATAAGAAAAAATTATTGACCACAAGCACATAAAAGATATACCTAATAAAGCGAAGATAATAACAAAGCGATAATAAACAAAATGCATTAAAAAAACAAAAAGATATGCTAATTGTGGCATCTGGCCAATTGAAGAACGTTATGAGAGATAATTTATGATTAATCGAACTTACCTGTAAGTGAAGTTCTATCATTATTATACGAGGTGTTTCGTTCGAAGAGATTAGAAAATACACTTGTAGTCCCACATACAATGTCGCCTTCTATGCACTTAGTTTAAAAAAATAGAAAATAAAAAAATAAAAACAAAGAGGGTATCTTGACACTACCTTATATTTGATCTGCGCTCTTTACCTCATTTAGTTCAGAGTTAAAGTCCACTATACGAGGGGTGATCCAAAAGTAATGATAATCAGTTATTTCTAGTGCACACAAAAATACAAAAAAAATATCAGTCACTTGCTCAGTTACCCACTAGTTCAGAAAAAAAAAATCATATAAATAGGCCACGATTCCCGGGAGCTACATTCATTTGAATACGAACTGTCAAGGAGTGAACATCAAAATGGAAAAACATGAAATCAGAGCTGTCATTAAATACCTCTGCTTGAAAAAAATGTCTACCAAAGACATACACAGCGACTTGGTGGAAACATTAGGGGACTCTTCTCCTCCATATTCCACAGTTGCACGCCGGGCTAAGAAGTTTAAGCTGGGAAGAACATTGTGATATAGTGAATTACACTATCAGCACGTACTCAATAGTACGTGATAATTAAGGTCTTCCTGATTGACAAGGCGTCCTTCCTCTAGTCACGTATAGATGTGATGTTAATTAGTATTTAAGATGATACACTAGAGGATAAAGGAGATTGATTCAACGCAAGACATTGTTTCATTTCGGGTCTCCGTCCCAACGCCATTACATGGCGACCGTGACATGGTGTCACAAGTCCGCGCCGCGAAATCGCTAGTTGAAGTCTACAAAATATCAGGAAAATAGTGCTACACGGGCCTACAAGAAGGACGAAGGAAATAAGAAGAAAAACTGTAGCCAAAATTGTTTAACTATGGGAAACCCACAATCTAAAGACAATATTATTGTCAGTCAAGCACCAACTCAATCGGCGGCAGCATCAACTCCCTTGGCCGTTGGGATGCAACTTTCAGAGATCTTTTTACTGACCATCGTCGTTGTACTAGCGGGCTATATAGTACTTAGGCTGCTACGTTACTTCAACGCACGACTATTAGAAGAGGTAGAACGCAGAGCGGTTCGACGGGCAATTGGACCAGCACAGAACGTGTAAGCCAGCACGAATTAATATAACTATGCTACCAAGAATCTATGTGTGTGTGTGAGTGATTTTTTTTTTCTAAAGTGTGTTCATGGCAAACCTGTCAGAACTCTTGAGTGAGCTTAAGGCTATTAGAGACTCTATTATTAAATTAAGTAAGGACAAACGTTATTCCGCTCAGGGGCAGAATAAGTTTTTAAGAGCAAAGGAAATTAAAAATATTTTTGAACAAATATCTGCAGACTTATGTAAAAAAGGGATAGATGCTGTAGAATTACAAATAACAAAAGCAATATCGTCAAAGTTTTTATGTAATTTTGAGGAAATCGAGTCACTCGTTAACCCGCATCATTCAGAAACGATCACAACCATGGCCACGTTCGATCTAAAAGTCGCGCTCACGCTCCTCCCAGTAGTAGATTGCGACGAAACGCAAATTAACCAACTAATAGACGGAATAGAGTATTATAGTAGTACCCTTAGAAACGAGGACCAGCCTCTGTTAATCAATTTTGTTTTAAAAACTCGTCTTTCTAGCAGTGCTAAAACAAAAATTAATAAGTCTTATGTGTCTGTGGCAGACCTAATAAAAGATATAAAAAATGTTTTAATTCCGATTAAATCATACACAGCCATTTTAGACCGAATGCTACGATGTAGGCAAGGAAACAAGACCATAGAAGTGTTTGGTAGTGAAATCGAAAAAATGTCCAACGATTTAAGTACAGCACAGGCTAATGGAGACGAGTCGGCATATAATTTATTAAAGCCGATTAATGAAAAAATGGCTATCAAGCGTTTCGCTGACGGCCTAAACAATGCTCGTACAAGCATTATAGTTACGTCTAGGTCCGTAAGCACAGTTAGGCAGGCAATAACTATAGCCTTAGAACAAGAAGACTCGGTAGTGAAACCACCAATAAACAATTATGTTAACTATGTTTCGAACCAGCGATTTGAAAAAATAAATAAAAACTATCATCAACAATATAATAAGTCACGTAACAACAACGCGACGAGTCAGCAAGGTCGGGGTCGTGCCTACTATAACTCGAATAGGTTTCAGGGTCAGCGCAACACCAGGTTTACGTCACCTCATAATAAACGTAGGAATGTACATTTCTTAGTTGACTCAGCAGAACAGTCTAATGACGAGAACGAAAGTGAACGTCAGAGTATACGTCAGAACGAACATCATAGCGATGATTTTTTTCGTTCTGAATAGCGCTGAGGTAGATATTTGTAGTTATGGTAGTGGTAATTACGTTTGTTTTACTTGTAGTCAAACTCAAATTTCTCTATTAGTAGACACAGGAGCAAGCATTTCAATTTTAAAGTTAGATTGGTTAAATAAACTCCGTAGCGTGTCCCGCGACGCAAAGCTAGTAAGGGATGAAATTAAGATTAAGGGAGTATGTGGGGATTTAGTATCAATAGGTTATGTTTATCTAGACTTATGTGTTAACAATTATAATTTTAGGCATAAGTTTTATGTGTTTAGCAAAATCCACTGTAAAAATGATGGAATTTTAGGAGAAGATTTTTTATTAAAATATAGTTGTAAAATTAACTATGAAAATAAGCTGGTTACATTACAGGATAAGATAAGTCTAGAATTAGGCTTAGGTAAAAACATAATAACGACTATTCCAGGGAGATGTGAGGTCGTAAAATATGTTTCGTCAGAGATAAAGGGCGAATGTGTCATTTTAGCGGAGGAAGTTATTGCAGGCGTATTTGTAGCAGGCGCCGTGGTAGTAGGAGACGGGAAAAAGATTCCGGTGCGATTTTTAAACACACGGGAAGAAGATGTAAAATTAAATAACTTTAGCCCGAAAATTAGAAAATACTCGGATTATTTCGTATGCTCTTTTGATACGGAAAACGGAAAATCTGTCGAGAGGGTTAAACAACTATTCGATTTTCTTAAATTAAAAACATATCTTGGTGATGAAGAGAGACGGTCTATTGAGAAAATATGTGCAAAATATGCAGATATCTTTCATATGCCGGGTGATAAGCTATCCGTTACAAACTTATACGAGTACAACATTAAACTGCAAAATGACGCGTCTCCTGTTTATGTCAAACCGTATAGAATACCGCACGCTCAGAAGGCTGAGTTAATAAAACAGGTAGGTAAATTGTTAGAAGAAGATATTATCGAAGAGTGTACCAGCGAATGGTCTTCTCCATTATTATTACTTCCGAAAAAAGCTGACAGTAGCGGTGAAAAAAAGTGGAGAATCGTAATAGATTATAGACTTTTAAATAAAAAAAATAGTAGACGAAAAGTTCCCGTTACCAAATATACAAGAAATTATTGACTCACTTTCGGGATGCTTATACTATTCTCATTTAGACCTCAGTTCTAGTTATTACCAGCTAGGGTTATCACCAGAATGTAGGAAATTCACTTCTTTTACAGCTGATAAGCAATATCAACTGAAAAGATTACCTATGGGTCTCAAAACGAGTCCTAGCGTATTTTCTAAACTTATGTCTATGGCTCTATCGGGTTTAAATTACGAGATATGTTTTCTATATCTCGATGACGTAATAGTTTTCGGGAAAAGCCTATCGCAGCATAATACAAATTTAATGAGTGTATTTGAGAGGTTTAGGTCAGTTAATTTAAAACTAAACCCTTGTAAGTGCGAATTTTTGAGGAAAGAAATTAATTATTTAGGGCATGTTATTACGCCAAACGGGGTGTTGCCAGACAACAGTAAAATCGAGGTCTTGGAAAAGTTCCCAGTACCTAAAAATGTAAATGAGATTCGTCGTTTTGTGGCTTTTGCGAACTTTTATAGAAAATTCATAAAAAACTTTGCCACAATAGTGTACCCACTAAACCGTCTTTGTAAGAAACATGTCGAGTTTCAGTGGACGGAAGAATGTGACGTGGCATTTCAGACCTTAAAAAAGTCACTTAGTTCATTTCCTGTCTTAGATTATCCAGATTTTGGAAAAGATAATGTTTTCCGGTTGCAAACCGATGCGTCAGGGGTAGCCTTGGGGGCTGTATTATCAAATGGAAATAATAAGCCCGTAGCTTATGCAAGCAGACAATTAAACAGTTCAGAAATAAACTACCCAACCATTCATAAAGAGTTATTAGGGGTAGTGTGGGCTATAAAACATTTTCGACCATATTTATACGGACGAAAATTTAAAATATTAACAGATCATAGACCATTGGTTCATTTATTTAGCATAAAAGATCCTAGTAGCCGTTTAACTAAGTTTAGACTTTGTTTAGAAGAATATGATTTCGATATTGAATACATAAAAGGTTCCGAAAATGTAACGGCAGATGCCTTATCGAGAGTCATTATAACATCAGACGAGTTAAAAAATCTAAATTCAAATTTTTTGGGGGTATTAACCCGTTCAATGAAAAGAACCATGGAGCAAAATAATGAACCCGCTACCTCTGAAAGTAGCAGGGTTGAGCCCCCTGTTGATCATAGGCAACCAAGAGTGGTAGATATTATGCAGAAATCACAAAATGATGTAAGGTTAGATATTTGTTCGTATGAAAACTTCGTGAAGTTGAGGAAAAAGAAAAGATACGTCTCACAGACGGGTGATATGTTATTTAGTGACTCTACTATTTACATAAATCAGGAATCTCTACTAACGGAGGCGCGCCGAGACGCAACGATAGGAGAACTGAGTGCATTATGTAAAAAATATAATATTGTAGAAGTCGTTGTGATTAAAAATGGGTTTAATAAAAAGTTTATTAAAATTTTGACCCAAACTTTCATGAAACATAAAGAATTACCGCGGTTATGTATTATTAATAACCAAGTTGAACATGTTACAAATAAAGACTTGATACGTGTTATACTAAATGATTATCATTTATTGCCGACAAGTGGTCATGTAGGCATAAATAAAATGACTAAGAATATTCGAAAAAAATATTTTTGGAGTAATATGCAAAAAGACATAACTGAATATGTGACTCGCTGTAAAGATTGCCAAAAGCAGAAATTTTGTAATAAAAATAATAAAGAGAAAATGGTAATAACCACTACAGCATCTACTTCTTTTGAAAAATTATATTTAGATATTGTGGGGCCGTTGGAGGTCGATAATTTGGGTAATAAATACATATTAACAATACAATGCGAATTGACAAAGTTTGTAGAAGCTTACCCAATACTTGATAAGTCAGCTGAAACTGTTGCTAGGGTTTTTACTGAAAATTTTATTTTACGATATGGTACTCCCAGGGTTATTGCGACTGACTGTGGAACGGAATTTATTAATTCCACGTTAGAAACAGTATGTAAATTGCTAAATATTGATAAGTTAAATTCAACACCCTATCATCATGAGAGTATAGGTTCGCTAGAAAACTGGCACAAACATCTCGGATGTTACTTGAGAATACAAACACAGAATCAGTCGGCAAATTGGAGTACCTGGATACCATATTGGTGCTTTGCTTATAATAATTCTGTAAATACTAGTACCAAATACTCCCCTTATGAACTAGTTTTTGGGAAAACATGTAACGTACCTAGTAATTTAGTTAGTAAAGTTGATCCCTTATATGTATACGACAATTATCCATCGGAGTTAAAATTTAGATTGCAAAAAGCTCATAATGATGCCAGGAACAACTTATTAATATCAAAACAAAGTAGAAAAACTAATTATGATTTAGATTGTAAGGAAGTACACTACAAAAAAGGTGATCTACTCTTGTATAAGAATGAAAATTATAATAAATTGAATGACTTGTATTTAGGTCCATTTGAAGTTTTAGAAGAGCTAGGTACTAATGTAAAAATATTAAAGAATAATAAAGAATATATAGTTCATAAGAATAGGACTAAGATATTTAGAAAATAAGAGTTTACTTTTCAGGGAAGGGATGCCTAGCCTTTTCAGGGGAGGTGTGATATAGTGAATTACACTATCAGCACGTACTCAATAGTACGTGATAATTAAGGTCTTCCTGATTGACAAGGCGTCCTTCCTCTAGTCACGTATAGATGTGATGTTAATTAGTATTTAAGATGATACACTAGAGAATAAAGGAGATTGATTCAACGCAAGACATTGTTTCATTTCGGGTCTCCGTCCCAACGCCATTACAACATCGACGGAAGACGAACACCGCGAAGGACGCCCATCGACGTCCCTCACTGAAGAAAATGTGAAAAAAGTTGAAGAAGTTGTATTGGAAGATCGAAGAGTGACTATCAGGCATGTAGCTGAGGTCACAGGGATCTCATATGGCAGCATTCAAAGAATTCTTGCGAACGAATTGCATATGAGAAAGGTCTCCGCGCGTTGGGTACCGAAAATGTTAAACGACGAGCAAAAGAAGAAACGAGTCGACATGTCAAGAGCAAATCTCGAAAAGTTCCAGGCATACAAGGATAATTTTTTGTTACGTTTTGTGACCATGGACGAGACCTGGATCCACCATTTTGATCCTGAAACAAAACAACAATCGATGACATGGAAACGATCCGATGAACCGACGCCGAAGAAATTCAAAGCTCAGCAGGGAAGGTTATGGCGTCTGTTTTTTGGGATGCTGAAGGAATAATCATGGTGGACTACTTGGAAAAGGGGGCCACTATTACAGGCTCCTACTATGCAGAACAAATAAGAAGATTGCGGGAGGCTATTAAGAAGAAAAGGCGAGGCAAACTGCGGGCTGGAGTGCTGTTCCATCAAGACAACGCACCGGTTCACACAGTTGCAATTGCCATGGCTGCCATTCAGGAAGCGGGCTTTGAGCTAGTGGAACACCCCCCCTATTTACCAGATCTAGCCCCCCAGTAACTTGTATCTCTTTCCACGACTCAAGGAACACCTCCGAGGCAAGAAATTTGACGATGATAGCGACGTGATGGCCGCGGTTGAGGACTTTTTTGAGAGTCAAGATAAAGATTTTTTTTCTAAGGGAATTTTAGGTTTAGAAAAGAGATGGACTAAATGTATAGACTTGCTAGGAGACTATGTTGAGAAATAAATTTCTTTTTTTATTATATTCATTGTGTTTATTATTGATTATCATTACTTTTGGATCACCCCTCGTATTTCACAATGACAAAAAACGGGGTATTATAATAGAATGAGTTTGGGAGGGAGGGATCCTAATCTCTTCGAACGAAACACCTCGTATAATTATGATAGAACTTCACTTACAGGTAAGTTCGATTAATCATAAATTATACTTCTGTGTTTCGTTCTCGAGATTAGAAAATACACTTGTAGATATTGAGAGCTCATTGTGAAATTATATAGGTAAATAAATTTAAAAAATCACTATAATCTCCAAATTATATTTGATTCTATTAACAAAAATATATTATTTGTTATTTTTGTAATCTGTTCAAAAACACAAAAACATCATAAAAAACCAAATCGTGTAAATTACGTATCAAGTATACTTCTTGCAAAATTATGGCTATTACAATCAGATAATATTTCCTTATTATAAAATTTGGCAAAGGTTGTAGATGTGCCGGACCATCCAGCAGTTTTTCTTATAAGATCTAGGTTTACACCTAATTTGTGCGCTCGTGAAGTACTAGCGTGTCTGGTACTGTGGGCAGAAAACATTGTTACATCTATACCACAGGTTTTATGTGTACATTTTATCCACCTACTCATTGTTTGGACAGAAACATTTTTGTGAGGCTTCCTAATACTAATGAAAAGGGAAGTATTGTTATTACGTAAATTTTTTGTAACATTTAAATAATTTGACAACAGTTTAGCTGGGCATATTTCAGGCCTCTCTTGGAAATATCGAAGTACAAGTAAGGGTTGTTTCGAAATAGCGCTTGAAGTTTTTATTAATTCAGGTATCATAATAGTTATTTCATTCAATGAAATATTTATATTGTTAACATTAATTTTTGATAATGTTTGCACTCTATGTGCTGTTATGAGAGCTAGCAAAGTTATCGGCTTTTTTGTAATCTTTTCTAAAGTAAGATTTTCATTTGGTATCCAACTAGCCAAAGTTTCAATAACTAATGTGGTATCCCACGTCATGTCATATTTAGGCAATGGCGGCCGAAGCCTAAATACCCCTTTAAAAAATCTTTTTATGCGATCGTCTTCACCAATTTGATGCCCTAAAATAAGAGACAGTGCCGATCTACAGCTATTCAGAGTACCATATTGAGCTCCAGTTTGAAAAAGATCAGTAAGAAAATAAACAATTTTTGGTATAGATGCTTCATAAATGTCAATATTGTTTTTCAAACAAAAGAAATACCATTTCTTCAGACAAGAGTTGTATTGTTTAATGGAATTGTCTAAAAGAGACGCCATCATGATATGTATAGAACTAGGTGGTATACTTCTTCTTAATAACGACTCCCGCATAAGACCCCGACAACCAGGGTAATCTGGTGGTCGATCTGTCGATGGCTGGAATGAGAAAGAATAAGTTCCTTAGAACAATTTAAAACAAACGGTTCAGATATTAAAACCTTTTTAAAAAGAGGGTACCAAGGTTGTGATGGCCACGCTGGAACAACTAGAATACCCTTAGCTTTGTCCCTAATAATTTTTCTTAATGTCTTAAGAATAATTGCAAATGGGGGGAAACCGTAGAAATACCAAGTCGACCAGTTAACCGAAAAAGCATTGATAGTATATGCATCAGGATCTTTGTGCCATGAAATGTATTTAGTACATTTTTTATTAATTCGACTGGCAAACAAATCGATATCGGGAGTACCAAATAACTGAGTAATATTTTGGAATGCTGAATAGGATAACTCCCATTCAATATCTGGATGAATCTTCCTAGATGCAGCATCAGCGATATTATTTTCTACAGAAGGGATGTAAAGCGCAAAAATAAATATACTACGGGGCCTCACACCATTGCCGTATTTCTTTTGTTAACTTTGTCAAATGGGGAAATTGTATTCCTCCCATACGATTAATGTACGATAAAGCTGTCGTATTATCAATTCTTAAAATTATTTGACTGTTATATATATGTTTAGCAAAAATTTTGAGACCAATGAATGCTGCCTTTAACTCCAAGTAATTATTGTGCCGAGTTCTTTCATCCTGACTCCATTTACCACTTGCTGTTTTTCCCCCGCAGGCAATACCCCATCCAGTGGTGGATGCGTCTGAGAAGATTTCTAATTTGTATTCATCAAATTTAATTTAACTAACATTGCTATCAATAGACTTTATCCACCAGTCAAAGTCTGGGTCTAAAGTAGATGGTAAAGTCATGAACTTATCATAATTATCGTCACCTTTTAAATTTAAAAATTTACATCTTTCAAACTCCTTCGTATATAACCAGCCATATTCGATGGCTGGACAAGCAGATATTAAAAGACCCACTAAACGAGCAAATTCTCTTATCTTGCATCTTTTAAGTATCTTGAACCTTACTAATTCAGACTTAATTTTAATTTGTTTTTCTACAGGTAAAGAAACTTCCATTTTTTCCGAATTTATGATGAAACCCAAGAATTTACAGGTAGGACTGGGCGCTTTGCAACTTTTAGATTCATTAATAATGAAACCAAGTGCACAAAGAAGTCTCTTAGTAATGTCTAAATTGAGAACACATTCACTATGATCACGTGATATCAGACACAGGTCATCAATATATATACTTGATAGAAAACCAGCACATCTTAATAAACTTACGACAGGTTTCATTACCTTAGTGAAAACGTACGGTGCTGTGTTGAGACCGAACGGTAAAGCATTAAATTCGTATAAAATATTTTTCCATTCGAATCTAAGATACTTTTTTGAGTCCTCATGAATTTTAATAAAAAAATAAGCATCCTTAATGTCTATTGTTGACATATAACAACCTTTTGAAATAAGTTTTACTACTGTCCGAAAGTCTTCCAACTTAAAATGTTTAGTATCTATAAATTTATTTAAACTTTTCAAATTAAGAATCAACCGTGTTTGACCGTTCGGTTTTGGAGCTAAAAATATGCTAGATATAAATTGATCATCAATTGGTTTGCATTTAGATATAGCACCCTTAGATAGTAGACTATCGATAGATGCATCAAAGTTCTCTATTTCTGAGTTAGAATAGCTCTGATATTGCGGCATGTTGGTCTGAAATGGTGTTCGAGAAAAAGGAATTTTATAAGACTTTATATAAGAACGAACAGTCTGATCTTTTGTTAATAATGACCACTGGGTTAGATAATTAGACAGCCTACCAGCATAATTTACCGTTTCGTCTACTGGCGACCGCGAACTGTGCTCGAGCGTCCGCGTGATGGTCTCGATGCGGGCGCGGGCGGTTGTCTCATCATCGGGGTTGCAGACTCCCTCGCCCTGGGTGGCCCCGTTGGTCTGCGAGACGGGGCTGGCGCCTTCCAGTTTAAATTCTTGCTAGGCGGTGGAAGCTTGGGCCTATATGTGGAATTGGAATTTCTGGGCGGCGCAATATTTTTCAACTCAGCTCCTGACTTATTAATAGCCTTCGCTGCCTTTAATGTGTCTGCAAGCTCATGTCCAAAAAGCAAGTTATCAATTTTCGTCAGTTGTATCTGATCTTTTAGATCCTTTTTCAAAACAGCCGTAATGAAATGGCGTCTGGTGACAGATGCATTGTGCTGAGAATCACACAGGATGCGGCCTGTGTCCATTAACAGTTTTAACAATATCGAATCCTTTGTGTCTTTGGTCAGAAGGACACTAATAGCCTCTCCAATGCACGCAATAGCATTGCCTATCTGCCTTTGCTTGGCCAGCATAGCTTTATCTCGCTTGATCATTTGTTCATTGAGAGCCGCTTTAATCTCCGGATTCAAGGATGGAGCGTCTATCAATTTACGATTTGCTGGGGGTAAATGAGATCCCAGTAATTCTTTACGGCATTCTGTAGTTAAGCCAGTAGTGGCTATAAATTCAAAACGAACCGCTAAGTCCTTTTGTATATTCTTTCCATAAGCTACAGTGGCAGAAGGATCTGCTCCTAGAATTTCTAAGGAGACCTCATCAAACTCTCTCGGGATTTGCTCCTCCTCGTTCTCGACAGTAGAAGCACATGAGTAAAGAAACGGTACAGAGTGAAAGCTACATACAACCGCGCCGACGCGAGTCAACTACTACAAGCATACGGCGCATGTGTGCGTGTCCACTAGCCGCTGCGTCGCGTACGCGCTGCCACTGGATAAAACAGGTTTACGCTAGCTCGGCCAGTGGACAAACAGAGGGCCTGCACGGAGCGCGCGTCTTATTTGTTTTGTGCTTCTGTATATTTTTTACGAAATTGTTTTAAGTAGAGTGAACTGTAAATAGTTATGAAAGTGTAAATAATAAGTCTGGACTTGTATAATGGTTGTTTACTGTACCATTTGTATGAATAATAATATTAATAATAGAAAAAAAAAGATATTTCATATATCAATTATCCCAAGGAGTCTACTAGGTAAGTAAATCGAAACCAGATTATATCTATTAAAAATTAGATATGTTTAAGTAGGTCACACAAACCTTTATGTTATTAGGTATGTATGTTATGCCGGGTCACACACACGTTTCCTGCGACACTGTTTTGTGTTTTCTAACACCTACCATCTAACAAAATATGCGTTTAATTTGTTAGATGTTTGTTGTTAGGTTAGGTTATCACAAAACAGTGTCGCAGGAGACTCGACTTAACGTAGGTATTTAATTGTTATTTTTATTACATATAACTATTTGTGTGAATCTACAAATATTTAGCTGTTTTGTTTCCCACTCGTCATTACCTTGTCTATCACCAACTGTCGTTAAAATAGTTTGCATTTACAAGATTGACATTATTATGCGAACGAAATTTAGAGAAAAACTGTTTTCTATATTGATTTCAGGTCTGGGCGTGTTTTTATGTTTATGTATATTTATCAGTTATCTTACCATATTATCGAGTTTCAATAGAATGTTGGTCTAGATAATTAGTGTGAGCGTCCACATATTTTAATGATGAAATTCGTGTGAGGAAGGGGACAGCGTCGAAAAAGCAACCGCATTTTCGTAGATTCACCCATTTTCACACTTTTATCGATTAATTTATGCAGTAATAAATGTAAATATTTGTATTTTAAATAAAAAATTATCTCATTTCAAAATGCTCGCGTCAACTTAAATTAATTTCAGAGTGTAAGTATTTTTTTTTACATAGGCCGCCTTTGTCGTCAAATATTTGTATAAGTACTCAAGTGCACACAACCTTTGCACCTTTATGCCAATATCACCAATATCACCTATATGCCAATGGTTTCGGTTGGTAATACTATTTCTTATGCAGTAATAAAATAATATATGCCCGATGGGTGACCAATTAAAAACATGGCACGTTAAACCGTTGGTCCCGGTTGTTGTCGTAAGATGACAGTCGTTAAAACTCACCAACCCGCATTGGGCCAGCGTGGTGGGTTATGGCCAAACATCCCCACGTGCTGGTCCACGTGGGACGCCTGTGCCCAGCAGAGGGACGTTTGTAGGCTGATGATGATGAGGTTTAAAAAAATACATTACAACTCATTCTGATTTTTTTTTCAGACGACTTGAGTAGTTAAAAGCCTTTGCACCTTTATGCCAATATCACCAATATCACCTATATGCCAATGGTTTCGGTTGGTAATACTATTTCTTATGCAGTAATAAAATAATATATGCCCGATGGGTGACCAATTAAAAACATGGCACGTTAAACCGTTGGTCCCGGTTGTTGTCGTAAGATGACAGTCGTTAAAACTCACCAACCCGCATTGGGCCAGCGTGGTGGGTTATGGCCAAACATCCCCACGTGCTGGTCCACGTGGGACGCCTGTGCCCAGCAGAGGGACGTTTGTAGGCTGATGATGATGAGGTTTAAAAAATACATTACAACTCATTCTGATTTTTTTTTCAGACGACTTGAGTAGTTAAAAGCTGTCAGTCGGGAAGACCTTGTGCTTAAAATTATTGATAACACAAGACAAAGATATAGAATATGTGAAGTTCATTTCGAAAAATCAAACATTAAATTTTCTCAAAACCAAACTAAAAAATATTTACATGACGATGCTTTTCCAAGACTTAATTTGCCACCAAAATATGACGGCGCAAGTACGAGTCAATGTGAGACTGTACCTGCACAAGAAAATCAGGATATTCAAATTATGCCTATTACTGAACAAAGTTCAAGCTCGAACATTTTTTCAAATAAAATTATTGTTTTGAAAGATCAAACATCACGCTGCATTCAGACGGGACCTAACAAGCAAACTATTGAAAGTAAAGCAGCGTAAACGGCATAACAAATTATTAAAAGCCAAAAATTATAATAAAAAAACATTAAGAGTAAGCAATTTGTAAACACCCACTTTATCTTGTCTACATACCTAATAAAAATCTCATAAAAGTTTGTTTATTTCTATTTTATTCTCTTTTGGCAACCCTACTACTTTAGGTAAGGATTTTCGTATGCTCCTAGAAGCTTTCTCTCTGTACCGTTTCTTTACTCATGTGGTAGAAGGCTGCACGCTGTCAGATAGCCGAGAAGGTTCCATTATATCAAGCGCGTGTGGAATCTGTTGCGAGCCTATTGGTTTGGTGCGCTTGTTAACGGTATTGGCTCAAACTCAATACAGTCATCGCTGATGAGATTCTCAATATTCTCCGGTTCGATAGTTATGTCATCTGAAACCGGAAATTTATTCTTTATTTCTTTAAAAAAAGAAAAAGTATAATTATAATATTACCTACTTATTAATGTTTTTATATATTTTAGAGTTTTATTAACGCTTATCCCCTTGAGGATCATAAAACCTGACACAATAAAAATTCTATTGAGTCGGGCCCGCCGGCGGTCTTATGATCCTATACTATTAGATATACTTACTAAAGTAAAATTTTAAACACTTAACAATTTTACTTTATTACCTACTAATTTTATTTAACAAAAATGTATCAATTTCTTAGTGATGGTGCAAAAAATAATAATAAGAAAATTAATTAACCATGTACAATTATAACGTAGCGGGTAAGGTGAACTCACGCGTGGCACCGTAAACCCGAATTTAATTATAACATCGAACGATTACAGCGGGTGAGGTGAACTCAAACGTTGCACCGTGAACCCCTATTCAACAGCAATTTTGATAAAAGTATCGTCCGATTACAGCGGGTAAGGTGAACTCAATCGTTGCACCGTGAACCCCTATTCAATCGTCCGATTACAGCGGGTAAGGTGAACTCAATCGTTGCACCGTAAACCCGAGATTAAAGCATAATTTCAAATCGTTATGCGAACAAAAGGTAAGGTGAACTCAAAAAACGTTACACCGTGAACCCCAGAGCGAAAACCTATTGTTTTCTATATACCTGAATAGGTATGCATTCAACATTTTTATCACTTTTATTCTCCTAATATCACTTATTACGAACAAAAAATAAAAATTACCCTGAGGTGCATCCGACAAATGCAACGAATCCGAAGAAGATGATATTCTGCGTCGTCGTCCTTTTAATAGTTTTCTTTCTAACTTCTTTATATTTTCTTTAATGTAACTTCTGGAATCGATATCCTCACGCTTTCTTTAGGCATTTTAAATTATAAGAGCACTATAATATAGGAACACAGTAAGAAAGTGCGTAGCGGCGGAGCACTGAAATGTGAATGAGGTAAGGAGCGCAGATCAAATATAAGGTAGTGTCAAGATACTCTCTTTGTTTTTATTTTTTTATTTTCTATTTTTTTAAACTAAGTGCATAGAAGGTTGTATGTGGGACTACAAATGTATTTTCTAATCTCGAGAAGGAAACACAGAAGTATAATGAAGTATAGCACGTCAGCATTAGAGATGAAAATGATTGGTATTTAGAATTCATAATCATATGATCTTACGATTTTTTTATCACAGTGACTACACAGACCTACTATTTATCATTGAAAATATTAAAATGAAATGACATGGTAATTGAATAATGATTATGATGTCACAGGACACGTTTGTCGAGGACGACCGCCCCCGCACAGGAAAAATGTCACTTCATTTCGTTAGTTTCGATAAAAATCGTATGAAAAGTGAAATAAAATTGTATTTCATTTCATTCATACACGCATTAATGAGAAATCATAATTGCTGTGATTGCAAATGACAATGCAGGGATGTCATATGAAAAACTAAATCATATGATTATTCACTGCTATCAATGATTTATTCCATCTTTAGTCAGGATTGTGGCAGATGGAAAGCTGTTGTTGTTGTCTCTCTCTGCCTACCCCTCCGGGAAACGGGCGTGATGTAAAGGCCCCAGTACACATTGGCGTATGTTGGCCCACTGCCGGCCATCGCCATTGTGTACACGGGGTAAATTGCGCGCCACTATCGACAAATTGCCCGCTAATGTACACCAATGATATTATAAACTATAGATAACATATCTATAGTTTATAATATCATTGGTGTATGTGTGGTGTGTATACGTTCATAGTCATTTTCGTTTAAAATCTGTTCCGAGCAATCCAAAACTGCACACATTAACAAGTTTCACTGTTAAGTAAAACAAAAGATACGAAATAGCACGCAAATGAAAGACATAATTTTAATGATTGCACTTCAAATGTTTCTTGTGCATAGAGTAACATTTATAGTCGTAGGTGGACACTTGATTGAAAAATCACGCTCGTGATTGCGCTCGACGCAGACTAAATACAAGACGTCCTAACTAGGACGTATTTGAGTCTTCACATCGCGCGCGCTTATAACATATCTATTGTATAGAATATCATTGATGTACACCATTACCCCGTGTACACATTGGCGATGGCCGGCAGTGGGCCAACATACGCCAATGTGTACTGGGGCCTTAAGCCAGTCAGTTAGCTGTAATTTGATGTGTGCATGAAATTACTGTGTCGCGTAGCGGTGAAAGAATACTCTTCCCTTGGCTGTCGTAAAAGGCGACTAACGGACTAAAAACTGCACATACATCCAACAGCATAGAGCGGCGATGGGCTCACCACCTGTCAAGCTAAGCACATGTGCAGGTGCATGTGCACTATTTGGTGAAAAGTGGACAATGGCAGAGCTGCTTTTGCGGGCCTCATTGCCTAGACTCTGACTAACCCTTCGGGGATAATATTCGTGATTAAATA
This sequence comes from Scoparia ambigualis, assembly GCA_963921215.1. Taxonomy (NCBI): domain Eukaryota; kingdom Metazoa; phylum Arthropoda; class Insecta; order Lepidoptera; family Crambidae; genus Scoparia; species Scoparia ambigualis. The sequence continues at coordinate 22,108,138 of OY992521.1, read as the reverse complement.
GGTGTGTATGAAATTAATAAGGTTGTACGTAGCACTTTCTTCCTTCCATACCTTTTTTCCTTCCTTCAATATGTGTCAGCCGATCCTATCCATTTTATTTGGAAGTTGGTGCACTCTCTTTGCCCGATGAAAAAACTAAGCGGTAGACGTTTTATTTTATAAAGCTCAGCAAATGACCTCACTCCGCCTGATGTTAAGTGATGTGGAGTCCAGGCGCGAGGACAACTGGAGCAGTGTAAGAGTTTCATTGGTCACACTCACCCTGCCGGCTTACAAAGTTCCTCTACACGCCCCGTTTGAAGGACCCAAAGACCCAAGGACTCAAGACTTGTTACTTCAAATAAACCTCGTGAAAGCCGAGAAGGACAAGCTTAGTAAGTACCTTGACTTGGCTCACGAGGTTCCTGCCATGTGGGATGTGGATTCAACCATTATTGTACCGATAGTCGTTTCGGCAAACGGTCTTGTAGCTAAGAGCCTCGATCAACATCTAGAGAGGCTCTCGCTAGAAGGTTGGGTCAAGGGTCAGATACAGAGGGCAGTACTCCTTGACACGGCACGTATTGTCAGGAGGTTCGTTACTCTGCAGCCCTAACCACCGATAGCTTGGGTCTATCCCCGCTTCCGGTGGCAACCTAAATATGTTTTTTTATATAAAATATTGTAAACAACTTTTCTTAAGTATTAAATAAAGAGATAATAATAATAAAACAAGAAAAACCAGCTATTAGCTGCGAAAAATTAATCCATCCGAGACAATAGTTTTTTTTTTATTTTTCACTTTATTAAGGGAACTTAGGTTTTTGTGTCGGGGGTTTTTTTATCTATCTGTATCGCAATCTATAGATTCCACACCTAAACCTTACCGCGCACAAACGTCAAACGCATACGTTATTGGGAAGATATCGTAACTTTTTTAGGAATTAACGTGGTTTTGAAACAAGGAATCGTTACAGAATAATGGCGGAAATGTCTGGCGTTGCGCCATCTCTGAGGTCCCGGGTTAAATTCCCGGTCGGGTCAATTTAGAGAAAAACTGTTATTTAAATTGATTTATGTCTGGGTGTTTCTTCTATGTGTATGTATATTTATCCGTTATCTTTCCATATTACTAGTTTCAAAAGAATACTCATCTTGGTCTAGATAAGTAATTGGTGTGAGTGTGAGCGTAAGGCAATAAACAAATTTGATTAATTAAGGGGATCCTGCAGAAAATTGTGGAAGTTTACGTAGTTTTAAGTTACTTGTACTATGCGCTGACAGCTGAATTAGTTAAATACATTAAAATAACTTACGTAAGTTAGCCTGATCATTGCACAAGGTCGTGGCCTTGTTGAAATTTGAAACAAATTGTTTAAACAATAGCAAACAATACTTAAGAATCAAACGAACTTACCTTGTGAAGTTTGATTCCAATTATGCGAAGGTCTCAACCGAAGACGATTACTTATTATATGCAGCAGTACATGAGATGGTGCTATCTTCTTTACACTTTTAGATATATCCTAAAAAGAAATATCTTATTTCCGTTCCCTGCACTGGCAACCCCGCGTCACGAGACGTCATTATTTCAGAGAATTTTGTGTTATCCTCCACAATTTTTTTATTTTATTTTTTGGGTTGGGAGGGATGGGTTGACGTAATCGTCTTCGGTTGAGACCCTCGCATAATTGGAATCAAACTTCACAAGGTAAGTTCGTTTGATTCTTAATTATACTTCGGGTCTCAACCGAAGACGATTACTTATTACATGCAGATGTTCAGAGCATTGTAATGTTAACACAATAAAAATAAAAAATTATGTCAATTTAAACTTTACAATGTATAGGTAGTTTTTTATAAGTGCTTTTAAGCCTCCTTTAAACCTTAAAAGATGCATTTAATGGCTATCGATGCAATGGTCGTTTTCTAAACAATGACTTTAACAATTTCATTTATTTATTTGATTTAGTATTATTATTTTGTTGTGTAAACAACATTGTTTTGTTGTGTAAACTGCATTGACAAATTCATTCTGATTTACCTAAACATTTCTCCAACAGTATTAACAAATACATTTAAGTGACTCAGCCCACAACAACTCTGCGAAACACCTCCAGACTAGATCTGTGAGCAGTGTGAGCAGTAAATGCCGAGCGAGTATTGTGACTGTGAGCTCCAAATAGACAGACAAATATCGGTATCGGCATGTCGTCCACTGTCTTGGAATCCTTTTTTTTTTTTTTTTCAACAAATGTTTTTGACCGCCTTTTTATGAGGTTGGCACAACCAGCAACAAATAACTGGGATTCTTACAAATATTGGACAATCTGATAGCGGTTGCCAAACGCGGGTCCTGAAGTCTAAATGAAGTCGGTAATTTCAATCACAATCACATAATTTTGTATTGATATATTATTTTTGATTAAACTAATAGACTGCGTTTTTTGAGCAGAAACAATAGAAAATATAGTGTAAGAATCATAAGTGACAAATCAATGATTATGATCTGATTCTAAGGATAGTCCTGAAAATATGGTTTAATTAACATGACATTTGTGTCCCATGTGGAATTGTATTTTTGATTTGGAGCAATAAATCTTAGTTAGTGTACACTTAACAAAACTGTGTTAAACACAGTCATTTATGTAAAGTAAATTTCTTCCCTTAGATGACAGGTAAAGTGGACCTATGCGTATTTAAACAACATAGAACCTTCCTCAAACTTTTTGGTTAGAAATGATAACTTTATAACTATCAGCTTTGAAAAGATTCAAGTTATTATTTTTCGAATAAGGCTACCTAGATATATCAAATACAGTATTGATTTAATGTTACTGATTTTGTTGCAAGAGATGTAAACATATATCTCAAGATGCTCGTGGTATACCATGTCTGGTCAACGATTAACTAATAATTTGGCGCCACCTGGATAAGGCTATCTAGAAGTGGATGGCTCGCCTTGAAAGGAAATTATATATAACAAATATTATTTAGGGCCGAAGAACATTTTTTCTTGGACAACAAGGTTGGGCACATTGTATACCAAGGATGTAAATTCTAATCTGTACCAAAACAATACCTTCTGCTTTATCAAATTTATATTAAATGTAAGTGTTTTTTTTTTGTTATGGCTTGGTCAGGATTTTGTGATGCATTCTGCGTTTGTAAAGGTTTGTAAGGTCAAATTATAGCTTTGCCAATAAACTAATAATATGTGAAAATGCATGGTAGGAGAGTTACCTACTCCGTATCTAAGTATATCCGTATAATGTTTTCACAAGACTGGATGTAGGATGCCAATACAAAAAAGTTTCTGAATCAATTAATGCTAAGAACTTCTCTTTTTCAAACAACTTGGTGTAGGTAGGAAATTCAAACCGCAACGGCCCTGTGCATGCTGTAGTCAATATTCCTGAATTCATCTAAATCCCTCATTAGGTATACATTTATGTATAAAAACAAGTTCTGTTGCTCGATTTTTTAGTAATGCTTTTGTAAGTGTTTGTGACAAACCCTATGACTCTAAAAAGGTGCTTGTACTCGTACTTTTATTATTCAATACACACTCGTCATAGTTTGAGCTTATTTTTCGTGCGTAGGTAAAAAACATAAACTAAACAATTATTGTAGAAAATTCAAATATTATGCGCAATTGTTCTAGAACCGGTTCCAGTAATTTCGCAAACACAAATAGGCCGAACAGAAGAACATTAATTTCAATTTTCAACTGAGGCCTCAAAGTAAACCTTAACTTTTTCCGATCAGCTTTAATTGCAGTAGATACTTAATTAAAAATAAGCATCTTGAATATCAATTGTTGACAATAGTAGTTGTGATTTAATAATTTAAGGGCAGTTCGATTCTTTTAAATATCATTATTTTGAAGCTGCTTTAAATTTTAAGTGAATCTGTGAGATCCTTTACCTTTTTTTTTTTGTAAACTTTTCCTTACCTTTATAAACACAACAAAAGAGAATCAGACAAATCAGTCGAGCCGTTTTCGTGCGCTTAGCAACACATTTGGCGATTCATTTTTATCTACATAGATTGAGATAGTAAGTAACAGACATGGTTTTGGGGTATAGTTGTTTTGTATAGGTTTGCCGGGAAAATGAATAATTCATTTACGAATCCAATGTAAAACATTACGATCCCTAGTGAGCTCACACTTTCTTTCATTCAATCATAAAAATAGATCAAGCGACTGCAGGAGCTCTGATTCCAACGTCTCCCTGTCAGATATCCGGCGGAACCTCGGCAGTCCCTCGGCGGTGTGAATGGTGCAGGTGGGCTTGATCGCAGCTCGATAGCTGATGATACTACTACGCGCAGTGGCGCCCCCCCTAGAGTTTAAAGAACCTCGAAGTTGATTACAACTTCAGCCCGGGCATCAGCCCGAGACCCTGTACAGAGCGTTCGATTTTTGTTTTCTTTCCGAATCAAACTTGGTTATGGTATTAGGAGTCTTAATATTCTTATGCTCAGAAAGTGAAGTTTTAAAACTTTTATTCATATTTGCCTCCAACAGAGCTTATTATTATTATTATTTTTCAATTTCCTAATTTAGTTTTGGAGCTTCAAGGCTTATGTACATTATTTTCATTTTTTTTTAAATTATTATTATTATTTTCATTTATTTAAGTAGGTAAGTAAGTACTTATTATTATTTTCTTTTTTTTTTATTATTCTTTTTTTTTAAATTATTATTATGAGTAACCCTTTATTTTTTATGAGGTTCTTCTCTGAGAAATTGTAAAATTTATGGGTGTCCAATGAAAGCAGGCTATCGTCGGACTGACCGTCATATACGGCGACAGATCGAAGATCCTAGTGGCGCAGCTGGCACGGGCACAGGCGCTAGCGCTGCAAGCAGCGCGAATGGCCAAGCTTCGTTTCTCCCGCTACTGGTTGAGTCATTGTAAACATCAATGACATAGTTTAAGATGTCTTCACCAAATCATTATTGATAAGTAAACCCGAAGATAACGAAACGTTGAAAACATGTCCACTTCCGGTGGAAATCGAACCCACGTCCTCAACGATGTTGAGACTCTGCTTTGTTCCACGGAGGACGTAGAAACGTGTAACTGTTAGGGTGAAATAGGTATGGCCTCTCACGGTTAATGTGGAGTAAAAAATCCTCAACACAGTTCAAGTGGAGTTAGAAACTATGAAACGGCTAGCGTGGAGTAAAATAAAGCCTCAACACTGTTAAAATGTACTAAGTACATATTCCCGAAACGGCTTGCTTGAAATAAAATATAGCCTCACTCAACCCTGGTAGAGTGGAGTGAGTATCTTTGACACGGCTTGTGTAGCCGCTGTGTCGCGGAGTAAGTCTAATTATTATTCTAATACAATTAATAAGTATATATAATGCTGAGGTCTGACCTGAAAACCGCGTGGCGACTCCTTTGCTTCCAATCCAGAGGGGCTCCTTGGAATCTTCTTTCTTGATGTATCCACCAATTGACAACATCAATATAGCCTCAACACTGTTAAAGTGGAGTGAGTATCTTCGACACGGCTTGCTTGGAGTAAGATACAGCCTCAACACTGTTAGAGTGGAGTAAGTATCCTCGAAACTGCCTGCATGCAGCCACGACAGTGTTAAAGTGGAGTAAGTATCCTTGACACGGCTTGCGTGGCGCCTCAACACTGTTGAAGTGGAGTAAGTATCCTCGACATGGTTTCCGTGGAGCCTCAACACCGTTAAAGTGAAGTAAGTATCCTCGACACGGCTTGCGTGCAGCCTCAATACTATTAAAGTGGAGTAAGTATCCTTGACACGGCTTGCGTGCAGCCTCAACACTATTAAAGTGGAGTAAGTATCCTCGACACGGCTAGCGTAGAGCCTCAACACTGTTAAAGTGGAGTAAATATCCTCGACACGGCATGCGTGGAGCCTCAACTCTGTTAAAGTGGAGTAAGTTACCCTGACACGACTTGCGTGGTGTAAAATAGAACCTCAGCACTGTCTAATTGGTGTAAGTAACCTCGATACGGCTTGTATGGAGTAAAATCAATGACATTCAATGTCATTGAGTAAAATAAAGCATCAACACTGTTGAGCAGTTATATATCCTCGACACATCATACGTTTAGTAAGTTAAACACTGTTACAATGGTGTCTAAGTTAATAGTTTTGTGTTAGTTTGTTTGTGTTTAATTTTGTTACAATCATTATTTTAGAACCCAAGAAAAACCAATAAAAATGAGGGTAGATAATTTGAATGATAAATGATCTTAGTTCCTTACAACTATGATACATTTCTTAATAGTTAATTTTCCAGGTAAATTAGCGTTATGTTTCAATACCTGCGTGTCGTAATATCGTTGATACGACATTTATCACTATTCACCGACACCGATGATGATAAACGTTTTTTAATTAAAAATGATTTCTTTACTTTACGAAGAATACCATAATGATCACTGTCTCTCAACTTCGAACTTTAACATTTTCCCATCATATTAAATACAAATTTAATTTCGTTACGAAAAGTACGTGTGATTCCGATAACACAAAAACACGTAATGACGTCTCGTGACGCGGGGTTGCCAGTGCAGGGAACGGAAATAAGATATTTCTTTTTAGGATATATCTAAAAGTGTGAAGAAGATAGCACCATCTCATGTACTGCTGCATGTAATAAGTAATCGTCTTCGGTTGAGACCCGAAGTATAAATAAATGTACCTAATGACTCTTAAAAACATTTTTTTCGACAACTTTCTTACTTTTACGCATGAAACAATAATTCTTACATGAAAATATGTATTGATATTCCGCAGGTCACCCCCATCTTAAAAAAGTAAATTTTAATTTTTAAACAAAGCGCGTGATGGTTTTGTACATTTCGCAGAATAAAAACATTGCTCTTATCAAATTACTAGGTCTGAAACTTCAAAGAAGAATTGTTCTAATTTTAAATATCAATATGATTGATTTTGCTTTGAAGTTCATTATGAGACTTATGTCAGTTTTTGCGATTACGCGGCACCCCCTTAAATTTAATAGTTGATAGCGTGGCGGGCCGGCTGGCGTCAGGCTTTTTCTCTCGAGGCGGACGTCCTCGGAAGCTGCAGACGACGACGGGCGCCGTTACTAACGGATAGGGACATAATATGTAGGGCGCGAACGGTACATCGCAGCTTATTGCAACATACTGGCCACTTGCGAACATAACGCACTATAGGTACTGGGTGGTACCTCCATACAACCTTGATTATCATATCATATCGGCGCCTTGTAGCGGTCGCGTATTCTGTGCGGCGATCGTAAATGTTAAACTGCGTTGAAGTCTGCAACCGAATGGGTGACCGAAAACGTTGGTGGGTTCTTTTTCTTATTTTCTACTACTTACTAGCCGTGTGTGAAGCCGGCTCATACATACATATAATCACGTCACGACTGTTATCCCCGAAGGGTAAGTAGAGACTAGGCAATGTGGACCGCAAAAGCAGTCCTCTACCATCACAACCAATTTTCACCGAATATCGACTGCACATGTGCTCAGCGTGACAGGTAGTGGGCCCATTGCGGGTCTATGCTGTTGGATGTAGTGCAGCCTTTAGTCCGTTAGTCGCCTTTAGTGAGCGGAGTTACTCTTGAACGCAAACTCAATCTCACTCAATACAATTCCAATGCGATTAATATGTATCGATATTGGGATAAGTAAAGATAATTCCGGAACCCCATCCCGATAATAATTTGTTCAATCAATTTCCACGCAATTTAATCCCAATGTGGCGCTATTGTCGCTTACAAAAGTGCCATTTGGCATTTTTTGGATTTGTGATTGGAAATTGACTAAAGCAATTGTGTTTCAAGAGTAAACCTCTGGCCTAATCGCCCCATGTTCTATTGTCCATGTGCGAAGGCATGTGCACAGCAGTGGGACGTTATAGGCTGACTATTTTTGTATTCTGGCTGTAATCTGTACTAATATTATATAGATTTTCGAACCCTTTACACACTTTACAGGGTCCGTCCACCCTTACGATGCGCTCGATGCTTTCGGCTGCCGTTTAAAGCCTCGCGTCCACTAGGCGGATCGGTTGTTTGTTTGTTTGAATTGGATAGGCTCCGAAACTACTGGACCGATTTAGAAAATTCTTTGACCATTAGAAAGCTACATTACCATCACTCTTAGAGCAGTATAACTTAATATAACATGCATATAATCACGACTATTATCACCGAAGGGTTAGTCAGAGATTAGGCCAGGGGATGGGGAAACTATGGCCCGCGGGCCATCCACGGCCCGCGAAGCGTTGAAATCCGGCCCGCGACCATTAAAGTAAAATCTTCAAAAAGTTTCAATATTGAAACTAAAAAAAAATTGTCTTCGTAATAGGCTTTCGCATGATCACCTTTTTTACTGCTAAAATTGCCTCAACACAAATGGAGCCGGCTTATGATGAAATCATGCAGAACCAAAAACAGTTCTACATGTCACGTCATGTCCCCACAAAGACCAGCGCTTCTCAACCTTCTACTTCGCAGCTAACCTAAAAGTTTAATTTAATTGCAATTTCTTTCATATTTCAATAGTTATTATATAATATTGAACAATAAATTTGCGTTTCTGAAAATACATCCAAATATTTTTATTTCAGTAAATAATATACTTAGTCAAAAATGCAACAACTTGGCCCGCCATGTATTTCGTTAGTAAATATTGGCACGCGACCAAAAAAGTTTCCCTGCCTATCCCTGGACCGCAAAAGCAGTCCTCTGCCATGGCTCACATTTCACCAAATAGCGACTGCACATGTGCTCAGCGTGACAGGTGGTGAGCCCATCGCCCTCTATATGCTGTTCGATGTATTTGCAGTATTTAATTCGTTAATCGCCTTTATGACACCCAAGGGAAGGAAGGCGGTGGTAGTATTCTTGTTTACGCGACACGGTAAAATTTAACATTACTACGCAAATTTTCATACGAATTTTGCATAGTAAGAAAATAATACTGCTCTAAAGGAGCGTCTTCACTGAGAGCATTCCTACCCGAGCATTTGTAAACGAGCAATCGACGGCGAGCAACAAATTCTGGGGCCCAAGTCTGATAATTTACGAATGGCATAATTGAATCGCAATTGGATCGCATTTATTTATTTATTTATTTAATCTTCTTTACTAATTAAACAGCAAAAGGCGGACTTAACGCCACAAGGCATTCTCTACCAGTCAACCGGTAAGGATGTGGGAGACTTGAAGTTGGGCGATATTAAATACAGTTAGATTAATAACAACAATTACAAACAGCATAACAAATGAAAATACAGGGCTTGCATAAATACTAATTAAAATACTTACATAAATACTGCAAAATACTAATATACATACATTACATACATAAACACATCCATAAATAAATACATACATAACAAAATAATAAAAATCAGATTGTGTGACTTCTAAACAGGGTTTAAGTAGTGCTCACGCACCAGTCCTTTAAACACTACTTTGCTCTGAACACGACGGATGTGCATTGGCAGAGCATTCCAGGGACGAATAGCGGAAAGAGTGAAAGAGCTGGAGACGAAGCCAGTACGATGAGCGGGAGTTTGGAGAGTAAGGTTGCTACTGGAGCGAAGGTCACGCTGATGAGAGGCTCCCAGAAACTGAAACCTAGATTTCAAGTAACCGGGGATACGTGGATCATTTAAATTATTAAATAGCAAACAGACAACTCTAAGGTTCCTGCGCTCACGGATAGGCAGCCATTTAAGTTGACTTCGATAGTGAGAAATGTGGTCAAACTTACGTAAACCGAAGACAAATCGGATACAGCTGTTTAGCAAGCGATCCAACTTATTAAGAAAATTTTGATTAGTGTCAGAGAAACAGACGTCGGCGTAGTCAAGGATGGGGATGACAAGAGCCTGTACCAGCGCGATTTTGGTGCTGGATGGGAGAAAAAATTTCAACCTGTACAAAGACCGTAACGAATTGACCACTTTGCGAGAAATCTCGTTAACCTGATCTTCCCAAGTGAGAGAGCAGTCAATAAGGAGGCCAAGGTTCTTGACTCGGGCCTGATACGGTATGCAATTCCCATTGAACACTAAACCAGACACAGAGCTCAAATCAATAAGGGACAGCTGCCGGGAACTACCAATGATAATTGCCTGACACTTAGCGGCATTGACGGAAATGCCATAACAATTGGACCAGTCGGCAATAACCACAAAATCTTCGTTGAGGCCAGCGACGGCCCGATTTAAATTATTTCTATCGACCTGAATGTATAATTGGAGATCGTCAGCATACAGATTGTAATTGTTTGACACATTTGGTATCCTTAAATGAGTAAGAGAATACCAAATGTGTCAAACAATTACAATGCGATCCAATTGCGATTCAATTATGCCATTCGTAAATTATCAGACTTGGGCCCCTGCCCAGCGAACTAAAAATTCACTTTCGTGCAAAACTATGAACGTCCGAGTCTAACATCCTAGCTTGGAGCATTTGAATACTAAATCACAGAACTTATTTTCATTAATATCAAAATGACGGATAGAGCGGTTGTGGCTGCAGCATTTTTATTGCTCCGAATAATTGACAATAACACGATAATACTAGACCAAAAAAGTCACGATCATGGAATTGTTCCTTGCCTCCAAGTGGCCAGTCATATTCCTACATACATACTTATTCATTTCATTATCTGAGTACTCACTTTTGAGCGTTTTGTTAGCGTGAACATTTGAATGCGAGTCATTTCCGCTAACAGCGTTGCGACGTCCACACCGGCCGAAATTCGTGCCCGTGTGTAAACTTTGTAACTCTCGGCTCAACGTCCACACCACTCGAATATTCGACGCCGAATGCTCATTACACGCGAATGGTCTCAATAAGGACGCACCTTACCTTTGGGTTGACCAAGCTAGACATCCGCGTCGCAATTTTAATTATTAATCCAAAATACATACATATACTCACGACTATTATCTCCAAAGGGTTAGTCAGAAACTAGGCAATGAGGACTGCAGAAGGAGTCCAATGCCATTGTCCACGTTACACCACCCTCCCTCTCTTCCCTTAGGTGTCTTAAAAAGGCAATTAACGGACTAAAGACTGCACATACATCCAACAGCATAGAGCGGCGATGAGCTCAACTCCTATAACATTTTTTTTTTACCCATTTGGTTTACTATCTAAACACCAGCGGTATGTAACTCCCACCGCGGGCGCCCAAATTATGTCACAAAAAACTCCACACAAAAATGTACGGAATGCGTCCGCCACTCGTTCCAATGAGATGTTAGGAACTGGTTTACAGAAACAATAGGCCAATAGTAATCGAGCCGATTCGTGCCGCGCTTACACGCCGCGCTCCAAACATAACCACATACTTTCTACTACTGCTGATGACAATTGTAGGGTTGCTGCTTTGGCAGTTGCTTAAAAAATACAGCCAATATAAATATAACACTGCATAAGTATATCTCGGGTCTGGGGCAGGCAACCTATGAGTTATGTTGGAGTTTCCCTCTTGGTACTATATCATAGTGAGTTCATAGCTATTTATTCCATAAATAAATAAATAAAACATTTTACCGTATTGGAAATTACAAAAAAAAATACAAGTTAGAATAAGGAAATTAATTACATTGACAAATTATTATAAATAAATTAGCAAATAAACAAGAATTCATAATTAACTTAATAACTGGTGTAAAAATGGTGTGTCTAATAATTTACATTGTATTGGAAATTACATAAAAATAAAATAAGTAATACCAAATGGAAATTAATTACATTGACAAATTATTATGAATAAATTAGCAAATAAACAAGATTTCATTATCAGTCGCATATAGGTGAAAAATACTTAGAAGTGCGTACGTCGTGAATATGAACTGCGAGTTATGTACGTACCATCCTTTCTTTGGCAGCTTTAGACAAAATGCCAAACCTATTTTGTATGAACTAAATTTCGGAAGGAATGGAAACCGTTCTAAATAGCAAACGAATATCGAGTTACTCGTCAACTAGCACAGATATGCGAGATGGCACCTTTTGATTTTACCTATTATTTTAGTTGTCTACTCGCACATAGTTACAAAGTATAGTCGAATAAAAAATTGTTTATTAATCATAACTGTCTGGTATTAAACATCTAAAGGATTGTAACTTTTTCCAAACCATGTCCAGTCAATTACAAATAATTGACTGTACACGACTACCTCAGATTTTAACTGTTGTGTGAGTTGACGACAAAAATATTATGTAAAATCAAATGGAGTTTTAAGCGTGCAAGTTGACGAATAACTACGAAAATCGGCCGAGATTTCGTTTCAGAGAAAGAGAGTACGCCCTCAGGCACTCACAAAAAATCTAGTACCATTCCTCTCCTCCTCTCTGCCATGGAAATGGCCCGGGACCATGGAAATAGGCAGAATACATCCTCAAGCGCATGTCCCCAAAGACAAGTGATTTAAAAACATAAGGTTTTAGATAGATGGCAACCCTAGACGCACCGCATAGTGTAATTATTATTTAGTGGAGGAAACCACAGGAAGTGGGCTCTCCGACGAGTGCGATTGCGCCTTCTTACGTCAGCCGTTGCAAGGTGGCTGTTGGGCTGGAGATATACATATAGGCTACTGGTACATAATAATAATATTTATTTTATACAAAATTATAAAAATAAGTTACGTTGCTGTTCATAAAAAGTTCTTCTTCTTGCTGTTTTTTTGCGATAATATCGTTTAAACGCACTTAAAAATAGTGAAACGTTTTGATAAATATAAAAGATAGTGAAAATTTTCAATGTTTTATTGTTCTTCTTAATATTTTCATAGGTAATCAAATATATTTTGTTAAGTAGTAGGTACCTAGTACCTACCTACTTGCAAAAAGTGAGAGAAAAGTTAGTCCGCTAGTAAATTTCTGTTAATTTACAAACTTTCGTTGCGCTACTCAGGGTCCTTATTCTGTAACGATTCCTTGTTTCAAAACCACGTTAATTCCTTAAAAAGTTACGATATCTTCCCAAAAACGTATGTGTTTGACGTTTGTGCGCGGTAAGGTTTAGGTGTGGAATCTATAGATTGCGATACAGAATCAGGGCCCTGTTGTAGACGTAGCCTTAAACTCCGTTCACCGCATCCATTACCGAATTCTATTGTTTTTATCGTCATTCCTATAAAGTGCGCTCCCAAATCACAAACCGCGGATTATCCCGTTACCGAACTAATATCTTTTTACCACACATTCTTCAAGCATTCATAATTTAAATAATCTTAAAGTCCCCCTATAAGTGTCTGTATACTGAGTTTAAGTCTTTTTATATATATTTACAGGGTGTCTCAAGATATAGAGTTTAACGGAAGTCCAGAAGTAGACCAGCTCTCTACGTAGCATCCAAATCACCAAATATGTATGTTCCGCAATTTTCAATAGTTTATGAACTATGAATTTCTTTAAACTCTAGTTTGAATACTTTTTTGGTCACTGTGTGTGACCCTAATAGCTAAGGAAATATGTTTCTTATATGGGCCTGTAATATGAGACATGTGCATATTATCAGGTCACATTAACGGATAAAGTAATCAAACTAGAGTTTTAAACACAGTTCGAAAACTATTGAAAATCGCGGAACATACTTACATGGGGATGATTTTCCAATAACGGGTTGATTTGCCAAAATTAAATGCGTTTAACCGATCATAAACTCAATGTGCATCGAAGATAGGACACACTTTGCCTAACATGGGAACTGAACCCAACACCTCCGGATATCGTCTCAAGCGCTTCACCATTAGGGCCACCGAGGCGTCTAAAAGCTTTAAAATACAGCTCCTTATTGATTGGGCAAACACCGTCGCCGCGGCCGCCGCCGTGAGCCGGACCGGATGCGCCCGTGACCGGAAGCCTCGTCTCATAATGATCTGTGTAAGAAGCGAAGAATTTTTCTACGCGACTGCCCACTGGATATTTGTCAAGCCATCCCGGCACATGGCGTCACGAAGCGAACTTTTTTACGCGGTATTTTTGCTTTTTCTTTTTTTTTCGGAGCAATGTTTTTTTTGGCTTCCGGCTGGCTGTAGGTAGGTACGGGTTGCGGATACGGATTTTTGTTTTTCGCACCGTGGACCGTGGTTAGAGGAAACTGTTTGGTGCTTGTGTATTTTTTCTTTTTTTTGGTTTTAAAACTTTTTAGTGTAAATTTGATATGTTTAATGCAGTCTTTAGAATATTTTGTACGGATTAGCAAATTATTGTCTCAATTTCAGAGTTGCTTCCATATACAAATACCTACTTACTTACATAGTAATTGTTCTCTACACTTACTATGTAAGTAACTTTAAACTTTAAAGTTTTTAACCGCCTCTGTGGTCTAGTGGCTAAGCTACCTGTTTCGGATCCAAAGGTCCCGGGTTCGATTCCCGGCGGCGGGTACATCTTTGTGTGCTCGTTTTGGTTGGTGGTACGGCTGTTAAGTCCGCCTGGATAGCTACCACCATCTTATCTAAGTCTGACGCCATAACAACGATGTTTATAGCATTGTTGTGTTCCGGCAGTTTGAGATAAGATAGCCAGTTCCTCAGTGGTTGAGGATTCCGGGTGAAGCGCGCTTCCACCAGTTTTGCAAGATTATAATACACAAATAAATAGTAGCGTTTCGGGCCAAAGCCAAAAGCCAAAGAATGTCCCCATTGGTGTCTTGACAAATGCCGAGTGTATATCTACTTACCTTTTCTGGGTCACATCTATTTCTATTTTAGTTTTTTTTTAACATATAATCATGTCTATTATCCTCGAAGGGTTAGTCAGTGACCAGGCAATGAAGGCAGCAAAAGCCGTCCTCCACCATAGTCCACTTTTCACCAAATAGCGACTGCACATGTGCTCAGCGTGACAGGTGGTGAGCCATCGCCGCTCTATGCTGTTTATAGTATTTGCAGTCTTTCCGTTGTCGCCTTTTACGACACCCAAGGGAAGAGAGGGGTTGGTAGTATTCTTCCACCGCTACGGGACACTGTTAGTTTTTTTTTAAATTTATTTTTATGCTTCTTTTTAACACATTATTTTTATTTCAGTTCATATATTACTAAACACCTGTATAAACCATAAAGTTACTATACCTAGCGGAATAGAGCAACAAACATGAGCTGTCAAACGAAACCAAAATATGATGGCATTTGTGTGTGTAAAGAATGCGTTCAGTGATTTTACGTCATGTCGCTTTTCACATTAACATCGATATCGATTATATAAATTACTAACAGTAATAGTATTAATAGAACTAAAATAGGATGGGATGGGAAAATATCCACGATTTTACGTAAAATCCGAAAAATTCGCAAAACCCAAATTCTCAGCGTGCTGATAAGTGCTGACAAACAGTAGCCAAAACAGTTCTGTGACGTCGCATCACGCATCTCTTTTTATCCCACAGTGTTGTTGCTAATGACATCCCGCTCCCTCAGCCCTTTGTTTCTCTATTCCGCTAGGTATGTAACTCTAAGGTATAAACCGTCACTTAACTGGAACCCTCATTCGCAGGCAAGCTGTACGCAGCCCTAGGGCGGCGCGGCGGGCGCGTGGTGGCCAGCGACTTGCAGGGCGGCTCGGCGTCGTTCCGCGTGCGCGCGCTGCTGCCGGTGGCGGAGAGCTTCAGATTCGCGCTAGAACTTCGCACGCATACGTCAGGGCTCGCCGCGCCGCAGCTGCTGTTCAGCCATTGGGAGGTGAGACTATAAATCTAACTCTTCTAAATCTAATCTAGTAATATATTCTTGAGGGTCGTAAAAGGCGACTAACGTACTAAACACTGCACATAGGTATATCCAACAACATAGAGCGGCGATGGGCTCACCACCTGTCACGCTGAGCACATGTGCAGTCGTTATTTGGTGAAAAGTGGACTATGGCAGATGACTGCTTTTGCGGTCCTCATTGCCTAGTCTCTATAACTAACCCTTCGGGGATAAAAGTCGCCGTTAGGAGTCGACGGCTAACTGTTGTCAAGCTGTCGACGTTTCAACTGCTTGCCACAGGCAGGTCGACAGCTAGCAGACGCCAGCCGTCACCTGTCGGCAGCTAGTTGTCGACTTGCCCAAAGCAAGCAGTTGAAACGCTTGCCGACAACATATCGACAGCATACCCGCCGACTCCTTACATCGACTGCAGTTACATACGTCGACAGTAAACTGCTGCTCGTGTGAATTAGGAACCCGTAAGTTGCTTGTAGTTAGTTAGCTGCCGCTTCACGACGACGCCGACGACGCGCGGCGGCTGCATATGTTATATTACGTTGTTGGACTGCCGTTCGTGTGGCGTTCGGTTTGCGATGTTTGTTTGATTTGACCTGAAGGTGGACGTTAATGCCGGGTCACTGGATAAGTACCCAAAATAAAAATAAAAAATTTAACCTCCTCAGTTCTGTGGAAGGCACATAAAGCCGGTAACGGTTGCTGTCGTAAGATACTTCCCTACTACCACGCACCACACCGCACGATTGTTCTGTCTAGATTTCTCCGATGACTGACTGCATGATTGCTAGACTGTGGTTGTGAGTGTACTATCAACAAAACCATGCAGTACCATTTAAAAAAAAATCCTTGCACTAGATGACTGCCCTTTGTTTAACATTGACCAATGATGAACCGTTTATTTAAAAGAAAGAAATTGTTGGCATATGGTAGGTACGGTATCCCGTTTCGCCTTTTGTTTTCATTGATTAACGACAAACAAAACGTCCCTTTACATCTCGGCTGTCTTCACAATTTTATGATTTTTGAGTTAATATAGGGATGTTGTAACGAAGGTTTAAAAAGGATGTTGGGACAGGACAAATGAAAATATCTCTTAAGGTGGTATACGGCAGATTTTGTTGATAGTACCTATGTATAATACTTATAGTATAATCGTTGCAGGTGGTAGACATAGACCCGTTCTGGCGGCCGCGCACTGAAGAAGAGTACCTCCACTGGGGCGAGAAGTATGACGGCGTGAACCGCGCGAAGGAGTACGTGGACGCCGTGCGCGCGCGCAAGGGGCTGGCCACGGACAAACAGCTGGTGCAGCACGCGGAGAAGCAGCGCACGCACTCCAAGAAGAAATAGACAATGTTTGTTGGATGTGAAACCCACCTAGCAGTACGGTTGAGGAAGTTCCAGGTCGACGAATTTACGGCGATATTCGCTTGCGCTCCGTTTCGACTAGGGTTGCCATCTTTTAGGACGAATAATTTTGTTAGAACAAAAATGAAGTACATACTCGTAGCATAAAAAAGAGTAAGTATTTATTTATTTTTCCTTAAATACGTGTTTTTTGTTGCTTTTTGCGACATTTAACAAATATTTGTCTTTTGCAAGACTTAAATAGAGTATTTTTGCTTACTTTATTGATGTCGTAGATTATAAAGTGCGCCTACATGAAAAAGAGGACAATACTCTATTTTAAAGTACGGGTGGCAACCCTAATTGCGACCGAGCGTACGTACAGATAGTGCAAGCGAATAGCGAGGGAAACCTCTCGATTGTACCTACATTATACCTCTTTACTCACCTTTTCTATGTTATGGGAAACCGTAGGGGCCAATACCTTTCTTTTTTAGATCCGGACGCACCGTTTCCGGGATATACAGCGTGTTAGTTAACACGAGGGACATATTTAATCCTATGGTAGTTTATGCCTGGGTAAACATAAACAAATAAAAAAAATATTACTCGAAGCATATTTAATAATTCAGAAAATCGATGTTAAAATTTCATAAAAATTTCTGTAATGTTTGGGCACCCTAGTGCTTTTGACTCATTTGTACGCGTATGGTATTGAATAAGTGGCTGTCGTGGTTGGTGTGACCCGTTTTTCCTTAATACTTGATCATATTTGATCATCGTATGTACGCTAACATTATAGGTACTATTTTAGAATAATTATGCAAAAAATTAAGAATTTGTTTTTAATGAATCGGATCGGGAATCGACTACCTAATCCTCTCTTAATATGTCCCTCGGTTTAACGAACACGCTGTGTATAGTTGTAATAGTTGTTGTTCCAATCAGTGAACATATAAAAAGTCTTCAGGGTCATACTAAATCAATAAATCCATAGATTTATTATGTTTAATGATTAAATCAATTGGGCACCTCTTAGCTACACAAGCTTAAAACATGTGATTTTTGTTTTATTATTATTTTGACAACTTAAACATGTTATAAATACGAATACCTAGTCGGAAAATTCTATTGTCATCTAACACCGTAGAAAAAGTACTGTAATATAATCCTATTTTTTTAAAAATACTTTATTAGAAATACTTTACATCGACATGTATATTACCTATGTGATCATTTAATTATCGGACGAAGTTGTTTCCACTTTTTAATTGTTTGTGGGACAGATCTGTCCCAAAGATCACTCGAGCGGATATGTTGTGTTCTGCGCAGACGAAAGATATTCGCGTAGTTAGGTACCTACTTTATTATTATTACAACTTAGAAACACCGTCATATTAATAGCCATTTTATACAAAGTAACTACAAATTAATATTAAAACCATCGTCCTTTATCGATCTTTCTATCAATGAAGACCATTAAAAATCACAAACACAAGAAAACGACGACTTTACTTTATAATACGTAATGATTATCCGTCGAATTAAATCATCACTTATTATGTCACGCACACCACCAACGGACTTATAATCCGCGTCTAATTTTAAGTGACATAAGTACCTACGTCGAGAACTACCCATCGTCTGCGTCTCGGCCTTAACTTATTAATAAAGCGTTCTAGGGTCACCGAGATTCAGAAGATTCCTCGGATGAAGACGAATGGCCCGTAGGTTTGCGCGTTGTACGACTTGTACAAAAACTCCTATAAGGCCACAGACGAGGTATTCCTCAGTCACTACGTCGACGTGGCATGCCAAATTCTCATACAAAACACAGAAAAACGACGTTTCGTAGTCCCCTGTTTCCTCCTTCTGAACTGGACCAATTTTTATTACTTTTTCAGCATCGGTTAAAGAAAGAAATTTTCTGTGTCTGTAAAATTGGTCCAGTTTTGAAGGAGGAAACAGGGGACGTCGTTTTTCTGTGTTTGTATGAGAATTTTGCATGCCACTTCGACGTAGTATTTCCTCTTAAGGATTCAGAGTAAATTGCGCTTCCACCTTCTGCCTTATTTGTAAGACATTGCATCAATACGGATTTTTTTCACATAGAGTAACTTAAACTCTTAATTTTAATTTTTTAAAGTGAAAAATAAAGAAACTAAAATTGATCAAACATATCCACAAAAATACCGTTGATCATGGTCAATTGACCGGAACCGCGCCATTTTGCAGAACTATGACACATTACGATACCACAGGAACAGGATACCTTGGGTAAGTTTACCTTTACGTTACGAGTGACCTTTCGTTCGCCCGCTATCCAGGAGTTATTTTTTATTGTGCCGGACAAATTAAATAAATAATGTACAATAAATAAATTTAAAAAAAAATGGTGTCTATTGACGTTACTGAATGATATAAAAAAATATGTGCACATGTAAGGTGACTGCTAGAAACCGCAAGAAACTTCAAAGGCTGGTCAGGGGGTCTATCGGCTAAAAAATATGAATATGAATATGAACATGGGCTTCATTTGACATTTGAAGCCCATAATATGCCCATATAAGGACAATATGGGCTTCAAATGTCAAATGAAGCCCATGTCCATATATTCATATTTTTTAGCCGATAGTAAAGTCGATAGTAGCAGGTCAAGTGTTAACATGACAAAAATGACAAAAAAGGAATTCGTGTTTTTTTAATTTTTATTTAAATAATTCATTTTGTGAATTTTAAGTGGATAGTCTTGGAGTTATCTTATTTATTTTAAAGCAACATAAGAAAATTACAATGAAATCAATTAAAAATAACGATTATTAACAACGCGAGGGCAACAGCCGACCGGCCGGCCGTCCGTTGAGCCATCAACGTAGGTACTTATCGCCCAGCCGACGCGGAAAAAACACAAATTCCATTTTGTCATATTTAAAACACTTGACCTGCCGGCCTAGCATGCACAACACGAGAACTCTTCTCGACCCGTTTTCTCGTGTTTTATTCATTTACCTCTATTGTCTATCGACACTAAAGACACATGGATGCGCTTAGAACTCTACCTAATATGTCAAAAATAGACTTAATAGTAGTTTTTGCATAAACCGTGGTATTTTTGTCTACAAACCTTAACATGGCAACTTAAAATGATTTGTCGTCTCTCATCCGCGACTTATCTCGTGTTGCGCATGCCAGGCCTACTGACCAGCCCTTGAAGTTTCTTGCGGTTTCTAGAAGTCACCTTATATAAAACATGTTTCATGTATACATACATACATTCATACACTGACGAATATTATCCACTAAGGGTTAGTCAGAGACCTATAGGTAATGAGGACCACAAAATCAGTCCATAACAACTGTACATTGCGTGCTCAGCGTGACAGGTGGTCAGCCCATCGCCACTCTATTGGATCAACATCCGTTTTACAATTCAAATTTGACGACGTTGGAATCAGAGTGATCTAAGTGACATTTTTACCACTAATGAGTTTGTTACACAATGGCATAGAAAAATCATAATTCTTTCAGGCCACACTGATCTAAGTGCTTCCCAATTTTTTTTTACTTGAGGAATCACAACATCTCGATATAAAAAGCTCATATTATTTCCCTTAACAACGCATAATTATGCTTAATTTATTTAAAAATACACTTTGTGCCCAAGAATACCCTAGATCAATCTAGTTCCAGTGCCGTCATTTTAATCCTAAACAGTTAGATTAGATAGATTAAGTATTAACCATGTCATAGATTGTAAATCTGTAATTAATTAATATTTTATTGTAACTTATAGAAACAATACTTCGCTGCTAGTGCAGCAACTTATTTTGTATTTTGTTGATCTTTTTTTTTTGTATGGTATCGTTAAATTCGTTAAATACATTTACTCGAGTAACTTAAATTTGTAAATTTATTGTTATTTATAATAAAGTTTTAAAATAAAATAGTCCTACTTTTTATTTTAATTGACGAACAGAACTAAGATCATCACTTTGAAACTGATCTATAACGTAGGTACGTTTATATTCGTAGGTAAGTTAGGTACGTAGGTTTATATTCTAGATCTAGGTTGCAAAAAACAAAAATTTTAACAAAAAAAAACCGACTCCAAAAAATGTTACTGAAATAAATACTTACACTAAACCGTAAAAAATAATTGCGTGGTTTAGTTTGTTCAATTTACTTGCAATATTAACCTTTATTTTACTCAATCTTATAATCTTAAAAAATATTTTTGGAGTCGGTGCCAGTCAAGGTAAACATAAATATTAAAAGACATACTTACTACTTATATTATTATTATATTAGCCCATATTGTCCCATTGCTGGGCATGATCCTCTCTCCCCTCCACCCTCTTCCAGTATTTGGGGTCTTTTGCGTGTGTTGGCCTAAAATATATTGGAGTCGGTTTTCTTTTTGTTAAAATTTTTGTTTATTTCTCGCTTTTTAGTGAATCGTTCCGATCTATTTATCGAAAGCGAATATTGGTAAACCTACAAAACGCGCTACTTGTATGAGACAGCACCGTTTAAATGCGACAAGCGAAGACGAGAAACGCCTATCACAAAGTAGGAAATCAACATCCAAAACAGACGGCAAGTTACCCGGATTTCCTCGTGAACGCTGTATAGACCCCCCTACGATGATGACTTGCGAGTTACTAGGGTTCACCGTTAGGCAAACTAGAGGGACGTTTTTGACTTGCTCCAGTCGTAGATCGTAGCCAAGTCACCATTGATCGGCTCAATCGCTTCTGAGAGGTTCTCAGCCGAGGCCTGAGAGTAAATTTGTAAGTCATCGGCATAAAGATGTTAAGAAGAATTTAGACAAGAAGTGACAGAATTAATAGTGTGAATAGTGTATTTTTAAATCTTAATAGAAATGTTTTGGAAGGAGTGATAAAAAGTGGCCTATGTCAATATTGTTCTTCAGCTATCTATGTGCAAAATCAGGTCGATGCCCAAGTAAGAGACGGACAAACAAACAAACACGCTTTCGCATTTACAATATTAGTTAGGAAGGATTTATTGCCGGAGTGGATCTTATTTGACCTATGACTGAAAATACCAAAATCGCTATAGGTATGCCTACAATATTTGAGGAGTTCCCTCAATTCCTCAAGGATTTCACCATCAGAACTGAGTTCCGGTACCTGCCTTCTTTTAATTCGTCATAGTCGCTTAACTATCTTAATCAAGATATCTTGTCGCCACCCGTGAAATACTTATCATTGAGGAGTTCCAATGATATTCTGTGGTCTTCTTCATCAGTTCTACTTCATCAAATGATACTTTCTGAATGCAAATTCTTGACTTATTGCTGAAAATACCAAAATCGCTATAGGTACCTATGCCTACAATATTTGAGGAGTTCCCTTTATTCCTGAGGATTCCATCATCAGAACTGGATTTTGATATAAATGGGACCAATCTGGAAGTATATCCTTTCAAATAAAAAATAATTTTCTAAATCGGTGTATAAATGACTGAGTTCTGAGGTAACAAACATAAAAAAAAACATAAAACCGAATTGAGAACCTCCTCCTTTTTTGAAGTCGGTTAAAAATATGAAACTAACATAAAACACATTGACATTGACATTGACAAAAAATTAGAGAATTTCACTTTCGACGATTATTGCGTGGTTTTAATTGGTGAGGAGGATTTTAGAAGAACATCTAACAATTCAGAAATTATTACTTATCTAAGAAAAGTGTTAATACCGCTGTCACACACGAATATAATAATATGTTTACCTACTTACATACATCATAATGCAACTTTATATAATCACAGAGTTGAAATGTTTAACAATTTACTGTGCATGGACAACCAAATTAATAATTACACCTACATATTGGACTCAAACCTTAAATTATCATACAACTACGACATGTTCTCAAGACATACGGGCAAGATTAATAATTTTGGAATAAAAACTATATTTACTTTTTTACGGCAAACAATTGAAATGTATCAAAGTAATAATGAATGCATGCAACATAATATGCCAACTAATAGTGAGAATACTACAGAGTTTTTTCTTGCATAATCACTTATATGTACTTCACCAAAATATAGCTGGATTGATAAACAAAACTAACTCCATGATTATTCATCTGGAAGAGTTGAAAGGAGGAGGAAAACCTGTAGAGGTTATCTGTCTCACGGAGCACTTCATGATATCGGGTCACGAAAATCTATTATACATACCTAACTATAGTCTTGCCGCCTACTACTCACGAGAGAACCAAAAACGCGGAGGAGCATGTATTTTGATAAAGAACGGTCATCAGTGGAAAGAACTGCCTAAAGTTTCTAACTTATCAATAACTGGTATAATAGAATGTTGTGGAGTAGAGTTGATAACATACAATTTAATTGTGATTTGTATTTACAGAATTCCTAAACAGACTAATCTTGACATTTTCTATGAA
Organism: Scoparia ambigualis; assembly: GCA_963921215.1. NCBI lineage: Eukaryota > Metazoa > Arthropoda > Insecta > Lepidoptera > Crambidae > Scoparia > Scoparia ambigualis. The sequence continues at coordinate 22,084,636 of OY992521.1, read as the reverse complement.
AAAATGACTGCTCTGTTACGACATATATGTACAAATACAAATAAAAAGATAATTTTGTGTGGAGATTTTAATATAGATATCTTGAAATGTAATAATAATTCACGTGAATTTGAAAATTTTTTGTTAAGCTTTAATCTTACTTTGGAACTAAGGCAGCCTACAAGGTTACAGAGTAACTCATGTTTGGATAATTTTGCTCATAACTTTAAACGAGGATGTAAAGGCGAGGTATTTGATTTTGGTTTGTCAGATCATACTGCTCAAATGCTAAAAATTCCAATTAAAAAGTCTTGTATGATTACGTCTTGGCGATTTAAACGACAAGACTATTCTGTAGAAAATTTGATCAAATTTAAATTACACTTGCAGAATTTTTATTTTTCTGAAGTATATAAAACCAATGACCCAAATGTTGCATACGATTCTTTTTTTGAAAACTTTAAATTGTTATATAATCTTTCCTTCCCTTATAAATTAATTAAAATAAGTTTGAATAAAAAATGTAAATGGCTTTCAAAAGGCATAAAAATATGCTGTAAAAAAAGGAGAAAGTTACTGTGGTGTTATAGACGTATACCATCTATAAACAACAAAATAATATTTAAAAATTACTCAAGTAGATTTAAAAAAATTATGAGATTGACACAAAAAGCACAAAACAACTATGCAATTAAAACTGCAAATAATAAAATGAAGGCAACCTGGGACATAATCAATCAAAAAAAGTTATTATATCCAAAAGAACCAATTTTCAAAATTAAAATAGATAATTTATCGATTACCGACCCTTTACAAATAGCAAATAGTTTCAATAATTTTTTTATAGATCAGATACAAGAATTTAATATGACACATAAAAATAAAATAAATAATAATTCTGACTCAATGTTCATGTACCCAGTATCCTCGGACCAACTATTAAAAACAATTAAATCACTCAAAAACACAACAAGTGAAGGATACGATAACATATCTACTAAAGTAGTAAAATATGTAGCGGAAATCATATGCCCTCACTTAACGTACATATATAACATGTGCATATCAGAGGGAGTATACCCCAATGCATTAAAAACATCTGTCATAAAACCTTTGCACAAAAAAGATGACAAAGAAAATATGAAAAACTACCGACCCATAGCACTGGTACCAGTATTTTCAAAAATTTTTGAGAAAGTCATATATGCACAACTTTACAAGTATTTAGAATCATTTAACATCTTATGCAATGAACAAAAAGGTTTTCGTCAAAATAAAACCATAAATATGGCTTTATACGATTTAATTGAAAATGTTGTATGTGATATGGATAAAAATAATCCAATTTGTGCCATTTTTACCGATATGACAAAAGCATTTGATTGTGTAAACCATAGAACCCTGCTAGGCAAATTAAGCGCTTATGGTATCAGAGGCAATGTACTTAATCTTATAGAATCCTATCTTTCAAATCGTACACAGGTTACTGAAATACGTAGAATATGCCCAAAGAAACGAATAGATGTAAAATATATTTCAGATTCGAGAGCTGTAAGTTTTGGAGTACCACAAGGTAGTGTACTAGGGCCACTTTTATTTTTAATTTATATTAATGACTTGCCAAAAGAAGTGCATAATCGTATGATTCTTTTCGCTGATGACAGTACAACGATCATAAAAAATGATAACTTAAAAAATTATGTAAATGACATTAATGAAACTTTAGAGGACATAATAAATTGGTTGAATAATAATAATTTAGTAATTAATTTAAATAAAACGAAAGTCATGCACTTCGCACAAAGACCGAAAAACCAAGGTAATATTTGTATAAGTTATCGTAAAAATAGTGTAGAAGAGACGCAAGTTGCTAAATTCTTAGGCCTTTACATAGACAGTAAGCTAACATGGCATAAACAGTCAGAAGAATTATGCAAAAAAATAAATAAATCAGCCTTTGCTCTGCATACCCTATCTAGAAAAGTAAATCGTGAAGCAGTTTTGTCAGCATATCATGGGCTAGTAGGGTCAGTGTTAAGATACGGAATTATTTTTTGGGGTAACTGTAGTGATCGTGAGCAGATATTTAGAGCCCAAAAACGATGTATTAGGGCAATAGGTGGACTCGGATATAGAGACAGCTGTGTACCCCTTTTTAAAACATTAAAACTCCTGACATTACCTTTTTTTTTTTTTTTTTTTTTTTTTCTTTATTTATTTAAGGACTTATGACTAAAACATGACATGTCAGTCCTATCATAGCCTAAACATACACAGACTTACACTTAAAATGTAAATTAAATTTTTAACTTGTAGTTAACGGCAAACACCGATGTATTATCATATTGTATACCAATATTGCTGCAAGTGAAGTAGGTTGACTTAGTATACTTTGAAAAGTTCCTATATCTAAACGGTTTAGGTTTAAATTGGACATCAATGTTTGCCGCTCTCCGGAGTTTTTTACGCATTCCGCCAACAAGTGGTGAACATCGTCAATCGTTCCACAGACATCACAATTAGGGGAGTCTACTTTATTCATCAGAAATGCAAATTTGTTTGATGGAAAGTGGCCAGATCGAAGTCGGTGCATAGTTATTATGTAAAATCTACTTAGCTGAATGTTACCAAACCATGGAATTGGGATTGGTTCACATTGTATGGTTTTGTACCATATTCCCTTTTCTTTCGACCTTTCGTTAAAATATTCATTCCATTTTTGATATACTATCTTTTTGTACATATGTAAAGTTTCCGAATAGTTAGGTAAAATATTGTAATTGTCTCCCTCCATCCCTGCTAGTTTTGCCAATCGATCGGCTTCTTCATTTCCACTTAAACCAATATGCGCTGGAACCCACTGGAGTATAAGGCCAATATTAATACAATTAAGCTCATGAAGCTTTGCGAGTATCTTATAAGCTATCGATGTGCCTCTGAGCCCAGAGGCGCATCGAGCTATGTGCTGCAAAGCACTTCTGCTATCTGAGAAAATAACACATTTGCTAATTCCAAGACGACTTGTGTACAGAATGGCTTCATAGATGGCTATTAATTCCAATGACATTATTGAGACTTCGGAAGAAACTGAGTAACCCCGTTTAATTTGATTTTGAGGACAATAATAAGCTGCACCTTGTGTATTATCACTTTTAGACCCGTCTGTATAAATTTTGTGCCACCCTTCATATTTTCTATTTAACTCTGATAAAATGCTAACTCTTAATGAATTAATCTCATGTATCTTTTTAGAACCATTAACACTTTCTAACTGTACGACGATAATTTCTTCTATCTGGATATATGACAACCAGATATTTAATTGAAACATTTCTAATGGACGCGATGAATGAATATGATTTCCTCTCGTAATATTATATGAAGTACACAAAAGCGGTTTCTTTTTATTTGTCCAATAATTGTTTGTTAAACATTCATCATTTAATTCGCTAATTAATTGAATGGAGGTATTATCAGCCCATGATTGTGCTTTTAGGCAAAATTTGTACGCTAAATATTGTCTTCTTACGTCTAATGGTGGGATGCTAGTCTCGCTCTCCATCACATGAAGGGGTGAACTTTTGATAAATCCGCCTATAACTCTAAGGGCCTGGTTTTGAAGTTTGTCTAATTTGGCAATATGAGTTCTTGCGCTATTATTATAAAGAAAACTCCCGTAGTCAATTCTACTTCTGATTAAGGTTATGTATAATGTACGCAAATAAAGAGGATGAACTCCCCAGCCTGGTCCCGCTAAAATTTTTAGGATATTAAGATATCTGAGAGCTTTTTCGTAAATTTCATTAATATGTTTTTTCCATAAAAGTGATTTGTCCAACCACATACCTAAATATTTTACACAGTCCGATACTATAACTAAATTACCATTTATATTTATATTAATATTCTGTCTCCTATTTCTCCTGCTGAAAATACATACTTTGGATTTACTTGATGACAATTCAAGACCAAGCTCATGTAACAAAATAACCATAGTATCAATGCTTTCTTGCATAAGTATTTCACATGACCTTAAGTTGCTGTGGCTTATATAAAATACGAAGTCATCTGCAAACTGGCTGACAAAAACATGTTGTATTTCATTACAAATTTTGTGTGTAACTATATTGAAAAGTAACGGTGATATAGGGTCTCCCTGTGCTAAACCTTTGTGTGTATATCTCTCCTCATCACTCCCATATTCCTTACTTATTTTAAGGCGTCTTTGGCTTAAAAATGACAAATCGGTATTTACAAATATTAGAACCAACATTTACATTATCCAGTATCTGAACTAATTTTGTAATACTAACATTGTTGTATGCGTTTTCTACATCCAAGAAGCATCCTAAGGTGTGCATATTTTTAGAATATCCTAGCTGAATAAATGTTATAAACCTAGTCAACGAATCTATGCAGGATTGTGCTTTTCTAAAACCTGTAGAGTTGTTAGATAAAATACCTAGTTTTTCAACATGCCACTCTAATCGTTTTGCAATAATTAAATGATATACTTTGCACATACATGACATAAGAGAGATTGGTCTTAGTTTTGGTTCCGTTACTAAGTCATTACTCGCCTTAGGAATGGGCACAATGTTTATATTTCTCCATTGAAGAGGGATATACCCACTGCGAAATATTTCGTTGTACAGCCTTAGTAATATTTTGAATCCCATAGCTGGTAAATTATATACCATCGAATAAGTTATTTGATCTTCACCCGGTGCTGTATCCTTTTTCCTTTGACATTACCTTGCATATATATTTTGGAGATGGCTATTTTTGTCAATGAAAATATACCTCTTTTCAATAAATGGTCGGACAACCACAGAAACCCTACGCGAGCTCAATATGAGAACAAATTAGTTGTACCTTCAGGCAAAACAGCTCTTTTTCAGAAAAGCGTACTTCACTTAGCACCTCTCATTTACAATAAAGTGCCAGACAATATAAAGCTGCTTAACAAACCGCAGTTCAAGAAAAAAGTTACAGAACTGCTAGTAAATAAATGTTATTACTCCACACAAGATTTCTTAAAGGACGACTTGCAATGAAATTATTTTTTGTATTCTGTTTTTATTTTTTGACATTGTTCCATTTTAATTTTAATTTGCCTTTGATTTTTATATGACTGACATTTAATTGACATTTAAATTAATTTAATTGACATGACATTTAATCACATAATAATTGACATTTACTTATTTTATATCCTTTAATTAAATTATACATAATAATATTCTAGATGTAAATTTTGTATGTTTATGGATTGTAATGTTATGTAATGTAATTCTTATACCTACGTGTTTTAATTCAATTTTTAGTACTTATGTTTATGTTTTATTTTATTTTTTTGATTTTTGATATTATTTTCTATAATTTACAATTAATATTTGCACAGCCAAAGACGGTAAAATGTGAAAGAACGTTACTTATTTATCACCAACTATTATGTACTCATATTATGCAAATAAAGAATCTGAATCTGAATCTGAAAACTTTATAAATCGGGCACTTGATTGGTTAGTCAATACACAAATTAAAGCATCTTTTATTATTGAAATTTTGCATTCACAATGCTATATAAGTAGCAGATTTAAGATAACATGTTTACTAGAAAAAAATCAACCAGTCTCAGGAAGCTCGAACTCTAATGCTCTGCAGAGCAGTGGACCGGCAATCCAAAGGATACTGGACTGAAATCTGAAGCCAACCCACTCGCAATATATTTTTTAACATATTAAATTTGATATAAAATACTTTTTATTCATTAACCGGCCCGGTGAAGGTCGTTGTATACTCGGATCCTCTACTACTAGCGATGGCGCATGAAGGCGCATCGGCTAGCGCGTTCGGCTTGCGACCTTGCCCGCTAAGCAAATTTCGCAATGCCGGGTCGCTGGATGGGTGACCAAATTTAAAACATCTCGAGCTCCTCATTGCTTCGGAAGGCACGTTAAGCCGTTTGTCCCGGTTGTTGTCGTAAGATGTCAGTCGTTAAAACCCACCAGCCCGCATTGGGCCAGCGTGGTGGGTTATGGCCCATATCCTCACATGCTGTTGTCCACGTGAGAAGCCTTTGCCCAGCAGTGGGACGTTTATAGGCTGATTATGATATTACTGGGCTCGCCCGCGACTTCATCTGCGAGAACCTCTTTTCCCGTATTCCGTGACGAATTTCCAAAGACTTTGTCCTTGATACAAACCTTGTCCTGTCAATTACAAACACAATTCTGAAGGTTCTGAAGGCGCGAACGACATTCGCGGCAATAATTGTGTACGGTTAGCAACCTCACATTGGAAATCGATTTTATTGTAATAATTAAGTAACCTAGATAATTAATGCTAAATAAGTAACTTCGAGCGCGACGCGGACTCACGTACATTAACGCAAACTAGTTGTCATCTAACGCTCAACACAAACACATACTTTACTGTAACTCTAACTCATTTTTAACTCTATTACATCTGTTTTTTTATAGAATTGTTTTATTCTTGTCTTTAACATACATAACTCGAACTCAACTCGTACATTTAGATAGATGTCGATATTGTTGTACGGTTGGCCTCAGAATTATAGTTTAACACGTTTGTAATATGTCACACCAACTCGTTTGGAACGATCGCTCGCGTCCTACCATTATTGTATGAATGAAGTAGTTTATTTATTTATTGTTTAAGGACAATCAGTAACAGTTACAATAATACATGCAGATTTAAAAGGACACAATACAAATAATCTAAAAGTACTGTTTTTAGATGCCACAGCGTGCGACTAAAAATAATAATTAAAATTAAAGTGACGGTACATCTGACAACACAAAAACAAAACCAAACTAAAAATTAAAAAGTTGGTCCGACGTGGTATTGAAGTGTTAATCTACTTCTGTTAAAATCATGGCAATAATTGATTATAAACAGATGTCGATGTTGTTGTACGGTTGGCCTCAGAATTAGTTTAACACGTTTGTAATCATAATGTCACACCAACTCGTTTGGAACGGTCGCGCGCGTCCTACCATTATTGTATGAATGCAGTAGTCCGACATGGTACTGAAGTATTTATTTATTTTAGGGATAACAAACAAATATGTTACATAAATTGGCTTATCAATAGACTTATGTACTAAAAATGGTAACACATCCCACCACGTAATCCACGTGTAGGTAAAGTTAATCTGATTCTGTTAAAGTCATTGATTCACGTGGGTTAGTCAGAGACTAGGCAATGAGAACCGCAGAAGCTGTAGTAGACTGCTTCTGCGGTTCTCATTGCCTAGAAGAAGCTGTAGTAGACTGCTTCTGCGGTTCTCATTGCCTAGTCTCTGACTAACCCACGTGAATCAATGACTTTAACAGAATCAGATTAACTTTACCTACACGTGGATTACGTGGTGGGATGTGTTACCATTTTTAGTACATAAGTCTATTGATAAGCCAATTTATGTAACATATTTGTTTGTTATCCCTAAAATAAATAAATACTTCAGTACCATGTCGGACTACTGCATTCATACAATAATGGTAGGACGCGCGCGACCGTTCCAAACGAGTTGGTGTGACATTATGATTACAAACGTGTTAAACTAATTCTGAGGCCAACCGTACAACAACATCGACATCTGTTTATAATCAATTATTGCCATGATTTTAACAGAAGTAGATTAACACTTCAATACCACGTCGGACCAACTTTTTAATTTTTAGTTTGGTTTTGTTTTTGTGTTGTCAGATGTACCGTCACTTTAATTTTAATTATTATTTTTAGTCGCACGCTGTGGCATCTAAAAACAGTACTTTTAGATTATTTGTATTGTGTCCTTTTAAATCTGCATGTATTATTGTAACTGTTACTGATTGTCCTTAAACAATAAATAAATAAACTACTTCATTCATACAATAATGGTAGGACGCGAGCGATCGTTCCAAACGAGTTGGTGTGACATATTACAAACGTGTTAAACTATAATTCTGAGGCCAACCGTACAACAATATCGACATCTATCTAAATGTACGAGTTGAGTTCGAGTTATGTATGTTAAAGACAAGAATAAAACAATTCTATAAAAAAACAGATGTAATAGAGTTAAAAATGAGTTAGAGTTACAGTAAAGTATGTGTTTGTGTTGAGCGTTAGATGACAACTAGTTTGCGTTAATGTACGTGAGTCCGCGTCGCGCTCGAAGTTACTTATTTAGCATTAATTATGTACGAGCTGTACATTACGTAATTACTTTAATTTAACCTACATATGTAAATTGCTGACCGCGCGCATTACTGTCGCGCGCCTACATTATAAATTACATTATATTTTAGTGCAATAAAGACATTCATATCAAACGGTACTACATTTTTACATATACCTATATCGTGTGTACATTGCATTCGGGAATCATACGATTCCCTACATACTTACATCTAACATTCATAGTTGGGTACAACCCCAATATTGGTCCTTCGACAAAAGTGAAGTGTGATTGTGTGAAATATTCTACGGTAGCGAACCGGTCTCTTGGCCTCCCACAAGAGGGTCTCACTAGGTAGATTGAGGAGGCGCATATATCGTGGGGTACGTAAGCAACTACACTGAACCACAACCTACGCTGAAACACAGTTTCTATTGTTGAACATTTACATATTTGTTTGTGGAACATTACCATACCAACATTATGACTTCAAAAAGTGCCATGGCAACTCTGTTGCAACGTCAAGAACTGATAGATGACTGCATGCGCAAGATGGAAACCAACATTAAAAAGGACTCTGCATCTCGAAAAACGCCAGATTACATTGAGAAGCGGATGGAGCTGATTGAAGTTTACTTTAAAGAATTTCAAGATAATCACTTAGAACTAATGAAATCTGAAGACAAGACATCAGATTATTTTACAACTAATGCATACGATTTAACAAAAATCTTGTACGGGAAGATACTTACATTATTGCGTAACATAACAACGTGTCCAGCAGAAACAGCTCCAAGTAAGACAGAAGAGAAGGGTGGATTTTCAAAAAGTGACGAGTTGATTAACCAACAACAAACCAACTTTCGCGCTTTTTTGAGAGTCATTCGCAATATTGACATGGACAATATTAACGAGAAATGGGAAATATTGGACAAATTACAAGCTTTGCAGTCGCGATGGAACGTGATCGACCAGGTACATTGGCAGATTGACAACCTGCTGATCGGCTCTGATCTTAACTACGAACTGGATTTTACAAGATACGAACAGATGTACGAAGACTGTAAGCGAGATCTTAACCGTAAGTTAAACTCTTCTACAAGCCAGTATCAAGCTACTCCTGCAATCGAGATTCCTACATTCTCTGGGAACTATACACAGTGGCCTACATTCATAGACTTGTACTCTCAAGCCATACACAAAAACAACATGCTTAATAAGGCCCAGAAAATGCAACATTTGAAGGGAAAACTTAGAGGAGAAGCGGAGCGCCTAGTACAACATCTTAATATATCGGCTGACAACTACGATACTTGCTGGGAGCTCTTAAACCATCGCTACAACAATTTACAACTTTTGTTTACAAAACAGATACAAGTTTTTATGGGGCAACCACCGATAGTGAAAGTAACATCATTTGACTTGAAGAGGTTGCACGATACCAGCTTGGAGACAATTCACGCCATCAACAACCTGGGGGTGGAGACAAATACGTGGGATCCGATTCTGGTGCATATTCTAACTGAGAAGATGGACTCTGACACTTATTCATCCTATATGGAGTCAAGAAAAGAACCACGTAACCTACCGTCCTTTGATGAATTGATTGGATTCCTGGAGAGCAAGTTTACAGCTTTGGAACCAGTTAACAGGAAGAACAAGTCAGTAACAACAAAACAGGAAGCTGGTGGATATAATAGGGACATGTCAAAACAACTAAAACCTAACATCTACAACAACAACAACAACAACAAGTCTCCCTTAAGAACTTATCATGCAGTCAAAAATACCCCAAGAACATGCCCCTTGTGTAAATCATACCACATTTTGATTTACTGCCCAGAATATCAGAAGTTGTCATCGGAAGAGAAAATTCGGTCAATCAATCAGCTAAACATATGCAAAAATTGCCTCTATTGCCATAACGCACAGAAATGTAATTCGAACAAAACATGCAAATTGTGTAATAAGTCACACCATACCACATTGCACGAGTTAATTGCAAATAATCAAATTACAAACAAACAATCAAAGTCCGCTACGTCAATTTCGCAACCTACTGCAAGTCACGTATCCGGTAACTTTGATGAAATACTTTTGGCTACAATTGAACTAAAGGTTAAAACTGCAGATGGAACTTACATTCAACTGAGATGTCTTTTAGACCAAGGATCACAAGTCAATTTGATCACGGAGTCAGCTGCGCAACGCCTTGGGCTACGAAGACACAAACAAGATGCGACAATATCGGGCATTGGCATTTCATCAAACAAATGCAAGGGCACTATGCAATTAGTATGTCAGTCTTTGTATAGTGACTACAAGTTCATAACTGAGGCCAAAGTAATGACAAAAATGTTGAACAACTTACCAAATTATACATTTGACAAACAAGATTGGCCGCACTTACAGAACATACATTTGGCGGACCCCAGCTACAACATATCTAGACCGGTAGACATACTGTTAGACGCCGGTGTGTACACAGAAATAGTTATGGATGGAATACTACGCAGCCCTAACAGCATCGCTCCAATAGCGCAGCAAACCAAGCTGGGATGGGTGCTCCTGGGCAATGTGAAAACCTTCAACTGCCACGTAGTACTGAACAATGTAGAAGAGATTTCTCAGTTCTGGGAAGCTGAAGAAATTAATGAATACAGCCACACATTGTCATCAGAAGAAGAATACTGCGAGACCTTGTACAAAAATACAACAAGGAGAGGTTCCGACGGTCGATATGAAGTGAAAATCCCAATGAAACCGGATTTCGACGCGCTCCTCGGCCCCTCAAAACCACAAGCAGTAGCACAGTTCCGGCAACTGGAAAAACGCTTTGAGAAAGATGACACCTTATGCGAAGCTTACCATAAATTTATTCAAGAGTACATACAACTCGAGCACATGAAAAAATGCACCACACCACGTGAACCAAGCTTTTTCTTACCACATCATGGTGTCGTTAAACCTGACTCGACAACCACAAAATTACGAGCAGTTTTCAATGGCTCACAAAAGACAAAGTCTGGTTACAGCCTTAACGAGCTTATGTTAAGCGGACCGAACCTGCAGCAAGATCTGCTAAGAATGATTATCCGTTGGAGAAGTTTTCAATTTGTCTACACAGCCGATATAGAAAAGTTTTTCCGACAAGTACGTATCCAAGAGGAAGATCAACACCTTCAAAAAATCGTATGGCGAGACGATATCAAACAGCCGATACAAGAATACCAGCTGCGCACGGTGACCTACGGCACAAAAGCAGCTCCCTACTTGGCAATGCGCACGATCAAACAGCTGATAACAGACGATGGTCATAAATATCCACTAGCTGCAGACATTTTAGATCATCAACTGTACACTGATGATTTATTGGGTGGACATTATCAGATAGATCAAGCCATCGAAGCACAAAAACAGCTGATCGACATGTTGAAAGGCGCTGGTTTTAACCTGAGAAAATGGGCCAGTAATGACGACAGAATTTTACAAAATTTGGTACAAGATCAAATAAGCCAAAACATGATGGATTTCAAATGTGCACAAAGCAACAAAACGCTCGGAATCACATGGAATCCGCACACTGACAACTTTGCGTTACAAACTAAAAATATTGTCGCCACAACAAACAACGATGACGTCATCACCAAGCGGTCATTACTATCCGACCTATCGAAACTATATGATCCGCTAGGCTGGTTATCACCCATAACAATGAAGGGTAAGATCATATTTCAACAAGTATGGACGCTCGAAATCAGCTGGGATGACGCATTACCACAATATTTACAAGAGCAGTGGAGATCATTTAGAAACGATATTACAGCTATAACTGATGTAACAATACCTCGCTGGATCGGAAACACGCAAAACGCTATAGAATTGCATGGATTCTGCGATGCATCCGAACGAGGTTACGCATGCGTCATATACTGTAAAACTACAGACAATCAAGGCAACATAAACATTAGATTACTAGCCGGCAAAACCAAACTCGCTCCCTTGAATAAAACTATCACATTGCCGCGCTTAGAACTTTGTGGCGCTTGGCTCCTAGCGCGACTTATGAAAGGTGTTATAGAGTCATTAAGATTACAGACAGTCACTATACACGGCTGGACGGACTCAACTGTAGTTCTTGGTTGGCTACAAGGAGACATCTCAAGGTGGAAAACATTCGTGGCTAACAGAGTCACTGAGGTGGTTAAAGTCATGGCAGCCTCCTGTTGGAAACATGTTCGATCTGACGACAATGCTGCTGACTGTGCTTCCAGGGGTCTACTACCATCACAGCTGAAGTTACATAGTTTGTGGTGGCAAGGACCTGCATGGTTGAAAGAAAAGACATCACCATCTCAAATACAAATATATGAGACTCCAACCGAGGAAACAAAGAAAAAACAAACATACGTGATACAGACATCTGAACCGATAAAGAATTCGTTTATTGACACACTTCTAAACGAACATAGCTCTATGGGACGAGCCGTACGCGTACTCGCTTGGGTTTCACGTTTCATCGATCGAGCTCGCTGTAATTACAATGCAAAACAAACGAAGCATTTACAATTATATGAACTAGAAAATGCTCGACACATTTTGATAAAACATGAACAAAACCAACATTTTTCTGATGAAATTGGACAGTTAAGAAAAAACATGAAGATAAATTCCAAGAGTAGAATTTTGAATTTATATCCATATATGGACTCCCATGGCATTATTAGAGTGGGAGGTCGACTTCAACAATCCGAGCTAACAGATTGGAAAAAGCACCCAATGATTTTGCCAACCAAAAGCAAGCTAACAAGTTTACTTATTGATGAAGCACATAAGGTTACTCTCCATGGTGGCATGAGACTGACAATAACACATCTACGCCACAGATATTGGATTTTAAGAGGCATCCGAACTGTCAAAGAGTATATTTTGAAGTGTGTCCGCTGTCGCCGCTTCAAAGCTACCACTAACAACCAGCTTATGGCAGAGCTTCCGAAGCCCCGAGTAACACCTTCACGAGCTTTTACAAATACTGGAGTGGACTTCACAGGAAGAGTGGAAGTCAAGGCTAATAAGGGTCGTGGAATTAAAACGACAAAGGGCTACATTGCCATTTTTATCTGCTTATCCACCAAGGCAGTTCATTTGGAATTGGTTTCCGACCTGACGACTGTATCTTTCCTGGCGGCTTTGAAGCGACTATGTGCTCGAAGAGGAACACCGAAACATATTTATAGCGACAATGGTACCAACTTCGTGGGAGCTGCCAAGATATTGAAGCGTGAATACAAAGAAGCCTTACAGTTTTACATCAACATTGATCTCGTCGAATCAGCAACAAACCTTGGAATCGAATGGCATTTCAATGCTCCAGCTTGGCCGTCGGCCGGCGGGCTATGGGAATCTGCTGTGAAAAGCATGAAGCACCATCTGCGAAGGGTCCTCGGTGAACAGAAGCTGACATTCGAAGAATTTATAACGTTACTAGCACAGATAGAGGCCTGTCTCAATTCCAGACCACTGATCGCTGTGACGGATGACATCGACGACCTGGAGTGTCTTACTCCAGGGCACTTTTTGGTTGGAGGTCCAGTCCTAGCTCCACCAATGTCACCAGACCTGCAACTTAGAAACATTCATACTAGATGGCAGCTTACAGAGAAAATGTATAAGGATTTTTGGAAAACATGGTCCAATGAATATCTAACTACATTACAAACACGTAACAAATGGAACTATCCAACAAAAAACCTGGAGATCGGTGACTTAGTACTCATGAGGGAAGATCAAACTCCCCCCGCGAGATGGCCATTGGCCAGAGTAACAGAAACGCACGCAGGTACAGACGGCCGCGTGCGCGTTGTGACACTGAAGACTAAAAATGGCTCAGCAAAGCGACCCATCACGAAGCTATCGCGTTTGCTATTGGAAGAAACAGATGACAATAAACAAGCCCATGACGTCACACTTCCAAACACAGCATCTGAAAAAGTTAAAAGAGCTAAAACTATTACAAAGAGTAACCTCAGTAGTTTCTTCGTAACACTCATATGGCTGTTGTTTGCTTGTGTATCACCATCTTCACAACAAATGACTAACATAACAACACTAAATGCTGCAAGACTTCTTTATTTTGATAAAATATCAGATATGCAGATTGCACAGGATCACTGGAAACTCGTAATATACTACAACATGACAACATATTGGCAGAGTATAAACAGTATTGAGAAGTATGTAACTCACCTGACCACCATATGTCAAGGAGAAGCAGCATTTCACACCATAGCCGCACAGTTTGAACATGAAGTGAATGAGCTGAAACATTTTAACGAAATCCTACAATCGGAGCACGGAAGGCGCTTGAAGAGAGGTCTCATCGACGGAGTAGGCTATGTGGCTAACTCGTTGTTTGGTGTCCTTGACGAACGATTTGCTGAAAAATACAGAAAAGACATCAAATACATTCAAAACAATGAAAACCACCTTCTCAGCCTATACAAAGAACACACATCTATTATTGAAGGAGAATATAACCTATTAAAGCGAAATGAAGAAGTTATGAGCAAACAGCTATACGTCATCAACAAACATCTAAGAGAAAGTGAAAAACAAGTAACCTATCAGAATCATGCAAATTATATTACTGCGACAGCGTTGGCTATAAATGTGATTATTTCGAACATACACAGAGTACAACAACAATTACTGGATCTGGTAACAGAAGTGAGAAATGGCCGAATGGATACCCATCTGCTTACACCAGGAGAGTTCCAAGAACAACTGAACATCATCTCGGGACAACTCTCACGCGACCTATCCTTGCCTTGTCTAAACACACCTGACTGCATCAGGAACATGTACAAAATATCAAGAGTACATGTCAGAGTTACAGAGAAGTTTCTTATGATGGAGGTGAAACTACCGATTATCTCTAACGAAATGTTTGAGTTAAGTCGAGTTATACCCATACACAAAATAGATGGAGTTACAATGAGAACAGTTATCCCAACATCAGAATACATGGCTGTCAACATAAGAAAGGATTTACTAATAACAATGAGCTCTGACGATATGCGGTCATGTGTACAATTAAATGACCTACAATTAATCTGCTCGTTAAACCTGCCGATTTACGATATAAAGGCGGCATCAGTTTGTGAAGCACAAATCATTAACAATAGAGCAATATCAAATTGCCGCATAGCGATAACAGAGTGTAGGCATGAGTGGATCCAGTTACACAGCCGTAGAGCGTGGCTATATTCCTGTTGCGAAGAATGCAGCGCGCGCATGTTCTGCCCAGCTGGGACCATGACGCAGACACTACGTCGTACAGGCGTCATAACATTATCACAAGGCTGCATTTTGAAAGGAGATAACATAATTATCCATGCGAAAAACAACTTTCAAAGCGAGATCAAAAGAAATGGAGAACAAATCATGAACCCACCGCAAGAATCCGAGGTTAACCAAATAGTTAATGAATTTAACGCAACACTTTTCCCTGAAAACCATGAGGAAACGCTGAACACCTTGAAAAGGAAAATCGACTCTGTTAAAACCCTGCAAGAAACGGTTAACACCCAGATTGATAGTCACGATACCCAACACTATGTCACATACAGCCTTTTGACTACCATTATCGTGGCACTATTATGTGTTTGGGGCGTAAAGCATATCAAGAAACGTCGCCAGCGTCGTGAGGTGACGGTGGTCTCTCCAACTCCTCAAACAGAACCTGAGCCGGCTCCCCGAGGGCAGTCGCTGTCATCGAGTCGTCGTCGGTCGTTACCCCACGTCAAAACAACCGTTCCACCGAACGTTTCATTAGATCGAGAACTAACTGTTATTTATAAAAAAAATGTTCAAGACAAAGCGACGTCTCCCATATAAACTTAGAACTTAAGAAAAATGCTTTTTTTTGTATTGCTTTTACATTTACATTATTTACCTTTTATCCCTTTTATACTTATTTTAACATGTTTACTTCTTTCTTTTCTTAAGTTGGGAGCATGTACGAGCTGTACATTACGTAATTACTTTAATTTAACCTACATATGTAAATTGCTGACCGCGCGCATTACTGTCGCGCGCCTACATTATAAATTACATTATATTTTAGTGCAATAAAGACATTCATATCAAACGGTACTACATTTTTACATATACCTATATCGTGTGTACATTGCATTCGGGAATCATACGATTCCCTACATACTTACATCTAACATTCATAGTTGGGTACAACCCCAATAAATTATCTAGGTTACTTAATTATTACAATAAAATCGATTTCCAATGTGAGGTTGCTAACCGTACACAATTATTGCCGCGAATGTCGTTCGCGCCTTCAGAACCTTCAGAATTGTGTTTGTAATTGACAGGACAAGGTTTGTATCAAGGACAAAGTCTTTGGAAATTCGTCACGGAATACGGGAAAAGAGGTTCTCGCAGATGAAGTCGCGGGCGAGCCCAGTAATATCATAATCAGCCTATAAACGTCCCACTGCTGGGCAAAGGCTTCTCACGTGGACAACAGCATGTGAGGATATGGGCCATAACCCACCACGCTGGCCCAATGCGGGCTGGTGGGTTTTAACGACTGACATCTTACGACAACAACCGGGACAAACGGCTTAACGTGCCTTCCGAAGCAATGAGGAGCTCGAGATGTTTTAAATTTGGTCACCCATCCAGCGACCCGGCATTGCGAAATTTGCTTAGCGGGCAAGGTCGCAAGCCGAACGCGCTAGCCGATGCGCCTTCATGCGCCATCGCTAGTAGTAGAGGATCCGAGTATACAACGACCTTCACCGGGCCGGTTAATGAATAAAAAGTATTTTATATCAAATTTAATATGTTAAAAAATATATTGCGAGTGGGTTGGCTTCAGATTTCAGTCCAGTATCCTTTGGATTGCCGGTCCACTGCTCTGCAGAGCATTAGAGTTCGAGCTTCCTGAGACTGGTTGATTTTTTTCTAGTAAACATGTTATCTTAAATCTGCTACTTATATAGCATTGTGAATGCAAAATTTCAATAATAAAAGATGCTTTAATTTGTGTATTGACTAACCAATCAAGTGCCCGATTTATAAAGTTTTCAGATTCAGATTCAGATTCTTTATTTGCATAATATGAGTACATAATAGTTGGTGATAAATAAGTAACGTTCTTTCACATTTTACCGTCTTTGGCTGTGCAAATATTAATTGTAAATTATAGAAAATAATATCAAAAATCAAAAAAATAAAATAAAACATAAACATAAGTACTAAAAATTGAATTAAAACACGTAGGTATAAGAATTACATTACATAACATTACAATCCATAAACATACAAAATTTACATCTAGAATATTATTATGTATAATTTAATTAAAGGATATAAAATAAGTAAATGTCAATTATTATGTGATTAAATGTCATGTCAATTAAATTAATTTAAATGTCAATTAAATGTCAGTCATATAAAAATCAAAGGCAAATTAAAATTAAAATGGAACAATGTCAAAAAATAAAAACAGAATACAAAAAATAATTTCATTGCAAGTCGTCCTTTAAGAAATCTTGTGTGGAGTAATAACATTTATTTACTAGCAGTTCTGTAACTTTTTTCTTGAACTGCGGTTTGTTAAGCAGCTTTATATTGTCTGGCACTTTATTGTAAATGAGAGGTGCTAAGTGAAGTACGCTTTTCTGAAAAAGAGCTGTTTTGCCTGAAGGTACAACTAATTTGTTCTCATATTGAGCTCGCGTAGGGTTTCTGTGGTTGTCCGACCATTTATTGAAAAGAGGTATATTTTCATTGACAAAAATAGCCATCTCCAAAATATATATGCAAGGTAATGTCAAAGGAAAAAGGATACAGCACCGGGTGAAGATCAAATAACTTATTCGATGGTATATAATTTACCAGCTATGGGATTCAAAATATTACTAAGGCTGTACAACGAAATATTTCGCAGTGGGTATATCCCTCTTCAATGGAGAAATATAAACATTGTGCCCATTCCTAAGGCGAGTAATGACTTAGTAACGGAACCAAAACTAAGACCAATCTCTCTTATGTCATGTATGTGCAAAGTATATCATTTAATTATTGCAAAACGATTAGAGTGGCATGTTGAAAAACTAGGTATTTTATCTAACAACTCTACAGGTTTTAGAAAAGCACAATCCTGCATAGATTCGTTGACTAGGTTTATAACATTTATTCAGCTAGGATATTCTAAAAATATGCACACCTTAGGATGCTTCTTGGATGTAGAAAACGCATACAACAATGTTAGTATTACAAAATTAGTTCAGATACTGGATAATGTAAATGTTGGTTCTAATATTTGTAAATACCGATTTGTCATTTTTGGATGTATGTGCAGTCTTTAGTCCGTTAGTCCCCTTTTTCGACATCGAAGAAAAGTGAGGGGTTGGTAGTATTATTTTGATGAGCCCATAGTTGCTCTATGCTGTAGGATGTATGTGCAGTCATTAGTCCGTTAGTCGCATTTTACAAAACCCAAGGGAAGAGATGGAAAGACTGCACATACCTACTATCCAACAGCATAGAGCGGCGATGGGCTCATCAAAATAATACTACCAACCATTCTCTTCCCTTGGGTGTCGTTAAAGCAACTAACGGGTTAATTTTTAATAAAATAAACCATTCACATTGTATTAGATTGTTTTATTTTCTCGCATTCGTAGTGAAAAGCAGAGTGTAACACACGTCGCTAAAAACCCATTAAAACTCGGTTTCTATTTACTCCCTCGCTAAAGCTCGGGAGCAAAACTACCTCGTAAATAATGGGTCATTTTAGCCCCTTGTATAACAATCTACTATTGCTGTGCTGTATTAGTTATGTTGCTGGTTATAAATGTAGCTCAGAAAATATTAAAAAATTAACAATTAAAAGCGAATATGTATCAATATTATTACACATATTATTATGTAGGTTAGAGGTAGGTTTCTTCTGTATAAAAATGGTAGGTATGTATAGCAATGATTAGACCTCCATTTTTTTGTAGTTTTTTTTTTATTACTACCAACCCCTTTCTTCCCTTGGGTATCGTAAAAGGCGACTAACGCACTAAAGACTGCACATACATCCAACAGCATAGAGCGGCGATGGGCTCATCAAAATAATACTACCAACCCCTCTCTTCCCTTCGGTGTCGTAAGAGGCGACTAACAGACTAAAGACTGCACATACATCCAACAGCATAAAGCGGCGATGGGCTCATCAAAATAATACTACCAACCCCATACTTTTCTTCGATGTCGTAAAAGGGGACTAACGGACTAAATACTGCACATACATCCAACAGCATAGAGCGACGATGGGCTCATTAAAATAATACTACCAACTCCTCTCTTCTCTTCAGTGTCGTAAAAGGCGACTAATGGACTAAAGACTGCACATACATCCAATGGCATAGAGCGGCGTTGGGCTCATCAAAATAATACTACCAACCCCTCCCTTCCATTGGGTCTCGTAAAAGGCGACTAATGGACTAAAGACTGCACATACATACAACAGCATAGAGCGGCGATGGGCTCATAAAAATAACACTACCAACCCCTTTCTTCCTTTTGGTTTTTTTTTTTTTTTTTTTTTATATAAGAGGGAGGCAAACGAGCAGGCGGGTCACCTGATGGAGAGCAATCACCGCCGCCCATGGACACCCGCAAAACCAGAGGAATCGCAGACGCGTTGCCGGCCTTTAAGGGAGGAATAGGTTTAAGGAAGGAATAGGAATTGGGAGGGGGGGGGGGGGGGGAAGGGGCCTCCGGAACCCTCACTGGTCGGACGAAACACAACAGCACCAAGTGCCATTATTTCACGCCGAATATTAGTGAGAGGGTGGTATTACGCCGGGCGAGCCGGCCCAATATGTGCTGCAACGCAGCGTGGCTCTACCACTCAGTTGGTGTCACTCATTTAGCACCACCCAGGGATCACGTGTAGGGTCTCAAGGGTAAACCTACGGACGCGAGCAACTTTGACCCCCAGCGTGTTGGTGTCGTAAAAGCGACTAACGGGCTAAAGGCTTACCACCTAAGCACATGTGCAGACTGTGCAGTTGTTTCTTGCTGAAGCGTGGACTGTGTGGGCGTGGTCTGTGTTGTCCATAGATTCAAATTACTACTAATTTTACCATAAACTTTAAAAAAACTATCTTAAAAAAGTTGTTGATCTAAGTAAACAGTAATAAGTAGAGTCTTTATTCATGATTTTTCTACATATGACTAAATACTTTTTCGTTTTTGTAGGCTCATTGTCATGTAACAGAATCCCATTCGAGCTTCCTGAGACTGGTTGATTTTTTCTAATAAACATTTTATCCTAAATTAAAGAATCTTTTAAAACCGATACCTAGTCCTATGACCATGAGCCATTCGAATTATTATTATCTATATAAAAATCCGAATGTATGTTATAGCTCCACACTGTTGTGTTCTAAGTTTAGTATACAGTGTGGAAAAAAAGACCGTGGTTGGAGGTAAAGTACCCTTAATATTGATTATGGTAAATTTTACTGAAAGGAAACATTCCTTTATTTTCAAAAATAATTAAAACTGCATTCAAATATTTAGGAATATCACCTGCTTGAGCCGGGAATCGAACCGGTGAAATGTGGAAAAAAAAACATTCTGTATTTTATGATACCAACCGAAATGTCATTCTTATGGATCAATTTCTTTTAAACAACATAGTATCTTAAATTAAAGAAAACCAAAATAATTTTTTTTATTGTAAAGCTTACTTACTATCTAAAGAAAATATGTTTCCTTTCAGTAAAATTTGTCATCATCCATATTAGGAGTACTTTTTCTCCAGCCACGGTATTTTTTCCAACCTGTATATTAACCACTTGCTAGGTTACAAATCTTGTTTAATTCCAATAGATATGATAGCCAGTTCCTCAGTACATAAGGGGTGAACTGCGCTTCAACCCTTACCATCCAACTTACCAACAGGTGAGATGAAGATCAAGCCACAAAACATAGATAAAGTAGGTACTGACGTGCAAGGCTTTCCCGTTGTGAGATAAACAAAAGGAAGGGGTAAAGCTGGAAACAAACTATCGGACGCGGCTGACAGCCGCGACTTATAGGTAATCTAGTCAATGAATGTACATTATGTTGTGCAAACTATCGGACGTAAGTCGCGGACGTAACCTTGGGCGTTCGGACGTCCGACAGAAATCTGGCGCGCTAGATGTTTGAAGGCTGTGCACACTTATCAGACGAGGCTGACAGCCGCGTCCGTCAGCCGCGTCCGATAGTTTGATTCCAGCTTTAGTATTAAATAAAACCACAGTACTCAGTTAACTCATCTATCTATTATTTACAATAAACAACAAACGAATTATAACTCCGAACAAATATACAAAAAATAATAATCATAAACTAAACCGGTTAACAATTCCTACGCGGTAGAAATAAATTAACATACATTTATATTATTTAAAAAAAAACTCGTTATCCATCACTGAATAGAATAATACATTGCACTCTTTACTGTGAGCGGGTATAAAAATGATTCTGTAGCACATTTTCCTTTATATTGAAAGTTAAATCATATATGGTGTCGAGCTTATACAATTAAAGTATCATACGGACCGAACTAAGAGAAGTTTTATTTACATATTACCAATAAATAAGAAGATGCAATTTATCTTTTAATAAACAATTTGAAATCAGCGATTAGTATAGTCGTATATTTTTATCATTATAATCAAGTTCGAATGTACCCCCCAGTTAAATTACTTATCCGGTATAATATAGTTCATTCGGCACCGAATCCATAACGGTCAAATTAAACCTACTACAAAAATATCACCACATACTCTCATTTCTACACCCCCACTTGTCCACATTAATTTAAAATCAACATTAGTCAATTACTAACCACATAAACCGTAATAATATAAACATAACTTACAACACCATAATAACATTAAGATGTATGTAGAAAAATAATAAAAATAACCACATGAGCCTACTTATATCTAGCTATTGTACAAACCTCACTATAATTCTATCTACGCCTGATTTTTTGACTATACTAGTTTTTTGTCTTTGGCAATAATAACGATAATAGCTATGTCTGAAATATGTTTCAAAACTTAAGGCTGGGTATTATCAAACACATTTCAATTGGTAACATAAACATCAGTTTAGCACATTGAGTTTTGTTCACATTTATCCAGTTAACAAGTACATTTATGGACCAAGTAAATCTTTAATTATATTAATAACTATAAGTTAATGTAGCTACACAACATACAGGATGTTAAATAGTTTTGTATTACATAAAATTACCAACTATTGAATGAAAACGTTAATTTGAAACAATTATACAACAAGTGACTCATTTTGTCAAGTAAGTTTAAGGTTTACTCTAATCACATATCTACAATTTGTATGAAATGAAAGGTAATTAAAATCTTGCACCTTGACTAAAATTAAACTTTACAGACGTTATTTTTTGACATGACATGAAGTAGACCAATTTGAGTTTATAATTTTTAGCAGTTATTTTAAGGTCAAATCACCAAAAAAAGTTGTCTCGCTACTGAGGCCCAGTTAGTCGTTCAAAATTTGGACTTCATAATGGACTTCATAAATAATAATAACAATATTATGTTACTTTAATCAGCTCAAAGTACCTGGAGAAAATAAATAATCACTAGTGTTAATCACATATTATATAGCTTTGGGATTTACATTTTTTTATACGTAGTAAAACTGCATCTAGCGTTCGTAAGGAACTAATCTTTTCTACGAGGAATCCAATTTTTCTGACGAGTTCTTCCGCCGATACCGCCATCTATGTGTGAATGGCTGAACTTAAACGTTTAAGCATTTTCTTCTATCACAATAGATGGCGTTATAACCGCGTTCAAAATACATTTATCACAGCAACGTCTTTAGTTACAATTCATTAGAAATATTAGATTTCCAACTAGACAACAAATAGTATCTTTAGCGTAGGAGATAAGTTGACACGTCGATAGAATTTCTACTTAGAAAAATGAGCTTTGTGCTAGATCAAATAAGCGTCAGTTTAGCGTGAATATGGTTCATAAGATAGTGTCACAAAATTATCTCCTTTGCTTTGCTAACTGAAACGATACAGTCCAATGCTATAGCAGTATCCATTTCTTATCATCTTAATTCTTCTTTTTATTAAATGGATATTTTAACAATTATCAGTAGATAGTAATACGACTATTTTCACAAATCATCCCAAATGATTAAAATATATATTAAAAGGTTAAAAAAATGCTATCTTCTGGTTTTTTTCTATGAAAACTGTATTCTTTCTCCCAAAATGCAACAACAAAAAGAGGAAATTGAAACTTTAAATTTGTATGTACGTTTAAATGTACGATTCGTATCCGATTACGTCCATCGGACAGAGTAAGTACCTAACCCCATAACAGAACATCCTTGAGCTTTACCATAGACTAGAATAATAAATTAATTTTTCTATATAATACACAAAACTTACAGGCGTTTACATTTTCACTATAGGTAACAACTAACATTTAAAATTCCACCCATATTATGTTGAACTTATATAATAAACAGTGCAATATGTTCTTTTATAAATGGTATACAAAAGTCTCCGCTTACATAAACATGTTAAAATGTAATAAAAACAAAATTGGTTGCAGTAAGTAATGTCTAATTTTATAAAAAATAAGACATTACAAAAGACACTATTTGACCGCAATGCTTTATTTTGGTACACATTTGTTTTTAACTCGTTTACGTTTATGTACAGTCAGAATTGAAATGATCCGAGCAACAAGAACGTAAAAACATATTTTGTTTTTGAAAAAAACCGTGTCAATATTTATGATTCATTTAAAAAAAGACCCAAAGTACACGTTCCAATAAACTGCCTTTACGTAAACGTGATACCATTACGGTATTGACGAATTCTATGCTGACTGAACAAGCGGAAACTTAAACAACATTATTTATTGGCAAGATATACTGCCGTACACAGAGACGTCAATTAAGTTTTAATGACAATTAAATATCTTTCCTCTCTATTTAGCACTATAGATAAGAAAGTGACAGCAAGAGACTTAATTGTCATTAAAGCTTAATTGACGTCTCTGAGTACGGCAAATAGATTATAATTACAAATACATTTGGCAAACCGCCATAGCGAGCGTCGAGCTAACATTTGGCCCAACGTCCGATTAGCTTAACCACCGCTCGACCGGAATGTTCCAACTTTATTCTTACTATTTACTAGCACCACTGCCTTTCGTTTGTCACAATTTACGCGATTGTGCAAATTCCATATAAATGCATTGAACTACACAGTTGCCGGTACTGAGAATAGCGCATGATAGGCAATAGAGATTGGGGTACGATTTTTGTTACCGATCAATGACAATAATTCTCTTACTATGATATTAATTACGAGAGGTATCCTGTATATTAAAGAGGTATTCTACTAGTATTGGAAACGTGTGAGTAAATTAATTAGACACTGAAAAACTATAAAGGTCAATTCACACATATCAGTGAAGTCACAGTTCCGACACAGTACCGGCAGAGTGCGAAATATTCTTTCATACATTCTCTATGAACGCATCCCCACTTGTCAGTGTCAGTGACGACACAGTGCTCTCAGTGTTGATGCTGCTCTTCTTCGTCTAAAGCAATAGCTATCATTGCTAGCTCCGTAGTATTTAACAGAGCCGTAGCAACAATCACAGTACTTGACGACGGACTTTTCACTGAAGCTCCGTGAACTTGGTACTGACATGTGTGAATTGAATCACTTACGCAACACTGTAGCACTGATACTGAACTGAGCGAACACGTTGACGGAACTGTGACTTGACTGTTATATGTGAATCGACCTTTACTGGAAGTACCTCAATCTATTCAAAACTGTCAAATTTCGTTAATTAATATTGGTCCTCAAATCAAAACGATAGAGTTTAAAATTGACTGAAGAAATTTGACATTTTGTGGTAGGTTGACCTACTGGCGTCTATACCTAAACAAAGCAAATGCAAATAATGTAAACGTGATTGCATTTTATAGTGAAATTTTGTCTTTAAAATTTCAAAATCAACATCACAAAAATCGCACCCCAAATCATCAGATATCCTCATATTAAAATTTAAAATTCAGGGTTGACGTCTGATAGCTGGATTCTCTCCTTAAATAGTATACTTGATACTTTCGGCATCGGCTTTGTATTTAGATGCTCGGAACTGTATTTCACACACCTAACTACATATTTACCTGTCAAGAGCTAAATATGAATGCCACCATAAATTGAACCGTAAACAATTGCAATAGGGTCGAAAACCAATGAAAATTTAATTCTGCTATCAACGGGTAATTCATAACAGGCATTTTCAATGTTTATCAAGTTTTGTTAGGATACTGTCCACTCTTTTTAGAATAACAACATAATATTAACGAACGAGCTTTATATAGAATTATTTGAGTTCAGCTATCATATTATTATAGCACATACCGATGTCTTTTAATGACAAGCTAATGGAATCACAATGGAGAAGAATACGCTGTCAGTTAGTTTCGCATAGAGGGCGCCACATGTTCGTTATAAAAGAACTGTCACCTTACTACACTATGATCTTGACACTATGATTACTATGATCTTTTGTATTTTATGCGAGGTGTTGATAAATAATGGTTTAATGTTTGTTCGTTCATAAGCAATGAAATTTTGAAAGATCACAAACACAGCGCTCCTGCGTAAGAGTATTGCCTTTTCTTCTACATTGTTTTATGACATCACTTAAGCAACCAGAGGCCAAAATAAGCACAACATGGTCTAGTCAACTTCATTCTTGACATTGTTAACCTTTCATCAAGTTGAGCAGGTTTTTATTTTTCATTAAACTTCAATCTTATTAGAATTAAATAAGGTTTAATTTAATGTGATTTATATATCGCCACTGGCTGAAGTTGCGTTAATTTTACAAGTGATCTCCGCCTATGCTTAGAGCAATATACACCCGCCGTTAGATTATATAAATCATATCGACGGGTACATACTATCTTTGGCTTTTGGCATACGCCAAATCTTAATTTACTGTGTTTGACACGAATAATATGACGTAGAATGTGTCTCAAAGACACCCACTGCGATGATTTTTATGTACACATCACATAAATATGACTGAATTATGTTTAAAATTACAAATCTTTGGACATTGTCATAATTTTATGACGACATTCGCCTAATAATAAGGTATTGGTTGATTAAATTTGACATTAAACCTTCATATCGACACCCGCAAGAAAAAACGCAATAAAAAAAATGTTTTTTTTATTTTCTTTACAAATTATTGTAAATTGTTAACAGCTGAGTCCCGTGTAGGTGCCGAATGGAAATTTGATGTTGATGATTGATATTAAAATGAAAAAGTTTGTTTTAAGACATTGAAGACAGTTCAGTGTGAATTTGTAAAATCATGTTTCTCAATCTCCAGTATGTATTGCAACGAGAAATAACCTTAATAAAAACCAGGTGAAATAGAATACAGACGTTCCACCACATTTTTTTCCATTCATTTATGGCATCTGTCAGAACAGTTGTCTTAAAATGAAAACATAAACAAGATAGAACTAATCATAGACCCGTTATGGAAATTAAAATATTCGTAATTAGACATTTCAAATTTCGTAATTACACTTCAATAGAGAAGATAATTAGAAAGTACCAGCTGGCTGCCCACGGAAATACTATATTTCTGTGTGGCTGCCACTGCCGCCATCATCATTATAATCAGCCCATAAACGTCCCACTGCCGGGCACAGAGAGATTTGGCAATAACCTGGCCCAATACGGGTCCGTGGTAGTCCACAATCGCACCGTGTGACAAAATTAAATAATAAAGTCACAAATACATACTGAGACGATCAACATCTCAGTCTTTACATAAAGATGTCAGAATTAACACTAACATTATGTGAAATCAGTGAAAGTGTAAATGTTAAAAGTTAAAAGTGTAAAAGTAAAAATGTTACCTAGAAAGTTAGTTTCTCTTCACAATACATACTGTATAATATACAATTAATAAATAAAGGTTCAAATCGAGTACATTAAAAACCACTTTTACCACTATTCTGGTGGTAGATAATTTTTTTTTTTAAAACATGAAAATTTAAACAATGTATTAATGATTTGTTTGATAATATGCTTTATACACGATTCAGAAACAATGTTTAACGAACTTTAAAATACAATGAACTTCTTGATACTTTAGTACGGTCAGAAACGACAGCGGCCGATCACTTCACACTGACAGAATATATCGACGGCAATATTATTATAAATTAACTTTTATATTATTTAATCCAAAAAAAAAATCTTCTTTTTCTATACGGACGCCATCACTTCGCCTTCCACATAATGTAAAATTTCTTCAAAACATTTTGAACTTTAGCACCAGGTGTAAAAAGATCAATATTCGATTGGTGAAATTTCACATTTTTGGATATGCTAACTACAGGCGTGTACAAAGGTAATATTCGTACTTTTTTCGGAATAATCTAAAAGTGTAATATCTGATAAAACTTTTAACCGTCGATATGCTACAAGAAACATTGATCTACCATTTCGTTGTCTCAGACGTAGAGTAACAAAAAGTTTAGCGACCATCATTTCTGGCGGTACAGTATCGTCACTCTTATCCCATTGCGTTAAGAGCTACAATTGTTTACACTTTACACGCTCGCGGAACATGGTAACAAAGTATGGTAATATCCACTGTTTCCGTGGGTCGGTACATTAGAACTGGACTCACTGCGGTATGGAATGCTGGGCTTGGGTTGCGTTCCGCCGCGCGCTAACTGAACACGGCATCGTTTGGTATGTCGATGTTGACTTGAGCGCCTTCCGCGTTCGCCATGTCGGTTAGTATCACTCCGGATAACGCTTCGAGGGATTGTCGCACCTGTGAAAGAGTAATTATTTAGAAAGTGGTGCATGACACGAAAATAAATGGGACATGGGAATACTGCGAATGTTTGAAGCAGTCTTGTTTTAACATGTAAAAATATTTTTTTAAAAATAGTAAAATGCTTTCGCTCAGATCTTGTAGAACGTAAATTCTAGGAGGTTTGATGAGACACTTTTTCTATAAAAACAAAGTCTTGAAAAATTTCGACAGGGCTAACCGATACCTTCTTGCGCCCGTTCTTCTCCACAGCTAAAAGACTTCCTGAATGGGTAGGTGGGCCTGTCCATTCAAATAAATTTAGACGATTCAAAATGCATATTTTAATTTATTGAATGAAGAAATTTTGAGTTTGATTTTGACCTACAATAATTACGATAATTGTTTTTTTTTATTTAATCAAGTAGTATCTACTCTAGATGTCACCACCTATAAAAAATTCTGTACATCTTCACTGGTTGACTGGTAGAGAATGCCTTATGGCATTAAGTCCGCCATTTGCTATTTTGTAGGCAATAAAGTCTAAATAAATAACAATAAATAAATAAATACCTCGGTGGCGGAGTGGTTAACGCAGCCTGCCTACAATAATATTAGGCTACAATAATACTAGGCTACAATAATATTAGGCTACAATAATATTAGGCTACAATAATAATAGGCTACAATAATATTAGGCTACAATAATTGGGCACTTAAGAAACTCACTACGCCATCCGGTACGTAAGTCTATGGACCGCCTTATAGACCTTGACTACTGAGAAGAACCGGCAAGTAACTCAACAAGACAGCAAGAGCATTTCTTTTGACCCTTTCTTTTACAGAGTCAAATTGGAAAATTCCTTCACTGTCATAGAACGAAACAACAAAAACAATGTAATGAAAAAAGGTTTACGTATTTAACAAGTGAGACTATCTAAGAATAAGACCATAAATAAATGTCCAAGAGTAGACCAGCCTCCACACGTTAAAGTCTGCATATTTACTTTTTGTAAACTAACCCGCGGAAGGGCGGGGGGGCTGTATCGATTGAACATAAACACGAGTGAAGCCGGGGACAAAAGCTAGTAGTGAATAAGATAAGATAAAGATACTTTATTGTACACCACAAAAACAAAACATTTTGACAAAAAATAATTATTAAGTTGACGTACAAAGGGCTTATCACTGTTTTGTTTCTGAGATCAAGTACGCCAAAATTGGCCATTTTGCGCGGGGATCGCGGTCGAGATGTAGTAGAGCTCTTAACTACAAGTTAGTTAACTGTTTTTTAGGGTTCCGTAGCCAAATGGCAAAAAAACGGAACCCTTATGGATTCGTCATGTCTGTCTGTCTGTCCGTCCGTATGTCACAGCCACTTTTTTCCGAAACTATAAGAATTATACTGTTGAAACTTGGTAAGTAGATGTATTCTGTGAACCGCATTCAGATTTGCACACAAAAATAGAAAAAAAACAAAAAAAATTTGGGGGTTCCTCATACTTAGAACTGAAACTCAGATTTTTTTTCTTCTACCCCATCCGTGTGGGTGTTCAAAAATGATATTGAGGTTTCAAATATAATTTTTTTCTAAACTGAATAGTTTGCGCGAGAAACACTACCAAAGTGGCAAAAATGTGTCCCCCCCACTTTTAAAATAAGAGAATGATAAAATTAAAAAGAAATATATGATATTATACATTACCATGAAAACTTTCGCCGAAAATTGGTTTGAACAAGATCTCTAGTAAGTAGTTTTTTTTAATACGTTATAAATTAATTATTTTAAAAAAATTACACTTTTATTAAAACATCGATCAAAGTTACAACGAACTACAAGAACTTTTATACGGAACCCTTCATGGGCGAGTCCGACTCGCACTTGGCCGGTTTTTTTGATTAGTATTGACGTCAATAAGTGCCTGTAAAGGTTTACATTGAATAAATAATTTGACTTTGACTTTTATTTATTTATTTAAACTTTTGCAACATAATAATTACATGGCGGACTTAATGCCTAAGGCATTCTCTACCAGTCAACCATAGGGTGGTGCAGAGATGACATTGTAGGTGAATTAAGGTGCGATAATAAAAGTAGAAGCGTAGGTATAGTTTTAAATACACCTTCATTTTTTATTCGTTTTTATGAAATTAAGGGTGAGTTCCACCCATGAAACTGAACAACTTTCCCCAAGAAACCTATGTGCAAAAATGACAAAAAAAATTCGACCTCCCATACTATTGTCGTCAGCTGATGGGACAGATTTGTATGGGAGGTCGAAATTTTTTGTCATTTTTGCACATAGGTTTCTTGGGGAAAGTTGTTCAGTTTCATGGGTGGAACTCACCCTAAATTTCATTTAGGGCTGATTTTTCAACACTCGGATAAAACTTATCCGTCTGATAAAATATAACACGATCAAACTAAAATGTCATCTGTAAAGAAAAATACATGATATGACAATACATTTTCAAAATGGTTATGTAATTAACAGACAAATAAGTTTTATCTGACAATTGAAAAATCGACTT
The DNA here is from genome assembly GCA_963921215.1 of Scoparia ambigualis. NCBI lineage: Eukaryota > Metazoa > Arthropoda > Insecta > Lepidoptera > Crambidae > Scoparia > Scoparia ambigualis. The sequence goes on along the minus strand of OY992521.1, from coordinate 22,053,978 downwards.
ATAATCGAATAAAAAATGAGGGTGTATTGACTTTGAAAAGTGATTTGTTCCAGACAACGTTTATAAAGTTGATTGATAAAGCTATCGTACCTTGGCGAGCAGCAGCCGGTTGGTGCTGAGGAAGGCGTGCAGCTCTTTGGCGGCGCGGCCGTGCAGCTTGGCGCGCCAGCGCACCAGCTCCGAGTACAGCTCCTCGCCCGACAGCTGGCTCAGCTCCTCCTGGGAACGGGGAGGCATATTGAGGCTAGGTGTTAGTGAAAAATTAACATAACACGTTTTTAGAATTAATTTTTGAAGTAGTAAACAGTAAAATTTAAATCTGCGAAAGTTATGAAATATTGTTGAGGCTTTATTCTGTGAAATATACCCGATGGAAACGCGATTTGATAAAGTTAGCTCGATAGCATAAACTAACCAAGTTACATATTTTTGTGTCATTTTTTTTTCTAGGTTTTATTCTTAAAATAAGTGATTTCATATTATGAGTTATTTACCAAAATGAAGTTCTTAGATAACTTGAGGGATTATAACCGATCGTTTTTTTTATTACATCTATCAATTTTTTTAAATATAAAACGCGCTTATTTGTGCCGCTTCGCTGTTATACCCTCAGAACAATAACTAAAGCAGTTATACCCGTCCCTTACCGTCGTACCGTCGAGAGAGCGAGAGAGAAGCGCTCGAAATACCCCCCTTAAGATAAATATAAAATATAATAATAATATATTTTATACACCGAGACATTTTAGTAGTGGTTTTCCCGCGGCAGAACGATTTACCTTTAGTAGTACTATCGAATCATGCGAGTTATTTTTTGAAAATAAAAATATTTTTGTTCTCAAGTAATCAAAAAAATAACAACTCGAAAGCGTGAGAATATTACTTAGTACGGGAGCTTCTTTTACTTTAAACATTGATTTCGTGCGGCAGGCAGTACCTAAATACGTCATATCTTGTATAACAAACTATCGTTTCTCACGCTTTCGAGTTGATGATTATTTTTTTGATTACTTAGTTGAGACCAAAAATAATTTTATTTTCAAAAAATAACTTGCATTATTCGATAGTACTACTAAAGGTAAATCGTTCTGCCGTGGGAAAACATCCACTAAAATGTACAGGTGTATAGATAATATCATATTTATAAAGATTTATTATTATTTTTCTCTTTATTTAAAATAAAATCTTAAGAAAAAAAATCACAATATTTTATATAAAAAAATATATTTACTTACAATATAAAATATTATAAAAAACTTAACCTAGGTTGCCACCGGCAGCGGGGATAAACCCAAGCTATCGGTGGTTAGGGCTGCAGAGTGAGGAACCTCCTCACAATACGTGCCGTGACAAGGAGTACTGCTTTCTGTATCTGACCCTTGACCCAACCTTTTAGCGAGAGCCTCTCTAGATGTTGATCGAGGCTCTTAGTTATAAGACCGACTATCGGTACAATAATGGTTGAATCCACATCCCACATGGCGGGAACCTCGTGAGCCAAGTCAAGGTACTTACTGAGCTTGTCCTTCTCGGCTTTCACGAGGTTCTCGTCATGAGTTACGGTGATATCAACCAATATTGCTCGGCGCTGAGATCGGTCGATCACCACGATATCAGGCTTATTGGCGACAATAGTCCTGTCCGTGATGATAGAGCGATTTATTATTTTTAAACATGGATTACCTATTTCAAAGTGCAAGGTTAAAAATCCTTTTTTTTCTTAAATAATGGCTTCGTGCGATTAGCACATTTAGCCAGTGTCCAGTAAGATATAATAGTATTATTCTTATGGCTTGCCTTTCCTGCTTCCTCCCCCCTTTTTCATATCCCGATTCCTAAACTTTAAGACAACCAGCGCCATCTCTTGAGTGCAAGATGAAGCAATGACAGCAGCGCGCGTACGTGCTGTCCCCGTGCGACAACGACAAGTGTGTGTTTAATTTCTCTAACCGGCGCGTGCGGTTCGTTGCGTGAGCAAATTCCAGAAAACCACTAAAAACTATAAAAAAAACTAACTATACAAAAACTATATAAAAACTCCGGAGGTCACAGTGCTGTTCGGAAGACATTTGCCCGTTCAAAAAAGGTGACCGCAAGTACGCTATCGGAGTCGCCGCTGCATAACCACGTGAGTCCCCTATTTCCTTCTTTTCCGTGTTTCCGGGTGGGCCAGGCTGATTGTCCTCACCTAAGGTAAACATTTTGGATAGGTCAAGGTTGGGTGGAACACTGGTCTATCGAAAACTGAGCCTTACAACCTTCGTTTCACACCAATTATTTTCTTTGCACTATGTAGATGATAATGATAATGAGTGATAAATGATTAAAAATCCTTTATTCAAACAAAATTATTTTATAAAGGCGTTATTACTTTTTACACATTCAGGGCGTCTTTTTGATGTGGAAAAGAATGTGTACTATGTTTGTGGTAAACATAATACACGTTTAAATTTAAGGGCAATAAGTGGCTAGGATCAGCTTATCTTTAGTGTCAACACGAAACAGCTTGTATTCAAAAAATATGATAGAGATAACGAGTATACTCGTATATAATTGCGAAGGCATCGCTGCCGACAAGACGTGGAAGAAAGCCGGACGGGCGAACGGACTAAAGACTGCACATACATCCAACAGCATAGAGCGGCGATGGGCTCACCACGCTCTGTCACGCTGAGCACATGTGCAATCGCTATTTAGTGAAACGTTGGACTGCAAAAGCTGAAGCCAAACTGAAGATCTGACTCAGTGGCAAGCGTTAGGACTTTAGGAATCACCTATGTTCAGCATTGGACTGGCACGAATGATTATAATGGTGCTTTTGATTGGTCCATACATTTTTTTGCCTAATACCCTCCACTTGCAGCGCAAGACCAAAAAGCGGACGTCCTCTATCTGATGATGGTGATGACGTCACAGTATCCCAGTGAGCGCCCTTGCGCGGTGCAGCTGGTACGCCAGCAGCAGCGGCCGCTTTGGCTGATGATGATGGTGGTGGTGGCGGTAGTGACGTCACATACCTCGGTGAGCGCCCTCGCGCGGTGCAGCTGGTACGCCAGCAGCAGCGGCCGCTTTGGCTGATGATGATGATGATGATGGTGGTGGTGATGACGTCACATATCTCGGTGAGCGCCCTCGTGCGGTGCAGCTGGTACGCCAGCAGCAGCGGTCGCTTTGGCTGATGATGATGATGATGGTGGTGGTGATGACGTCACATACCTCGGTGAGCGCCCTCGTGCGGTGCAGCTGGTACGCCAGCAGCAGCGGTCGCTTTGGCTGATGATGATGATGATGGTGGTGGTGATGACGTCACATACCTCGGTGAGCGCCCTCGTGCGGTGCAGCTGGTACGCCAGCAGCAGCGGTCGCTTTGGCTGATGATGATGATGATGGTGGTGGTGATGACGTCACATACCTCGGTGAGCGCCCTCGTGCGGTGCAGCTGGTACGCCAGCAGCAGCGGTCGCTTTGGCTGATGATGATGATGAAGATGGTGGTGGTGATGACGTCACATATCTCGGTGAGCGCCCTCGCGCGGTGCAGCTGGTACGCCAGCAGCAGCGGCCGCTTTGGCTGATGATGATGATGATGATGATGGTGGTGGTGATGACGAAACATACCTAGGTGAGCGCCCTCGTGCGGTGCAGCTGGTACGCCAGCAGCAGCGGCCGCTTTGGCTGATGATGATGATGATGATGGTGGTGGTGATGACGTCACATATCTCGGTGAGCGCCCTCGTGCGGTGCAGCTGGTACGCCAGCAGCAGCGGTCGCTTTGGCTGATGATGATGATGATGGTGGTGGTGATGACGAAACATACCTAGGTGAGCGCCCTCGTGCGGTGCAGCTGGTACGCCAGCAGCAGCGGTCGCTTTGGCTGATGATGATGATGATGGTGGTGGTGATGACGTCACATACCTCGGTGAGCGCCCTCGTGCGGTGCAGATGGTACGCCAGCAGCAGCGGTCGCTTTGGCTGATGATGATGATGAAGATGGTGGTGGTGATGACGTCACATATTTCGGTGAGCGCCCTCACGCGGTGCAGCTGGTACGCCAGCAGCAGCGGCCGCTTTGGCTGATGATGATGATGATGATGGTGGTGGTGATGACGTCACATACCTCGGTGAGCGCCCTCGTGCGGTGCAGCTGGTACGCCAGCAGCAGCGGTCGCTTTGGCTGATGATGATGATGATGGTGGTGGTGATGACGTCACATACCTCGGTGAGCGCCCTCGTGCGGTGCAGCTGGTACGCCAGCAGCAGCGGTCGCTTTGGCTGATGATGATGATGATGATGGTGGTGGTGATGACGTCACATATCTCGGTGAGCGCCCTCGCGCGGTGCAGCTGGTACGCCAGCAGCAGCGGTCGCTTTGGCTGATGATGATGATGATGGTGGTGGTGATGACGTCACATACCTCGGTGAGCGCCCTCGTGCGGTGCAGCTGGTACGCCAGCAGCAGCGGCCGCTTTGGCTGATGATGATGATGATGATGGTGGTAGTGATGACGTCACATATCTCGGTGAGCGCCCTCGCGCGGTGCAGCTGGTACGCCAGCAGCAGCGGTCGCTTTGGCTGATGATGATGATGATGATGGTGGTGGTGATGACGAAACATACCTAGGTGAGCGCCCTCGTGCGGTGCAGCTGGTACGCCAGCAGCAGCGGTCGCTTAGGCTGATGATGATGATGATGATGATGGTGGTGGTGATGACGTCACATATCTCGGTGAGCGCCCTCGTGCGGTGCAGCTGGTACGCCAGCAGCAGCGGTCGCTTTGGCTGATGATGATGATGATGATGATGATGATGATGGTGGTGGTGATGACGTCACATACCTCGGTGAGCGCCCTCGTGCGGTGCAGCTGGTACGCCAGCAGCAGCGGTCGCTTTGGCTGATGATGATGATGATGATGATGATGATGGTGGTGGTGATGACGTCACATACCTCGGTGAGCGCCCTCGTGCGGTGCAGCTGGTACGCCAGCAGCACGGCGCTGAGCGCGAGCAGCGCGGCAACGGCTAGCAGCACGGGCCGCCAGCGCGGCGCGGGCACGGGCTTGGGCAACGCGCCGCCCGTCAGCAGCGCTGGTTGGATCACGGCCGCGCCTGGGTACAACACTAGCTTGTATATTTGTTATCGTAGACGACCGCACTAGCTTAGAGACTCGACAAAATACACCTGTACAAACACAAAAACACCATACGTACAAAGTTCCCGGTAGACCACTTTTCGGCGATAATCGTTTGCGCTCCATACAAACCGCGCGTATGTACGTTAGTACACACGGCGTCAGATCAACCTACCCAAAACGGTAAAATTTTTACAATTAATTTTGAACTTTAAGTTATGGTTTTTTAAGGATCAATATTCATTGGAGTTAAAATTCATTCAATTCGAATAACGTGCGCGTAGGTCGCGTGCAAGCAAAAATCGCCGTCTTTAGAATTTTTAGAACCCATTATTTATTAAAAGGAACTCTAAATTCATAAGACTTTATCAAAGTATCGAGTTGTCCATTCGTAAGCAACCCAAAAAACACCCAGTATTACTATTGTAATACACCAACTCAAGTTCATGACTCAGTCTAGCTCAAAGAACTTAAAAGACTCGAAAGGACTCATAATACTCAAAGGACTCGGACTCATGTGACTAACAAGTCCTAGTCTTGAAAATCTACTCAAGTCTCGAAATGAAGACTAAAAGACGCGAGTTTCTTACAACACTAGCCGCACCCCACACACACTTTTGAATTGTCCAAAATATACTGACCGGCCGCGATGATGGCTTCCGACTCCCTCCGCGGCGGCGGCGTGGGCGCGTCGTGGTGGTCGCCGCCCGCGGAGCTGCTGTCGTCCTCGGGCGAGTACTCGGACGCGTCCAACTCCACCTCGGACGCACGGAGATCCTGGGGGGATACGTGTTATTTGAATAAAAGTTTAAAAGGTACAAGAATCGTCAGCCTATATTGGTCCCACTGCTGGGCACAGGCCTTTCCACATGGGGAGGCTGGGCTATGGCCCACCACGCTGGTCCAATGCAGGTTGGTGGGTTTAACCTTTTAGCTGGTAGTGGCAATATACATGCCATCATAATTTGAACCTTATTCTGTTGAAATAGGATGGAAAACCATTACAAATATTTAATGATATACCAGTTAATGGGTTAATGGGTAAAAGATCCCCCGCAACCTTTCGCGCCCCTGTCCCGCAGATCATGGAACTGTCACTTACGAATTTGCCAGCCTATAGTACTTAGACCGCCTGTTGGATACCAACATATAATCTAAGTCAAATGCAATGACAACAATTTTAGTAGCATTGTTGTGTTTTGACAGTATGAGATATGATAACAAAGAATATATAAGCCAGTTCCTCAGAGTTAAAGATTGCGGGAGAAGTGTGCTTCCACACATGCACCATAAGCTTATATGTAAAATGTCGCGACACATTTGTATGTTGTACCGTATACACACGCCTACCGCATTGGGCCTACTTACGTTCAGGAGAGATAAAGGCTCAGAGCTACCCTATAGTAAAATAAAAACAAAGAAAGCTGATGAGCTACTTGTGGCTTAGGAGTTTTGAGCTCAGGAACACGCGCCGCCTTCCAAACGTGCAGCACAAGCTTGTACGTGGAGTCCTGCGACCCGAACTCATGTCTCTCATGACACCACAATGGGCCTTCTTACATTCAGTCGAGATAATGGTCAAACGCTAACTCGCAGTAAAATAAAAACAAACGAAAGCTGATGAGCTACCTGTGGCTTAGGAGTGTTGAGCTCTGGAGCGCGCGCCGCCTTCCATACGTGTAGCATAAGCTTGTATGTTGAATCTCGCGACAGCAGCGATCCGAACACATGCCTCTCGTCCCGTGTGCATACTCCCACCGCATTGGGGATAATCCTCGCCACCTTCTCTTTGGTTATCCGGAGGACAGACGTGGTTGGGATTAGTAGCTGGAACAAGGTGAAAAGGCAGGTGAGTAGTGTAATAAGTAGTGTGAAAATGCATTCACATGCATTCTCTACTTCTCTGCTTCTTCAAGTTATACAGAAGAGCGGAATAATGTGAATTCCATACTAATTTCGCTGTAATTAACCGTTTACAATATTTGCAACTCTATGTGATGATTACTGATGATTGTAATATAAGATTGAAAGTCAATAAAATGTTTGTCGTAAACTGTAGCAAGTAAATTCGTAACAAATGTACCATATCAATATGAAGTGTTCGCGTAAAGGTTAGAAAAACATATGTCACTTCATATTAATTAGTTAGGTAAGCACTTAAAATAAACAACTGTTCATATCGCATTCAAGGTTGCGTAAAAGGTAAATTCTCATTGTTATTAACTGACTAGCGGCCGCTCGCGGTTACACCCGCGTGGTGCCCGTTCCCGTGGGAATATCGGAATAAAAAGTATCCTATGTGTTAATCCAGGTTATAAACTATCTGTGTGCCGAATTTCATCCAAATCCATTTAGTAGTTTTTACGTGAAGAAGTAATAAACATACACACTCACAAACTTTCGCCTTTATAATATTAGTGTGATAGTGTGATTAATTGACATTAACATACCTAGGTATTAATGTCAATTACTAATTACCTCTATTCAACTTATTTTGCCAACAATCATCATTATCATCAGCAGCCTATAAACGTCCCACTGCTGGACTAAGGCCCACAATAGCACGTGGCGATATTAGGCCACAACCCATCACGCTGGCCCAATGCGGGTTGGTAGGTTTTAACGATTGTCATTTTACGACAACGACTGGAACCAACGGCTTAACGTGCCTTCCGAAGCACGGAGGAGCTCGAGATGTTTTAAATTTGGCCACCCATCCAGCGACCCGGCATTGCGAAAGTTGCTAGCGGGCAAGTCGCAAGCTGAACGCGCTAGCCGCTGCGCCATCGAGCTCCTCTCTTGCCAACTGTATACATACAGGACAGACCCATAATGAAGCCGAGAGCCATGCATTCAGACCATGATTACGAGCATTTTTTGGACCTATGGTCCAGTACCTAGGAACCGTATGGTTACAAAGATATCAAGTGTCAAAGTTACAAATTTTTTACATTTTTTGCTATAACCATTGAATATTATGATATTTACTAAACTTTATTCAACAGAAACCATCACCCAACCTTTTTACACGCGTAGAATAGTCTGTGCGCGCATTACATTGCGTGCTGCAGAAAACAGCTGTTCTACACTATCCTACTATACATATTGTATTATAAACGCGAAAGTTTGTAAGTATGGATGGACGTTTGTTACTCTTTCACCTAAAACTACTGAATGGATTTGGATAAAAATCGGCATATAAATAGTTTATAACCTGGATTAACACATAGGATACTTTTTATCCCGATATTCCCACGGGAACGAGAACCACGCGGGTGAAACCGCGAGCGGCCGCTAGTCTATAAATAAAAGTGGTTTTCCAGTTAATTTTTTTGCTCTATGTTAGGTAGGTATTTGTTGCGTATGTTTCTGCTTATGGGTCTTTTTACACTCTGTATAATAAATACAATTATATATTTTTTTTAATTAATTACGCCGTGGCTCTTTATAGAAGAATATTACCACCCCCTCTCTCAGAAGAGTAAAGAAGAAGAGTAAGAGAGGGCTTCTCTTCCCTTAGGTGTAAAGGATTAAAGACTGCACATACATCTAATAGCATAGAGCGGCGATGGGCTCACCACCTGTCAAGCTGAACACATGTGCAGTTGTAACTTAGTGAAATGTGGACCATAGCAGTAGACTGCTTCTGCGGGCCCCATTGCCTAGTCTCTGACTAACCCTTTGGGGATAATAGTCGTGAATATTAAGTACTTATGTAAGTATGTAATTAATTCCGTGTAACAATACCGGTAGTAATGTTTTATGGAAACACGTCTTTACGATTATATCTAATGGGCCGTTTACACGTATTAAGTTGTCAAGTAGGTAACTAAATTTGATGTTAATTTTAACTTAATTTTAAGTTGTCGATCGTTTACACGTGTCTAAGGCTCGGACTACATGCATCCGGAATCACACGGACCCGAAAAAACACGGCCCCGGATTCATTCCGTAGCTCAAACAAATATATGAATTTTTACTGCATCGACTACATGTGATCAGGGGCCTTCCGATCCCGATTTTCACCCGGAAGCAACCGAAACATGCTCCGGACGTCTCCGAGTACCCGGTCCGTTATTTTTCGGCACGGGGGGCGGGGCCTATCAATATCGTATGAAGTTGTATGGAGCTGACCACACGAGAACTCGAGAAACGTCCGTTCCGGTCCGGTCCGGAGGAATCACGCGCCAGTCGATGACAGACGCTCGAAGCGGTCGGTCGCGTCGCGTGCGCAAGCAAAACTGCAAAATAGTAGTTGATTCCGAGCGCTTCATTATGGTGATAGTAGAAGTAGCACAGAATAAATAATAGTACCTACTAGTAGTAGTGTTCGTAGAATTTATCAGGAAATAACCTAATTTTTGTATAAGACTTGTAGAATACATATTCCGTTATGCGGTCTATGTGAAAATGATGAACCCAATATATTTTCACTTTCGTCTGTTTCCTATTACATTTCGACTGCGATTTTTGCGTAAAATGGCCAATTTTGGCGTTACGGATCTCGGAAACAAAAATACATTAACAATTTTGACTTATTGAATAATGTAGAATAGCTTTTGGAATAATGCGTAGCGGCCTCGCTTTTTGTAAATTTTGCTTAACTTTTTAATTAAAATGTTTACTAGAAAAAAACACACGCACACACACTTCACAGTACCGTAATACCGCTGGCTTGCAGCACTACTAGAAAAAATTCAAAAGTCTTCAGGGGTCTTGGTAGCTTAGCGGTTAGAGCAGTGGACCGGCAAGCCAAAGGTCACAGGTGCGAATCCCGTTCGAGCTTTCCAGAGACTGGTTGTTTTTTTTTTTCTAGTAAACATTTTATCCTATATCTATATAGCATTGTGAATGCAAAATTTCAATAATAAAGATTTTTAATTAAACCCAAAATTGCACAGAAAGATTTTCATAAAATGCGCGAAGGCACTTTTTTGAGCTCCTAGATTTCAATCTTCTTAACAAATGAAACTAAAAACTACTGTTCTAAACAAATGAAATTAAAAAAATAGAATGTTATCACTTATATAGTCTTAAAGTGCGTAGTGGCCTCGGAATTTTTAGATATAATTGATTTTATATAGAAAAAAAATCTTATTCTAAACCAAAAAACTTCGAAAATTGCTTAAGTTAACCGAGAATTTCTCCTATCTACGATAATATTATTGAGCAAAATTTATACCAGAATAATCGTTACTTCATAATGAATAAATATTTTATATTTAGTTAATTATCCTATTTCGATAAAAACGATAAATACAACTGCAAAATTACTTCAAAATGCGATGCGCCGGCCGTCCGAACTCAGCTTATCCTCGCAGGATTTTTTTTTTCTTTTTATCGGCAACAGGTAAGCGCTTGGCCTTCATCTCACCTGCTGGTAAGTGACGATAAGGCCGAAGGTGGAAGCGCGCTTCACCCGGAATCCTCAACCACTAAGAAACTGGCTATCTTATCTCAAACTGTCGGAACACAACAATGCTATAAACATCGTTGTTATGGCGACAGACTTAGATAAGATGGTGGTAGCTAGCCAGGCGGACTTAACAGCCCTACCACCAACCAAGCCGAGCACACAAAGATGTACCCCCCGCTGGGAATCGAACCCGGGACCTCTGGGTCTGAACCGGTGGCTTAGCCACTAGACCACAGAGGCGGTTAAAATTTGTAATATTAAGCATGAATTTATTATCTTATTTCGATAATAACGATAAATACAACTGCTAAATTACAACAAAATGCGAAAATGGGCATTTTACGCAAAAATCACAGTCGAGATGTAAGTAATAGGCCTCTTAACGGCTACAGCTAAGCATACAATTTCAACTAAAGTTAAACTTTCCATTGTCGACTGGACGACTATCCAGCGCAAGTGCTAGAGACCGACTGAGTAAATTTCTCTCCGGATTCAAAACGGAGCGCGTGTAGTCGATTACTTGCCGAATTTGGTTTTTCCCGGGCCGGACTGATTCCGGATGCATGTAGTCCGAGCCTAACTTATGCACTCTTTAGTTCACTATATTCTTAACCATGGAAGTATATATATGTATACCATAACTTTTATGTACTTCACTAAATTGTTGCGTTCACACGTCAACTAAATGACAATTTAGTAGAAGCCATCAAAGACACGCCTACCGGGGAATGCAAGCGATGCGGGAGGGGCGGTTACTTACTCAAAAAATAGACTCGATTCTATTCTACTTGTTCACTTGCCCACTAAATCGTTTACTTACCACTTGTGACTAAAGAGCTTTTAAGTGGCTGTTTACACGCAAGGATTAAGTTAAAATTAACTTAAAACTTGACAACTTAATACGTGTAAACGGCCCATAAAACATAACTGATAATAACTGCCGCGAAGACCCATTTCAATAAATCTGCCAATGTTTAACGTTTTTACCAACTTGTCGATAGCTTCAAACCATGAAGTCGCAAACTAAAATAAACATCTATAAAAAGCTAATTAAATATGCATATTTACAATTACAGCTTTAAAATGTCTTAAAATATTATTTTTAGTTCATAATAAAATTCCGAGTTAATTAACATTCCGTTGTGGATTAATTAAATTACTATGTTCGGTAAATTAAAAATCTTTTGTTATGTTTACTATATCACTCTAATAAAAGTTTAAGAACTTTATTATCTCATCACTTTATTATCAATCACATCAATTTACTTATTACATTTTTGACTTAACAATAATATGAAAGGAACCGGCATCTCAACATTTATACTTTTTTCTTTGCAATATAATCTTTCGTAAGTACAGTGTATTATCTCATATTATGTTTGAGAAAGAAATAAAGAAAAAATAAAAGAAAAAAAGTAGTGCGGGACCTTAGGCTCGGACTACATGCATCCGGAATCACACGGACCCGAAAAAACACGGCCCCGGATTCATTCCGTAGCTCAAACAAATATATGAATTTTTACTGCATCGACTACATGTGATCAGGGGCCTTCCGATCCCGATTTTCACCCGGAAGCAACCGAAACATGCTCCGGACGTCTCCGAGTAGCCGGTCCGTTATTTTTCGGCACGGGGGGCGGGGCCTATCAATATCGTATGAAGTTGTATGGAGCTGACCACACGAGAACTCGAGAAACGTCCGTTCCGGTCCGGTCCGGAGGAATCACGCGCCAGTCGATGACAGACGCTCAAAGCGGTCGGTCGCGTCGCGTGCGCAAGCAAAACTGCAAAATAGTAGTTGATTCCGAGCGTCTCATTAAGGTGATAGTAGTAGTAGCACAGAATAAATAATAGTACCCTACTACTAGTACACTACTACTACTAGTAGTAGTAGTGTTCGTAGAATTTATCAGAAAAGAACCTTATTTTTGTATAAGACTTGTAGAATTCATATTCCGTTATGCGGTCTATGTGAAAAGGATTAACCCAATATCTTTTCACTTTCTTCTGTTTCCTATTACATTTCGACTGCGATTTTTGCGTAAAATGGCCAATTTTGGCGTTGCCGATCTCGGAATCCAAAATACATTAACAATTTTGACTTATTGAATAATGTAGAATAGCTTTTGGAATAATGCGTAGCGGCCTCGCTTTTTGTAAATTTTGCTTAACGTATACTGCCCGGAGGTGCTTCTATATTTGCAACTTTAAAAATGGATCTTATCCATCCAGACAACATAGTCCTGGTGGCAGTCTTAACTATTCCTGTTACTGAAATAAACAGTTGATCTATGTTTACTTCTGATCTTCTCCTTTGAGAAGCCTGTATTAATAATTGTATATGACGCACCGGACAAATACTAGGGTCCGGGTGACTTAACATAAATGCCAACCAGACTGTTGGTTGTAGCTGAGTCTGTTTTAGACCCATGTTCCGGCCATAATATTATTTCCTTATCTTTTTGTAATAATTTGTCCTTTTAAATTACAATGTTTACTAGAAAAAAACACACGCACACACACTTCACAGTGACGTAATACCGCTGGCTTGCAGCACTACTAGAAAAAATCATAAAATTTAACCGCCTGTGTGGTCTAGTGGCTAAGCTACCTGTTTCAGACCTAGAGGTCCCGGGTTCGATTCCCAGCGGGGGGTACATCTTTGTGTGCTCGGTTTGGTTGGTGGTAGGGCTGTTAAGTCCGCCTGGCTAGCTACCACCATCTTATCTAAGTCTGTCGCCATAACAACGATGTTTATAGCATTGTTGTGTTTCGGCAGTTTGAGATAAGATAGCCAGTTCCTCAGTGAGGATTCCGGGTGAAGCGCGCTTCCACCTTCGGCCTTATCGTCACTTACCATAAGATGAGATGAAGACCAAGCGCTTACCCGATAAAAAAAAAAATCAAGAGTCTTCTGGGGTTTCCGAGAGGTAGCTTAGCGGTTAGAGCAGTGGACCGGCAATCCAAAGGTCACGGGTTCGAATCCCGTTCGAGCTTTCCAGAGACTGGTTGTTTTTTTTTCTAGTAAACATTTTATTCTACAATTATATAGCATTGTGAATGCAAAATTTCAATAATAAAGATTTTTAATTAAACCTAAAATTGCAGAGAAAGATTTTCATAAAATGCGGGAAGGCACTTTTTTGAGCTCCTAGATTGAACTACTGTTCTAAACAAATGAAATAAAAAAAATAGAATGTTATCACTTATATAGTCTTAAAGTGCGTAGCGGCCTGGGAATTTTTAGATATCATTGATTTTATATAGAAAAAAAAATCTTATTCGAAACCAAAAAACTTCGAAAATTGCTTTAAGGTAACCGTGAATTTCTTCTATCTACGATAATATTAGTGAGCAAAATTTATACCAGAATAATCGTTACTTCATTGTAATATTAAGCATGAATTTATTATCCTATTTCGATAATAACGATAAATACAACTGCTAAATTACAACAAAATGCGAAATTGGGCATTTTACGCAAAAATCACAGTCGAGATGTAAGTAATAGGCCTCTTAACGGCTACAGCTAAGCATACAATTTCAACTAAAGTTAAACTTTCCATTGTCGGCTGGACGACTATCCAGCGCAAGTGCTAGAGACCGACTGAGTAAATTTCTCTCCGGATTCAAAACGGAGCGCGTGTAGTCGATTACTTGCCGAATTTGCTTTTTTCCCGGGCCGGACTGATTCCGTATGCATGTAGTCCGAGCCTTAGATTAAAACAAAAAGGGTTTGTTTTAATCTAAGTGCGGGACACGACACACTGCAGTTTCAAAGCAAGATCGCTACACTTGCGGACGCGGTGTGACCATTCAATATTTGGTTTTTAATTTTCATTAAATCGTCCTCATATTTTTTAACTACACTTGTTTATGCCATTCAGCTCGGTTCTGTACAAACCTCTACCTGGTGCAACCCACTGTCTTACTCACATCTTCGACCCTAACGTAGCCTATTTTAGATCTTAAACCTTTATTTCTGTACACGTCTCTCGGCCATCTACTCGGTCGGCGTTTTAAATAATTTTCGTAATTTTAAATATTCTATTAGCTTATAGATACGGGTGGAAACTTCCTGATACATGCATTATAATAATTAACAGGATAGTGACTAGCGGTGTATTCGGATCAAATCAAAATCAGTTATATCTGCTGTCTGACTTTTAGTCACCACAACAATATTTTATATTATAACTAATCTTGTTAATAAATTACATACAACACATAATAACAACAATAACAATAATATAATATTTGCTGTTTGTTTGCTTCTGCTTTTGATGTGTCTATTAGTATAAAACTAGTGTCCCACTTGCTGACCGTACATTCCCGCTTTACTATTCGGGTCAAGGCGGCGAGGGTAACGTAATAAAATTCTCATCCGGTTTTCGTCTCGCTCACGTGTCTAGTCGTATGACGTTATTTAATCCGAATGATTTCGCTATTCATTTGTCGGTAAGCTAAGTTGTTATCAATGGAATATTAAACAGCAGATTTTTTTTTATTCAAAAATAATGAAATTACTTTTTCATATCATGCATGACATAACAGTAGGTAACTTCAATTTCGCTACATCCATACAATTTAAATACATTCCAACAAAATGTTGTATAGACAGGTGCTAAACAGTTTTTCCATTTATTAAGCAGGCAATCGAAAAAAGTTTTAGCATTTTTTAATTACCGTTACTAGGCTAGTTACGTGCTTATCATTATTAAAAAATGGAAAATAGGTATCACTATTCTAAGGGTACCACAAAAACGACTTGATAACAACTATAAATTAAGATTTGTGTACCTCACTATACAATAAAAATGTAAGTTTAAAAGATTCGTGTTTAACTTGGTGCCTACCTACAAAATTGTTAGTCAGTTGTTTATGACAGTTGTCAACAACTGTGAATAATTTACCTTCTGTTTACCGCATGTGTCATACACAATAGAATTTCTATTGTCTGGTATTACGAAAAAAGATAGGTAGGTTGAGTTTAAAAGGCGACTGCTAGAGGCCGCAAGAAACTTCAAGGGTTGGTCAGGTCAAGTGTTTAAACATGACAAAAATAAAAAAACTAATTCGTGTTTTTTTTTTTCATTTTTAATTCATTCATTCATTTTGTGAATTTAAATAAGATAGTCTTTGAGTATCTTATTTATTTTAAAGCAATAACATAAGAAAAATAAAATGTAAAACAATTTAAAATAACGATTATTTACAACGCGCTGGCAGCGGCCGGTCGTTGTCCCAACCGTCTGTTGAGCCGTCCGCGTCAGCCGGGCGATAAGAACCTACGTTAGTATACAATGAGACCCCATTTATTTTCCTATTACGAAATGTGCACATTTTTCATGTTATTGCTTTAAAATAAATTAGACACTCAAAGATTATCCAATTAAAATTCGCAAAATGAATTACTTATTTAATAAAAAAATTAAAAAGCACGTTTTTCTTTTATGTCATTTTTGTCATGTCTAAAACACTTGACCTGATCAGCCCTTTAAGTTTCTTGCGGTTTCGAGCAGTCGCCTTATATATTGCTTTACACATAGGTACATAAAGCTCAGAATGATGTCATTTACGGTGTCTACAATAAATCGGAGAAGCCGCCAGTCGCGGTGAGGCCACATCGAATTATTACCTTGGCGACTTTAATCGTTAACGTTGTAACAATGTGCCTATATTACGATTGACGATATAAAATCAGGCTTGCGTTGCCAATCAGTTCATTAAAGCCAGCACATAAAATAGCCGTTTACGCTTAACACCCGTGACAAAGTAACTACAGCCATTATGTATCCCAACCCAAGGATCATTTAACTAGCGACGACAAACCAACTTGGTAATAGTTGGTTTTTTGGGAGCAACTCTGAAATTTCGAAAATAATCCACCGCTAATAGTCAATGATCCAAGTATAGAACGACCTTCACCGGGAAGGTTAATGGATAAACAGTATTTTATATCAAATTTAATATGTTAAAAAATATATCGCGAGTGGGTGGGCTAAAATTTCAGTCCAGTACCTTTAATGATTAATTTAATATTAATAAAAAAAAATTACATTGCACCGGTTTGGTGTGTGTGTGTTTGTAATGAGATTATCTTTATATAAACATAAATTTTATTTATTTAACCAGACGGTTGAAAATTACTAATATTGATTGACTTACCTGTTTACACCTGCCTACCCAATGTTATGACAGGAAAAAAAATAGTCAACCTAACGTTTGCATATTCTTTAAATAGGCTTCATACTTTCGATTGGTACCTATGTAATTTATCTATTATTCAAACCAGTGCAATGCTTAAAAAAATATTTTTTAAATATTTAATTAATCTTAAACTGGACTGAAATTTTTCAGCCAACCCACTCGCAATATATTTTTAACATATTTTAATATTTAAATAAATTGATATAAAATACTTTTCATCCATTAACCGGCCCGGTGAATGTCGTTGTATACTCGGGGATCCTCTACTATAATACTGCCGCAGTTTTGTTGTGCAGATGATGATGATGATGATGATAAAAAAATATTGTAGCCAAAATACAGAATATACAAGGGTTGGTCAAAATACTGCTACCCCATATTATTTTGTATTTGTATTTAAGTAAATTATACTATTCGAACTAAACGTATGAAACAGCTGATTTAAATAAGCTGTACATTGACTTCCGCAGGTGTGCCAATACGCTGTACATTGACTTCCACAGGTGTGCCAATACGCTCGCAGCTAAGTATAATTTAGCCATCGAGACATTGCCGGTTTATTAGTTTTAAATTGCTCAAGTGCTCGTATCTTATCTCACATTCTTCGATCAACAATACAACTAGATGTCAGGCGCTTAAAATGTGTCTCGGTAAATAAGAGCGCTCACAAACGGGTTGAAAGGGTCAATCTAAGAATAACAACATGTCCCCCGCATAAAGATAACACCCATAGTCAATAAAAAAATTAGGTCAACTATATCAGTTTTAATTGCACGATAATTATATTGTTACACAACGGAACAAAATTAAATCATCATCATCTTATAAACGTCCCATGGCTGGGAGCTTACCATCAACTTTTACTGCTCTACAAATAAACAAAGAATAAGCCACGATTAGTTATTCCGTGTTTTGTTCCTGTCTGTCATGTAAACGTAATTTTAAATTAGAGTAAAAGAGATGAAATACGGAATAAGTATTCCGACCTTATTCACTGTTTATTTGTAAGGCACTTAGGGCAGTATTACTTTCATATTACTATACAAATTCCTACACGAATTTTGCATAGATTGACCCTTCAACCCGTTAGTGATTATGATAAGGCCCCTGACCTTCCCACAATTCCACCACGCTAACCCAATTAGGAATGGTCAACAACCGAGCTTTCCCAAGATTAAGAGGAAACACTACGTCGAAGTGGCATGCAAACTTCTCATACAAAACACAGAAAAACGACGTTTCGTAGTCCCCTGTTTCCTCCTTTAGAACTTCTTCTTCTTCTTTTATTATGTTAGATTTTTTTTAAACCAGCCACTTAATGTTTCTGAAGACGCCTTAAAACGGAGCGATTTCGCTAAATTTTGAAGGCTACTGGTTATTAAATAAATAACCTAATGCAGAAAAATCAAATATACAGACATAGAAAATCTCTTTATTTAACCGAAGCTGCAAAAGTAATAAAAATTGGTCCAGTGTTGAAGGAGGAAACAGGGGACTACGAAACGTCGTTTTTCTGTGTTTTGTATATAGGTATGACAATTTTGCATGCCACGTCGACGTAGTGTTTCCTCTTAAGGAACATGAGTTATTGTTGTCTCAATCCTTTCTTTCTTTAGATGCACCCACTTTCCCTAATATTGTTCTTCACCCAATGCTGCCTGGAAGAGATTGCTATTAAGCAATAAGGCCTCCTAATTGTAATCTCTTTTTATAGTTTGTCCTGTTTTTGTAATTGTTTTTTCATTTTGTGCAAATGAAGTATTTTTATAATATTATTATTTTTTATATAAGCACCCATCTGGTGAGTCGGCATTTCAAATGTTGCTTAACTTGTAAGATCGCAATCAGAACACGCTAGTCGCTGCGCTATTAGCGCATCACAACCCAAATTAAATACTTATTTCTTAACGACAGTAGGGGAGACTAATTATGTTAAGGTTCCGTAGTAACACTTTGCCTTTTATTTTAGGTTTCACTACATTCGTATGGAAACCTGTATCTACAGCGGTAAAAAAATATTTTTGTTTAAAGGTCATACACACGTTGCCTGAGCTACTACGCTCTACATTTGAGTGATACACTGAGCATGGCCTCTAACTGTTGTTGACCTCTAGCGAGTAAGAGAATATTATATAACCTATTTTATTTTGTTCTACTTACTTATAGGTATTTTTAGATTTTATAGGACGTGTTATAATTTTTACTTGGCGATGATACGAAGTATTTGTGGATGGAAAGAAAACGATATGCAATAACGCTAGATGGGGAAGACTACTTATGTTAGCCTCGCTAGTAAAACTCGCAAAATCATAACAACTTTCTTTTTGTCGGAATTTTTCTTGTGATCGTCAGTCAGTAGGTCACTATAACGAACACTGCATTCAAAAATAAAATAAATAATGTGACACAAAATAGTTCAAAGTGGCCTTTAATTGTTTAAGTTAAAAAATACAATCACATGTTTAACCTTCCTGAACTGTTGATCTTAACCTCGAAGAAAATATAATATGACAGCTTTTTCTTAAAACCGGTCAGCTGTCACTTGCGCACTACGATGTTGCTGTCTAGATTGCTCTATTCTTTTGGTATGTTAATTCATAAAATATTCTAAACTTTTAAGTTATTGTTTCACAAAAATACTTTTTATAAGATATCCATATTTGTTTTTTATGTGATGGCTCGTTCAGAATTTGGTACACACAGCAACAACTCTTATCTATTTGTATAAGAGTTTTCCGGCCTGTTCAATTCTATCTATTTTTAAATTTACGGTAGATAAAAGACTGTGTTATCGGAGTGTATACAAATTTTTTAGACTGTTTATTTCCATACATCATTGGATGTTATATTAACATGTTTATATAACTAATTTCTTTCCAAATTTTTGCCTATATTCTGTGCTATAGCAATGAAAAATTAGTTTACCTAGTTTAAAACAGTCCAATGCCTCTTTTCAGTTTAGAAACTAAACACAAATAGGTCATAAAAGCACATTTTATTATCGTCCATGAAGATTTCTTCATCTAGCTTGTTCCTCAGTGGTTCAGCATTCTGGGTGAAGCGCTTTTCCACCTTTGGCCTTATCTACCGTCACTTACCATCTGATTAGATGAAAGCCAAGCGCTTACCCGTAGTAGACAAAAAAAAATTGGTGCACGATTAGGGTTTACCATCCGTCCGAGTTTTTAGACTCTAATCCGGACTATGTCCGGCTCTTTAATTTGTCCGGATTTTAGAATATGAATAACAAAACTACTTATTAAGTAATATCAAATAAGTCTTTAAACTTTATTAACTTCTCATTTAACTAAAGACAAAATATAAGGCGACTGCTAGAAACCGCAAGAAACTTCAAGGGCTGGTCAGGTCTAGTGTTTTAAACATGACAAAAATGTCAAAAAAGAAATTCGTGCTTTTTATATTTTAAATTAAATAATTCATTTTGCGAATTTTTATTGGATAGTCTTTGAGTATCTAATTTATTTTAAAGCAATAACATAAGAATAATACGCACATTTCGTAATAGGATAATAAATGGGGTCTCGTTGCAGACTAAGGTAGGTACTTATCGCCCGGCTGACGCGGACAGGTCAACAGACGGTCGGGTCAACGACCGGCCGCTGCCCGCGCGTTGTAATTAACGTTATTTTTAATTGTTTTTCATTTAATTTTTCTTATGTTATTGCTTTGAAATAAATTAGATACTATCTAATAAAAATTTACAAAATGAATTATTTAATTAATAATGAAAAAAGCACGAATTTCTTTTTTGTCATTTTGCCATGTTTAAAACACTTTACCTGACCAGCCCTTGAAATTTCTTGCGGTTTCTAGCAGTCGCCTTATATAAAAGGTGTGTAATGTTTCCATTTTGTGACTAAAAAGTCCGGACTTTTATCGAAATGTCAGGCTTTTCATCAGGACTTTTCAAATTCCTAAATGGTAACCCTATCAGCACGATTGACGTCATTCGTCATACAATATATTTAAGAAAAGTCGTATAAATGTCAAGTGGGAGAGTACTCAAGCCAGACGTCGCTCACCTTGGTAACATAGCCGAAGACGTTGGAGTAGAAAGCGAAGTAGTTCTTCGTAATGTACAGGTGTCCTTGCAACAGTAGGTCGCCTACTAACGCGCAAGAGTAATCTGAAATGGAAAATTACTTCTTATCAGCAAAACAATAGGTTCCAAGTTCCAAATGATCAACTTTAAAGATATTGTTTGACCGAATTATTAACCATTATATTTCATTGTCCATGGTCACTCTCATAATTTATCATACATACATATAAAACACGACTATTATCCCCGATGGGTTAGTCAGAGACTAGGCAATGAATGAGGACAGCAAAAGCAGTCCTCTACCATAGTCCACTTTTCACCAAATAGCGACTGCACATGTGCTCAGCGTGACAGGTGGTGAGCCCATCGCCACTATATGCTGTTGGATATATATGTGCAGTCTTTAGTCCGTTAGTCGCCTTTTACGACACAGTCTAAAAGACTTTGGCTTTAAGTTACTAAGGATGCCATATAAAAAACGTTTCTAAGTTCAAGGCAAAATAATAGGCATTGAAATAAACCCCTCATTTATATTTCTCTCTTATCTCAACGGAAATCTTTGCACAGCTTCTCTACACTGTGCTTTCCTAAGGTATAATACAGACAGGTCAAGTTCGTCTTAAGCAAGACCAGGTTACGCGGCCACGACCTGTAGTAGTACTATTATTTATTCTGTGCCTGTAGTTCAAAACTTCCTTATCTAGAAGTGCCTACACTCGGCTGTTTTACAGGCACTTCTCTCATAATATTCAATATGAAACCAGTTGGCAGTAGGTATTCTATGAATATAAAAGTTAAAAATCAAAAACAAAACAAGGTCAAGTAATTGTTCATACAAAGTCAAACCACAAAACTCTACTCGGTTCGAATCGATTCGAATCTCTACTCAATTTTTCAACGTGAAAAATTTGTTTTTTTTTACTTTACAATAATGTCCTGAGTCCTGACGTTTCGTAACCCATTTACAAGATCACAAGGAGAAAAATTTGGAGCGTTATTCGTAAAAAAATGTTATATAGTACCTACTTTTATAATTTTATTTTGGTCTAACTTATATACTTACTTAACAACAAACAACCTGTTGAGTTATACAATAATAGAACGAGAATTGTTGGGTATTGAAATCATGACGACGATCTAAATATTTATCCACACGTGTAAAAAAAGGTTAAGTATAATGTAGTTAAGTACATAATAATGTAGAGGAAAACTCCAATCAACAATTTGACGTTAGCGGGGAACAAAGTTGACGAACAGCTATTATTACATACTGCCTGAGTATGACATTATAGGTATACCTTGGACCTTAGCCAAGGTTGGTATGTCTATAAAAAACCAGTCAAGTAAAAGTTTAACTTGCATGCAGAAGATCCGTATTCCTTACACAAAAACATTATTATGTTTGGTTAAGCGCTAATTGATTCTCCAAAACTAACCGAAAAATGAAAAATACTATTTACACATGCCGTGCATATTTATTTGAGTTCCCAAACAACATCTGTGTCAAATTTTAAGTGTATCCAGCAAGAAGCTTCTTAGAAAATTGTCTATGGCAGACACTTTTAGACAATTTTACATCATCATCCATCATAATGGATTATCAAACGTCGCACTGCTAATATTGAATATCCAACGCATTAATATCACTTTATAAGATTACACGGACCAGTAATCGGTAATCTACTGAATTTATGCATCATAATCGAAACAAAACAAAAACGCAGTCGCAAAAACTATAATTAAGACCTATTATCGCAGTATTAGTAAGATTTAAGATTCATTTGGTTCAAAGATAACGATTCATTTGGTTCTCAAAATATCTGAAGAAACTTTATTTACTTAGTTAACTTCGTTTCTTTTGTAAAAAGTGTTAAAAATACACATTTTCAGACATTATAAAATGTGTCATCTCGTTAGACAGGCTAGGTAAGTATTTCCCGAACTTAGCAAGCCTCTTTGAAAATCGTCAAGACGAAGAGGCCAAACAAAAATTGCAAAACGCAGAAAAACCATCTAAATATGGAACGGAAATAGCATGCCGTGGATTACCAATTAAATCATACAGAATTATGTTAAAGCAAGCATTTAGTTTCGTGTTTCCAAATGGCGTGCGAAAACTGGTTTCTATAATGCAAGCCATTTTATGACCTGATAATCCAACGTTCACAAATTCTAGAAATTGTGCTCATTGGAAAAGCACGAAGGCGTGCATGTAACTTTTGCAATAAGATTATCTTTAGAATAGAATATTTTAATAATTATGTAACAGATTGCTGTCCAGCTGTTCGTATTCCGTGTCAATGCCACATGACTGTTAGTTAAATCTAAAAAAATAGACAAATAAAAATAAAAAATAGAAATAAAGTAGTTTACTGACCGCATGTAACATCAAGCTGCTGTGGAGGAGAGTTACAGTAAAGCAGCCTCTGGAACTTTTGTCACGAGTGTCTACTTTCCTACTCTGGGAGATAGTTACGGTCATATTTCACTGATTTTACAGTTCAGTCTCCTCTCCTCTAGGCTGACCTGTGAGGCTGACTGTCAGGTTTGTGTCACTGCTAGAACTGCTGTGGATGAGAGTGATGGTCACACTTACAGTTGAGCATCCTTTGGACTAACCTGCAGGAAGGGCACAGCAACTTCCGGCACGGATTGCCAGGTTTTCTTATGTCTTCGTTTCCCTGTCTGAACTGCTATGGATGACGATCACACTTACAGTTGAGCACCTTCTCCTCCGGGCCGACCTGCGGGAAGTGCCGTTGGAACTTCTTTTGCCGCGACTTGCCCGGCTGCTTGCCGTCCTTGGCGTCCGAGTGTACGCCGGTGTCGAGGGCAGTCGCGCGCACCGACGGCGCTGACCCCGATAATGGTTTTAGCACTTGTCTGCGGACAACATTGTGGTAATTTTATAGTCTGTTAATGACAAACTCTTTACGTTCTATCTCTACATTGTGCGAAATGATGAGGTTTCTCGGGTATTATACATATAGATTAACAATTATTGTGTCGTTTTCGTAAGGATTGAACGTACCTACCTACTAATTAATTGTGATTGAACAATAAAAGTTTAACGGTCACAATGTTATTGTGAGGGTTAAGCCGATTCTCACGAACCGAAAATTGTTGAACTGAGATCGTCTTCGTTCAGTCATAAAAATCACTTTAGCTGTTTCGTGCTGTTACATCCCTTCTATGTAGGTAATGTTGCTGACAGACACCCTTTGTTTCTGTATCAGCATTCTCAGGCTTGAGCTAGGCGCGCCCGCATCTCGAGCGCGCCAGTCTCCTTCCAATATCCGAGCGTGACGGCTGCCGATTCTAACTCTCTAATTAATCGTGTTTAATTAATTCCTTTTTTTTAAAACCCTAAACGGGAGGCTCGATCTAACATTTGGTGGCAGCGTAAAGGGATCCAAAAAATAGGATCCTCGGTCCGTCTCAATTCCAAAATCATATCAAAGTGAAAATTCCACTAACTCTTAAATCCGAAAGTGAAATCGTTTCAAAGTGAAAGTGAAAATTCCACTAACTTCGAAAACCGAAAGTGAAAGTAAAACTCTAATTTCCAAAGTCGTTTCAAAGTGAAAGTGAAAATTTCCTGAAAACTTACTCTCTGTGTCCTGCAAATAATAGTGCATACGTTTACTATTTCCTCTGTATCTACAAACTCATCAGCATCACCGTGTCCTGTGTAGTGTACCTGATACACTCTACCACGTCTACGTGCTACTACTCATCTCTATATCCCGAGAACCTGTATTGAACCCTGCAAAAGAAATACTATATCTACAACATCTTACAAGTAACGTGGTATTAACTACTTCGAACATCCGCAATTTCGTAGCTCGCAAGTTCGCCGGCAACAAGCTACGTACAACATTGTTGCAGTTATAAGAAACTCATTGTGCGTTACCGTAATGAATATTATCGCCGCTATTGTGTTCCACGTACTGTAAGTTAACTAATGATCTTATACTTTGCATTTAGTGTATGAATTCCGGTGTTAGTTTTAAGTCAACTAATCAGGCATTGTGTATTGAATAATTATCGAAGCATTGTATTAATCATTGTTACTTTTATATTAGTTTAGACTCTGTGTTCAATTTCGTTTCTTTGTTCTATTTTATACATCGTCTTCATCTAAAATGGCGACATCGTTGCAACTCCCCGTTGGGGTAGATTTACCTACCGATACGGAAGATGAAAGGGCCACTAGCCCCGTAGAAAGGTCAAAAGGAAAAGGGAAAAAGACTTCCGTTCCTCAAATTTCAGAGCCTGTCGAATTAAATGTCCTTTTAAAATTCATTAAACCCTATGATGGTAATAGGGAGACATTAAACTCATTTATCATAAACTGTAATAATGCTTACGATTTAGCGAACAGCTTTCAGAAAAATCTAATTTTCAGATATATCTTATGCCAGCTTCAAGGTAAAGCGGAAGTTGCCTGCTCAATTAAAGAGTTTGTTAACTGGGAACAATTAAAAGAGTTTCTAAAAACCCAATTTAGCGAAAGAAAACACTATTCACATCTTTTAATGGAACTACAAGAGAGCAAACAACTTCCGAGCGAAAATGTAAATCAATTTTCTTTAAGGGTAGAGACCGTGCTTTCCCAATTACTCACAGAGATCTCCTTGAGCAACACCAAGGTAAAGGAATTACCAGGTCGCATCGCAGCAATGGAAGAATTGGCTCTACACCACTTTCTCATGGGCCTGTTCCCGCGCATTTCCGACATAGTTCGGTGTAAGTCACCTAAAAATCTAAACGAGGCTATTAATTATTCTATTTCAGAAGAACGCATACAATTAAATCGTATTAAACGGAACACTTCTATCGAAAATAAGACTTACACTAGAAATCAAAGAATACCAAATCCACTAATGACTCGTAATCCAATGCCACAAAGGGCTTTTACAGGTGCTCAAAATCAACCCTTTAACGCGAATAATACGATGATATGCCGATATTGCAAGGCTCCCGGTCACAGCATTGACCAATGTAGAAAACGCGAATACAATAACAGGTTGAGGAATCAACATAATCAACAACCATCATCCTCTAATCCAAATCGTTTCGGAAGAATTAATTTCGCTCATGACGAAGAAATAGGTCGCGACGAAGTAGACTATGATACTAATATTCCTGAAACCTCTTTAAACTAACACACGTCTCGTCCAGGTGTCGCACGAGATGTTTTTCAACCTCAGACACCCATAAATCCGCTGTATCCACTGTATCCACTGAATCAAATAAAAAACCCACTGTATCTAATACGAAATCCGCTGTATCCACTGAATCAAATAAAAAACCCACTGTATCTAATACGAAATCCGCTGTATCCACTGAATCAAATAAAAAACCCACTGTATCTAATACGAAATCCGCTGTATCCACTGAATCAAATAAAAAACCCACTGTATCTAATACGAAATCCGCCGTATCCTCTGAATCAAATAAAAAACCCACTGTATCCAATACGAAATCCGCCGTATCCACCGTATCCACTGCATCATTAAAAAGCACCGTATCCAACACCGTATCCAACACCGTATCCAACACCGTATCCAACACCGCATCCGCTGTACCCACTGCATCCAACACTGAGCCCAATAAGAAAATTACCAGATCTAAACCTGTGTCCATTGAATCAAGTAATAAATCCTTCAAATCCAAATTCACTGAATCCCAATGTTCTACCTCCAATATAGACAACAAGGTCTACGAAATATCCTTTGATCCTGCAACAAAATCTCTCCCTCACATTATTGTTGATACTGCAACCTCCGACTTACCGTTATCATTTCTAATTGATACCGGATCTTCAATTAGCCTCATTAAAAAATCTGTAGTCAAATCGAAAACTCCTCTAAATAATAAAATTCTAAAATTAAAAGGACTTACGAATTCCGATGAGACTATCCCAACCTTAGGTTCTTTTAATGTAACACTGTTTCCTAATAATAACAAATCTAAACATCACATGAGTCATGAATTCCATGTAGTCGGAGATGTAGATTTACCCTACGACGGCATCATAGGAAATGATTTTCTTAACGAATCACAAGGAAGTATCGACTTCACGTTTGAAATTCTAAAACTTGGGAAATTCTATTTTAAATTACACTTTTCAGACCCTTTCTATGTCATCCCGGCACGTACGGAAAAAGTCATTGAATGCTCCGTTTCAAACCCTCAACTTCAAGAAGGGCTTATTCTCGACGAAAACCTCTCTGAAACCCTTCTTATTGCTAATTGCCTGGTACGTGTAAAAAGTAATAACAAAGTCAATTTAACTGTAGCTAACGTGTCCGAATCTCCAATTTCTTTAAAAACAAATCTCAATTTAAAACTCCATCCTTTCGTAACTACTATGGCCTCTGACGTCTCCAATAAACTAACTCCTATTAACTATTCCAAGTATCAATCCGAAAAGAACTCTGTTGACAGAACTCAACAAGTTCTTAATCTATTACGAATAGATCATCTCAACAATGAGGAGGCTGACGCTCTCTTACAGATCTGTTCAGATTACTCCGATATCTTCCATCTTCCTCATGAAAAACTCACATTTACCAACGCTATAAGACATGACATCAAAACAACATCCGCTGACCCTATCCATACTAAATCTTACAGATTTCCTGAGATCCACAAAAAGGAAGTGGACAAACAAATAAACAAAATGCTTGAACAGGAAATCATAGAACCCTCTATGTCTCCCTGGTCCTCTCCTATCTGGATTGTGCCCAAAAAGCTAGATGCCTCTAACGAACAAAAATGGCGTGTAGTCATTGACTACAGAAAACTCAATGATGTCACCATCGGAGACACTTACCCTATTCCACAAATAACAGAAATATTAGATCAACTCGGTAACAGCAAATACTTTTCAACACTTGACCTGGCCTCAGGTTTTCATCAAATACCTATAAACGACGCCGAAAAAACGGCCTTTAATGTACCACAAGGTCACTTCCAATTCACCCGTATGCCGTTTGGACTAAAGAATGCCCCTTCTACGTTCCAACGGCTGATGAATACAGCCTTATCTGGCCTACAGGGCATTCGCTGTTACGTATATCTCGACGATATAGTAATCTACGCTTTTGACCTATCTTCCCAAATCCAAAACCTTACCGCTGTATTCCAAAGATTAAGAGAATTTAACCTTAAACTTCAACCGGACAAATGTGAGTTCCTTAGACGCGAAGTCGGGTACCTAGGTCACATAATCTCATCAGACGGAGTCAAACCTAACCCCGACAAAATCAAATCTGTTGTCGAATTCCCTGTACCCAGGTCTCCAAAGGACATAAAATCATTCTTGGGTCTTGTTTCATATTATCGCCGTTTCATCTCAGACTTCTCAAAGAGTGCTAAACCTTTGACATCACTTCTTAAAAAAGACGTTCCCTTCATTTGGGAAAATCAACAACAGGTAGCTTTTGATCACCTAAAACGAAAACTTACTACTGCTCCGATTCTTTGCTATCCCGACTTTACCAAACCTTTCATACTTACATGCGATGCTTCCAATCATGCAGTTGGTGCTGTCCTCTCTCAAGGTGCTGTTGGCAAAGATCATCCTATAGCATACTCTTCACGTACTTTAAATAAAAGTGAATCCAACTACAGCACTACTGAAAAGGAACTCTTAGCTATTATATTCGGTTGTAAAACCTTCCGACCCTACTTATACGGGCGGAAATTCCAGATAATTACTGATCACAGACCACTTAAGTGGCTATTTAATCACAAAGACCCTAGTAGTAAGATGCAACGCTGGCGACTCAAACTCGAAGAGTTTGAGTATGAAATCATTTATCGCAAAGGCAAACTAAACTCAGCAGCTGACGCTCTTTCTCGCTATCCTGTAAACCCAATCATACCAGAAATATCTGAAAACAATCCTTCGCAACGTCCTGAAACGAATGAAAACAATGCATCGGACGCATTTAGTCCCCTGACTCTAGATGACTTAGGTGTCAACTTTCCTACCACTCCTAACTACGATAGTAGTAGTCTACCCTGTATAGACTTGCTGGACGATGACCTCGACTTCCCACTTACTTATAGCCCAACAGAACCAATCAAGCCTAAGACAATGAATTTACCAAATCTTGACGAACCTATACCGTCTACGAGTCATGGAACTCCTTCACTGCATCCTGGAATCTTACCTGAACAATCTCCTTCACTGCATCCTGAAATCTTACCTGAACAACCTCCTTCACTGCATCCTGAAATCTTACCTGAACAACCTCCTTCACTGCATCCTGATACCTTACCTGAACAGGATTCATCATTAAACCCTTCAATGACTGATCCTGAAATTCAAAACGTAATAAATCCTCCTATTTTAGAATCTGAATCGAATACGCAGCCTTCGTCACGCGTTTCTACTTCCGATAACTATTCAAAATTTCTGAAAGAAATAATTGATAAAAATATAAATTTCAATACCAAAATAATAGAACATAATCAATCTGTTATGAAAAACCATTGCAAAATCACTTTAATACCTACCTCCCTTGATCTAGATGAATCTATTCCATATATTTCAGAAATTCTAGAAGAAATTACAAATTCTGATGAGATATTAAAAAAGGAAAAAGAATTATATTCCTTTGAGAAACTTAACATTAATAATAAAAATATATATCTCATTTTTACTAAAGTACACTACTTTGACGAGTGTACCTATCCAGAAATATTTCAAACTCTAAATGCAATAAAGACTCATTTGATGGCAAATGAAAAAGATATCCTAGAACTAGCTATTTCAGATTTTAAAAATCCTTTCGAAAAACATTCATTTGCAAAAATCTACAACATGCTCATTTACGTATTTCATGACACAAACATATCAATAAATATATATCATAACAACATCACTTACCCTACTCTTGCCGAAATAAAGAAAATCCTCAGGGAAAATCATGATCTTCCAATCGCAGGCCACTTAGGTTGCAATAGAATGCTGAGTCGAATCAAAGAAAGATTCTATTGGAAGGGAATGAAAAGTGACGTGGAGGAATACATTAAAAAGTGTTCCCTGTGTCAAGAAAATAAAGCCCTTAGGAAAACAAACCGAGCACCTATGCAGATAACCACTACCTCTACTAATCCGTTCCAAAGATTGGCCCTAGATATTGTTGGCCCTCTGCCTGAATCCGGCCCTGCTAAACTCAAGTACATTATGACTCTCCAAGACGACCTCACAAAATTTTCAGCAGCTTATCCCTTACGTAGTGTCTCTTCTGAAGAAACTACAGATTGTCTAGTCCATTTCATATCTCTGTTCGGGATTCCTCATACTATACTTACCGATCAAGGTACAAACTTCACTGCAGATCTATTTAAAAAGACATGTACCTTTTTAAAAATTAAACAATTATGGTCCACCCCGTATCATCCTCAGACGCAAGGAGCTCTCGAGAGAAGTCATGCTACTCTCAAGGAATATCTGAAATCTTATGTAAATGATAATCAGGATGATTGGCCTCGATATGTTTACACAGCTATTTTAGCATATAATTCGGCTATACATTCCACCACAAATTTCACGCCGTACGAATTATTATTTGGACATAAAACATTCATCCCGGATTCAATATATAGCCAAGATCTCACTACATATCCCGATTATGTAAGGATGCTTCAACATCGTCTCAAACTATCTTGGGAAAAAGCAGTCGAAAACATTCAACATTCGAAAGAAAGATCGAAGACCTATTACGATAATAAATCTCGACCAATAAAATATAAAGTAGGCGACTACGTCTACTTAAAAAATCATTTGAGACTCCGTAAAGCACTTTCTCCAATATGGAAAGGGCCATATAAAGTAATTGCTGTTCACGGGAACAATACCCTTACCATTCTCATTAATAGACGCCATGCTAAACACCATATGGACGAGGTAAAATTAGCTGGTGTTTTTCCCAGTTCCCTTTAGTTAATTTTCTTTTTCTTTACTTATTACTAGGATGAAGGGTTTTTATTAAGCAAATTAGTATTAATTACATACTTACATAGAAATTTTATTTTAGAAATATTTTAACCTTAAGAATTACCTTACCATGATATTTTACACCTTTATATTTTATTTTTTTTTCTTTTTCCCCTTATTATTATTATTAAATTTAATTTAGAGTTATTTATTTTCAGTGTGCCCGCCTTGGCAGCACCGAACTATGTCGAGAAACTATCATCAAGCCCAGGTGTTTACTTTGATTTTATAGGAAACGCTAAAATTATAAATGGACACCTTAGTGTAGTAATCCCAATAGACATTTCCCACATAAAACCACATATCGAAAACATCAATTCAGTATTAGGAACAATCCGGTATCTTTGTAAACAAACGGATGTCATAAGTAACTCACAATGCGAAAATTTACTCGCACCATTGACTACCAGGAATATAGATATAGCAAAAGAATTTTCTTCCTTAACCCACTTACTGGACAATAGGTTAAAACGGGGAGCATGGATAGGAGGAATAGGAACCGCCTTCAAACAAATATTTGGCACCTTAGATGAAAACGATGCAATTAAGTACGATGATGCTATTAATCATTTACAAGATAATCAAAAAGGGCTAGCTTCATTAATGAATGAACACATATTGGTAACCAAATCTGTAATATCTAAATATAATCAAACTATCTATAAATTAAAATTTAATGAAGATAACCTTAACTGCATTGTCGAAGAGCTCTCTGTAAAATTAAAGAAATTATCTAATATCACTAACGACTTAACGATAATATCTCAAATAAATATAGTAAGGAACAATTTAGAAACTTCTATGCTTACACTATCATTTCAACTTGAGGATATAATTAATGCAATTTTATTTAGTAATGCAAATATTTTACATCCATCAATAATAACACCACAAGAATTATACCGAGAGCTTGCCGACAATTATAAACATCTACCCAATGAATTGGAACTTGCCGTAAGCCTAGATTTAAGTTTAATTCATGTTATTATGAATGTTTCAAAATTAGTTACTTATTTCATGAGTAATAAGATTATGTTTATACTGTTAATTCCTTTAGTAAGTTCAGAAAATTTTTATTTGTATAATAATATCCCATTACCTGTACCCCACAATTTAACTAATTTAGAATTATTTAGTGTTATTATTCCCGACAATAAGTATATTGCTATTACTAAAGATAAGTCCCAATATAGTAATTTTAAATCGCTAGAAATTTGTAAAAACGTTAATTACCAAAATTATATATGTAAAATAATGAATGTATTTCCAACCACCGCTAACCCTAGTTGTGAAAGCGAACTTTTATCTAAGGTTATAACAAGCTTACCCAAACAGTGTAAAACGGAATTTATCCGCGGCAGCATAGATATTTGGAAACCTTTACTGAATAATAAGTGGTTATTTGTCCAATCTACATCCAATAAACTAACAATAGATTGTATAAATTCAGAACTATCAGAAACTATTATATCAGGAACTGGAATTGTAAATATACCTACCAATTGTAAAGCATACTGTAAAAACACTAGACTACTCCCTGATAGAAATGTATTAAATTTGACTGTACCTATAATTAACTTAGATTTTAACCTAATCAACGATTCTTGTTGTACTTTAAATAAATTTAAAGAAGTAATAAATAATGTTCCTAAAATTAAACTAAATAACTTAGAATCAGAGAATTTTCACTTTTCAAGAATGTCAGATTCCGAAAGTACGGAATTAAATAAGATTATTAATGAACCACATATAATCAAATATGGGGCACATTACTCGACGTTTCTTATTTTTCTTATTATTATTCTGATTTGTTTTGTAATATTTAAGCTTTATAATAAATTAAAGAAAACCGGCAGCATTCACGATCAGATTGACAATTTAAAAGTAACTTTTAAAAATGATGACTCAGAGAAGGTAACAATAGAATCAATTGAACAGGAAAACCCAGAACTTATAAAAAATCCTTGCCCTAAAATACGCCGACAAACTTAAATTCTTCTTTTATTCCCTATTTAAATAAATCCATAAACTTCGAGTAAAACCCGAAGTTTAGTCTCAATGGGGGGAGGTGTTACATCCCTTCTATGTAGGTAATGTTGCTGACAGACACCCTTTGTTTCTGTATCAGCATTCTCAGGCTTGAGCTAGGCGCGCCCGCATCTCGAGCGCGCCAGTCTCCTTCCAATATCCGAGCGTGACGGCTGCCGATTCTAACTCTCTAATTAATCGTGTTTAATTAATTCCTTTTTTTTAAAACCCTAAACGGGAGGCTCGATCTAACAGTGCGGTCAAGAGGAGGCAGTGAAAAACTTTTTGTACTGTCACTTCCCTACTTTATGCTCCGTCGAAGGTTTAAAATGAACAAGGGATTGCACGAAAAGTGGCATGCTATTAGGCAACAGTATCTAGTTCTCAACGCCATTGAATTTTCGTCCATCTTACCGACAGGTTGTTAAACAACCTTTACGTGAATGCAGAAGAAAATGAAGGTTGTATCTGATTTGAACGAGCTAACGCAGACAATAATAACTGATTTGATAGCTAGCCTATCTAGGATTCTAGGTCATAACTTCTTTTAGTATTAAGTACTTATATTAAACCTAAAAGCAAAATAATGGATGCTTTGTTTGCTCTTGGAATTGGTTTGGTTGGTTAAACCTCGTTATCGCCTGCTAGCGCCTTAGAGCATTAAACCAATAATGCTCTAAGGCTAGCGCATTTGGGCGTAATTTTATCCTATTTAGCAAATAGTTTACAGTCAAATGAAAATATGTTATGCTCCCTCTTTAGCTCGGAAGGCATGTTGTCACGTTGGTTCCATTTAATTCGCCAACCCAGCTTGGATGGTTCTTCAGGATTATTTTGTAACTCGACTGACAGTTAAAATGATGATCACCCAAAGAAATTCGTCAAACATTGCGCGCGCGCTCTGTATTTTTACTGGAAATTGGCACAGTACTAAGTAATGGAGTGAAAAGTGTTCTAGAATGCCCAATATTACACTACTCGCATATAAGTTTCTTAGTGGTTGAGAATTCCAGGTAAAGCGCGCTTCCATCCGTCACTTACCATCAGTTGAGATGAATGCCAAGTGCCCGTAGTGGATATAAAAAAATAAAAAATAAATGGCTGTTTGTGGTAAGTTGACCAGCTGTCTATACTTAATCCATTAAGTTTCTTGAATTAAAGTATTTTGACGTTAACTTAGGTAGAGTAGGTAATTCACCATTCGAATTTGTATGGAATTGATGTAGAGACTTACACAGCAGTGTACGACGACAAAATAGGCCTGCTGGCCTGATCTCCACATGTGGTCTAGTTCACGGGGTAAAGCCTTATAAAGTTGATGATGACGATGTCAACACAGATACAGCACAAAAATAATGTATACAACAGTTAAGGCAAAGAAGATACCTAAGTTAAAGTTTGTATTATGAGCGTAGCGTGTATTATGTATTATATTACGTTTACATTATGAGCCTTTTAACGTTAACTTTGTTGTTTGAAAATAAAAAATAAAAACATAACCGTTCTTCCGTGTCGCGTAGCAGTGAAAGAATACTACCACCCCCTCTCTTCCCTTGGGTGTCGTAAAAGGCGACTAACGGACTAAAGACTGCACAACTTTCAACAGCATAGAGCGGCGATGGGCTTACCACCTGTCACGCTGAGCACATTTGCAGTCGCTATTTGGTGAAATACGGCAGAGGACTGCTTTTGTGCCTAGTATCTGACTAACCCTTCGGGAATAATCGTGATTATAACCGTTCTAGCAGTCGGGTAAAAAATGTTAGCAACGACAAAAAAAGTGACTGTAATTTTTCCGAAACCATTTTATTAAAAAGTTATCGTCATCATAACAAAGTGATGATCAATTTCAGCCTCTATCAATTATTAAATATAACTGACACGCCAGAGCAGTTACCGTAATAATTTTGATTTCACCGAAAAAATATCGTACGCTTCTCTCAACTCGACGATAGCAAACGCTTTCAAAGCAAATCGAGGTTATTAGATAGCTGTAGGTATTTCATTGTTTACCAGCTTTCCTTAACTTAAATACGGATATTTGAAGTAAAAATTATTAAATACGCAATACCAAACCCGTTTGCAAAGCTTAATCTTATCATTTGAGGTTTGATATTAAAAAAACATTGAGTTGTGCAGGTGTTCTGTTTTATCATATTTATCGAAAATGTGGGCTCATCATCTGACTCATAGACGTCCAAAACATTTTGCAACTAAACCACAGAATAAATAATAGTACTACGTAACTAAACTGACTAGCAATAGAATTAGGCCGCCCCAGAACAAAACTATTCTAATAAAGTACTTATTATACGGTTTTGGCAATATATTTAAATTGCTATTTTAAAGGATATATGGATACACCGACTATTCATGACAATAAAACGACTCGCAAGAAAGTTACTGCGAAATACCTTAATTTAGATAAGACACTACATTCTTCCAAGATAATCGATAAGATGTAAGTTTTGGAATCCAGTGCAGCAATTATCCGGCCTGGCTATAAACTTGTTAAATTACATAAAAAAGGGAATTACGCGCAAACTCTTGAAGAACCCACAAACAGGTACAAATCTATTAGTATAGTGTAATCTGCTGGTACAGTATGATGTCTTCTGAATAAATAATTATTTATAAAAAGTTCAAATAACTAAGAGACATATACCAAATGAATCTTTTATATCGAACAATATACTTTTAACAAGTTGTGTAAATAGTTCAGAAATGTTGGTATCTCAAACGAGTAGGGTAGACTGGGTACGGTTGTGACAATTTTCAAATGATTGCCTATAACTTTTTTATTATGCTATTAATCTGAACAAAAAATGTATTCTAATGAAGTTTATTCATTGCTTAACGTATAAACATGAAAGTTATATGTCTAAATCAAATGGTTAGTTCATAAAATGAAATTTAAAAAAAAAGGGAAATTGTCACAACCGTACCCACCCCAAGGGCGGTTGTGACAGTACTGGGGGTCAATAGTGACACGATGAAAATACTGTAATATGATCACAAAATAAGATAAAAATACTCTAAAATGCCAATAAAACACTTTAATTGCAAGAAATATTTATTTATTTTTATATGACAATCAACTAAATTATACTTTCCTAACAAAAGAAATAAAATCTTTGAACATTTTAAACTCTTACAACATCTAAGGCACTATAGGATCTTTGGTTACAATCAGTAGTCTTCTTTAGTACAGTCAGTCTTCATTTATACCCACTATTTAAGTACCTTAAAGTATTTATAACAGTCTGCACTTAAAATTAGTTAAAGTGGACTTAACAAATATATATATTATATATATTAATCATGTTCATAATCACATTAGAACTTAAACTCTATTCTATTTTGAAACTAAACTCAAAACATAACAACGTGCTCAAAATCTTTTAAACAGGAACTCATATATTTTTTTAGAAATGTAGCATGTGAAAATTTATAAAAGTAAGTTTGACAATTATTCTAATCCGACTCATCACAGTTGTGACAAATATAATACCGACTACCATTTGTACAGTCTACATGGGCCCAAAGGTTACACTGTGCTTGGCATTTAATCCATTTTTCGCCAGGCCTACTTTCAGAATATGGACCAAGGCACACCAAACAAAAATATTCTTCTTCATCTGATATTGATGGTGATTTTTTCCTTTTCGTTGCTTTACCTTTTTCTTTTCCTTTCGGCTCATTGAGATTTTTTTTGATGCCCTTTGCCTTCAGTCGTTTTTCTTTTGCTTCATATTCTTGCCTGACTG
Organism: Scoparia ambigualis; assembly: GCA_963921215.1. Lineage (NCBI taxonomy): Eukaryota > Metazoa > Arthropoda > Insecta > Lepidoptera > Crambidae > Scoparia > Scoparia ambigualis. The sequence goes on along the minus strand of OY992521.1, from coordinate 22,017,350 downwards.
CCTCTGTTTCAGGCGTGTCCGTGTAAATCGTAGACTTCTTGGTTCTAGGTCCTCGCGTTTTTCTTTGGGAAGCTTTTGGAAAGGGCCGAATAATTTCAGGAGAAAAAACTGATGGTATGGCAGAAGTAGATGGTTGAACATTGCTAAAATTTTGGCTTGGTGTATTGTCTAAGTTGCACTGTGCTCTTTTAGTCTTTCGTTTGCGTATTCTAGGCATCTAAAACAATAAACAACAGCTTTTACTTATGTCACAACCGTACCCAGTAAAAATGTCACAACTGTACCCACAGATCGTTTTAATAAAAGAAACACCACCACGTCAAAACAAAATAACCTACAATAAATGTAACCACTGATATTACACTGCTACTATTTGATTTAAATCGATGAACAACACTCAATACCCTATCAGTATACATGTAATAGCAATTACGAAATAATAATGAATCAAAATACTTACTTTTTGCGTTCGAAAATCAAAATGTGCGCTTGGTCACGTACACTCTGCGCGTCAGATGACGCAACACTGTGACACAGGTTGAGACGTGCAAGGCGCTCGTCTTTCCCCTTGCACGCCCCCCGCTAATCCCTATATTTTCGATAATATAGCGACTGTCACTACCGTACCCTGGCACAACCGTACCCAGTCTACCCTACATACCTTTTCAGAAAAAACACTCCCATATCAGCGGTCAGTCAGATTCGGGACGCCAGACACAAAGACCTCGACACGAACTAACCAAAACCCTTGTTTGTTCCACGTTATAAGCATCCCGAGAAAATTGAGATTCCTGAATAAAAACATTTCCAACGGTTGATGCAAACGTGTATCTTAATGTCTGTTGCGGAGTGTGCGGACAGCGAGGTCTAAATACATAAAACATTGTATGACGCCCGTACCGTACATACCTACATAGGTTATTGAATTTTAATTTGTATGAGAGATGCAAAGTAGAGGGAAGCGGGATAACCAACGGTTGTTTATGAAAACAAAAAACCTTAATCGTATTCACGTTCTGAGAATTTCAGTTGGCTCTATGCAAACACGACACCAATTGGGCCAGGGGCAGGAAACATGGTATATTTTTTTTATTTTACTACGGAGAAGCGACCTTCATCTTACATGATGGTAAATAACCTTAAGGCCAAAGGTGGAAACGCGTTTCTCCTGGAATCCTAGGTAATAAAGGTTATCTCTAACTGTCGGAAACAACCAATATGCTAATAACACAAAAACATATCCAGACAAGCTTAGCTATGATGCATATAACATATTATAACTATCCCTTTTCTTCCGATTGGAAAACTTAATACTGTAGAGTTCTCTGAGCTGTGTGGTATCTTTAAAGGCAACTAACGGACTAACGAACGGACACTGCTCATATATCCAATTGCTCATTATAGCCTTTGGGAATAACAGTCGTAAGTATAAAACAGAGTAATATTTGGCTTACTTGCCATGAGATTAAAAAAAAGCCAAATTGAAGATCAGGAGGGTGCTAGCTCATCAACCTTTTTTGTACCGATTGGGTTCTGTAAAATAATTGGCTAAAAAGGTATTAAAACATAGTCCATAGGGCAAGGCAAGTTATAAAAGGAGCTATAGTTCGTTCGCATTAAGAATGCTGGGACATCATCAGTGAACTGCAAAGTAAAGGTGTAGGTATTCACCGTGGTGTTCATAATACAAACAAATTTTTATTTTTAACGCTGAATTTTAATGGATTTATAAAAATACAATTAACCGTCTGAAATTAAATTAAATATATTGAATGTTCTTTTTTCCTAACAGCACATTTGTCTAATTCATCGAACTAATCAATTTATTAACAGGCGGGCTCTCTTTTTCACTTGCTATTTTAATGTATTGGTTAACTTTTGTTCTCTCAAAATATTATAAGCTGTTCTCTCGGACACACCGCAGCATGCAATTTTTGCTGTTTTTTGTATAATAATATCCCGAGTCGTATTAAAATCACACTGTTTAAAGTAGGTACTTAAGAGGGTGCCGCGCGATCGCAAAAACTGACATAAGTCTCTTAAATGAACTTTAAAGCAAAATCAATCACATTGATATTTAAAATTAGAACAATTCTGCTTTGAAGTAACCTAGTAATTTGATTAGAGCAATGTTTTTATTCTGCGAAATGTAAAAAACCATCACACGCTAGTGTTAAAAATTAAATTTTACTTTTTTAAGATAGGGGTGAACTGCAGAATATCAATACAAATATTTTCATGTAAGAATTATTATTTCATGCGTAAAATTAAGAAAGTGGTCGAAAAAAATGTTTAAGGAGTCATTTGATTTATGTATTATTTGTTATTGTTTAAAGAATTTGTTTGCCACGAGCTTGTGTAATGATCAGGCTAACTTACGTAAGTTGTTTTAATATATTTAACTAATTCAGCGCATAGTACAAGTAACTTAAAAATACGTAAATTTTCACAATTTTGTGCAGGATCCCCTTAAAAACTTTCCAAATTACTTTTTTTTCTCCGCTATAATTACCGAACCACTTTTCTTTTTTTACGAATAGGTGGAGATCATTTTTTAAATTTAATTCTATAAAAGTATGCGTTCAACTGGTTACTGTGAACTTGTCTTTCTAATTAGGAACGACTTGATTGGATAGGGGATCTGCATTCTTAATGCGAACGAACTATAGTTCGTTGCGTTTAGTTCCACATTCAACCCCTAAAGTTTCAAGTTCGAGCAGTCGGACAAAATATATTTGTGAATTAGGAATGTCAAAGTCAAAGTCAAATTATTTATTCAATGTAAACCTTTACAGGCACTTATTGACGTCAATAATAATAATAATAAAAAAACAGTTAACTAACTTATAGTTAAGACTTAACAACTAATCTAACGAGCTATAGTCTGTGCCAGACAAAATGCGCATCGCTACCCCCAGTACCACTGCACGCCGAAACAGAATCGCGTCGAACCGAAATTTAAGCCGTGGTCATAGAATTGTGTAAACAAACGTATCCTGGTACGAGAAAAAAATAGCGGGCAAGTGTCTCTCCCCTAGCGACACAAACGGCTAATATTTATAGGTAATTTATCGTTTTTTTTTTTAGGATGAAAGGTGAAGAATGATAAATCACAATGAATTGTTAACTTAAGGTATTACTTTAAGGAATAAAATTAAATGTGATTTCCAATTATCGTATTGATATTGTGGTAAGTAATAGAAATTGGAAATAACTGAGTTTTTAAAGTAAAATAAAGTAACGGTTGAAATGAGTTTTGGAAAACATTAGTACCTAACCAATAAGGTTGACATTTTTAATCATTCAAATATCTTTTTTTATAAAAACTTAAGCATAGAAAACGTCATAAATTAATAAGCATAAATTTGTGTTTTAAAATTGTTTCGTTTTTCGTCTTGGTACAAGCACAGAATAACTAATATTACTTCCGTACAGAAGGTTCACCCTCCAACGACCCCCACGCGAAACCTATGTACGAATGTACCTACCTACCATGACGAGTTACCAAATTGACATTATGTAAGGTATAAAAATACAGAAAAGATTATCGCTAACGTTACGCTACGTTACTTGGTACGAACATAATAACAGCTACAGCTATATTTATAATTTAAAATTTTACCTCATTAAAAGTTAACGGAAGTGCACGTCCATTGCTTCCACTAACAAATAATTTAATTCCATTTTATTATTTTGTTCAAAGGTTGATCTTCTTCATTATACTTAGTACGAAATTTATTGTTAGATTTATTGTTATAATCAGTGGCGACTGGCGGTATCTCTATAGTCCAAAAGCCTTATTATTAAAATGCACATAAACAATATATCTTACTTATCAACTTCTAACCTTATCGGTATATTTAATATTTCTTGCTTTTATTACTTATTGTAATAAAATAACATAATACTGAAGTAAATAGTTAGTTAAAGTAGTAGTTTGCCAGAAGTGTTTACCAAATGTCGAGTATTATCAATAGTAGAGGTTAACTGAATATTTGGCATAAGCAAGCCTTGAACCTTACAACGGGTGTTCTAATAACAACATATAGGTACTTCGCTAGTGAAAATTTAAAACTTACCCATCAATACTTTTGCTGACGAAAACATTGTCACAACTCGACTCGTCAGAGTGCTCGAAGGATGCATTATCCACCATTTTTATATTATACACGTCACATATTACTCAAAACGTCCTTCACTCACTTCTCTTTGGCATTTCTATGAAAGAATAAAACAGTTCATGTACTTAAATAGAAACATAAAGATATTAATTTTATTCGTCATCAAGAGGCCATCAACAATGACTCAAACTTTTATCTCTAAGATTATTTTGACGCCAATTTTTCTAGCTAATCTCATGTAAAAACGTTTTTGCGTAATCATTAAATAAGGTAAGCCCACACTCTAATAACATGTACTTAATTTAACTAGCGCAAGTAACCGGTTCGATGCAAGACTTATACTGACAAAGTGTGTTTATGTTCGTTTAGCTACTTTGTTCACACGAAGATTAGATAAAGATATTCCGTTGACATCGAAACTTTATCGAAATGTTTAACGACGGAGATCACGAGCATAACATTTGATGCATAGAGCGTGCTAAACTATAAATCGGATGTCAACTCTACGCCTTTGTAATAAGGGACAACAATGTTTCACACGTGGCGCTCGGTACAAATCATCACGTCTTTATGCAGTGCAGGGTCAATAGAAATTGTTTAGATGAGCGAAATGAGATAGTTGTTGCAACCGGTTGAGTAAACTGTGCCGCTGCGAAGGTTACAGCTGTCAGAATACATTTAAATCGACGTATACGTTGAGTTGAAACCTCTACTGATTCACCGGTGTTTAGTTCCGAACACTTTTATAAGCAAAAAACAGGAATTACGTGCGCTACGCACTTTTTGCAAGCGAAAACATTACAAACTAACCTACATACTTCACGAGCAACTCGCCGGTTCGTTCGTTAATTTATGGACAGCGTAAAAAAGTTTCGGAGAAACAATATTTATTAACTACACGCGGCACGCTGTCCGCGGTCGCGAGAATCACTGTTGCAAACAGCAAACTATACAATCGCATCTAGAACGTATCGATTCTATATCGACTGCAAAGCAATTTATCGCTTCGACGATAAGATAGCGGTGCGCGGTGTTGCGACTTTGCGACCATACCGAACTGTAACAGTATTATTATACGCATTCAGGTAATTGTCCGAGACGCTCGCTGGAGATATGACCTCTGGCGGAGTTTAATTAAGCAATTGAGTACAACGACCTTCCGCACAATCGAATTATGCTGTCTAAATATGAATCGCATTATCGGACGGCGTATTTACTGGGTTCGAGTGCAATTGACATCGACGGATCTTGATCGTGGATCATACGATGAGTGAGTGAATGCTCGCCAGGCCCCCATTCACCGGTAGAATGTGAACGCTAGGCAAGAAAACTCCGATTGTATGTTTGTGACGGAGTAAAGAGCGCTCGTTTATAAACATGATGTATGGTCAGGCGGAACAATGGGATATAAACTAAGAATTTCTATTAAAATTTATAATACATGCTCCTGTTATTATTAAAACTTATTTTTTGTATTGAAAACATGTTGTTTTACAAGATACTTCACTGTTATTAATTGTGACCGTTTTTAATGTTAATTTATGCTGGCTCACGTTACAGACACATTTCATTGGATTTGTGGTATGCCATGTTATTATTGTCTGTTTCGATTCAATTTGTTTTTATGACTGACTGTAAACTTGTTATGTGATTGGACAAGGCGCACCTTTGCAAGTAATTGTGGTACCTAAAATAAATGGTTGGTTTTTATATTCTTATTTGTCCCATGAGACATATACATACGGTGTTATCTAGTATAGATATAGAGAAGTGAGTCACTAAATTATTAACTGATAGGTAATAACAATTACTTGTCTCTCATTTGTGTGCAATATTTTATTTAAATTCCCTAATATGTCATGTAATAAATTTTCTATAAGTACTTATGTTATAATATGTTATGTAATTAATTTCAGTAATAAGTATTCAGTGAATAGGTTATATCTAACTATACTGAATGTGGATGATATCCATAATATCTATTTAGCAGTTTAGGTGTAACTAAATGTACTTACAAATAACCCGCGGAAAATCTTTAACTTTTCGGAAAAGACCAAAGCCTGACTAATGTTATAATTATAAAAACCATAATCGTTTCATTGAAATCTGTCTTATGATAATAACCGACCGTTCTGTAAAACTAACACTTAGACAAAAATATATCAGCAAAATTTTTCAGAACTTTTGGCGAATCATTTTCCGTTAAAGCAATGAGTAAGTAATAAATAATAACTATTATTAAACGATGTCGTACTTTTTCACTATTGATACATGACACATGACTATTATGTTTTTTCATAATAAGTAGGTATTTCCTCTATCTTTATAACAATTCTGATATTATATAGAAAAGACCATATCATTTTGCACTATAATGCAAATATCAAAATCTAAACTATGCTTGCGACGCGATTGTAGAGGTTTCATGATAGTAAAAGTATCGAGAACCATTTCAAAGCTTCCTCCTTTTTGTTACACGCCCACATACGCTATTATCCACTACACAAGCAGATAAATAATATTGAATTTCGCTATGTTTTGCTATCGCTACATTTCGAATCGAGGGCAAAGCAGGCAACATCAATATCATATGCGTTGATTGGACGAATGGGCGCATCACAACAAACGTAAGTACGTTTAAACATGACTTAGTTGCATGCGCTCTATTGCCTAGGTAATATGGTTGGTTTTAATCCAGCCTAGTGGGGAGATTATTGTTGAAACCGGCACCCATGAACCGGACTTAGCACGTGACACGGGCGTTCGGCGTCACACCGACACAAACTATAATCCGCGGTAATTTTACGCATTTCGGTTTCCCATACAAACTTTCAAGTCGAAATTTTTGAAAACCAATATGCTAATTTTAATGAAACTTCGCATGCTAAAGTAAAATGAAGAGATCTAAATAGTTTGTTAAAAACATTATTAAAAAACGTTTATTTAGCTTATTAATTGCGATTTAAAGTTCACTATAGAAAGTTTAAAATCTCAACAACTTAGTAAGTAGCAAGTAATACGATATTAGACGGATGTTTGAAATTTTATTTGATGCAGTAAAGTATCACTAATAGAGTATTTAGTGGCCGGAATGACTAGATAGAAGACTGTGGAATACCCTGCACGTTGAAAGATCTGAATGAGGCTTCTCCTCCTGGGGTGGCAACAGCGGAATTTTGGGCCAAACACAGGGGCCAAAACTATTTAACAGTTTTGTCGCGTAGAAATTGAACCATCGATACGACCAAGAAGAAGTGAGACGCAACTAGCACAGCCATGCACAGCTTTTTTTTACATAGAGTGCTAGAAGAGTTAAAACCTTTAAACTACAAACCACATCTTATTGGTTGAAATTCAAATAAAAAAAATGATGCGTCCTCTATGGACATCTTATAAAAAAGTTTGGAAAGTATTTATATTGCCTACATAAAAAACCAATCTTGGTAAAAATTCGCCAATTAATAGCATGTGTACTGTGTAGGTAAAACACTTACATATTTTTTTTTATAAACAGTTGTATCTTCGACAAAAGTAACATAACCAGTTCCTCTAGTAAAGGTACATTGCATTTCCACCTCCGACCTTATAGTTTTCTTAAGCGTAAAGAAATCAAAATAAAAAATCTGTAAGTAGTGAAACTAAGTAGTACTTATTTTATTATTACCGACATCGTTGAATCAAATTGAGTTCCTCGTTGTAACTGGAATGGGCGAGTTTAATGTACTGGCAAGGTTTCCCAGAAAGTTGCGGCCGAGACGTTTGTTTGCGAGAAAGTCTGCACTGAGAGCTTGCAATTTGCCACAGAACAATGGAGCTCTGAATTACGAGCGTAGATACTTACAAGTTTCTTTATAACATCTCAAAAAACTTAAAAACAAAGGCAGGATGCAAAGATTATCGACAGATCTCGACTCTACCATCCACCCACACCCCACCACAGAAACTAGTTAGTCCCATGCGCTCCATGGAGCTTTGCAAATCTATTGTTCTCCAAAATTAAACTTCTATACATTCATTCCCAAGAGCTCCAATGATTTTCATATTACAATAATAAATAAAACGACATTTACCAATTTAAAACCCTACAGCTCCAAAACATTAAAAAGAGAAAAAAACAAACATTATCTCCTGGGAATCAATGTATGGAGATCAGAGGTTTTGAAGAAAATATATTTGCATACGCTTTTGGAGCCCTTGGCAACGTTTTTACAAAATAATATTAATATACAATTTTACTCTTGGAGCGGGCGGGAATATGACGACATGACATACTGTCGTATCTTACAATTTTGTCGTAACTGAACGGAATGCAGTAACATACATAATTTCTATTGCTTTTCATTGTCACAAAGTGTCGCACATAGTTTCGGAAATAGACAAGTTTTGGAACGACGTATCTTCAAAGAAATATTTTTTTTAGTTTTACTATATGACGTAAGTAACTTACGACGGTCAGTCGTGTAAAATTAATAAAGTTATTACCATTTACGACTGTTCGATTTATAAAAAGTGCAAACAAAACAGTTTATATTTAGACAAACTTAGGGATCATAATCATGAATATACGTATGGGAGCAACATTTGATCTACAACAGGTCATAATATTTACCAATTAGCAACGAGAGCGCCGTATTTTATAAAAGAAAGTTATCAGTGTTTAACTTCACTCCACATGACTTCAGGAGAATCTTTCTATACATGGCACGAGGGTGAGAGTTAACGTGGAGCTTGTGAGATTTCTACTACCTTGTGCCGATTATATAACTAAAAATTCTATAACCGCTTGCACTTTGCTGTATACGATAAACAATTACTGTTCTAATATTGAGGAAATTGTTTTACGTTTCTCAATTCCCAGACACGGACGAAGTGAGGGAGATTCGGCACACAGCGCCATTAAATATGCTATAAAAAAGTGGAAACATTTTTATTCCTAATCAGATGGTACCTATTTTTAAATTGACTCGCAGGAACAAGCCATATGAAGTCATTAGTATTCAGATATGTTGGATTTAAAAAAAAACAAGCAACTTGAAGCTCCTCTTAATACGCACAGATAGTTCTGGTCAGTCAGTCAATTGGACAGAAATGGTTAAATTCCAAGTCTTTAAAAGCAATCCCACTGATTTTTTTCATACTAGGCAATTAGGCATGCAGAAGCAATCTCGAGAAAATTATCTCTCTAAAGAAATGCTTAAAACGACTTGCGTAAGAGAATTCCATTCCAGCTCTTCACCAGTTTCCTCCTAAAATAGCAGTAGACAAATAAAACGCCTTACTATCATGACAACTGGGGACACCATAGTAATAAAATTAAATGAATAATATGTTGATTTGTATAAGTCTCTAAATCATTAATTTTTAGGTTAAGTATAACATTGTTCACTACTATTATAATTATTTGATAAGTTGATTTTACTTTGTTCACTATTATTTTAATTATTTAATTAGTTGATTTTACTTAATTTTTTTTTTTTACTAGGTATGGGTTTGCTCTTGATCCCAATCAAGCCCAGGGGCTAAGACAGGATCTATGATGGTGCGAGCTTACCCAGAAGGTGCCTATTTACTCTTGCTTTGAAGATGGACGGGTTATATGTACTCGGAAACACAGACGCAGGGAGGGAGTTCCACTCCTTTGCTGTACGCAGTATAAAAGATGTTGAGTAACGCTTTGTGCGACATTTAGGAATATCCACCAAGAAAGGGTGGTAGCCCGCAGTGCGCCTGGATGTCCGATGGAAGAAGGGGGATGGCGGTATGAGCTCATGCAGCTCCAGAGTACAGTCTGTAAAAGACCGACAGACAGGCAACTTTGCGGCGGTGAGCTAGGGTGTGAAACTTGCTCTTCACCAGTTCTTTGTCGCCAATTAGCCTCTCAGCTCTGCGTTGAATCGTGTCCAGTGCAGCTAGTTGGTATTTAGCTGAGCCGTCCCACAGGTGACTGCAATATTCCATGCAAGATCGGACTTGAGCTTTATAGAGAGTTAAAAGCTGTCCCGGCATGAAATATCGCTTGACTCTATTTAAGACGCCCACCTTTTTAGCTGCAGTTTGAGCCTTGGACTCGATGCTGGTGCCGAAGTTGAGGTCTGAAGACAACTCCATGCCCAGAAGGACGAGACTATCGGTAACAGGCACAGATGCACCCCGAAAAGTAGGAGTCAGGTTAAAGGGACTCCTTTTAGCGGTGAATAAACACGCTTGCGTTTTGGTGGCGTTGAAATTTACCAGGTTACTGTCACCCCACTGGCAAACGTGGATTAATGTCTGGTTCGTTCGCTCAACCATGGCCTCTCTGATCAACATCACGTCATCACCACTAGCTTTTGCATCCGAAAGGAATCTCTCTACGACAGTACTGTCATCTGCATACCCAACAATTCCCGGTATCAACAGGTCATTGATGTGCAACAGGAAAAGCGTCGCAAAGAGAACAGACCCCTGAGGAACTCCGGCATCAATAGCCACTGAGTCAGAGGAGCAGCCATCGATGACTACTCTGATCGACCGTTCCGTCAGGAAATCAGCTATCCAACTACAAAAGTCAGCGGGGATACCATACGCTGGAAGCTTGTGCAGTAGACTTGCGTGCCAGACCCTGCCAAAAGCCTTTGAGATGTCAAGTGATACGGCGAGTGCTTCGCCATGCATCTCGAGGGCCTCACCCCAGTAGTGCGTCAGATAAACTAGATAGATAATTAAGTAATTTTCTGACAATGCTTAAGTGATTTTATTGTGTGGTTGGCTGTATGCTTACCATATAAAATAAATCAATAAGTAGATACTGAGTTTATTAAGATAATATCAAAATGTTTCAGACTGAGATAATAATTAGGTACCTACCTAGTTGATACTGATTTTGTTCAAGTTGTTTTAGTGATGGAAAACTTAGGAGCTAGTTATTGCATTAGGAGAAGTCTTATTTGACTTGATTATTAATATTGTGCTGTAAAATTAGGAAGCTCCCTCTATTTTATTATGATCATTTTTAAAATGCTACCTATTGATTTATGATTAAAAAAGCTGTTATATTGTGATAGATATACAAAGAAATAGAAATTTGTTTATTTGCTTTTGAATAAAGTGATTAAAAATTAATTAAAGATTACCTTTGTAAAAGTTTTGCTGGAGGTGGACCAGGTTGACTCTATCTATACGGATTTCTCCAAGGCGTTTGATAGAGTCCCTCATGAACTACTCTGCGCTAAGCTTGCCTCTTACGGTATTCATGGTAGCTTACTACGCTGGATGACCTCATACCTCGGTATAAGAAGTCAGTTAGTCACTCTTAGAGGATTCTTTTCATCCCCAATTCAAGTAGCTTCAGGGGTTCCCCAAGGGTCGCATTTGGAACCCCTCTTATTTATTGTTTTCATTAACGATCTTATTAAACGCTTGTCGTGCGAATGTTTACTTTATGCTGACGATTTGAAGTTATTCCGTACAATCACTTCCTCTAATGACTGCAATCTCTTACAGATAGATTTAAATACCATTTCGGACTGGTGTAAGAAAAACCTTCTTCTTGCTTCTCAATGTCGCAAAGTGTTTCACTATATCATTCACTAACAAGCGTCACGGTATCGTTTATGACTACTCAATTGGCGGCCAAGTTCTGAGAAGGTGTAATTCCGCTAACTCCTTGGATTTGTGCTAAGGTCAACGAAGGGATTTAAAAAACCACACACTTTACTGTGTTTATTCTTTGCACTTGTTAGAAGTACGCTGCAGTATGGCAGTCCAGTTTGGTCGCCGTACTACAAAGTGCACATAGACGAAATAGAAAGGGTTCAGAGAAAATGTTTACGATTGCTATGCTATCGTCAACATTTAGGTCGCAGCTATCTTAATTACGAGTTAAGACTTGCAAAATTTAGAGTGCAAAAGTTGGAAACCCGTCGAAAATATTTTGATTTCCTTTATCTTTACAAAATTGTTCACTCAGTACTCGATACCCCTTATTTGCTTTCCCAAGTTACCTTTAACACTAGGTACAGGACACGCAGGTCCAAAGAAACTAATCTTTTTGCTATACAAAGTTATAAAAATAATATTTCCTTTTATAATTCTCTTGTTAGGATGTCTCGTCAATATAATGATTTGGCAAAAAATAACCTAGATCTGTATATTTTTTTCTAAAATTACATAAGAGCACTTAAGGATGTCCTCTATTTCACACCAGACATTATATATCCATAATTTGTTTTTTTTTGTAATTTGAAATTAATGTTAATAGTGATTATTTATAAGATTTTATTTTTTAAGGGTTTCTCCATTTTGTTTTTATAGGGCACACATACTTTGGATTGCAATCCAGCCTTTTAGTATTTAATTTTATGTGTTTTTTATATAAACAATTGTAATCTGTCTTGTGTGTATAAATAAAATAAAAAAATAAAAATAAAAAAATCTTATCTATAAATTTCCTTTTCATTAGTTTGCGAATGTAGTGTCGTGACTACATTTTTGTCCCGCCTACAAAAAACAAAATTATCACAAAGTGTCCTATCTGTTTTAAAGCTGTATTACACAAATAATATAAATACATATTGATAATGATATATGAAGAAATAAAGAGAAAAATATACTTAACTTAATTACATTTTTGTTTTCCGGGTAAAATTTATAATTAAAAAGTTATATCGTAAAGTAGTGACACCAAAACCGAAAAAACGTTGCTGTGAACATTTTGATTAATGTTAGTTACGTCTGTATGTCATGCGAGCGACGATATGTCTGTGCCAATTTCCCTATATAACCATTCGTAACTTCGACATGCAGTTAGTCATCTAATTTTTCCACGGAAATTAACGCGAGCGAAACTGCGGCAAAAGCCATCATTGCCTAAAATTATTAAAATTATAGTCCAACAAGTTCGTACTAAAATAAAGTAAAATTTGTATAAAGTCTATTTTTTTTTAATTTTGCAGGTTATTTTCCTAAACCTAATCTATATTTTACCGACCAGCCTTATCTCGGAATACCTTTCTCTAACATACTTTTTGAGGTGTAAGCCCTATTATACAGGGTGTCCCAAGATATATGGTCAAGCCGAAGCCCACAGCACAGGTAGAGTAACCTATCTCACACCTAAATCACCCACATGTATGTTCTGCGATTTTCAATAGTTTTCGAGCTATGAATTTATGAAAAACTTTAGTGAATGTGAACGAAGGTTTGAAAACTTTTTTGTTGCCTTTTACTGTGCCTTTAATAGTTATGGAAAGCCATTGTTTTATAATATGGGCCTGCAATATGAGGTATGTGGCCCATATCTTTAGGTCACATTCACAACTATTCAAACTAGAGTTTTAAAAAAATTCATAGTCGAAAGCTATTGAAATTCAGGGAACATAATATATGCTGGTGATTTGGGTGCTCCTAGAGATATGAGGTATGTGGCCCATATCTTTAGGTCACATTCACAACTATTCAAACTAGAGTTTAAAAAAAAATCATAGTCGAAAGCTATTGAAATTCAGGGAACATAATATATGGGGGTGATTTGGGTGCTCCTAGAGCTGTTCTATCTCTGAGCTTCCGCTCGACCCTAATTTTTGGAAACTCTGTATAATAAAGTAAAAACATAACATCCGTGGCGTCAACCCTTACCTGTCAATGTCTGTCACCTGCCAAGAAGTCTACCACGAACTTGCCAGACTATAAAAGCTACATGAACCTAAAAGCTATGAACCGCGAACCGCTGTCAGGCGCTGTCTGTAAGCATTAGCACTAACTGACTAACCGCCAACTAATACGAATCGGCGGGTTGAAAGCGAAAATTAATATTCAGAAATTCTCCATATTGAAGGCAGCTCCTATGTAAATATTCTCGATATGAGCGCAAATTGACGTCACAACGTATAGACGTTCATCTTCATGAAAAGATAACTCTCTTCAATATGTTTATAAACAATCTATTTATCTGCGTCTTATAATTAGTTACATTACAGCCACGAATTTACATTCACAAATGCGTGACCAATATAGTTAGACATACGCCATTTGCTATCAAATATTTTTGACCCTTATCAAGAAACAAAAACATTAGACGATAAATTGATATAGAACTACAAATAAAGGAAAATAAACTTCAAAAGTAACAGGAAAAACAGCTAATAAAAGTAGGGACTAGAGACTACAATATTCTACTCTACATTTGGTGAAAAGTGGACAGTGACGGAGGACTGCTTTTGCTGTCCTCATTGCCTAGTCTCTGACTAACCCTTCGGGGGTAATAGTCGTGATTATATGTATGTATGCAGGCCACACAAAAGTACATTTTGGCCTCATATAGACATCATAGTTACGGTAATTGGAGCTTGGCGGCTAGTGCGTTCAGGTATAACCATCGCGAAAGGTAATTTACTTTCCCTAAGTATGGTATTTCTTCGGATGTGTGGCTAAATCCACACACCCGCACACATCCGCATCCACATCCACATGTATGTACATATAATCACGAGTATTATCCCCGAAGGGTGAGTCAGAGACTAGGCAATAAGGATCACAAAAGCAGTCCACTTTTCACCAAATAGCGACTGCGCATGTGCTCTGCGTGACAGGTGAGCCCATCGCCGCTCTATGCAGTCTTTAGTCCGTTAGTCGCCTTTTACGACACCCAAGGGAAGAGAGGGGTGTTAGCATTCTTCCACCGCTACGCAACACGGGTACACTTTTCTAAATGCCTAGAAATTCAACATAGAACCACCGCAACGAAACCGCAGCCTATACAATTGATATTGAACTTAGTTGATATTATTTAGAGCAAACAGTCAACCAACGCCTGACAACGACAAGGTCTGATACCTTGTGGTGTGGGGCACCCACAATGGGGTCAAGAAATGTTATACGGACAACAGGGTTAAATGTAGTTTGTTATCAATAGTAGTTATCATATTTAATGTAATTAATATTACTCGACATAATATTATACATATTATTTTTTTAACGTAAGTATTTTTATAATTTTATTGTACTATGAAAATTATTAATTACGCTTATTAGTTACTTACACATTATTTTATTACCCATGTTTTGTACTTTTGTATATACCTATACTTACTGATCTGATTGGGAAAACAAATAAATAAAATTATCAAGGTATTAGAGGTAAACAGAGAATCAGTATTTATTTACAACACCTCGGCAGTTACATTGAATGTTTTATTAGTAAGTTGAGTATTTGGTTTAATACTTTTGAAATTGAAAATATCCAGATTTATTGTTGTCATTGTTTTCCTATATGGAAGTAAAAGATATTATTTATGTAACTGTCCAATGTAATCAAATATACTTACAGT